>OY747127.1:72525678-73780678 GCA_963556465.1 Berberis vulgaris
CTGAAAGGTAATGTTCTCGCTACAGTGGCCAGTCCGATTCATGGGAAAATCTTAGACAACACTATGACAGAATTTCATGCAGCTGAAGTAGCCCTTTTGCTCATCCAAGCTCAAAGATGGAAAACAAGTTTAGTATTAAGTGACTCTACAAACTTCATCGAGGCGAGCTTATCTTAGGACACTAATCAATCTTTTGCTATTGATTGGACTTGGCGTCCTTTGTTTTGTAATATTTCTCGTCCCCTTATTTGCCTCAATAATGAGGCTCATGAACTTGCCACTCTAGCGGTGGTTCTTTGTTGCTTTCTTCTTCCTTTTATTATATATATTGCATAATGCCTTAACAAAAAAAAGTAGTCTTGTAAGTCAAGTCCATAATTTAACATCATTTGCGAGAGGTTAGCAAATGGCAGTTTTCTTAATAACAGCTGCAATTTTAAGAGTTAAAGGAGTACCACAAACTTCTAAACCTATTTACTTTTGTTATGACAATGCATAAAGAGATACTCTAGAGCAGTTGAAACAACAAGATCCATTTCCACGAATACAGTAAACTTCTTGAAGCCATTAGATACGCACGCATCCAAACAAAGCCATCAAAGAGTTTAAATATAATTTTAAATTATAATCATTATGATTTTTATTTTTTCAAAAAAATTATATATTTTAACTATTTAAATCAAGAAGTTTTTATTGGTCAAATGATAAGATAAAGTCATTGAAAAAGTTTGTAGGTGGGTTAATTTTGAGTCTCGTCTTTGTTCAGCCATTGGATGTCTTATTGACATTTAGTTTCAATTATTACTTCATATTTGCAAGAATGTGCTGCCGATGAAAACGGCAATTGTTGGAAAAAGTGGCACTAACAAGTTCCAGTTCTAGGAAGAAAGAGTATGCATTGTCCCCTATCAATTCATATTTGCCATTTCTATAATGTAATGTATTAGTATTAATCATTGCAAACTTCATCATTTTCTGATTTAATTTTTGTTGGCGTTGTAGCAAATGTTTAAATACATATTCATCTCGTCCCATCTCGAACTCGTTTGGGATGGGATGAGGTTAGGATGAGGTTTATCTCGTCTCAATCCCGAATAAACGAGATGGAATCGGGATGAAGTTCATTCCGCCTCGTGCCCACACCTACAACCATACTGAGCAGATTGAAAAAGGAGAGAAGTTGAGTTGTAGTGGCGAGTTAACGATTAAGAGATATGGAAGCGCATTACATGTGCATAAATAGTGGATGTGAAGATTACATAAAGGAATGAAGAAGGGGATGGGTGGTTGCAGAACAGAGAAAAAATTAGACGAGGGAGGAAGAAGGGGTGGGGATGGTTGTGAAATATATAAAAAGAGAGAGATATAGGAAGAAGGGCGGCGACAATGGTTGCGAACAAAGAGAGAGAAGAAGTGGGGGAGGAAGAAGGGGATCGACTGCAGTGGAGAAGATGAGGAGAACATATAGGGAGGGAGAGGACGAGGATATGATTAACATTGTTTTTATTTGGTCAGGGCAAAATTTAAAACTGAAAATCATGTTAATAATATGCACATTTTACTGTTCATTAATCAATGTTTGAAATTGATGGTTTTGATTGTAAAAATATAAATGTGGAGGGTAAAAAATAAAAGTAAAAAATTAGATGTAAGGGCATTTTTTAATTTTTAATTAATTTGAGGACTCGAAATAAATTGTGTTAAAAGCTTAGGTATAATTAATGAATGTTTACATTGACTGGCTTTGATGGAAAATAAAAAATGTTAGATGTGAGGGCTTTGAGTTTATCTTTGTGCGAGAGATGCTCAAGTACAAAATTATCGTCAACTTCATATTCTTTGTCATTTTCCATGACTTTCTTAATAATTTGTCTATCTCTCAACAAATCTTAAGTTGCCTCATTTTTTTCCGGGTAATTCAAAAGGTACTTAACATCCATTGTGTCACGATACTTCAACTCTTTGATCATAACACGCGCTGTATGATTTTCATTTGTTGCAAAAATGGATAGATCTATGACTTCTATTTAATAAGACTATTTAAATTCATGAACTTGTTTTGGTCAAACAAACACATAAAATAATGATTGATGTAGTTGATTCCTACTATCTTTCCTGGCCTTGACCTAGACCTGCACTGCATAGGGAACACAGTGAGCCAAAAACCAACGTGTGGCGGCCGATGGCACTCCGATGCTTGAGTTAGATAAGGCTTGGGAGAGGATTAAAGTTGTAAATTGGGTTTTTGTAGTGTACCTTTGTTCATCGACCTTATATCTTATTTATAGTGTGAGAGTCATTGTTCGGCTAGGCTTTTGGTGGCGTAGTTTAGGGAAAAAATTCTTACTGGAGATATTTTCCTAGTTAGGAGCTGTCAATGTAGAGAAGTTTCCCTAAACAACTTGTGCTCTTAGATTTATATGAAAGGTTTTCCTTTCGAAGTATTGTCCATGCAAGAAAGTTTCATTGCTAGACTTATACTTCAGTGTTTGTTTTCTAGTCAGAACCAATGTATTGTTAGTCTGCCTAGTTTGGATCGATCTCTCAAATATTTGCCTTATCAATGCTTACTCTTGCCTTATCAGGGCTTACGAGTATTGGGCTTGACCGCATGACGTGCGAGCTTAGTAACACATTGCAATTTGGGTATGACTTTATGGATCTTGTCAATAGTGAGCTTAGTGTTGTCTGGGCCTTGCTGGATTGGCCGTGTAATCGGACATGCTTTGTTATGTTTGACAAAATTATCATGACACACATACAATGCTGATTAGATGACAGTTTGATGTATCATCAATGATAATTCGTAATTAGATAATATTCGTATAATCAGAATACATGTATTAAGTTCAATGTTTTTGAAAAAAAAAAAAAAAAAAAAAGAAGAATACCGTGATAAATCAAAATTTTTTTTTATTGATTAATGTATAAATTTATCGATTAGATAATAGCTCGATTAATTAATAAATTTTCATGAGTAAGTGATGTCTTAGTCAATGTCAGGAAAAGCCGTTGATCCCCTCTGTCGATTTCAATTGCTTAACATTCATAAAACACGAATTCTAAATGTCGAGGAAACGGGCGGGACGGGACGTGGCGGGATGGGAACCGTCCACCCCGCTCAGGATGTGCGCACCAAAAATGACGACACACATTTCGAGCGAGATGGACGGTCCCCACCCCACCCCACCCCGCCACGTCCCGTCCCGTCCCTCGCCCGTTTCCTCGCCATGTAGAAGCGCTTAATACCCATCATTTATACGTCATGTGCTAGATAAAAATAACATATACATTCAAAGGCCAAAGATGACTTCACGCATCAAGAGGGAATCCAATAGCAATCCTTCCTTCATATATTTTCATCCTCATAAAACCAACCGACACCTGCAGCACCAACATTGTTACAAAGTACCCACTGCCCAGCAACACCTTTTTTTTAATAAGGAACCTAATTGTGAACAGCACAGATCAAATGTATAAAATCATTAAGAATAAGAGAAAAATGAGTCCACACTACAAAACCAATTATTATTCAACCAAATTGCACATGAAATCATCTATACATCAAGAGGAATTCTAAATGTCGAGGAAACGGGCGAGGAAATGGGCGAGGGAAGCGACGTGGCGGGGTGGGGACCGTCCACTCCGCTCGGGATGCGCGGACCAAAAACGACGGCACGCATCCCGAGCGGGGTGGACGGTTCCCACCCCGCCACGTCGCTTCCCTCGCCCGTTTCCTCGCTGTGTATACAACTCAGCCAATCCAGAAATGGCTTATTCGTCTTCCTCCTTCTCATCCATCTTCACTCGCGCCATCGTCGAGGACATCGTCTTCTACTCAGTCTTCCCCGACATCCATTATCCTCGAACTCTTCTCTTTTTATCCACTATCTCCATTTCCAAGTCTTCGAACTCGTGTCACCTCACACCACCGATTACGTCTAGCAACACGAGCCCTTCAGTCTGTTCATTTCCTTCTCTTATTCTTTGCCAATTTTCCATTTCCACTGTAAGACCCACTTCCGAGACAATCGAAGACAAGCAGTTCATTTTCTTCCTTCTTTTTTGAGATTTCTCAGAAAATTTGGCCAATTTCGATCAATATTTTGGATCCAAAATAAGGGAGGGAGTTTGTGTTGTTAATTGATTTGAGACTATGTTCTTCAGTTCTGAGGTGGGTAAATCCAGAGAATAGGGCGAAAGGAGACGAGGAAAAATTATAGGATCTTCTCTTGATCTGTGAAATCATCTTTGGCCCTTGGATCCATTTTCTGTCATGACGCACAAGTAAAGGGTATTTATGGATAGTTATGCAATTGCAACAGTGAGTGAGCTGTGAACGAAGGTCAACATTTCTTCGTAATATTGAGACGTGGAGAAAGATCTGGGGTTTAATGTGGATAAGAAGAAATTTCCATCATTTCATATTTTGATGTTATGAACAACTTTCTAAAAGACAAATTAGGTTAGATGTAAGTTGCTCACTTTGCATTAAATTGAGAATATATTGATCTGACTCTTGATTGGATTTGGATATGTTAGTTGGCAGGATTGTCTTCACTAACTAATGCCAAGTTGTTGTATAGGTAAATTAAGAATGGCTAGTTGTGTAATTAAGAGAGCTCATTTGGTAGAAATCTTATTTATGGCTCACTATTGAAATGATAATAAGAATTAGAAATAATAATAATAATAATAATAATTTAAATATCCAAATCTGAATAAGCGGATCTAAACAATAAAAATAAAAATCGGTTTGGATATGACTTGGTTGCAGGAGATCTGAGTTTGATACAGTTTTGTCTCATTAAGAATTTGATCATATCCAAAAACACGCACATTTTTATTTATGCATGTGTCTTAAAAAACTAATTATTGTACAAAATATAGAAAAATTATTATAGCTATTTGTATTTTTTCCGATTCGAAAAACCAAATCCAAAGCCAAACTAATATATTAATCTGGATCTAGTCGGGTTGGATATGGTTATTTGTTTTGTATCCGGATCCGGATTGGTATGAAAGTTTAAGATCCGACCCATTTGGATCCAGATAATTTGGATATAAATACAACTTTCTCTTTATCCAAAACCCATTTTATGCGTTATAGATCACGAGTTGGAAGGGAATGCAATTGTTATAGGAGTAAAACATGTAATAGAGTAGAGACACTTTTTTTTTTAGGAGTGTTATATCAGTTGTCGGGTTTTTACTCTTTCAATGCAAGATATTAAACAAAAAAAAAAGTTTGCTGGAAGCAAGGGCATTTCACTCTTCTTGTACATTTTCAAAAGACTAGCACTTGTATCTGTAAAAAAAAAAAATTTGCAACCAATTTAACTTAGCAACAGGTTGAGGAGCGTTTGTCAATTTATGTTGGGATATGTTACACTAGATCTGTTTTGAAATTTACAAGTACGCTGTTCACCGTGTCACTGAACTTGTTGTTACAAAACTATATTGAGTAATCAATGTTTTCGTTTTTAAAATCTCTGAGAGTCTACATAAGGTGGCAGGATGGTAACAAGTGTGAAATTCTGACTCGGTTTACTGCTCATAAATACGAAATGCCTTGCCCCATTCTAAGGCTAACACACATTATGCGTCTCAACAAAGAAAAATTTCCACCCTTATTGTGGTTACTCCACAATTACATATTTAAGAATTGAATTTGTATACATTGTGGCCAAATTTTCTAATACTAAACAAGATAATGGGATGTACTAAGATGTAGTAGTCAATTAATAGGGACTTATCAAGTAAGGTTTCTATGGTTGGACTTCATTTTCTAAACCTTGGTGGGATTTACCATTTGAATGGAAACTTGGCAAGTCCTCTTTGAGTAATTAAAAAAAAGCTAATAATTCCTAAATTCATGGTGGGCTGCTAATTAAAAATGAACAAGACATGTAAGGATGGGGTGAAATTCTTCCAAATTGAAAAAGGACCAGGTCAAAGTAGACTAATGGCAAATCAATTTTAGTGGTGTTTGATTGACCAAGCTGAATGTGTTCAACATAGAGCAAGTTTCAACTCAAGTCAATTTATAAATTCCTCCATTTTATAGAGTCTATGTCCTTAGTGAACTGAAATGCAACAAAGTCTTAATTTGACAGGAAATACAGCCTGAGCTTTGAAAATGGCGTTCTTCGTGTACTTTCATATTCAGAATGTGGAGACAACCTAATTTGTTGTACTAAAACTTGATTCTGAGAGCATCCACAATGGGTTTGGAAGTGAGAATAGGGTAAAGCTTTCCAACAAGAGCAGTTCTACATGGCGAGGAAATGAGCGAGGGGAGGGAGGTGGCGGGATGGGGACCGTCCACCTCCCTCGGGATGCGCGCGCCGAAAAAGTCGGCACACATCCCGAGGGAGGTGGACGGTCCCCATCCCGCCACCTCCCTCCCCTCGCTCATTTCCTCGCCCAGTTCCTCGACATTTAGAATTTCTGTTTCCAACAATATCAGATAGTGGCATTTTAGATGGTTTTGCCACTTTGGTTTCTCTTTCCCAATTTTACCCGGGGATCGTGGTCTGAAGAAGTGAATGTGTTGGGTGATAAACAAATTACATACGAATATGTAGCAACTAATGTAGAAGTTAATGCGTGTATGAGGGGTATGTTGGGAGAGGGCAAGAAGCAAAAGAACCCTAAAGGAAAAAGTTGGACATATATATTTTCGAAGAAGGAGACGTGCATAATAAAACTTGCGTGTAAAACCCCTGCACTGATTGAAGGGAAAACAATGGTACAACTTCAATTTGTTGATTTCATCAAAGAAAAGAAGGAAAATGAGGAGCTATTAATTGGGAATATTGTAGGGAAAAGATTAACATTTGGATATGTGCGAGAAGTGCTTACAAGGACTTGGAAACTCAATGCTAAATTCGATATGAAAACACATAATGATAATACATTTGTGTTCAAGTTCAAGGAGAAGGAAAATGGGAACAAGGTCATGGAAATTGGACCTATTCACATTGCCAACATACTCTTTATTATAAGGCCTTAGAAACCATTTTCTTGGAAGATGATGTATCTGCTTTAAGCAAGATCCCAATATGGATTTGCTTGAGGAATGTCTCTGTGAGACCCTTGTGTGGGCGGACCTGAGGGGGAAGGTGAGGGTGAGGGTTGGAGCTCAATAGGCCTGTAGATCCCAAGAGGGGTTGGACTAGCTATCAAGGGGAGATCATAGTCCCACATCGCCTGGGTGCGGGATGGTGATGTGCGAGGTTGGATCCCCATAGTAAGAGGCCTTTTAAAGCCGTGCGAGCCGGTTGGGCCCAAAGCGGACAATATCTTACTGTGCGGATCGAGTCGTTACAGTCTCTCTTATGCTCTAGAACCCTAATGGACTAGACACTATTACTAGTGCAGTAGGCACCCCCCATTTACTTGATAAATCTATTGAAGACAATGTACATATGGATTTTCCGAAGGTCTGTGTTGAGATTGATGTAACTAGTTTTCTTTGTAGTCAAGTTCATGTGGTAGTGGATGGAGAAAAAACCTACATGGTAGATGTAGATTATGCTTGGAAGCTTGCGAAGTGCAAACACTGCAATGTGTTTGGACACAACTCGGATGGGTGTGCTAAAGCTAGATAAAAGTGAGTGTGTATTACAAAGTGGTTGATATTAGTAATAATGAGAAATTTGTGGAAGAGTGGGAACTGCAAAAGAAGAAACATATGGTTAAGAACAGTAACCAGGACAAGAATGGTGCAGATGTGATTGAATTTGAAGACATGATCCAAGACGAGAATGTTGTGTTGCATTACCCAAAGGAGAGAAAAGGCAGGTCAAAAGGGCTAATTGCAATAGATGATTCTACTATTGCACAAATTAGTGTGCAAGATGAAAATGAAGTAAAAAAATTTGAAACTGAAGCAAGTAACTACACTAGGAAGGAATATGAGCTTGTAGGGAAAGCCATTGTTAGTATTGGACTTAAATTGAATAGTGACAAGGAAGAATACACCAATGATGGGAATAAGAGTGAAGAAGATGATATTTGGACTTAAATCCATTATGTGATGCGGAAGCTTGGAACCTAGCAAAGTTACTAACAGGGGTGCAATCAAATTTATGTAAATCAAACAGATCGTGGAAGATCAATCTCAAGTATATGGATCACTTTCACGTACACCTAAGGTAAAGGTAACTTTTAGACTCGATAAAGACAATTAATATATATAGGATGCATAAATCTTTCGGATTCTTCTATGGATGCTAGATTAAAGCTAGTATTCAATAGGTTTAATTTCAAGTTTCATTGCTCTCGGGATCTCTACGTTGATGTCTCTTACATCTTGAGAACCCTATTAGGTTTAAATGTAGTTATTAGAATGATTAAACAATTGATTAGTGCTTATGAAAAAAAATAAACTTATGACATATGTACCAAGAAACTAGTACCATAGCAAACCACTTTGCTAGATCATTTTCCAACTTGGAAATCTAGATCTAATTAGTTTGTTTATTGAGGATTTGAAGAAAATTTTCATTGCTATTGATGATGTAATGAATGATTGTATTTGGTTCATCATTTTTTTTTTAATTAATATAAAGGTTTGGAGATCCTTCAAACCACTACAAGAAATTTGGGTTTTGGTGAAGAACATTGTTCCTCGCTGAGATATATTAATTCGTCACCGTTCAACAACGATGATGAATTTCAGTCGTCACATTGTCCCTCACATAAGGGGCGTCAAGGAAAGTATTAGGTGACGAATTCACAACTCGTCACAGACAATTCGCTTACGTGGCAAGTGGTTCCTCACATAAACTTAGCGCACAAATGTACAATTACAACATGGGTGACGAAAATGTCGTCACTGTAGAGTGTTATGTGTAACAAAAATCTGGCGTCACGTGTGGTGACTTTCTGTGACGAATCATTTTTTACTTATATGATTTATATGTGAGGAACAGTTTGTCACGATAGTGATTTAAATATCTACTATGAACTTTCTGTGAGGAATCTTATATAATTTATAAGTTATGAACAATTTGTCACGGTAGTGATTTCATACATTAAAATTATCTACCTGTGACGGATATTTGGTCACACTTTCATTATATTTGTGACAACTCATCATTCTCCCATTTATTGTAGTTGTCTACTAGCACATACTCTTAAATAACACCACCTATTTTTTGTGTATTACACAATCTAAAATTAAAATAGTAAAATTTCCATTCATAAAAAAATATTGCATATGCAAAGTCACATAACTGAATACAATAATGATATCAAGTTACACCATTTTGATGTGCAAAAAATAAATGAGTTTACTCTAGTAACATTAAGCTCCTTAACTCATCATCTATTCATACCCATAGCCTCCTTGAATCATTCTTCATCACCATCATGGTCACTAAGCTCATCAAAATAAGGATCATTTGGATGTACATCACTACCGTTAAAACTGTTTGGATCGTGGTGGGAGAAAACACTGTTGATACTACCTGATTGCATTGTAGTTGCCAAAAAAACCTGCATTCGGCATTAACAAGTATAAATGTTAGTAAAATTTAATTTTCTATAAATGGTAACTCATGGTTGCCAACTTGCTATAGATCACGAACCACTGTCCATTACTTCATATATGGTAAGGCGTTTAATAACTAAAGATAAACCAAAACAAACAACAAAAGCAAAAGAAAAAGAAAAGGTCATGGGTTATTTAAATACACACATTTTGTTGGTATATAGATTGTGAAAAAAACATACATGCATAAACTCTAAAATCATTAGGAAACAACATCATTGAAAGTTGTCAACTTTAAACATTGATCCTATTACACATAAACCATAATTGTTGGTCAATCAGGAACAAGAAGAGCCCAAGCACCCTGCAATACACCAATTCTTTCTGTAGTCGATCTAGTAAGAGAAATAGAGAAATTTCATAAACATAACACTCAACCTGCCTGATGTTTTCCCAAACTTTAAAAGTAGACATACAACAACTAGTCATTACTGACCAACTTCATTTTCCTTAAGCTACCAAACCATGGTTCAAAATGTCAGTAGGATATATCAACAATGAAAAGGGATAAATATCGTGGATAATTCCTCTAATATCAGTATGTATCCAGACGTATCATGGATATTTGGGATATTTTCACCTGAAAATGGATAGACATCGGACATATCGTGGATTTATTAGGTTTTTTTTTAATTAATTTTTTTTATCTCATTCCCTCCCTTTGATCTTCCCTCTTTGTTTTCACTTTGTCTCATGGACCAAACAATGCCAAATATTGTCCTATCACATTTCTTATAATTTGAGCACCATTAGAAAATGTTGGCCTATGTCCAAAATCCAGCAGACATATTTGACTGAAACTTCTTGTATCTCATCTCTACAAGTCAGCAATATTCTTCTTTTCCTTGTCTCAGGGGTTGATTTGCTTGCTTGCCAGCCACTAATCTCATTGACAAAAACCAAACCAAACCAAACCAAACCAAAATTGTATAACAGCTATAGATTACTTCCTCATTTTCACCTACTGATTTAGGAGACCACTCATATATTGTGGTAATACAACTCAAAAGTAATCTAGATGTCCATTAAGAGCTCATCATCTCTTCCTCTCCTCTCCTCTTCCTCTTCATCTTCATCTTCATCTTCATCCTTACAAAAATGGGTGGGTATGGTTCCTAAACCAGCAAGCAAGCAGGCAGGTTTTCTACTAACATGAAAGGGGTTGCTTCAGTGGTTTTGGTACTTGTTATTGTAGGAATAATGTGGGAGATGAGCAAAAATTTTTGTAAGTCAACCAGACTTTGGTTGAACCTTATTATTGAAAGGTACATTATGAATAAATGTACCTTGTTATTGAAAGGTACCTTGTAATAGAAAGGTACATATATTGTGGGTGTGGGTGTGAGTGACCTTACATAAATGGTATCAAATTGTTATAATAGTCACTTATATGGTAAAATTCATTTGCATCCCTTGCAGCTCAAGAGGCATTAAAATTATTTTATCTTCATCCTTATGTCATATATTATTTATACAATTGACAACTTGTTATCTTAACCAAAAATTTCAATACGATGATAATATTGGAAATTATAAGATACTTTGAGAAGCAGTGGAAGTTACAATGATGAGATTAATATAACGCACTGCTGATTCAACATTGATTCTGCAAAAGGTAAGCTGATTATTTCATACATTCAGGGATATGTCATATTAAAAATATGAATTTTATGTGAATATGACCTTCTATGGTCTTACCTACAGTTGAAGCCTTTTAGAGAAGCCATGAGATCAATTTTGACACTAGTAGCTAGAGTAGGAAGGTATAATACACAACTATGTTAGCTTTCTGTCATTGAGGTTTATATATATTTTAATAATATGTTAACCTATTTCATAATCATAAATTGTATGAGAAATCACCCTCCAACTTGAAAACTATTGCCATGAGGATCCTTTCTCATTCTTCATCTTCGTCGGGTTGTGAACGAAATTAGAGAAATTTTTGACTTATTCATTACAAGAGAATGAATAGGCTAGGCCATGAAAATCTGATGAAGTTTGTACTTATTCACTACAACATGAAGTTGCATTTGAAATACATGGATGAAGATGGTTCAACAGTTGAAAGTAGAAAACCAATACATTGATTTGACAAAGATATTTCAAGATATTGAGGATGCCGATGAGTCAATCTACTCATGGGTAAAGGAGTTTAGTGAACCACTATTAAATATAACACAGGGTGAGCCAGATCCGTGCATTGTTCGAACTTGATTTGACAAAGATATTTCAAGATATTGAGGATGACAAAGAGTCAATCTACTCATGGGTAAAGGAGTTTGGTGAACCACTATTAAATATAACACAAGGTGAGCCAGATCCGTGCATTGTTCGAAGAATAAGAGAAGTTGAGGGAATGCAAGGTGCGAACATTGGCAGTGAACCCATATTGCCTACTCGAGATGATGAAGTGATATATTCCGTATATGAGGATGGAAAAGTCAGTAATAGTGGTTGGAATGATGATAATGAGAGTGGTGGTGGTAGTGATGATAATGAAAGTGATGATGATGGGGGTGATGTGATGTCAGTCATTCTAGAGGGAATGGTGGTAGTGAAGCAATCATAGATACATGTGATGCAATGGAACCGTTGGCATTCACATTCTAGGAATCACAATATAGAAAAAAAAATTGAGATCAAGATGTAGACCATGATTCACGCTCTAAGAGGGCGAGAAACCATGCATATTTGTTGGTGGTCAATGAGAATGAGATTGACTAAACCTATTGACATGGTTTGTTGACATTTGAGTTGATTTCCTTTCATCCACCTTCGATGATATGAGTTTTTCTGGATCGTTTGGATATGATTTATCTTCTGATAATAGTCAGAGTTAATGGGTGAGGATGGTCCTTTCCAACATCAAAGTGGTTATGATTCATCGTCCTCTGAGAATAATCACAATCAATGTGGTGAGATTATGGTTTATCATCGGCAAAATACATAAAATTTTGAGTATGACTTTGTTATTTATCGGCAATATCCTATTATGGACAATTTGGTAGGAGTTGATCGTGAGAGATACTTCACCCATGTGAACATGTTTATAAACTGTTATAGTTTAATATATCATGAAATCAATATTGTCATCTATCGGCTCTCAATCCCGTTAAGTTTGAACCAGGTAGGAACTCATTTATCTTGTATAATATGTAATTTCTATGACAAAATTACTATTGTGAGACTTTTCAGATAGTATATGTAAGAATTTCAGTGATATTAACTTAAAATTTATAGTTGTGTGTGTGAAGTTTGTGATCTTTACTATATTGTTAATAATGTCATTAATTTTAGAGATACTTGAGTATTTAGGTTTCATTTAATGTGTTTAATTGGTTTATTTACTTGCATATTTGTTTTCAACATATTTCATATACCCTCTAAATTTATTATATATGTTTCATGTATTCTCGAAAATTTTATGTTTTTTTCCTTAGACATCAAAATATTTCTCAAAATTCTGAAAATCAAAAGATCAAAAAAATCTCAATCCTTGATTAGTAGCAACAACAATAGTGCCAATTTGCTAGATGTTGGAGATACATGTATATGAATTTTTTTTAATGAAGATATTTGTTTGCTTTATCAAATAAATAAATAATCTCAACTCTTGAGAATGAAAAAATTGCTTTAAGAATGGATGTTATCATTTGTTATTATTCATTGACTAAATGAGAAAATAAAAGTTATTTTACAAAAATGTTCTCGATCATTTGCTATAGAAGAGAACATTAAATACCTAAGCTTGCCGCATTGAGCATGTTATTTGTTATCGTAAATGATTGATAATGATTGCTCAACATCTAATAATAATTAGTCATAGCTGTACAATACATGAGTAGTCAAGGCGCATCTAATCCCTATGTCGCATTATTGTTTGTTTAGTTGTACCCGTAACCTAAATATACCAATTCATCAAATTAGTTATTATTCAAAATTTTTGTGTAGCAACATGCATGATTACATTATGTATCTTGTTAGGGAAGTTAAATGATAAAGACATTGTTATTAGACAATAGTACACCAAAATTCACTTGTAAATAAAAAATCGACCCTGGTGATGCAAGACATTTCCTTGTTTGGCTATTAAAAACTATAGATTATGAATGAGAAAAAAAAAAGATATTGATTGGTTACCAAATTTTGGAAATTTTAACATCTAGCAAGATTTTTCATAAAAAAAAAATTGAATGTTAAATTTCATCTAAAGTCGTACGAAGAAGCATGCATTTTGATCATGCATGTCACACATCGAAACAATCTCTGTAAGTCACTCTAGTGCATTTGAACCATTGTGGAATATGGAGCAAATTTGTCAAGTGTTGTTAGTAGGGAGTTGAGAAGAATGTAGATGCAGTGTTACAAAATTGGGAACTCTTAATCGTCCAAAAATTGTTGAGTTTTATCTTTACTCATCTTTCATGATAGTCTTTTCTTTTGATCCGTTCTTCTTTTGATTTATGAATGGTCTTATGATCTCATGAAGAACATCCACCATCCTCAATGACAGTTCGAGGATGTGGGTGTAAATTGAAAATGAGGATCGATAAGCATATAAGTAAAACATTTTATGCCTCTAAATATATAATTACTAAGTCTAATTATCTAATAAAAATATCTCATTACGTGTACTCTGTATATTATATAAAAATTTAAATATTAATATCAAATCATACACAAAGTGGCACAATAAACTAAGTTCAACAACTAGAAAGTTAATTGGAAGCTCATATATGCATTGTTAAGATAAAAGATTTACAAGCCCAAGACTCATGAAGTCAAGCCTACAAAGCACTACCATCTAAGCTTTATCTTGATAGAGCATGGTGAAGTAGGTAGAAAGAAACTGATAGTTTTGATCTTGTATCATTTAAAAGCTAGTTGTCTTGGTTTTTCAACGATATATAGATTGTAATGGTTTGTAAAAATATGTGGTTTTTACGATTGAATGAAGTATGTTATTAAATTTGAAATGTGTTAGTTTGAGAAGATGATGAACATGGTAGAAAGAAGTGGCGACACTTCCCATATTGGTTAGTATGTTTAATTCTTATATTATTCGAAAGCTTACAACTTGAGCTTTCCACCGGTATATAGAATGTGTAATTTGGTGAACAAAAGTTGATTTTGTGATTGAACGAAGTTGGTGAGTTTCAAACTAGAATTTGCATTGTTAATTGAATTATGGGGAAGACAATAACATCATGCTGATGTCATCATTATGAACTTTACTAATTTTGACCTAGACTTTGACTAAGCCTAAAATGCAAATCGTAACTCGGATTGCAACACAGATTTCACCGTTGGAATCGTCGTTTTGGGATCTATTTAATGAAAGTAATTTTTAAAATTGGAAAAATTATTTTCTTATCTCTTAACTCGTTTATGCAACGATATGTGTGTTTTTGATCTATTATCATGTTTTGAAGTTCAAAAATTAAACAAGAACATGGAAGATGTGCGTATAATTGTATGAAATCCTCGTCTTGAATCTATTTTATGGAAGCATATTTTTTGTAATTTGAAAAAATTACACTTTTACCTAACTCCTTTATGCATCGATATGTCTTTTTGATCTACAATTGTGTTTTGAAGTATGAAAGTTGTGGTTTCAAAGTGATCCTTGAGATGTAAAGGGCTGGGGAATGTATGTTAATGCATTATGATAAATTTGAGCATTCGTATTGATATGCAAATTAAATTGTTAAGGAGTAAGACTACTTATATTAAATTGGTTTGATTCAAATTTTTTTATAGGAGATTTAAAAAAAAAAATAAAAAAATAATAATAATAATAATAATAATAATAATATTATTATGGAATTGCTAGTTTCCCCAAAATAATAGTGGATACTGTGGTGGATTTGTTTATGATTGACTAAGCATCACTATGGAAGAATTTTGAGATATCACACGGATAACCTTGAATTCATGAACTTTAATCACATTAAATTATATTATTTAGAACTACCACACTTCTTGTTATTTTATGATGTCCCTCTCCTATAGCTAAACAAAGTAACCTTCAGGTTGGGTATTGCGGAGTAGGGCACCGTTTCTTAAAGAGAAACTAAGTAACCTTCGGCTGAGTCTTGTGGAAAATGGTGACTTTTGAAATGCCTAAAATAAGTTTAATTACATAGATCTATGCACATTATTTGCCATAGTGTGGATTTTATGGTACTCATATAGTTAGAAGTATCCGGAGATGCATGCTCGTATGTAACTTTCCCACTTAGGGATAGATGATGGATAAATTCTCCTTTATATGATAGAGATATACCCACATGTATGTTCGGTACGGAGGTAGTGTGAACGTGGTATAGTCTTGATGTGGGCTTAACTAACATAAATTAATAGGCTAATTTAACCCACTTGTAATAACTGCAAGTGCACGGTGTCTAACTGGTAGACAACGGCAAGTACGGGTCGATCCCACGAGGAAAGTGAGTGCAATTGAATTTAATAATTTAATTAAACTAATTTAGAGGAAAATGAGGTTACAGTGTTTTTAAAACTAAAATAAAAATAAATTAAAAATAAGAAAAATAAAATAAAATAAAAGATAGATGAGATGGATTTTGTGGGCTTGGACTCACCAATGAGTTAGCAAAATTATTTAAATCTAAATTACTGAAAATTTAAACGAGAAGCTTTAGGGATGAGAATCCCTTGCTTACACCGAATATGTGATCGTTAAAATCCAATTAAAATTATATCATGTTTCTATCAAACATTAACAAATTATTTCAAGCAAATACGCTCTTACCAAGTATTAAGTGTTTTTTTAGGGCACACTTAATCAAAGTTTAAGCTTATTATTTTTAGCACATGCTTTGAATATTGATAAAAGGGTAATTCTAACTACCAAACATATCAAGTTTAATTTCTCGAATATGAAAGGTGAAAGCAATTTATCAAAAATTCAGAAATAAATTGTAATTAACAATTAAGCAAACAATTCAGTAAAATAAATCAAAATGAATTATGCAATCCCGTTGGTTTGACGCAAACTCGATGTGGTGGTACTCAGCAGATCAGCAGGTGGTCCAAACACAGATCCCGAGAAAATGGTTGCAAATGCTCTGTGGTGGTACTCAGTAGGTTCGGGGTGTGAATAGCCAAAAATAGAATTTGACTCAGTCTCCCGCCAGGCGCACAGTGCCTCTGCGGCTCCGCCTCCGTCTCCAGCGAGCAGCGGCGCTGCTCCGCCTTCCTCCGTGCTCCTCGCGAGCGTCCTCGTCCTCCAACTGTCTCCAGAACCTGCAAAAGAAGAGAGAAGGTGAGGAAACGGCGAGAAAACTCAAAAACAGAGAGAGAGATCTGAGAAGGAGGCTCCTCTGTTTCCGCTGTCGCGGTGGTTGTGCGCCGCGGACGAGCCACTCTGTGATGGTGGCCGTGAGGGAGGTAGACAAGAAGGAGGTCGAGACGAAGAAAGGCCGAGATGGCGGCTGTGAGAGATGCTCTGGCTCTGTGGCGAGGCGGAACAGAGTCGCGGTGATGGCGGCTCTGTTTCGCGGTGGTTGTGGTGGCTCGCGATGTGGTGTCCGGAGGTGATGGTGGTTGATGGATGATGTTGGTTGATGGATGATGGACAGGGACGGTGATGGAGGTGGCGCTGCCGCGAAACAGGGTTGTCACGCCCCTGTTTCGTGGTGGTGGCGGCTGTGCTGTCCGGAGGTGGTGGTGGTGCTCGGGTGATGGTGGTGGCGAGGTGACTGTGGCGGTGATTGCTGAGTGAGTGAGAGATGGATGAGTGGTGATGGTGATGAGAATCACTTGTGAGGAAGAAGGTTTAATTTGATGCAATTCTTCTTTTCCCTTCTCTTCCTCCCTTTTTCTCACCATATTCTCTTCTATTTATAGAGAAAGATCAAAGTGAATAGGGATGAGATAAAGGGAACATTCATCAAGGTATAAATGAGAGAATATTCTTTAGGGGTAGGATTGGGTTTGGGGTTATGGGTAGGTTTTGGGTTTAGGTTTGTGACCATCTGCTTTGTACCACCGCTAGAATCGACCAATTGTCATTCCTTAAATTGTCGCCTTAATACAATTTCATCGTTCACGCTCAAATTCCTACAAAGACATGAAAACGAAATAATTACTATAAACTATAATAATCGAAACACTAACATGTATAAATTAAGGGATATATTATGTAATAATTATGTGAATATCAAATACCCCAAAACCTATATTTTGCTAGTCCTCGAGCAAAACAATAAAAATAAAATTTTAACTCACTTTCGCAGGAATCATCGGTTGCACTTACCTTAAACGTGCAACAAGGCTTTGAACCCCTAGATTACCTCTAGTGGACGAGTTATAGTCTCGTGAGGGTTTTCAGAAATGTTACCCACAAACATTACTGACTAAAAAAAAACTTGGTCAAACAGTGTTTATTTTAAAACTTCAAGATATGCAAGAAACCAACAGTGTCATTTTAGTGTATCAATAAATCTCAAAATAATTTAATATTCTCCAAAGATTAGAAAAAATTCACAATCATCCTCAACTCAATGTGTGTGTGTGGATAGCACTATCAACATAACTTTTCATTTCAGAGTAAAACAATGACTAAATCTCCTGTAAAAAGTTTGTTTTGACTTCAAACCTCTCATGTCGCTCACAATAAAACACTCAGAGATTTGGTATTTCACTCAGTTTATATGTGAGGAAAGAGTAAATAATGGAAAACAATCATCTCACATATAGTAATATGAAGAACGAATTTTTCAAGAATGGAATGAATATGATCTCATGGACAGAAATATCAATTACTTTTGGGAATGTTGAATCAAACACCATAGGTCTTGGTTATTAAATCTCCACATCTACGGAACCAACTTTTACCTAAGATCAACTAGGATTTTGTTGGGTTATAACGGGGCTTGGGTAATGGTTAATAAAGAATGTCAAAGGATTCTAAATTTTTTTTCTAGGAATGTATACACCCATTAAACGAACAATTAGGGCTGTCAAGAATAAACCAATGTTGTGCACCATCAATTTTTTCTTCATTCTCACATCTTTATCCTCATTGAAGAATCATTTTTTTTTTTCTATTTTTCTTTTTTTTTCAACCTTTTTTTTTTTTTTTTTTTCATAGAGGATTTATGAAATATCTCATATTTTGCTCTTTAATGCCCTTTTGACACCAAGTATATCCATCCATACACATTCCCAGAAAAGTTGGGTAAAGGTTAATGGGTTAACAAATAAAAGTTATTCTAAGGCTCAAAAGGTTACAAAAAGGTTAATGTTATGGGTAAGTTAAAATGCTAGTTAATGGTCTAAAGAAAAAAATGCCTAGATCATTTCCTAAGTTCGGGTCAGTATTATGACATCTCAATTGAATAAGCCAAGAAGTTCTAGTGTAATAATTCAATTTTGAAGTCATTCCCAAAGCAATTGATCAAAAGAATGAAAATAATGAGATCATCAACGAGATAATGTAGACTCAAGAAAAATCAGAGTTTATGTATAACACTCAGAAAAATAGAAAGGCTCAAAGCTTTCAGGGTTAAGTCTCTACTATTATTCTAAGGTTTTCTAGTATATATATCACTCATCAATTTCAAGTTATGCTAACATGGCTCATGGTGCAAAGATAATCGAGTTGAAAAATCTTATGAACTAGATCTAGCTTAAGGATCATACTAAACTTTTAGTCTTTATCAATATACCAATATGTCAAGTTGGCTTGCATTTTCTTGAGCATAAAACATTTAAAATCCATTTTCATAATCACAAAAGACCAAATTTTCTTGACAGAAAAAGCATTTTTTTTTTAATAAAAGCAAAGAAAATACTACGAAAAATTCACCGACTCATGAACCCTACCCCCAAACCTCCTCAATGTTTAACAAAATAATTTTGACAAATGAATGAAATAAGTACATGAGAGGAGATTAGAACAATATTACCGCGGTCAAGATTTTACCAATTTCCACAAGTAATCCACCGATGAGAGCTCGGAGACAAAAGAATTGTGGATTAGTTAATAGAAATAGATAAAATACACACTCAACATGCATTCTTTACAATAAAAGTTGGGCTACCTCTCAGTAGCGTTTGGTTTAACGTCATCAGCCCGACAAATATTCTTCCTAAAAAATGGTGTATCAAAAAGTGGAGAGGAAGAATATGACAAACACTTAGTCCATGGTCGTATATCAACAACCTGAACAGTTGAGGATCAGTCCACTCAAAAATAGCAATCACATGGGGCACCAAATGCACTAGGACATCCCAAAAGTGACCAGTAGTCATACACAACTGAGGATTCTTGCGTGCTCCAAAAAGGGAACATCCTATGTCTGGTTCCAAATCAGAAGATTGGATAATTTTCACATCTGGATGGTGAAAACTGAAATCCTCACTACAACACAAGGGATCGGTGAAAATAGCCTTAGTAAATGGGAATGTGATGCAAGTAGATGAGACGATGGATATATCAGGTGGTACAGGCTCATCACATCACTCACATAGAGATATTGGTCTAGACAACTCAACAACACCCCCAACCCTAGAGTTGACACTACTTGTGGATTGCACTCTCTTACTAGATATATCTCCTGACTTCTTTGGGACAACCTGTTTTTGAATTCAATATAGATGAAATAATAACAGGCAAAGTATCATCAGCACCTGAAAACACATACCTGAGGGTGTCAGGTAATTGTTTAAGGTCAAGCTCAGGTGGCTCAACTGATGGGACTAGTTTTGACTCACTGAGTGGAAGAGGCTCCACTTTAGACTTTCATTTATAACTAGGATCCACAATGGGGATTGAGTCAAGCAAATCATTGACTTCCCTAATGGAATCATCAACATCAAAGTCTAAACAAAAATTAGTCAAACAAGCCTCTAAATGGTCATGTGTATCATGAAAACAGTCAAGGGGAGACTCTAAAGAATGTTCACAATTTGATTCGATGCATGAGTCACTAGGAAGGCACGAGTCAACATGGGAAGGAGATGTCTCAGAATCTACAGGTTCATCAATAAATGAGGCTTTATCAGCCTTCTTATGAGAGGAGGATGCAACCTGTGAGGATATAATAACACTTATGTCAGGCATTCTTACTTGATTGTCAACCAGTTTTCCACTCCTAAGGGTAGTAATGGATTGGACATCTTCACTGTCCGGCTCAGATGTGCCACTAATTTCAAATTGACCATTTAAGTTGGAAATAGGTTGGCTAGGGAATCTTTCTGACTCGATATCAGGAAGTGACTCAGCTATCTGACTCACAGTCATCTCAAGTTTCCGGATAGCTTGGGAGTTTTGTTGATAAATAGCTGTCAATTCTGTGATATCCTGATAATTTTGCACATTGGACATCTTCACTGTCCGGCTCAGATGTGCCACTAATTTCAAATTGACCATTTAAGTTGGAAATAGGTTGGCTAGGGAATCTTTCTGACTCGATATCAGGAAGTGACTCAGCTATCTGACTCACAGTCATCTCAAGTTTCCGGATAGCTTGGGAGTTTTGTTGATAAATAGCTGTCAATTCTGTGATATCCTGATAATTTTGCACAAGTATTTCTCCTGTTCGCTCTATAAAAATGTTCATGATATTCTCTAACTCATTATCAGGAATGAAAGCTTGAGGAGTCTGAGGAGTGTCTAGAGGGCTTTCATGGTACTGACCATGAGCCCATGAGAAGTCAGGATGATAGGCTAAACCTGGGTTGTAATAATCTAAATATGGATCATAATCAGGTCATCGCATGTCATAAAATGAATTGACTTGCTCGAAAAAATAGGCTGGATAATCCCTTGTGTTCATTTTTAATTTTTTTTTTAAAATTACTAACTCTAAAAAAATATACATAGACTCACACACAATCAGCAACCAATAAATGCACAAGAAACATGCCTCCCGAAGCAATCAACGTTTTTTTTTTTTTTTTAGATCAATAATCTTTTTATCTTTTGGGGACAATTATTTCTTATGTAATCTTTATGACAGAGCAATGAGTGCTACAAGTTGATCCTAAGAGTGTACACTTTACACCGCAAAGTTCAAAATCAGTAGGCTAGAGTTTTGTTTCAAATAAACCGGATTATCGCACAAGAGAAGGAGGTCACAATGGTCCAATTAAGTACTTCCTTGTGCTACCGCTCTGTAAGCCAATAGATGTGATGTTAAATGCACACTTGAGACTTGTGTTCCTAACAAAAAACTGTTGGTTACACCAATTCTTCTTGTGGATCGTAGCTTACTTATGACTCGGCGTACCGGGTAAATTACCCTTGTGACAGTGGCCTCTCGGAGTTCATTGAATGATTAAACCCATCGTCACTTTTAGCTTTGGTCAACACAAAAATTATTTGATTCACCTTGGTCTTGGTCGTCCTATGAACACCGTACCTAAAAGATGACTCTATCTAACTTGCTAATTGATTTTAATTATGTTTGGCTATTGGTTGCACACAGCTGGAGTGATGAGGTGGGGATATCAAGTCCCACCAGTTTCTATTTAGAAGCTGGGTCTGCTTATTATGAATTACTAAAGTTTAGCATCCACAATTACAGAAATTAAACAACCAATCACACAATTTCAAACAATTGCACAAAACACCCGGTCGCTAATACGTTGCGTGAGTTAAAAGTACTTACAGTCTGCGCATTCCGTTCTGCACAAAAAATTAGCACAATTAAAAAAAATGTCCGACTTCTTTTTATCCGTTTCACTCAACACACAAGCTCATGCAAATAAATTTACTGGTCTTGGTCTTAGAAGTCGGATTTCTAAATCACAAGAAATTATTGGGTAACAATTAAAATTGTTTCCCTATAATTTCTTTTGACTTAGAAAATTTTGGGTTTTTATTTTTTATTTTTTTAGTGATTAAACAAAATGAAAAACAGTAGAGTTTAAAAATTATTACACCACACACTCGTAAAACGAGGTGAAAATCAAATTAAAACTCTCCTCACAAAATAAAAAATAAAAAAATAAAAAAACTTTGCTTGATGTTTTGCAGGATCGTCCAATTTCCTTGAGAAGCGTGTAATCTGTAAAATCAAACACAAAATGAGTGTAAAAAGACTTAGCAAAATAAAAATAATTTTTTTTTGTGTTTTGATTTTTTTTTTTATTAGTGAAAATAAATCTTAAATTTAATTACACCGCTACCTTCCCCGGCAACGGCGCAAAAAACTTGATGCGGGCTTAACTAACATAAATTAATAGGCTAATTTAACCCACTTGTAATAACCGCAAGTGCACGGTTTCTAACTGGTAGACAACGACAAGTACGGGTCGATCCCACGAGGAAAGTGAGTGCAATTGAATTTAATAATTTAATTAAACTAATTTAGAGGAAAATGAGGTTACAATGTTTTTAAAACTAAACTAAAAATAAATTAAAAATAAGAAAAATAAAATAAAATAAAAGATATATGAGATGGATTTTGTGGGCTTGGACTCACCAATGAGTTAGCAAAATTATTTAAATCTAAATTATTGAAAATTTAAAAGAGAAGCTTTAGGGATGAGAATCCCTTGCTTACACCGAATATGTGATCGTTAAAATCCAATTAAAATTATATCATGTTTCTATCAAACATTAACAAATTATTTCAAGCAAATACGCTCTTACCAAGTATTAAGTGTCTTTTTAGGGCACACTTAATCAAAGTTTAAGCTTAATATTTTTAGCACATGCTTTGAATATTGATAAAAGGGTAATTCTAACTATCAAACATATCAAGTTTAATTTCTCGAATATGAAAGGTGAAAGCAATTTATCAAAAATTCAGAAATAAATTGTAATTAACAATTAAGCAAACAATTCAGTAAAATAAATCAAAATGAATTATGCAATCCCGTTGGTTTGACGCAAACTCGATGTGGTGGTACTCAACAGATCAGCAGGTGGTCCGAACACAGATCCCGAGAAAATGGTTGCAAATGCTCTGTGGTGGTACTCAGTAGGTTCGGGGTGTGAATAGCCAAAAATAGAATTTGACTCAGTCTCCCGCCAGGCGCACAGTGCCTCCGCGGCTCCGCCTTCGTCTCCAGCGAGCAGCGGCGCTGCTTCGCCTTCCTCCATGCTCCTCGCGAGTGTCCTCGTCCTCCAACTGTCTCCAGAACCTGCAAAAGAAGAGAGAATGTGAGGAAACGGCGAGAAAACTCAAAAACAGAGAGAGAGATCTGAGAAGGAGGCTCCTCTGTTTCTGCTGTCGCGGTGGTTGTGCGCTGCGGACGAGCCGCTCTGTGATGGTGGCCGTGAGGGAGGGAGACAAGAAGGAGGTCGAGACGAAGAGAGGCCGAGATGGCGGCTGTGAGAGATACTCTGGCTCTGTGGCGAGGCGGAACAGAGTCGCGGTGATGGCGGCTCTGTTTTGCGGTGGTTGTGGTGGCTCGCGATGTGGTGTCCGGAGGTGATGGTGGTTGATGGATGATGTTGGTTGATGGATGATGGACAGGGAGAGGGAGAGGGACGGTGATGGAGGTGGCGCTGACGCGAAACAGGGTTGTCACGCCCCTGTTTCATGGTGGTGGCGGTTGTGCTGTCCGGAGGTGGTGGTGGTGCTCGGGTGATGGTGGTGGCGAGGTGACTGTGGCGGTGATTGCTGAGTGAGTGAGAGATGGATGAGTAGTGATGGTGATGAGAATCACTTGTGAGGAAGAGGGTTTAATTTGATGCAATTCTTCTTTTCCCTTCTCTTCCTCCCATTTTCTCACCCTATTATCTTCTATTTATAGAGAAAGATCAAAGTGAATAGGGATGAGATAAAGGGAACATTCATCAAAGTATAAATGAGAGAATATTCTTTAGGGGTAGGATTGGGTTTGGGGTTATGGGTAGGTTTTGGGTTTAGGTTTGTGACCATCTGCTTTGTACCACCGCTAGAATCGACCAATTGTCATTCCTTAAATTGTCGCCTTAATACGATTTCATCGTTCACGCTCAAATTCCTACAAAGACATGAAAACGAAATAATTACTATAAAATATAATAATCGAAACACTAACATGTATAAATTAAGGGATATATTATGTTAATATCAAGTCTAAGGTGATCATTTCATTATAAATGAAGAATTTATTTAAGATAAATAACTTATGAGTTGATAAATTCTGGTTAGTTGATATATTAAATTTAAGGTGATCAATTCATATATGTTTGGCACGGTGGATGACAAGTCTACTAACATTTTTGCAGGTCAGACTTGCCATAGTCAAACTCCATAGCGTAAGTATAAATATCTACGTTAAATATGATAAAAACTTATTTGAATGACATGTTTTCCTCGTTGAGGAACTACATGTCTTTTAGTTGTTTATTTTATTTTTTATGTAAATTCATGTCATCGTATTTACTCATACCAGCTTAATTGCTAACCTAAGTAAGCTTTGCTTCTTGGATACATTCCTGTTGGAATATAGCTGACTAGCTTTGTCTCAAGTTTAGGGAATTTTGGGCGGTACTGTTGGAAGTTTATTTTGTGGGGCCATCATCTTTAAGGAGTTTCCTGGGTGTAGTCTTTTTGGTTTATTTCATCTTTGTAAAAGAACGTTTGAGTTCTCATTGTTGAATTTTGTTCATTTGTTGTTATTGAATTTTAAGTCCCAAATTTGGGAAAAACGGATAATCCTACATGAATATAAAGATTTTGTAGCTTGAAAATTGGAGCGTGATAGATCCCAAAATGGTCATCTTGAATGATATCTTCCCATTTCTATGTATTTAGAGAAACATTGTTAGCTTGATTGAATTTGTAGGTTGATAATGTCACGAATCAATGAAATGAGTTAGATGTCTTGTTTGTCATATTTAAATTCAATTCAAGATTTCTTCTTCTATATTTCAAGCTCAAAGTTATATAATTTTATCAATACATTTTCTAACAAACCATAACCTTTTATCCTTATCCTTCCTTGTTTACCATTTTCCTAAGCCCCATTACAACCTAGTCAAAATCCTAGTCTAATCTTTAGAAATACATAGCCAAAATATGGTGGTTAAACTAAGAAAAGTTGTGATGAATGAAGTCAACATTCTCAATGGATGATAATTTTAAAAGAGATCATATCTTCTCAAGTCTTGATTTTTTATATCTTTTGCTTGGGATGTGAAGCAAGATAAATTAATCAAATCTCTGAGTGATTATATTATCTTGTGAGATTTGAAGTTAAAACAATTGTTCTGTAAGTAATTTTGAGATAGATCTACTTTAAATAGAAATCTCTAACAAATATGCTAGTAAGCACACTTTTAGTGTAAACTTAAATGACAATCTTTGGCTTATGTGAAATGCTTGTTAATTTCTGTTATCAACTTAATACTAGCTAGGGGAAACCTAGATGTTTAAATGCTTGTTGCATATTTCTGTTATCAACTTAATGCTAGATGTTTATTTTATTTTCTTTTGCTTGAGGACTTGCAAAGTGTAGATTTGGGGGATTTGTTAAGCATATAAATGAGACATTTTATGCCCCTAAATATACAATTGCTAAGTCCAATTATCAAATAAAAATATCTCATTACATGTACTTTGTCTATTTTGTAGAAATTCAAACACTAATCTCAAATCATACACAAATTGGCACAATAAGGCTAAGTTCAACAACCAGTAAGCTCATTGAAAAGTGACATTTGCATTGTAAAAAACCAAAGATTTTCAGTCCAAGACCCATGAAATTAAGCTTACAAAACACCACCATCTACGGATCTCTAGGAAATCAACATGATGAGTTGGACATCTACATGACCAACTTTATTATTGCAAAAAAAAAATAAAATCTCTACAAACTCCAAAAGTGTAAATCAAACTCAGTTATCCATTCCCACATTTTTACCCATTCCCATATATGCATCATTCACATCCAAATCACTTTTCTTTATTTCATTCCATCACTTTTACCATTTTCCATATTTTACTCCACCTTCCACATGCACATTTTGTTATTCTGATTCATAAACAACTCCCCATAATTTCATCAAGCCCATGTGCATGTTCAAAATACAAACTACTGCGTTATCCCTACACATTTTCATTTTATCCATATAATATTCTCACCCTTCTTTACTTATAAATACCCCATGCTTGAGTTCAGGAGACACATTTTTTTAGCAGAGAAAAAAAAATAGAGTTTAAGATTTAAATCTTGTAAGATTTTAGTTTTCCTTAGTTGTTTTAATAGTTATGTTTAAAGCCACGAGTGACTTAGGATCTACCATGAGTGGCTAACCTATACCTTAGGGGGTGAGCACCATGGGATGATGATCACAAAGTGGTCCTCATGAGTGATATCTTTTCATTTCCATGTATTAGAAAAGAGCACTACTACAGTGCCTGGTGGCCACCAGGCACCGTCCATATGCCTAGAGATATGAAATTATTCACATCTCGAGGCAGATGGACGGTGCCTGGTGGCCACCAGGCACTTTAGAATTTTCCATTAGAGAAACATTGTTAGTTAGATTGAATTTGTAGGTTGGTCTTGTCATGAATCAATGAAGTGAGTTAGATGTCTTCTGTGTCATATTTGAATTAGATTCATGCTCTCTTCTTCTATCTTTCAAGCTCAAAATTATATAATTTTCTTATATATACATTTCTCTAACAAACCATAAGCTTTTATATTTGTATATTATTAGTCTAAATTTCACCATGATTTGTTAGATATTTGGTGTTTCATCTATCTAAATGAATTCATTTTTTAAATCCTATATGATGTTTAGCTTAGTAGTATAACTTAGATCAAGTTGCTCATATTATTATATCTCCCATCCTAAGGTGAGATAAGAGTCTACCTTAGAATGTGCTAGTGAAATAGGAAAGTTGAATTCAAAAGTGGCCAAATGGAGCTATGAATCCATGGTGGTGATCCCTAAAACCCTAAGATATTTTAAATTCTCGTCTTAGCTAGATTTAGATTGTTGTTTTATTTTAAGATTCTTCATAAAAAAAAAATATTTATTCTAACTAGGTTAAGTGTTATAAGTTGATTTATAAAGTTCGTTTTCAAATATTAGTTCTCCTTGTGAGATTCGACCAGTACTTGCCACTTTCTAACTCAATAGACAATCGTGCAATTGCGGTAAGATTTGAGATCAATCAAGGATTTAGCAAATCAGCAAATCAGCAAAATTTTAATATTTTTTTTTTGTTTTGCAAAATAGTATATTGCACCATTGCGGGGATTATCGAACAAATAGTAAATAGAAGAGAGTTTGGTTACCAATTGCAAATCTAAACAGTGACACACATAGAATTAAAGGTACGAGCATGTATAGATTGAAAGTATGAAAGCTTTCAAAGGTAAATGTGGTAAAAGAGTCAAACATAGAGAGAATATTGTCAATGAGTCCAAAAGGTGCCACATTGTAGTGGCATTAGCCCCCAATGACCTCAAGGATTGCTATTGGTACCTTGGTTGTACAAGAACGGTGGTGGAATCAATACAAAGCGAAGTAGTCTTCATTTCATTTTAGAACATAAAATCACACCATAATTAACAAAATTACAAATAACATGCTGTAACATTGCCTTGGTCTGGCACCCCCACCTAGTTCTAGCTACCTCATCTCTCTCTGATCCCCCATATTTTGTACGCCCCCCCTTCAAAGAACACATCAATATAATAATCACAGGAGCATCTATAAGTCAAATGTCATGTCATGGCCGTATAACACACATGACACCACATAAGGTGGTCGGGTTGAAAAGGGGCCAAAAAGGGGACCGAGGGGGGCTCCTGCGCGGGGTGTGCTGGAGCGCGTCCTGCGCACCATTATCAACCGTTGGATTAAATCCAACGGTTGATATCTACGGAACTCAAATTCTGATTTAAAGCGACCCTTTGGCAGTTTTTAAATATGTTACAGCCGTCGGATCAGATCCGACGGCTGAGATTATGGATTTGTCACAGCATTTGAAAAGAGAGAGAAGAGAAGGGTCGCTGTCAGTTCTAAAAAAAAAAAAAAACTGTTTCTGCGGGTTGAAGGCTGAGGTAGAGGAAGAGGAAGAGGAAGAGGAAGAGAAGGGAGGAAGTCGTTTTTGTTCCTCTGTTTCTGCCATTCGATGAGTTGAGGAAATGGTTTGAGATCCGACGGCTGTAACATATTACCTTCCTGGTTGTCAGAAGAAGATCTTAATTATTATGCCAGCAAATTTGAGCAGAAAGGCTTCACTGGACCTCTGAATTACTATCGAAACTTTGACATGTATGTTTCATTCAAATTCAGATTCACTTTGAAAAATCATATATGTGTACAACTAGTTGCGCTGGTAGCTCAATAGTAGTTCCTTATTATTTTTTTCCCTGCAGAAACTGGGAGCTCACAACACCATGGCAAGGAGCACAAGTGAAAGTTCCAACTAAGTTTATCGTTGGTGACCTGGATTTGACTTACACGACGCCTGGGTTGAAGGAATACATCCACAGTGATTGGTTCAAGCAGGATGTGCCATTTCTGCAGGAAGTGATTGTGATGGAAGGTGTTGCACATTTCATCAATCAGGAGAAAGCTGATGAAATCAGTAAACACATTTACGAGTTCATCCAGAAGTTCTGATGCTTCTTGGATGTCTATTAAGAGTTAGGTTTAGCCTTTCCTATTAAGGCACTTCTGACTAAATAATGTGCTTAGTTTTGTCATCTTAGAGAAAATCGATCAAATGTTTCAATTAGATATTGGTTTGTATCCATTTACATGAACTACTCACTAATTGTTTGGTCGAAATGTTTAATAATCAGGCAAGCAGTTTCTCTAAGTCTTCTTATTCATGATGAAGCTTGAAGATTAGATAAAATTATGACATGAACTAGTAAAACACCCTACTGCAGTAGCAATTAGCACTATAACATGAGTCGAGATCTCAAACCATTTCCTCGACTCATCGAATGGCAGAAACAGAGGAACAAAAAGGACTTCCTCCCTTCTCTTCCTCTTCCTCTTCCTCTCCCTCTACCTCAGCCTTCAACCCGCAGAAACAGTTTTTTTTTTTTTTTTAGAACTGACAGCGACCCTTCTCTTCTCTCTCTTTTCAAATGCTGTGACAAATCCATAACCTCAGCCGTCGGATCACGGCTGTAACATATTTAAAAACTGCCAAAGGGTCGCTTTAAATCAGAATTTGAGTTCCGTAGATATCAACCGTTGGATTTAATCCAACGGTTGATAATGGTGCGCAGGACGCGCTCCAGAACACCCCGCGCAGGAGCCCCCCTCGGTCCCCAAAAAGGGGGGTTAGGGGCAGGGCACGCTCTGGTGAACCAAGTAGATGGAAAACATGAAAGTGAAGCATGCAACAGACTTGTAAATAATAAAGGTGGGGCTCGCACGGGTGCCTAAGAAATTGAGTGACATATTTGTTGAGTTGTTGATTGACGTAACAAAAGGTTTTATTATTGGTGATTATTTGACACAATCATTGTCCCTCTTTGGAATAGTTCTAGAGAGCCCGTGTTGGTAGCTTGGGAGACTGTCCGGACTCTTCTGGGCACGTGCCTGGGAGAGTATTTGGCACGTGAACTCAGGCCCAAATCTGGGCTCCAACACCTCGGCTCCAAGAAGCAAATAAGGATCTGTTTCCTTTTTGGCAAGCTCCTCCTGCGCAAGCTCCTCCTCTTTGGCAAGCTCCTCCTGCGCCTCCTCTGGCAAACTCTTTGGCAAGCTTCTCCAAAACCTCTTTGGCAAGCTCCTCCTGCGCAAGCAGATCTGCGAATTTGGCCAAGCTCCTCTGCTCCGCTTGCTCCTCCTCACGCCTCCTCTGCTCCTCGTCACGCCTCCGTTGCTCGGCTCCTCCTCACGCCTCGGCAAGCAAATTTCTCCAAAACCTCGTTGGCAAGCTCCTCTTACGCAAGCAGATCTGCTCATCTGGCAAGCTCCTCTGCTCCGCTCCTCCTCACGCCTCCTCTGCTCCTCGTCACGCCTCCGTTACTCGGTGCCTCTTCACGCCTCCTCTTCTTCTTTTTCATCTTCTTCTGGTACGTTTTCATAGAAGCTGCTTAATGTCTTCAAATTATACTGATAATGATGATTTGTGTTTGGTTTGATAATCCTGCAAAAACATGGCGTGAAGTAAGATCTTGCAAAAACCAACCAATTCATGATAATCCTGCAAAAACATGATGTGCAGGGTTGGATTTGATTAGACTATGCTCTTTTTTGCACCCAAAATCTAGAATGTGTTTGGTTTGATAATCCTGCAAATCATGTTTAATATCTTCAAACCCAAACCAGGAAGGCAACCAGTCCTAACCCAAACGTCCCTATCGATTTATGCTTTTACAATATGAAGCATGTATCACAATGCATTGTAGACAATGTGTTTTTTGTTGTTGTTGTTATTGTTGTTGTTGTTGTTGTTTTTTTTTTTTTTTTTTTTTTTGTTATAAACCAATCATAATTTTAGCCTAGTTGTAAAACATTTTAAAGATTAGCTAATTTGTACAGTCTACTCCTTAAATGTGAAAATTTGTGAGAATAATATTTTCTTTTGTCATGGAATTATATTTTTTATTGCGTTTTGATATGTGTTTCAATACACATGTAGATACTCTTACGTACATATCTGATGATAACTACCCCTTTAATAGGTTCAGTAAGAAGAAACTTTAGAAGAGATAAGGGATGGATAGTGTAGAAGATATTGAATTGATGGAGAATGAAAAAAATTTAGAAGAGATAAGGGATCCTACAGAAGGGATGAAATTCAGCGGCATTGATGAGTACAAACGTTATTATCATGATTATGGTAATAAAATAGGATTTCCAGTGAAAATAAAGAATACAGAAAAAGATGAAAATGGAAAAACTATATTCTTAACGCTTGCATGTGGTCGGTCTGGGCAGCATACAAGTAAATCACAAAGTGTTGTAAACAAGCGGGGTACATCTAAATGTGGATGTTTGGCTAAAATTAGAGGTAAAATACTCTCTGAGGGTGATGTGTTAGTGACAAAAGTAACAGTTGATCACAATCATGAATTGAGCCTCGGAAAATCAAGATTTTATCCGAAAAATAGAGTTATGAGCTCATATGTGAAGAAGAAGCTGGATTATAATGATAGGGCAGGTATTAGGCCAAATAAGAATTTTACTTCATGTGTGGTTGAAACTGGTGGTCATGATATTCTGCAATTTTCTCAGAAAGATTGTTACAATTATCTGGATAAAATGAGGTGGTTAAGACTTGGGGAGGGGGATGCGGAGGCCATTCATAACTACTTCCAAAAAATGCAAGCTAACAATGCTAATTTCTTTTATATGATGGATTTGGACAATAAAGGGAGATTGAGAAATGTCTTTTGGGCTGATGCATGGAGCAGAGCAGCTTACAAGGAGTTTGGAGACGCTGTTACCTTTGACACTACATACTTAACAAATAAGTATGACATGCCATTTGCTCCTTTTATTGGGGTGAACCATCACGGTCAGTCAATTCTTTTGGGATGTGGATTGATATGTGGTGAGGTCGTTGAAGAGTTTGTTTAGCTTTTCAAAACTTGGCTTGTGTGTATGAATGACAATGCTCCGACCGCTATAATCACTGATCAAGATAGGACAATGAAGAGAGCCGTTGAAATTGTATTTCCCAACACACAACACAGATGGTGCTTGTGGCATATTATGAAGAAGTTGCCTGAAAAGTTGTCCGGTTGCAATCAATATGAGGCAATCAAGTTTGCAATGCAAAGAGCAGTTTACGATTCCTTGTCTCATGAAGAGTTTGAAGTAAATTGGCATGGTTTCATTGAGAAATATTGTCTGCAAGAAAATGATTGGTTGAAAGGATTATATCTTGAAAGAATGCGTTGGGTGCCAACATATCAAAGATCTACTTTTTGGGCAGGGATGTCTTCAACTCAAAGGAGTGAAAGCATGGATGCTTTTTTTGATGGTTATGTAAATTCGAAGACCACTTTGAAGCAATTCGTTGAACAATATGAGAACGCACTACGAAGTAAGGTTCAAAAGGAAGCTGAATCGGACTTTAAATCGTATAACCGACTGATCCCTTGCATTACTCCTTATGCAATAGAGAGAACTTTTCAAACTGCCTACACTACAAAAAAATTTAAGGAGTTCCAACATGAGATAACAGGGAATATATGTTGTACAATAAGTAGTAAAGTTATAGATGAAAGTGGCTTTGAGGTATACATTGTTAGACAAGACTTGGTGATAGGAGATAGACAACGTTCAGTCAATTTTATAGTATATTTTAACGTTATCGACTTCAATATCAAGTGTAATTGTCAATTGTTTGAGTTCAAGGGGATCTTATGCAGACAGGTATTGAAAGTGTTGTTTGAAAGACATATTCATGCTATACCAGATAAATATGTTCTTCGGAGGTGGAGGAAAGATGTGAAGATGGCTCATACAAGGGTTAAGATTGTTTATTCAGATTGGGGAATGAAGCCTGAAAATCAAAGGTTTGACAAGATGTGCAGTCATTTCTATGAAATGGCCGACTACGCCGCTGAGGATGAAAAAAAGACATGCCAAGTTCATGAATGGATCACTTTGAAAATGGAGCAACTCAAAACTGATGATGGTGATGAGGGTGTTGATTCACATGGGTTTATGGAATTTGGGTCCAACACTACTAGTTCTGGGATGCAATCCAACATTCATAGTCCATTACCGGTTCGTAGCAAAGGCCGACGCTCTAATTCAAGGATGCAACCCACAGTTGAAAAGATTTGTAAAAAAATACAAAGGAAAAAAAATAAACAAGCAAAAAAAATCACGCCCTTGAGAAGAATGTGGTATGTTCTGCAATATGTTTTTTTTGAATATTTAATTTCTTAAGTCTAGAATATTAAATTTGTATGTACACATGTCATTTGTAGGGTTGTTCCCATAGTGGAATTGAAGGATCAGAATATTTGACACCGCATTCAATAAATCCAAATACCCAGGTTTGTTTTTAATATATTTACTGACGCGTAACTATCACTTATGATTGTTTACTTATGATTTGTATTTGTCGACTTCAAGGATGAAACAATTGTGTCACAATCTGGTAACGCATTAGCAGGAATGAATCATATTTATTCGCTCCTCTCACAGGTATATAAACCAAGGGGTCACACTATTTCGTAATATTGCTGTTATTTTTGCAGTGCAATTCTTTATTATTTATTTATTTATTTATTTTGGCAGACACCAGCTTCAAACAACGACATGGAGTTTCCAGACTATAGGTGGTTGTGAATTCAAAATGTTTTCACTCTGGGTTAGCTTCTTATTCTTCCAAGTTATTTCTTGTTCTTCTTTCTATGTAAAATATGCATCATTTAGATTTGAACTCTTAGCTGAGTTTTCCCATTGGTTAGGCAGGGCTTGATTTGATTAGAACCATGAATGCCAAACCGAAGAAAAGAATCATCAATGAGAATGGAGATATGGGAGAGGACTTGGCCCTTGCCACCTCAATCGGGAATGGGGAAGATTTGGCTCCCATTGTCAGACATGCATTTGAAATGGGGAGACCTGAAGCCCTCTTGCACCAGCTCAAGAATGGTGTCAGAAAGAAGGAAGTTGAAATTGAAGAGCTCTGCAAGCTCCATTATGAGGAATTCATTCTTGCAGTTGATGAGTTACGTGGTGTATTGGTTGATGCTGAAGAGCTCGAGAGTGAGGCCATTAAGATGTCGAAGGTCTTCCAATTTTCAGTCCATATAAGCACATTACTTAAGAGTCAGGCATTTTGAACTTATGGTTATGGTTGCAATCAATGTTTTCTGCAATCAGTTGATGAGTTAAGTGTTTTCTGCAATCAGTGTTTTGAACTTATGGTTATTGAAAAAGGAATTATATTATCCAGAGCTTATGGTTGCAATCAGTGTTTTCTGCTTATATAAGTTTTAGGATTTTACAAAGAATCAAAGAATTTTGAACTCTGTTGTTGGAGTTAAGTACATTAATCCTTAAAAAGTTATGGGATGTGATTTGCAAGTGTTGTAAGTTATGGATGTTGAAGGTCAGCATTGCCTGCTCAGTGTTCTTCAAACCTTAAGGCGCTTCTTTACATTACTTAGAACACCCTTGACCCAGCCACACCCACCTCTCCAAATCCCCAAAATTTAGTGTATACACTTTGGACTTCCTAAACTTTCCTCAAAGAAGTAATCATGCCCAAAAGTTCTAATAGCAAGCTCATTATGGACTGTATAGCATATCTATAATGTCTTCTCCCTAAATTTCAAAACAATCTTCTTACTGCATTTAAACTAAACCCATTTCCCATCCATCAGCTACCAAGTAAACCCATCAATCATAAAAACTTTCTTACAAAAAAGGGGAAAAAAGCTGACAATTTCTTTTCGACACCCAAACTGACCTAAACACTCAGTTCCGAACTTCAAAGAAGTCCAAACTTAGCATCTACAAAACCAGAGGTAGAACACTAAAATGCAGTTGAAAATTAGGGCAATCCAATATAAGCCAATATAAGCATTCCAATCCAATATAAGCATTCCTGCAACTATAACATATAAGCATTCCTGCAACTATAACATATAAGCATTTAAGCATTCCTATTCCTGATATTAACAAAATATACATTCATTCATAACATAACTGAATACACGTTTGAAATACCACTTACAGAGTATTAAAAAAAGCCACAAGTTTGAACAAAAAAACTACCATTATCATAAGAAACACCACTAGCAGTGCATTAATCAAATCCCTTGTCAATGTTCATTTATCATTGTTCGCTTGAGCTTCACCCGCGCGAGCGTGATACTGATTATTCATATTTTCGAAGAGATTTCTTGCCTTGTAGTTCTTATTTTTCACCTCTGCAGCAGATGATGAGCTTGCCTCGTCATTATAATCCACCACTTCTGAGCGAACCCACTCTTTATAACTAGCATGAGCCTCGGCAGCTGAGGCAAAACCCTTGTACAAATTACCTCTATATCCTGTTACTTGGATTGAACAATCTTGCCAAGTTGCGTAAATTCCAGGGACACGACCGCGATATACCACATATGCCTTGTATGTCATTGTTGGGTTAAGATCCTTATTTCAACATAAAAAAAATGTTATTAAGCTATAGATGCCAATAAGACAGTAAAATAATTCAGCTAATCTTTAAAATGTTTTACAACCAAATTTTTTCGACATGGTTTCAAGCTGTTGAAACCAACCAGCATTTTGTATAAATTAGCTAATCTTTAAAATGTTTTACAACTTGGCTAAAATTATGATTGGTTTATACAAAAAAAAAGGAGCATAATCTAATCAAATCCAACCTTGCACATCATGTTTTTGTAGGATTATCATGAATTGGTTGGTTTTCGCAAGATATTACTTCACGCCATGTTTTTGAAGAATTATCAAAACAAACACAAACCATCATTATCAGTATAATTTCAAGATATTAAGCAGCTTCTATGAAAACGTACCAGAAGAAGATGAAGAAGAAGAAGAAGAAGAGGAGGCGTGAGGAGGCGGCGAGCAGTGGAGGCGTGACGAGGAGGCGTGAGGAGGAGCGGAGCAGAGGAGCTTGCCAGATGAGCAGATCTGCTTGCGCATGAGAAGCTTGCCAACGAGGTTTTGGAGAAATTTGCTTGCCGAGGCGTGAGGAGGAGCCGAGCAACCGAGGCGTGACGAGGAGCGAGTGGAGCAGAGGAGCTTGGCCAGATTCACAAATCTGCTTGCGCAGGAGGAGCTTGCCAAAGAGGTTTTGGATAAGCTTGTGCAGGAGGAGCCAAAGAGGTTTTGGAGAAGCTTGCCAAAGAGCTTGCCAGAGGAGGCGCAGAAGGAGCTTGCCAAAGAGGAGGAGCTTGCGCAGGAGAAGCTTGCCAAAGAGGAAGCAGATCCTTATTTGCTTCTTGGAGACGAGGTGTTGGAGCCCAGATTTGGGCCTGGGTTCACGTGCCAAACACCCTCCCAGGCACGTGCCCAGGAGGGTCCGGACAGTCTCCCAGGCTACCAACATGGGCTCTCTAGAATTTTTACCCTCTTTGATTACATTACCACACCTTTCTGTCTATCACCACCACCCATATAAACTTTAATTTTCAAAATTTTCTCTCTCCACTCTCTCCCAACTCTCAACAGATTTCACTTACTCTAAAATTTTCATTCATCTCTCCTCCCACTCCCCTGCCTCCATTAACTTCACATTTACTAAGCAACCAAACCCTCATTCTCCCACTACTCTTACTCTCTTTCCCACTATTTATTACGCAAAATAAAAGGCAAACAAAATAGAGGTTGTGTGTGTGATTTGCTGAAACGAAAGGTTGTGTGTGCAATTTGGTGATTGTGAATCCGATTTAATGCGAGTGTGTGTGAGTTGGTGATTATGTGTGAGAGACTGTGTTTGTGCAATCGATAATGTGTTGCGATATTTTGGTTTGTTGGTTGCTCATTGTCTCATTCAGTGAAACACACCATGTCATTCAGGTAATTCAAAATCAAACTCAAATCGAAATCACACTAAAAAATTGATGCCTCCCGAAAAACCTTGCACATGCAGATATCCGTGCGAACACAACAAATGCCATTACACAGGTTACTGCGAAAAATCCACTTGCAATTACCTGCGCAACTCTGTTTAAGTGGTTCGCGTGGGCCTCAGACAATCTTTGTCTTGTACTCGCCTGTTCAGTTCTTTTTACCTGTGTGAACCCAGTGTGATGCCCCATTTTTGCAAATAATTGTAATTTATATTATTTTTTCAATGTGTAGATAGTAGATTATTTATATAAGTTTTAATCGTATCATTTTTTTTCAATGTTCAGTATGGTAAAGATGAATAGGGATGTTGTGACTTCTTCAGATGGTGGTGGTGGTAATGATCTAGTTGATAGAAAACCAATGACGACATCTAGCCGAAAGGTGATTGTGGAAAAGGGTAAATAAGAGATGGAGGAGAGAAAAAACAATAAAAGAGGATAAAGAAAGAAGCGGTGAAGAAGAAAATAGAGGATGAAATGGGAAAATATTTTATTGAGCAAGATGAAACGACGATACAAATAATCCAATCACAAAGTCAAGGTGATGTGAGTGACAAGGGTGAGGTGAAAGAAATAGAGGGGGACCGTGAGGATGATGAGGACGAGGATGATGATGAGGATGGGGATGGCGAGGATGGGGATGAAGAGGAACCAGTTGTCTTTGTTGAATCTGGTTCCGATGAAAAAGACGAGAATGCTTCATACTCTGTGGGTCTTAAGGATGATTTAATATTAAAGGATTACTATGGGCATGTTTCTCGCACCATTTGAAATGGTGAGGGGGTAATTAGATTATTTTTTAGTTCTTAAAATATCTATATGTTATTGTTATTGTATTTAGGAACGAGGCGAATTGAGATATTGACATCAATTTAAAAAAAATAGATTGGAGGTTGAGAGAGGAGCTGGAAGAAATAAGGACAATCATCTATAAGAGTGGTCTACATCCCTTGATCGACTATTGTAAGAATCATGTCGATAAGGTGACCAATTGTGTTCTTGTGGAGCATTTGGCAGCCTGAGAATAACACTTTTCACTTCCCTTTTGGAGAGATGACGATCACCCTGGATGACGTCGATCGTATCACTAATGTGTTGATTGTTGGTAAGCCTGTTATTGCAAAAGAAAAAGAAGGTGAAACACAAAAGCATGTTAAGAAGAATATTACTTTTGTAGAGATAAAGTTTGTTAAGGATGATTATTGTGGAAAAGTGAAGACAATGATTCTCGTAAAAAGAAACAAGAAGTTGCTAGGGGTTGCTACATTTTTTTGAGATGACTATCGTTGTTGATAAGATTGGAACAAAGGTTCACATTGAATATTTGAAGTTGTTGATGAAGTTGGGACGTTTGCATGGGGTGTAGGTACTTTGGCGTTCTTGTATCGTCAATTGGGGTGTATTAGCAGAGTAGGTACCAAGCAAATATCTGGACATTTGTCGTTTTAGAGGTATTTTTACATTGTATTCTTTAATTAATTACCTTTTAATTGTTTAAGATATTTAACTTATTAATTTATGTTTTGGTGTAATGCTAATGCTTTGTGGAATGAAACTGGCCCGACCATGGCTAAGTGGAAATTCCCCCAACTTGTAGGGGTCATGAGTAAAGAAATCATCACTCCCAGGGAGCATTTCAATTACATGTCTCCTGAAGAAAAAAATTAGTAATTAAATACAGGTTGATATCATCTTGTCTTTCCCACTCTAGAAGATGATAACCCAAGAAATCAACAACTAACAAAAAATTCTCAGTGAGAACGACTTATTAACTATTTCTTTCCAACTTTCTTAATCTCTTCGATCCCCTTCTTACAACCCCTTTAATAAAATGTTTCTGAAACATCTTTGGCCAACCCCTATTACAGAGAGAGTAAATTGTTATTATGTAAAATCATCATTAGTATTGATACTAAATTTGTTTATGCTTAAATGGCCATTTTTTTTAAAATTGGGTCGTTGACCCTTATTTATTTATTTATTAATCCATGCCCGAAGGCTACATGATTGACCCTATAAGGTTAACCAAACCAGACCCGAAGGCTACAATATTGTTGCCACTTAATATTCTCATCGCCTCTGGTTCAGTTCATCTAAGCAGCTACATCCAATACCCGAAGGCTTATCATCGGCAAAATACATATGTTCCTAATAATCCGGCGAAAATTCACAAAAACCTAACTGGTAAGTCTCGAACCCGTGACCTCTAACAAGGATAGTGGATGTCCAATCAATTCCTTAAATGACCATGAAAATGAGCTTAACTTATTTTTCAGATGTGATTTTGCAGCCTGCTTTGGCTTATTTCCCCTTAACCTCTTAATTAGGTCTCTCTTCTTGAGAGTTCTCTTGATCAATTTATTGTTTTCCATTTTTTAGCAAATGCAACATAATGATCTAACTATTGATGATAGTTTCTAAATTCTTGTTGCTTGTTGTGCCTCGCGTAACTGATGTAGAACACAATTGATAATCACAATAGTAATAGATCCAAAGTATAACTAAAATAATGTAAAGTAAATAACGTACCTAATAAGCGATTTAACGTAGTTCGAAAAATTTACATACGTCCACTGGGCAAAGAGAATAATTTCACTGTTGAGATCGAAAAATACAAATAGAAATAGTCTCATTCACAACGTCGATGCACGCGTGTCTAAATTACACCACACATATACGCAAATGTGTATATCCCTCTCTCTCTTTCTTCTTACTTCTTTCTTCCCACTTCCAAAGACTTCCAGTGTCTTCTTCATAATCCAACTCATTCTTCCACACTTCTTTACATTATCCAACACATTCAATCATTCAACAACTAGGCTGAGCTTCACCACCATCGATTGTTGCCGACAAATATGATACACTTGTTGGGTCCAAGGGTAAAGAAAATGAATCCCTCGAAACCACCTTACAGCGTGCACACAAGATGGTTGACCAACAAATATGTCTCAAGCAACAATATTATCCCTAATTTAAACACCCGTGGCACCCGGGTGTAGGGTTTTACCAATTAGACACTACCGCCCCTAAAGGCCTAGTCGCTTGTGAGAGACACGTCCAATTCTTATGAACTTTACATAATGCGGCTTCTTTACCTGAGTGAGACTATTTGCACGGTCAAATCAAGCCACATCTCAAACAATTTCCACCTTGTCGAGACTTGAGCCTACAAGGGATAATTAAGCTCCCCTGAACGTGTTATCTTGCATTTCTAACTTGCCAAGCTCAATAACAAACCATTGACTCTGATACCACTTATTGGGTCAAGAGGTGAAGAGAGCGAAACTCCCCGGAACACCTCACAGCGTGCACAAGAGATTTTTGAGCAATGAACATGTCTCAAACTTATATATTATTCTCAAATTAAATGCCTGCGACTCTCGGGTGTGGGGTTTTATTTTCCAATTGGGCTCTATCGCCCCCAAAAATCCTCGGTACGAGTGAGAGACACGTTCAATTCTTATTAACTTCTCATGATCGACTCCTTAACCCAAGTGAGACTAATTGTATGCTCAAATCGACCCACATCTACAACAATTTTCACCTTGGCATGACTTAAGCCTAACCGGGATAAACTCCACCTCAACATGCTATTCTGCATTTCCAACTCGCCAAGCCTAGGGCAACACCATCGACTTTGATACTAATTGTTGGGTACAAGAGTGAATAACCGCAAAACCCCTTGGAACCAACTCACAGCTTGAAAACAAGAATGTCAGCCAACATACATTCTGAAATAATGATATTTTCTCCAACTTAAACACCCACGGCTGCCGGTCTAGGGTTTTACCAATTGGGCTATATGATAAGCACTTACAACATTAATACCCCATTAGCTCTTTATTCTTTAGTTGTGTTTAAAATTAATTAAAGACCTCCATTTATCTCGAATTTGATTATGGTCATAATTTTTGTAGGAAATTGAGAAAATCATGAAATTCGCGGAATTACACCATTAATTTGCATGTCGAGAATCAATCGGAGAAATTATGTCCGAAGAAATTCAAGCTAGACCAAGCCAAAGTCCAATCAAGTGCTAAATACTTATTAAAGACTCATATAATGTTTTGAGCAAAATATCACATTTTATGACATATCTACATCCCATTCTATTTCCCATTTGATACCTAAATGTACCACTAGCATTTTCCACAAGTATCATTTAAAAAATCTCTCCAAAACCATCTAAAAAATTTTGAATTATTTAATAGCAAATTTTATGTGATTTTTCTGTATCTATCCCCATACGATCCATCCAATAATTCACCTAAACCCTAACCCTAATAAATCTCAACCATTCACTATATCTAACAAATGAATCTTGGCCATCAAACTCAAGGAGTTAAGTCAATGTCGTTGGATTTTGAAGTTACATCTCAACCGTTCAAGCACATGCTATGGGTCTGTAAATAAAAGCTATTTCTCCATTCAAAGGGATGATTTTATTGTTATATAGAAAGTGAAGAGAAGTGAAAGTTTTGATTTTGTATTCCAACATTTTTTCCATTGAATAAAGTAAGTTACATTTATACTTATTCATTTCTTTTATTCATTTTTAGCAATAGTTCCTCTTTCTAAACTATTTATTTTAATTTATATTTACTTCCATCATTCATGGAGAGTTAATCCTCATCTCTCAAGGGGGAAGAGACTGAGCCCCATGAAGATATAATGGTAGTTAGAGTGTATTTTATTTATGAAGTAAAGTAAAAAAAATGAATTGTAAGAAGTACTTCGAAAGAAGGCTTCATTTGTTAAGATGGATAATATTTTTGATTCGAGAGATTAAAATTATTTTCATGTCTTTTAGGATTTTCCAATGAAAAACAATGGATTTGGTTAAAGTTTTAGGGAAATAAAAAACTTTTACTTCTTTAATCCCACAACTCAAGTCACGTAGGTTGAATAACTATGCAATTTGAGTATTATGGGGAGAAATTGAAAATCCATTCTAGTACATCATTATGTTGGAATGGGGTGATTCTCATACCCTTGAGATTTCTCCACATTTCAATCTTATTTCACAAGTTAATTATTTTGTTATAAATCAATCATCTCTCAACATCTCATCATCATCTTTTTTTTTTTTTTTTTTTTTTTTTTTTTTTTTTTTTCATTTTTCGATTTATTCTTTAATTTGTGAGTCGAATATTGTCTTCTAATCCAAGTGAATTCGGTGATAACCTCTACTTCCGGTATGCATTGTTAAAGTGTATTGTAGGTTGAAGGAAAAATAAATGAAAAATAACACTTATTTTTTTGTTGATGTCGAAAATCATGCAACGACAATAATGTCGATTTTCGACAACAATCAAATGACGCTGTTGCACATCACTTGGTGAAGGAAGGGATTCTTGAAGATATAAATGTAAAGACAATACAAAAGATTTTTAGTTCTTTAATTTTTTTTCTTTATATTTTCTCATCTTTTTGGGTAATTTTTTAAAACATAACGAAAAAAACACAGTAGCAGACGGATCAAACAATGTCCGTTCAACATGAAACTTTAATAGTAAATTTAGTGATGAGTCAATGATTATCTTTAATTTTTTCAGAATATTTTTTTTTGAGGTCGTTTGGTTGCTTAACAAATTTATTTGGACAAGTGTGTGTGTGAAAGCTGTGGAATTGGCCAGGACTTGCTTGAAGACATTTTCTTTCTTCTTTTTCTTATTTGAACTTTTAGTGAGGAATAAAGTTTACTCTATTTTAATTTTTAAATTTTTTTATTTCTTATGCGTCTCGAATGGTCGAGTACAACTTGTAATAATTTGATTTATTTTTGGTAGATTATTAACTTTAGGTTAGAATTAATTTACTTTTCAATTAAAAATATAGTGAAAGACGTATTTATTTGATTTACGGTTTACATAATAGTTTTTAATTGATTTAGCAACAAAAAAAATCTGACTTCTTGACCAAGATGACTAGTAAATTATTAATTGCTTGATTGTGTGTTTATTTATTTAGATACCCACCTAAGTCAAGGAAAAAAATATGGTTGTTTTTGGGTAAGATAATTTTTTATTTTTATATATATTTTTACTTTATAGTGGACAAATCATTGAGATGGAAGAGCGTCTGATTTGGGAATACAATGTTTCCGTTGCTAATAATGTGCACAGATACATTGAGCGCCTCCAACACGATAGCTCAATTTAAGATCCGGTTAGCTATTATCAATATATTGCCGAAGTTCCATGGGCTTGATCGAGAAAGCCTATGTCCATCTTGGAAAGTTTCTTGAAGTTTGTAGTACTTTAGGAACCAAAACATAGATAAGGAAAATGTTAGACTATGTTTGCCTCCTTTCTCCCTTGAGGATTGGGCCTCTTCGTGGCTACTCCCTCACTGCCAATTCCATCACATCATGAGAGGATTTAGTTAGAAAGTTTTTAGATAAATACTTCCTTATGAGAATGAACTTAGAAATTATAAGAGATATTGATGAGTTTTCTTAAACAGATGATGAACTTTTTTTTTTATGAAGTATTAGACTGCTTTCAAGATTTACTCATCAAGTGTCCTTATCATGGTTTTAAAAAATGAGTGTTAGTGCAGAGTTTCTACAATGGATTGACTGTTGAGTCTCGAAATATGATTGAGTCCATGCACCAAGGGAAAGTCATGCGTAAGACTGACATTGTTGCTTATACTTTTCTAAATAAACTTACTAATGATTCTAGACAATGGACTATTTATAGAGACTTGAAACCTAACACTTCTAGAAAATCGCGTCAATTTAAAATGAATGAAGATTCAGAACCAGACATCAGAACCTTATTTAAGGACTTTTCTAAGGAAATTAAATCTATTGTTATGAAGTTCGTCTTCCAAGCCAAAGAGAAAACTTCCAAGACTTATACCTTTTTCCCAAGGTAGATCATATAGATTCTGATTGTCCTTTAAATTTGGGTGGCAATGAGCCTCAAGAGGTTGTGTGTTTGTGTGTTTAACATTGAACGTGAATCCAACATATTCGGTCAAACCTACACATCTGCAAATCAAAATCACTCTAACCTTCCTTATGGTATGGACTTTTATTAGCAACCACCCAAGAGTTCAGGGAATCCTTTTGGTTTCCAACACCCTAGGCAACCTATTGGACATGCTCACAATTCACTCACCTATCCCAGGCAGGGTCAATATGGATCTAATTCTAACAAGTGGCAACGAAATCAGTATCCACCACAGGAAAGATCCCTTAAGTACCAGCAGAGTCAGCCTATGAACCTATCTATGGTTTCTGTCCCTCATAATTCCTGTGGTCAACCTCAGCTTACCAACTTGCGTGACTTGGTGCCTTAAACTCAATATGTTGATCCTGTACCACCTCCAAACTATCATTGGAGGATGTGAAGCACCAATTAATGACAACCACTACTGCTAATTCCCAAGCCATTCCCAACAACTTCAACAACAATTGACTATGGGAAGGGAAAAAAGAACATTTCCAAGCCAACCATCCCTAATCCAAAGGTTGCTCCCCAAGCCCATGTCAATGAAATTAGAAATAATTTCGAATCATATGGAGAAGTTAAAGCAGTCACCATCATTCCTTCTGGGTGAGCAATTGATAATGGTGTAGAGCAACCTAAGAAAACTGATGTGATTTTAAAAAAGAGTGTTCCTAAACCTATTGAGAAAGCTAGAAGTTTTTTTGAAACTAGTTTAGATCCACCCTCCCACCTTTCATTAGAGCCAAGAAAGTGTATACTTAAGTCACCTTTTCCTAAAACCCTTTCAAGTAACAAAAAAGATAAGCAATTTCAAGAAATCCTAGAGGTTTCAAAGGAATATACATCAACATTCCTCTTTTGTCAGGTATCCAGCAAGTATCGGTCTATGCAAATTTTTTTAAGGTCATGTGCACAAAAAAGAGAAAAACATAACTCTTTGAAACTGGATGCCTTGCAGCATCGCTTATTCAACAAACTGGAGTAGTTAAGTAGTAGGATCCTGGAATCCCTATTGTACCATGTTTCATTGGAAAAAACTTTGAAAATCGTGGCTTGACTGACTTAAGAGCTAGTGTGAACCTTACCTTATCATATATATTTGGAACTTGGGTTGAAGGAGATGCAATCAACAAAGGTAGTTCTTAAGCTAGTAGATGAGTCAAAACAATACCTGAGAGGAATAGCTGTGGATGTAATTGTACAAATTGCAAATTTCTATTATCTAGTTGACTTCATCATCCTAGATACTAGCATGATGCCAGATAATCAAACTCCTATCATCTTAGGGCGATTTTTTCTAGCAACTGCAGAAGCCAACATCAATTATAGAAGTAGTAGCATGTATGTTTCCATTCAGAAACCTTAAAGCTAAGTTGAATATTTTTAAGGCCACGCAAAGGAGAGATGAACTTGATATGTTTGAGGATGAGGAAGAAGAAGTGTGTATGATTCAATCTTTTGAGTCTATGATTCAATCATCAGAAGATGATGCATTACTTCATTGTCTTTCACACTTTGTATGAACCAAAATACGGATGAAGTTGTTGATGAAGCAACAATATGTTGGATACTATTCCTATACTGCGTATACCTGAGTTTGGCCCATTATCACTTCACTAATATGAGGAAGAGTTATACTCTACAGTTTCCTTCCCAACTCAGTCATTAGATAATGATTCATCCACAAGCTCTCATCAATCATTAGAACTTAAGCCATTGCCAAATGAATTGAGATATGCATTTCTCGATCCTGAAGAGAGTTATCCAGTGATTATTGCCCTAGATCTCACTGAGGTACAAAATGACAAGTTATTGGGAGTCCTTAAAGATCACAAGTCAGTCCTTAAATGACAAGTTGTTGACCCTACTGTCTGTGAGCATCATATCTACTTGGAAGATGACACCAAAACTTTTAGAGAGCCCCAATGACGTCTCAGTCTTATTTTGAAATATATTGTAAAGGAATAAGTGTTGAAACTTCTAGATGCAAACATCATATATGCTATCTCTGACAGCAAATGGGTTAGCCCAATCCGCGTGGTTCCTAAGAAGTCAGGAATTATAGTTGTTGAAAATGAGAACAATGAGCTAGTGCCACAAAGATTGAAAAAATGACGTAGAGTATGCATTGATTATCGTAAGTTGAAATCTAATACTTGAGAGGATCACTTACCCTTCCTTTATTGATCAGATGCTTGAGAGGTTAGCGGGTCATCCATACAAAATTTTTTTGGATAGATATTCTGGATACAATCAGACACTCATTGCATGTGAGGATCAAGAGAAAACTACATTTACTTGTCATTTTGGTACCTACGCATACTGTCACATGCCTTTTGGGCTATCCAACGCCCTTGCGACATTTCAAAGGTGCATGATTGACATATTTAGTGATATGGTGGAAAACTTTCTCTAGATCTTTATGGATGATTTTTCAGCAGTCGGCTCATCTTTGACCAATGTCTAAATCACCTCTCACTTTTCTTAAAACTTTTGAAAAAAAAACACCTCGTTATAAATTGGGAAAAATGTTACTTCATGGTGAAGCATGGTATTGTTTTTGGGCATGTTGTCTCTTCAAAAGGCATCGAAGTGGACAAAACTAAGATCAATGACATTTTATATAACTAAGATCGATATCATTTTTCTCTTTCGATTCCCAAATCTGTTAAAGATGTGAAATTTTTCTTAGGGTATGTTGGGTTCTATCGTCGTTCCATCAAGGATTTCTCCAAGATAGCATGCTCTTTGAGCGACTTCTTAGCTAAGATGTTCCTTTTTTTTTTAACGATAATTGTAGTTCCACATTTATGCGTCTTAGGTCTGAACTAGTCTCAACTCATATCATTTGAGATTCTGATTGAACACTACCTTTTGAGATTATGTGTAATGCATTTGACTACGTTGTAGGCTTAGTTTTGGGTTAGAAGGTTTACAAGCTCCCTCACGTCATCTACTATGCTAGCAAGACTCTGTAGAGGCTCAAGTGAATTACTCGACCACTGAGAAATATTTGTTGGTCATTGTTTACGCCTTAAATAAATTTTGTTCCTATCTCAGTGGAGCTAAAGTCATTGTGTACACTGACCATGCGGCCCTTAGATACCTTTTCAATAAGAAGGACATCAAACCTCGTTTGATCCGATGAATCCTTTTACTGCAAGAATTTGATCTTGAAGTATGAGATAAGTTAGGTATAGAAAATGCGAGCTTTGACCACTTGTCTAGGCTCATATTAGAGTCATCTACTAGTATCTTGCTCATTCAAGAGAACTTCCCGGGTGAACAACTTCTCTTGTTTGAGCAAGAGCTTCCTTGGTATGTTGACGTTGTCAAATTTTTAGCAACTTAGGGACTCCCTTCACCCTGGTCTAAGCCCGGTCATGACAAGTTTTTGTTTAGGATAAAATATTATTCTTGGGATGAGTCATTTGTACAAATACTGCCCTGACCAACTTATTAGAAGATGTGTTCCAAAAGCTGAACAGTTGGGCATCTTCTCATTTTGTCATGATCAAGCTTGTGGTGGACATTTCAGTTATAAGAAAACCGCGAATAAGGTTATCTAATCAAGTTTCTATTGGCCTACCTTTTTTCGAGATACCCATGAGTATTGTAAACCTAGTCACCATTGTCAACAATTTGGGCGAATATCTCGTCGACACATGATACCTATGAATACTTGGTTGAAGTCTTTGATGTTTGGGGCATCGATTTTATGAGACCATTTCCATCCTCCCATGGGTATCAATATGATATACACCCAAAACATTGATTTTCAAGCCTCATTTAATTCTTTATTAGTCTTTGGTTATGTTTAAAATTAAATTAAATGCCTCTATTTATCTCGAATTTGATTATTGTAATATTTTTGTAGGAAATCGAGAAATGCACGAAATTCAAGAAATTATTCTATTAATTTGCATGTCGAGGAGCAATTGAAGAAACTATGTACAAAAGATTTAAGTTAGACCAAGCCTAAAATCTAATCCAATTCTAAATACTCTGTAATGACCCGTATAACGTTTTGAGCAAAAAATTACATTTTATGAGATATCCACATCCCATTTTAATTCTCGTTTGATACACAAATGTACCACTAGCATTTTTTTTACCAATATCAATTAAAAAATAACTTCTAAAACGAATTAATTTTTTTTTGAATATTTAATTCAAAATTTTTTAGGGATTTTTCTTTATCTATTCCCATACAATCCATCCAATAGTCCATTTAAACCCTATTCCTAATAAATCTCAACCATTCACTTTATCCAAGAAATGAATTTGGGCCATCAACACAAGGAGTTAAGTTAATGTCGTTGGATTTTGAAGTTACATCTCAACAGCCCAAGTACATGGACTATAAATAGAGGCTATTTCTCCATTCAAAGGGATGATTTTATTTTTAGAGAGAGTGTGGAAAAGTGTAAGTTTTGATTTTGTATTCCAACATTTTTTTCCATTAAAGTAAAGTAAGTCTATTTTTATTTATTCATTTATTGTCTTAATTTTATTCATTCTTAGCAATAATTCTTTTTTCTCAACTATCTATTTTAATTTTTAGTTTCTTTCCATCATTCATGGAGAGTTAATCCTCATTTCTCAAGGGGAATAAATTGAGCCCCATGAAGATATAATGGTAGTTAGATTATATATCATTTATGAAGTAAAGTAAAAGAATAAATTGTAAGAAGTACTTCGAAAGAATGCTTCATTTGTTAAGATGGATGTTATCGTTGATTCAAAAGAGTAAATTTATTTCCATGTCTTTTAGGATTTTTTTTCAATTAAACACAACCAAAATCCAATGATGTTTTAAAAATGAAATAATGGATTTGGTTAAAATTTGATGGAAATAAAAATACTTTTTTTATTTCATTAATCCCATAACTCAAATCATGCAGGTTGAAAAACCATTTGATTTGAGTATTATGGGAGAAATTAAAAATACATTCTAGTACATCAATATGTTGGAATGGGGTGATTCTCATACACTTGAGATTTCTCCACATTTCAATCTTAGGGTGTGTTTGATTGCATGAATCGTATGCTACGAGAATCCATAAGGAAACCACCTAAATATAAGCTAATTGAAGTTCACTCACCAATCCACAATTAGATTTTGTGATCAATGGTGGGAATGAAAGTCCCATGAACATGTGAATCACATGCTTTGAGGGACCAAAGAGTGTGATTCCTATGTTTGTGAGACTTTCATTTTCACTATTGATCACAAAATCTAATGGTGGATTGGTGAGTGAACATTAAATTAGGTTAGATTTAGGTGGTCCCCTCATGGATTTCCATGGCATAGGATTCCATGCAGCCAAATACACCCTTACTTCAGGAGTTAATTATTTGTTTTAAAATCACATTTTCTCTCAACATTTCATCATCTCTCAACATATCAACATCTATTTATTTTTTTAATTCATTTCTTCCATTTTTTTTTTTTAAATTTGTGAGACAAATATTGTCCTCTAATCTAAGTGAAGTAGTAGATAACCCCTACTTTCGCTGTGCATTGTAAAAGTGTATTGTAGGTTGAAGAAAAACAAATAAAAGAGAACAATTATTTCTTTGATTGATGTCAAAAATTTTGTGATGACAATAATATTGATTTTTCACATTAATCACTCTACTGCCCCCAAAAAGGATTCGTCGCTAGTGAGAGACATGTCCAATGCTTATTAACTTCACACGATGAGACTCCTTAACCCATGAGAGACTAATTTGACACTCAAAACGAGCCACATCTCCAACACTGTTATCATTGATAACAAGGGACCATTCATAAAAGTTGCAGGAAACTCAGCGGGCTACTTGATATGTGGAGAACACAATGGAATACATTGACTCAACAAAATTGACCAAACCCTCCAAATGCCACGCCACTAATCCTCATCTGCAAGTTCATCCACCAGTGGATGGTGCTGATTTTAACCCTATTACACTTTCAATAGATAACTGGATTCGAATCGAAGTTGCATATATTTATTGTATACACAATTCATCGCCATTAGTAGCAGCACAAACCCTTGACGAAAACAAGAACTCAATCAATTTTGACTAAGTTGTTCATGTTACAGGTGACTCTATGGACATGTCTTTTATTTATTTAGTTATTCATTTTTTTTTTGTAGCTAGTCATGAAACTCCTTTTGCAGCTGTGTTTCAACAAACAATGGAAGCAAGTATGGTTTCTATGTAGCTGAGCTGAGCTTCCTAATTCCCTTCTTGTTCCATTTCAATGGCAACAACTCCACATGCATTCCGCAGCCAAAGAAATCCAAGACATGCTTTTGTGGGATCGGGGGGGGGGCTCCTGTGCAGGTGTCTCAGCCGTTGGATCAAAATCCAACGGCTCATATCATATCAAAGGAGGGAGTTTTGGGCGGGAAACAAAATTGTAAATTACATCTACATTTCAAATCCAATTGATGTGAACCGTCGGATTTTGATCCAACGACTGAGACACCTGCACAGGACCCCCTCCAACCCACTATGCGCAGGAGCCCCCTGCATCCGCTTTTGTGTCTCCATGAATATGGTGTAAGTACTATTTCTAGTTCTAGTTGTCGCTATCTTAGCTCTCTAGTGTAGTCCTTGTGTACTAAAATCTCATGTATCTCATCGGGGTCCTTACCCCATCCTATGTAACAATTTAAACTAGTTTTGTTATAATATATATCTATATGGGGAAATATATATATTATATAATATAATGCAAACTAACTAAAAAGCATAATGAAATATCTTAAATGTACATTTTGTCAAAGAAAAAAAAATTAAGACTTCTCCAAAAGAAGTGGGCAGTGGGCGAAGATGTGTGAAATTACATAATAAAAAATAAAATGACTAAAACCTTTTTGTGAGAAGGGAGGGTAAAACATGAATTTCATGTATTGCTTTACTGTAATTAAGAATTAGTCTAGGGGTACTTTAGAAATTTGGCAATTCACATGAGCTTATTGTTGGTATTTCACGAGTGCTACACAATGTCCAAGCACATTCATTTAAACAAGAGCTTTTCTAAATGTCGAGGATACGAGCGAGGGAAATGAGGTGGAGGGGGTGGAAACCGTCCACCCCCCTCGGGATGCGCGCGCGAAAAGTCAACGCACGCATCTCGAGGGGGATGGACGGTTTCCACCCCCTCCACCTCATTTCCCTTGCTGGTTTCCTCGCCCAAACCCTCGACATTTAGAATTTCTGTTTAAACAAAATGACATCAAACACATCACATGTCTCATCAAAAGCTCGTTTAAGCAATGATAAATAGTGATCTTAATTTTAACCAATGGCAAAAAAAAAAATGCTTGTATCTTTTAGTAATTTGTCACATTAGTCAAGGGCATATCTGTAATTTAGAAAGTGTGACACCAACCGAGTTCATTGTTCTTTAGCCATTTTTCTCGAGGAGATGTAGGTTGAATATGGTTCACTTATTAGGAATTTTTTGTGGAATGGTACTTCAGAAGGTCGAGGTAAACATGTGTAATTGGAACCACCATATCACTTTGTCTAGGAAACAAGGAGGTCACAATACGCCTTCTTTTAGCAACAAAAACCTTGCCCTTGTGGCAAAAAATGTATGGAACTCTTTCACAAGCTCTACCAATACTATCGTCTTGATGCAACAATCCATTTATTGCAAAATAATAAATCTCTTTTTCAAATTTCTAAGACTCCCTCTTCGTCCTCTTGAGAGGTTTTCTTAGTAGTTTGAAGAGATACCTAAAATGGATTAAATGACATTTGATTGATGGGTAGTTTTATTGATATATGAAATGATGCTTGGATCAAACTAGTCATAGTTATCTCAAATTGAATGGATCATGTTGTGCTCCACAATTTCCCAACCCTCTTTAACATATTCTTTATTTGCCTATAAAGCACACACTATAACACAAATGCTCATTAATAGCATTTCCCAATAGCGTTTTTCACAATTATGCTATGAAAAATCAGTTTGTAATGAACTTTAAAATTGAAAAACGCTATCTAAATGAATGGCGGGTTTTTTGGCGCCCCCAAAATTTTTTCGCTCGACCTTTTTCTCTCCTCTTGCTCACCTCTCTTCCTCATCTTGCTCGCCTCTCTTCCTCTCCTCTTGCTCGCCTCTGCTACATCACCCAATAGTGTGTTACATCACCCAATAGTGTGTTTGTCTCTTCTCTCATGTGCAATAATGGAGTTTAGTCGTCTCCACTTCTAAACACCACCACCACTTCCTTCCGCAGAGTGAAACGAAGATGAAGAAGAGATCATCAGCAGCGAAAATGACTGTGAACCTTCTGGCTTCTCTACTCCCTCTCGAAACCTCTCATCTCTCCCGCGATTCTCCTTCGTAGTCGTCGTTCGATTTCAGTATGAAAGCCTTGAAGAAGAAGACCGTGACCATAGCGGTTGCATCTGCATCTGTTCTCTCCCCATTTGCAAAGTTGAAAAGTTAGGGTTTCCTCTCCCCATCTCTTATTCTCTACCAATTTGGCTTCTCAACTCGAAATCTCCATTGAAGCGTGTCTGTCACTGATTCATTAGATTTTCACCAGATTCATTAGATTATGTGTGTCTGTCATTGATTCATTAGATTTTCACCAGATTTTTGTTTTGTTGTTTTACAGTAGTTGCACTTGCAACATTACCATCTTACTTACGTTGTTGTTGTTGCAGAAATTTGAGGGAAATGTTCAGGATTGACGTAGCAGACTACATGATATCCATCTGTGGAAATGATACCTTGAGGGAGCTCTCATCTCCAGGGAAAAGTAGCAGTGTTTTTTTCATGTCTCAAGATGAACGATTTATGATTAAGACTCTTCGAAAATCTGAAGTGAAGGTGTGTTCCATTTCTTTATTGTCCATTCATTCACACATTTAACTTTATGTATTTTATTTCAATTTTTTTTCTTTTCAAAATTGCAATTCCAATGTCTCCAAAACTGATACTTTCGTGCAGTTCATCCTGTCCACTTTTGATTTTTGTCTAATTTTGGGCATGGTTCAGATCTCCTACTTGTTTTGACAAATCCAAAATACCTTTGATAGCAACCAAGTGGGTTTTGTGTTTTTAGGAGGTCCCGAAAGGATTTTGAAAATTGTTCAAGTTTTGAATGTGGATATCTATCTTCTTCTTGTTTGACTCCATTAACGTTTTCCTTATATATTTGATAAGCTAGTAACCATTGATAAATAAGTGAATAGAGCCATGGTTTTGTGTTTTAATGTACAATAACATGAATATATATTAATTTAGGATTTTGTCTTTTATGAGATTAAACAAGTCAAAACATTTTGCATATAATTTACTTATTTGGTCGAGTGATGAAATAATTGCATCATGTTGTTTATCTAAAATATATACAATACAAATTTTCTAGAATATAGATTAAAAAAACCCACAAATTATATGGGGTGGGTTCACAGTGTTGCAAATTCACACACTATGCTGCATCAGTGGGAGAGACTAGTCCACTATAAACAAAACTTTGAGCACATGAGAGATTATGCTTTGCATTCATGGTTCTAAATGTTTAAGTTCTAATACGGATGCTTCCAGACTATCACCATCATGTCCGCACTTATGATAACACACTTATAACTAAATTTTTTGGTCTTCACAGGATCAAACCTTCAAGTGGACAAAAGGTAAATCTTTACTTGTTTAGTAATTTATTCTGTTCTCTGTTTTACATCATATTTGCATATGTAAACTCTTACCTTGGTAAACATAATGTCCTATGCTGAAGAAATAAATTTTGCAGTTACACTTTGTAGTAATGGGAAACATGTTCTGCACTGAACTAAGCATTCATCGCAGATTTGATTTGAAAGGTTCATCACTTGGCCGCTCTGCCGACAAGGTTGAAATTGATGAGAACACAAGACTCAAAGATTTGGATCTTAACTACTCCTTTTATTTGGAACCTTTTTGGAGAGAGGCTCTGTTTGCATAAGGACATTTTAATTTCAACCTTCAATATCAACTATTATCTCATAGTAATAACAATGCTTCTGAGAGCTCCCATCCAGAAGAAGGTAGTTTTCTTTTCATATCACCTTTATATGTGTATGCTAATTGGTACTTCAACTATTTGTTGTAAATGTCATTTTAACCGAAGTTGTAATATTTGTATACAAATGAAGAAGGTAGCATTTCTCTATGTGGGTGGTTGTGGTTGTGGTTGTACACATTCAATTAGCTAAGTTCTGTCTGAAATCTCTTTTAGGCATTTTGTGGTTGGTTGAATTAATATGTTAATTGGGTTTCTTTGGTTTTGTTCAGTTGTTGCAAGTGCTGGTGCTCTTCAGACCTTGCGGGTGACAAGAAGGACCAACAACAGCATTAGCAACGGAACCACCAGGTCTAAATCTAAAGTAAGTAAAATATTTGTAGTAAGGTTGAAATTATTATGTTTGTGTGCTTAAAGTTTTTTCACTTTGTTTCTTCTTATTCATTTGAAACTTTGATTCTTCTATTGTTCCGTTCTTCTCTTGTGCCTCTACTCGGCTTCAAGTGGATCTAAACACAGTTGAGTGAAAAACCCAGAAGGGATTTCAGTGGATGAGTTGAAGAAGAAGAGTTGGGGGTTTGAGATTTTTGTTAAGATTTGGACCAATTGAAGAAATGGGTTTTTTCCATGCTTTGATTCAAAGGAAGAACATGGGTTGAATCTTGCAAAGGATAGAGATGGGTTTCTTCCAACAGTGAACTCTAATATCTCCAGACTGTCTTCAAGTTTCTTCTTCTGCTTAGCTTGTTGATTGCTTAATCTAAGATCTGGGTTTGTTTTGTTTTGTGATTTTAAGTAATGGGTTAGTGTTAGTTTGGAAATTTGACTCAATAATTTGGTTTGTTCCCCTATTTTGGTTATTGGGATGTTGTTGTGTTTTGCTCAAATTTATTGAATTTTATGGATGATTTGATCATGTATACTTGATAATCATTTCCATCCCTTTAGTGGAATTCAACTTCGATTTTGATGATAAAAAACTTTGTTGAAAGGGAGAATAATCATTGTAAAGAACTTGTACTTGTTCTTAGATTAGTTCATTTGCTGACACTGTAGCACATAAAATTGTATTGATTTTTACAGGCTGAAACTGTCATCACAAACGTACATTTCTATTGCCACTGTCACAAGACAAAATAGTTTCTTTAGCTAAATAAGGCATTAGGACTTTTTCCCTTCTTGATGAGGTATTGGTAGCCTTTATTTGTGAGGTAGGAAATTGCAGGCAGTACGTCATGAAATTGCAGTAAATGAGGGAAGGCCATGCAATTGCAGTAAATGAGGGAAGGCCTTGCAATTGCAAAGTATGATTTTCCTCTATTATATTTATATTTCCTTCTAAAATGTGATATTTGAACTTGTATTCTGAATTGCACATGATTTATAAGATAATTTCAGATGTTGAGTGTCTTAAATTTCAATGCTACGTTCCTTTCCCTACCTAATTGCTACTTAACCTTCATTGCTACTTAATTGTGGTTACCCTTAGTTGTGACCATAATTCCAATGCCACGTTCCTTTCCCTACCTAATTGCTACTTAACCTTCTGACGAGTGATGACTATGGTATTTGTTTCCTTCTCTATGTCAAATGATGTTCATTTGGCTTTGATTAGAAAAGATCAATTCTTATTTATGTTTCTTAAAGTTGTTACATCAAGACCACAATTATGGGATTTAAGATCTTAAATAAAGTTATGTTAAAGAATATTGTCGTTCATATTCTCTAATATGAGTAATTACTAATGCACTGGATTCCTACTTTCTGTTTTAGTTTGATGAACTTCTTTTTTTTCGTTTTTTTTCTTTAATTAGTTTTTAATTTAAGAATTTTATGGTCCAGGGTATGTTTGTACCTGCAATAAAAGGGCAAGGTACTGACGAGCAACAACAGAAATGGTTACCATTGGCATATAAGATGCAAATAATTGGCTACTATGCACAAACAGAGAAGGTCTCTGAAGTTCCCCAGTCCATTGAAGAAGAAATAGAGGTTTTCATTCTACCCTTCAATTCTATTATGTCTTGAATTATGTTTTTATGTTTACTTTATAGTTGATTCCACATGTTCTTGCATTTCGTCGAATGTATCATCTTAAATTCTGTCTCAGTTTTCATTGTGAATAACTTCGTCTCCCATTCAAGCAACATATGATTAGCCAATTGGGTGTTTAAAGCAAAATAGTGTTTTTTTTTGTCACATTTCCTCCAATTGGTATCATAAATCTGTCACATTTTTTCATTATTATTTGATTTTCTAAGACCACATTAAGCCCAAAGAGGTTTACATCAACATTTCGTAGTTTTCCCTAATTTGGCTCCTTGGGTATTAAAAATATAGTTTCGATTACATTTTATCCATTGGGTATCTGCTTAATTTCGTAGTTATCCCTATGCTCCAAACATGTTTTATTTTATATAGCAAAATGTTCCCTTCACAAATTCATTCTAAAATGAGATATATTTTCTACAGTCACTTAGCACATACACACAGAAAGCGGCAAGAAAGAAGAAGCAGTGTGTTGATATGCCAATTTTGTAGATGAACTAGTAGTGTTAGTTTCATGATGGATGTCTTTATAGCATAACTTTTCCATAGCTGATTCATTCATTCTAAAATGAGATTATGCTAATATGATAAATGGTTTTATTATTACTACAATATTGGTACAACTATGTCAAAAATTTATTCAGTAAATGAGAAAAATTATAATTTGTAATGTGTTAATAGGAAAAATAGGTTACTGAGCCTTTAATTTGAGGCAAATGCTTATATCATGTTTGCATTTGGGATTCACTTAAGGATTATTCCCGTTTAATTGTGATTTGCCGCCTACTGAATCTTTTGTTTGTTTTTTTTTCCCTATTGCTTTAGTAAATATGTGCCTCTAGATAAGAAAATGAAAAATAAAGAAAGAGGAAAAGGTTCTCATAAAGTCAGTTTTTTTTTTTTTGGTGAAGTTTATGACACGTTTTCATTCAAGTGAAGGCGTATGAATCATTTTCTATCGCATAATGTTTTTGCTAAAATTCTGTAACCAAAACACCAAACTGTTAGGAGGTTACTGTGTGAGATGATTTTCACACAGATTCACACAAGCATACCAACCACCGCCACACTGACTCCGCCAACAACACCCAAGGGCTTCCTAATGATAGTAAAATTGTGCAATCATAATTGATTACTAGTTTGTTACTCATCAAGGTATTTGTTTAGTAACACAATTTCAGGCGAGAACTACATGTGTCCTAGTTACATCTTGTCACTTCTGTACTCTTATAAGATGAATACTACAAGTAAATTTTGAACTGGGACTGGATGTTTACTATTTTGTAGTCAAAACCTTTACTAGAAAATTTTTTACCTAATAAATTTCATCTGAAATGCATGCTGAAAATTTAAACAGGGAAATAAAATGATGTTCAAATTTGCTTTTACTGTGCAGATAAAATGAGGACTTTAGATGCGACCAAAGCAAAGCTTGCTCTTTTGGTTTTGTATTTGAAGAAGGCCGAAGCAAGGGATAAGATATGCAGGGAAATACACTATGGTTTGAAATTTGTGAGCAATGGAAAGCCTGGTACAGTTTGCATCATGTTTGCAGTTTGCGTCATCAACTGCACTTGCAGTTTGCAACATCAACTGCACTTGCAGTTTGTCAATGACTTGCATGCTCTTATAAGCCCACCTACCAAAGGAACACCACTTCCGATCGTTTTAATTGGAATTGTACAAATTTTTAGTGCAGTGGTTGAATGTGCATGTTAGTTTCAATGCTTATCCTATGCAGGCCCTTAGTGTAATGTTTATTTTTCAGTCCAAAAATGCATTACCATTAATTTTCTTGTTTCTGGATCAAATTGTGTGGCTGGGCAGAACTTGCATTTATAAGGTATTTTTCCATAACATTTTGGTAGGGTAGATGAATAGAGAGGGCTTTGTGAGTTTTTGTTCTTTTGCAAAATGAAATCGTTTGGCTCCAAGAAGTTGCTAAACTGTGCTTGGTAACCATTCTCTACTGGCCATACCACTATGCAAGAATGAGTTTTGAATGTTAATCAGTTAATTCTATAAAAATTCCATGTTTTGAGTTTTGTATGTTATCAGGAACAAGAACAAATGGTGCCAAGTGCCAAGAAAAAATTCCACAAGTTCATGTTCCTGCTGTCAGGTTCTTGCTTGTTGTATTTGTTCTTGTTCCTGTATGTGTATTTGTTCTTGTTGTTGTCAGGTGCTTGCTTGCTGTTCTTGTTCTTGCTTGCTTGCTGTATTTGTTCTTGTTCAATGTTACAGTCAACAATGCAAAGTTAGACAAAGAAATTGATGATTGGTTTATATGCACCAAGATCATTTACTATGTCTATTTGTTAGACTTTCGACCTTTACAAGGGTGCTGCAGTGAATTATACATAAATATTAGAGACAACAAACTTCGATAATGTAGGTTCTAGGTGTATGAGGCCAAGGGGCCTTCATGGATTTTTTGGACTGGGGCTGGGTCAGGTATCTATATCTTCTTTTTGAGAGTAGTCCTAGGTAGTCCATCATGTTTTTGGACAAGGACTGGGGCTGGGTCAGATAAATCTCAAGTAATTACTTAGTCATGAAACTTCCCTTTGTTTTCCTTCAAAGTTTCCATGAAAATAAATTAAGGTCTAGCTAACAATTGTTTCTGTTTGCTATTCTTGTAGCCTTGCACTCATGCCCCAACGGTATGTGATGATCATTTCTGAATGTCATAGTAACATGAATCATTATAACTTTTTTTAAAGATAACTGGTGGCTTTAACTTTTTTAATTTAATTTTGCACTGTTTAATCTTGATCTATTGATGGAGGTGTGCTGCACTTTAGGATTGCTAGAGAAACTGCTAGCCTGGTTTAATTCCAAGCTATATACATCTCATTGAGGGTACGTAATCCTTCTCTATGTAATGTACCACCTGGGTTTCTTTAGACTGGTATATACTATGTTGTGCATCGACTTTTAATGTTCATGTTCTGGTTTTCATTATGTTGCATTAACAGTCACTTGTTCATAATCGTCTAGACTGCATACATAATAAATTCTTGTGAGTGCCATCAATCCAAGCTCTTCTTAATTTCTTTCTCTTCTACTAAGCTATGGGTTGAACCAGTTAAAGTTAAACTGACAATGCTAATCTGTGTTTCATGCAGATTGTTTACAGATTGTTTCACACTTTCATGCAGATTATTGACAGAAAAGTTGGTTGAAGAACAGAGGACATTCGATGTTGTTATTGCTTTAGAGGTATGCTCTCAAAACTGTTTTAATATAACTGAAGTACCACAATTTCAGGTCCTCTTCTACAGCTTTAATCTAAATGCATAGAACGTATCTAAAATTTGTCCCCGCACTAAACATTAACTTTACTGTTCCTTCTTTTCTGACCTGCTTCAATGGAGGATTGAAACGATTCATCACGACCGCAATGATCTACGGAACAATACCAACCATGACCTTGTTCAAAGCTCAAATGAGAGTGTTGAGGAGTTGAACCAACATCAACAATGAAGGAAGGGGAGAACCAAAGCAATGAAGTTGGAAACTGGAAAGGATTGTGACTTGATGTAATACATTATATTTATTATTCAACTGAAATAAATGTAGTATGATCTTTATTATTTGATTGATTTTGTGACTCGATGTAATACATTATCTTATTAATTACATTGCTTTGCTTCAATTCATGGAAATGTTTAAGTTTGGCACATTTAGATTTTTATTTTCTAGAAATAAAACTTATAAGATGTTATAAAAAGTCATTTGATAGCACTTGATGAGTTCTATAGAAAAAAAGGACATTGAGAAACGCTATAGAAACTAATATAATAGCATTTGTTAAATGTTACGTGAGGGAAGACAATATCATTTCAGAAACGCTATGGTAGAGTATACGATAGCGTTTCACCGTAGCGTTTCAGAAATGCTATGGTATAGTCTACGATAGCGTTTCAGAAACGCTATGGTAGAGTCTACCATAGAGTTTCTGAAACGCTATAAAAGGCCAACTTACTATAGCGTTTTTAAAACGCTATAATAGACCTTGGGTCTATTATAGCTTCGGCAGACACAACGTTTTCTAAAACACTATGGTATCATACCATAGCGTTTTTGAAACGCTATTAATGGGCATTTTTCTTGTAGTGACAATACTGTTAGAAAATTCCCTTAAGGTGGATCTATATAGTTCATATTATTATACGTTGTAGATTGTCAAACCACATGTGAATGGTGTTTGATTAGACTCGATTAGTTGTAATCATTAAGAAACAAGATTAGGGTCATTAACACGTTTCTCCTAACTTTCCCATCTGGTTTGAGAAACACAAGAGAAAAGTTGTGGAGGTGGAAAATCTATTCACTGCGTGTTGCTAGTTCATGAGGATTGCTACGAGGATATTCTTCATCAATGGCGACTTCAGGTACACATTAATTTAAGTTTTTCTTCATTGATTATTGACATGAGGTCCTGGTTTAGGATATGTTAGATTCTAACAAGTGGTATCAGTCCCTAGTGAGTCATTTTCATCAGGCGTGATAGCGCTGATTGGACTCCCACTTCCTAAACCATTGACATCCGCATTGGGTTTACTAGATGCCGGGGTGAAGAGGCTTCGCCAAATGCGGGCGTGCGAGCGGGGTGTGTTGTGCGGATGAGTTATGAAGAAGTACCTTGGATCTTCTAGCGGTATGCAGGTGTGATTTGCGTGTCAGGAATGACTAGAGTTCCTCATGCTCGTGGGACGAGCCCATGGGCTCGTAGAGTGAGAACTAGGGTTCTCTATACGCAAGATGCTACGTGTGTCGCGTAGATCGTATGGTAGCACATGTAAGACGTGGATTGTGAGACAGCTGAGTATTGGTTACTCCCCCTTAATCAATGGGGTTGGATGTAGCCCCATTGATTGGACGAACGTGGACATGCGCATACGCTATTCAATGATGACAGTTAATGCCGAAGCGCCCGTTTGGTGAACCATTATGTCTATATAATGATGTTTCTCTATCATTGTAGGCACTATCTTTTGCAGAGCATATCTCCTGTAATGTTTTCATCATAAGAGGATGCTTTGGGTTTACCAAAGGCTGAAGGGAAATCTCAATCATTGGAGTCTTCAAATGTTCTGACATTTGGAGCGATCGGGCACGATGAGAATCGTCGTTATGTATGGTCACCCGTTTCTAGTGAGCACCTAGTTGTGTTGAGATTTAGTGATTTCTTCTCATATTGTGAAGAAGTATGCACACATTCCCAAGGGATGAGTCTGTCGTTTATTCGCTTGCGCTTCGGTATTACCTTGTGTTGTTATGCCCGAAGTGTTGGCAGATGCGTGATGCTTTCGGGGGTGGTATCTTTCAGTTACCCGATTACCGTGCATGGGAAAAGTGTCTTCCCTTGGCAGCACTGTGAAACCTTGACCGCTTCGTCGATTGCGGCCATCCTCATCTACCTTATTCTACCGCCTTTGTGAAATCAGAAGCCGTTTGAGGAAGTTTGCAACTCGTTGCAAGGTCTGTGTTGTTGTTGTCGGGTCGCTGTTTCGTACTCTCAGCCCCTTCTCGAACTTTGTCCTTGATCTTCGAAAGGAGTTGGGCAAAGTTTACTGAGGTTCCTTTACTCTCTCTAACGTCAAACTGTTTAAGCAAGTCTTTATGTCGTATCAGATTCAGATGCTTGTAGTATTTAGTCTCTTATACCCGCCTCAAGGGGCCCGTTATTACATCTTTCCAGTAATCAAAAGTGTGTGTTTGCGTAATTCTTTCTTTATTTCTTAAATGATTAATCACATAAGTTTCTAAGAACTAAAACTCTACATTGACTATGAAATGGAAAATTAACAACTGAAATAGACTAACTGTTGGCGGAGAGAAGTCGACCCGGTCCTAAAGTGAATTTGCATGGCCTTTGTTGGATCGTTGATACTTCCAGGGGACTGTTGAGTTTCGCTGATGTCAGTGAGGCTACTGAAGAGTAAACCTCGTGTGGGAGTTAATCTCTGCGCCGATAGAATGTTAGGGGGTTGTACTCCCTTATGTATTGACCTCTCCGTTTATGCTGTGTTGAGGAGCTGATTGTTTTTGTGTCGCTTGGTTGTTCCCTGTTTATGAAATTATCCACCGCTGTTGGGATCTCGTGCTAGTGGATCTGACTTCGTTTCAGGTTGCACTGCAGAACCCAATTCGATTTGGGAACATTCTACTTGATTTAATTAGGCATAATGGCAGCCTTGTGCCATAGGCTAGTCTCCACGTATCGTTCCTTCAAAGTGGTTAGTAGTATACTTAATGCACTGGTGAAGGGTGGAGACTACTGCCTCCATCTAGTGGAGCCATGGTCTTCCCAAGATAAGGTGGTAGGGCGCGTCTACTACCATTAAATCTAGAAACAAGACCTTTATGAGTTGTGGCTCTCCTGCCACTTTTGCTAACCTTATTTTCCTGATCAAAAAGCATTTTTCTCCGCTGAATCTGATCGGCGGGTAGTCTAAGAACGTCAGGTTCTCTTCCTTGAGGTCCATACTACGGAACGCGTTGTAGAATAAGATGTTGAGTGAGCTCCCAGAGTGTACTAGAGCACTTCTTACATCCCATTTCGCAATGGAGACCGAAATGACTAGGGCGTAATTGTGTGGTGCTCGGACTCCTTCGAGGTCTTTGTCCGTAAAGGTTAAGGTGGGAATGAGGCTTTCCACCTTCAAGTAGCAAACACGTTTGTCCTCCTCTGTGGGTTGTGTCCGCATCTCCAGTAGAGTCCGCTTACGAGACCTGTTCGACTGGTCTTCATCCAGTCCGACTCCGTGAAGGACATAGATTATGCCCAGAGTCTCCTTCTTTATTTCCTTGACCGACTCCCCCCGGTCCCTGGATCGTTCTGGTCGCTTCTTAGAGCTCAGGAAATCCTTTAGCTTGCCCCTGTGGATCCAATACTCAATCTCATACCTTAGACTCTTGCAGTCATTGGTATCGTGGCCACGTTCCTTGTAGTATGAGCAGTACTTGTTGTCACGCTTGGAGGGGTCTTCGCGCTGCTTTGGGGACCACTTCAGATCTTTCCAGTTTTTCATTGAATTCAGGACGTCTGACAGGCTAGAATTAAGGGGGGTCACGGCTCTGGATCCAACGTAGTTGGATGCTTTCTCTGGCCTGTTCCGGCCAGGGTCTGATCTGTTGTTGTTGCGCTTTCGCTTGCCCCTTTCTTCAACTTCACACCTTCTTCCCTCTTTCATGTTTTTAGGAGTGGAGGGTCTCTCATCTCTTTCTATTTCCCTTTTCACAGTTCTCAACTCCTCTAAGGTTATTACCTAAGGGCGCTTTTGAGGAGATCCGTCATATCCAAAGGGGGTTCCAGGGTGAGACTTTCAAAAAACTTTCCTTCCTTCAGATCCGCGGTAAAAGCCATCACGGTTGTGTCATCGCTGCAGCCATCGATGAGTGTCAGCTCGTTGTTGAAGCGCGTGACATACTCTCTGAGTGTCTCGTTAGATTTTTGTTTGAGAGAGAGTATGTAGTGTGGGCCTTTCCTGAGGCGCCGACTTCCTACATATCGCGTCAGAAACTCCTTAGCCAGTGCCTTGAATGAATAGATCAACTTCAGAGGGAGGCTGTGGAACCATGTTAGTGCTGATTTTTTCAGGCTGGTGGGGAAGGTTCTGCACATGACCGACTTGGATCCTTCTTTGAGTGCCATTACATTATGGTAATGGCACAGGTGGTTGAACAGGCCAGTGGGAACTAGCAAGGGTTTGACTCTCATGTGCTTGCTTTCTGTTGCATTTTGGAGATGGAGGCTTGTGTTGCTTCTGATATCCATTGGCGGGTGGAGGGTTTTGTTGTATGAAAGCCTCAACGGCTTTGGCGATTTGCTGTATCTGAGACCACAATGAATACATTTTAGGGTCAGTCATCATCGTGGTTGGCGCGGGGGCGTGAGTTTGTTGTATGTGTGCCGGCATCGCAGAGAGCGGTGGTATAGCGCCAGTCGAGGCGTTTGACGTGTCCCCTTGTTATCTATTGTTGCATGATCGGGTGGTCACCATCTCTTTGTAGCCTGAGGATAGATGATGCTAATAAAAAGGTTAGGAACTTTGTCGTCCCCATGGACGAAGCCAAACTGATGTAGTCATTTTTCACTCCCTGCTTTGACCTTGACCTGCAAACCTGCTGACCTGTAGAAGGAACACTCGTGAGTCATGGACCACCGTTGTGGTAGCCGATGACACTCCGGTTCTAGTCACACAAGGATCTGAGGAAGGTGTAATGCTGTAAATAGGGAATTTGTAGCGTACCTTAGCTTACCAACCTCATGTCTCTTTATAGTGCAAGAGTCCTGGTTTGACCAGGCCATCGATGACGTAGTTTAGGGAAGAAGATCTGTGTAAAGATCCTTCTATAATTAGGAGCTGTGTTGTGGAGGGAAGTTTCCCTATTAGCCATGTGCTCCTGGATACGCGGGAGATGGTTCCCATTCCGAGAGTGGTCTATAGGTAAAAGTCTCCTTATGTGACATATACTCTAGAATCCGCTTCCTAATTGGATGAAAATAACTGTTGTAGTTGCCCGTCTGAAGCTGATACTCGATATACTTGCCTTTAGCAGGGCTTACTAGTATTGAAGATAGCTATGAGACAGGTGGGCCTAGCAGGCTGTAAGAATTTGGGTCCGTTTGGTGACTGCATTGGGCGGGTTTAGAACCGCTTTGGCCGGATCAATGTTGGGCTGACGCTAGGGCCTTTCTTTTCTCGAGATCATCATGACACGTGTACGGCGTAGAGTTGGGACCGTTTTGGTGTATCATCAGCGAACTTGCTGAAAAGTGCACGAAAATGTATAATTCTGGAAGAGATGCTGGCCGCCAAGAAAATAGGCAAAAATTAAGCCAATCAGGCCCCCAGGGCCCAAGACAGGGGAAAGAAAAGAGGCGCGAAGAGGAGGACAAATTGAAAAGGAGGAAGAGTGACAACGAGACCTGGTCTGACAAGGCCAAACTTGACAGGGCTACCAACTACGTCGGCATAAGGTTTTTCGAGTATGCTCCACTCAACTCCAACCTGGCCAAAATCCACCCTGCCACGAAAAATTGGAGGGGGGGAGGACATCGAGTGGCCCGCAAAAATCAAAGGCGACCCTTCCAACATGATAAGAGCCAATATCGCGACTACATCACTCAGGACTGCCACTCAAGAATGAGATCGGGTACTGGGTTCGAAGGGGAAGACTCAAAAAATTCATAAACTCTGATGAGAAATAGCTCCAAGAGAAAGAATAAGCAACCCAATGGCTGAAGAAAAGCTTGTACACATCATCTACTCTTACACAACAAACATAATAGACTGGAAAAATCGAATCGATCGCGAAAACGGGCAATCCAGGAGCTGCGGACAGGTTCGCACAACGAAGATTGCCTGGTCCAACACGGTCGGGTAGAACACCCAACCCCGAACCTGAATTCGCCAAACAAGACATGCAAGGGGTCTATTCCTTGCATAACGATGCCCTGTTCATCACAATTTCCATATCAAAATGGGCATCAAAGGGTCATTGGCGGACTCCGGGAACTCAGCTAACATCCTGTTCCTGGAAGCATTCCGCAGGATGCGACTGAGAAAAGAGGAATTGAAGATGGACAACCAGGTAATGGTTGGTGCTCGAAATTACTCAGTCAGGAACGTCAACCTACCCGTAGGAGCAGATGAACCAGCAAAATTTCTCATGACGGAGTTCATCATGGTGGACGCCATCCGCATATGCTTTAACCCTGTGGTGACCTTGGCTCCACTAGATGGGAGCAGTAGTATCCACACGACACTAGTGCCTCAAATAACCTGTCAACGGAGAGACAAGAACTATCAAGGAAGATCAATATTTTGCCAGATAATGCATTACATGGCGATGAAACTATCAGAGAAGTAACCACGATCGATTCAAACCCCCAAAGAAAGACGGACCGACAAGCCTAGGGCTTACTGATGAAGAGTAGCAAGGGGGATATGTAACACTTTTTTAAGCAAATCAATAAAGGTAATCTCTTTAAAAATGTTTCTACTCCATGCTCAACTCCTTCTTTAGAGGATGACCCGATCCTTACATAGGGCCAAAATGGTGCACAAGCGATCCAGCCTAGCCCCATTAAAGGCACGATGGCTCGTCGCATAAGTGACCTAGTTGCCTAAGGAGCTGAGGTATGATACGGCAGGTTGAGCCCAGTCCTAAGTCATCGCTTACCAAAGCCTAATCCTAACACGAGGAACAAAATGGCACACAAACGACCGAGCCTAGTCCTTTTTTGGACAATGCCATCTTGCCGCATCTATGTCCTAATCCGCCTCAGGAACCAAGGTAGTGTGAATACGATCCGGACCTAGTCCATGGATAGTCCACTACAAGCGGGCAAACTCAGTCCATGGGCAGTTCACCGCAAATGGGCGAGTCCAGTTCACAAACAACTCATCGCTCCTAAGATAGCCTAATCTAACATTAGGACCACGGTGGCGAACATGCGGACTGGACCCAAGGACAATTCTCTGCAAAGGGGCGAGCCCAGCCCTTGGACGACTCACCACTCCTAAGATAACATGGTTTGACTACGGGGACCAAAAGAGTGCACAAACGACAAAGTCTAGCCTCACTAAAGGCCACAACTCACCTTACAAGTGACCTAGTCCGCCAAGGAGCCAAGGTACGATACATTGGATTGAGCCCAATCCATGGACAACTCACCACTGAATAGAGTCTACCCTTGACAGGCATTACAGACTCCTTCCCAGCACAGGTCCTACTTAGGACTGAGCTAGAGGAAGGCAGGAGCCTAGCTCGTTTGGGCAAGGATGGTTCCTCAGCAACTCAACTTTTGTTCAGGATTGAGGTTATTATGAAGTCTAGCCTTGACAGTTGTAACAGACTCTTTCCCAATGCATGTCCTATTTAGGACTGAGTCAGAAGAAGGCAGGAGCCTAGCCCTTTTGGGCAGGGATGGTTCCTCAGCATCTCAACTCCTGTTTAGGGTTGAGGTAATTCTAGCCTTGACAGGCGTAACAAACTCCTTCCCATCACAGGTCCTATTTAGGAGCGAGCCAGAAGAAGGCACGAGCCTAACCTGTTTGGGCATAGATGGTTCCTCAACAACTCAACTCCTGTTCAAGATTGAGGTTAATATAAAGTCTATCCTTGACAAACGTAAAAGATTCCTTCCCAGTGCAATTCATGTTCAGGGCTGAGTAAGACGAAGTCATGAGCCTAGCCTGTTCGGGCAGAAATGGTTCCTAAACAACTTAACTCCTGTTCAGGATTGAGGTTATTATGAAATCTAACCTTCATAGGCGTAGAAGACTCATTCCCAGCAAGTCCTGTTTAGGACTGAGCTAGAGGAATGCAGGAGCCTAACCCGTTCGGGCAGAGATGGTTCCTCAACAACTCAATTTTTGCTCATAATTTTGGTTATTATGAAGTCTAGCCTTGACAGGTGTAGAAGCTCATTCCCAGCACAACTCCTGTTTAGGACTGAGCTAAAGAAATACAGGGGCCTAGCCCGTTTGGGTAGGGATGGTTCCTCAACAACTCAACTCCTGTTCAGGATTGATGTATATTATAAAGGCTATACAGGCATGAAAAGTTATCCCAACCCAGATCCCCTCAAGGATTGAAACTGAAGAGCACGAGAGCCTAGCCCGTTTAAGCGAAGATGATTACTCAGTAGCTCAACTTTTGTTCAGGATTGAGGCATATTAAAATGTCCAGGCATACAGATGTAGATAACTTTTCCCAGCTCAGGTTTTCTTAGGGACTGAGCCTGAGGAATATAAAAGCCTAGCCCATTCGGGCAAAGACAGTTCTTCAGCAGCTTAGCTCCTGTTCAGGACTGAGACATCTTATGAAATCTAGCCCTCTTAAGATCGAGCCGGATATGCGCAGGAGTCGAGTCTGTTCAAGCAAAAAATGTCCCTTTGCAACCCAACTCCTGCTCAGGATTGAGGTCAAAATAGAAGGACTAGTCCTGATCGGCGGATACTACTTTTTCATAGCTCAATACCTCCCAAGGCTTGAGCCAGATAAATATAAAGAGTCTAGCTCGTTCTGGCGAAGACAACTCATCAACAACCTAACTCTTACCCAGGAATGGGGAAAATTATGGGAGCCCAAACCAGAAGGCAGAGACGTCCCCATTAAAGTTTAAAGTCCTCCTCAGGACAAACAAGGCTGCTGGTAAACAATATTCAGTCTAATAAAAAATGGTTTGCCAGGCAACCTAATTTCTTAGAAGGTCAGAGACCAGTAAGGAAGTGCAGTCCTTAGCACGAGGACAACCCCTACGCAAAATCAACTACTAAGGGATACAATAATCATGTCACTAAGGGAGCACGACCCGCACAAACAAAGGTGACTAGCCTACAACTTAAGTCTCATAGCAGATTAATTTATTACTGTTGACAGAGTATGCTTAGACAAGCAAAAAAAGGGCTTCAGTCTAGACCGAAACCCTACTTCAGGTGGAGGTAGATATACCCACCTACTTAGCCTCTACTCAACCTAATATAAGTAAGAATTGGAAGTGGAAAATACGAAAACTACATGCATAGATACAAAGAAAAACAAAGAAGTGAAATTTTCTCATTGACAATTTTTTCCTTTCATTATAAAAACAGCTCATTCAGCAGGAACTTAATCAGAAACAGTTTCATGGGCAGCACAGTCTGAGGCAGGCTCTAGAATAATAGGATGGACAATCATATCCATAACACTTGAATGGGTTTCAGGGCCATCTTGCGGATCAAAGGAAGAGTCATCTGCTTCTTCGAACCGTGCATAAGCAAAATGCCGATAAACGAAGAGATCCCAATCTCCGTGTGCTCTTGGATATAATCTATTAGCTCCAGCCTTCCATCAGCACCATCATTGGCCCGAGCTTTATCAACAGCCTCGCGAAACTCATTCTCTTTGGCTTTCCGTTCTGCCTTAGAGTTATTCAGCTCCCCAACTGTTTTGGCCAGGATCTCTTCAGAGACCACCAGCTCGCGAGCTTCCTCGTCGTGAAGAGCACGCTCGGAGTCATGCTCTTAAACGAGTTCTGAAAGCTGTGTCTAAAGGGCCTCCTGAAACACCCATAGGCGAACTTCCTCAGCTTGCTCACTGACTAGCGCACTTCTTGACATTCGACGGGCGCTTAGAAAACACAACATACCCATCTATTGCCCTGTCTCGTCGTTCCTGACCATCCTTCAGTTCAGACAACAGCTCAGCTCGAGCAGCCAACACTTCATCCAGACTCCCTTGGATCCCTTTCAGCTAGGATTCCAAGGACGATTGAACAACCAAAGCGTTGATCATACTCTTCCGGGCTTCAGCCAACTGGACGTCTAAATCGGCCAGAGTGGCCAATTGCTTGGTCAGCAAGTCCACATTCTTACGGGCGTCAGCAAGCTGGGCCTCCTAGTAAAAAAACTTTGCCTCCAAGGCAAAAAAAAAACGTATCTCGTACAAACTCCACCTCAGTACCCGTCATTCCAGCATGGGTCAGGTAGGCCATCCTCTGATTATAAAACAATGTGCGAAATAAACAATAAAACACAATGAAAAAATTAAGTAGCAAACGACCAAGTTGTCAACTTACTAACATCAGAAGCTGCTGACCGTGAGTGATGAGTGGCTCCGTAGCCGCCTTCTCTAATGGTAGCCGGTTAGCCACCTAAGAGAAGTTATTTCCATCTGATCAATAGTGGCATCCCTGTGATCCACCTCGGTATATGTCGAAGCGTGGGAATTAACTCTGACCTTAGTGTGATGAGCCCCAGAACCAAGGATCAGCATCGTCCCTGCCCTTGCACCTTCTCAGGAAGAGGACTCAGCAACCTGCTTCCCCTTAACTAAAACAGTGGAAGGAAAGACAAATTTTCAACTCTCAGACCCATGGAGGGGTCACGGGCAGTGCTCTCAGGAGCGAATTGTTCTTTCAGAATAGACGGGCCAGGAACAACAACCTCCGACGATCGTTTTGATTCCATCTTTGAACGAGCTAGGACCCTCGGTGACTCCTCGCTAACAGTCAGGTCCACAACGTCACTCTCCCCACTCTCGAAACTATAAGAGGAGTGGACCCCAACTTGATCCTTTTAGAGTGACGAAGGGGAGTAAGCAATCTCTCCAAGGTTTTTTTCTCGAAAGGGCTAGGCATTTTTGGCACCTTCTACTTTTGAGACCTAGATCTCAGCGCTTCTATGCTTGGAGAAGAACTGATAGGCACGGATAGGGAACCCCCACATCACCGGCCTCACCAAAAAATAATTTGCTCCACTTGATATTATCTGGATGGATAACTTCCAGAATAGGCATCGGCAACAAAGCAAGGAAGTTAGCTTTCATCTTCTCCTCTTCAGAAGAGAGGACGGTAGAGTCGGGCACCCCTAGTCAAAGATAATGAATGGGTTAGACACTGACAAACATGAATGGAAAAACAAAAAATATAACTTATGGAGGTCCCCAAAGCGGCAGATGACTTTCAAGCCATCAAGAGAGAAGTACTCAGACTTCGTATAGGCAAAAAAGCAATGCATCTGCCAATCCTACGGATCCTCGAATTGGCCAATCAGGCAATGAAGCGTCGACACCAAAAAAATGTCCTGTTTATTCATCCTGGCGGAAGCCAGAGAGTGGAGCAACCTCACCGATATATGGATTCTGGCATCTTTTGCCCTAATCAGAACACCCCACCTGTTTGACATTATCTGAGCCGGGTCAATGCCCAAAAAATACAAGTAGCGCCAGATGACGCTAGGCACATGGGAACTCATGTCAGCCTTGAACATGACCTTATAAAGGCAAATGCACCCCTTCGATGGAACATAGTGACAATCCATTTCCGTAAGAAGCGATACTTCCAGATCATTGGGGAGTTCGTATTGCCTAAAGAGGGAAGCCAGGTCCTCATCGGACAACAATGACTTTCTAAAGAAATCTAAGCTTCCGTGATGTCTTTTTTGCGAGAAGTTAAACTGTGTAGAAATGATTGAACAAAAACTCAAGCCCAACCGAGCCGAAAAAACATAGTACAAAATGAAGATAAGATTTCATAAGGTAAAGGTGAAAACTCTCTCCAAAACATGCTTATATAAGTTGGGCGCGAAAGGGGAGACGTTTACCTAACTGCTGCATAAACATTTAATGTGGCGCGACAGCCAAAAATATGCCATCATGCCATACCATGAACCCCCACACACTGTCACTTAGTGGCCCAACGTGCAGACCCACTAACTAGGGGGAGTAGTCAATGAGACATCAAATAGTCACTCAATCACAGCCGTACACGTGGCATGGACTAACCCTAGCACATAAAAGGTTTCAACGCAGTCCCAAATGGACGCATGCGCATTACTATTGTTCAACCTATAAGTCAGGCGCCCAGGCCCAAGACACACTAGCCCCAGAGGTACGAGTCTTAGGGCTTGGCCCAGGACAATAAGGCCCAAATAGTGAATCTCAGAGCTGTCACAGGCTTGAGATCCACTCACACGAAATCAACTCTAGCCCAATCAATCATTGGATCCTAAACAAAGCCAAATGTCGAAGTACTCAGTCATGCACAAGTAAGATCTTATGCGAGATCTCCTCTCTCCATCACGCCCTCGATTACAGGGATAGTTGGGGAGGGAAGGCTCGCTATAAAGTAGGTGAAATGAGGAAGAAAGGTACACAAGTATACAAATTACAATTTTTACATTCAGTCTTCACTCTTTCTCGAATCGGTATCTGACTTAAGCATCAAAGTGCCTTCGACCACCACAACGGTAGTCCTAGGCTTAACCACTGCTCATTTTTGCAGGTTAAATATTCTCGGGATTAGTGAGGACATATCTGAACACATGGTTTCAATCAAGATCAAAGGATGTTTATTTCTCAATTAACACAAATAACACTCCTTTAACTCTTCATCAAATCATTGGTACTTTGACATCCTCACTCACCAACGCAAACTCTCATCATAATTCTTAAATGAACTAAAGTGGCTTTCATAATGCAACTGTAGATAATTTCATTCCCGTGGTTTTTAATGGCAGTAGGATATCTTGTATTCTAGCAAATGATGAATTGAGTCCAACTAATGGATACCATCAAACTCTTGATAACTTAGCAGTTTTGAACCTTCTTAGGAATTAATCTTTGTTATCAAACAGATTACACACCTCATGAACATGTAGTTCTACTCGCATGATTGTTAAAAGGTTAAATCCTAGTGTTTACAATTGTGCTACCAGCTATACAGGGGAAGAAATCAACCTTTGAGCATGGATGTTGAAGTTTCTCAAAAGTGTAACATGTTAGAAATTGGGGAGAACACTCAATATAAAACCCCTTTAATTTAATTTATATTTGAAAATATTTTACAAATAGAACTCTTGACACACACTTTGTCACACCCACAATTCTCACATACACAAACACCACTTAACGAAAGACACCTTACTAGAGCTACTTTGCTCTCAATGACACAAACCAATGGGGAGGTCACATATTTATGTTGTTTTAGGTCGGTGGATAACCATGAGAATATCTAAGATCTTTCTAAAGCGAATTCTAGACAATCTTAGACTTCTTTCAAGTATCTAGATATTTTGCTTTGTTTAATTATTTCTAGAAGGTGAGATCTTGAGGACTCTTGAACTCCCTAGAGTTAGTGATGATCTTCAACACTCCCCCTCATCAATGACCCCCTTAAAGGTCACGCCAAGTTGTCTTTGAAATTCTAGCATCGAGTTCTTTAGTGAATATATCTGCTTGGTTGTCTGTCTGATTGCTTGCATCTCTATCTCTCCTCGAAGTACCTATTTTCTTACGAAGTGGTAGTGGACCTCTACATGCTTTGTCCTTGCTTGGAACACCAGGTTTTTAGCTAAGCATATTGTAAATTGATTATCACAATGCAATAGTACTACATAGTCGACTGGCTGGTGCAAATCCTTCATTAATTGCACTAGCCAAGTACTTTCTTGAGCTTCCATAGTCTTTGCTCTATATTATGCTTCTATAGTCGAGGGAGATACAATTGGTTGTCTCTTGCTACACCAAGTGATTTCTCCTTAACCAGGACTAAACACATATCCGGTAGTTGATCTTCACATGTCATGATCTCCAGCATAGTCAGCATCACAGTAGTCGACTACCTTGCATCTCTTATCCCTTTTTATATAAGATACCAAGGTCAATGGTACCTTTCACATACCTTATATTCTTTGGACTACTTCGAGATGAGACTTTTTTGGCTTCTGCATGAATCGACTTGCTACTCCAATTGCGTAGGCTATGTCTGGTCATGTGAGTGTCAGGTAGATTAGACTCCTGACAAGTTGGAAGTCTTTTCCTTCTTCAGCACATAGCTTGGCATTAGCCTCCATAGGTGTTGAGATCATCTTACACTCATGCATCCCGTATTTCTTCAAAAGATCTCTAACATACTTCTACCGATATAGGAGTAAGCCTTTATCACTTCGTTTAATATCGAGCCCCAGGAAGTGTATTAGTTCTCCCAGCTCCTTCATTTGGATTCAGACCGCCAAATTTCTTCATACAATTTGGATTTCTTCTTTGTCATCTCTAGTGACAATCAAATCATCAGCGTATACTGGCACTATTGCTAGTTTGCCTTCTTGAGATTTGATAAACATGCTCGAGTCCAAATGTGCAACTATGTACCCGCTTTGAACTAAGAACTCCACTATCTTCCCATACTAGGCTCTTGATGCTCGTTTCAATCCATAAAATGCCTTCCTTAGCATGCAAACATAATTTTGTTGGGTTTTACTCTCAAACCCTCTAGGCTGATCCATGTATATTTCTTGGTTAACTTCTCTGTGTAAGAATGCATTCTTCACATACATTTGCCATAATTTCCAAGATCTTTTTGCTATTAATGCAAGTAGGACCCTGATTGTTGTGATTTTAGCTACTGGACTGAATGTTGTAACGTAGTCTAGTCTATAATGTTGTGAGAACCCGCGGGCTACCAATCGAGCCTAGTATCTTTCTATCGAGCCTTCAAGACAGGTTTTTATTTTGTAGACCCATCTACATTTATTTTGTAGACCCATCTACATTCTATAGGCTTCACATCCTTGGGTTTTGGTACTAAGTCCCAAGTTTGATTCTGCTTCAGAGCTTGGATTTATTATTCCATCACTTTTTGCAATTCCATGCTCTAAAATGCTTATTTAAATGTTGTGGGTTCTCTAATGTTGTCTTCTTCAACCACAACATTTGCATATTTTGCATTGGGTTTGCATTGTCTGGTTGACCTTCTCAGTTGTTGCCCCGAATCTTCCCAAATTTCTTGAACTTCTTCTGGTGTTTTTTAATGTACACAAGTTTCCCATGGGCTTGTAGACGTACTTGGTGTATTTGGCAGGTTGAGCCCTATTTCTTTATCACCTTTTGCGGGTGTTTACTTATTTTCCTGCATTTCCTCCTCTAGACTTTTGGAATCTAGCAGTAATAGTTGTTGTGCAGACTGCCATGATGAAGTTTCATCGAACACCATGTTCCTTGATGTGTAGCAGCACCTAGTTGTAGGATTGCAACATCTCCATCCTTTTCTTTGACTGTTGCATCCCACTAAGATGCAACAAATTGCCTTTTGTTGAATTTGCTTTGCAAGTGATCAGGCACAACACGTAACATACACACCCGAAAACTCAGAAGTGACTCACTGTGGGTATAATATTCCATAGCTTCTACAAGAGTAAAAAAAAAAAATCTAACTTTGCTTGTGACAACCTATTGATAACATGGGCTACCATCTTCATACACTCGACCCAAAAATGACTTGCCACATTCTTGGCATTCAACATGCTTCTGCATGTTTATACCAAATGTTGGTTCTTCCTTTAAGCTATGTCATTTTGTTGTGGAGTACTTGGACATGTTAATTGTCTCTTGATTTTACATTCCCTCGGGTAATTGGAGAACTCATCCGATGTGTACTCTCCACCATAATTTGTACGCAGGCATTTAATCTTATTTACTACTTTACTTTCAATATGCTTATTAAATTCCTTAAATGTATCGAGGACTTCTGATTTTTCCTACAGAAAGTAAACCCACAAAAACCTTGAAAAGTCATCAATAAAAGTCATTATGTAGCGCATCCCGCTGATTGATGCCTGCTTCACTCAGCCGATCACATCTGAGTGGATGAATTGCAACGGTTCCTTAGCCTAGAACTTTGATTCCTGATAGGGTAGTTGATGAGATTTTCCATACTGGCACCCATCACATTGTTTTTCCTTGTATATCTAGGTGGGGTAGACCCTTCAACATTGACATGCTCATCTTCAACTTCTGATAGCTAACATGCCCTAGCCTCATGTGCCACAAATCAACAGTTTCACCGCGTTGAGTCTTATCTACATATGTTAATTTTGTAGACATCACGTAGATAGACTCTAACTTTCGTCCCTTCATGATGGGTGTACCCAATGGCTTTAGGCTTCGGTACACATTAACATCTTCCGGCCCAAACACCACGTAATTGCCATATGTTGTTAATTGTGATACTAACAATGGGTTTTTCTTCATACCCGGGACATGATAAACATTCTGCAGTTGATTTTGATTGGCGTTGAAGCGATGAATTAATCCAGCCTCCCCAGTGTGAGCAATTGACAATCTCATGTTGTCAGCAGATATCATGACTCGATCTCTTTTGTACTCGCAGAGGCTTGACAACTTATCCTTGTCTCCAGCCATATGATTGGATCAGCCTAAGTCAACAATCCAATCTTTGTTGTAGTTGACTGCTAGTACTTAATCTTCATAGGCCATGGCTACTTCGTTCTTGGATAAGTTAACTTCTTCTTTAGTAAAATTTTCACGAACAGGCTGAGTAGTTGCAAAGGATGCTTGAAAGTCCCATTCTTCTCCACTGCTGTCTTGGTGATTGTGAGTCACCAAGTTGCCTTCAGTTGTCTTCTTTTTTGACTGACAATCTGTTTCATAGTGACCTTTTTTGCCGCAATTGTAGCAACCTTCATTTTGTCGACCATTGTTTGTTTTGCCTTGCTGAGCTCCCCCTTTCTTGTAATTGTTATCTTGGGACTTCTTAGGCCCGTTATATTATTCTTTATTTTGTTTTACAAAATTTTTCTTTTTTATATCCAACCTTCATTTTATTGAAGAGTGTCTATTCTTCATCATTTTTCAAGGAGGCACCTACCATTCGCTTAGCGAGGATTTCTTGATTGGCCAACAGACTTTCGAACTCTACAATAGAGGGTTGAGTTGGCTAACCACGAATTGCGTGACAATCCCGGTATACTCAGGCTTTAGTCCATGGATAATTATTATTTTCATCCTATCTGCATTAATTTTTTAGGCAAGGTCTAGTTATGAAATTTCACGACATAAATTTTTGATTTAAAAAAAAAACTCTCTAATAGACATACCTCCTTGTCTAGAGTTCATCATTTCATTCTCCAAGAACTGCAGGCATGCATCATTTGTTCTCAAAAATAGAGATGCAAATGTATCTCAAGTTCATTTGAGTGTGTCTGCATTTTCAATGTGTTGAAGCATCTCATCCTTTATCTTCGTCTTGAGCACATAAAGTGCATTTCTAGCTTTAACTTCTCACTTCTTGAATTCAACAATGTTCTACCTTGGCGGTGGTGCAGTCTTACTACCGCCAACAACCTGCACAAGTCTTGTCCTTGCAAATAGAACTTTATCATTGTCTACCAACTCTTATAATTGTGATGGTTGAGCTTTGCAAGCCCACCAGTTGTGCCAATGTGATCTCCTACCATAAGGTAAAACCTTCTTTGTGTTGTCGAGTAAGCTTGGTCCTAGACCAGTCTGCATCACAATCTCGAACTGCGCACGAACGATCTCCGACAAGCAACATCTCACCAACAGTCCCTAACCGTTCTAATACCAAATTGTTAGAAATTGGGGAGAAAACTCAATATAAAATCACTCTAATGTAATTTATATTGGGAAATATTTTACAAATAGAACTCTTGGCACACACTTTGTTCATACCCACAATTCTCACATACACTAACACCACTTAAGGAAAAACACTTTACTAGAGCTACTTGAGCTACTTTGATCTCAATGACACAAACATATGGGGAAGTCCCCTATTTATATTGTTTTAGGTCGGAGGATAACAATGAGAGTATATAAGATCTTTCTAAAGAGAATTCTAGAAGCTTAGACTTCTCTCAAGTATCTAAATATTTTGTTTTGTTTAATAATTTCTATAAGGTGAGATCTCGAGGACTCTAGAACTCCCTGGAGTTATATTGGAAACCTTTTATTTATAATGTTAAGTGTCTTTTGAAATTTAATGGCTTTTGGTTATGTAAATATATTAGGCACGAATTTAATTGCAAGGCTCATGAGCTTGCAAAAAATGTTGTTGTCCAACTTTTTAATTGCAAGCTCCTTTTATTAATCTATATGCCATTGCGATTAAAAAAAAAATTTGAAATAAAAAATTCTAGCAACAACAATAAATAAAAAGGATGGAGAAACAGGGCCGGGAAAAAAATGGAATGGACACCTTAAAATTTTAGATTTCTTAATCCTTATTAAGGATATACATTTTATCATATTTTTGGCTACCGTTTATATTCAATATCAATGACAAGTAATTAAAGTTTCGTGAAAAAAAAATACAATTAGGGATAACAATGGGTTTTTGTGGTTCATTTATCATAAAATTCAGATCCAACAATTCTATCATAATCGACATTTTTAATGAGTTAAACTTAGTCAGTCGAGTCTCCAATAGGTCCCCCAAAGCCAATCATATTACTTGGTTGACAATAATCAGACATACACAAACCTAACCCTCAGATCAAATGAAGTTTAAAATGACTTGGCAACCAGTAAACAAAAATAACCAGTAGACACATAATATGAATGTCGGGTAAGGTATAGTTTAGGAACAAATATACTAGGACCCGAGTAAAGTTTACCTTCCCATTGACATACCCCACGCGTGGTCCCTTCGAAGAGTCTCATACCTATCTAGTGAGTTGATATGAAGCGGTTGCCTGCCATGTCAGGATTTCAAGGACACATACACCAGGATCTGACTCGAGTTTACCTTCACATTGATTAACATCAAGGTTCTAAAATTTTCTAAACAGTAAGCGAGTGGTGAGTATGTAACTAACACCCAGAGGCTTAGGAGGCTTTTTTTGGTATAATAATTTATAATTTATAAAAGACAAGCATAATAATATATAAATTACTTTAAATTCAATGCCAAAATAAATATGTAAAATGTATTTTAAAAAATATAGTCATAATTTTTTTTTCTAACTGGAAATATTTTTTTTCAAAATCCCCCCAAACAGTCGCTAAGCCATTTTTTGAACAGAAATTGACATAACCATTGCAAGGTTCTTTTAAAGAGCCTCACATCAATCCAGGGTCGGGTATAGAATAGTTATCTGTCAGATCGAGTTGGGCTAAATAGCCATTTATACTTGCAATATTTATCAGTGTCGACTCTTTTAGAAAATGAGCTAGATCATTGTTGGCATCACCCGATGATGAGTTGGATTGAGCTAACATGATTAGTTTTCATTTTTGAGCTATTGATTTTGAAAAATACTTTTGGAAAGAGAAGTCTCTATGACCACATGATTACAAATCTTCCTATTATTGATCACCACAAGAAACTAGTAAAACCATCACAAAAAGTCGATATCTTATTCTTGGTACTACTCAGTGGAGAAGGCTAACCAAAGCAAAAGAGAAATTACCCTAACCTACTGGTGGCAGTTGCTTGTTTGCTAGTCAAACACTACTATTTGAGTGACTTCAATGGTTAAATAAAAAGGAAGCATATCTGCTAGAACAAGAAAAGAACAACAAACTAACAAATGAAAGTGTTAGGCCAATGAGACTAGAAAGATGAGACTTGATCTTTAAATTGATTGGAAGATAAAATAGAGAAATCTGAGTTCAATGGCTTAACATTTCAATTTGAGTGTCACTAGAAGAGAGAAATTTGAGTTTAAGCTTGCCTTAACTCAACTTCACCCATTGTGAGGTCGTGAATTGTAGTTTCGAGAGAGGTGCTTTCATTGGAACGAATTTTCTAATCCGATTCGTATAAAATTTAGTAATAGAAGCTCATAGTGCGTATTCGCCATTCCACTAAGGAAGTAAGTAATCAAAGTCGATCAAGCTTCGATTTAGGTGAACCTAGTTATATTGTGTCTTCTTGTGAGTTGATTTTTTAAAGTTTGCTAGGCAAATGAGACTAGAGGGAGGGGGTGAATAACCTTTCTTAAAGAATGGATATACATTGAAAAATCTATCATGAAATTGCTCGACTTCAAATATCTTCACAAAAATATGTTGGACAACAATGTTGTAACTTATGATAAGTTGACTACAAGTAATTTTCTGCCACAAAAAATCTTGAAATGAAAGAAGTAAAAAATCTTGATTTGGTTTTGACAGATAAACAAATTATAGTTGAAATCAAACTAATGTAGTAATGGAATATGATGCATCCAAAAATCGTCATCCTGTGAGTTTGACCTGTAAAACAAATGTTAGATTACCAAGGACCATCTTTTTTGTGGCCAAAGGCACTCCGATGCTTAAGTCAGTAACTCTGTTGGAAGAAGAAAGTAAATATGGACAAAACTCAGCTAAAGTTGCATACCTGTGTCGAATGTTCCCTTTACTTTTATAATGGTCGCGGTTAATTCTCTGCTTGACTTAAGCATGTGAGGCGCAACGGAAGGAGATGTTTCTCGTAATAGTCACCTTCTAAATGAAGATGCTTCTGTGGGGGCATAGCTCCCTCCACGACTCTTTTTAGGGTAATGTTCCTTTTTTAATGAGATAACTCGTGTCGGGCCTGGATTCGGGCTTTGTTTATGTCTTCTCGTTGGCGGGCCTCTGTAATTGGCTTTATTATTCTTGGGCTTTATGAGTTGGCTTAATAGATTGGATGCTATATCCTCGTGATGGGTCTCTATCTCACGTGTACGACCTTGATGATATGTCTATTTTGACGTATCATCAACTACTCCCCCCTTAGTTAGTGGGTATGTTCACGTATCCACTAACTGTGTGACAGTTGGTATTTCAATTGCACCTTTGCACTGAACTTAATGTTGTTAATAACTTTCAGTCAGTTGATCGTCTCAATTACTTCGTTGTCTGATCATTTTTGCGCATATTTTTTGGGAATTTAGTGCGCCATTATGTTCTGTATGTCGCTGCGTGAGTAGTCTCTTCGTTGCCCGGTTGTATAAAGGGTGTTGTTACGACTTTGCTTCATCATTTACGCCATCTTTGCTATTAGGGTTATTTCTTCTTTCCTATAGCCTTTTCCATCTTTTCTTGCCTATTCGCGATGTCTGCTAGTGACCTAATGGACGGTGAGCATCTTGCTACCTGTGAAGCTCATTTTTCCCCAAAGAAGGCTTCTCAAGCTACCTCCGATAGTGTCCATTCCACCTACTCTATGCCTTCTGACCTTAAGATCGTTCTTTCTCGTGAAAATAACAGTCCTTGTTGTCCAATGAAGGGATATATTGTGTTTTACCCTCGTATGTTTTATGTCGGTCTTGGTTTCCAATTTCGGAGCTATTATGGTATTATCTAGATTTTCTGGGTATTCCTCCTACTCAGATAGGCCCGAACGGTTGGAGGGTTATGATTTCCACGTATACCAAGGCCATCCTTTATGGTATTCTTTTGATTGCTTGAATTTGCATTCTTTGGTGGGGTTAACACAACCACACCTGTTTCCTTCGGTCCCTTGCGTGTTTTGGATACCTTAATGATGACATCAGGGATTGGTTTTATGCATCCGTCCACTATGGCTATAGCAAGGTTTTTTCGGGTTCCTATCAAGTGGAGGAGTCTGCAATTGACCGCTGAATAGCAGGTTATCAGTGAGCTTTTTTGCAGCTTCCCGTGGTTCCTTTGGACACCCATCTTACTGATGATATGGTGAGACATAGAGGTTCATACAACATGAATGAAATCGATCGGACTCTACTAACAAAGAGGCAAGTAGCAAAGATTGATGCCTGTGTTGTCGTTGTTGACGATGGTAACGTTGTCGTTGATCAAAAATTGATCTCGGATGTTACGAATCTCAATGCTCCTGTTAGTGTTGCTATCGGTCCGGCTTCCAAGAAGAGAAAAATATCGAGGCATGTTAGTCTGTCGAAGCCGTTGTTTTTGAGTTCTGACCGTGTTCCAAAGAAGAAACGGCTCGTTGACTCTGTTATTCGTGCTTCTCTTTACTCGGGTTCTTCTGATAGAAAACCTTCGATGAAAGACCGTTGATCTCTGCAAGAGGCGGAAGAGATGAGTTGGTATTGGAGACGAGTGAAAAGGATACCATTCATCCGCTGGACGATGGTGAAAAGAGACTCCTCTCTGCTTATGGTGGCCTTAACACTGCTAAGTGTTTTAACGAGGACCCTCGGTCTTTAGATGACAAGATGCTCCAGCTGGCTGTTGTCCAGTCTAAGGAGCTTAGTAGTTGTGATCGAGTTCCCGAGATGCAATTTATTCGTTCTTCTTCTCCTACTGTTGATAATGGGGTGGAGGTCCCTCCTTCTACAACCTGTTTGGGCTCTTCTACTCTTGTTGGGACTGCTACTCGTTCCATTTGTGCTACGCAACGAGAGGGTGAGGATGGTTCTCTTATCGTTCCTTCTTCTTTCCTGGCTGTGGGTGGTGGTTCCTCCATTCGCGGGTCAGTTGGAATGAGCCTACTCCTGAGAGATTTGGGTCAAATTGGAAGGGAAGTTTTGCTGGATTTTTCGGCTTGGCGTGCAGGACGGTGCACATAAGCTAATTAATGAATGGCATAGACGGTTGGTGGAAAAGCCCTCGACTCCCATGCTGCATCTAAACCTTCATATTGATGATGGTCTTAGGCTTGTAATGGACGGGATGACCCATCTTACCTACGTAGGGGTGATGGGTTCAAGTCATCAGGTCAATCACAATCTTGTGATTTCTCTAGAAATGAAGCTTTTCGTGCTGTTATTGGTATTTTCCCATGTTTTTTATCAATACGACGTGCTAAAATCGCGATGTTCTGAGCGGATTAAAGTGGTTGGGGTTGCTCAAGCTTCATTGGCCGAGGTGGAGGGTGTACAGGATTGGTTTGTGGTCGCGCTGGAGTCCTTAAGAGCTGAATTAGATGGTACTCATGCATGTTTGCATGATGTGGAGAAAGAGTTGTCCGCCGAAAATGCACTTCATGATGAGGTCGCGCATGCCATGATAGAGCACTCTAAAAATTGCGACATTGCCGAAAAAAGAGTTGAGCAATTACTGGCTTTGCTTGACAAGGTCAAGGTTGATTCCTCCGGATGCTCACTACTGCCGAGGGCCAACTTATCACGACCAGAAGTAGGCTTGCTTCTGCTAAGGACAAGTTTCGTGTTATGGAAGTGGCGAATTGGCAATGCGTTGTCAATGGTCGGAATGAGCTTCTGGATTATACTGAGGGTCTCGGTGTTGATTTGTCTCAATACTGCCAGCTGGTCTATCGAACCTTCGAGGATGAAAAGGGTGTTGAAGACCCTCCGGATGATCCAATGGCTGAAGTGTCGCCACCTTCTCTTCTTGAAGAGATGGTCCCTGTCAATGATCCGGCTACTCCTCTTCCCGCAGATGGTATTGATGAGGATGTTATAGATGTTTCCCCTTAATATTCTATTCCTTCGTTATCTTTGAATGTAATAGAATAACTTTTGAATGAAGGACATGAGTTTTTTTTTCTTATTGTTGACTTCATTCGTCCGTTGTTGTCTGAATGATTTGTATTCCAGCTTTGATTTTTATAGCTATATCCTTGTCCGTCTTTTGCTGATTTGAATTTTCCTATGCTTCAGTACATATGTCTCAACCTTGTGATTGTCGTCTCGGAGCTTTTGTATGTTTGCCTTCTACTTTGTTGATCTAGTGTGTTAGTTAATCCAAGGCTCTCCTGGGCTGTGCTAACTTGTTCCTCCGTCGTTTGCTTTGTTTGTCTGACCAAAACGGAATTTGTCTCCTTCGAGTTGGCTTGTTGATTCGGTTGTCTCGAAGTTGCTTCTACTTCGTTGAATCGTTCGCTCAACCTTTACTTTGTTAACTCGACATCTCAGTCAGTTCGAAGTCATTTTTATTTGGTTCGTTCGTTCAGCTTCTATTTCGTTAACTCGACGTCTCAGTTGACTCGAAGTTTTTTACTTAGTTAACTCGTTCGTATAACTTTTTACTTCATTAACTCGACAACTCAATCGACTCGAAATTCTTATTTAGTTGACTCGTTCGTCTAACTTTTACTTCGTTAACTCGACGTTTCAGTCGACTCGAAGTTTTTATGTTAAGTTGACTCGTTCGTCCACTTCGGCTTCGTTGGTTTGACGCTCTAGTTGACCCGAAGTCATTTTACTTAGTTGACTCGTTCGTCCAACTTTCACTTAGTTAAGTTGACGTCTCAGTTGACTTGAAGTTTTTATGTTAAGTTGACTCGTTCGTCCACTTTGGCTTCATTAGTTTGACACTCTAGTTGACCCGAAGTAGTTTTACTTAGTTGACTCATTCGTCCAACTTTTACTTCGTTAACTCGACTTGAAGTTTTTATGTTAAGTTGACTCGTTCGTCCACTTTGGCTTCGTTGGTTCGACGCTCTAGTCGACCCAAAGTTATTTTACTTAGTTGACTCGTTCGTCCAACTTTCACTTCGTTCACTCGACGTCTCAGTCGACCCAAAGTTTTTATGTTAAGTTGACTCGTTCGTCCACTTTGGCTTCGTTGGTTTGACGCTCTAGTCGACCTGAATTCGTTTTACTTAATTGACTCGTTCGTCCAACTTTCACTTCATTAACTCGACATCTCAATCGAGTCGAAGTTTTTATGTTAAGTTGACTTGTTCGTCCAACTCTTACTTCGTTGGTTGATCAGACCAAAAGTTTATTATACATATCCGACTTGCGTCCTAATTCTTTTTGGCTTTATATGCTGATTGTTTTGCATAGCTTCACTTTGAAGATGTTCACCCTCGTGGGATGTTGATTCCGAAATTGAAACTTTATTGATTATCCTGTTTGGTTGTCCTGACCATTTCTAGCGACTATTTTTTTGGAGCAATTACGCTACATTGTGGGCCATTTTTTTTATCATTGCGTGGCTAATGTCTATCCTAACGTTGGTGTTTTGTGTCTCTACTGCTATTTCTTGTTTAATTTATGACCTCCTTTGTTTGGCCCGTTATTGCTCCTCGATTGGCATCGCTTGCTGAGTCTTGATAAGGTTTGTCGTTGCTAGTTTTTTTGTAAGTAATTTTGATTGGATTTGTATCCGCTGGTAGAGTCAACGAGTTGGTCAGTGCAGCCGTATTCAGGGCTTTAATCTTTCTGCTTCGATATAGGTCTATTCGAGTGGGAGATGCTTATTTGCTGGGTAGATGTAATGTAGAGCGAATATCAATTCCCTGGATCGTTCTTTTGATCCTGTGGCGGTGGTATCTATTTTTTCTTTTCCTTTGAGTTATTTGTTTGGTATTCCAATGAATTCATCAAATCGTCCTATTTGGACCCAATGCTCGATTTCCTCTTTCAACTTGTAGCAGTCCTCAGTATCATGTCCGTGATCCTTGTGAAAAGAGCAATACTTGCTTTTGTCTCGTCCTTCTGGGTCTCCTCTCATCCTAGGTAGCCAGTTGATGTTCTCCCAATTCACCTTGTGTTTCAAGATGTTGGCTCGGCTTGTTTTTAGGGTCGTGTATGGTTTGTACTCTTTTTTCATTACGCTGGTTATCCGCGTGCCGATTGTGACTTCCTGGATTCCCGCTGGTTGGATTCAGTTCTTCCATCGTTTCGATTTTCTTTGAATGATTGTTATATTCCCGTAGTCCGTCATCTTGTCTTCTTTTTTTTTCCCGTTTCCTCAAATGGTTATCCCTTTCCTATTCATTTTTCATCTTTGCAGCTTTCATCTCTTCAAGGGAGATGTGTTTTTGTGTTGTTTTCAGCCGGACTGCCATGCCTTTTGCAATTTCCAGGTTAAGGGCGTCAAAGAAGGGGTCTTTTTTCAGTCCGGCGACAAAGGTTGCAGCGGCTGTGTCGTCGCTACATCCATCAATCATTGTCAATTCTTTGTTAAAGCGAGTGACATATTTTTGTATTGTTTCTTCCAACTTCTATCTGATGTGCAGGAGGTAGTGGGGTCATTTCCTCATCCATTTTTTGGCTCCTAATGAATCTGGTGATAAAAGCGATGGCTAAAGCTTGGAAGGAGTCTATCGACCTCAGTGATAGACTATTGAACCAATTCATCACTGTGGAAGTGAGGCTAGTCGGGAATGTTCTGCATGAGATCAACTCCGTGGTTTCTTTTAGGGCCATCATGTGGTGAAAATGTCTAAGGTGATCTGTTGGGTTGGTGGTACATCATTCACTTTGAACTTTAGCGGAGTGAACTTTTTTGGCATTGCCTTTTTCATGAGTGCATTGGAGAATGACGGCTTGGCTAACTCATACAGTATGTTGGGATCCGTGACTCCAATTCTAAACGGGATTTCAGTAAGCGTTCCGTCGCACTGTGAAGTCTTGGCTTGGGGGAGCTCGTTGCTTTCAAAGTTTTCTTGTTGGGGTTCTGTTGAGACTTTGTCGCTTCCTTGAGTTAGGTTGGCGAAATTTTGTCACGGGTCAGCTAGCTGAATGCGCTCCTAGGTTATTTTTTCCAACATCTTTGTCATGCAGTTCATCTGGGCCATGAGCAAGTCTATTCGAGGGTCTGTGGCAGCGCCGCCAGATGTTTAGGTTGTCTGGGCTATCGCGTGCTGCAGATCCATATTCTCGGGTGCTATTGGTCCGATGATCCGGGCTGCTTCTTCTTCGTGAGCTGTCAGTGATACATTGTTGTCAAGTATGAAAGTTGTCGTGATCATCACTGGGTTGAAGATCTGCATAGTGCGTCATTTGCTCTGACGGCTTGTTGATCTTTTATCAGATTATGATGAGCTTTGTCACTGTGGATCTTGTTTTTAAAAAGGAAACTTGTCGTTCCCCACAGACGACGCCAAACTGATGCGTCCAAAAATCGTCCTCCTGTGAGTTTGACCTGCAAAATAAATGTTAGACTGCCAAAGACTTTTTGGTGGCCGAAGACACTCTGATGATTAAGTCAGCAACTCTATTGAAAAAAATGAAGTAAATCTAGACAAAACTCAATTAAAGTTGTATACTTGTGTCGAATGTTCCCTTTACCTTTTATAATGGTCGTTGTTAATTCTCTACGTAATTTAAGCATGTAAGGCGCAACGGAAGAAAATGTTTCTCGTAACAGTCTCATTCTTAATGAAAATGCGTCCGTGGGGGTGTAACTCCCTCCATGACTCTTTTTGGTGTAACGTTCATCTTTTTTATAAGAAAACTCGTGTCAGACCTGGATTCGAGCTCTGATTCGTTCGGGCATGGATTCAGGCTTTGTTTATGTCTTGTCGTTGACGAGCCTTATTTGGGCCTCTGTAATTGGTTTTATTCTTCTTGGGCTTTAGAGTTGGCCCAATAAATTGGACATTATATCCTTGTAATGGGTCTCTATGCCACGTATACGGTCGTGATGATCAGTCTATTTTTATGTATCATCAAAATATTTGAAAATCCCCAAAATCGAAGACTACAAGCATAGACAAAGCCAAGGGCCGAGATGGAAGAAATGAAGTCTAGTCAGCCTTATTTAGTAACATTTTTTGGCCTTTTCTTGTGTTTTTACACTTTTTACCTATTCTCTTTAAAACACAGCCACAAACACTATCTATAGAAGAGATAAATGCCAAAAAAAATGCTAGCAAACAGGACTGATTGGAATTGTTGGGAATAAATGACACGTGCCAAACAAGTGGGAGCAAGACAACAAGTCTTTGTTTATGCCTGATGTGGGGGTGGGGGCGTTTTAAGTAATTTGAAGACCAAATTTACGAAAAAACACAACGCACGCTTGGAGCGACCTTCTTCTCTCCCAAATCTCTCCGGTCTTCACCAAATCAGGTACGAACTCACTCTCTTCTCTTTCACGATTTAGGGTTTCATTCATTCTCTCTATCTCTCTTTGTATAGATCGGTTAATTTTATTTCAGATCCCTGTTAGGGCTTTTATTAATTCGATTCCTTCGCTTATTACCTAAATCTAGGGTTTTGATTTCCTTTTTAGGGCACAAATCTATTGATCTATCGAAATTAGATCGAATTAGGGTTTAATTGAGCTGATCGTGTTAGGGGTACTAAGTTACTGAATCGATCTGTAATTGGGTTGACAGGAAATAAGATAATTTAGGGCAAATTGTATTGATTGTTAAGAAGACAGAAAGAGATGCCGTCGCAGAAAGTTGAAACTGGTCACCAAGACATTGTTCATGATGTGGTGATGGATTACTATGGAAAGCGTCTCGCAACGGCGTCATCGGACACTACTATTAAGATAATTGGGGTAAGCAGCTCTGGTTCGCAGCATCTGTCGACGTTGGGTGGGCATCAGGGTCCTGTGTGGCAGGTGGCCTGGGCGCACCCTAAGTTTGGTTCCCTGCTTGCATCTTGTTCTTATGATGGAAGAGTGATTATCTGGAAGGAGGGTAATCAGAATGAGTGGACTCAGTATTATGTGTTTAATGATCACAAGTGTTCCGTGAATTCAATTTGTTGGGCACCTCATGAGCTGGGATTGATTTTGGCGTGCGGGTCTTCGGATGGCAATATATCCGTTTTTACTGCAAGAGCTGATGGTGCTTGGGATACGACGAGGATTGATCAAGCTCATCCTGTTGGTGTTACGTCTGTTTCGTGGGCACCGTCGACTGCTCCGGGAGCGCTTGTTGGATCGGGGTTGCTTGATCCTGTGCACAAGCTTGTGTCTGGGGGGTGTGATAATACTGTGAAGGTGTGGAAGCTGACCAATGGGAATTGGAAGATGGATTGCTTTCCGGCACTCCATATGCATACTGATTGGGTGAGGGATGTGGCTTGGGCGCCCAACTTGGGACTTCCCAAATCGACCATTGCAAGTGCGTCACAGGATGGAACTGTCATTATATGGACTGTGGCCAAAGAAGGGGATCAGTGGGAAGGCAAGGTCTTACAGGACTTCAAGACCCCAGTTTGGAGGGTCTCATGGTCACTGACTGGAAATATATTGGCCGTGGCTGATGGCAACAACAATGTGACATTGTGGAAAGAAGCTGTTGATGGGGAATGGCAACAGGTGACTACTGTTGAGCCACAGCAATGAAGGAAGGAAGTTCATTTTTCTTTCTCCTGCTACTACCAAGTACCGTCCATTTTATCTTGGGTGCTTTTCTTGCCCTGAACTATGAAATTAACTTTTCTTCTGATTTGTTACTTTTGTCAAGGATTTAGGTTTTTGTTTCCTTCAGTACTGTTTGAGACTATGTTTTCACCATATTTAGGATTGAAAGAAGTGAGGGTTGTTGAATTGAATATATTTTTTCCAAATTGTCATTTTATTTGGATAATTTGAATGATATTTTGGTCTTTGTTATGAAAGACATTCTTGTAGTTGACCCTGATTCAGAGAGACCAACTGAATGCATGTATGAATAGGTTTAGTGTTTGAATCACTTGAACATATGCAGGAAGAGCTTTTATTCAGTATAAAAGGAAATTATTTCCAATTTCCATTTTTTCAATAAATAAAGCTTAGCTCAATTATATAAAATAAGAAAAGTATATCTTGACTCTCAGTTACATACATAGCGCTACTAAATGAAACTAAACCAAAACGTAGCAATAAGAGAAGGTCTGCCATTGTTGCATTGGCTTCCTAGTGTTTATACTCATTGCTCTTTCTTCGCTGAATGTCTGTAAAAGCCTTCTCGAAGTCTTAATCATTTGGCAGCACCTTCATTGGTTGCTTGTTTTTCATTGATTTCCTGCAAAACCACTTGTTAGTCCCTTTGCGCAATAAGTTCATAAATTTTCAGATTATTAGCAAGTATCAAAAGTTCACATAATTCCTCTTCCTCTGTGATAGTACTAGAGCAGTAAACCGGCGCATTTGATAAAAAACTAATGCACTCTAAAACAATGTTCTAAAAATCGCTAGGCGCTGGGCGGGCGGCAAGCAGGTGCCTAGCGCCCAGGGGCCTAAGCGGTCTTAGGTTTTGTATTATAACTTTAATAATTTACAAAAGTTAAGCATAATACATTATCAATTACATCAAATTTAATGTCAATATACATATGCAAAATTTAAAAACATGAAAAATTAACAATCATGAACAAAATTTATTAAAACTTAAATGATTGAAGTTGGTAATGATGGGTACTTTATATAAAATTGAATTTGTGGACAAATATCCAAAATTACTCTTTTATTTTTCTTCAAATTGCATGAATAACCTCAGATATTATTGCAAGATATGTTCAATGATAAAACCTATCATGTGAACATATCTTCAATGATAAAACCTACTATCATTGAAGATATGTTCACATCTTCAATGATATTATTGCAGAATCTACAGAATTGACAAATAAAACATTGTCTCTGATCAGCGCCCCCCCCAATCGTTGTTTTCCTCGCCATTTCCCTCGACAGTTAGATTTTTTGAAGAATGAGACTTTGAAGAATGAGATAAGAAGGGAAGAGACGAAGAGTCAATCGCACTCTCTCGTGCGATCTCACTCTCATACTAAGGGAAAATATTTTTTATTAAGGTTTTTTGTTTTTGAATTTAATGTTATGAACATGATTTACTTTTTTTTACTATAACATTAATATTTTGTAGGGGTGTTAAAATGTATATTTAAAAAACTATTTCGTTATATACCGTTATATCTTGGTATATCCCGTTATAACCTATAACGCTCTTGGACCATTATGAGTCCGTTATCCATTTTAACTGCATAGCTGAAATATGAAGTCATATTATTCCAATCCAGTCAAATGAGGGTGAAGTGCAGAAGATGAGAAGTTATTGAAGGAGCCAGAAAAGAGCAGATTTACCATTTCCCACTTCCAAGAGGACGATTTGAAACTTAGTCTGCTTGTAAGAAGACTCGGTATGAGTTTCACACTCATTATTCTTTAGCAAAGCCCTATATAGGTTCCCGTGTCACCAGTTCCTGTTTGCCGATACAAGTTTCGTATAAACACATCTCAGTTGTATTATTTTCTCTCTTATTTTTCATGTAAAAAAAAGAAGAAGAATGTTCCTATTTGTAACAGTTCATTAACGATCCCGCTCTTCCTCCATACTTCATATTTTGGTTTCTTCAATGGTCAGATCGGAAGTTTTTTTTGTTTATTTGAATGAGTGCCAGTATGACAAAGCAGGACTTTACATGTAGACTTACTTGGTAATAAATTTATATTTCATGCACCGAGATTATTAACCTTGAAAGACCCTCCAAAACATCCTTGCAAAGTTACGTGTGACAGGCTTTATAATGCCTTTAACAATGTAAACCTTCTCACTTTTATTTTTATTCTTTTCTTTCAAAAGAGTAACCTGTGCACATCTCAAATGGCAAAGGCTCCTTCTATACTTCTTTGTCGAGATTGGTATTGTTAGCTTTAGAGAATTGAACTTTCAAGAAAGTACTATTTAGTCCCATTTGATCTTTCTACCTTTCTTCTCTCCATTCTCCCGGTTCTTGTTTTGAACATGCAATATTTCAGTGTCAACAAGCAGAACCCTGCTAAAACTACTGCTGGTCCAGCCCTGAAAAACGGATAATGGTCAATTAAGTGATCATTCGCACCCTTAAATTGGCATCAATGAAAGTGGTTCAAATTGCCAGTATTCAATGGGAGTGCTTGCAGCACAAAATACGAACAGGGCTTCTCATTTCATTCACTCAGTCACTCTTTTTTTCTTTCTTGAATAAATATATTAAGTTTTGGCTTGGTTGAGAATCATTATTACAGTGTTATTAATCAAAGCAACTGTGTCTATATCTTGCTTAATCAAGCTATAGTTAATTTGGTCGATTAGTTTTCTTTGAGGTTTTGTCCTCCCAATAACTGAGATCATCTCAACACCAGGTCACATATTTGTAGAGCTTTTTTTTTGAAAGGCCATATTTGTAGGTCACATATTTGTAGAGCTTGGATCCTTATTGTCGTGTCAAAAAGGGTAAAGGCCACAACTTCCGTCAAACTTGTTAAGATAGATATGGGTGCAACAGCAAATGGAATTCAATAGCTTCAGGTTTTTTAAACAGAACGGTCTAATCCAAATTTCAGTGTCCACAATTGCTAGCAGACCTTTTTGTCATGGAAAGCCATTGTTCAAGAGAGTTCATTCAACTAACAGTAGTAAAATCTGGATATATAATTCAGTTTGAAACAAACCTCTTAAAAGTACTGTACAAATGATAATGTTGTATCAACAGGAGGAGGGAATCAAAGTGATCACCGGGTAGGTGCAGCTAAAAAATGATAAATAGTCTCTATTCACAAGCAATGCAGAAAAATGAGTATTCCCCTGTTTCACTGATCAGCAGTGAGGTCATAATGTTTGGCAAAAAGAGTTGACAACATCCTTAATCAGATGTGCTGAGCAAAAGTCTGTATTTCCACAGCTACAACAAAAACTCTTCCATTGAAGAATCAGCCATCTTTTGAGGGTGAGTGCCTTTTTGGCATATGCATTTGAGAAATTAGCACAACACAAAAAATCAGCTCCGTCGCAGTTGAGAGCTGAAGAGTTTGAACATGTACTAAAGTGGTCTCCTTTTATGCGTATCTGCTTATTTGATGTGTATATATTCAATAAGGTGTCGATCAAGCTCGAAATGATGGCAAAGAAGTTTCTGAACCACAACATAAGTTACATTAACAACACACAACAAAACTTATAATGAATAAACAGACTATTTATCAAAGTAGAACTGGTGCCTTCTAAGGTGTATAATCGCATATTGAAGATACCTTAGTTATGGGTTGATGAGAAACTTTTCCTTCAAAATCAAAGTCGGGATATCGTGTAACCTCTGTTCCCTTGTCAAACAATATGTATGTTGGGAGTTGATTCATGCTCACTACACAAAACAAGTAATTCATTGCAATTAATATGACATGGCAATTGGTGACATTATGAAGTACTGGCCAAAATTAACTCAAGGGTAAGACCAAAAAAGAATATCGTTGTCATTTACCTCCCAACGATATTCCAAATTTATCTGCAACATTTGGGAAGAGACCAAGATCCACTATTCCAAAAGATAAGTTTTTGTTGGAGTATCTGCAGTTACCATGTCAAGCTGTACTTGAGACTGATTCACCCTACTAGCGTATAACTTTGAGTGCTGATAATCAATGTTGCTCTTACATAGTTGCCGGTATTGTCAATCCCAATATGTGGATAAGGCTAATATTTGTTGTAAGGAAATTGAATTTGACATGTAGTATGGGTGAGAGACTTACGTAACTGATAGATCGGGAAAAAACTGACTTGTTCTTACACAAGTGGATGACAACAGACTTCGGAACTCAACCTGCCAAGCAACGGAGGTGTCATTCATAGTAAAGCACATCAAAGATCTTATAAACAACCACGGTAGTTATAGCTAATTATGCAGATATTGGTACATGGTTAGTGTTTAAACTTAAAGGTTCGTTGCAGTGTTCGAAAAACAACTTTTTCTCAGGACTTTTTTTTTCATGAAAACATTTCACAGGAAATTTTGCTTAGGGCCAATCATAACCATGCAGTTTATAACCCACTCTGAAGTTTTTATCATGCATCTATTACAAATCAGAATAATGGTGTCTGAGGTTCATGATAAATTTGTAGATAAACATATTTCATGGTTGAGATTCGTTTCATCTAATGGTTGGGAATTAAAGTTAGCCTTTATGTTTTATCTTCAATCAATCCCCAATAAGAGTGCATAGGTTCGATTCTCATACCCAACATTTGATATTTATCTTGATATTTAAAGTAGAATAAACTCTATTTATCATGTTAAACTTTTAACGGAAAATACCCTAGTACTCCTCTATATGGAAATGCAATATATTTAAAGGTTGCAGGCAAACAGTGTCAGACTATATTTGGTTGTCGAAGATTCCATGAACTTGAAGCGTTTCTGCAGAAATGACATCTGTTTGGTTGCCTGTTGGATGCTATTTCAGTAAAAAAGCAAGGTATTGAGAGAGAGAGAGAGAGAGAGTATATACTTACACCTAAAAAACTCTGCTCCACTGTCTTCAACTAAAGCACAATTCTCCAAAGTTTTCATCCATCTCTCAGCCCCTCTCCTTTTCCTATCTATGTTTCTCTTGCTCTTTCTTTATCTGTTCCTCTCCTTCCATCTCAAGATTATGTGTGGACAAATTACAGTTGTAGGGGAAATCTCTTTCCCCTTGATGCAAATTCAGTTTCTAGATCTCTTTATGTGTACAAGCTGAAGTTGTTAATGAATACTTCATCTAACTCCAAATTTTAGGTGGATTTAAAGTTAGTGGTGGTTTTGGTTTCTTTTTATTGGACGAATTTTCAACCAGATATGCTGCAAACACATGCTTTGAAGAGATGTTTTGTCAGATTTTCCATGGAATTATGACAACAACCAAACATTAGAATTTGGCATTTCCCAAAAATAGGTTTCTAATGAAGTCTTAGTCATTGAGATTCCTTCAAACATAAAGGAAATCAAGGAAAACAGTAACATGAGGTAAAAAATCTTGCATAATGGAGTATGCAAAGGAAGAAGAATAATAAAAACAAGTCATCAGGGCATATTCCTAGTAACAAGGCCCAGGTTCACCAATTGTTTTGTCAGACATCCACTCTCCTTGTAAGAAGTTGCGGGTTTGAGACTCACTAGTGGAATTTAGCAAGTTTTCACCTGATTATCGGGAGCAAGGTAGTCAAAGTGTTGAAGCGAGGACTCCTTTGACACGAAAAACAAAGCGAAGCGCGAATTGCATTTTATTTAAATTTAGGCTTTTAAATAGAAAATTAAAATTATATTGTAATATTAATGATAAATAGTCATGTAATTCCTTATATAATTTGCACTATAATAATGACTCAAATTTCATCTATAATCCTCAATCATTTCAATCACCTAATTAAAGTAAGAAAGAAAAAAAAGTAAACAATTTCTTATTTATTTGAAGATATCTAAGTAACTAAAAATTTTGATAGAGATTTTTCTATATTAGTATACTATGTGGCAAATTAGACATATAGTTGTATGTTAATAATTTGAAAACAACTATAAAAAATTATAAGTAAATAAATAAATAAATAGACAATGAAGAACCTTGTGTGGACTTTAGAGTAATTGAAAATTGACACCAATCTCTATTGTAAAAATATGTAATCCTAGTAATGTATCTCATTACCAAAATTTCTATTGTAAAATAAAAATAAAAAATCACGCTTTTTCGCTTTGGCCAAGGCAAAGCTTGTTGTCACTGCTTCGCTTCTCGCTTTAAACAGTCGTTTTGGCTCACTTTGACTACATTAATTAGGAGTATGCAAAGAGGTTGCGGGTTTGATGTAGTTGCGTAGGTAGACCATAGCGTTCGTGCGACGAGAGGCGAGGGTGAGGTGGATGTTAGGGGGAAACAACTAATTAGCCTTCCTGCATGGTCGGGTCACCCCATACGGACAATGATGTAGATTTCGAGCATTTTTCAATTACTCTCCGAGAACTGCAGTATAGCTTTCGAACTTGGATTAAATAAATAAAAAGAGTCAACGACCCTGTATTTTTTTTAATTTTTGAAAAATGTAACAAGGCCAAGGTCATTTTGTTATTATATATATAATTTTTTTCTACCTTTTATATTTATTTATTATTAATCCATGCCCGAAGGCTACATGATTGGCCCTATTGGGCTAACCAAACCAGACTCGAAGGCTACAATACTGTTGCCAATTAATATACTCGTCGCCTCCATCTCGCATGGAGACTTGCTTTCGCTCCAATCCATCGCCTCCACCTCGCATGAAGACTTGCTTTCGCTCCGATCCAATTCATCTACGCAGCTACATTTAATACCCAAAGGTTTTTCAACGACGGAGCACACGTGCTTCTAATAATTGGGTGAAAACTCATAAAATCCTAACTAATGAATCTCAAACCCGGGCTATGCAGTTAAAACGGATAACAGACCCATAACGGTTCGAGAGCGCTATAGGTTATAATGGGATATAACGGTATATAACGGAATAGTTTTTTAAATACATTTTTAATACTCTCACAAAGTATTATGAGAGTGAAATCGCAACAGAGAGTGTGATCGACTCTTCGTTTTCTTCCCTTCTTCTACTCTCGTTCTTGGTCAAACGGCGAGGTCTGATTCTCTGTCGATTGGTGACGGCTAGCTCAAGTCCTTTCCTATGAGTTTAGGGTTATCGTTCGATCGAGAATGAAATGAGTATTTTTTTAATGTATTAGAACAAAACGTTAAAGCGGGGTTATTGAAAAAAAACGTTATCTCAATAACGGTCATATAACGCCGTTATATTGAAGCTGTGATACCATAACGTGATAATGTCATAACGTAATGGCTCACCCCCGTTAAGAGTTATATCAGAGTTATATCGGCATTATAACGTTGTTCTAACTGTACAGAACCCGGGACCTCTCACAAGGATAGTGAATGTTCGACCAACTGTGCTACAATTGGTGATAAACATGATTTTCATGGGCTATTGATTTCAAAGGTATTTGCCTTTAACAATAAGAGTTCCTTGAAATCTCATAAGGTGAGCAATTTCAACCTACAACGTATTTATTTGTTCCAAGTGGCAATTTATTAATAGTTTCAGATGATATGACAAAGTACAAAACGTGACATCAGATATCATCCATAATAATATGCCTGTATTTTGTAAGGGTATTCTAGTTGATTTTATCTATTGATTCAAACTATTAAGTGATCTCGGAATTATAGATTGTCCTTGGAAAAGAAAACCTACATGTTTAACTATAATAAGCACCTGACAAAAAGAAAAGGCAACGTGTAATAGAGTGACAACTCTTTCAGAATTTAATGATCACAGCTGTAGCTACAATACTTCATCTCATGGACACAACGTCAACCTCAGAAAACAAATATCTGATCTCAATTCAGGTTTCTTCAAACCAAACTTCCCACTATTTCTCTCAACCTCAATCTTCAAAAACAAACTTCCCACTACTTTTTTCCAATCTCAATCTCAATTCAACTCCAAAAGGTTGGCTTAAAGCCTTATTTATAATAGAAAAGCATCCCAAAATAGAAAGCATGAACTAAGTGGCTTCTTAGAGCATCTCCACCCATAGGGTGTAAAGGAAAAACAATAAATGGGTTTTTCATCCCCATATTTTACATTTTCTATCCGGCCTCTCACACTGGTTTGGGGGTAAAACTCTAAGGTGGCATTTAGAGCGTCGGGCAACTCTAAATGTTGGATGATAAGTTTGGTTCAAACTAAATATTAGAGAAAGATATAGAGGAATTTGTTGGAAATGGGGTGGGGTTGTTATATCCCTTCAAAGAATGTTGCCCCTCATTCAAAGTGGAGGAAGAGAAGGGTACAACGTGGGTTTAGTATAAGGACATCACCTTGTCGTGTAATCATGTGGAGCAAAAAATTCAGGTTTTTCCTCCATGGGTGGAAAGCCAATTTTTTTTGTTTTGCACCCCATGGATGGAGACGCTCCAAAGGAAGCTAAATAAAACCCTATGGGCTACTAAATAAATCATCCTTTCTGGAGAGAAAAAAGCTAAAAAATCTATTGAACATGGACAAATAATCATTAAACCGAACCCCTTTGAAACTATAATGAGTCAATGCTCACTACCACAAAATGGTGAAGATATCCTATAAGACACTCATTTCTTGAAGGTTCCTTAATAAAGATACACTTATTCCTTTCATGCCATATACCCCATAGGATGTCATATTCCTTTCAACAATGGTTCCACAATCCACACGTTAATCTAACCTAATATTGGCTTTCTAGTCTCAAACCCGGATGAATGTGTGTCTATTACAAACCGACAGGAGAATCCTGGAGCATGAAAACATGACAATGAAAAATGAATCAAAATTCCTCCAATAATGTACATGTCCATTGATGCCAAGCCAAGGAAATGACTACAGGCAAACTTACAGCAAAAAATCCGTAAACAAGTGCGAGAATCCAATATAAATGAAACAAGGTGTAGAAAATGACCAACAAACCACTTTTCATTTAACCTAGTAAACACCATTGAGAATCAAAGAGAGATTAAGAAACACGTCTAAGGAACTAACCAGCCAGAATCTTGATGTGTTGCCTTCAATCAACAAGACTTCCAATTGCAGTGGTGTCAACTTGGTTGAATTCCCTATAAGTCCATTTAAAGTATGTCAAAATTTTGAGATTACTCAATTCCTATATGTTGGTCTTCATCAACTAAACAAGGAAACTGCACAGTTAGCTTCAACATTTAATATTAAAAAAAAAAAAAAAAAAAAAGAGGCAATTCTTAAAGATTTTGCTATCTATTCTACTCACAATCAATAACAGGGTTCAGAAGCATCCAGCTCAACACTTATATCATATAGAACTCAAGTTTCTTGGTGTACTATAAGTTACATCAATTCTTGCATGGGGTGGCAGCTACAATTCTTGCGTTATATATAGGAATAGCATTGGGTGACAACTACATGGACAACAAATCTCAACCATTTACTTAAGAAGATCCAAGGTTAAATAACAATGCTGAATTGTAATATATTTACCTATTCAAAATTTCATAGATTTTCTCCACTACTACAAAGAATTCTCTATTTCTATTTTTTTCCTCCCAAGTCTCTCTCTTACACCTCTCCCTCTCTTCTCTCCAAAATCATCTCCTCTTTCAACAAACATGCAGAAGGAAAGAAAAAAAAAAAAAAAAAATCATCTCCATACAGTAAATAAATTTCTTTTAAGCCTCATGAATACACCATATAAAAGGGGGGCTGTAAAATCTGTTTTTTTTTTGTGTGTAATGTGTTTCATGTTTCAAAAATTATAAAAAGGAAGTAAAAAAGAAATTCGTAGTGGACGAGAGTAAATAAATAAATAAAGAAAAAATTTCGTGTAAAATTTTACAAGTACCTTTGTCTAGGATGTGTTTGCACAAAGGTGCGTGAGAGAGAGTAGGGAGAAAATGGGAACAAAAAATTGGGAAGATTTAGAAAGGGAGAATATCTCTAGTTGGACAGAATCTAGGAAGATGTGTGTGAGAAATACATGACACCTTACCAGTCTACCCTTAGATTTGATCAATTCAACGAACTAGATATGCTGGCATAGTAGTTGTCAAATGTCATAGGCTGAGTAGGCATGCACTATGCACTTGCCAATCTAGAAAGTAGAAAAACAACCCAAACTCTAAATCTGTGCAAGTATAAAGAATATCAAATAAGGACAAATTTGTTCCTTTTCAACAATGCAATATGGATGATAACAACAAGTCACTGGAGATATTATATATGATTTTCATACGATATAGTGGATACTATTCTAAATAATTCATAGTACTGGGGTTACAATTTAATTGGACTTAAATAAAGAGAAGCTACAAGAAATAGGGTCAAGAAGCCCATGGGAAGCCCTTGAGATCATTGGGGGAGGGAGAGCAAGAGCTCAAGTAGGAGACGGAAAATCAAGGGAAGACGCACCTGATCGAATGTGGAACAATCATTAATTATATGCAGATTAGAGTGCAATGGCCAATTGATTAGGATTCTTCGCAACAAATAAAACTTCAGTCCCTCTATTTTGATTTTGATTTCTATTTTTTTGCAGAAGGCACGCCGGGGTTGGAAGGGCTCACCCAATCAATTAATCCAAAAACAAGACTAGGAACTAGGGAGGATATACCCAAGCCTTGAAGAATAAGCAAGATAACGGACACAAAAGTAATTGCATCATTGAATCTCCAAGCATCCCAACTAGGTGGGACCCAATCATGTGCAACATCCTAGATGATACATAAAAATGGTCACACTCCTTAGCCGAATACGTGTCATGATTATCTCGAGGAAGTACGGGCTCAAGCATCGACCAACACAGATCCAGCCCAAGCGGATCTAAGCCCGCTCAACTTCAGTCCACCAAGCGGACCCAGACTCTCACAGCATACTAGGCCCACACGTCTTACAACCATCTTTAATACCCATAAGCCCTCTTTAGGCAAGTATCTCAAGGATCAGCTTCGGACAAGTAACTATAGCTGCTATTTGCTTCCAACTAGGAAGCAAACACCAGAGTATCTTCCACACAAGAAAACTCTCTTCCATGGATTGCTCTTGAATTGTGAACTATCTCCCACATATCTAGGAGTGCAAAGCTAACAGGGAACTTCCCTCCTACAGCATGACTCTTAATTAGAGAAGGATCTCCACCCTAAACTACACCTACAATGGCTTGGTTGAGCCAGGACTCCTTGCACTATAAATAAGACATGAGGTTGGTAAGATAAGGTACGCTACAAATTCCCTGTTACAACATTACACCTTCAGATCCCTGTCTGACTTTAGCATCAAAGTGTCATCGGCCACTTCACGGTGGTCTGTGACTCACGTGCGTTACTTGTGCAAGTCAACAAGAACAGGGTCAAAGCAGGGAGCGAAAATCGACTACATCAGTTTGACGCCGTCCGTGGGGAGCGACATAGTTCTTAACTTTACACTAAGCGTCGTCTCCTACCAAATCCCGGAGAGATGGTGACCGCTAGGTCATGCAACAACAAAAAATCAGAGGACACGTCCAACGCTCAGGTCATCCCTGCGGTTCCTGTCGAGCGCGGGCAGCACAGTCGCACCCTTGTGCACACTGTAGCACCGTTGAATACCAAGCCGGATGTACGATCTCTGCCCACACACCTGGACCAGTTAATGATTCAGACGTTCATATCGATGAAGCGAAGTTCCGATGAGACGCAAGAGACGTATTTAACCCAATTCAACAATGAGTTAAACACCATCTGCTCATGCGACGACGCAATGACCGTCTTAACCTTCATTAACGGTCTGCGAAAATGAGAGTTTGACAACCTTCTGACACCGGATCCTCCAGCAAACACAACAGATTCGACAAATAAAACACAAAGCTTCGTCATCTAGAGAGAAGAGCGGGAGAAGACCAAACCCGAGGAGCCTTTGGTCAACAGGATACATGCGCTTTACGAAGCACATTCAGAGTCCAAACTGTCCAACAGGTTCAGAAAAAGGGCTCTACGAGTCTTGAGGATTCAAGTTGTACACGATGGACAACTCACACCACATGGTCAGAAGCAGGGCTTATCCGCACCCACCGCTGGCACTCACACAAAAGGACCTCCAGGGCGTACAAATCCCGCACGATGACGCCCTGGTGGTGACAGTTTCCCTTGCGGGATGGAAGGTAAGAAGATCCTTGGTCGATACTGGGAGCTCGATGAACGTCATGTTCCTTCACACGCTGACGATAACAGCGGGAAAGCAACCGACTCATAAAACCTTGTTCCAAGAGTTCATATTGATCGACACACCTTCGGCTTACAATGTGGTTCTCGGCAGACCCTGGTTACATCAGATGGGGGCGGCAGTCTCCACCCTGCATCAGGGTGTCAAGTATCCTACGAACCAAACAATCAGTAAATTGAGAGGAGATCAATCAGTGGCCAGAGAATGTCAATACATGACGAGTTCTCCATCCGGCGATCCTCAATTGGCAGTCAACCCAAAGGCCAAGGCTATCCTCCGCCCAACTCGAGGTCTAAGGGAGGAACAACCGATTGGGCGACGAGGCACCAGTAAGCCCTCGGGGCAGGCCCAATGTCGGACAGCCAAAAGAAAAAACCATAACAGTCTACCTCGACAATCCTCGGAACAATAGGGCCATCTAGATCGGTTCCCACTTAAACAAGGAAGTGGCGAAGCAATTTACGGAGCTATTGTAACGTAACCAGAACATCTTCGCCTGAACTATCCAGGATCTGGTGGGGATCGACCCTTCAATAATCACCATCGCCTCGAAGTAGATCCCTCAAAGAAAATTGTCAGGCAACAAAAAAGGGACGTGGCACTCGAAAAAAACACTATCATGATGAGGTACAGCATTTACTTGACGCGAACATTATCAAGGAAGCACGATACCCCGAGTGACTGGCAAACACCGTTCTCGTAAAAAAGAAACACGGGAAGTAAAGAGTGCGTAGACTACACTGATCTAAACAAAGCCTACCCCAAAGACAACTTCCCACTCCCCCGAATCGATCAGATCGTAGAAGCCACATCGAGACACAACCTCCTCAGCTTTATGGACGCATATTCTAGCTACAATCAAATATTAATGCACCCCCCAGATCAAGAGAAAAGCCCTTTCGTGACAGAAAATGGAATATATACTGCTATAGTGTGATGTCATTCGGCTTAAAGAATGTTGGGGCTACCTATCAACGATTGGTTAACCGAATGTTCAAGCTACGGATCGGTAAAAATACGGAAGTATACATCGACGACATACTGGTAAAAAGCCTTCGCAACCCCGACCACGTGCGGGACCTTGCGGAAGCATTTAACCAACTCAGAAAATATCGGATGAAGCTCAACCCACAAAAGTGCACGTTCGGAGTCGGGTCTAGAAAATTTCTAGGCTATATAGTTAACAGAAAGAGAATCGAGGCCGATCCGAAACAGATTCAAGCTCTTCTCGACATGAAGTCCCCATCTAATATCAGAGAAGTTCATAGCCTTACTGGGAGGGTAGCAGCACTAAACATATTTATATCAAACTCGTCTGACAAATGCCTCTCCTTCTTAAAAATACTAAGTGGGAGCAAAGGATTTTCGTGGAGTGAGGAATACGAACAAGCCTTTCAGAACTTGAAAACATACATGGGGAATCAAGAGCTACTCTCGAAGAACCGCCATCAGAACTTGGGCAGTTTGACATAAATTATGCTCCAAGAACCGCCATCAAAGCTCAGGCGCTCGCAGATTTCATTGTTGATTCACCGGCGGAGAAGAACCGAAAGTAAGCTACCAACTGACGGATTCCGGTGTCCAAGCTTGGACCCTGCGCTGCGACTGATCTTCAACTGATAAGACGAGCGGAGTAGGGATCACTCTTCGCTCCCCTAGCGGCTTCACCCTCGAAAAGGCCGTCAGATTTGGTTTCCCTGCTTCAAACGAGGTCGAATACGAAGCTCTCCTATCAGGCTTAAAGTTAGCTTTGGTGATCGGCATAGATCACCTAACAGCATACAGCGACTCATCGAATATCAGGAGAAATCAAGCCTCGACGAATAAGAGCAAGGTAATATCTGCGTCGCGGAGACAACCCAATTGGATGACTCCGATACTAGAATATATAGCATTAGAATCCTTACCAACAGATAAAGTCGAAGCACGAAAACTTAAAAACAGAGCAGCAAGGTATGCTCTCCTAAACGACAAATTATACAGGATATTGGTAACAAGGCCACTGCTCTGATGTCTATCGCCCTTAGAGGCTAGACAAGTCTTGGAAGTTATCCACAGCGGCATATGTGGGAATCACCCAGGCGTGAGAACCCTTGCCCACAAGGCCTGACTTTAGGGTACTATTGGCCGACCATGCAGCGGGACGCCAAAGATACAGTCCGCAAGTGCGACAAATGTCAGAGGTTTGCACCATATACCCACATGTCGGCCCAATCACCAACTCCAATGACTAGTCCATGGCCGTTTGCAAAATGGGGAATGGACATCGTCGGACATCTCCCGACATCGGCTGGTTAAAAATTCTTTCTTGTCACCGTTGACTACTTTACCAAGTGGGTCGAGGCCGAGCCCCTATCCAAAATAGGGCAGGTCCAGATAAAAAAATTCATATGGGCCACCATCGTCTGCAGATTTGGCATCCCCGGAGTACTGGTCAGCGATAATGGAACCCAGTTCAAAGGTAGCAATGTCAAATAACTGTGTAAAAGCCTGGGAGTAAGGCACTACCTCTCCTCGCTAGGACAGGCGGAAGTTACCAACCGGACGATCCTAGAAGCCATCAAAAGAAAACTCGATGCAACCAAAATAAAATGGTTCCAGAGTTACCAGGAATACTCTTGGCATATCGAACAACCAAAAGAATCCCTACCGGAGAGACACCCTTCGCCCTAGCATACAAGTCAGAAGCTATGATTCCGGTAGAGCTTGAGGTGCCAACCTTCCGGAAGAAAGAGTTCAGACCTGACGAGAACGGCGAAGCCTTACGCGTGGGACTAAACCTCCTCAACGAAAAACGGGTTTGGCCTCCACCAAAATAGCCGCCTACCAACAACGGATGGCGCAATACTACAACAAGAAGGTCAAGCCACGTGAATTCAAGGTGGGAGACTGTGTACTGCAAAAGACCCAGCAAAACACCCAAGAAGCCAGGGCAGGAAAGCTAAATCCGAATTAGGAAGGACCTTACAGAGTTGCTAGGGTTAACAGGTCGGGAACATATTGGCTGAAATACGGCGACGGGTTAAAACGACCATGGAATGTAGAGCATCTCAAAAAGTATTATCAATAAAATATTTAGCTTTTACCAAAACTTCCACTGTTGTCCGATACAACCCCGGTTATGGCCAGACTCGGACATTTACCCAAAGCCTAATCCGCTTCACGTGGGTCACGACGGTTGAGGAAGTGGGAGTCTAGTCAGTGTTTGTCCGCTGATGACGATGACTCGCCAAGGGATCATTACTCGCGGTACAAACGATGATCGTCAAATTAGCTAGGTAAGCTTAGTCAGTTCGCGAATAATGACGACGGCTTCTGGTGCCCAAAGCCTAATCCACTCTGCGAGAATCACGACGGCTGAAGAGGTGGGAGTCTAGTCAGCGCTTGTCTGCTGATGACGACGACTCGTCAAGGGATCATTACTTTCAGTACAAACGATGATCGCCGAATTAGCCTAGTAAGCTTAGTCAGTTCACGACTGATGACGATGGCTTCTAGTGTCCAAAGCCTATTCTGCTTCGCGCGGGTAACGACGGCCGAGGAAGTGGGAGTCTAGTCCGCGCTTGTCCGCTAATGATGACAACTCGCCAAGGGATTATTGCTCTCAATGATCGCCGAATTAGCCAGGTAAGTTTAGTCAGTTTGCGACTGATGACAATGGCTTCTGGTTCCCAAAAAAGCCTAATCCACTCCGCGTGGGTCGCGACGGCTGAGGTGGAAGTCTAGACAGCGCTTGTCCACTGGTAACGACGACTCGCCAAGGGATCATTGCTCTTGATACAGACAATGGTCACCGAACTTACCAAGCAAAGCTTAATCAGTCTGAAACTGATGACAACAGCTCCCGACATGCAAAGCCTAACCCGCTCCGCGTAGGTCACAACGATCGAAGGAATGGAGGCAAAAGTCGACGCTAGTCCGCCAACACCGAGGGATTCATTGCAGACAACGACTGAAAGAATTTGGTCAGTTCTTGACCGACTCCTGCTGATCAACCCCTAATCTGTCGCGACAACGACACAACACAGCAATATATTTGGACTGACAAAAAAATTTTGCCTGACAGTACAAGCTCTACAATCTACAAAGCAACAAAAGCAAATATGACGATGCAAGGCAGAATAGTACTTTCATTCAAAAGAGAAAACATGTCTACATGATATTCGCCCAAGAAGGGACATTACAATCTAAGAAAAAACATTTTCTTCATCAGTTAGCCTCGCAGCGCCAGAGCCTTCCCCTCGCTGAATCGGCCCAAAAGTTGCCCTCCTATAGCGAGCGAATTCGAGATCAATATCGGTATACTCCCTCTTATCAGTTCCAGGAACTCCAGTCTCCCCCGAATTACCTCGGACGAGATTAGCATCCTCCTGTCAGACACATCAAAATCTACCGCCCAGCAACGCTTCATAATGCGAGCGCTCCTCGGCCAACATTTGCTCCGCTTCCAGAGCATGGTAAAGCCCTTCGTCTATCGCGGCTTCCAGCCACTGCCTTTCGATGGCCCACTTCGCCTCTGAATGCTTCCTCTCCGCTTCTTCAGCCCTTCATTCAGAGGCCCACTTGTCCATAGCAGTATCCAGGCACTCCAATTCTGCCCTTGTCTGCTTCAGCTCGGCACGAGTCGACACCAAGTTGGACTCAGTAACCTTCAGCTGAGCCATCATTTCATCTACCGCATCAGCAACAAGGGTCGTGGCCTCCACACCCTCGCGGTCCGCGACAGTGCCAGAACCCTCTGCCCGATAAAGGGCATCCGAGTATGACATCCACAGATCGGCAAAGGCCTTCTCCAAAGCAAGGACCCTCCCACAGGCTTCAGGATGCAACGAGACATGAACATGTGGCTCCGAAGTACAAGCACCAAAGGGAGAGGCTGCCATTACAGAAGACTGCCTCTTTCTCGGGGCAACCACAGGAGGCACGTTCGCCTCCACCTCAGCAAGCTTGGAGGGGTTGAGCGAGGCCAGGCTCGTCTTCCTCACAGGACGAGCGACCACCCCCTCAGCCGGGGAACCCGACACTAGGAGAGCCCCATAAGAACACCGCAGCAGCTCGTTGCGTACATCTACTGACATTACTACCTCCTCAACGGAAATCAAAAGAAGCTCCAAAAACTTCTTCTCCAGTTGCTTCTCTTCCTCACTGAGGGACGGAATAACAAACTTCTCTGAAACAAAGGAAAAACATCAAGACCAGCGTCACAAGAAGAACGCGCAAAGATACGTATGCACTATAAAAATCTCACCGCGATTGAGCTGAAAGTATTGGGATACTCTACGACTCCCAAGCTTGAAGTAGCCAGAATCCACCGAAGCCAAGAACCATTGCTTCTCCCAGGATTCAGCGCTACTCACCGTTAAACGCAGACAAGGTGGACAAGTCAGTTTACAGATATCCCTAGAATTCAGCCGAACTTTGGACAAGCGATGAATCACCGGTGGAGTCAAACGAAGGCCAGCATCATGAGCCCTCAGGAGAATTGCTAGCAGTATATTGAACCCGCTCGGCGCCACCTGAGCGGGAGGCAAGCTAAAATGAGTAAAGCGCCAGACGTCATCAGGCACCAGAAACTGGAGTCCAGACTCAAACATACCTTGGTGCAAGCCTATAAACCCGTGAGGTACAGTCGGACCTGACACTTCAAACGCGGGAACAAGATACAAATCTCCAGGGATACGGTACAAATTATGAAGTCTGATCAACTCAGTTTCGTCGACCAGACTATCACCAAAGTGATTCATACAGGCAAGGGATAACGGATTCTTGGAGGCAATTTTGGCACCGTTGGCTATTGGGAGAAATAACATATACTACGGTTCAAAAAGATAGCACAGATAACGATGAAAAATCATCCTCAGAATAGTAAATATTTATAGGGGAGGCAAACCAAACTTTCCCTCGAGCAGTCGCGTACCTATTAAATATCATGCGTCGCTCGAAACCAACGCTTCAGGTCCAATCATCACAACAGTACAGATGTCTTTTTAACGAGTCAGTGGACCGACGTAAACACCCCACTAACTTGCGGGGAGCAGTTGATGATACATAAAAACGGCCACACTCCTGAGCCGAACACGTGTCATGATGATTTGAGGAAGAACGGGTTCAAGCATCGGCCCAACACAGATCCAGCCCAAGCGGATCTAAGCCCGCTCGACTCCAGTCTGCCAAGCGGATCCGGAATCTCACAGCATGCTAGGCCCACACGTCTCACGGCCATCCTCAACACCCATAAGCCTTCTTTGGGCAAGTATATTAATGATCAGCTGCTCTCTGCTTCCAACTAGGAAGCAAATACCAAAGTATCTTTCACACAGGGAAACTCCCTTCCACGGATTGCTCTTGGATTGTAAACAATCTCCCGCATATCTAGGAGTGCAGAGCTAACATGGAACTTCCTCCTACAACACAACTCTTAATTATAGAGGAATCTCCACGAAGATTTTCTCCCTAAACTACGCCTACGATGGCCTAGTTGAACCAGGACTACTTGCACTATAAATAAGACATGAGGTTGGTAAGCTAAGGTACGCTACAAATTCCCTGTTACAGTATTATACCTTCCTCGGATCCCTATTTGACTTTAGCATCGGAGTGTCATCGGCCACCCCACTGTGGTCTGTGGCTCACGTGCGTTATTTGTGCAGGTCAGCAGGAACAGGGTCAAAGTAGGGAGCAAAAATCGACTGCATCACTAATTTTTTACATCTTAGATACAATTCTCTAGCATCTTGATTAACTATGATATAAATTGTGTCCTTCCTCTTATTGTTGTCACATAGACTAGAAGCCTTTTTCAACCAACGGGTTATTCAAAAAGCCTTACAACCTCCTGAAAGCGATTTCACTTCCAATCAATTGGAAATTCGCCCAATTGATTAGGAAATAAGTTAGTTATTTTTTTGTAACAATCTTTCCTCCTCAAATTTCTCAACTTTAAGGGAATTATTGCGTTTGATATTTAGATGATTATGGAGTTATCTAGGACGGATTATTCCTTTGATATATCGTCCAAATTGAAAAAAGTGTCCATTTAATATAAAAGGCTTTCAATCCGTTGATCATCGTTCCACGACATCATTATTCAAGGTTTTTTTGTATTAAAGAGCCTCAACCCAGCCTTGGAGTGCCCCATAAACTAGAAGCCTTTTTCGACCATGCCTCATAGATTAGAAGCCTTCTTCGACCATGCCTCATAGACTAGAAGCCTTTTTCAACCAACTGGTTCTTCAGAAGTAGGGGTGGGCAAGAATCCCGGTCCGACCCGGTTCAAACCATGACCAACCGGTTCATGCCATTTTTAACATGGACCGGTTGGAACTGGAACAAAATCGATTTCCAACAATTGAGTCCCGGTTACTGTAGCAACCTCCCAACTAAATTCTAATCGAAACGCAAATGAACTCTAACCCAATTCATTTCACAAATATTTGGAATCTTCTTCTTCTTGAGTTTGCCTCCATCATTGTTCTTCTTCTTCTTGAGCTTTGCAGAGGATCTCCGCACACCTCACTCGTGTTTGTGAACAAGAACTGGGCAACAACTCTCTTTGCTAAACCAAACATGTTTAGAGTCCCAACCACATTTGTCGTGTAAACCCTAAATCGGGTCAAGGAAGCAACACACAAAGAACAATACAAACTAAAATATAAACAAAATCTAAACGATTTTCAAAGACATTGATCGAAATGTAAGAAAGAAAACAAGAAAAGGATATGATGGTCTTGACAGGGTTGAACTTGTGGTGAACAGGAAAAGCAGGGCAAGCAAAATGATAGATATGATCAACTTCAAGCAAAATCGGCTCGATGACGTCATGTCGAATGAGTTTGAATATGAGGTTTCCAAAATGATGCATCAAGTTCTCCGCAAATTCTCCATAGCAATAGCAGTTGAAGCAGCACCACCAGAAGAAGATGATGAATCTTCCATGGCAACATACCACAAACTCAAACACTCAATCAAAATCGAATCCGACCCAGAAAATATCGTTGATATCTTCCTCAAATCCCCAGTCCACCCTCGCTGCTAAAGTGACCGCTCCGCCTTTGACATTACTATTTAAAAGCTCACCCGTCTCCGCCGCTCCGATCTCATCGAGCACATTCTCGAGCACCAAAAACACATTGTTCTTCTTCCAATCACTTTGTCGACTAGATGGCTCCCCACGAACCCAGCACCACCGGTGATGACGATCCAGAGCCTCTTTCGCTTCAGACCGAGAGGGATTTTGCCTCCGATATGCGAATTCATGAATTCGACTCTATTTTCAATACAACCCTGGTGGAATTTGTGGGTGAAATAGGCGTCTGGGATTTGTTGGTATTGTGATGGGGAGGATGACTAGTGCAAGTGAAAGTATCGCATGCCAAAGTTGTTCTTCCTACTTCTTTCAACCATATCCAATGAGTTGATAGTGAGGTCGAGTGGAGAGAAAGAAATTTGTTAATTGATGAAAACCCAAAGAGATTGAGAACAGGAAAGGGAAAGGAAGAGAGAGGGATGAGTGGGCCTATTGGGCTTTGAATTTGGTTAATGGGTTGTTTGGTTTGGTTTTTTTTTACTGGGATGTTTGGTCTGGCCTTTGAATTTGGTTAATGGGATGTTTGGGTTTTTTTTAATGGGTTGTTTGGTTTGGGTCCGGCCTTGCAACCTCCTGAAAGCTATTTCACTTCTAATCAATTGGAAATTCGCCCAATTGATTAGGAAACATGTTAGTTTTTTTTTGTCAAAAATTTTCCTCCTCAAGTTTCTCAACTTTTAGGGAATTCTTGCGTTAGATATTTAGATGATTCTAGAGTTATCTAGGAAGGATTATTCCTTCAGATTAAAGTATATGAACCTTGGCTTGAAGAAAAAACATATTTGATTTATCGTCCAAATTGAGGAAAGGATCCATTTAACATAAAAGGCTTTCAATCCATTCATCATCATCATTCCACGACATCATTACTCAAGGCCTTTTTGTATTAAAGCGCCTCAGCCCAGCCTTGGAGTGCCCCATTGCCACACATTAGTCAAGGTGATTGGCAATCATGGCTCCTAAGACACCCCTAGGTAGTCTATGAAAAACAACTTCAGCAAAGAAATGAAAGTTAAAAAAAAATTTATACAAACAACTAAATCACAACCTAATTCATTTTCACGCTTCAACATATAAACAACCTGAAATTAGAAAAACAACTAAAAGTTATACCCTTTTACCTTTGCGTAGTTGTGCCTTGGCTCGCCAAGGCTCTAGTGCTAGACTTTGGTACCCCACCTCTGACAACATAGGCATTGTTCCATCTAAATATACATCTCACTTTCACCTTCCACTTTCCACTCCCATAATCCTAAATTCCACTAACTTTCCCCAATATTTGTTTTCTCCCTCAATGTCCCCATGCTACCCACCAAAATCAGGGTCAAATGATCCCCACTAATTTATACAAGAAATTTGAGAAGTGAAATAAAAAAAGGGAGTAACATACATACAAGAGGCAGCATTATAAGTGTTGCATCTATACCAACTGCTATAGTTTTACACCTATTCAAAGTAAAATGATTTAGAAAATTGGTCTTTATATGGTTCAGTCATGGAGATGAGAAATCCGAAAAAAAAAAGTTCAGTGAACTTTAGCTTTAAAGTATAGCTTGCAGTTAAAGATGCTCTTACAACTATCTTAAACCCAACTATTATTTAAGCAATTCAACCAATAAAAGAACTGCTAGAATCAAGAACACATTCAGAAACATGAATGAGAATATAACAGGTTAGCAAAGGTCAGTCCTTACCTAGTCCATTGTACGGTGGTTGCTGACTTAAAATAAATAACACTGCAAGATGACACCAAAGAGAATATCAGGTAGCAGATTTTAATCTGGCAAATATGGCCATGAATACATCTTTAATCTGACTGCATTTTGAAAATTGATGGATCAAGAAGACTGGAAGAAACAAGGCCTCCCTATGTGGAACAACAACATTAGAACAAGCATGGAAAAGAACAAGATGGATGTTACATCAAGCCATAAACAGCCAATGCAATTTCATTCAAACAACTCATTTGTTTGAACTAAATTTTCTGCCCAAATGGAACCTTAACTGCGGGGTTTTACATTCAGGTACTCATTTCTGTCAAACATTTTTTTCCAAAGTGTACTCATTTTCATTCGAACATAATAAGCAACTTTTAGAGCACTGAACTTGCTTATAAACATATTTTAGATATTTTGATACATTGGAGAAGAAACTTCCTCAATTCAACATTGAGCTTTCAGGGACTTTAGATAGGTTTATTTTCAAAACTTGTTTGCAGAAGAATGTAATTTGAATAAAACCCAAAATGTTCCCTCTCTCCTTTTTTGCAAGCCTATTCTTCTTTTTGTCTATACACTTCCATTACATTAAGGTATCCGAGAAGGGTTAGTTCTTAATCTCATGGCTCCCAAGAGATGTTAGCATTACAATGCCCTAGGAAGTAGATCCTGGTAAATTCATGATGATCAGTGAGATAAGGGAAAAGCAAGCACAATGAGGTGATGTCTTGCCAATCTAACTATAGCCTCAAGAGACTCACAAAAGATTCAATGCACAAAGGAGAGGGTAACCCCACCTCTTGGCAAACTCACAAATTGCCAATGACAACTCTTCCCCGACGATTTTGGAGATGACCCACAATACATGAGATCTCTTTCTCTCATTAATGGCCATTTAATGAAAAAAACCCGTACCAGTTGAAGAAGAGAAATGTCAAACTTGTTCTTGTCTTTAGACAAACAACAAATGAAAAAAGCAATAAAGACTATGATCAAGTTTATAATATAGACTACAACCAAGCTTTGTTTCCACAGTTCCATAACACTTGAAATGGTACATGACTATACTTCAGAGCTTAACCGGCTATTAACCATAAGAACATTGTTACAAACTAGAGACAGCCACAACAAGTTCCACAGTTCTTTAATAGGTTGGAAATGGGCACGTTACTACCCGCACTCACACATTTAATGATGTCGTATGAGTAGCAACTGAGCCTAGAACGAAGATTAAATCATTTATTAAGTATTAATCAATTGCCAATGGCATGACAGCTCAACGGTTAGAGCTTGGCGGATGGTACCACTAAGTCATGGGTTCAAACCCAGCTTGCGGCATCTTTATGGGTTCTGAGATCCTATAAAAACCCTGTTTGTCTTTCAAAAAAAAATATTAATCAATTGTAGATGCAATTTCCCATCCAGCCTCTTGACACTTTGCCAAAGTTATTGTATGTCTTGTTATATATTCCATGTAATCTTATTCATACGTTTTGTACATGTTGATTTTAGCACAATAGGACCATGTGTAGGGCCCATTTGCAAAATAAATTCATTTAGGTTGGCAAAGGAACTCCACTTAGAACCTTGATGAGCCTAAATAAACCTACTGACTTTAGTCTTATCATTTGAACAATGACCACACTATGCCGGTTTTGCATTACTACGACTTTGTAGACACTCCTCACTAGACTGACAGGCCTAACATCCTAGACATTTTCCACATTCAGGGAACTTGAAAACAATGCTATGGGAATATGGTTTACACTATAATCAAAATAACTAAAGGAATACAATCCAATACCACGACCATCAAGTGTCATTTGACAAAGTCCCAGTACCTACTGAAGAACAAAATGGGGGAAGTCGTCTGGCCTTGGCCCTCTGTCCCCTTTGTCATGGCGGAAAGGCCCACTAAACTGTCTTTCAATATGGAGTCAATTTCGATATTAGAATTTATTCCTTTCTTCCCATCTTTATTTTCTTTCTAGATAGAATATGCCATAAAGCTTATGCATTATCTCTGAAAGAAACATAACAAGAATTGTGGCTTAGCCAATCAACTGCAACATTTGAAAAGAAACATCAGCATCTAGCATGAAACAAAATAGTGTAATGAAACGAAGACAATTATCCATTTGCTAATCTTTCTTCCACTAGAAGCAGGGCATTGGCAAAGGTTACCGTGTACAAACACATTACCTATTCTATTTTTCGTGTTTTGTAAGTTGAATATCAACAAATTGCATTGAACATATAAACGTACCTAAGAAGCCGATTCCATAACAGATGGCCAAGTGATAGTCCAAGATGAAAGCAACTAGAAGAAGGAAACCCTGCCAAAACCCAACCCAACCCAACCAATTATTTAAGCTCAACAAGAAGAAAGAATGCATGAATCACATCACATCAGATCACAAGGGGAAACTCACGAAAGAAACCATACATACATACATACAAACATACATACATACAGACCTTTGCGACGAACAAAGTATCCGCAACGAAGGACTCCCAAGATTCTTCTTTCACCAACTGCAGCAGCAGGAGTTCCAAAACATGAAGAAACCCAATTAAAACAAAATATGATTTCTTTCAAATGGGCGCTCACCTTTACAGCCACCAACACAAGGAAGGCCAAAATTGATTGAATTTCCTACAAAATCAACAAAGGAGAAGTCTATCAATTAAAAAAAAATGAGATTAAAAAGAGATGGAAAATTGAGAGAGAGGGGAAGATTACGCACCCGACGGAGGAGGTGATGGGCGAAATCGGGAGAGAAGAGATGATGGCAAGTGGAGATGCGGATGACTAAGTAGGAGAAGAACAAGAGGAAGTGGAACAAGTAGAATGGCTCTGAGACAATCACATTCAGCAACTCCACACCCTTCTTGCTGCTTTTCTCCATTTTTATTTTTATTTTTATTTCACAGATCCTCCTCCTTCTCCTTCTCCTCCTTCAAGTGATTGTGATTTTGGTGGGTGGTGCAATGTTGGTTTTGGTTCGGTTTCTCCTCCAACCCACTACTGTGTGTGTTATATGTACCAAGGTGGCTATTAAAATCACCCACCAATCAGATAAGAGCCACCACTTAAAGTGGTACGCAATCACCTTACCCTAGTTCCGAGAACCACTTGCCTCGGATTGCAAAGCCAAGGGTATTGATGAGACATCAAACATTCACTCAATCATAGCCGTGGCATGGGCTAACCCTAGTGCGTAAAAGGCTTTAGCACAGTCCCAAGCAGACCCACACACAAGACTATTGTTCAGCCCGTAAGTCAGACACCCAGGCCAAAGACAAGCCAACCCCAGAGGCATGGGTCTTAGGGCTTGGCCCAGAACAATAAGGCCCAAACAGCAAATCTCAAAGGTGTCACATGCCCGAGATCCACTCGCGCGAAATCAACTCTATCCTAAACAAGCATTAGGTCATAAACACAGCCAAGTGCCGAAGTACTCAATCATACACATGTAAGACCTTATGCGAGATCTGTTCCCTCCATCACACCCTCGATTGCAGGTACATTTGGGGAGGGAAAGCTTGCTATAAGAGTCGGTGAAACAGGGAAGAAAGGTACATACACGCACATATACACAAGTATACACACTTAATTTTAGATTTAGTCTTCACTTTTTTCGAACCGGTATCTGACTTAAGCGTCAGAGTGTATTTGCCCACCACAATGGTGGTCCTGGGTTTACACACTGCTTCTTTAACAAGTTAGATATAATCAGGATCAGCAATGACATATCTAAATGCATCAATTTGGCACCGTCAGTGGGGAAGACTAAGTCTTCCCTGAAACAAACTTACAGAGTTCTTTCTAAGTTGTACAAAGCATCAAGAAATGAACACCAACACCAGATCTTGAGCTGAGACAGATGAAGTTCTGGCCGGTGAAGTCCAGACACCTAGCCGAATCGATCTGATCGAGGAGGTCTAACGACCGCATGGCCTAGTCGTAGAAGCAACCATGGTTGCCCCTGACATGATTCTGATCCTTCTCCACCTAGTGGGAGTGGGGGAAAGGATGACTCGAGAAAGACAACAGCGATCTGAGGCCAACCAAGGATCGGGAGGACTTCAGGTCCCAGAGCATGCCCAGGAGGGTGAAACCCCCTCATAGAAGAAAGAAAGCTTGCTGGGAATGAGGCCTAGGCGAGGGTCATGGGGATCACACTCTGACAATTAACAGGACCATGGTCGAGAATCCGTTCCGACTAGGGGCAACCGACCCTAATGTCCTATAAGATCTCATGGTCCCTCCATTCTTGGAGGAGATCGTGAGTGTCCATCTTCCCAGGAAATTTTTCCCATCAAAGCTCGAGTTTTATGAGTGTCCTATAAGATTTCCGTCCAACCACTTGCGCCATTACCACTACGTGATGGCGCTCAAGGAATGTTCAGAAGCCATCATGCGCCAAAAATTTTCTACCAGCCTGAAGAAGGAGCGCTGACATGGTTCCACAGTCTCCAACCCAGGTCTAATCGAATATTTCTAAGACCTGGCCAAGATGTTTATCACAAGATTCGTTGGGAGCCAACGGATCAGGAAGGGGTCTCACTATGTTGAGCCTCAGACAGAAGCAGAGCGAGACCCTCAAGGAATTCATCACTCGTTTCAATAACGACTGACCTTGATTGACGGGTGCAGCGATGACACATCAGTCAATGCTTTCACCTCGGGCCTCCAAGGAGGTTAGTTTTACAACTACCTCACCTTGGAGCCCCCAGCAAACATGGCGAGATTGTTAAGGAGTGCCCAGTACATCACCCTAGAAGAAATGTTGGTTGCCAGGAAGAGATGACGCGAGCTAAAACACCCCTTCAAAGCCAAGGATAGGGTTGAAAATAGGGACAATTCCAATAAAAAAACGGGGCGAAAACCAGGGTGGGCTCAGCCAGGCAAAACTGTTCAAGCCCAGTGGCTCCAGGTACCCTCATTACACCCCGCTCAATTTGGTCTACCCTACATTTTGTCAACCATGGAAAAATGGGAAGCATCAAGTGACTGTCAAAACTCAAAGGAGATCCTTCAAAGTGTGACAGAGTAAGCATTGCTCTTATCAAAATAACACGGACCACGACACAAAAGATTGTAGGAGCCTCATAGATGGGATCCAGTACGAGATTCAAAAAGGGCGACTGAGGAAGTTCATCGACCTTTGGGACACACATTTTCAAGGCGAAAGAACAACACAATATGCGAGAGACATGACTCCCAACATGGTATGTGTCATCCATGAGACAAGCATGCGAGTCATTACTTGAATCACTCATTGAAGAAATCGGTTCGGGAGTTGCGGATCAGATCGCACTACCGACACCAACTCGTACAACACGTACGGGAGGGGAGATAAGCCTCGAGCTTGACGATAACAGAATGGGACATAAAGGGTGTCTGCTTCCCACACAACGATGTCCTAGTCATCTCAGTAGGGATAGCGAATTGGGAAGTGAGAACATCAATGGTGGACACAGGCAGCTTCGTCAACGTAATGTTCCTAGACGCATTCCTGGAAATAAAACTAACAGAAGGAGAGCTGACACCTTCAAATTAGGCCATGTTTGGCTTCAATGGTGAAAGTTGCTACCTGGTCGGTAAAATCACACTGTCGATAATCACAGGGCAGCCAGACCTACAAAAAATCCTGATGATAGAATTCTCGATCATCAACGCCTACTTCGAGTACAATGTAATATTGGGTCGACTTTGGTTACACCACATTGAGGCAATCATCTCTACCCAGCATCAGTGCCTTAAGTACCCCTCAGAGACTACCACTCTTGAATGTCACTACGCCTCAGCCAGGAGGTCGGATAGCAAAGCACATAGGCCCGAGCAATAAGATCTTAACAAGGAAACCCCAAATCCAGATAGAAAGGACCCGCCTCTACCTTTAGACTTCAAACCTCCATCCAGCCCGAGGGGAAGGCAGAATGCTGGGCAGCTAGAGGAAGAAGTTGTGACAATATACCTAGACAACCCAACTAACACAATGGTAATCTAGATAGGCTCTAACCTCAACAAAGCACTGGTGGATCAGCTGGTTGCGCTCTTAAAGAGAATCAGGACGTCTTTGCTTGGACAATGAAAGACATGGTGGGATCGATCACACAATAATCACACACAGACTGTTAGTCAATCATGACTTAAAGCCAATCCGACAAAAAAATGACCAGTAGTGCCCGAGCGCAATCAAGCCATCAATGAAGAAGTGCAAAGACTTCTAAATGTTGACATGATAAGGGAGTCTCGCTGCCCAGAATGGCTAGCGAACATGATCCTAGTGAAAAAAAGGAAGTGGAGGGTCTGCATGGACTACATTGACCTTAACAAAGCATAAGGAAAAGACAGTTTTTCACTACCCTGGATAGACCAGATTTTGGATGCAACGTCTGGGCACAACTTACTCAACTTCATGGATGCATACTCTGGCTACAATCAGATCGGTATGCACCCGTCGGATCAGGAGAAAACCTCCTTTACAACGAACAGAGGCACATACTATTACCAGGTAATGCCTTTCAGACTGAAGAATGCAGGGGCAACATATCAGCGCCTAATGAACTGAATGTTCAAATAACAAATTGGAAAGACCATTGAGGTCTACATAGTCCAGACCATCTGGCGGACCTCTAAAGAGCGTTCTCTCAACATAGAAGCCGATCCAAAGCAGATTCAGACTCTTCTCGACATGAGACCACTCACAAACATCAGAAAAGTTCAAAGCCTGACTGGGAGGGTGGCAGCCTTAAACAGATTCATCTTTGAGTCTTCAGACGGATACGTCCCATTCTTTAAAATCCTAAAGGAGAACAAAGAATTCCAATGAGGAGAGCGGTGTGAACAGTCCTTCAAAGACTTGAAAGCGTACATGGGAAGCACGGAGCTGCTCTCAAAACCTACTCCTGACGAAACGCTCTACCTATACCTCTCAGTCTTAGAGCATGATGTCAACTCAGCTTTGGTACGGGAAGATAAAGGGAAACGAAAGCTCGTCTACTGCATCAGCAAAACAATCAATGGGGCAGACGTTAACTACCCTAATCTGGAAAAACTAGCATTAGCGCTGGTGACTTCCTCAAGAAAGCTAAGACCCCTACTTCCAAGCTCACTCGATAACAGTCTTGATCGTGTACCCACTCCGATCGGTATTGCAGAAGCCATAGCTGTCAAGAAAAGATGGTCAAATGGTCAGTGGAGTTGCGACAGTCTGACATCCATTACGCTCTGAGAACAACCATCAAGGCACAAGCACTGGCAGACTTTGTCGCCGAGTTCACTGGAACAGGAGATCCGAGACTAAAAGACCAGCAAGGGGACAAGAACCCCGAGCCGCCCCTACAAGGGTGGATCTTGCGATGCAACAGTTCATTCAACGTGAAGGGCTGCGAAGCAAGGATCGTCTTGTACACGCCGGAAAGGGTAACCCTTAGAAAGGCTATCAAACTCGGCTTCTGCGCTTCAAACAATGAAGCGGAGTTTGAAGCCCTCATAGTCGGCTAAAGCTAGCCAGAGGAATCAAAGTAGAAGAATTCACAATGTTCAGCGATTCCCAACTGGTGGTCAATCAGGTGAATGGTGAATTCGATGTCAAAGAATCACGAATGATGACTTACTGCGAGAAAACAATCAATGCCAAAAGGTGATTCAAGAGGATACTATTTCGTTGTTGCTTAAGGATAGACAACAAGGAAGCCGACGACCTGGCTGGAGGCCTCATCCGCACAGAATGACTCTGACACACTCATAGAGTTCCAGAAGAAGTCGACCCTAGAAGAAGAAGGCATCCAAAAAAATCTATCCACTGATGTGGAGACCAGCTAGATGAGCCCCCTGATCAATTACATAAAAGACGAAACCCTCTCAGCGGATAAGCTAGAGGCCTGCAAGCTAAATAACAGAGTTGTACGGTACAATCTCCTCAACAACAGGTTCTACAGAAGATCAGCGACTGACCTTCTACTCAGATGCTTGGCCCCCAAGGAGGAAAACCAAGTCCTCGAAATCCATGAGGGAGTCTATGGGAACCACCCCGGAGGAGCAACATTGGCTCATAAAGCCCTCACATTGGAGTCTATTGGCCGAAAATGCAGCAAGAGACCAAAGATTTGGTCTGCAAGTGCGATAAGTGTTAGAGGTCCGCCTCGTACACACATATGCCTACACAGAACCTAGTTCCGATGACAAGCCCTTGACCCTTCGTCCAGTGGGAGATGGACATCGTGGGCCCATTCCCCACTTCTGAAAAAATAAAGTTTCTCCTTGTGGCAATTGACTACTTCACCAAATGGGTAGAAGTGGAGCCCCTCTAAGATATGAGAAAATCAGATCAAGAACTTTTTTTGGAAGTCTATCGTTTGCAAGTTTGGTATACCAAAAATCCTTATCAGCGACAACATGACTCAGTTTGAGGGTGGAAAAGTCAAGCAACTTTGCATCCAACTGGACATCAGCCATCACTTTTCCGCACTGGTTCACCCCCAGGCCAATGGACAAGCAGAAGTCATCAACAAAACTTTCCTGGAAACTATCAAGAGGAAACTCGATGCAGCCAAAGGGCTCTGGGTCTATGAACTTCCAAGCATTCTCTGGGCATACAATACCACAAATAGGACTCCGACTGGAGACACCATTCGTGTTGGCCTATGGGTCTGAGGCAATGGTTTCAGTAGAACTAGCAATACCTACGTTCAGAACGGAGGAGTTCAGGATGGAGGACAACAATGAAGCTATGAGAGTTGGCTTACACTTACTCAAACAACGAAGAGATGGAGCTTCCATTAGAATTGTAGCCTATCAATAAAAGATAGCCCAACATTACAACAAGAGGGTTAGATCTTGAGAATCAAAGTCGGCGATTGGGTGCTGAGGAAAACCCAGTCGAACACCAGAGACCCAAAGGACGACAAGCTAAGCCCAAACTGAAAGGGTCCTTATAAGGTGACTACGATCAAGAGGCCATGAACCTACTGGCTAGAGACCTTGAATGGAAAGAGTTTGAAAAGGTCGTGGAATGTTAGAGCACTTGAAAAAGTATTACCAATAAAGGTACTCTATTTAAAAGAATTACATTTCATATAACTCCATACCAAGGAACAAGCCTAGTCCGACATCCGGACCATGATGGCACCTACGTGGACCGAATCTAGTCCATGGACGGTTCACCGTAAGCAACCGAGTCTCGCCCATGGATGACTCACTGCTCCAGAGATAACCTAGTCCTCCTCCAGACCACAATGGCACAACTGCAGAGCAGACCTAGTCTATGGGTAGTCTACCGCAAGTTGTCTTTTTTAAGACGACGATAGCTTGACGCATAAGTAACAGAATCCACCTCAGAGCCAAGGAACTCCAGTGCGGATCAAAGCCAATCCATGGATAGTCAACCGCAAGCGAGCGAGTCCAGCCCCTGGATGACTCACCACTATTTAAGGAACTTGGTTTAAATACGAGGAGCACAATGGCACACAGGCAACCAAGCCTAGTCCTTTTTAGGATGGCGACAACTTGACGCATAAGTTATCTAGTCCACCTCAGAGCCAAGGAACTCTAGTGCGGATCGGACCCAGTCCATGGATAGTTCACCGCAAGCGGGCGAGTCCAGTCTTCGGACAACTCACTGCTCCCTACGAAACTTGGTCTAGATGCGAAGACCACAATGGAGCACAAGCGGCCAAGCCTAGTCCTTTTAAGGATGATGACGACTTGACACATAAGTGACCTAGTCCCCTCAGAGCCAAGGAACTCCAATGCAGACCAGACCCAGTCCATTGACAGTCCACCACAAGCAGGTGAGTCCAGTCTCTGAACAACTCACGGCTCCTTACGGAACCTAGTCTGAATACGGGGACCACAATGGCGCACAAGCGACCAAGCCTAGTCCTTTTCAAGACAACGACGGCTTGACGCATAAGTGACCTAGTTCGCCTCAGAGCCAAGGAACTCCAATGCAGACTGAACCCAGCCCATGGACAGACCACTACAAGCGGGCGAGTCCAATCTCCAGACAATTCACCACTCTCTATGGAACTTGATCTAAATAGGGGCTACAATGGCGTTCAAGCGGCCAAGCCTAGTCCTTTTCAGGATGACGACGGCTTGACGCATAAGTGACGTAGTTTGCCTCAGAGCCAAGGAACTCCAGTGCAGGTTGAGCCCAGTCCACAGACAGTTCACCACAATCGGGCGAGTCTAGTCCACGAACAACTCACTGCTCCAGAGGTAGCCTAGTCCTCATCAGGAACTAAGGTAACACACATACTAACGGGTACAGTTCTCAGACGACTCAACACATTTAATCATTCTAGTCCATATGGATCATGGCAACGCTTTGACCACCAAGACTCAATTACATAATGAGTTACAATATAGTTTACTCCACTGTCGCTCAAGTTCTCTACAAAGCTAAGCAGCATTACTTCAACATGCCAGCGCCTACTCATAAAGTGGGCAGCCCACAAGACACAACCAGCTTACACGAAGATCACTCTTCATTGACTTCGATTTCATTAGCGAATTGGGCTATTTCGCTAAGGGAACCACACAAGCTGAATCAGGACCACACGTGTTTTCTCCAGAAATAGGTCAACCCAGTCCCTGCTAAGAAATAAAATTGTCTCATCTTTTTTGACATTGCAGGAGATTTATTCGAACAAGCCAATATGATTCACAATCATTAGGAGCACATAAGAAAAATGAATTTAGAAAAATAGACTTTATTGGTCATCAGATAGTTGTTACAAAGCTTGACCAACTGGCTAGTACAATAGTTTACACACTACAAGTATCTAAGCTTGGTGCAAAACAAGGAGCGAGTGAGAATCCGCCAGAGCACACATCAAGTTTTTGCTCCATTAATCTGCCTTCTGAAAAGGATTTGGAAGTGAAAGCAAAAGGTAGAAAAGGTTGGTTGTTGACGTGATCCCTCAAAAGAGGGATGCCTAGGGTGATGCAGAGTTATATCCCCAAAACACCAGACCCTGTGCACCAGAGCGCGGCTTCGTCAGTTTGCCTTCCGGTTTGGACATCACGAGTGTAACCCAAGGAGCAGTGAGAACAACCACATAAAGTTTGGCTGCGAAAATTATATCCCAAACTGGATGGCGGAAGACGTTGTGGGGGCATCAGACTAGGTGGAACCACTGGAAGCTCACTCAAACTAGGTGGCTTCGCCCAATAGCAAGTCTTGTCAAGACTCGTCGCTTCAAATGTCAGTAGAAAGTCACCTAGCAGTAGCGTCAGTATTAAATGCTACGCAGGGAATAAAGGGGTGACAGTTCCAAGTACAACTGCACTAGTCCACATTCATTGAATTAATAAAACTGCACTCAATCTCATTAACTAGGGAGGAGTAGCTGATGAGACATCAAACAATCATTGTATCACAGCCGTACATGTGGCATGGGTTAACCTAGCACGTAAAAGGCTTCACCGCAGTCCCAAGCGTACCCACCCACAGGACTACTGTTCAACCCGTAAGTCAGGCGCCAAGACCCAAGACATGCCAGCCCCAATTTGGCTCAGGACAATAAGTCCCAAACAACGAATCTCAAAGTTGTCACAAGCCCGAGATCTACTTGCACAAAATCAACTCTAGCCCAATCAAACATTTGGTCCTAAACAAAGCCAATTGGAAACTCATTATAAGAGTCAGTAAAACGAGGAAGAAATGTACATGTAGGCATATATACACAAATATACACACTACAATTTTACATTCAATTTTCATTCTTTCTCGAACCGATATCTGACTTAAGCATCAGAGTGCCTTTGGCCATCACAACGGTGGTCCTGGGCTTAACTGCTATTTTTTTTTTGCAGGTTAGGTATCATCGAGATCAGCAAAGACAGATTTGAACACATTAGGTATCAACACTAATCAGTTTCACAAAACGAGGGTCTCAACACAACACTTAGTTTGGCAAGCCATTGCTTCAACCACAATCTCATTTTAATAAGTTGAGGCTTACAACACATCTTTGTTCAGAATCATATTTGCTTTGTTGTAGGTATATAACAATTCTCGGTTTGAAAATAAGCTAGTGTTGTGAGCTGGCTAACTGAGGTAGCTTGTATCTAAAACACAATTTTTCTTTTAATCACAAAGAGAAAAATAAGTTGAGAGATTGTCTTAAAAGAAATATAGAAAGTCAGTGAGAGATTTCGAAGGTTTTGCTAGAAAGATATACTAAGGTGGTGTTTGTTTTCCATTAAGAATTCAAAAGGTTGACTTCATACTGGAATAAGAAGTCATAACTTTTTAGTAAGAACTTTGACACACGTGAGCCAAAGACCACCCTTGTGACGACCGATGACACTCCGATGATTAAGTCAGACAAGGCTTGAGAAAGGCGTAATGTTGTAAATTGGGTTCTGTAACATACTTTTGTTCATCAACCTTGTGTCCTATTTATAATGCAAGAGTCTTTGTGCCTAGGCCTTTGGTGGCGTAGTTTAGGGAAGATATCTTGCTGGAGATCTTTTCCCTGTTGGGAGTCGTCCATGTAGGAGAGTTTCCCTACACGACTTGTGCTCCTAGAGCGACATGAGATTCTTCCCTTGTGGAGTATTTTCCATGCACGACTTATATTTTGTTATATTTTTCCTAGTCAGAATCAATGTATTGTTGGTCTGCTCGTCTTACGTTGATCCCCCAGATACTTGCCTTATTAGGTCTTACGAGTATTGAGCTTGACCATGTGACATATGGGCTTATTAGGGCGTTGTTGTTTGGGACCAACCTCATGAACCTTTCCAAAATGGGCTTAGTGTTGTCTGGGCTTTGTCAGGTTGGGTGAGCAATTGGGCATGCTTTGCTATGTTGACGAGATCATCATGACACATGTATAGCACGGATTAACGGACGGTTCGGTGTATCATCAGCTACTCCCCCGAGTTGGTGAACCAATTCATCGGTCTACTAAGTCACGTCATGAAGGAATTGGGTGGTCATAATTATTGAGTCTAAATCATCTCCTCGAGCGGCGCGCGTCATTAATTGGGTTTGCGATTGCTAAAAAAATGTGGAAATCCTTGCTTATATATAAATCCCCTTCTATGCAGAGTTTAGTTTCTTTGCTTCTTTGATTCCAGAGACTATGCTTTGTCGTTTTGCTTTCCGCGCTTTTGGCTATGTCAACTTTCACAATAAAAAATTTGCACGTTCTTCCACGATAGGCCAGAATCAGCTTTCTGATGACCTATTCGCTAAAGGCCATAAGTTTTTTTAGGAAAGGTCGATCTTCGAGTGGAATCTGGAAGGCCTTCGCGGTAAGTATGGGATCCATGATGATTTGGCGCTCTTCACACTGGGCGCTGGTCAGACACCATTGTCTCCACTGGAAGATTTATCTATTTGCAATGAGGTATGCTTCAATTGGGCATCCGTTTTCCTGTCATCAAGGAAAGTTGGAGCTTCCTAGCATACCTCGGCATTCTGCTCGCTCAGTTGGTGCCGAACGAATACAGAGTGGTGATTGCCATTCTAATTAGGCGAAGGATGCTGGTGTCCGGGCGTCTCCGAGGGCGATCCAATTGCTCACTTCTCATCGGATAATTGAACACGTTGTGTGCATGTTGAAGTTGCCGACTTGTTTTGGCAAGCTGCTTGACGATTACAAGTTCTGGAAGAAGTATTACTTCATGGCTTCTGTGGACTCGAAATATTTCGAGCTTGATGGTTGTCCGATCGAGCAAGAGTTCAAGCAACTGAGTAAGTTTAATTATGTTCTCGATCATGCTTGTGTTGATTGCTTATTGAATTGTTATATGTGCTATTTGTAGGAAAATTTCCAATGATGCCCCTTTCTTCTTAGGACGAAGCAGTCTTGGATAAATTTTGTGACATACCTTCGATGCGAGTGGAAAATGTCGTTCAACCATATAATATCAAGCGCAGCAGACTGTAGGCTTACTGGCATGAGACTCCCACTTTTTAGAGTCCCAAAACCGAAGTCTGACAGTGAGTCTTCTTCGAAGAAGAGGAAGCTCCCAAAGGTTAAGATCCCTAACCCGTCGAGGAAGGCGGAGTTGAATGAGACACTTTCTTCTTCTGTGCGTTCAAAAAAGCAACATACTACGCCTAAGCCTGCTATTGAGCATTCGACCCCTTCAGAGAGGGGTGCAAAGTTGTGTGGCAAGATCTTGATGCGCCTGCTGGGGCAGAAGCTATTGTGGCCGAGGAGCATGATGCTCGGGTAAAGGCCCCAATTTCCCTCCCCGATTTGGAGAAGGCTTATAATCAAATGGTGGGGGTTGAAGATGCTACGAAGCTAAGCACTGATCAGGCAAAGATTATGAACAACCTATTGCTACAGGCGGGTGTGGTAGCTTCTTTCGATGCGGGTCAGACTCGTCCCTTTTTCATTGGAGAATTTTGTGTATAACCCCTCCTTGGATCGCGAGTCTTCTCAACCTAGTGAAGAGTCGCCTGATCGTCGTCCTTATGGCGAAATATCTTCTCCACATCATCCGTATTGTCTTCCATCTCGACCCGAGATTGAGGTGATGACAGGTCTGAGGGATAACTCACTTCCCTCTTCCCCGTCTACTACTTTCGAACCAGCTCGTGAGAGAAAGCCGATCGTTGTGAGTAAAGGGAAAGCGGTGGATGAGAGCCCTGATGCGATGAAAGCAGTGAAGGGCGATGCTGGTGTGTTTCCGGTCCCAATGGACCTCCATCCGGATGCACGAATTAGTTTATTCACCTTGGATGTGGAAAAAATGAGCAACCAAGCTTGACATAAGGAAACTGACATTTCTTACGCCTCTAGGAGGCATATCAGTAAATGGAACGACTGGCTGGCGAATTATGCTCCGAAGCCAGAGGGAAATATGCTAGGAGGGCGTATCAGTCGAAACTGACTAAGCTATGGTATGGTTCGGCGATCTTTGTTTGTAGTTGGACACTAATCCCTGACAAGCCATACTGATCAGGCTCCATAAGCTCTGACTAGACTCCAACTTTCTAAGCCATCGGTGAACGATTTTGCAAACTCAGTGACGTTACCAACCCTAATTTTGAGTTATATATATATATATATATATATATATATATATATATATATATATATATATATATATATATATATATATATATATATATATTCCCCTATTTTTGCACAAATATTAAATTCAAATGACTTTTTCTATAATCCACATTGATTATTTTATGCAATATTATTTTTGGTAGTTGTTAGGTAGATGGGAATGGATTTATTGCAAATTTGGAAAATGCAAGTTTGAAGTCTTATTATTTAGGAGTATTTTTTTTAGGGGGGGTTATGTTAGGAGTTTAGCCTTTTGTAATTGAGTTTTTTTTTAATGAACAAAATAAAGATCTTGATGAAATATAGCCACTAGGATGTCAATATTGGGTTGGTTGTGGGCACATAGAGGCCAACCCGATGTTTGGGCAAAGCATCGAAACAATGGGTTGATCACGGGTAATGCTTTCAACCCGCCCAATCCACCCACTTGCAGCCTAATCACAACATTTACATGTTGTGAAACTATGCCTTCAAACGTTTGTTGTTCACGGGGCCTAAATTTTCCCAGTGCTTATCCATGGTAATACTATGTGAGTTTACAGTGTAGTTGTACCATACCCCTAATTTATGTTGTAGTCCCACGCTTCCACGTGATAAATGATTAAATTCACCATTTCTACAAGTTCAAGACAATTTATCAATGTTGCTTCAAAAGGCAATTACTAGGGCACCCATTTACTCTAAAAGAAGTTCGAGCAATGACATTTTTTCAACCTCAAAATACACATAAACACTTTGGGGATTTCATCATTCTTTCAAAATCACATCATGTCACCCTGGTTGCAAATATACATATATGTTTACTGGATTCAAACTTAAAAGACAAACCCAAAATCTTAGCCCAAACCAAAGATGACGATGGTTTTGGATCGGACAATCTTCAGTAACCCAACCAACGAAAATCCAATTCTTGGGCTTAGCATTCAAAATTTGAGCACACTCTCATTTTCTTGTAAGAAAAAACTTACTTGCGCGTTAGGTATGGAGGAAAGAGTTCAACAAATTGAGATTTTTTTCTTTTCTGGTAGGGTGTTAAGTCAGAGAAAGTATAAATTAGGAGTTCGATGGAGACAACTTGTTTTAGGCCTAAGTCCACTATGACATTTGAGCATAACTCTGATGTTCTATCAAGGATTTTGACACTCACTCACAAATAAATAAAGGATTTTGGCACTTATATGTTTTTTCAATTTTCTGTATCAAACTAGAAATGACTTCTATAAAATAAAGGCTAAAGGAACATTATGTGCTACAGTGATTTTACAGCATCAATAACTAAGAGAACATTTATTTATTTATGTAAAGTAATTTATGTGTTATACATTATTTCCACATCTTTACGAAAATTTGACAATTTTCCAGTTTCCTACAGGTCAATTAACATTCAATCAATTTGTCCGCAAATGAGGGTGTTCGGCATTGATGTAATGGTTGACTCATCCAACCTACATGGTGATGAGTTACCTAATTAGAGGTTAAAAAACCCAGCTATTATACTTTTGAATTGATTATTCATACAATGTCCATAAAATTTTTCATTATCTTTTTTATTCAAGTTACAATGAGCCTTCAGTCTTGCCTTGTCTACTTCAATCACTTGACTTCTCTCCAAAACCCACTGTGATTTCAACCTCATTACCAAACACACCTCCTCCTTTGCAAAAACTTCACATTCACAATCAAGTCAAGTCTTCTACAAAGACCAAACCAAACCACCGACGCTACAAAGCAAGCTACAGCTTCCATTTCCCGTGACTTGTCACGCGATACATCCACGTGATCAACCCCCACTCACACATGTGCTGCACCAGTCACGTTGGCGTAACGCACACTGCCTTTGAATCAACAAGTGTATTTCACTGAGGGCACCCCAGCAAAAAAAAACTCAAGAAGGCGAAGCACGTGCAAGAGGCTTGAAAGTGAAGGGATGGGCGCCACGTGTTCATTGACCACCGTCGGTTTTGGCTTTTCAACACGAGTGAAGTGAAGCCACTCACTCACATGGTCAGCTGACACCCTCTCCAGCTATATCACGTGCTTCCTTGGACCCCACCCCAAAAAAAAAAAAAAAAAAAAAATTCAACCCCCCACGCCAAGCAACCACTGCTCTTCTCCTTTTACAAAACTTCCCTTGCAATTCAAGCATCTTATCCACTGATCTCCGCCCTCGATCCTGCTCGAGATCTCCACCATCTAGATCATCGATGAGCATAGAAAGAAAGCAGAATCTACGGCTGAATCGCTCTCGAGTCCACGTGGAAAACAAAAAGGTCAAAAAGTGAAAGAAAAAAAAACCGGGAATGGCTCGAGTTCTGACAGGGTTACACGTGGAGATGATTAGGACAGTTAATGAGAGTAATTAGTGGGAAAACAGACGTGGTTGACAGGATAAAAAAAAGAAAAGAAAGTGTGAGGATAGAGTTGGAATTTGATAAAAAGAGCAACGCAATTCCCGATGCAGGGTAAGGGGAAATGATGCAGAGGAATCCGGCTGTAAACTTGGCGCTAATAATACACGAGTCACAGCGAAAAGCTCGCTGGATCGCTTCCTTAGGAGAGTTGAATTGAACACTTAATTTTCTGATTCACTTCTTACCTTTAATTATTTGTTAATTAATCTCCCTCCCTCCCTCCCTATTTTGTTTAGCACGTTAAAGTGACTATTTTGTCCTCCCTTTCTTAAGCATCTTCTTTGGTGAAATTGACCGTTGGAGGAGGATAGCAATTTTATTTGAACAACACTACCTAGAGATCTAAAGTTTTAGCAACAAGTTGGGTAACATGACATCCATTGATAGACCTTGATCAACGATCACCCTTGAGAGCAGAAGTGCAAACAAACAAACAAAATGATTCTAAAGCTTTCAATTAGGCATCACGGCAAAGTCTTTTGAGGGGGGGGGGGGGGACAAATATGTGAGGGTCAAACCTTCATTTTCAAAATACAATTACAAAGGGGTAATAATGTAATTGGAAGTTGGGATTTATTAACGTTAACGGTGATTTATTAACTCTTTGATGGCAGGTAAAGATGCTTTTATTCAGAAATAAAAATATTAATTTTTCACTTTGGAATTTTCATTTTTCCCCTGTTTTCTTCTCTTTATCTAACCCGAATCCCCCATTTTAGGTGTCATCTTCAAACGCACACATAAACCCTACTCTTTCGCTCTCTCTCTCTCTCTCCCCCCCCATCAAACGAAAAACTTGTCACAACACTTTCTCTCTTCTCTTCTCCAATTCCCTCTCGCTCTCTCACACAAGAACAATACAATAGAATGGATGTCCCAGAGTTGTTCCAAGACACCACCTCTTACTACCGTAACCCACAATTCACTCCCGAAAGAAGACCCACTGACCTCAAATCCGGTGTCGACCATTTCATCATCGAAGACCTCCTCGACTTCTCAAATGAAGATGATAATTTGCCCGTTGGCGATGCAACTTTCGACACTCTCACAGGGAATTCCACTGATTCCTCCACTGTCACCACCCTTGTTGATAGCTGCAATTCTTCCGTTTCCCGGTTCGAACCTCAAATCAACTCCCGGACCTTCCCTGATGCTAATTTCTCTTCGGGAGGAGAACTCTGCGTTCCGGTAATTCACAGTTTCATTCTAAAATTTATTATAAGCATTTCTAGTTCTGTAATGTTATAATTCGCGAATTTTCGGCTAAAAATTTGTTCTAATTGCGTGTTAACAGTATGAGGAGTTAGCTGAGCTCGAATGGCTGTCAAACTTGGTGGAGGAATCATTCTCAAGCGAAGACATGCAAAAGCTTCAGCTGATATCAGGAGTGAAAGCCCGACCTGAACAAGTATCCGAATCCGATGAATTCCAACCCCAATCGAACCAAAACACCACCAACCACCACCCAATATTCACCCCCGACATGTCCGTACCAGGCAAAGCTCGGAGCAAACGATCTAGAGCAGCTGCTGCCTGCAACTGGTCATCGCGCCTCCTCGCGCTATCTCCATCTCCAACAACGTCTTCATCGGAGTCCGACATTGTGTCGAATCCGAATCCGGGGAAGAAATCGATTAAAGCACCAATGATGAAGAAGAAGGAAGGTTATGAAGGTGGCGCAACCGGGGACGGGCGCAAGTGTCTGCATTGCGCCACGGACAAAACACCGCAATGGCGTACAGGCCCATTGGGCCCGAAGACATTATGCAATGCGTGTGGGGTTCGGTACAAATCAGGTCGGCTAGTGCCCGAGTATCGACCCGCTGCGAGCCCTACATTTGTGCTGACCCAGCATTCCAATTCGCATAGGAAGGTGTTGGAATTGAGAAGGCAGAAGGAGATGCAAAGGTCTCATGTGAATCATCATCACTACCACCACCATCAAGAATATATGCATTCCAATAACATGTACAATGTCTCCAACGGGGACGACGATTATCTTATTCATCATCACAGCGGACCGGACTTCAGGCAACTAATCTGAGGACTAGTGTAGCAGGGATGGTTGATTTAGAGAGGAAATTCTCTAAAGAATTTCGTTAGTTGTTATTTTTTTGTTCAGGACGATGTAAGAGAGCTTCATTTTGTTTCTAACTCTTAAAATTAGGAGTTTCTTTCTTGGCTGATAAAACAACCCAAAAAGAAACTAAAAAAATTTATTGGGTAGTAGACTCAGCTGATGTTTTAGTAATTTCCCCTCATTTGTAGATTGCCAAAGTTGGCAAAGTATGCATTTTGTTCAATGTAGAAAATGATTTTTTCTGTCCCCGTAGTTCAAGTACAATTTCCATAGTTTACTTTAGACGTCAGATATTTGAAATGTCGATGACTTATATTGAACTTGGAAATTTTGCGATATTTTGACCTATGGCCATTTCCAAGTATTTGCATTAACTTTGCTGCAATATACTTGAGAGATAAAGAATGTGGAAAAAGGAACTATTTCCAATTTTTTTTTCTTCTTTCGAGGTACCGGTGATTTTAATGAACAAGTAACAAACAACCAATCCGTGACATTTCTAGTTTTTTATTCAACAAATAGATATATGCAAGAAAAATAAGAATAAAATCCAGTTGACCTGCTCCATTGGAAGGTAAATGTGCAAGCACGTTAAGGGAAGTTGGTTAAAGAAGAAAAACGAAAAATAAAAATATTAAACCTGACCTTGATAATTGTGTAATCACACTATAACATGATTAGTTGAAAATATCTTTATACAATCATAAATAAATAAAATACCTGCCGTAAAAAAGAAGGATCACCTCCTACACCCGGTTAAATTTTGCAGCAAAGAGTTAGTCAGACCGTTAAAGTGTACTGATAAAAGAAGTTATCCGGTTATGCATCGTTTTCTGCTCTTATATTACCTTTATTGAACTACGGTACAAGCTTTGATATCTTCTGCACAGAATTTCTAGTTGTGGAACTTCGAGAAACTATCATGTGAGCTATTCGGGTCGGGTCGGGTCGGGTCATGATATTTTGACCCAAAACCAAATATTAGACATTGTTGGATAGTCGTCGAGTTTGCCAAGTAGATGACAATCTCGAAGCTCAAGAAATGTCCTCCACATTAATAATGTCGGTTCGCTGGATCCCAGAATTGTTAATCCACATATAAGTCCATCGTATTTTATTAAGAAATGTAGTTTTTATAATGGTTTTATCTGAGATTAATTGAAGAAATAATTTTGTTACTACTACTGTACAAAATGGTTAGTAGAGGGGAGCAAACGCTAGAGAAGTCACATGCACACATTAATATCTGCCATAAACAAATTTTATATTTCTCTGAAACGTTAATAAAAAATAGCCAACAGACTGAGAGAGGTCATGATGAAAAAATGTGCCTACATGTGGACTCATTCCCTCTTCTTTTGTAGGTACACAAACTTGTGTGTTTTCACATGACGTGTAATTGTTTGATCAAGGTGTGGTCACGGTCTCCATATGGGTCAGTGTTAAGTATGTCCAAGTTCCTTAGATATTTTGGATCCCTCGGAACGCAACTCCCTTATGAGGTGGAAGACAAGACATTCCACTTCATAGGTACCATTCACGTCAAGCGCTCAGAACACGTACCAAGCGAGAAAATGGAAGGGCACGCTAGCGCACTCTGGCTTCCACTCCGAAAGAGAAGGAACGGAAAGAGCAGGCGGCATCTCTCGTCGCCTGCACTGATTTTTGCATCTGAATGACCAAAAAAATAAAGCCGAACTCTGTTTGTTTCGGGATCGGAAGACTGAAGTTATACGTCCTTTACGAGTATTTCAAGTATTTTACTTTTATTGATAGAGTACCCCTGGGGATTAATGCCATTGAATGTATTCCTTGTAAGTATTGTTAAGGCAAATAACCAATGTCAGACGCAAACAAGTTTGTGCTTGTACATTCTCCAGTTCTAAGTGATCATTGCTAGTCTAGAATACAAACCCGGTCAAAATCTATAATAAACTGTGTTTAAAAATAAAGGTTCATATATGCTTTCACATGATTGGTCAGCACTTAATAGTAGCTAGTCATATTCAACCAAATGAGGGAAAAACTCGAGGAAATTGAAAACCCACCAACGTGCACTATCGTGGATAACATAACTTAAATTCCTAACCCTATAAATGTTTGTACCCATGTCCATGGATTCTTTATTGTTTTGGGGTAAAGGGGTGAGGGGAAGGAAGCAAAAGACAGTGCAGTTACTATCCCTTCCCCACCCAACCCAACACCCCCATCTTTTGTTTGCAAAGACTTGGCTCCCCACTCTAATCTAACTTTCCCAAAGTGTCCAATGTTGCATCAACCATCAACATCTATATTATTATTTCTTTTTTAAATAAACCCCATCAACGTCTATTACAGTAAGGATACCATGAAGATTCAAGACACCTGCAAACAAAAAGCTTTTGGAATCATACTCAAGGGTGTTCTCGACATTTTGAACGACGCCGTAAACAACAACAATTAGTGGGTTGGGAGAGGGGGGAGAGTAAGATGATTGGAGCAAGTGTTTTTATTTGTTCTGATATGTAATAAGTAACATGAGAAGTAGATAACAATGCACATAATTTAGTCCAGATGTACTGATGAGTGCAAAGAAAAAGTACAAATGCAAAGGACCCATTAGTGTACCAAACAAAGAGGTGCTTGTAAAGATAGCCCACATGCACTGAATTATTTAACAAATGAATGAATCCCTTCATATAAAAATATAGTATTATCAGGGGACATGGATGCCATGACCGAGGATTTTTTTTTTTCTGCTTGATTTGGAGATATAACGACACTCCCCCATCTCCCCCACCCACTTCTTCACGTGCTTTTCTCTTATCTAAAATATCATTTGTGTCACAGAATATGGTTCTGTTCTATTCAAGGAACTAACAGCCCACCTCCCCACTCTGCTGCAGTTAAAGATCAATCTGTATTTGAACATGGTATCACATCAAGTTCAATCTATCTAACCAGCATTAGCGCATCCGATCCCCTTACACGACTACATAAGTTAAGCATAAAACTAACACTAATGTCGTCAGAATTCCATAGTTGTGTCTAGGGTGGGAGTACACCAGAAGTGCTCGTGTTTGGGATATATCCATGTTCATGCTCATGCATGGTGGAGAATTAAAATGGAAGTATTATTGTGCGATTTCAATTCAATTGACAAAATGGGTTCCTATCAGAAAGCTTGATATCAGAATATGATATACGAAAATTCTTCCAAAGTTGCATTGTCAAATCACAATAAGATAAGGCATTCTGTTAAAAGACTTCCATTATCCAAATAAAGCCTATGCAAATATTCATGTAGAAATGAAAAGGAACTCTAATGGGAAAACAGCCAGAGAGATCTAGTACATGGAAAACCAGGAAAATTGAAGTTTTAGGTGTCATAGTGTTAACCCTGTATTACAGAATCATCAAGAATGTAAAGCTACAGTAGCAATAACTCACTTCATTTGGTCTGTCTTTCTCTGACAATGAACACTTATCGCGGCACGCTGAGACCTAATTCTAAACAAAATCAATGGAAGAACATGTTAGTATCAACTTGTAGTAGCAAATTAAAATGTTGGACACCCAAATTAAAGTAATAATATTAATAAGGGTCCACAAACATTATCAATTGAACAAGGTAAGAGAACCGCATGTGCAAAAATGATTTAACTAGCTGAAAAGTACATTGAAAAAGAGATGGAAATTCATAGTTAAGTGCAATGGGAGAGAATAAACTGATCTGGTACCACATCAGGCAACTAACTGAACAATCTTCTTTGACCACGACGGTATCACCATAAGTATTAAAACAACACTATCACACAAAATCAGATAAAAGGAACATGTCAACATATTAACAAAATAACGTAAATGAAAGAGAGCATGGCAATATGCCCTTGGACCATTCAACAAGGTTACATCTGCACTAAGCTGTCATAAAGTCATTATGGTCATGCGACGAGATGCTCCTCATCTTGCACATGACCCCTTAAACACAAAGTTTACATATGAAGAAAAGATTGAATAAAAGTTTAGAGTCATATAAACATATTACAAAATGGAGAGATTGACCTAAGATCAAGGTACCTCACGTGCATTCCAACATAATCCAAATTTATGTAATTTCAACAAGAGGTACTGACTACAGCATTTTCTTAATTACATGATCAAAATGGTGTCTACTGAACAATATTTTGGCACCATCTATTAGTCTACCATTGTATGGTGTTGCACAAATTAGGGAAGTCAATTCACAGCTTGACACAACATTTTGCACACCTATATGGAGGTATTCAGCTTGAAGGTGGCATTATGAGGTAGGTTAATTTGAACCCATCGATACTCCACCAAAACAGTTAATAGGCAAATCTAATCCCAAAGCAAAGTAGGATCAATTCCTTATTAACCATTTCCATCAGCTCAATGTGCATCTATTCATGTTTATTGGATCCATCAGAAGAAATGAATGAAGCCTCCAATCATAGAATACATCAATGACGTTGCTGGCTGGTACAACCAGAACCAAGAAATCATGACTATCCTTGTTCATGAATCAACTAGAGACAGATTGAAAAAGCAGGCTGAAATTTCAGAATTTTCAACTTCTTTTTTACTCATTCATGTAGACATTCAATGGACAGTAAAAATTGACAGGGAACAATAGCTAGGTAACGTCCACTGATACACCCCAGGTATATGTTTATGAAACTGGGCTCAAAGTATATGCTTATCTCTTCATTTAAAGACACCTAAAAGTTCACTTTATGCGTCAATGAGAACACTCCACTTCGTTAGATTTTGAATATCAATGCTAAGCTAGTCCTTTTTCTTGACATTTCGCACAATAGAATTCCTAATGCCCTACTAGATGTTAGAGTAGATAGAGTCTTCTACTTCCTCCAATAGTCTTCAAATAACTGCAGTCAATGGGATGTCAGAGTTGGCTCAACTTAAACCACTTGCATGGTTTTTGAAATGCATTTACTACCCCAAAAATAACTGCCATCCAATCTCAATGTTCTTTCTAAATTCTAACATACTGACTAAAATTCAGATTTGAAGAAATCCAAGTCTGGGGGGAATGTTTATTGGACTCTTGAAGGATAAGCTGCTCCATGGATATCCCTTGTATCAATTCTTATAGATGAGAGACGGCATTTCACTAGCCAAAATCTCAAGACGTCAGGCTTAAGGTGTAATGTGTGAGTCGAGGAATCTTTCATTCTTCAATATGTTATACTGAAATTTGAAAAATAAATTCAATGAAGATCTAATAAGAGAAGTTAGAACTGCTCGATATAAGAAGGTAAAGAGCATATCAACCTGGATAAAGAGGATATCAGACGCATGTCAACGAGAAGCTAAAAAATGTTGAGATTGCCAAATATAGGACTTCTGAGAGGACCAAAAGGAATATGAAGTATATGGTTAAAGACATCCATAAAAATTGTGCTATTCACATTCTTGAACTATAAGGACCATAGATAATCCAAAATAAAGACACGATTCAGATTAACTTTCCTTCCAAAATCCAATTTCTGACATGAATAGCACAGCACGTAATTAAGGGTTTGTAACGGTAAAAGAAACACAAAAGCTAATATGTAGTTGTGGAGAAAAAAAGATAAACACGTTGCAAGTTAAACAATACAATGCTGTTATTTATGGTATAATTAAAACAGCACCACGTGCCAAAGGCCTCGAGTGTTAGAAGCCACGACTTTCATGCCAAAGGCCTTGAGTGTTAGAAGCACACGACTTTCATGCCAAAGGCACAGATCGATATGCTAATATGATGCATAGAATCAAAAGTAAAAATCATGCAGAAGGCAGTTTCTAGCATTTTCCAAACCTGGAGAAAGCCAATGTTGTGAAGGACCTTTCTTCAATGTCCCAAGGCATTTTTGGTGAACCAAACCGCACCAAAGGGAAGCCCCAAAAAGTATCTAATACCTTTTTACCTATGTAACAATGACACTAACATGGGTGTTGGTGTTAGTCACGATCTATGGCCAATCTATGCAGTGTCAGACACAATGTGTGACGATCTATGCAGTTAAAAAGGCGTTATAACGACGTTATAATGATTAACGGGTCAGAGCCATTACGTTTCAGCAGTTAAAGATTTTGTTTAATGGCAGGGATAAAATGCCGAGATAACGTCTGTTAGGAGGAAAACATTTGTTTGTGCAATGGCGTTATAATGTCACAAATCTGTATAAGAAGAAAAAAACCTAAACTCGATCGATCACGGACGCATGAAGAGCCAGAAGAAGAAAGTAAAATAAGAAAGAAAAAAAAAGATGATGCAGAGAGATTGAGGAGAGTGTGGGAGAGATTCAATTGCGTCGATTGATCGGAGACAACCCAAAGAGATTGAAGTAGAGAGACTCACCTGCTTCGATCGATCAAAGCACTGTTTTAAAAGGCAACTGATCTAAAGCGACAAAAAATCACTTCAGTACATACAAGTTGAATGTTGGCTATAATGCGCACGATGATCGTTCTTATACCTTCTCAACTACTTTTATGATTGGTTCATGTTATCTCTTTCATTGATGATTTTTTTTTATGATTTCTTTATACTTTATTCATCAATTTTCTTTTTCCTGAAAAGTCAAGGCGTAAGCCTCGTTACGCATCAATGCGCCGCTTCGTATTGAGAAAAGTCTAATCGCATTAGTAGTGGAAAAACACTTTTTAAAACATTAAATTGGAGTCATTGTTGTAGGTGTTTCCTGCTATTGTTGTTGTTGTCGGCTTGTCACTGCCGCCGCCTTGTGAAATCTGAGGTATGAAGGCCACTTGAAATTGGGGAAATAATTTGTTCTCTTTACTTCAGATGTTTGCAAAAACTTTTATTTGCCTTATCAAGTGTTAAAGGCAATGCATCAATACAAGAGAAGGAAATTGGGGAAAATTGTGCTATTTGAGGAATAAGAAATTATTTCCCAATTGCTACCTATTTGTTGATTATTTTATTTTATCTATGGTATGGGATCGCCATCGCGAGGTTCAAATAGATATTTTATTTTATCTATGGTAGATGTTTTGATGCTTTTCGATTAGATGTTTTAGATATGATTTGCTTATTTAGTATTTACTTGTTTTGCTCTATAATACTCAGTAGGGGTATAAAAATATGTTTTAAAAATAGTAAATCAAATCCCGTTATATCATGTAACGCTCCTGGACAGTTACACGTCAGTTATCCGTTTAAACTGCATAGGTGACAATGATTATGTTGATCCACATTAGGAACTACGTGGCACGAGCTTATGCGCAAAAGTCTTCTAGACAAGTTTATTGCAAATTATGATTCTTTGAGTCACCATGCTCCATTTCTGAGTTGGATCAACTGTTTTTAGCAAGTGTGTATCGCGGCATGTTTCGAGGTCATCTACTTCATGTGCATTTCGCCTTGTGTTCTGTAATCGGTTGTTTGTATTCATCAGACTTCTTCGACTTCAAGCTCGAGGACGAGCTTCTTCAACCTGGGGAGGATGATGTAAGCGGGCTAGTTAATTAGTATTATGTATAATTGGGCCTAGTATAGAAAAGCCCATGTTAGTTAAGGTTAAGGTTAGACTAGTTACTTCCAAAAGAAGCCATTAGGCATAGAAATAAGGGTTGAGAATTAGATTGTAGTTGGTTGATAATGAAAGAATATTTGCTTATTATTTATCTTTGAAATCAAGGTTTATCATAAATTTATTTTAATTCTTGCTTACCATTAAGATAAAATCTATCAAATAATAATCCCCGAATTGAAATCCCGCCTACTTTGACCTACTCCCCAGAATGTTGAAGTCTCACCCGATAAGCCTAAGATTAACCACAAACATGAACACACTCAACTCCTTCCCGAAGGTAAGGTCACACTTCTCATAGGGTCGTAAACCTGCTAGCAAACCAATATGAACCCTTCAACACCATGCCTTAATTTGACTGACTATGTGTACACTCCTGATCCTGAATGATCCACTTTATCCTAGTAGAGCTCTGACACGAAGATCTAAACGACTCACGGTGTTTACGAACATATCTGGACATAGAAGAACATCCAACTACATAGGCCATAAAATGGAGCAGATCCCAGTTTTGTGTTAGGCTTAGATTGGATCTGATCTTCAACCAGAGCGAATGTAATATTTAACAAAATCTAAAACCACATCCATAAAAGGGCTAGATGTGGATCTAGAAGTGAAAGAACCTTATCACACTTGAGGGAGACTCAAGCTCGTGCTCAACTTTGTTTCAATCAACGTCCGTTCTCCAAAGGCAATCAACTTACGGTTTTCAACTAGGATAGTTCATTATGCCTAACACATTGTGTTTTGACACGATACAACACCAGATACTTCATTGAAATAACAAGATGATAGCAGCAATAAATTGGATATGCACCAGTTTGCTAACAAATATTTCCTTGGTGTGCATGGCTTGAAAATAACATAAACTAAGTATTGCAACAAATATATGTTGGCATTTAATTTCACTTGGACGAAATTTAGATTGCTTTTTGGATAGATACCACATCGTTAGGCTTATGGGCTTCAAATCCATGGCCTAGATTTTCAAAATATCCATTTCGTATCTTTTCATATCCACCAAAAAACCGCGTAAATTCTCAAATCTATCATAGATTTTTCTAATGAGTGGGCATTGTAGTTAAGGCGTTGAGGTGGAGGCGGAGGCAGACGTGCCTGAAAACGCTTGAGGTGTGAGGCGAGGCGGATGCCTCAGTGAAGTGAGGCGGTTTAACATTTTTTAAAATTAATTTTTTTTTAAAATAAATTGTATCAGCATAGTAGTATACATCATCATTTTGATAAGTATTATAAGCAAATATGTACAAAAAGTGACACATCTACCTATAATCGAAATGGAAATATAATAAAGTTGTATAGCATAGCGAAAAAGATGCAATACATGTGTCAAGTAACTTGCAAACATCCAATAAATTATTAAAAATCAATAATCTTGAAAGAATAGAAAACTGAGGATATTGAGCATTTGTTAGAAAAATTGTTGGAATGGTAAAAATCTGCAAGTATGATCACTATTGGTATTTCAAACGCATAAAAATCATTGAACTATGATATGAAATATTAATCTTGATGTTGATCACTCCAAAAATAATAATAAAAAGTGTGACAAATTTATCAAAACCTAAAAACGTTTATCATGTTTTTATCAAATATTACACCAAGAAACATAAAATCCTATTATAGAATGGGTTGCAACCTCTTTTCACTGCAATTGGACTGCAAATGAGATGTAAATGGGTTGCAATTGACTATACTGAGTATGGGATGTAAAAATGAAAAACAAAGGATATAAAAATGCAATAGGCATGATAACATCTTTGTAAATTATTGAACAAGAAAAGCAATGACACACTCGGGTTTGTAGCTGTATGTGATCCACGTATCTCTTATTCTTCATTTCTCCCTCCAAATAAAATTTCAATTGGTCATTTTAAGGGCATTGTGGTTTTAATGGCATAGGACACTTCATAATGGATACTATGTGATCTCATCAAGGCATGTAGACCTCATGAGCATGATGGGTAAAATTTGTTCAGGGAGTTAGAACCAAGGATGCATGGTCACAGACACGCACGTCATGTCGGACACGGACACCCTCGATAATTTCTCAAAAACAAGGACTCAAGGACACGTCATACTATTTTTTTTAATAAGTCATATAAACATAAATAATAATCTAATAAACTGCCTTCCTAGAGTTTTTGAATAAGACACTTTGTTGCAAGAAAATAAAAGAAAAATATAGTAGAGGATAGAAGAAGCAAATGAGTGTAAAATATTAAGAAACATATGATACTCTATGCTTTAGTGTTTTTTTGCCCTATTTGTCTTAAATTGCAATTGAAATAGTCATTCACTTCAGATGAATTAACAACTATTAAATTAGGTAATTATTTGCAAACATCTAAGAGTAAAACATAAAAGAAAGTTGGTTTTCGAGTCTTGAATGTGTCCTGACCAAGTTCCGAGTGTATCTGAGGCATGTCCGGCATGTTGACCATATGTCTGACACCTGCCAACACGTTGACCAAGTGTATGTCATGTGTCGGAGGCACGTCGAGCGAGTATTGGTGTCGAATACGTGTCGAACACGGATATAACAAGTTTTCCGAAGAGTTTGTGCTTCCTTAATTAGAACAATAACAACCAAAGAATATGTATACTGAATGAAATATGTTTTGGGCATCATTACACAACCTATTAAACATTATTATTTTCATCTCGATGAACTTTGATTCTATCTTGCGACACCCCTGCCACTGCCACTACCAGACAGACTGATTACAATCTCTCCTATAACAATTAATATTGTAACTCGATATTACAAGTGTATCTGGGATCCTAAGTCGACCACTTTCTCAGTTAGAGATTTTTACAACAAACTATCACTGCCACATCCCTCCCTTCGATTGCTGCACAAACCCATCAGTTATTTCCTTTCACTAATATTAGTTTCTTCGGGAAGAAACAGACCTCTGCGCCAGACTTCTAACTTGTGGAATCTAGCCCATGGAACAATCCTAACCATCAAGGCATCGACAATCTTACAAAACAAGCACTCATCATCTCAAACAAGTGTGTTATGCGTGACCAGCTACGAAATCAATCACCTATCTCTTCATTCCGTACCACTTTGCAACCTCCATCTAGGCTGCAACGGCAACTGACACGCCGACATAAGAGTTTTTCCTCCCTAATGGAGAGTTTATGGAATGGTTTGTCAAATGGAAGTCCAGAACTTTCCACCCACACAACAAATGGGTCTAGCATAGGCTTCTTTCGATTACTCTTTGGGTCATTTAAAAGGAGAGGAATAGCAGATTTTTTGGGAAAAAAAAATTGAACTCCTCTTTGTGGATCATGACCAAAGTAATGTCCATTGAATAGATAGCTTGGGTGGTCTCCCCCTGCCATTCCTATTTTGGAGCTTCTTCTCAAGTGGGATGTTTTTCTTTGTTTTTGTTTCTCTTTAAGTTTCTTCCCCAGTTTGTAATCGTTCTTCCTTACTAATGCAGGTGTCTTATTCATCAAATGTGCAAGTGCCTTATTCATAAAAAAATTGTCACTATATGCAATACCCACAAAAACGCCCCTCTCAGTCAGGAACTTAATAACTACGCTTTCCTCTCTTTCAAATCTTAGTTGGAAACCCTAACATATTCTTCCATACATAAGTCAGGAACTTAATAACTACGCTTTCCTCTCTTTCAAATCTTAGTTGGAAACCCTAACATATTCTTCCATACATAAAATTCAATGTGGCTGCTTGATGGTCCATTAATCACATAAGCATATAAAAATAACTTCAATCTACAAAACTTTGAAAACATATTCAACGACAATTAAAATGGAAATAAAGATAAGATACAAGACATGTGTTTAAGAGGACATGTGTTTAAGAGCACATGTGTTTAAGAGCAGAAGACATGGTACTATAACTCAAAATTTTAATCAAACCTCTAACCAAGCCTCCTACCAACTAAGTTGTTGTCAAAGAAGCACAGACTCTTCGAAAAATTTGCCGTATCCGTGTCCGACATGTATCCGACACCAACACTCGCTCGACACGCGGATGACACTTGGTCAACGTGTTGGTAGGTGTTAAACATATGGTCAATGTGGTCAACATGTCGGACACGCCTCCGATACACTCGGAACTTTGTTAGGACACAGTCAAGACTCGAAAACCAACTTTTTTTTTTTTTGCTTTTAGATGTTTGCAAATAACCACCTAATTCAATGGTTGTTGATCCATCTGAAGTTTTTATGACTCTTTTTCAATTAAAGTTTCAAACCAATACAGCAAAAAGCCACTATAACATAGAGGTAGTTTATGTTTCTTAATCTTTGATTTTTCTTCTTCTCTAATTTGTTTATTCTCTCCTCTACTTCTTCTCTACTATACTTTTTTTCTACTTTATTTTTTTCTAGCAACTCTAGGAATGCACTTTATTATATTATTTTTATGTTTATATGTCTTACTAAAAAAATAGTATGCCGTGTCGACGTGTCTCCGAGTCCTAATTTTTGAAAAATTGTTGAGTCGGCATGTCGTATCCGTGTCCAACACGACGCATGTGTCCGTGTCCATGCATCATTGGTTGTTCTTGGATCTTTTCGTGTCCCATATGTTATATTCAAATCATTAATAGTTATAAAAAAAATCAATATCTCTAGCATCAAAAACCAAAATGCATTCTTTAACAGATACCAAAATGTTTTCCAGTATTTTATTAGTCATTCTTCAAATAATATCTTTCAATATTAAAAGCTTTTCAATTACTAGACTATTAAGGTAAAAGAGTTTCCACTTTCCAATCAGGGACTTTTTGAAAATAATAACTTGAGAATCCAAAAAATATTTTTAATAAATCTACCCCACTAACTCCCATGAACATATTATGCCTCAAACTTGTTTAAACGATGTTAACTTCTTGAAAGCTTTCCATGCTTCTTCCCACACGACAACCGCATAATCATTCACAACATCGCCATCCTTTGCAGGCACAATGAGTTGATAATTTCTACCCTCGCCCATTAGAGACTTGCCCCAAAACCACATGAACAAATTTCAAATTTGTGTTTGCCTCTTTGATGTGCTCACATACAGAAAATTGTCCTATTTCTTGAACAAGTGGATCCTTTACATCTCTAATGTCCCTCCATCCGCCAACATAACTCATTTGACTTACAGTTGAGATTTCATCAAAGATGGAGAAGGAATCAAACTAAATAACAGACCCCAATATTTGGACATCAAGAAGAAGCCATATGGCACATTTTAGGAAACAACTTTCCCAAGTCTGACAGGTATAAATAGGGGTGGGCACGGGATGGGATTGACCTCATCCCTATCCCATCCCGTTCGTTCGGAATCGGGATGGGATAAACCTCATCCGAACTCGTCCCATCTCAAACGAGTTTTGGACGGGACGGGATGAACATGTACTAAATAGTCCTCCAATAAAGAATAAAAAAAAATTCATCTCACATTGCTCACTTTTTTTTTTACCCTTAACCCTTCCCACCCTACGTCAGCCGGGTTCGAACCTGTGACGTGTGATTCCATTCGCCACACCTCCACCAACTCAACTAGTACACCTTTGGCTCTCACATTGGTCGCACATCAATAATGCATAATATATGTACAAATAACTTTCATCGTAACTATATTAAATGTCATATAAAATTTATGGTCCAATGAACTTATGTTAAGCATCATTTATGTGATACAAGAATAATTGCCTTATTACCAATCTAAAATGTGAAAATGCATAAATTTTCATGGGTTCTATTTGAAGTAAAATATTCAAACTAAAGTTTCTATCTAAACAAAGAGTACCAAATCAAGCAAGTTTCAAACCATTGATGTCTTGATTTAATATATATATATATATATATAAGTTTGAGATGGGATGGACGAGATTGAAAATCTCATCCCACTCTAGATTAGGACAAGATGGCATTGAGATGAATTTGATTAATCCCAAAAGAACCTGAAAAAAACGGTACGGGATGGGATGCCCACCCCTAGGTATAAATCTCTTCAAAATTGAAGATTAAACCTCATAAAATTTCAAAAGAAAGTGTTGAAAGATCAAATTTGCACAAATTTAAGCCCCATCGAGCATACCAATTTCAACAAGATTTCTAGAGAATATACAACCTCCCTGAGTATAATGACAGATTACTTAAAAAAATTTACAAACCAATCTGGAGGAAATAATTTGAGCTATTGAAGTGGAAAAGATAGAATGGTCCGTGGACCTAAACTTGATTCAAACCTACATAAGTGTGGTTCTTCTCCTACCGACCTATCAGTACTATCTTCTCCTACTTATTCCAAACTTTAGTTGTCATAATGTCAGGGTGATTTTTGCTTAACCAGACTTTTACCCTCACACGCAACAATGTTTCGCAAACATATACATGCTAGTTCATAAACAAGTGTACTATCCTCACTTATAATTTTGCACAAAAGTTACTCGTCCCACCATTTTAATACTCTCTTAGTCATTTGATCAAACACATCATGATCTATTCATTACTACTAAAAAGTACCTAAGACTTCCCATTTCTAAATGCTAATGCAACACTCAAAAAAAGCTAATTAAGTAAAAACAATCAGAGAAATGTTGCTTACACATACAAATAACAAAAGATAGAGAGATCAAACTCCTGGGTTTGCGCGGCAGAGCATACCCTGAGACAACGATCTTGAATTGTCAACACCCAGACAGGATGTCAGCCGTGCCGAAGAGACCGCGCTGTGGAACGGAAGCAGAGATTGAACGCAACCCATCTCCAAAGGCAACCTGAAAACCAAATTGAAATGGTTAGAATCAGTGAAATCGAAGAGAAACTGAAAAGGGTATTTTTTTGGGGTGAGTTGAAAGAAGATGTTTGCCTTGAAAAGGTGGGGAAAGAGCGGGGGAGTTGAGAGGAGGACATGGGTCTGGTTTGGGGCTTGTTGATGAAAGATTTGAAAAGGTTCAAAGCGGGTCTTGAGATCGATCGACAGCGAGACGTCATGAGAGAAGAAATTGTAGTGTTTGGGGGAACGGCAAGAAAAAGAAAAATGAAGGGTATTTAGACTTGGGGGGTTTAATTTGTGTCCTTTTTATCTCCGAGTCTTGCCAACAGAGACTAGCCCCAACCCGACGCACGCTAGGCAAGTCAGCGAGTGGGCATCCAATCCCTTGACCTCAATCCCTAATCCCGTCTCGTCCCAATTTTTCATGATTTTTTTGTAATTAATCATATCCAAATCTCAATGAACATTTTCAATTATGCTCCCATATCAATCTTATTTATTTAATATTTATTATTATTATTTTAAAAAACTATTATTCTAAATGAGGGTTAAGATGCGTTCAAATTAAATCAAAACATCTATTATTTGAAAATTTACTTGTTTGATCCAGTACTCTTTGCTTAGATAAAAATTTCAGTTTCGATATTTTAAGTCAAATATAACCCATGAAAATTTATGTTTTTCACATTTTAGATTAGTTATAGGACAATTATTCTTTTGTACAAAATAAAGGCAAATGGTGGTTTGGGTTAGTTTTGCACTATGAGTTATGTAGTTGGAGATTTGGTCAATGAGCAGTATTTTTCATTTTTGAACTTATATTGAGACAACTTGAAAACATTGCTTCTAATTGTATCTTTATAAATGATATTTCAACTCTTGCAGAAATATGCAAGACGGATCTATAAAAGTGCTCATTCCATCTGCCATCATTCACTTAACAAATTTAATTCCATTATAAGGTAATTATCCACAACTTGACTTGTATAAGTACTTAATAGTACTCTTTTGGATGTCAATTTTACTGAAATTCAAAATGTTAACATGAGTTATTTGATCTTTTAAAAGGATATCTTGCTTGTAAGATGACCAACTTACAGGGTTTGACAAAATTTATAGAACTTTGAGATAAATTTGAAACATTTCTAATATGAGTTTATATCATCTACAAATTCATGTATTCATAACTATGTATGCATAGTTCTAAGAAAATAATATATTAATGGTCCAGTCTTAGTGTATATGTATTACATAGATGATGTTTAACATAAAAAAAACTGTAAGTTTATTAAACCATAAATTTTATATGACATTTTATATTGTCATGACTTATGATGAAATTATTGGTCTGTGAGCAATGTGAGGAATTTTTTTGTTATTCTTCATTGGAGGACTATTTACTACGTGTTAATCTTGTCCTGAACCCGTTTGGGATGTGATTAGGTCGGAGATCACGATCCTAAATAAACGGAATGGGATATGGATGAGGTCTATCACGTCCCGTGCCCATCCGTATCAACAAGTGCACCATTATTTTTTTGGGTGCCAAAATAAAATGTCAAATTTTATTATATCATTGATGGTGTCAGTTCTTGTTCTCCTTGACCTTCACAAGGAACACACATGAGCCAAATATCACCGTTGTGGCAACCGATGAAACTCCGATTGTTAAGTCAGACAAGGCTTGAGAAATGTGTAATGTTGTAAATTGGGTTTTGTAGCTGATGATACATAAAAACGGTCACACCCCTGAACCGTACACGTGTCATGATGATCTCGAAGAACTACAGGCCCCAGCATCAGCCCAACGCTGATCCGACCCAAGCGGTTTAAGCCCGCTCGACTTTAGTCCGCTAAGCAGACCCGGACTCTCACAACACGCTAGGCCTACATGTCTCACAGTTGTCCTCAATACCCGTAAGCCTTCCTTAGGCAAGTATTTCGAGGATCAGCTTCGGACAGGCAACTACAGCTGCTTTCTGCTTCCAACTAGGAAGCAAACACCAGAGTATTTTCCACATAGGAAACTCTCTTCTACGGATTGATCTTGGATTGAGAACTATCTCCCGCGTATCTAGGAGCACAGAACTAACAGAGAACTTCCCTCCTACAACATGACACCTAATTAAAGAAGGATCTCCACAAATATCTCCTCCCTAAACTACGGCTACGATGGCCTGGTTGAACAATGACTCTTTGCACTATAAATAAGACATAAGGTTAGTAAGCTAAGGTACACTACAAATTCCCTGTTGTAGCATTACACCTTCCTCAGAGCCCTGTCTGACTTTAGCATCGGAGTGCCATCGGCCACCACAACGGTGGTTCGTGGCTCACGTATGCTACTTATGCAGGTCAACAGGTCAGCAATTGTCAGATCAGAGCAGGGAGCGAAAAACGGCTGCATCAATTTGGCATCGTCTGTGGAGACAACATAGTTCATAACTTTACACTAATCGTCGTCTCCTTTCAAAACACAAAGGGATGGTGACCACCAGGTCACATAAACACGAAAAAACCTGGGGACACGTCGAACGTTCTGGTTGTCCCTATACCGCCTCCTTCAGCAGCTCCTATCTTGCACGCACAACCAACTCACGCTCTAGTACCGACGACAGTAGAAACAGATCCCAGGGTCGATTAGCTGGCGTCTCAAATACAGCAGATCGCCAAAGCGGCGGAAGCTCTCACGCAACAGAATCTACCACTCACCAATGGAGACCAGGAGCAGCACAGACTTTCGTTTCAGGCAGATGATAGGGAGCAAGCGCTGGAAAGCCAATCACCCATCAGTTCTTTTTGGACTAAAGGAGTCTACGCTGCTAATACTGAGTTCAACGCCAGGACAGAGAGGCTCGGCCCTGGAACCCCCTCCGCAGATGGGCGTACGACTCGGACGTATTGTACCGCCTTTTCGTTCCACCATTTGTGGATCAAATCATGAACGAGGCCCTTCTGAGGAAGTTCACTCCCCCGAAGCTCGACTCCTATGACGGGATCACCAATCATTTCGATCATCTGCACCATTACTAGCGCGTAATAGCCCTCAAAAAAGAATTTGAGTTCGTCATGTGCAAAACCTTTCCCACCAGTCTAAAAGGCCCTGTGCTGACATGGTTCCATAGCCTTCTACCGAAGTCAATCGATTCCTTCAAAACAATGGCGAAGGAATTCCTAACACGTTTTGTCGAAAGCCGGCGTTTCAGAAAAGGCCCACACTACATACTCTCTCTAAGGTAGAGGTCCGATGAAATGCTCCGAGAGTATGTCACGCGCTTCAACAACGAGCTATCTCTCATAGACGGGTGCAACGATGATACAACCGTGACAACCTTCACTGCGGGCCTCAGAGAGTGAAAGCTTTTCGAGGACCTCATCTTGGAGCCACCTCTTGACATGGCAAAGCTCCTCAAGTGCGTCCAAAGACACATCACCCTAAAGGAATCAAGAACCGCTAAAAGGGAAACCGAAAGCGACAGGAAGCCCTCCTCTCTTAGGGACAAAAAGGAGGGAAAAAGTCGCGAGGACGAGGAACGGAGCAAAAGAAAGCGCAGCGACAACAGGTCGGACCCTGGTCGTCCTAGGCCGGAGAAATCATCCAACTGCGTTGGATCCATAGCTGTGACACCCCTAAGCGCTAGCTTGTCAGACGTACTTAACTCCATGAAAGGCTGGGAGGAACTGAAGTGACCCCCAAAGACATGCGGAGACCCCTCCAAACGCGATAACGACAAATATTGCACGTACCACAAGGAGGGCGGCCACAACATCAATGACTGCAAGAGTCTAAGGTATGAAATTGAGTACTGGATCCGCAAAGGCAAACTGAAAGAGTTTCTGAAGTCTGAGAAGCCAACGCAACAAACAAAGGACAAGGGGAGTCAGTTAAAAAATAGAGAAAGTGACTCTAGAGATAATTTACGTCCTTCATGGAGTCGGACCGAATGAAGACCAGTCATACATGTCCCGCAAACGAACACTGCTAGATATGCGGACACAATATGCGGGTGAGGACAAGCACATCTGCCACTCATGGGTTCAAAACCCCATTCTCACTTTGACTTTCACGGACAGGGACCTCGATGGAGTCTGAGCGCCGCACAACGACGCCTTGGTCATCTCTGTTTCCATTGCAAAGTGGGAAGTAAATAGAGCTTAGTCGACACAAGAAGTTCACTTAATGTTTCGTTCTACAACGCGTTCTGCAACATGGACCTCAAGGAGGAAAACCTGACGTCTTCAGAAAACTCGCTGATTTGATTCAATGGGGAGAAGTGGTTCCCCATCAGAAAGATAAGGTTGGTTACGGTAGCAGGAGAGTCGCAGCTCAGGAAAGTCCTATTTCTGAACTTCATGGTGGTAGATGCACCGTCATAATAATCTTATCCTGGGAATACCTTGGCTCCACCAGATGGAAGCAGTGGTCTCCACCCTTCTGCAGTGTGTTAAGTATACTGCTAACCACTCCAAAGGAACCATACGTGGAGACCAACTTACGTCACAAGGCTGTCACTACGCCGCACTGAAATAGATAGAGTGCTCCTAGATTCATCTACATCATGAAGAGCAGTCCGACCTAGTACAAGGCCAAAAGACGAAAGAGACATCATTTTCAAGCGGTTCAGGAGCAATCAGCTCTTCCGCCCAGCGAGTCGTAAAGGCCATGGCAAGTGGGAATACATCCCATTGACATTCCGTCGGCGCAAAAATCTGCCCCTCTGCAAGGTTTACTCTTCAGTGACCTATGTAACGCCTCGATAGTTCGCTAAACAATCCGCGAGAGCAATCCGAATTCACTTCAAGGCCAGGATCGAATTCTCTCCGTCAACAGTTAGTTTGCTTTAAGTTGTTTGTTTCCCTTTTCATAGTCAATATTGAGTTTTAGATCTTAAAAAACTTATGTGATTCGCAATCATTTAAGAAATAAAAGAAGAATTACGAAAAACAAACTCTACTGATTATCAGAAAGATGTAACAAGAAGCACCTTGAGGCAGATACAAAAGGCTATATATCACAAATGCCCTGAGGCGGATACAAAAGGCTACATATTGCGAACGCCCTGAAGCGAATACAAAAATTGAGCACTATAAATGTCTGAATACAGTGTGAACTAAAGTAAAAGACTCACTTAGACAATTCTGCTATGGACAACGTCCACGAAGACTTGCCAACCCTCTGATGCAAGCAATCTGCAAAGTGACAGCAAAGGTAAGAGAATGGGAGAACTCGATACCTTCCCAATATAAAGACGAAGTTGGCAGAAGGGATTGAAATACTAAGCAATCAGGTTGCTTCATCAAAACACTCCAGGAAAGTGATCGTACAATGGCGTTGTAGACCTCACGACTAGCTGCTGATTTCCTCAAGAGACATCCCACTGTCTATCCAACCTTCTCAAAGGGCTTAGAAAGAGGAAGATGAAGATGGCCACAAGCAGTGACGTAGTTACGATCTCACAACGTCGTCAAGAGAGACCACTTTTTACATATGCGATGGTAAGTGTGACCGAGAACTACCACACCCGGAGACACCGCACATCAACCAACACTTCGATCATCCATCGGTCAACAATGGGATCTGAGCACACGAAGACACAAGTGGTACGGTGTAACACCAAGGCATCTCCCTTGGTAGGAAATCCGTACTACTTCTCCGCAATATGAGAAGAAATTACGAGACTTTAGCGGATCAACTACGTGCCCACCCATATCAGGTGACCACGCATAACAATAGCTATCTTTATGCCTGATCGGCGCAAATGTCAGAACATTCAGAGACTCTAGAGACAAAGAATCAACTTCAGCCTTTGGAAAACCCAAAGCATTTTCCTTAGCCTTTGGAAAACCCAAAGTATCTTCTTCAAGCAAGAACATTACAGAAGATAAACGCTATGAAAGATAGTGTCTACAACGATTGGAAAACACCATTATATAGACACGATGGTTCACCAAGCGGGCACTCAAGCATTAACTGCCAAGCATTGAATACCGTACGAGAAACTGGAAGACGACGGTTCCCAAGGAAACTGCAAAGACAACGACAATCAATTAATGGTGTTGCACGCAACCCCATCAATTGAGGGGAAGTAACCGATACTCAACCGTCACGCATCCTACGTCGTACGCGAGTCACCGCAATCTACGCCGTACACACAACACACCATGCAGGTAAACCCTAGACCTTTCTCTGCGGACCTATGGGCTCAGCCTATTATTCAAACAACACTCTATCACGTGCTTGGCACGAGCGCTAGAGATTCTAGTCTACCCTGACATACGGATTATACCTTTAGATCACCATCAGATTTAAAGTAATTTCATCCACTCCATGCAACGTGCGGAGGGAGTAGGTTCACACGCCCCCTAGCAGGCGGAACCTTTACTCAAACCAGACAAGCTTAGTCAGCTAAGATTGATGACGATAGCTTCTGGTTCATCCCAACGCCTAGTCAGCTTAGCGCGGGCATCGATGGTTTAGGAAGTGGGAGTTTAATCAACGCTATCACGTCTGGTGACGACGACTCGCCAAGATCATTGCCCCCTTCGCGGTCAATGATCGCCAAACTTAATCAGGTAAGCCTAGTTGGTGATGACTAGTAACGAAAGCTTTTGATCAAAACATGGACTTGTAGCCCCCACTGCGAGGGTGTAGATAGTCTAGAAGGTGGGTGCCCAGTCAGCCACGACCTGATTTCAACGGTTCCCTACGGGACCACTGCTTTTCAGCGTGGCCGCCAAATCACCAAATCTGAACTTGTAGCCTCCACTGCGAGGGTGTAGATAGTCTAGAAGGTGGGAGCCTAGCCAGTCCCGAACTGATTCTTATGGCTTGCCACGGGACTACTTCTTTTCAGCGGGGCCGCCAAATCACCAAACCTGAACTTGTAGCCCATGCTGCGAGGGTGTAGATAGTCTAGAAGGTGGGAACCCAGTCAGCCATGACCTGATTCTGAGGGTTTGCCACGGGACCACTGTTTTTCAGCGTGGCTGCCGAACCTTCCCAAATTTGTAACTCTGTTTCACCCCAGACATCTTTTTTCTAAGTGATCACCTCCGCAACCTACCTTGGGTACCTTTGCTTTCATTTCCAAATCCTTTTTTCAATGCAGATTGGTGGAACAAAGATTCAACGCGTGTACCGACAGTCAACTTTGGGTACATTTGTTGTCAGTTCCAAATTCCCTTATCAAGGCGAAGTGGCAGAACAAAGTATCAACTTGTATACCGACAGCCAACTTTGGGTGCCTATGCTTTCACTACGAATCCTTTTCTCAAGGCAGATTGGCAGAGCAAAGTCTTGATGTGTGTTTCAGCGAAGCCTTACTCCTACCAGGCTGAGATACTTGTAGTGTGCAAACTTTAGTACTAGCCAGTCGGTCAAGCTTTGTAATAACTTTCTTAGTAATCGATAAAGTCTTTTTTTATAATTCGCTTTTTATTCCCTGAATGAATTTGTATCATATTAGCTTGTGCGAACAATTCTTCTAGACTGAAAAAAATAATAATCAAAACAATGAGATAGTTTGACTATGAGCAGGGACTATGATATTCTGGTCCTGAAGGAGATGCACGTGGTCCCGACTCAGACTGTGTAGTTCCCTTAACAAAATAACATGATTCACCGATGATAGCGAAGTCACTAAAAAGTGATTTTCACTCGTGCGAGCCATTTCTTGCTTGTTGTCCGCTTTCCGAGTAGGAGTTTGTCCGTCGATGTGCTGCTACTTAGCCTTGTAATAGATTGTAGTGACAGACGAACAATCTTTTCAGGGCTAGATCCTGAGTCATTATTTAACTGAGTCTTGATTGTCGGGGCCATGTCCTGGTCCGTATGAACTGGATTGTTTATATGTGTTAGAGTTATCCATGGAGCTTAAGTTGTTGTGTTCGGAAGTGGCATTCACGCTCTGATCTATGCGAGGAAGTGGAAGGTTGTTTTCCGGACAAGCCTTAGTCTGGCTCGTGTAATTCACATGAACTCTCCATTTCCTGCTTTTGTTTTTCACCGAGGTGGCATTGGGTCTTCCCCTTGGACTGACTAAGGTCTCATCGTCCGAGCGGGGTGATTTTTATCTCTTTTTTGGGCTCGGGTTTTGATATGTCTAACCCATGGGCCCAAACTGTAATTACTCACAATCTAGTTGTTTTAGCGTTGCATAGTCGCAGTCTTTTGCTGACGGTTGGTCTCCTCGAATTGTCAATTCCGTCTGATTGGCAGTGTACTTGATGCACTGGTGCAAAGTGGAAACTACCGCCTCCATCTGATGGAGCCAAGGCCTCCCCAAGATGATGTTGAAGGTGGATAGGGCATCGACCATCATGAACTCCTGGAACATGACTTTCTGCAGTTGTAGCTCTCCCACCACTACAGTTAGTTTGAGTTTCCCGATAGGGAGCACTTCTCTCCGCTAAGCCCAATCATGGGGTGACTGGCGGGGTGTCAAGTTCTCCAATTTGAACTGCATGCTGCGGAATACATTGAGGAACAAGACGTTGAGAGAGCTCTCCGTGTCTACCAAGGACTTATTCACTTCCCATTTTGCTATGAGGACTGAAATGACCAGGGCATCGTTGTGAGGAGAGTGGATGCCTTGGAGGTCCTCGTCTATGAATGTCAGCAATTGAATTGGGTTCTGAACAAATGTGTATTGCACTTGTTGGTCCTCGTATGTGGGTTGAGTACGCATCTCGCGGAGCGTCCTTTTTCGGGGCCTGTTGGATTGCTCACCTTCCGAGATTACCCTATAGAGAACATATATAATGCCCGACGCTTTTTCCTCTATCTCTTTGACGACCGCTTATCTTTCCTTTTCTGGTATTGTATTTTTTTCAAGCTCAGGAATTCTTTGAGTTTTCCCTTCTTAATCTAGTACTCAATCTCGCTTTTGAGACTCTCATAGTCCTCAGTGTTGTGGTCGTTGTGTTTATGAAAGGAGCAGTATTTGGATTTCCTAGCTGTTTGGCAAGCTAATTCACTTCTCCCCAATTCTTAATGGTATTGAGGATGTCGGACATGCTGGAGTTGAGGGGAGTGAAGGATTTTGACTCGACGAAGTTGAATGCTTTATCTTGTCTTGTACAACCAGAGTCTGGCTTGTTGTCACTTCGCTTCCTTTTACTTCTGTCATTGTCCTCCTGTTTCTTTCCCTCATTTTTATCTCTGGGAACAGAGGATATTTCATGTCAACATCTCCATCCTTTTTGGCGGCCAACATCTCTTCAAGAGTGATGTATTTCTGGGCGTTCTTCAGCAAGTCCGGCATGTCAATCGAAGGATCAAGGGTGTGGAAGTTATATAATTGACCACTCCTCAGATCTGAGGTGAAGGTTGTGACTGAGGTGTCGTCATTACAGCCATCGATCAAAGTCAACTCAATGTTGAAGCGGGTGACGTATTCCCTTAGTGTTTCGCTCGATTTCTATCTGAGACTGAGCAGGTAATGCGAGCCCTCTGATCCATTGGCTTCCAACAAAGCGGGTGATAAACGCTTTGGCCTGTGTCCTAAACAAGTCAATAGACTTCGATGGGAGACTGTGGAACCATGTCAGTGGTGCTTTCTTCAAGCTGATAGGGAATGTCCGACACATTACTATTTCAGATCATTCTTTTAGCGCCATCACATGGTGGTAATGGCGTAAGTGGTCCGACGGGTCCATTGTCCCGTCATAAAACTACAACTTTGGCGGGTTAAACTTCTTTGACAGTGGTTGGTTCATGATATGATCCGTGAACGGGGGGACGGTGAGGTTGTACAACATGTCCGGATTGGTGGCTCGAAGCCAGAAGATGTTTTGCAAAGCAGGTTTGTCGGCCTTAGACGACGGGTCTCCGTAGGCCGCTCCACCAACCTTGGTCCACTGAGAGCTAACAGGGATATAGTGACTCTCATGAACGCGCTCTTTGGTGTCTTTTGGGGACAGAGCTCTTTGCGGCTCTCTGTCTCCATTCGCAGGTGGTGGGTTCTGCTGAGCGACCATCTCCACTGCTTACGCGATTTGCTACACTTGGGCTGTCAGTCGATCCACCCTAGAGTCTATCATGGCTGCTACCGACACAGGGGCCTGGGGTTCTTCTCCTCAGGGGGCCGGTACCACCATAGCTAACGACATTGCACCGGTTCGCGCGTTTGAAGGCTCGGTGATTTCTCCATTATTGCGAGATATCATTGTTACCATCTTTTTGGACTGTAATCAAGGGGTGTTATCACTGATTCTTAGGAACTTTGTCATTCCCCACGGACGACACCAAACTGATGGTGTCAGTTCTCGTTCTCCCTGACCTTGACCTGCACAAGGAACACACGTGAGCCAAAGACCACCGCTGTAGCAGCCGATGGCACTTCAATGCTTAAGTCAGACAAGGCTTGAGAAAGGTGTAATGTTGTAAATTGGGTTATGTTCGTACCTTTGTTCGTCAACCTTGTGCCCCATTTATCATGCGAGAGCCTTTGTTCGGCTATGCCTTTGATGGTGTAGTTTAGGGAAATATATCTTGCTAAAAATTCTTCCCTTGTGGAGTGTTGTCCATGCTTGAGAGTTTCCATGCACAACTTATACTCTGATATTTGTTCCCTAATAGGAGTCAATATATTGCTTGTATGCTCGTCTTAGGTTAAACTCCTTGATACTTGCCTTATTAAGTCTTACAGGTATTGGGCTTGACCTTATGATGTATTGGCTTAACTAGGCATCGCTTATTGGGTCCAACCTCCTTGACCCTGCCTCAGTGGGCTTTGTGTTATCTTGGCTTTGCCAAATTGAGCACTCTTCTAGGCCCGCTTTACTTTGTTGACGAGATCATCAAGACACATGTACGGTGCGGATTACTGGACGATTTGGTGTATCATCAATCATAATATAGGGTCTGAGTCATTAGGGGTTTCTCTCCATTCTATGTTTTTCAACATTCGATCAACTCGCCGGTAAAAGATTCTTCTTCTAACTTTCTCTTTTTATTTCTTCTTCTTCTTCTATCAACTAGGCCAAAAAATCAAGTTGAGGTGGAATTGGATCCGTATGATCGGAGGTGGAGAAGGGTAGAAGAGGGTGGTAGTGATATGATGGAGGATTGAGGAGGGTGGCCGGTATTTTGGTGGTAGTGACTTGATTTGGGTTGGTTGGTAATGGTAGTTACCTGATTTGGATTAGTTGAAGGGTGGTTAATGCCTAGTGATTGTTCGCTGGCGCGAATCTAGTTTCATAAAGGAAGCTGGTTGGAGTTAGTCAGTTGGTGGTGGTGGAGGAGAAAACCCTAATTCTTAATCATTTTTCTCAATTTGAATTTAGGGGCAAAGATGGAATTATGAAATTGTTTAAAAAGTAAGTCAAAGTCAATGGGGTTAATTCTGAAAAATTATTAAAACAATTTTTTTATTGTATAATAAATACTAAATCATATTATAATATACAATTAAGTTGGGCTAATTCAAAATGGATGAGCAAATTAAGTACAATTGAGTGGCTAAAAATCAAATTCAAAGTTTGAACCATATGTGGTCAACATGATCGTTCAATCAAATAGTTGTTCTTGCAGTCGAGTCAAAATGACTGTGATAGTGACCAGAGGAGTAGTCGACTAGATTCTTTTGGTTCCATTCTATAAATCGAAAACCTCATCATTTGCTCCATTCAGTCTATAAATAGAAAACCTATTCATTTGCTCATTTAAAATTGGAAATTTTGGAAAACTTGATAAAGCCATAAAAATGTTCTCCAATTTCAAGAACTTTTCTTAAACACCCTCCATCTTCTTCTATTTTTTATTGAGTTTTAAAAAAAATAGAGTTTCAGGGCTTTATTGTGAGTTTCATTTGGACCGAACAACTTCTTTGTTTACGATCTAAAGCCTTAGAATGACCAACTCCTCACTTCAATCCTCCAAACTTGTAAGGGTGAGATTTCATTTCTAAGCTATAAAGAAGTGAAACTTTGAACTTAAATGTTCTCTGATCAATCTATTTGAGAGACATTCATAGGAAACCAAAAAATCAAGTGTTGTTTGTCATTTATTGGAATCCTATTGTGCACAATTGACCTTGTGAGGTTGTGCTTGTAGATCGGAAAAAGAGTTCCCGTTAGAGCAAGCTTTGTACTCCACTTCGTGGGAATACAATAATAAAAACTTGTGGCATATTTCGCCCTTCCATAAAAAATAAAAATAAAAACCAATTGGGGCCAGTCAAATCCCAATTTAGGTGAAACTCGTTATATCCTTGTGTTATGTGGTGTTGTCTCTTATTGTTTCTCCTTATTTTAACTCATTCATGTTGGTGCACTTCATTGCTTGAGATATATTCTTAAAATATTTAATTGCACGTTTAGAAAAGTGATAATTAGGTTTTCGAGTTCACATTTTCAAACTTAATTTAGAAATGTTTCTATTGGTGTGATTTAAGGAGAAGTCAACAAACACAACGGTGATCCATTCTACCAAGTGTTTATGAGACCATATTTGATTCAAACATTCTTCCACAAAGTTTGCGAATAACTAGTTAACCTCGCTCATACATATCTTCAATTTCAAGGATTCTCTATTTTCACAATATCTTAAATACGCCTACACAAACATTTAAGTCACACAACCCCATCAAGGGGTGGCGCAAGTTCGTTGTAAAGTTCTGCCAAGAAGGCTTCTTCATCAAAATCGATTGAATACTTCAATTTCACACTCTGAAGTTGCACCAATCTCCTATTCACATTGAAAGAAAAATATAATATTAGTAACAATAAATAAAAGTCTAGGAGCTATGCACCAACTTTAAAGGTAGATAACAAATTAAATTCTAAGTTAATGTAATATAAAAATAAAATGGAGCAAGCTAATTGACTGCACCCTAAGTATTTTTTGATCATTTTCTGCATTCACAAAACATTACCATCGTGCCTAAGTAGCTATTTTTTTTTTTAAGGAAAAATGAAACTCCTTCGATTTATTAACCTAGTTGGTGCATCCAGTATGGTGTGCTAAAATCATTTTGGATGTCCATTAGCAAAGAAAAAAATGTCATTAAACATAAATGGCTAAAATGATGTTCCGATTTTCGTATTATATTGTATATAAAACTCTCAATGTGTTGACAATGTGCAAAAATATAGGAGAACATAAGGGAAAGAAAACTTAGATCTGAGTTTATTTCTCCTATTCAAAATTTGTAAATTCAATCACTGCTAACCTAGGCTAAATACTTAACCTCGATTGTTCCATTATTTGATTTCATGCAATCTCGATGTAAATCAATGAATTTATTTTCACACAACTACAAGCACTCAAATGGTCTTACTAGGTCTATGAATCTCATGGTTTTCATATCAAGAAAATGTGGTGTACATATCTGGTTTCATTCTTGTTTCTGTAGCAAAAGAGATCAAGAAAATGAAGTACAATAATGGATATTTGCATAGAGCTTGAGAAATCAAAAACAACTTTCATTCTTACTCTCTCTTTATTTGGTTTAAATCAAACACTATCTTTTACTTGAGAAATCGACTATGTTTGGTTATTCAGCCTGTAAGTCATGTGCCCAAGCCCAAGTCACGCCAGCCCAAGAGGCAGAGGCTTGGCCCAGTACATAAGGCCCGAACGTAAATCTCAGAGTTGTCATAGGCCCAAGATCCAGTCGCACAAATCAGCTCTTAGCCCAATCAAACATTGGGTCCTAAACAAAGCCAAGTGCCAAAGAGACTCAGTCAAGGATAGGTAACATCTTGCGTGATATCTCCTCCCTCCATCATGGCTTCAATAACAGAGACAATTGTGGAGGGAACACTCGCTACTTAAGGTGAGAAAAGGGAAAAAGAAAGGTACACATTACAATTTACATCTAGTCTTCACTCTTCCTTACATCGATATTTGACTTAAGCATTGGAGTGCCTTCGGTTACCACAACAGTGGTCCCTGGCTAACCACTACTCATTTTTGCAGGCTTGAGATCAGCGAGATCAACAAGGACAGATTCAGACACATAAGGACCTAAAGACAAAATTGGTAAAAATTATGATACATAACGTCTAATCAACCATAATTCAACTCAACACATTATTTGCAATTTTCATACATGAAACCACATAAGCATATGTTAATTTTTTTTCATGTAGGGATTAAGAAATGAACTTGTTGAAATGAAAACCAAAGTATATACCAATTGCTTCCATATGAGTTTTGCATATGGAATTAATTCACAAATCATGAAATAATTAAAGCAATGATTCCTTAAAAAAATCTCATTAAATGATAATCAAGTCTTGATTTGTTCATTAAAGAATAAGGAATTTAAGAGGAGAGAAAAACTAATTTTTTCGATCCATTCAAATCATTTGAGGTTGAACGAACCATTTGGTTATCTAAGGAAAATAAAGGAGAAGTGTGGAAGAAGAGTTGAAAGGAGCTTTCGTATTAGTATATGTTTCATTTGGAGAGTTGTTGAGCTTTTAACCACTTCATCTCATCCTTGAGTGAAGCTATCATCTTCCATTGAGTGAGGAGTGAATGTAAAAGAGTTTTATGGTATTTCTATCCGACAAACAAGTGTTACTAGACGAGAAAAACCCCTTTAATGTTACCCTTGCCTAAACTGAACTTCACCCGTGTGGGTTCTTGACTCCGTGGTGTGCATTCGTACAAGAAATCGTGTGATACCCTTGTGTGGGCGGACCTGAGAGAGAGGGTGCGGGTGAAGCCCGTGATGGCGAAGCCCAATAGGCCTGTGGATCCCAAGAGAGGTTGGGCGAGCTACCAAGGGGAGATTATAGTCCTACGTCGCCTAGGTGAGGGAAGGGGATGTGCTATATATGTACGAGGTAGGATCTACAAAGTACTACACGTTTTTAAGCCGTGCGGGCCTTGGGCCCAAAGCGGACAATATAGTACTCTGTGGATCGGATCGTTACAGAATGGTATAGAGCCGGACCTAGCCGGAAGTGTGCCAACGGGGACGTTGGGCTCCCTTAGGGGGTGGACTGTGATACCCTTGTGTGGGCGGACTTGAGGGAGAGAGTGCGGGTGAAGCCCAATAGGCCTATGGATCCCAAGAGGGGTTGGGCGAGCTACCAAGGGGAGATTAAAGTCCCACGTCGCCTAGGTGAGAGAAGGGGATGTGCTATATATGTACGAGGTTGGATCTACAAAGTACTACACGTTTTAAAGTTGTGCGGGCCTTGGGCCCAAAGTGGACAATATAGTACTCTGTGGATCGGGTCGTTACAAATCATCACCTCGATAATCTCAAGTAAGTGGTAAGCCTTGGTTGTGTTGCATCCCATGTTGGTATGATCCTATGTTTAATCGTTAAATCTCACGGAGCACAAATATACAAACCAAGTTGTATCTCCGATATCCCAAGCACACGCCCATAAGACTTAGTTGTGGTGCATCCCATTGGTGATCGCCAATGTGTCATAAGATGCGGAACAGAGCACTTGGTTTGTGTCGGTAAGTCTCATAGGAGCACGACGATTAGACCTTGCGAAACATTGATTGAGAGTAGAGTTTATCTTTTGATCAAGTAATAAAGATTGCATGTACATCTATCACATAGTGGAAAACACTTCTTTGAAGATATTATTTATTGTGTTGACTTCGTCAATGAGGACTTGCTTCACTCTTTACTAGGGGTGGGCATGAGACGGGATGGGACGGGATATACCCATCCCGTTCATACGGGATCGGGACGGGACGGGATGGGAAAAACCTCATCCCAATCTCGTCCCATCCCAAACGGGTTCGGGACGGGATCAACGTGCTTCCTGTGGCTGCCGCGAAGATTATCATCATATAAGAGCGTCAAAATAACTTTCTTATAATTAGATATTGATGTGGCATGCAAATATAAGCGTAGCCACTAAATCCCCTAACAATGAAGTCGAGTGGGTTTGACTTTTAGAAAATTACATGATAAATGGGCCCACTAAGAGTATTGTGTCGCTGTGATGACCTCCCAACTGATTTTACAATTTCATTACAGCGGGAAACAAAATTCATGGTTCCTTGACAAAATGACATTTCATCTTTTGTTAGGGAAGAAATATAGACCTATTGGTGATGCTCTAACATATTCATAATGGTTTACCATCAATACATATATTGTAATTAAAAAAAATTATTTTTACAGTTTTGGGCATCTCAAATTCTTGGCTCCGCCCCTTAATGTTCCATTCTGAATATGTATTACTCAGTTAATTGTCATTTTTCATCTTCACTTGGGTATTATCAATATTTGGAAGTTAAATAATTTGAGCCACTTTTATTGGAAATCCAAGCAACAGTCTGCTATCTTTCTCTTGCTTAATGAATATTTATTTATTGAAGTAACATTTCTGTTACCACTGCAAACACCATGAGTTTATGTCTGTAAGTTTATATGAATAAAAATAAATAAAAATATTAAAAAAAATAGCTCGGGACGGGACGGGATTGGCGGGATTGAAAATCTTCATCCCATCCCATCACATTCTAAAACGGGACGGGACGGGATGAAATTATTCAATTCCATTAAGACCCGAAAAAATCAGGACGGGATGAGATCGGGATCGCGGGATGGGATGGGATGCCCACCCCTACTCTTTACCATGCGATCTCCAAACTGCAAAATGAAGAACAACAAGCCCTCATGAGGATGTACCAAGAATTCCATGTCAACCTCATAGAACACCCATCGACTTCCCCATGATTCCCTTAGTAGTAGATCGAGATTGAACTAGCCAAGGGCAAGTGATGTCTTGAGGGCCACTTGACTCGCGGATTTATGAAATTGCTCGAGACTCCTCCAACTAGGCATAAATAATAGTTATAATCCCCGATGGTGGTGGAGACCTTTCCATAATTTGTTGATCCGTCAGCATTAATTTTTATCTAATTTGTTAGATCCTGAACCATGTACTGCGGCTCGAAATAGTTGTGGGTAGGACAATCCTGATCAAGTGGTAATTGCAATATGGCATATCACCTCGGTGTATGACAAAGTTTCATTGTGGTCCTCCTTAATCTTCCTAAGCAGCTCGGGAAGAGGCAAAATCAATGTATTAAACTTTCTACTACCATAGTCCCTCAACTTCTATTTCAATTTATTTGGTTGTCTTCAACGATTATCTTCCTATGCATGCCTCTTAATCAAAGTCTTCCTCCATGATGACAATGGCAACGGATTCATGATGGAGGAAGATATCAGTTAAGAGGTAGACATAGGAAGATAATCGCTGGATTTTAATTTCAGTATTATGGAATATGCAACTAATAGTTTTCCCAAGTCGATCCCTTTCTAATGATATTTTCTATGTTATGGTGTTAGACAGTACTCCCGTATTCAAGGCAAACACTAATACCTTTTCATCTAGATTGTCAACTTGCACCACCTTACCCTTGAATCTTGGTAAGTGACTCCTTCCTTGTTTGATTAAAACAAGGTCAATAACATTTACTTTTCTCTTCTTCTAATGAATGTAATACACAGTGAAGATTTATTCTAAATTATAAAATTTTGATTGGATCCTAGTGGCAGTGCTTGGAACCAAGTAGTTATTCAGGAACAATAAGCACCAAAGGTTCTGAAACTGGGGTGCCCCCTAGAGCATCATCATCTGTTTGACATGTATTTCTACCGGATCCAAGGTTCCATAGTAAATCTCAAACTGAGGCCACCTGAAATTAGACAAAATTGTCATCTATTGAATCTCATTTGATAGAGGTGAAGTTCTGAGTTGTTTCAACGCCTCCCTAGCCGAGGTTCCCACTAACTGTTAGTTCCTCACTTTGTCTCAGAGTTCTCAGAACTCCCTTTCTCTGATCACATCAATCCCTTAACAATTTCTGTCGTCAACAGCTAGGGTTGCCGAGTTTGGAATTTGACACCCTATCTCTATTTTTTATCTCAATCCATGTAACAGATAGTGGGAAACCGTCCCACTTTGTCCCTCAAAAAACATAAAGTGCTTTCATTCATCTTCCCCTTCCCTTAGTCGCCTAATCAACCACTCCAATGTCTTTATGTTTATCTCTCTATATCAAATTCCTCCATGGGTCTTTCTTTGCATTTGTATCTACATAAGAGTTAGTGATGATAAGTCGAGTGCATTGGGTGATTACCTACGGCTGGTACAAGTTTGGAACAACCTGAAACCTGCAAATGGATAGTAGGCATTGATTTTATATGCACTTCATAATGGATAAGAAAATTACAAGTTCATTTAATGAGTGTCTGCCATAATCCAAAGTGCATTCACTGATTACCTACCATATCAACAATACGATAGGCACAATGAAACAATTTCAAATGGGTGTCATACCCTGTAAATTGTTATATTTTGGTTTTCACGACATGCAAATTGTATAAAGTCATTGCTCACCATCCAATTTTTATGGTAGATTAAACTTCAATATATTTGTAAGGTCTTAAACTAGTGCCTCCCATCCAATTTTATGGTAAGCATGAAATTATGTCAAATGGGCTATCATAGTCTGAAAATTGTTTTAAACTCGTGCATACCATCAAATTTCTATGATAGGCATTGATTTAAATCTATTTCAAATGCGCTGCAAATGATTTTAAACTAGGCAGGCGTTGATTCAAACTATTTTAATTTGATTGTCATACACTAAAATGGTTTTAAATCGGTGTCTACAGTCAAATATTATGGTAGGCATTGAGTCAAATTGTTTCATATATACCCTGCAAATGTTTTAAACTAGTGCCTACTATCAATTGTATGATAAGCATTAATTCAAACTATCTCAATTTGGTTTTCATAACCCGCAATTGGTTTTAAATACCCTGCATATGGTTTTAAACCAATGCCTTTTATCCAAATTTTTACGTAGGCATTGATTCAGATTGTGTTGAATATGATCATAATATGAATATGAATTTGGAAAACAAAGAAAAACAAAGCAAGAGAGATCAGGTTTTTGGAGATAATCGAGAGAGAAAAAAAGAAGAGAAAAAAAAGAGGTGTTGGCTTGTGTTTCAAAAACATAGAATGCGTGAGACACTGAGGGTGTGTTTGGTTGCATGAAATCCTATGTTATGGGAATTCATAAGGGGACCCTTACATTTTAGGCTAAATTGATGTATCATTCCACATCCACCATTTGATTTTGTGATCAATGGTGGGAATGGAAGTCCCATGAACATATGAATCTCACTCCTTGGTCCCCCAAGGCATGTGATTTTCATGTTCATGAAACTTCTATTCTCACCATTGATCACAAAATCAAATGGTGGATGTAGAGTGATACCTCAAATTAGCCTAAACTATAGAAATTTCCTCATGAATTTTCATGGCATAAGATTTCGTGCAACCAAACACACCTTGAGTGAGATGAGGAGGGTGGTTTTGTTGCAGAGAGAAAGAAAGTGCGAAAAGAGAGAACTGGTGCAGAGAAGGAGGATGACTTGTTGAATAGGAGTTTTGTTGCAAATATATGTTGATGAGTTGTCAAAACAAATCCTAAGATATGTTTTATGTTTATGTTTATTTGAATTTAAAAAGAATTACAATTTAAGTGCTTTCAAATCATATTTGGATTTGGATTTGTATTTGGAGCTCAACTTATGGGATTCAAATTTGGATATGTCCTATAAAATGAAAAATTCGGACAGAATTGGATAGGATTCGAGTTTCCGATTTTCTTATTGAATTAGGATTCAGATTCAGATTCGGGTTTCATACAAGCCAGTCTAACTCCAAACCGTTGACAATGTTATCGAGTTTTCCATGTTGACACATACCCATGTAAATTTAATTTGATTGATTTGAAGAGAAAACATGTGCATGTATGGTTAAACTCAAATTACCTTCTCCCTAATCCTCCATCTTTTTCCTCCCCCACTTTTTTTTATTCACTATTTTAAATTTTAATATGCAAACAGATATACACAAAAAACGACAGGATAAATATCACAAAGGCATGTAATTACTCATCTGAATGGATGGATGTCTACATTGTGAAATGCCCAAGCAACTAGCTTGCTTTCTAGACTCTTGTGAGCTTTTGAGAAAATAGTAAAAACCAGAACCATCAACAACAAAGCACGGGATCTCGCTGATAAGGAAAATCCCTAGTTAATAGTCAACAACTAACTTAACTATTAGGCTCTAGCTGAGTCCGTGAATGCCAGGCAGGCTTCCTTGCACTTATGATCAGTTTTCACCACCAAAGTATATATAAGAGCAAGCAACCTTCATCACTGTTGAATTGGATTTAAACATTTTATTGCAAGTTGAAGTATAAATTATGGCACAGCTTTGTTGCCCGATTGAGATGGAACCAAGGACCCTGAATGAAGGTCAACTCAATCATGCCCGGGTAATTTCCACCTCTTACTATCAATCTAATTAGTATCCCCAGTGATATTTATGAGATGTTGAGGCAATCACGTAGTATAGATAACAAGTAGAAACCAGCAGTCATCCTCTTATTTATTTATTTTAATTATATTTGTATTTTTTTTTTCTTAATGAAGGAAGCAGCAGTGGACATAGCTCAGAAAATGGAATCAGTTGAAACCTCAAATGCATTTACTGAGGTAAGTGCTTCATATTCACAAGTCATAACTCTTCGTTTCTATTTTACAATCATTTTGAATCTCTGTTCACGTATACAACAGAGATTGAAGCCAGTTGTTCCCATAAAAGAGATGGAAGAAATGGTTGAGAGGAGACATCAACTCCATGTACTTGTTGCTGAAGTTAATGACAGAACATATGAATGCGCCTGCACCACCAACAATGTAGATGAAACACCTGATATATCTAAGATTAGGGAGCCCCTTTCTGCTCCTTTTTGATGTTTATCATTTGCTGCGTTTTTATAATAAAGTGAAATTTTATTTAAGCAATTCTACTTTTGTGTGTTTGATTTATGTCTAAACAGCATAACAGATTCTATTCTTCTATCAAAGTTTTCATAACTTCATGTAGAGAGGTTTTATAGCTAAAACGTAGACCAGACCAAAAGCATCAAAGACCCGTATAATACAACACTTCCTCTTTCCTCAGCCATTCTTCACGTATCCCTCAAAACTGCACAAGGAATCTGATGACATCACATTGTCTTGCAAATTAGCAAACTCTCTATCAAATAATTCTCTTTGCCTCTCCAACTATCATAGCCATCAATGGAGTCTGCTACCTCCAATTCATCAGCAGAGAACTACCAGGACATCCGCAGGTCCAAGCCAACACAATCATTTGCAGATCGAATAGTCCAAGCTCTCCGCCACCCTCTTCGCCTCCTTCATTGAGCAGAATGTAATTTCTACGTCTTAGATGCAACGGGCAACATGTACATCGTTACCACGCCTTTATGCACATGCCCAGGCCAAACCACTGGGCATGCAGGAATCCTGTGCATGAGGAGTGTTTGATGAGATGGAAGAGGACCAAGGGGAGGAGGTCTGCTAATTGTGTGATTTGCAGGGCAAGATGGAGGGACATGAGGGAGCAGGACAAGTATCTGAACTTAGCTACTTATGTTAGTGATGACAAAATGCATGCTTGACAACTTGACAGTTAAGGTGCATAATGTGTACGAGTTGATGAATTAATGTTTCAGAAAACATGTGTTATGATAAAGTAGCTAGTCTTATATTTGTTTGTAAATAACAGAAGAAAACCATTTATATTAGCATGAATTTCTATTTTTTTGTTTTTCTTCACTCGATGCCACTGAGGAAGAAGAGGGAGGGATCTGTAAGGAAAAGGGATCAACAGAAAAGCGCAATTGCTAATAATGTTGCTGCAAGAACTACCTCGCTCAGATCCTAAGATTTACTTGCAAGTTATGTCCATATTCCAAAATCACAATCTTACACAAGATATTCTAAATCAATTGTCAAATTCGAAAAAAGACTTGCTGCATCCACTCACTCGTAGTTGTGGCTAGAGGGACACCAAAGACCGTACTGTTACATTTACAACCTACAGTCCAAACCAGCAATTTATAGTTGTGGACTTGTGGTTCTACATGGCTGACATGTTGAAGCCTTGATGTGGTTTCATCTTTTTAATAATAATAAGGGCTGAATTTGTAGTTTACTACACCTGTGCCATGTTGACTTGAGAGTCAGTTAAAAAGCGATAGCGGTTGTGTATTGTCTGCAAATATGAGAACAAAGCAGGGTATTCTGGTCCTGGCATAATTACGTATGTCAAATCACTATTTCCACTGTTTGATTTTTCAAAGAAAAAAAAATCTTGGTAAAGTTTTCCACTGAAATTTTTCGCTTTTTCTAAATGGCGAGGGAACCAGCGAGGAAACGGGCGAGGGAGGGGGTGTGACCCTTCATCCCCCTCGTGATGTGCGCCTTCACGAATCTCGAGGGAGTGGATGAAGAGTTGCGCCCCCCTCCCTCGCCTGCCCTCACGCCGTCTCCCTCGCTCCCTAGATGTACTCTAATTTTTTTTTCATTGTTTGATTGCAAAAAAAATTTTAAATACTTTAGGATTTACGGGTTTTGGGTATTGAGAATAGTTGTGAGACGTGTGGGCCTAGCGTGTTGTGAGAGTTCGGGTCTGTTTGGCGGGGTTTAGAACCGTTTGGACTTATTCAGTGTTGGGCTGATGCTGGGGCTCATATTTCCTCGAGATCATCATGACATATGTATGGCTTAGAGGTGTAACCATTTTTATGTATCATCAGCTACCCCCCCCCCCCGAGTTAGTGGGGCGTCACATCGGTTCGCTAAGTCATCTCTTGAAGGAATGCACCGCTTATGATGATTGAATATGAATTGATGCTTAAACTGCATGCCGCATTAATGGAACGTACATTGGTTCGGCGGGAACCCAACCTCTATTTAGGTCGTCCGTAGTATAGAGTATGACTCTTCTGTTTATTTGCTTTTGAGGATATTGCTCTGACTAGAAAATATTTTCTATTTTCTTCATGGCTCAACAAAACCTTCTTGACGACGCAATCTTGGCCAAGGGCCTAGAGTTTTTGTCCGAGCCTAGCCTTGCTGAAATCCGTACGAAGTTTGGAGTTCCTGAGGACCTACCGTTGTATGTCCTGACGGGTGACCAAACGCCAATGTCGCCTCCGACCGGTTTCATCTGCTTGCATCGTGGGATGATTCAGACCGGAGTGCGTTTTCCAGTTTTGGACGTGATTTGGGAGCTCCTTAATCTTTTAGGAATTCCTCCGGTCCAATTGGGGCCTAATGGATATAGGATCATCCTCATGATTCTGCTCAGTGCCAATGAGGCCAATGTCACCGTGACTCCGTGGTGATTCAGTTGCTGACTTCTTTCCGACTGAAGGGTAACGCTATCTGTAAGATGACGTCGCCGGCTTGTTTTGTTAATCTGCCTGATGACTTAGAATTCTGGCAGAAGTATTACTTCTTGACTCCTGCGGATTCGAAGTATTTTCAGTGCAAGGGTCATCCGCTCGAGCGACAGTTCAGGCCACTTCGTAAGGTTCACCCTTTTTTGCGACTTTGATATGATTGATAACGGGCTGACTGATTATTGTTTGTGTCTTTTTAAATGAAAGTTTCCTACTACTCATCTTACCTTAGAGGAGAAAAATACCTTAGAGACGTTCCGTGAGTTGCCGAAAAGGAATGTGGTCGATGTAAAAAGAGTTTCCAACTTCATCTGTAGTAGGTTGTGGAACAACTGGCATGTTGCCCCCACTCTATACCAAACATCGCGAATTAAAGTTGAAAATGGGGCCCCTTCGAGGAAGAGGAAGGTTGTTGGGAAAAAGCTCTTGTTCTGTCTGACGCAGATGAGCAGTCTGAAACGCTTGCCTCCTTCGTGAAGAAGGGGTAACGTACAAGAACTAGGTCATCTTCGGCACGACTCACTCCAGTAAGGAAAGAGCGCGAGTCTGCTAGGCCTGTTGGGGCAGAGACCAACGTTTTCGGTTTGGAGAAAGATTACTTGCGGTTTGCAGGAGTTGTAGATAGATCGAGCCTTAAAGACACGCAGGTCAAAGCTTCGAATGGTCGCCTTGTGCGAGTTACAACGGCAGCTTCCGCTGGTGTTCTAATGGATATAGGATCATCCTCATGATTCTGCTCAGTGCCAATGAGGCCAATGTCACCGTGACTCCGTGGGTGATTCAGTTGCTGACTTCTTTCCGGCTGAAGGGTAATGTTATCTATAAGATGACGTCACCGACTTGTTTTGTTAATCTGCCTGATGACTTCAAGTTCTGGCAGAAGTATTACTTCTTGACTCCTGCGGATTCGAAGTATTTTCAGTGCAAGGGTCATCCGCTCGAGCGACAGTTCAGGCCGCTTCGTAAGGTCCACCCTTTTTTTGCGACTTTGATATGATTGATAACAGGCCGACTGATTATTGTTTGTGTCTCTTTGCATGAAGGTTTCCTACTACTCATCTTACCTTAGAGGAGAAAAATACCTCAGAGATGTTCCGTGACTTGCCGAAAAGGAATGTGGTTGATGTAATAAGAGTTTCCAACTTCATCTGTAGTAGGTTGTGGGACAACTAGCATGTTGCCCCCACTCTATACCAAACGTCGCGAATTAAAGTTGAAAATGGGGCCCCTTCGAGGAAGAGGAAGGTTGTTGGGCCAAAGCTCTCGTTCTGTCTAACGCGGATGAGCAGTCTGAAACGCTTGCCTCCTTCGTGAAGAAGAGGTACCGTGCTAGAACTGGGTCATCTTCGGCACGACTCACTTCGATGAGGAAAGAGCGCGAGTCTGCTAGGCATGTTGGGGCGGAAGCCGACGTTTTCAGCTTGGAGAAAGATTACTTGCGGTTTGCAGGAGTTGTATATAGGTCGAGCCTTAAAGACGCGCAAGTCAAAGCTTTGAATGACCGCCTGGTGCGAGTTACAATGGCAGCTTCTGCTGGTGTTGATTCGCGTGGGATTGTTCTTATAGAAGGCTTCCGTGAAGATTTGCCTGAGACTGTAAAATCTTATCACCCCATTGTTGTTTTGCCTGAGAGTGGTCGCGGTACTGACCATGTCTCCTGTAGTTCAAATTGCTCACCGTCTCGTTCTAGGCTACAGCTAGACGTGTTGGAGGGTCCTTTGCATAATTCGCTTCCTCCTCTCCCTCCAGATCCCATTAAGTCGTTTCATACCAAAGGTTCGGCTGTTAGTGACAAGGGAAAGGCCACGGAGGAGAGCCTGAGGATGATGGCAACCGTGAAGGGTGGTGCTGGCGTAATCCCTAATTCGGGGAAGCTTCATCCGGGTGCACAGATAGCTGGTTTGCGTTGAACTTGGTGAAGATGAGTTCACAGGTCTGGCACCAAGAGGTGGACGTAGAGTATGCTTCGAGGAAGCAAATAAGCAAGCGTCACAGCTGGCTGATGGACCACGCTCCAAAACCCTAGGAGGATACGTTGAAAGGATGTACGAATAAGGGCTTGAAGTACCTTATGTTGGGCATGTTTCATTTGAGCTAAGCAGTCGTTGCAAGGACGAAAGTCGAGGTGCTCGAGAGAGGGTATACACCTTGGAGCGTGTCTTCAAGCACATGCAGGCACTGTATTCTGATGCGCTCTATGAAATTGAGCAGCTGAAGAAGCAGGGTGAGGAGAAGAGGCTGGATCAGTCAACCGTGGTTGCTGAGACTCAAAGGGCTCGTTTGAAGGACCTCGAGTGTAATCTGTCAGATGTGGTATCCGAGAGGGACGAACTTAAGCAGGAGGTCGGATCCGCCGAGAAGTCGAGGTTACGCAGGAAGTTGCGGCTAAGGTGTGTTCTGAACTGCGGTATTTTATTGACAAGAGTGTTTCGAAGGAAGCCGACTGGGCTACTGAGAAGCAACAGTTGGAATCCGATGTGGAGTTCTATGCTTGAGAGGCAAGAAAGGCTGAGGACCAGCTTGAATTAGAGTGGCATGAGCTTAGTGCTGTTATGAACAATCTGGCCACAGAGCAGTCTCGAGTCAATGCGCTGACTGGCAAGTTAGAGCTACTAGAGCGTGAACTTGTTGACGCAAAGGTGCGAGATGAAGAACTTCTTCAGGAGCAGGGCAAGTGTGAGTTCCGCTGGGTTGTATATGGCCGGCTGAAGCTGTTGGCGCTGATGAAAGAGAAACACCTGGAATGGGATCTCGGCCGTTATAAGATGTCATATGTACACTTGTCTGTTACCTCTGCGTCATTGGACGAGGAAGACAGTTTGGGCCCTGATTTTCAGGTCGTGGCGCTCGTGGACGCTACTTCTGCTCCATCTTCTACTAGACTTAGCACTTCTGTTTTTGTACCTTCTCCTAATAAGGAGTAATCTTGGTGTGATTGTACCCCTTTTCGTTTTGACCGTTAATGAAAACAGCTTTATCTGTTTCATGCTTGTTGTCTTTATTGCATATTTTTCATTTCGCTTTGTCATCTTGCTTTGGCATGGGCTGGTTGAATCAATAGGATGTTGACTGGTCTGTCTACAATAGAGAGCTTGACCGCTTTATATTGTGAACGACTCAGGGTCATTGCTGTATAGTCATGTCCGATAGAGGGCAGGTTGCGGATAGTCTAGCCGAGGGTTGATTCGCCCGAGTTGTGTTTTGTCCCCAAGGTAAGCTGCTTGAGGCTCACCTTGTTGCTCTGACCGGTCGACTGCAGTTGCTGCTATGAGTGACTTGCGATGACCGAGTGTATGTGTCAGAGTGTTCGTGTCGAGTCATGCGCCGTAAGCTCGGGTTGGCATCCTAAGTAGCTCTTATCTGGGCATTGGCTGTACGATCTCTGTATCGGCGCAAATAGCCTTTGTTAATATTAGAATGTCGACCCATTTGAGCGTGAAGACATTAACTCAGGCTGAAAAACAATGGTCTCGTGGCAAGCCGTCATAATCAGTTCAAGACTGACTAGGCTCACACCTTCCGAATCGTTTATGACCGAGTAAGTGGACAAAAGACTCGGGGAGTAAAAGTTTAGCGACCAGGATGAAAACAGTGGTCACGTGGCAAGCCATCGAAATCAGTTCAGAACTTACTAGGCTCCCACCTTCCGAATCATTTATGACCGGGCAAAGCGGACTACAGATTCGGGGAGTATTAAGGTTTGGCAACCAGGCTGAAGAGCAGTGGTTTTGTGGCAAGCCGTCAAAATTAGTTCAGGACTAACTAAGCTCTCACATTCCGAATTGTTTATGATTGGGCAAAGCGGACTACAGATTCGGGGAATATAAGGTTTGGCAACCAGTCTGAAGAGCAGTGGTCCTGTGGCAAGCCATCGAAATCAGTTCAGGACTAACTAGGCTCCCACCTTTCGAATCATCTACACCCTCCCTGCGTAGTGGGGGCTACAAATTCGAGATAGGAGTTTGACGACTAGGCTGAAAACAGTGGTCACGTGGCAAGCCGTCTTGTTTCCGCCTGCCATGGCCTTTTCGACTCGCTGGGCAAAAGAGCTTATTGTTCTTGTACCGCTCGAGAATGATGTCTCTGTCGTTGTCTGGCCTTGCACTGGGTTAGGTTGCCCTGCGAGATGTAGCTGAATTTGATAGCACTCTATCTGTTTCAGTACGACGTAGTGGCAGCCTCGTGTCGTAGGTCGATCTCCACGTATTGTTCATTCGGAGTGCTTAGCAGTATACTTAACACACTGGTGAAGGGTGGAGACCACTGCTTCCATCTGGTGGAGTCATGGTCTTCCAAGGCTAAGATTGTAGGACGACGGTGCACTTACAACCATGAAGTCTAGAAATAGGACATTCCTTAGCTGCGATTCTTCAGCTACCGTGGCTAACCTTATCTTTCCGATGGAAAAGCACTTCTCCCCGCTGAATCCGATCAGCGGGTGTTCTAAAGACGTCAGATTTTCCTCCTTGAGGTCCCCGCTGCGGAATGCATTGTAGAATATAACGTTAAGCGAACTTCTTGTCAACCAGGGTTCTCTTTACTTCCCACCTTGTTTTGGAGACCGAAATGACTAAGGCGTCGTCATGTGGCGCTCGGACTTTTTCGAGGTCCTTGTCCGTAAAGGTCAAGGTGGGGATGGGGCTCTGAATCCTTAAGTAGCAAATGTGTTTGTCCTTATTCGCGGGTTGTGTTTGCATGTCCAGTAGAGTCTGCTTGTGGGACCTGTATGACTAGCTTTCATTTGGTCCGACTCCATGAATGACGTATATTATCCCTGGAGTCTCATTTTCTATTTTTTTTTAACTAACTCCCCCATGTCCTTTGTTTGTTCCGTTCGCTTCTTAGACTTTAGGAACTCTTTTAGTACTCAACCTCAGACTCTTGCAGTCATTGGTGTCATGGTCACCCTCCTTGTGGTACGTGCAGTACTTGTCATTGTCATGTTTGGCGGGATCTCCGCGTGTCTTTGGGGGCCACTTCAGTTCCTCCTAGCTTTTCATTGAGTTTAGTATGTCTGACATGTTAGCATTTAGGGGTGTTACCGTTATGGATCCAACATAGTTGGACAATATCTCCGGCCTGAACCGACCAGGGTAAACTATTGTTGTTGCGCTTCCTTTTGCTCTGTCCATCATCCTCGCGTCTTTTTCCCTCATTCTTGTCAATGGGAGCGGAGGGCTTCTTCTCGCCTTCGGCTTCCCTTTTAACGGTCCTCGACTCTTCCAAGGTGATGTATCTCTGGACGCTTTTGAGGAGCTCTGCCATGTCCAGAGAGGGTTGCAAGGTGAGGTCCTCGTAGAGTTTTCCCTCTTTGAGTCCCGCAGTGAAGGCCGCCACGGTTGTATCGTCGTGGCACCCGTCGATGAGGGTCAGCTCGTTGTTGAAGCGTGTGACATACTCTTGGAGTGTCTCGCCGGACCTCTGCTTCAGAGAGGGTATGTAGTGCAGGCCTTTTCAAAAAATGTTGGCTCCCAACAAAACGTGTCAGGAATTCCTTTGCCAGCGTTTTGAAGGAGTCGATGGACTTCGGCGAAAGGCAGTGGATCCACGTCAGTGCTGAGCTTTTCAAACAAGTGGGAAATGTCATGCACATGATAGATTTGGATCCTTTTTTAAGGGCCATTACGTGCTGGTAATAGCGCAGGTGGTCGAAAGGATCGGTGGTTCCGTCGTAGGAGTCAAGCTTCGGGGGAATGAACTTCCTCAGAAGGGCTTCATTCATGATACGGTCTAAAAATGGTGGGATGGAGAGGCGATACAATACGTTCGGATCGTGCACCCTCTGCGGAAGGGGTTCCCTGGGTCAAGCCTCTCTGTCCTGGCAATGAGCTCTGCGTTAGCCGCGCAGCCTCCCCTAGTCCAATGAGAACTAGCAGAGGCTTGGCTCTCCTATGCTTGCTCCCTGTCATCTTCTGGAGGCGGAGGTCCATGTTGCTCCTGGTCTCCATTAGCTAGTGGTGGATTCTTTCGCGTGAGAACCTCCACTGCCTTGGCGATCCGCTGTATTTGAGATGCCAACATATCGATTTTGGGGTCCGTCGTTGCTGACGTCGCTGCCGGTGCAAGACAAGAGCTGCTGAAGGAGGTGGTATGGGGACAACTTGTTCGACGTGTCCCCTCGTTCTCCGTTGTTGCGTGACCTAGTAGTCACCATCTCTCTGTGTTTTGGAAGGAGATGACGCCTAGTGTAAACTCAAAAACTTTGTCGTCCTCACGAACGGCGCCAAACTGATGTTGTCATTTTTTGCTCCCTGCTTTGACCTGGTTCCTGCTGACCTGGTTCCTGCTGACCTGCTGGTCTGCACAATTAACACACGTGAGCCACGAACCACCGTTGTGGTGGCCGATGACATTCCGATGCTAAAATCAAACAGGGATCTAAGGAATGTATAATGTTGTAACAGGAAATTTGTAGTGTACCTTAGCTTACCAACCTCATGTCTTATTTATAGTGCAAGAAGTCCTGGTTCTCCAAGCCATCGTAGGCGTAGTTTAGAAATGAGATATTCGTGGAGGTCATTATCTAATTAGGAGTCGTGTTGTTGAAGGGAAGTTCTTTGTTAGCCCTATGCTCCTAGATAAGCGAAAGATAGTTCCTAATACGAAAACAATCCGTAGAATGCAGTTTCCCTGTGTGAAATGTACTCTGGTATTTGCTTCTTAGTTGGAAACAGAGAGCAGTTGTAGTTGCACGTCTGAAGCTCATCCTCGAGATACTTGCCTTAGTAGGACTTACGGGTATTGAGAATAGTTGTGAGACGTGTGGGCCTAGCATGCTGTGAGAGTTCGGATCCGTCTGGCGAATTGAATTGAGTGGGTTTAGAACCGCCTGGCAGATTAAATTGAGTGAGCATATTCAATGTTGGGCTAATACTAGGGCTCGTATTTTCTCAAGATCATCATGACACGTGTATGACTTAGAGGTGTGACCATTTTTATGTATTATCAAGACCCAAAGCAAAGAATCAAAGCATGTGAAGAAAACAGTCTTCAAAATGGTGAAAATGGCATAAGCATGCCAAATGCACAAACCCCATTTACCAATTCTAGATGAAATATAAAATAAACTTGACATGTGATGAACTTCTCTATTAAGACATTTAATCAAACAATAGATATTTAATCAAACAACTGGTGGGCACTAACGAAAAGCTTGGACTTCGACACATGGGATGAGAAAACATTAGTAGAAGGAAATGATTACCATGGAGGCGTAAACTTGATTTGAGTTGAAGTATTTGAGACGTGTGATGAATTGATTGCACCTCGATCGATTGATTGAATTAACTGAATTTGAGTGAGTGACGATCGACTGAAGCTTGATGGGTTTGTCTTTAATCCTAAGCGAGAGAGTAGAGAGAGCATGGATGAGAAGGGGAGAGTCAAAAGAGGAGGAGGAATGTAGTGCTACGAGAATCGCTTGATTGAAGAGAAGACGACATATATGAAAAGAAGAGCAATAAGAGATTTTAACATAGAGACAACAAGAGTTGTAAGTCAACCACATCTAAGAAAGGTCGAGGTCCAGTAGAGAGGGGCAGTGAAAACTTTTCAAAGCTGAACCCTAAGTAAAGTTTTCCGATATTAAAGTGGGTAAAATTTTCATAGCAGGTCTTTTTTTCACTGACCCAAAAAAAAACAAACACTGAGGAATGAAACACACCTTGAGATGAGAAGCTTGCAAGCCAAATGGAAAAGGGGTTTATCAAGTTGATGCTTCATTTCGATAGACTGATTTTATATCCTACAAATCCGACTGGAAATGACACACATCTCAATTGAAGACTACATAGCAAATATTCAAGTTGATGCTTCTAGGGAGCCTGGGTCTGCTGCCTGGGTTTGCAGCCTAGGTGGCATTTTTACACTTTTGCCCCTGCCTTTTTAACCACTCTTTAAAATATAACAACAACAAAGGAGGGGCAAAAAGATAATTTCGCCCACCCAGGCTGCAAACCCAGGCAGCAAACCCAGGCTCCCTAGAATTATACTTTATTTAGATATAAAAAAAAAAAAAAAAAAATCCTTCAAACGTTTTCTTTCCTTGTGCAAAATTTGTTTCCTTGTGCTAGGAGTGACCATAATTGCAGCATAGGGAGGCAGTGAAGGGTTTCTAAACGAGAGGTTTGTGAGAGTGCAAGCGATAGCGCAAACAAAGTGGGCATGGGTGATCAAGAAGAGGTGGTACTGAATATGATAGAGGGTCCTGAAAAAACGATCATCACAAACTAAAAGGTGAAGAAACCAAAAATTTATGAAAATGTTCTGAAATAATAATCTCAAGGGATTTGGAGTTCTAATGTTTCTCAGTAATTAGCATTCTTAACTTGGTTCCCCCTCAATAAATTTCTAATCCACGATCCCATTGATGGAAATGGTAGTCCTCCTCTTCTTAGCCCAGAGGAATCTCTAGACTACATTGTCTCTACATTTTCTTACCGGCCCTTCTCCGGGTTTCCATAAGCAACCACTGTGGGTGTGCTCATCAAACAGATTGCATCAACATTTTTTCCAAGGTATCTAAGTTTATCTTCTTGTAATCCCTCTTGACCCCTACATTGCTTCTGTAACTTTCTTAGTTTGGCGATGATAATACCATAATTTCTCTTTAAAAGGGTACATAATACTGAAACTGATACAGGGCTACTGAAAACATGGATGGCACTCAAAGGACATAAAATTAAAATCCTTTAAACAGTAGAAGAGGCGAAAGTGAAATCAACATGGACATTAATCACAAATAAATTCATGCCAAATATCAAAGTAAACATACAAATTGAATCATAAGAACACAAGGAAGAAACATACACACTTGAAACAACAAGTATTTCTCGCTCAGCTTAGCTTCTGGATAATTCACGAGCTAGAACAGTAGGGTGGCAATATATCCAAGCTTCAACCTTGGGGTGCAAGTGACCCAACCTCCTTTTAATTTGAAGGATAAGTTGAGGCTTTTCAGGCCAAATTAGTTTTGACAATGGGCCGGTCCCAACTAATCTGAGCCCAATTATTTTAAAGTAATTGTTTGACCACAAAGAGCCATTGAAAAATTTGCTAGTCCACTTTTCACGACTAAATCCTTGAACAATGGGATGCGAATAACACAGCCACATTATTTCTTTATTATCTTTTATGTATGTATCTTAAAGGAGAATGGCTAAATTCTTAAATGTGTCCTCATTATGGGATCGTTTATATGATTATATGATCAGGTATGTGATAACCAGCTTGCAAGAATGATCTTCTCACAGTTGAGGTACCCGTATACGAATCAAGCTCATTTCAACTTTCATAACCCAGTTGAAATTGGTTTATATGCTATCCCTTGTCGAGTTGCTCACAAGTGACAAATATGAACTATCAAAATTTGTTTTTGTCAAAGATTGTATTCCTCATTTTTTTTTCCTCGAAGTAACAATCTGTGCCTGTGTTAATATGCATTGGCACCAAACTTCAACCTCTCCACTAATAAGCTTTCAACAACACATTGGATTGAATAATGATTTGGAATGATGACACAAGATAACTATTCATTGATACACATAAAAATCTTCCTAAAAAGAAAAAAACACAATTAAGTTACATAATGTCAACTCTTCCTAAATATGCAGTAAAAATATCACCAATGCATTCGAACTCAGCTTTTATGAGCAAGTCACAAGGCTTTGGTGCTTTGCACAGCCACTAGAAAATCCTTCTGTCCACGAAGAATGCGCACATTCTAAAAGTTTGCACTAAGTTCCCCTTCTGGTTGTCCTTAGTCAAAGGTATGCCAAAGAGAGAGCATCCAAGTGTTACAACGTTAGAAGCGCCTAAGGTAATGTGGTAATCCCATGAAAGAACTAAGCAAATGTACGAAAGGCTTCACTACACCAAAGAACTTACTAGTCGTTCTAAACACATACAACCAAGAAGATTAATAAGTTACTCGAGAAGCTAAGAACATAATTCAATGTGATTCACATTGAGTGAAAGAAGCTCGGTAAAAGAATAAAACACACCTGACTGACCGGTCATATGATCGGAAGCTCCAGAATCAAAAATGCAAAAAAAAAAAAAAAAAAGTGAATTGTGAAATGGGTCATACCCATAAATATTTGCCTCATCTGACTTGGATGGTTAATGCTCAAAATTTTAGAATCTGACATCCCAGCTCCATGAGCTACTTGTTTACCACATGGCTTCTTCAATTTCCAACCTCATGTTGGTGGCCCTTCTGTCTGGTTTACCTTCGTGGTTCCCCTAATAACCGCATCAACAAAATCCAAACATAAATAAAAACTATACCAGGGCAGGCCCTGAGATTTTGGGGGCCCTAGGCAAAACCATGGGATGGGACCATATTTTATTGAGAGAAAAAAGATATATGTAGTATGTGGCGGGTTTCAAACCTAAAAGATCTCAGAACAAGACAACTTTCAATCCACCAAGCTACTTAGCAAAAATGGAAAGGCACAAGTATAATACATATTATAAGATTACATAATAGGGCCCTAACTTATCCATAAAGGGGCCATAAAATTAGTCAAAAAACCGGGGGCCCTAGGTAGTCACCTAGTTGGGCTACGCCCAGGATCCTACTAGAAATAAGTTGGAACTTGGAATAAAAAAATGAGTATTAGAAAGGCAGCGACTTTTGATACCACCAATTTCCCTCTTTGACACCACCATCCTAAAAAATTTTAATTTTTTACACCCTACTAAGTAACATTACCACTATATATAGGATTTTTTTAATTTCTTTTTTCCTACTCTTCTCTTTCCCTCCTTGCTATTTCTTCTTCTCCAGAGACACAACAGCCCCTTCGTAGGCCATCGCAGCAAGAACGGAGCAGCAGCAACGGCGATGTTGTAGTCCGCCGCTAGTTTCTCTCATCCCTCCTTACTTCTTTCGCCCCCTCACAACCCACCCACCACCACCCTTCTCCTCCTCTCCTCTTCTTCTCCTCTATTCTCTCTTTTTTTCCCTCAAAATATGGGTCTCACAATGCCTACGAGATTGAAAGGATAGAGAAAGGAGGGAGGGTGGTGTCGGGGTGGCAGCAAAGCAGGGTGGCACTCTTCTCTGGAAAAGAAAACACACACAAAAGGAAAAAAAGAAGATTTATACAAAAAGGTGGGGGCGGGGTGGGGGTGTCAACGAGGATAATAAGTGGTGTCAAATAGTTGTTGCCTATTAGAAAATAAGCTTAAGTTTTTTTTTAATAGAATAGAATGTTAAACTGTAAAAGGTAATCATTTTGTTAAATGTATTTTTTGGAAACATACCACAAGACATTAATCCGATGCATAATTAATTTCTCAATGTACCAACATAAAGTCACATGAAACCTTAACCTACTCAGTGAAATAACTACATCAAGCTCATACACGAATCCAATCTTCTTTAAGTAGCATTAATTTGGCTTTAAATGGTCGCAAATTCAATAAAATCTCAAGTTCAGCAAAAATAAGCTAACACGCACTTGTGTCTGAGTCTGACACACGTACTCGTATCTGTGGAACCCAACCGACTAGGAATCGTACGTTTAGTTGCTTCTTCTAATTATTTCAAACCACAGTTAAATATGTATGTCAACAATTAGAAAGAGATCCATTTGGTTGGTCTCAATGATTTCTCCATATCCTTAATCTACTACAGACAATTAGTATCATTTTTAATCTATATCCTTTCTTTGTATCCTACATTGAACAGATATTCAATTCCAAACAAGAAAATCAAGTACAAGACGATATTAGGCTTTTAACTTCTAGTGACTGTCTATGAAAAAATAGTTTACTAGGTTTAATCCACGAAAATGAGGTTGCACATCACAATCGATAGTGAGAATGTATTTACAGGGCTACCAACCTTGTTCACAACACTCATTTAAGAGATGGAGGTGCCAGTGGCCACAACACGGGATTATGAGAATAAGGGGTGCCATAACAATCCAGATTCGAATAGCTTAAATTGGTGTTCCTTAGATACATGATTGGAGCTAGACCATCTGATAAAATGACATTTTTATATACTCTGATTGTTGATTATTGTATTCACTACCAAATGTAGATGTCTAGGTTTAACACTAGCTAATATGCACATAATTTTAAGTAGCATATAGGATTGTTTATATTAGCTATATTGTGAGTACATATCATTGGCAACAAAGTTTTTCTCATTGCTAGACCAGAATGTAAATCTTGGTATTGTAAGAAATACCTTTCCCAGCCATAGATGATCCTCTGACTTTCCAGCTTTACACAATCCTCTAGCACGACAAAACAAGCTTGAGGTTGTTTGATAGGTTTACCTGAACTGCAATAAATCAAAGATCAAGTCAGAAATTATTTATTTAAGTTAAAAATAAAACAAAACCACAATCAATGTCTTATGAAGTTAGAAAACACAGTTTGTTACAAAATAATTCACAAAAATACAAACAATTTGGAAGGAATAACCATGAACAAACCGGCTGACTGCCACCGAACCGCTCAGACTGACACGACCACAATCCCCGCAGTCTACCTTTCTGGGCCACCATCTCTCCCCCAACCCCTAACCTAACAAGAGAGAAGAGGAGAAGCATTAAAGAGAGATGTGTGTCGATAACGAGGCGTGCAAGACATTATGAAGAAGATTAAGGCTTGGAACCTAATCTGACTGTGTTCGTAACTCTTCCTGCTAACAGAAAAAAAAAAAAAAAAAAAAAAAAAACCCGTCAAGAGTTAGTGCAACGTAAAATCGATGGATGTGCATATGGAAAGAGTTATTGAAAGATCTCAGCAATCAATCTATTTTTTACTGTCAAGAAATAGTTTGATCAATTGAGTAGTCAATTTAATTATAAACATAGACTCTTTATAGTGCAGGAGCAAATGATCAGAGTAACAACTCTACTAATACATAATAAAATACCAACTAAAACTTTGATTAAAAATATCATAAAAATGAATTAATTTTTTTATTGACATTCTCTAAAACTCTAGAAAAAAAAAATCTGAACTCACATATTCAAGGCATTGGTCGAACGGTAGCACTGTCAAGCTAATGAAGACCTATTTAACAAGTCCATATAGGTTCATCTAGTTTCTCTGTGTATACACCTGGTTACAAGTTTCTACCCAACTGCACCCAGGATTTTTCTTCACCCCCCTTGACTTCATGAGTTCCCTTATCATATTTGCTTCATCCCACTTCCCCGCCTCGGCATACATATTTGAAAGAAGAAGGTAATATCCACCGTGCTCAGGTTTCAGCTCAAACAAATGCTCAGCTACCCACCTCCCTATGTCTAGATTGCCATGAACCCTGCATGATCCCAGCAGTGCTCCCCAAACATCAGCACTTGGTTCAATTGGCAAGCTCCGAACAAACTTTGCTGCCTCCTCCAACAGGCCAGCTCGCCCAAGCAAATCGACCGTACAAGCATAGTGAGCACATGTTGGTTTTATATCCTGAGAAAGCATGTCCTTATAGTATTTCATCCCTTCATCAACTAAACCACCATGACTACAAGCTGACAATACCGCAATGTACGATACTGAATCGTATTTGATGCCTACATCCCTCATTTTATCAAATAAACTGATGACTACTCTTGATTTCCCTTGCATTCCATAACCCATGATCATGCAATTCCAAGAGGTCACATCCTTGTCAGGTATGTGATCAAAGACCCTCCTAGCAACATCTATCTGACCACATTTGGTGTACAAATCCAAAAGTGAGTTGGCCACGAAGAGACGAGAATGTAGTAGTCTTCTTACTAACAAACCATGGATTTCCTTTCCTTGCTTTATGGCAGTTTGATTTGCACATGCTGCAAGGACCCCTATAAATGAAACCATGTCATGCTTCAGACCAACTAGCCTCATTTCCAAGAATAACCGAAAGGATTCTGATGTGTGTTCACTACGAGAGTAACCTACTATCAGTGTATTGTATGATACTTCATCTCTTTTGGAAATGTCAAAAACATTTTTAGCGAGAGTGATGCGCCCACATTTGGCATACATATCGGTCAGAGCATTTGAGACAAACAAGTCAAAGGAGTATCCCTTACGTATCGAAGCAGCATGAATTTCCTTCCCTTGGCGCAAAGAGCCTAACCTTGAACAAGCAGGAAGAACATTTGTGAAAGTGAAAGAATTGGGCATTTCTCCATGAACCTGCATTTCATAAACAAGTTTTATGGCTTCTAACTCAAGCTTGTTGTGCGTATAGTTGGAGATCATGGCATTCCATGTAACAACAGTTCTAGAGTCCATGTGGTCGAACATATGTGATGCCATGAGTGATCTTCCTGATTTTGCATACATATCTATCAATGAGTTGGCGATGAAAACATCATATTCAATACCCTTCCTAATACTGTATGCGTGGATTTCCTTGCCCATATTAATGAGTTCCAATTCTACCAACACAGGTAGCAAAGTAGAAAGTGTAACAGAGTCTGGCTTGTTCCATTCAACCACCATTAGCCTAAACATATTCAGAGCATCTTTAACACGACCTGTACTAGCAAAACCAGCTATAATAGCATTCCAAGAAATCACATTCTTATCCACCATTTCATCAAAAACCATCTTTGAAGCTTCCAAATTCCCACATTTACTATACACATTGATCAGTGCATTACGAACAGTCGCGTAATAATCCAAACCAACCTTCACCACATATCCATGTATACCTATAGTGGTTTCCTCATCTTCAAGCTCTGCACATACAGGCAGAACACTAACCACACTAACTGAGTTTGGCTTCAGACCAGAACTTGATTTCAACTTTAAGAACCAATCAAGCGCATTTGAAAAATACCCATTAGCTGAAGATGCAACTATTATTGAATTCCAGGATACCATGTCTCGCTCCCAAATTTCGTCAAACATATTGTACGCATCAAATAAATCTCGGGTTGCATACAAAGCAATCAAAGTATTGGCCACAAAGACGTCATTGTCGAAACCCAATTTAGAAATCAACCCATGGATCTCCTTGCCCTTCTCCACTTCAAAGACATCAGTGCAAACCTTGAGAATAAAAGGAAAAGTGTGATTGTCAAGTTCAACACCATTTCGAACCATTTGATTATAAACTTGAATCCCAGTATAGTGAAGACCAGAGATTGAGTGAGACCTTATGAGGTTGTTCCATAGGAAGGTGCAACGGTGTTTTAGAGAGGTTTGTTCAAAAAGCAAACGAGGGATTCTGGACAAGCCAAATGTGGCATAGGTGAGCATGAGAGTGGCAGAGATGGATGCGTTGCGATGGAGAACACCATGAAGAATGGAGAAGGCGTGGAGTTGTTGAGCTTGTTTGAAGGATTGAACAGAGGAGCAGAGGCGAAGAATGAGGGAGTGGGTGTCGAGTGACATACGATGAGTGCATCTTGTGGTAGAGAAAGTGCAGATTCGGGTGAGCTTGGAAGTTCGTTTGCATGGGAAGAAGGCTAGACGAAGAAGATGAGCATGGGACATGAAGTTAGGAGTTGTGTAACCACATTTATTCTCGCACAAGTACACAATTAACCAGTATACTGCCGCAGAAAACCGTGAAAGATTGCATCCCCTGTAACACAGGCAAATGCAACACAATAAAGTATTAGTAATCAATACCATCATTAAAGGGGGGAAAACTACATTGTGTCGGATCAAATACGAGGAAAAAAATCAACGTACTGAATTAAACTTTGAAACGCATGAATGACTATAATACCTTTTCTTGTTCTCAAAAGTGAAAAAGAAGGGCAACAAAAAGAAGAGTACAAAGAGTTGGAATAAAAAATGCAGAAATCAGAAAGTGTTAAGGAAAAAGAATTAATTGCGAACTCAAAACGCCTGCTACAAAAATAGGATTACAAAAGAACTCAGTTGCTTGCCACTCTTTTGGAGGTTGTCAATGATCAGGATGGGTTCATGCCAAGCTGTCCGTAACAACGGAGGAGCTTTCAGGATCCAAATGTTTTTGCGGATGGCTTGAGTTGCTTGAAGTTTGGTGGCTCAAGTTTGAGGTCTAACGAAGATATCATAGAAAGATTTAACAGAAAACCCTTGTGCATCCTCAGTCCATTCATCAAGTCTTCTCCGCTATCTAGAGTTTTGAGATGCAACGGCTCCATGAGGTTAGCAGACTCTTGGACTTCCCACTCACTAATTCTTTCCCTTGGGAAAATACTCCAACCACTGCTTTCATTCTTAGACAAGGGTCGGAAACTAGGGTTGGGCATTTCAGGCAGAAAAACCGGACAGAAAAACCAGACCGAACCAGAAGCCGGACTGAGCATGCTAAATTTCAAAACTATGGGCTGATATTTGGACTTGGGCATAGCTGAAGTTTTGAGTTAAGGCCCAAGTCTTGAGTTGAAGTTTCTTGTGAGATGCTTGGGTTTGTGTAGGTTGATTTTCAAAGGCAATCTCGAACCATTTTCATGAATAGTTCAGCACAAATAATTGTGGCTCCCAATCTAAAATGGTGAACCAACTTTTTACTTTATATAATAATTATAAATAATAGTCCCAGTTTAAAATACTAAAAGATCTTTGATCAATTACTTTACTTTGCATCCCCACTCAGATTGATTATTAACTCAAAGCAATAATAAACAGAAGTGGTAGATTAGCTTCTAAGAAAAAGATCAGACTATATTGCTTTAAATCACTTCACACAACAGAGAACAATGTAACTTTAGGAAGGTGGTTGGAAGTCTATGTTCCAATTTTGGCCTAAAAAGGCAAATATTCATATTTGGATTTGAAAAATAATAATAATAATTGGCTGAAATGGGGATTGGACCGAGACTGGCCTGGCCCAAAATTTCGGTTACCCGGGACCCCGGTTAACCAGTGTCACCCTCCGGGCTCGATCCCTAAAAATCCGGTATTTAAAAAGTCAGTCCAATTTTTGGGCTTGGGTAATCGGGCCGGTTACCTGGACCAAGCCCAGCCCTATTGGAAACCATCCCTTGCTTTTTGTAGAAATGCTATACATTTGGGGGAAGTTGGTAGGGAGAGGCTGGTCACTTATCCAGCACTCATGCCCAAACGAGATTTTGGGTCCAGGGTGGATTTATAGCTTAAGAGCTTTAAGTATATCCTGTCAAGTATCCATAATTGGCTTTGCAATGCCTGCTTCCATGAGGAGTCATGGTAGACCAACCTGCACTTTAGCCCATAACGTGTCTGCCACAATCATATGCCACCATACAGATTGGAATTCTTGAGGGGAACTCCAAACCAATTGAGCACTATTCATAATTTGGAATTGTTTTTTATATAACAAACCTCCATGAGCTTTAGGGGCGCAGAATATGTTCCAGGCTATTAGGTGGAACTTACGGGTCATTAGTGTTGTTCCCGTAAGAAGCCTCTCATAATGTTCCAGAATATTGGGAATCTTGGCTGGAATACAAAATTCCAGATCAGAGAAGTGTGTGTTGGGAGACAAGCCAGACTAGATTTGATAAGAACCAGCAGAGCTGCCCTGCTGATATATATGTACTTCCAGGTGCTCAATTTATGACCAGACCTCTAAATATAACTTTATCCCATACAGATTCCGATTTATGGTTTGGCCCAAATGGAGGCTTAGGAATTTGGTGTGGAAAAACCCCAACCTGCAATGAAGCATATTAGAATTCTCTCTTCCATTGGTCGCACCTCTCAGTGCAAAATCAGTGCTTTCATATTGATTCAAAGACCCGAGACATTTAGAACCATTTTAGGATAGCATTAGAATTTTTGGCCTGCTCAACATCAGCATTAATCTTGATAAAAGTGTCATCCGCGTACTGAAGATAATCAAACCAATCTATTGAGCTTGAAAACACATAGTTGAGAGGGCCTCGGTCACTTTACAGAAGATCATGGCATCAAGGGATCCCCTTTGATGCTTGCAAATAACCCTTCAAGGGAACCATTCATATTAATTGAGACTTCAGAACGATGTAGTGTATAAGCATGTGGATATCCATATCTACCATTTCGCATTGAAACCGATCCTTTCTAGCATGTACTGAATAAGCAACCAATAGCAAAGGCCAGGACACTGCTTCAAATTAATGGAGTGCAGCAGTCCATTGGCAACAAGAGAACTAATGATAATGCAGAACAGCAGCACTTTGAGAGGGAGAAATAAGGTAGCGTAGGGTTTATCAAAGTCTCAATGCAGTGACTTTGATTCTATAAGAACTTCCTAAGAGGCTATTGATCGGTAGTCCCCAGTGTCTTTGACTCCATTTTCTTCAGTGTTAGGATGGTGGTGTTAAGGCGTCAGTCTAAAAATCCATTGTAACAGTCTAACAGTAGTCTGGGGGCCACATTCATGAACTCCTTTTCTATGAAATGTCGCACGAAATTCGAAGGGAAGCCGTCAACCTCTTGAATGTAAATGAGAAGGCTTTAATCACTGCCAAGAATTTTTCTTCTAAAATGTCCCTGAAAATGGGCCATCTCTGGAGAGATTAGATTGAAATGAACTGCATCAAGGATTCAAGGTTGGGTGTCCAAGGCTCCTTCTCAGTAATTATATGCTCTTTCATAAGATCCTAATTCTTTATAAAATGAGAGTCTATGCTCTTCACTAAAATCCCAATCTTCAAACTGAGATGCGTCCATAGAGAGGTTGTATATGTTAGACAAGTCATATTTGAATGGAACTTTTTCCTGGGAACTATTTGCATGGGATTTCCGTAAATAATATTATGTATTGCATTTATATGCACATAAAATACATGTGTGCTATTGCAGTACAAATTACAATACACAAAACAATGCACATAGTGCAACTTAGATTTAGGATTCCTATACATGCTTTGATAAGCTTGCAAGATATGTTAACCTATGTTGCCTGAGGTGCTACCAGCGTTTTTATATATTTTTTCAATTTTCATGTATATAGGACCTGTCGTATAAATGCAATAATACATCATTTTGACAAGTAATTAACAGAGGGGTATTCAATTATGGATTTTAATAGACTGTAGAAGATTTTAAAATCCATTAAAATATCGGGGTATTCAATTAAGGATTTAAAACAATACATGTAAATCTAGGGGTATTCAAATACAGATTTTAAATGATTGTTTTATAATCCATTAAAATCAGGGGGTATTCAATTCATGATTTTCAAAAGTCCACCAAAATTAGGGGGTATTCAAAAAGTAGTGGATTTTAATGAATTTGTTAAAGTCGTGGATTTTGAAGGATTTGTGAGTGAAAAATATATATAACAAGAGTTATTCCAAATCCAACCTCCACCCCTCATATTTCAACGGATTTATATTGGCTATTGTTAAATAACACCACCATTTTCGCTAAAGAACGCCACCATCCCATTTTTTTTGTGATCTGCTCAAAGACACCACCACCTTCCATTCTCTTCTCTCTTCACAAGAGCAGCACCACCTCGCCCCACAACTTTCGTCCATACCACCATGCCCTGCCACCGCTGGCTGCACCACCACCCGCACTTCCTCTTTTCTTTTGTTCTTGTTGTTCTTTTTTATTATTATTATTCTCATTCTCTTCTTCTTGTTTTTTTCTTTTTCTTGTCCTCTCTTCATCTTTTTTTTTTCTCTTTCTGAACATTTGGTAAAATTATCTGTATCCAATGAACATTTTGGTAAGATTATCTGTATCCAATGAACATTTGGTTTGCTAAAATAAGCTATGAATTTCTCCAAGTTTGATGCATGGTAATCGTTTACAAAATTCATTTGCAGAAGTTTTGATTACATTTTGCTTGTTGTATATACTTATGAAACAGAATTTGAGGTTATTCCATTGCTACATTTTGCTTTAGAGCCAAAAAAATATATATATCAACAATTGTTATTTATATACACATCTGTATTTTGTTTTGCTTGCACATACAAGTTTAAGGTGTTCCCAAAAAAAGTATTGAGGATCCTCAAAATAAATTATTTGCATTATTTCTTCTTTTCAAAAGAAAAATAGTTATTTGTATTACTTTTGGACCATATTTAATGTATTTGAATTTTTTTAATTTGAAATAAAATTCACGTAGCATACAAACGATTGTTTTATTGATATTTGAGGGATGTTTTATGATTTGTGTTGACATGGATAACAATGTAGGTGACGTTATTTCATAACTTCCTATGATTAATAGCATATTCATAAGAATTTACAGAAATTTATAAGAATCAATAGAAATCCATAACAATCCTTTATAAAATTCAGAAAATTCAATAATAAAAATCCATCAAAATCCAGTGGATTCTGTAAAATCCACAAAATCCAATCACTTAAAATATATCAAAATTCAATGGATTATGTAAACTCCTTTGAAATATTTTAAAATCCATGAGATTTAAAAATTTTCAGTCTATTAAAATCCATAATTGAATACCCCCTGTAAACTAATTTCACACAAATTAGAGGTGTATGATATAAAAAATAAAATGAAATAAAATTTAAATTAAAAAAAATATATTGTATATATATATATATATATATATCCGGCAGACGCGACCGCCCGAGACCACATTTTACACCTCATGGTGAGGAGGAAAAGGTCTCGGGCGACCGCCTAGTACACCTAGGCATCGCCCGAGAATACATAGATGTCAACCTAGGATTTATAAAATAAAAGCATTAGGGTTTTACTGTCTTGGTGCCTTAAAAACCCTAGGGTTAATAATACTAAAACAAGAGTCACAGTGTTTTACTCTAAAGCTGATTTGTCAACTAAATAATGTCTATTTATTTATTTTTAATCAGTAAAATAAACTTATTGGATGAGAAAAGGGATACAGAGGAGAGTCAGATAGCTTAAAAAAGTAAAAAAGCCAAATCAACAAAATACATTAAAAAAAAAAGTATATTTTCCAATTTACTGCATGATCCCCAAGCAACAGCGCTTATATTCTGGAATGGCCCTGCACCAATTGAAGGGAAGAGAAATACCTTAATCTTCACAACCACCCACTCAACCTCATGGACAGTAGTCAGTCTTATCCCAGTTCCAACCATATATCCCAGAAAATGGAAAAAGATATAAAGTTTCACAATTTTCTCCCTTTGGCAGAAATGAAATCAACCTCCACGAACAGGGGATATAGTTTGATCCAAGAAAAAAGGGAACTTTTATAATGTGACAATGGAGAAAGAAAAAAAGTGATCTACACTCCTAATAAGATAGGCATAGGGACAAGCATCAGTAATAACTCTCATTCACCACCCTATAAAAGGGAACTTTTATAATGTGACTTCTTACAAGGTATGATCATAGATACATAGTGCACTTCTGAATTTTGCATAACTACAAAATATTATAAATATATATAATTAGAAATAAAATAAAAAACATCAACTTCATTTCTTTCTCTACCTTCTTTTGTTATAAGATAAAGGAAACAAACACAAATGAGATTTCTTTTACAAAATGAAGAGAAAATGGCATAAAAGTATACTTTTTGGATGGTAGTTCGTATGATAAAATAATTGAACCAAAAAAAAAAATGAGACGAAGGAGGATGACATGGAAATATGTTTTGGATTCTCTCTATTCACTGTTATATTTTCTAACATGATAATCATTTCTTGTTTAGGAAAGATTCAAAGAATATTTTCAAAACCTCCAACCATCAAGGTATTGCATGCACATGCAAAGAGTGATTTCAAACTTCATTAGACCTTTCATAAATCACTCAAGTATAGGTTTTAAATGAAACTTTAGCTAACAATCAGTTCAATTCCCCATTTTCTTTGAGCTCGTTCTTCAACTCAGGTTCGTGTACCCCCAAAGTCTCAAACAAACCACCAAAAACATGTATTAAGACAAAGCATGAGTTTGCTACTTCAGATAAAACCCACTTCTCTATCCTTCTATTTTAAGTCTTAAAATTAAAATTTAAAAAAAAAAAAAAAAAAAAAAAAAAAAAAAAAAACCCAACCCCTTTCTCCTATTGGGAAACCATCTGAAGGAAGTACTCAACAATTTTTTTTCACAAGATAAACATGTGTTTTAACTTTTAAGAGACCACCCTTTCTATTAAATGAATGAAAGCCATAATAAAAAAACAAAAAAGAAGTTCAGGGAACACTTAAGGCAACACCTAACTTACAAATCACAGATCATGGCAAAAGGCTTTAGATTTTTAACTAAGCACATTTGTGCAGTTAAAACGACGTTATAACGCCAATATAACTTCGATATAACGCTTAACGGGGGTAAGCCGTTATGTATGACATTATCACGTTATGGTATCACAGATCCGATATAACGGCGTTATATGGCCAATATTGAGATAACGTTTTTTTTCAATAACGTTGTTTTAACGTTTTGTTCTAATACATAAATAAAAATAAAGAAATAATCATCCATTTCATTCTCGATTGAACCAGAATCCTAGACTAATAGGAAAGAATAAGGATTAGAGCTTGTCGTCGCCAATCGACAGAGAACTAGACCTCGCCATTTGACAAAGAACGAGAAAAAAAGGGAAGAAGACGAAGAGTCGATCACACTCTCTGCGATCTCACTCTCATACGAAGGGAAAATGATTTTTATTAATGTTTTTTTGTTTTTGAATTTAATGTTATGAACATGATTTACTTTTTTTACTCTATAATACATTAATACTTTGTCAGGATATTAAAAATATATTTAAAAACTATTCCGTTATGTAACGTTATATTCCGATATATCCCGTTATAACCCGAAACACTCTTGGACCGTTATGGGTTCATTATCCATTTTAACTGCATAGAAGCACATTACATTTAGCACTTGATATTGGATGTTGAACAACCTAAATCTGTGCAAACAAGATGGCAACTTTATTTGGAGAAATCACAACTAAAGAATAAGTGGTCATTGGTCAATCGATTTTGCTTCCATTTTACAAATACTGCATCGGTTACCCATCACCAAGCCCTTCTTATTAGATTGTCAACTGTTAGAATGTTTCCCATTACCTATCATTAACTCTTGGAGGCACCTCCTCATTACCTATCATCCAAATGAGTCAATTAACTCTTGGAGGCACCTCCTCAAACATAAAAGTTTGCTTTTCAAAAGCTTGCTTGCAAATTGAAAAGGGAGATAACCATTTCCCTTCAAGAAAAACACCCTATTGAAGATGTTTTCATGACTGTTGGCCAAAGATAAGTGCCCAAAGCTTCATCCGTCTCCAATTCTCCATTCAGGAGGGCCATCTTACAAGATTATCCAATGAAACAACTCAAATAATTTAGTCAAATTTGGAGCTTTATATCTGTGATCCCCTATCCATCTTCAATTCTCCATTCAGGAGGGCCATCTTACAAACTATCCAATGAAACAACTTGAATAATTTAGTCAAATTTGTAGCTTTATATCTGTGATTCCCCTTCTCAAAGCCAAATCCCATGTCCCTGAGTTGTTGACAAAGAATTGATAAACAATCTCTTGTTTCTCGAACGAGTTATTGAAGCTATTTCTGAAGATTTAGCTTTAGAAAATACACTTCCAAAGGATTTGACCGAGAGAAATTTGTATACATTTATTTATCATTCATTTTCTATGTAACAATGACACGAATAATGAGTATCAGTATCCGACATGGGTACAAGGTGTCACACATGTCGAGGAAGAAAACACAATATGGGATACATTGTGGACATGCTTGTACATTTTAGTATTATTTGTTTTTCCAACAATAAGTTTTGAATTATTAGTCATATTCATTCACTTGTAGGTGAATATTGCTACTGTATTACTAACTTGCCATAATATGCTTGTAACATTTAGTAAGGAATTCAAACTTTTCAAAGATATGTGAAAAAGTTGATAATCTACCCATGGAGTTTCCGGTGTGAGTATCCATGAGGTTCAGCATGAGTATCCGATATGATACGTGTTGCCACGTTTTTTGCAAAAATAGAATGTTGTTGTTACATGGTTCATCTTGTGTTTGTTTACATAGTTCATTTTGTGTTTGTTATGTACAATCGTACCTTCACTAATAACCTCCCACCAAAGATTGTGATTTCGTTTTTCGAGTTAATTTCGGTTCTTGATTTTAAAAAATATTTCGGTGTAAAGAAAAAACGTAAAAATTCTGAGGATACATGAAATATATAATGAATTTTGAGAGTATATTAAATATGTGACAAAAATAATATACAAGTAAATAAATGTATTAAACACATTAAATGAAACCAAAATACCTATAATTAAAAAATTAAGGTAGTATAAAAAATCAATATATAAGTAAAAAAAGTGATAATTAGGAAATTAGGGGGTGGTTTCCAAGGATTGTGATTTCATTTTTTGAGTTAATTTTGATCTTCTAATTTCGAAAAATATTTCGATGTATAAAGAAAAAAACGTAAAAGTTTCGAGTATACATAAAAATGTATACTAAATTTTAAGAGTGTATGAAATATGTAAAATAAATAAAATGTAAATAAATAAACCCATTTAATAAATTTTGTTGATCCAAACACAATGAGGATAGGGAGGCATGATACATGACATAAATTGAAAGTCACTGCTTTGTTTTGTTGAGTTCATTTAAACTCATTCAAAAATTTTAACAAAAAAAAAATCTAAACTCATTCATAATGCACGCACGCCTCACAAGGATGGATGACATCCTCCTCAAGCTAACAACACCTCATTTTCAAACCTATTGATATCTCGAGAATAAATCTTCTCTTTTTACTTTAACAAACACAAGCACTAGATGGTTCAGGTATTGAATATTCAAGGGACCCACAGCCTACTTTTACTTTCATTTCAAGTGGTGGTTCATTGATATGCTCAAGGGTCAAGTTCATTGATATGCTCAGGGGTCAAGTGTCAAGTTCATTGATATGTTCAAGGGTCTAAGTAGTCTCTCTCTTCTAGACTCTCTACAAACTACAAATGAACATACACCTCCAGTTCCAAATTTGGGATATCCACGCCAACCCACAGATGAAGGAGACGGAGCCAATAGGGAAAAGATTGGGCGATCACATATCAGAACACTGCATCAATGGAAAAGGAAGATCAAAGATTAGAGATCGAAGAGGAAGACCAGATAGGATTATTTTGGTCGAAAATTTTCGTCCAAAAACTGGCATTTCCTTGGCTGTTTTTTGTGTTTTTGTTGACAAAAACGAAATTTACAAAAAAAATTGTCGAAAATATGTAATTTTGCATTTCGTAATTTTTCGTTTCGTATTTAAAAAAAAAACGGAAATTTTCACCGAAATTTCATGAAAACACATTCCTTGCCTCCCACACTAATGCTCAGTTAGGATATAATGATTTAGTGAGGGATTTGTTTCCTTCACGCGACCCTCTAAGGAAATTTTTGGCCATTACCCACAATGTTTGCACACATAGAAGAATCTGAAATTACTCCATTAGATATATTAATTGGAGAAAGGAAATAAAAGGATGTGAATTAGGCACTCACAACAAAGAGAAAACAAAAAGAAATAGTAAAATGTTATAGGCTCCCTATAGCGAAGCAAATAACAATAAAGATATCAAAAACATTTCCCTTATCTTCTTCTTCATTTCCAAAGAACTTCCATAATAACAAAAAAAATGGTCCTTGGATCTATGATTATCATCAAAGATACGCCCATTCCTCTCCTTCCAAATGCTCCACATTATTGTATAGGGGCCACTATGCCAGAACAATCACCCTTCCACCCCAGCAATCCAATAACTAATAGGATCTCGTAACTGGCTGATAGCACCTGAATTCAAGCAGAAATTTCTTCCGGATAAATTAAATATACTCGCAAACAAGTACAAGATGAAGAATAGACTCCGGATCTTTCTTGCACAACCACACAAATGAGGAGTTGGGCTCCCCTCTGGCTAAGGTTATCAACGGTTAGAATTCTGAAATGTAGGGAAGTCCAAACAAACAAATGTCACCTTGAGGGGAGGGGGGGGGAGGGGGCACGCTTGGATTTCAGACATACGATCATTATCATCTTCTTGTTGGAAGAGATGAAAGTTTGTGAGTGTTGAGCACACCAAGGGGCATCAATGAGAGAAACTAGTTACTTAACCTTGTAATATACTGATTTTTAATTTTGCACAGGTTTGTCCCTCATTTAAAGATCGATTATCAATAAGCTGAGTTGCAGATTCCAGTTCCCATTCATTGAAGGGACGCCACAACCAAATACTCCCAGAAGGAGAATTTGAACTTTCCACCCAAAAATATTTAATCTAACCCAGCTTTTTTAAGCAAAGTTCAGAGATATATTCAAAACTATCCTGCAATGGATATCACCATACTAAACGTCATCCAACACTTCTGATCCAGATTCAAATTTCAACAAGGTACAAGGATATGAAAAAAAAAAATTGAGCACAAAGCAATGCTTTTCCAACCTGGGCAGCGAAAAGGGGGTGTATTTGGTATTAGCTAACCAGCTCCATCAATTGTCTACATGCTCGTGAGAGAAACATTTGGGACTACTTGGAAAAGCATCCCCACATTCCTTAGACCTCATTTCTCCAGTGGAAGATCCGGTATGCTATTTTGTTTTCTCGAATATTTCTAATAAATTTACCTTGTTGAAGCACAAACCATAAAATCTAGGGGAAGATTTCCTTATAAGCATACCCATGCATCCTCCCAAACCAAATTTGTTTATTTTCACAACATGAAAGAAAACCCTCTTGCAAGATTATTCTTTGTTTCCCCCGTATGCCTCATGATGCTTGAAATACAGTCAGCACCTCGGATGGTGCTTACTCCAATCAAAAGTTCTTGTAATTAGAAGTAAAAACAAACAAGGTGTCCCGCTTCTTACAAAGACTTTTGACTCCCATCCAAACCAAAAAAAAAAAAAAACCTTCTTAGCTTAAACTCTATCGAGTTTTACAACTACTCTTCTTAGGAGGAACAACCAAGCAACCAACAGTTCCATTGGCGGGTTATAATTTTCGGATTAAATCTTTCATTTACCATGTCTCCTTTCTTCTGTTATTGTTTTTACCAAGGAGTTCAAGACAAACTAATTACCTCCTATAACAAGAAATAAATTGAGAATAATGAAACTGACCACAAGGTAAATTGAGCACAATTGAACATGGTACAGCAAAAAAAACACTTATGAAAGACACATGAAAACGTACACTTTGAAGTAACTGAAAGAACCCTATACTAAATTCAGAACTAAAAACGATAGTGAGAAGCAAACATAACCAAATGGAAGTCAATTAAAACAAAGAGAATCAACAAATGAAATGCATTGAGGAGGGTGAAGGGACTGTAGTTTTACCTTGGTATTCGCTCAACTTGTCAGAGTAAAAGTTGAAACCTTGAGAGATTGAAATAAAAATTATAACCGAATTGAATTCGAATTCCTTGTAGAGAAATTTAATAAGTCGACGTTGTTGCGTCTATCGTTCTGTCTCCCAGTCGCCTTCAACCTTGTCTTCTTCGTCGAAGATGATAGACATTACACGAGGCTTGTCTCGAGTCAAACCAAACCTTACTGTTCGTTCGATCGATCGCTTACTGCGAATTGTTTTTCGATCACTTTCTTTGTGTTGTTGATGTTCTTCTTCTTCTTATTTGTTTTGTTTCTCTCCTCTTCTCTGTGGAGAGGTGGGTGGTGGAGATGGAGAAGTGAATGATAGGTAGGTAGGAAGGTAAGGGTTTTAGTTTTTCCTCTTCTTCGAGGGAAGGGAAGAAGGGAAGGGAGGGGCAATCGGATCAGAAGAGCAATAGGTTCACACCAGTAGGGGTGTGCACGGGACGGGATGGGAAGAGATAAACCCATCCCTATCCCATCCCGTTCATACGGGATTGGGATGGAACGAGATCAGCATGCTCTGATTATATGCATTTTATTTTCCTTAATCAATTTGCAATTTACTGACTAAATGCATGAGTTTGATTATTTAATTTGGGTCTTACTGAAAAAAATTGACAGTCATCTTATTACTCACGTTGTTGTTAGCCTCTTACTAGTATGATTGCTTCTTTATTTTATACTTATAATGACAATGAACAACTTACAAGTGGCATCAATTATACAAACAAATCAAACTCATACCATGAAGAACCTTCATCTACTGATATTTTATTGATGTTCACGTACCAATGAGTAGGGGTGGGCAAACGGGTCGAGGATCCGCGAGTTCAAACCGAACCAAACCGTTTAGAGCAAAACGGTCCGAATTTTAATTTTGTGTTTTTAGATACGGTTCGGATCGGTCCGGATCCGTTATAAAACGGTTCGATTCCGGTTCCTATTTTTTAAAAAAAAACGGTCCGGGGTTGGACCCGTTTAAAATCACATTTACTAAAAAAAAAAAAAAAACTAAATATTTTACTTTAGGTTTCTCCCAAAAAAAACCTAAAATCACATCGATGTTCTCTTATTCTTCTTCTTCTTATTTTCCTTAACAGCTACTCTTTCTGGATCGGTCTGGATCTTACTACTCTCTCTCCAAACCGATGTGATTTTAGAGATAACAACTACTCTCTCTGGATAACAGCTACTCTCTCTGGATCGGTCTGGATCTTGCGGGTTCTCTAAAATCACATCGGTTTGGATCTGTTGTGCTTGTTTTCTTCTTCTTATTCTCCTTAACAGCTACTCTCTCTGCCCTGTCTCGAGAAGAAGAAGAAGTTGTTGTTTCAAAACATTGATGTTCTCTTGGTTGAACAGGAGGTAGTGGGTGATGATAAGACTGCACTTGAAGCTGTTGTTTCAGCCAACGAAGAACTCGTTAAGCTTCGTCAAGAGGTTGCAGCTCTGCAAGATTCTTCTGTCGCTGGAGATGGGGAAGGCGGTGATGATGAGGATGGTCTGTGTTGGTAAGTTTACTCCAAATTTTCTATTTTTATCATTCAATTGGTCTGTGTTGTTTGAATTGATATGATGAAGTAATTCGTTCTCTTCGTGATTAGAATAAAACCCAGTTATTTCTTTGCGTCTTTCTACAATGGGTTTTGTTTGACATTGATATAGTTTGGTTTTATCTCTTCCGGGGGTTTGAAAGAAACCCAACTTTATGATACTATTGAGTATTGACATCTGGGGGTTTGTCAATGAAGAAGAATAACCTTTCTTTTGATACCCAGTTGCTTTCTGTTTCAGTTACAGTCATGGATAATATGTTTTGTTTGGGCACGCCATATGAATGAGGAAATGCCTGTTTAATTTATCCAAAATAAATACTGAGTTTTTTTTTTGTTTTAATTTAATATGGTTTATTTTTAACGAGGAACCGTTTGGAACCATAAGAATCGGACCGTTCCAAACGGTTCGAGTTAGGTTCAATTCCAATGTTCAAAATGAGGGGATCCAGACCGGACCGGATCCGTTAATTTTAAACGGTTCGAGTTAGGTTCCTCCAAATTTGGAACCGATCCGGACCGTGCCCACCTCTACCAATGAGCTCTAATGTTGTATACCGATCTGTACTTTATTCTGCAGAAAGAGATTGTCTAACTTACCTATGAATGTGAACACCACATTGGGACACAATTTGGTGGGATGGATCAGGTTTGCTATCTTTAATTGCATAATCATACTCATTCGCGTCTAATGTTGAAGTAGAAAAATAGTATATGCTAGTAACTTCAGTGTCAGTGCAAAAAGTTTCTTATTTTGTGAGGGAAACTGTATTATTTTGCGAGCAATCTTTGTGATGTCCAAATCTGGGTTTGCAGAGCTGATTGATTTTAATCCCATCCGTGCAACAGATGTGCAACTTCCAGCCAATGGAATTTTTGCAATTGCTCATTCCTCAGCAGAATCTCAAAAGGCTTTATATGGGCATCAAAATATTGCAATCCTAAAATAAATAAATAATAAATATTAATAATAAATATGAAAAATTAGCTCGGGATTGGCGGGATTGAAAATCTTCATCCCATCTCATCTCATTCTAGATTGGGACGGGATCGAGATCGCGGGATGGAATGCCCACCCCTAGTTCACAATTTGTTTTTTTTTTTTTTCGTTAGGTTGGGTTGGGCCGGAAAATTTTTAAATTGGGACGGATACTGTCACCTGCTAATTTATTACCTCCACCATCAAATCAACTTCTCAACGTCACCACCACAGCTCTGTTGTAGCCTCGTGGGATACTGAGACTGGGAGTGTGAATATACACCTCCTTTGACTCAAGTTGTGGTGGAAAGATCTTCAAACTTAATTGTGTTGGTATTCATGTTTAATTGTGTGGTTTACTTGTAAAACAGGTTGAGTACCAATGTTTAGTTAAAACATTGTTTGTAACCATATGTACTAGGGTGGCAAATATTCATTACTTTATTTATTTGTTTTAAAGGCCTATATATAGTTTATGAATAATTAGATTAGGAGTGGGCATCCAATCCCGCGATTTTTAATTCGTCCCGTCCCGATTTTTTTGGGTTCTTTTGGGATTGATCAAACTCATCTCGATCTCGTCACGTCCCGATCTAGAGTGGGATGGGATCGGGATGAAGATTTTCAATCCCACATATCCCGTCCCGTCCCAAATTTATTTATTTAATAATTATTATTATTAATTTTAATCAAAATACTCTTCTAAATTAAAGTTTAGGATGTGTTGAAATTAAATCAATGTAAGATGAAATCTGAATGAATTGAATCATTAATTGTAAATGAAATTTAATATTTATTTGTCTTCTAAAAATAATTTAATATTTATTTATTTAATATATATTATTATTTATGATGTAAGCTATATGTATATAAATTTGACATTATTGGTGTGTGAGTAATGTAAGATAAAACTCTTTTTGTTATTTTTTATTGAAGGACTATTTAGTACGTGCTCATTCCGTCCCGTCTCGATCCCGTTTGAGATGGGATGAGGTCGTGATGAGGTCTATCCAGTCCCGTCCCAATCCCAAATGAACGGAATGAGATAGGGATGGGTCCATCTCGTCCCATCCCGTCCCGTGCCTACCCCTAAATTAGATGACTTCAAATAAATTATTATATTATAGGCTTAAAAATAATTAACTAATGTTTCAGAGTAACTGGTTTTGATTGTAAAAATATGAAATATAAATGGCTAAATGGAAAATAAAAAAATTAGTCGTAAATGTCTTTTTATAATTTATAGATAATTTGGAGGTTTGAAATAAATTATGTTAGGGACTTAGATATACTATATCAATGTTTAAATGTGGAAGGCAAAATGGGAAAAGTCAGATGCAAGGGCTTATTTACAATTTATTGATAATTTTGAGGGTTTCAAATAAATTATGTTAGGAGCTTATGTATAATTAATGAATATTGAAAGCGAATAGTTTTGATTATAAATAATATGAATTTTGGAGGAAAATCACTAAAAATGTAATAGTATTTTTTTGTTAAAAGACACAAATACCCTTGACACTATTCATTTGTATGTTGGTTTTATATGTAATTGTTAAGAAAATAGGGAGGGCAATAAAAAAAGTAAAGTTAGAGTTAAAGATATACAAATTCACTATTTACTTCGAGAATATGCATTATATAGTCTAGATATTATATATATGTATCTCCATTGCCTAGCTGTGCACATGATCATTTACAAAAAATAGTTAACAATAACTGCGAAAGGGATGACTTGCCTGTGCCTAGTTCCTAGGTTGGACTAGTCTCAAGTTATTGCATGTTAGAGAGGTAGTAATTGGAATTTCATGCCCATCCCTAATCCATTTGTGCTTATATCAAGGAGGTACTCCTTATGGCACTTTCGAAACTGAGAAAACATCCATAGCTGTGTAAGGCTTGGATTTAGGAATGTGGTATTTTGTATTATTGTATAGCGTGTGTTATAACTTCATAGGTTAAACATAAATAGAGTATTCTACTACAGTTTGTATCCTTATGGATCAAGTATGTATAGTAGGGCTAGGGGCGAGGTTTCCCCCTCTTAACTTTTAAAATATTTTATTATATACTTAGTCTTAAAAAAATTAATTATATAATTTACAATACCATATCAATATTATTCATTCAACAATTATTACATGTCTTTGTTGATGTAGTGGTTAGGGGCTTATCATTTTAGCAAACCACCCGAGTTCGATACTCTTCGAGCACAAGATTTCGTTATGGCTATTAACTATATATTTTTATGTTTATTAATAGTTATTATTCTACATCATTGTTATCCGCCTAATTTTTTATTTTTAATGCAATTTTATTAGTAATTGCAAACATCAAAATAATTGTTTAGTTTATTAAAAACGTCTTCTCAGAGCGTATGATTTTTTATGGCTAATTCACAATTACTATTTCTGTCATTATGACATACCCCTACTTTTTTTGTTTTCAATGCAATTTTATATGTAGTTGCAAACATTAAAGAAATGAATTGTTTGTTCACAAGTGGTATAAAACTTCCAAAAAAATATATTTGAAATTAATATATAAATAATAATTATAGAATTCGATTAAAATATATACCATTAGCCAACTCGAGCAAAATTTGAGTCTCATATAAACCATTTTTTCTATAAAACTGTATTAGGATCTTATTTTGTTCGCAAATTTCAATTTTTTTTAATCTTCAACTAGATACTTAACCTAATTATTTTGTGATTTACCAATGGTGTGTTGGCCTAGTGGTTAGGGCTGTGTGGGTTTGACCCCCACGTCCTATCTTCGAATCCCGCCGGCGATATGGTTTGTTTCTAATGGGTGTTGACCTGTAGGTCGCCCAGTTGATAGGTTATGGGATCCTTAAAAACCCAGCTTGCCTTTCAAAAAAAAAAAAAAAAAAAAAAAATATTTTGTGATTTTAGTTGTATATTCTAGTTATCACGTCCGTCTGTCCTTTGCTAAGGTTATCGATATTGTGATCTTAATTTGGCTTGAAATTGAAGTTCATTAGACTCATTTAGTATATGCAATATATTTTTTATAGTTGTATTTTTTTTTATTAGTTACTAGTTCAGGTAGGAATTTTTTTTTTGCTCCACTAACTACTGTTATCAATTAATAATTATTTGTCATTTAGCCCCCACCCCGCAGACTAAAATCCTGGGTCTGCCACTGAGTAAGGCCTCTTAGTATACCATGGTCAATTGGCTAAGTTTTTTTGAGATGTTGTTGATTGTCAAAACACTAATCATGGCAAGTCGGTGCATGTACAACATTAAGATGTTGGACATTATCTCCCCTCTCAAGTGTTACCTTAAGGATTGTGTTGTAGGTCTTGGGGAAGATTTGATTCATCCATGCTCTAGATTTTAGATATGTGAAATAACTAACATGCTCAAGTTTTTACTCGTGTAAGTACACAAATCCTTCCATTTACACACACGAGTTTTCCACTAATCATGAGACTTTCACACCAGCACTAGTTGTTAAACGATTTTTCAAACGCAACATCTTTAGTGACGAAGTACCCCATGAAGGTTTTTTCCAATATTGCCATAACACCCTTAACAATGTGGTAGCTACACCATATTTTCTGATACAACAGAACGGGTAAAAGCATCCATAATAAGCAAGGATAAATTTAGATTTTAAAGAAAACTTTACACCCTCATATGGGTGTGTAATTTTTTTTTCACCCATAGTGGATGACATTACTGCGCTATCCCAGATTGTGCGGCAAGCTGGAATTTTAAATCGAGCTCCAACTCATTATTTCCCTATTTCTTCTCCATTTTGAGTTACAAAGATAACATAGTGTGGGTTGGAGGGTTTTGGCGTAGAGTTGGGTTCAAACTTTTGAAGTTTTATTTATGATCCATCGACCAAATTCAAATCTGAAAGTTTTGGTGGATTGTTCTCTTTGCAGACTTTAGTGTGGGAATGAAAGAAAATCATTTAAGTTGTTGAATTCCGACATCAATTTCATGCATACCAAGTATTTGACAAAGTGACTCCACGAGATGAAAGTTCACTTAGACGTCAATTTACTCACTCAAAATGAAATAGGCGTCAAGGGGATCTTCTTCTAGCAATGTGTCAATGTCAGATGTGTCAAATGAGGAAGACATCATTAATGTGAGTGGTTTCTGAATCTTAATTTATGAAGACGAAACCACGTTTGTAATATTGTAGATTTAGTTTGTTTTTTTTTAAATTAGAGGGTGGGGGTACTTAAAATTTTGGTGGGGGCACATAGCCACCCACCCCTTAAGAGAAACCCCCCTTTCTCTTATTTCTTCTTCCTCTTTTTTCTTTTTCTCCTTACAAAGCGTAACTCCACTCGCAGCGATTCTTCTTCACCGGATTTCGTTCGAGCGAATCGAACGATTCTTTCGCGGAATCTCTTCATTTATTCTTCATTTCTACTCCTCTTCTTTCCCTCTTCATTCTCTTTCATTTTTTTCGCGAAAAAAAATAAACCAAAGTTTCAGATTTGTGGGAGCTTGACGGTGTTGGTTTTGACTGATCGGATAACGTAGCTCCGATCAGCCCTTTCAGGGGCATTTGTGGCGTCATTTGGAACCTGTAAACCCCACATGCAAGGGTGGTTTAAGGGTTGGCCGAAATTTCAAAAAAAAATCAGTGTGCATGTCTGTGAAGAAGGTTCTTCGGAGTGAATCCGGGCTTTGGGCGAGTGGGTGAGCTGCAAATTCATAATTTCAGTTGTTCTTGGACCTATTTTCGGCCAGTTGTGTTGCTCGAAGGCGATCAGACCGGAGTAGGGTGGGTTTCGGTGAGTTTTTTGCCGAATTTTGGGTGTCCGCTAGATTTAATTTGCCGGTAAGTATTTTTTTTCAGTCATGCGCCGGTTGTTACTTCTTTCATTTTTCAGTTTTCGGCTAATTTGCTCACATTTGAGTCCGCCTCGCAGTTTTAAAAATTTCCTTGGTCCTGCATTCGCTGTTTTGCGTGTTGGGAGCTTCGACCGGTAGGATTTGGGTTTCGAAAACTCATTCCGCTCAGGTGAGTGTAACTATAATATTTACCCTGAGAAATATTTATTTTAAATCGTGAATTTAATTTTTACATTATGTCGTCGATTGTGTATAATTGAATACAAGTCCGAAACTCGGGGTTTTTGGAGGTTTCGATGGTTGCGTTGGTTCTTTTGTGAATGAATTATGTATTGAGTTTTCTGAAAGCATGATATACAATAATGAAATAGGATAGTGGTTGAATTTGGGTGTGATTAGGCTTTGGTGTAATGACATTGGGCTTGTATGTTGCGTTTTACCGTAGATTGTCAAGTCTTGAGCATGTATGATAGTGCGACTCGAATGAATTTATTGTGGTGAATTGGGTCATGTTGGGACCCTAGTGTAGTCGTGGATTTATGAAAATTGCCTAACTGATTATGGTTACACGTCTGTTGTAACACCCCTAAATTTCATAAAACTAATTTATTTTATTTTGAATTAAATAAAATAGAGTTACATTTAATTGAATTTAAATTTCAAAATTTAGGGTTTTATTTAGTGTGTTTAGAGGGTGGGTGCTTTCAAAATTTTAGTGGGGGCGAATAGCCACCCACCTTATAAATAGAGAAACCTTTTTTTTTCTTCCCCATTTTTATTTCTTTCTCCCTTCCCTGCGTACTCCTCTTTTTCTGCAACAGCCAATGCAACGAGTTCGGCTGTGACCGAGCGTCGAACAACCCTACCAGCCTTACTTTTTTTTTTTTTTTTTCCTTTTTCCTTCATCTCACTTCCCTTCTTCCTATTTGAGTTCAACATCAGAAAAATAGAGAATGAAATAAGGAAGAGAAAAGAAATCGGAAGAAACAGATGGTTGCCAATGGCACCCTTGAATGGGGCTACCTTGCAGACGATCGATGGTGTGGGAGATCACAGGCGAGAGACCATGCTTTCTGCACCGCGGGTTGATTTGTGATTGCGAGTAGGAGAGGAGACGATGTGGGATGATTGCGTTGGCTGCACAAATCCTTTGCGAGTTGCAATTTTGGTGAGTTTTCTTCATACTATGTCATATTTTTGTTTGAAATTATTTTTGGAATCATGGTTAGGTTTTTGGTATGTGAGTTTCTTCATCTCCTTCACTTTTACTGAGATTTCAGAGAAATTCAGGGTTTGGGTATGTTTGATTTGTCGAATCTTTCGATGTAAAGAATGTTTCAATAGATTGGTGGGTTTAAACCCATATCTTGGTATATATTGCTTTAATTATTTGTAATATATGTTTGCCACACATATTTGTTGTGAGAGAGTAGTTCAAGTTGAGAGTAGAAATGGAGGTATTGCAGGGGGGACTTATTGGGAAAGAGGGGACTTTTATTGGTCGATGATGACCCAATCTCTTTGGCATATTTGGTTTTTGCCAAATCCATTCATGACTGGTTGAGAATTTAGGACTCAAACCATATTTTTTCTGTATGGATGTCTGCTCTAAAATGGCACAGATTGCATTTGAATAAATTTTTGACAGTGTCATTGTCAGTAGAAATTCCTTGATTTCTGGGTATGTTGATGTATTATGGTGGTGTAACGACCCTAATTATAGCACATTATAAATTTTTAGGGTTTTATTGAAATTTTCTAAGGCTACCTCGGTGTTATAGGCTGGTGCTGGATCGATTAGAATGAGCCGTAGAGAACTATTTATTTCTTTATTTTATTTAAACCCACCAAGACTTGGTTCCATTTATTGACTATTTCTGTGGCTAAAGTAGACATGGAAGTTTGGATATAAGAATTTTATGGCAGACACGAGTCTATGTGGGATAGACTTGAGGATTGTAGTATTGGTTTAGTTTGTAAGTCTCAAAAGCAACTCAAAGTAATTAAATGCATACCCATTTGATTTGTTGACAATGAAGATATATGACATTTGGAGTTATATCTTTTGGGATCTCTTGGCTGTTGGGAACCTTCTTGATGGTATCTGTGATTCCTCCAATACCAATGCTTCGAGGCCTGAGTAGTTTGGAAGTTTTGACGTCTCTGATTACATATATACTTCTTTGGGTTTCTTCCACTTATTTGAAATAGTTTGTGCATGCCATTACAAGATGATTTTCGTGAAGTCAATTGAACATTGGCAATATTCTTCTAGTGCTGGATGAATTTTCTGAAACTGAGACAAAGGAGTAGTGAATGTAGGCTAGGAACAATTTCATGCAATTTTGTTACACCATCTCCTCAAACTGAGTTTATAAATGCTATTCTATTTGCACACCCAGCTTTAGTTGTTTAATTTAATTTCCTTCTTTGGAAGAAAATAAGTCATTGCATGGTTGTTAACCCTTCTCATTGTTGGAAGTTTTAGGTTGAATCTCCATAGTGTAATCGCTCTTCGGAATTTATCTATGTAATCAGTGACAACAGGGGAATGGAAGTATGGATTATTAACTTGGAATTCATAACTGCAGGTTGGATACCTGGTCTCATTGTTGTAGTTTCACTTCCCCATTGTTATGAAGGTAGTATCTCTCATTTGTTTGTTGTGTCTGTCGTTGCCTTCATTTGCATGAGTTATTCTGTTAAGAACCCTCATTTGTACCCACTCATTATTTGTGAAAGCATCGAAGTTCAAATGTGGATAGTTAGTATGAGATAAATAATAAAATGTGGATACATAAAAGAAAGAGATTTAGGGACAGTAGGCTTGGACTTGGCTATTGGATTTGGGTTCTTGTTGCCGAGGAGGGCCTTACCACAACTTGATGTTAAAATGCCAATTTTGTTAGCTAACTTGATGATGGATGTTAAGATGTAATTGATAAACTTGACAAGTTAGATTGAGATCACAGAAAAAGGGGAATTCTTTAGAAACTTGAGGTGAATTTGTTTTGGTCATAACCACAATCCTTAGAAGTTGTTCCTTGTTGATATGTAATTGTCCAACTTCTCAACAACTCATTGATCTTTTATGGTATAGAGATAGCTAGAAGGTCCAATGAGTGAAAACAATTTTGAAAGTTGTGAGTTTTACTAGTGGCAGTTAGCACCTACTACTACTATTGTCAGCCAACCTTTCTAGTTCATTTTCGCTGCTGTTGAGTTCTCATTTCATTGGTTATTTATTACCACCGGTGCCAATGTTTCTACAACTAGTTTATGAGAGGTTATGTGCGTGTGTTTGTAGCGCAAACTGATTTGCATGTGTTTGCCAGTTTGTGCATTCGGGTTTGGATGTGTTCGATCGGGTATGTTTTTGGGATGATTTTGCATTTACTTAGAAACTTGATCTACCACACCCAAATTTATGAGTCTCACACTCTATATATTATTTTGTTCTAAGTAATTGTTTGCGAATGAAACTCTCATTTAATTTTGTTTGAGAAACTAATTTGTCAGGATTTATATTTTGATGAGATAGATTTGGACGATTGTATTATATGCCAATTGACTTGTTAGCGAGTCTAAATTCCTCATATCGAATGGACTTTGATCCCCCGTTTTGTTACAGAAAATTTATATATGAAAAATGTAGGTTGCCCCAAAACAATGGGAGGATATCCTGATGAGATTGTTTATGATTTGGCAATGAGTCAAATGCTATGCTTCCCCAAAAGAATGGGTGGATTTACTTATGAATGACAAAATGTCATAGTGAAAGAAATTCGAAATATAAAAAATAAATGATATTGATAAATTTTGACTCCTGAAAATTTAAACACCTGAAATTGTATCACTTAGAACTACCACACCTCTTTTTGTTTATTATTTCCCCTCTCTTACTAGAGACACTAAATAACTTGCGGGTTGTCTTGCGGAGGTGGGGCGCCTATTTCTTATAGATAAACTAAAATGACCTTCGGGTTAGTCTTGCAGAAATGAGGTGGATTTTTATGCCTAAGATAGGCTTTGATATTTATCCGTAAAAAATGTGACGTGACTTTATGCGCATTGATAACCCATGAGTGTTTTTTGTTACTCATATAGTTAGGAGTATCCGGTGATGCATGCCTGTATGTGATGTGTCCCCACTTGGGCATGAATGACGGAGAAGTCATCCTTTATATGAGAGAGGCATACGGGCATGTATGTTCGGCACGGAGGTGGTGCGAATGTGGTATCGTCTAAGTGATCAATTCGTTAAAAATGAATAAGATGAGTAAGTCAAATATTGTACGAAGACAACTGTTTAATTAATAAATTACGTTTATACTGTTTCTAACCCTTTTCATGCAGAATGACGAGTCCACTAATACTTCTGCAGGTCAGAGTTTCCATAGTCAACTTCTACAGTGTAAGTACAAGTAAATGCATATTTACTTATTAAGATGATGACCTGATTGCCTCGTTGAGGAACTAAATTCTTTGAACTGTGTTTTTCTTGCATGACATTTTTGCCTCATTGAGGAACTACTTGTTGGTGTGGTTGTTTATTGTTTGTACTTAGTTTGATGTTATCACGTGCGAATTTATTAATTTTGGGATGAAGATTACTCACACCAGCTCTATTGCTAACCCAAGTGAGCTTCTGCTTCTTGGGTACATTCCTTTGGGAATGTAGCCGATGAACCTTTCAGGTTTAGAGACTTTTGAGCAGCGTTACTAAAGTTCTGCTAGTGGGGCTAGCAACGTCAGAGTCCTTCTTGGTTAGAGTTTTTATTTGTTTCAGTAATTAAATCATGTTTAAGTTGTTGTTGCTGCTAAATGTTTCTATTGTTATTGAATTTCACGTCCCGAGTTTTGGGAAAACGGATAATCCTACGTGGATTTTGAGATTTTCGTTTTCTTCAAAAATCGAGGCGTGACATCTGTTACATTTGATTCTGTACAGACTCGTAGTATGTGCATGTTGATATTAGTGCAAGTGTCTTTACCTCGCTGTAATGCCTGTTGTGCCGATGCTTAGGAGCTTGCTCGCATCGTGAGTTTGATGGTGTTTGAGATGACTCGCACCAGATATTGAGGAAGCTATTGCATGTGGCAAGTTTGTTGAGGTGCGGTGAGCTCCCGCACGCACTTGCCACTAGAGAGTGCAGTAGGATAGGTCTCGGAGGACGTGCTTTGGATATTACTCGCATTCCCTCCCAACGCCCTTGAGTTGGATTTGTATTAGGTTGGCCATGTTAGGCCAGTCGTTCGCGATGTTTAAGTTTGTATCCTGGCAGATGTCACCCCATTGGGATACAAACCACCCGAAATGGTACTGGTGCACGTTGTGGTATGTGTCTGGGTGAGACACATTTGTAGGGTATGCGGATACCTACGATATGAGACACTTATACAAAATTTCTTTATGGTTTCGACTTGATTGCTATACCTATGAGACTATGAAGAATTATGATATTGTCTTTGTTTTCATCGCTTGATAGTTACCATTTTTGAATCACCTGTAATGACCGACATATCTCGTAAACTTGTAGTTATTGTTGAATCTGAAATGTTTGTGTTGGTGCTTGAACTTAGAAATATTATCCTTAGAGACACGGTGTGATTTAGACTTTAGGACCTGTATAGGGACACCTTTTCCATTTTATGGATCACGCATCTAGGATTACTCACTTATCCATTATTGTGTGGCATGGATTTTCCCTATATATTATTCTGTTATTTGTATTTAGTTCGCTCGCACCAGCTAGCTTTGTGCTTTGCTGACCCCGCAAGGGGTGTGCTTCTATTGGAGTGCAGGCCGTGTTGGCGTTCCTGTTGATCGTGGCGCTTAGGCCCAGTTTCCAGCGGTAGGCTTGTTTTGTGTTGTTTGGTCGTGTTCACCCTGTACGGGTATGTTTTGCTTACTTCGTATTACCTTGTTAAATACTAGATGCTTGTATTTTGGTTTTGTCGCTATGACACTGGCGGGGCGAATCGAATACTCTTATTTTATTCAAATTTTATCGTAGGTTTTTATTTCCATTTGATTATCGTTTCAAGAATGTGTTATATTATGATGTTGTGGCCGGTTACGATCTGCCTGTATTACGGATTAGTTCACGCATCGGCACACTGCGATTCCCGTGGCAGGTCGGGGCGTGACAGAGCTTGGTATCAGAGCCATTGTTTACCGGTTCATATAGAACATCATCGTATGGCACTTTCTTGAGTGAATTGGGTAGAGGAGTTAGGATTTTTGTTGTGTTGTTTGATGTATTGTATGTGTATTTTCTTTTTCGTAGAAGGAGTGTGGTGATGGCGCGTGGTAAGAGAACCCAGGGTGAGGGATCAGGCACTGCTGGAAAGGATGCCTCTCAGGCTTTCATGGAAATGATGACACAGTGGGCACAAAATATGAGACAGGGAAATCAGTCAGAGGATCTGTTTACTCGTCGCAACAAGAATTTCGTCAGCTTGGGTGGTGAAAGATTTGACGGTACTGGAGATTCTCTAGCTGCGGATCGGTGGATCTGTAAGGTAGAGCTCATATTTGAAAGGATGGTGCTGACACCTATACAGCGTACCGAGTTAGCAGCACACCAGTTTGACGGAGAGGCTATGTATTGGTGGGATTCAGTTATGTATTGGTGGGATTCAATTAGGCAGAGTCGTGATGTGTTAGAGATGCAGTGGGATACATTTTGCGAGGTGTTTTAACCACATTTTATTCCTGATTCTGCCAGAGCTGAGATAGTGGACAGGTTTCTACACTTACAGCAGGAATCTAGACCTGTTTCAGAATACTTAGCCGAGTTTACACATTTGAGCCGTTATGCTACTTGTTTCATAGATACTACAGTGAAGAAGAACGAGAAAATTTCCAGTGGTCTGAACCCGTTCCTAAGGAAACAGTTGATGGTGATGATCGATCGTTCTTTTGAGAGATTAGTGGACGTCACTTTGAGCCAGGAGCAAGTTGATGCTGAGTGTAGGCAAAAGACTTTGGTTCGACGAGCTAGAGGTTCAGAGCAAAGTCAGAGGTTTGGTCGAGGAAGCTAGACAGTTGAGCAGGCACAACAATCAGAACGTGTCGTTGTTCAGCAGATAGACCCTGGTAGACCAGTTAGGAATGGCAGAGACCGTGACAGACGTTCCCGAGGAGATCATTGACAACAGCAGCAACAAAGACAACCTATGAGGGGTGGTCAGACAGGAACTAGGAGCGGTTGCTTCACTTGTGGTCAGGAGGGACATGTAGCCAGTGATTGTTCAAGAGGTCAGACAAATCGACGGGAGTAGGTAGTTTGTTATACTTGTGGGCAACCGGGGAACTTTTTCAGAGCTTGTCCTCAGAGTAGAGATGTACCAACACAGCAGAGGGTGCCTCAGGGACAGTTAGCACCTGCGCCTGGAGTTGGTCAGAGAGTCCCTATCCCAGCACCGTCTGTTCGCCTCGTAGCTATTCTCGGTCAGGAAAATGTTGAGGGTATGTTACTATTTTTGTTGTAGTTATGTGTGCTAGATGTAGTACGATATGTGTTATGTGCATTATGCATAGGAAACATTGCATGTTAGTGTGTTGTTATGTGACTCAGGATATATGTGTTGTGTGCCAGTTGAGGGCTCTTTTCGATATAGGAGCATCTAGATCTTTTATTTCTAGATAGTTAGTTGTTAGAGACAGCCTAGAGGTAGTGCCTTTGCTGGAACCCTTGTGCGTTGTGTCTTCTTTGGGCAGTTCGGTTTGGTTGTGGGAATATTGTCCCCGTTTCAAGTTTTACTTGTTGGGGTACAACTTCGTGTTTGACTTTATTGTTTTGGGTTTTGAGGGCTATTATTTGATTCTAGGAATGGATTGGTTTTCCAGTCATCCGGTGATCATTGATTGCTTGCATAGGTCGGTGATGTTAGCGCCACCTGATGCTTCGCCTCGTGTGTTGACTTGTGAGCCCGATTATGTTTCTGTGATGTTGAGTTTTCTTAGCTTTATTGAGATATCTAGTCCCGACACCAGTTCTGTAGAGGTTGTGTGTGAGTTCCCTGATTTCTTTTAGGAGATTCCTAGTATCCCGCCTCGTCGTGAGGTAGAATTTCGGATTGACCTGGTTCGTGGTACTAAACCTATATCTAAATCAGCTTACAAGTTTGCACCTAAGCAATTGGAAGAGATGAAAGTACAGCTTGATGATTTGCTTCGTAAGGGGTTTATTCGGTCGAACAATTCACCTTGGGGGGCTCTAGCAATATTTGTGTCCAAGAAGGATGGATCATTGAGGATGTGCATAGATTATCGGGATCTGAATAAAGTGACCATCAAGAATAAGTATTTGTTGCCTCAAATCGATGATCTATTGGATCAGTTGAGGGGAGCCGTAGTGTTTTCACAGTAAGATTTGAAGTCTGAGTATCATCAAATGAGAGTTGAGGAACATTCCGTTCCAATGCACCGGCCTTCTTCATGGATTTGATGAATAGATTTTTCAATCCGTATTTGGACAAGTTTGTGGTAATCTTCATTGACGATATCTTAGTGTACTCGATGAGTTTAGAGGAGCACAGAGAGCACCTTCGCATTGTTTTGCAGACACTCAGAGAAAATCAGTTGTATTCGAAGTTCAGTAAGTGTCATTTCTGGGAGCCTGAAGTTCTATTTCTCGGGCATGTCATTTCTAGTTGAGGTATTGCAGTGGATCCCTAAAAAGTCGAAGCAGTGAAGTCTTGGAGACAACCGAGTAGTGTGACGGAGATTCGTAGTTTTCTGGGTTTGGCCGGTTATTACCGACGGTTTATTGAGAAATTTTTACTAATTGTGGCACCACTCACTTAGTTAACAAGGAATAATGTTCCTTTTGTATGGTCAGATAAGTGTGAAGAAGCTTTTGAAACTTTGAAGCTTCAGTTGACTTTAGGACCAGTGTTGACTACTCCGACACCTGGTAGCCGACTGGTGGTATTTACTGATGCTTGCGGTACAGGATTGAATGGAGTGCTGATGCAAGGCAAGAAAATCGTAGCCTATGCATCTTGACAGTTGAAACCCCATGAGAGAAGATATCCGACACATGATTTAGAGTTGGCAGCCGTAGTATTTGCTTTGAAGATCTGGAGACATTATCTATATTGTGAGAGGTTCGAGTTGTTCACAGATCACAAGAGTTTGAAGTACCTATTCAATCAGAGGGAGTTGGATATGAGGCAACAACAACAATGGGTTGATTTTCTTAGCAGCTATGACTTCGAGATACAATATCAGCCTGGTAGAGCCAATGTGGTTGCAGATGCCTTGAGTAAGCGACATGCAGTGATGGTAACCATGATGATTGAGGAGTATCGAACACTTGAGACATTAGTTTCATTTGCAGTTCAACCTACTTTCAGTACAGAAGGCAACATGATAGTGGGTTTAGCAGTTTATCCGTCGTTGATCAGTAAAGTGGTGGAGAGACAGACCTCCGATCCAGTGATTACGAGGCAGATAGCAGATTTGGTAGGGGACACACTGGATGAGTGCCTTACTGATTGGTCCGTGGGTTCAGATGGAGGGTTGCGGTTCCATGGGCGGCTTTGTGTTCCGTTTGATGAGGAGTTGCGGAGAAATATCTTACAGGAAGCTCATAGATCTCGTTTCGCCATTCACCCCGGTGGAACAAAGATGTATCGAGATTTGAGATGTTCTTTCTGGTGGCGTGGTATGAAGACAGACATTGGAGAGTTTGTTGCACGATGTGCGACTTGTCAGCAGGTGAAAGCCGAGCATCAAAGACCGTTTGGGTTATTGCATCCATAGGAGATCTGGACTTCCATCGATGGACTTCCATGGTCGAAGAAAGGTCATGAGTCGATATGGGTCATTGTTGATCGGTTGACGAAGTGTTCACATTTCATTTCTGTTAGTATGAATCGGACGGCCGACAGTCTAGCGGTGTTTTTTATTCGGGAGATAGTCCGCCTTCATGGGTCTCCTGTTTCGATTGTATCCGACCAAGATCCAATAATCACAGCCCACTTCTGGCAGAGTTTTCAGCAAGCTATGGGTACTAGATTGGACATGAGTACAACATATCATCCACTGACAGATGGCCAATCTAAGTGAGTGAATCAGGTAGTGGAAGACATGCTTAGAGCATGCATTTTAGACTTCGGGGGCAGTTGGGAAGATCACCTACCGTTGTGCGAGTTTGCGTACAACAACAACTACCTCGTAAGTATTGGCATGGCACCGTTTGAATCACACTACAGACGACCGTGTAGGTCCCCTATTTGTTGGGTAGAGATTGGAGAGTCAGTTGTGATGGGGCCGGATGTGATAAGAGAAACTACTGAGAAGATTGAGCTAATTAGAGCGCGTTTGTTGACAGCCTAGAGTAGACAAAAGAGTTACGCTGATAGGAGGTGTAAGGAGTTAGAGATGGATGTTGGCGACATAGTCTTTCTGAAAATTTCCCCGATGCGCGAAGTTGTTAGGTTCTGAAGTCGAGGGAAGCTTGCACCGAGATATGTAGGGCCCTATGAGATTACTGAGAGGATTGGATCAGTGGCCTACATATTGGCTTTGCCGCAGAGTGTGTCAGGTCTCCACGATGTGTTTCACGTATCCATGTTGCCGAAGTGTTTGGCAGACCTATCACAGATTATGGAGCCCGCTGAGTTGGAGATTTATGATGAGTTGACTTATCCAGTGAGGCCAGTAGCCATTGTTGATGATGATGTGAAACAACTTCGACGGAGGACGATGAAGTTAGTGAAGGTCCAGTGGAGCCACCGGGAGGGTGACATGACTTGGGAGCTGGAGGACCAGATGAAACAGAAATACCCCGAGCTTTTCACCTAGTCTTTCTTGTCGTTGCTTTGTCCGATCTCGAGGACGAGATCTCTTTTAAGGTGTGTATGATGTAATATCAGTAGATTTAGTTTTTAAAAAAATTTAGAGGGTGGGGGTACTTAGAAAATTTGGTGGGAGCACATAGCCACCCACCCCTTAAGAGAGAAACCCCCCTTTCTCTTATTTCTTCTTCCTATTTTTTTTCCTTACAGAGCGTAACTCCGCTCGCAATGATTCTTCTTTGCCGGATTTCGTTCGAGCGAATCGAACGATTCCTTCGCGGAATCTCTTCCTTTATTCTTCATTTCTGCTTCCCTCTTCATTCTCTTTTGTTTTTTCGCAAAAAAAAAAACCAAAGTTTCAGATTTGTGGGAACTTGACGGTATTGGTTTTAACTGATCGGATTGCGTAGCTCCAATCAGCCCTTTCAGGGGCATTTGTGGTGCCATTTGGAACCTGTAAACCCCACATGCAAGGGTGGTTTAAGGGTTGGCCAAAATTTCAAAAACAAATCAGTGTGCATGTCTGTTAGGAAAGTTCTTCGGCATGAATCCGAGCTTTGGGCACGTGGGTGAGCTGCAAATTCGTAATTTCAGTTGTTCTTGGACCTATTTCCGGTCTGTTGTGCTGCTCGAAGGTGATCAGACCGGAGTAGGGTGGGTTTCGGTGAGTTTTTGCCGAATTTTGGGTGTCCATCGGATTTAATTTGCCGGTAAGTATTTTTTTTCCAATCACGCGCTGGTTGTTACTTCTTTCATTTTCCAGTTTTTGGCTAGTTTACTCACTTTTGAGTCCGCCTTGCAGTTTTAAAAATTTCCTTGGTCTCGCATTTGCTGTTTTGTGTGTTGGGAGCTTCGACCGATAGGATTTGGGTTACGAAAACCCATTCCGCTCAAGTGAATGCAACTATAATATTTACCCTGAGAAATATTTATTTTAAATCGTGAATTTAATTTTTACATTATGCCGTCGATTGTGTATAATTGAATACAAGTCCGAAATTCGGGGTTTTTGGAGGTTTTGATGGTTGCGTTGGTTCTTTTGTGAATGAATTATGTATTGAGTTTTCTGAAAGCACGATATACAAGAATGAAATAGAATAGTGGCTGAATTTGGGTGTGATTAGGCCTTGGTGTAATGGCATTGAGCTTGTATGTTGCGTTTTACCGTAGATTGTTGAGTCTTGAGCATGTATGATAGTGCGACTCGAATGAATTTATTGTGGTGAATTGGGTCATGTTGGGACCCTAGCGTAGTCGTGGATTTATGAAATTTGCCCAACTGATTATGGTTACACGTCTGTTACATTTGATTCTGTACATACTTGTAGTATGTGCATGTATATATTAGTGTAAGTGTCTTTACCCCGCTGTAATGCCTGTTGTGCCGATGCTTAGGAGCTTGCTCGCATCGTGAGTTTGATGGTGCTTGAGATGACTCACCCCAGATATTGAGGACGCTATTGCATGTGGCAAGTTTGCTGAGGTGCAGTGAGCTCTCGCATGTACTTGCCACTAGAGAGTGCAGTAGGATGGGTCCCGGAGGACGTGCTTTGGAGATTACTCACTTTCCCTCCCAGCGCGCTTGAGTTGGATTTGTATTAGGTTGGCCGTGTTAGGCCAGTCGTTCGGGATGTTTAAGTTTGTATCCTGGTAGATGACACCCCATTGGGATACAAACCACCCGAAGTGGTACTGGTGCACGTTGTGGTATGTGTCTGGGTGAGACACATTCGTAGAGAATGCGGATACCTACGATATGAGACACTTATACAGAAATTTTTTTATGGTTTCGACTTGATAGCTATACCTAGGAGACTATGAAGAATTATGATATTGTCTTTGTTTTCATCGTTTGATAGTTACCATGTTTGAATCACCTGTAATGACCGACATATCTCATAAACTTGTAGTTATTGTTGAATCTGAAATGCTTGTGTTGGTGCTTGAACTTATAAATATTATCCTTAGAGACACGGTGTGATTCAGACTTTAGAACATGTATAGGGACACCTTTTCCATTTTATGGATCACGCATCTAGGATTACTCACTTATCCATTATTGTGTGGCATGAATTTTCCCTGTATATTATTCAGTTATTTATATTTAGTTCGCTCGCACCAGCTAGCTTTGTGCTTTGCTGACCCCGCAAGGGGTGTGCCTCTATTGGAGTGCAGGCAGTGTTGTCGTTCCTGCTGATCGTGGTACTTAGGCCCAGTTTCTAGCGGTAGGCTTGTTTTGTGCTGTTTGGTCGTGTCCACCCTATACGGGTATGTTTTGCTTACTTCGTATTACCTTGTTAAATACTAGATGCTTGTATTTTGGTTTTGTCGCTATGACTCTGGCGAGTCGAATCGAATACTCTTATTTTATTCAAATTTTATCGTAGTTTTTATTTCCGTTTGATTCTCGTTTCAAGAGTGTGTTATATTATGATGTTGTGGTCGATTACGATCCGCCTGTATTACGGATTAGTTCACGCATCGGCACGATGCGATTCCCGTGGCGGGTCGGGGCGTGACAACGTTTCTCGTCATTGTCTTGACAAAGACATTACAAATTATTACACCATGCATGGCTCGTGATGCATTCCCTTGAAGTGCACAAACAGTTGAAAGATAATAGTTTTGTCATAGACATTATTGATGTGAGTCGATGGCAAAATTTTTTACAATGAAACTAGGGCTCTCGGATCGAGCCATAATGAATGCCCTTGTTGAGCAGTGGTGATCAATGACTCATACTTTTCACTTCAGGGTTTTGAAATCGGATTCACAACATATGATATTACTTGCTTGAGTGGGATTCATGTTGGACTAGAAGGAGTGGTTCCCCCTATGATGATTGATCGTATATTCTTAGCATGATAGAGTCATACTTCCTGGCTCTATTGCGCGTGGCATTTATGAGGGAATTGTCTGAAGTTGACTTGGTTACGTCATTTTTGTCTAACCGAAGCATTGCCAACAGAAGGGCAACAAGCCTAGTCAAGAGGTTTGCTCGTGTTTTCTTCTTCATCTACATATGGTACATGTATTTTCCTAACTCTCGCTCGACCATTCCAGTCGGATTGTTGCATCCTTTGTGTGATGTACGCAAGGTCGATCTGTGGGATTGAGATGGATCTATCATGGCTACACTACATGATGCCTTGGATGCAACATCGAGGAGATTGTTGAATTTCACCGGATTTTGGCAACTTTTAGAGGTAAGCCTAATTTCAAATTAATTCATTTACTATTTTTGTAACTATAATTATTCATTTTAGACTTAGGGTTTTATTTATGTAAATGATGTTATTTAAATTTAGGGTATTATGATAAATAATATGATTTATACCTTGGGGGTTATTTATGAAAATAATGCGATTTAGACTCAGGATTTTATTTACGAAAATAATATTATTTAGACTTAGGGTTTTATGAAAAAAAAGTGATTTAGAATTAGAGTATTATCTACGAACATAATGTTATTTAGACTTAGGGTTTTATGAAAATAATGTGATTTCGATCTAGGATTTTAGGTTCAAGTTTGATTATTGATTTATATAGTTTTAGATTATAGTTTAATGTTATTTTATTTGTGCAGACATGGCTTTATGAGCATTGTTTTGTATACTTACCAAAGTTACGGTATCTCGACTTCGACATTTATCATAAAGGTAAAGAAATGAGAAAAGAGACAATTGGATAAGGTCAAAGATCAAGTTCGGAAGAATATTGGAGTTGCACGCAATACACTTGAGTTTTTTTACTCCTAATACAATTGTTTGGAATGTTTTCTAGGGAATGCAACAATTGCAAAAAGTTAAGAGTGTAATAACTCACTTGCCATCTGTAATCAGCACATGATATTCCCTTCGATTTCGGTGGTAAGTATTAATTCAACAATTTATTTGAAATTTCACACTATTTTTTTGTTGAACCATGTACTAATATAAATGTAATTTCCCAGTGCAAATGCTACCATGAAGATCAATGTTGGCGACAAATTAGCCGCCAAGTCGTCATACATATGGATCACCTTTGTCTTTGCTTACCACAATTGAGGACTTTCATCAAATTTCTAGACATGGATGGCTGGAGGCACCTGTCTTTGTCATTCTTGTTGACCAGTGCACGTATTCTGAATACTAGACAAGTGTGTCAGCTGGGAAGAGTTGCCCAGTTTCTTTCAAGATGCTAATGTCGATAGATTCGGTAATTGCGCTTTTGCTGATCCTTCAGAGTTATAGAGTCTAAGGAGAAGGGATGATAATAGCCCGGGAGTACCTGACGCAAGGTTAATGCCTTGAGGACATTCCTTGAGGCCTACCTACCCATGACTATAAGGGTACTTGGGCCGAATGGAATGCAAGAGATAGCGATACACCAGCACCGAGATTGACACCTTGCAAGTCCAATGTGTCGTGGATCCCAGTAAGTATACTTGTTATTAGTTTAGTTATTAATTAATAAGTAAGTTTCAAATATATTTTCATATTGTTCTCAGAGCCAAATCAAGAATTATGCATACATTTGTGAGAATTTTATGTTTGCCTACAGACAATACCTCGGGTACCACTATGCCACTAAGCACTGCCCAAGGAACCACCACTCGATCAAGCCACATTTGCACGGAGTGAGGGGCACCTTCACATGGTGCTGGACCGTCATATGTTTAACCACAAATGGGAATGCGGAGACCTTTTTTGATGAGTCCTCCGTTACCCCATCTGAGTGGAGATCGAGCTCAAACCTCCAGGGCACTACAAAGAGCATAAGGCAGAGGACCGTCATTGCAGGGGTCGCAACAATCGTCACAGGAAAGTGAATAGAAGGTGGCACATATGGTGATGATGAGGTGGTTGCTCCTTTGACGCGTGATTGATTTGTACTGGATATTCACATTTTTTATTTTATTTTATGTAGACTCATGAATTTACATTTAATAGTACTTTAAAATTTGAATCAAAACTTAAATTACTATTAAGTTAGCTTGATAGATGTTAGACAATATTTTGATGTTAACTTAATAGCCCTATATCATAACATCAAATCCGAGAATGCTAACTAAGTTGGCATTCTTAACAAACATACATAAATAAGTTCTCCATAAAACAGTTAAGTAACATACATTCACTAACTAGCAAGGAAAAATTGTATTTAATTAATTCATAAAACACATGTTTGGGGCTTCAAATCTACCACCAGCTAAGAAGGGGTTTAGCTAGATATAGTAATTACAATTAAATAGCAATGCATAATAAAATATCTAACTAAAAAGAGAATATATAAGAAATGAAACATCGTTGCTGCTATGTGGTGGTGCAAAAGAGAACTGTGTGGTGTGGATATTATGAGAGATGACAAATGAAAGATTTGATCTACTCCTGTTGCTTCAATCGACCTACAATGTATGTGAGACGAGAGCTGCAATGAATGTGGGAGGTGTGAGGATGCAGGTTGGGTGGCGATCGTGTGTAGGCGATGGGTGTGAGAGAGATGGACGACGACAGAGATGGATGGAATGTGCATGTGGCGAGAGAGAGGTTGATGGCAAGGTGTGGTTGTGAAGGGTGATACCTGAGAGGCTGAGAGAGGCCATGTATTGTTCTTTTTATATGTTCTCTCTAGGTCTCTCAATTTGTTTACACTTCATTATTTTACCAATTCTTTCTAAATCAAGGCAATTTGCATCTTTCAGCTTCTTATTTGGAGTTATGCTCTTAGCAACCTACAAAGACACAAAAACATAAATTATAACAAAAAATAACGAAAATAGCCAAGAAAGTATAAAGAAACAATTTAATAAAGTCGCATAAATATGCTCCTATCACTTATATCAACAAATGCAACATGCTCGAGCTTTGTATCAAATGGAGGTTGGTTGCGGTTGGGAATTTGAACACGTCTATGATATCCTCATTGAATGTTTAAAGTTTAAGTAGCGTTAATATTTTAATGTATTTGGCAATGTAATATCCGTTTATGCTTTGAAATGTATGTGGCAATGCAATGTAATTTCAAATTGCAATAAATAATCAAATATTATTGTTAAATTGATAGTACAATTGAATTATTTTTCAAACATAAGTTGCAAAACAAACAAAATTATAACAACTAATAAGACATTAACTAACAAAGGAGTCGACTCCCATGCGTCTTCTTAGTGGGGTGCAACGATTGGAGTAACAGTGGGAGTGACTATCAGAGCAACCGGGGGGGGGGGGGGTGGTGGTGGCAATTGAAACTACATTGAACGTGTCAACCAAAGCAACATGAAGCGTGTCAACCAAAGCAACAAACATAATTTCTATATGCATCTATCGCCTCTTTGGCAGTCGAGAAAACTCTGAATACCGTATCTCTGTAATTGTGACTTGTTCATTAATGCAACCCATGTAAGATACACACTGATTTCCACCTGCTAAACTCAACATCAACATTTATTGCCATTTACAAATTTTTGTGATCAAATATATCAAATGTTTGGTTTTAGATAAAATGAAAGGGTGATAATAGAGTATATGTATAGGCATATATCAAATATGACAATTGGGAGATTTTTTTAAAATTATTTTTTTAATTCAATGTGGCCATTACTTGGGAAGTAGGGGACATAGCCATTAAAAAAGTGCCATACTTGCCACGCTATTTGGGATGACGCCTTCACCTTACACACTCTGTTAGCGACATGCCAGATTTGACACCCCGCAGACACAAATATGCACATTATGTATGGATTTTGAGCTCACTGTGGGTGGTCTGGGCGTAAATTTACACATCCACCCTCATTTTAGTGCTTAATGTGGATACCCTTATGACCCTTGCTAAATAACACTACCAATTCCTCTGAAGAACACCACCACTCACATTTTTGTTGGATCTACTGAAGGACACCACTATATAAACAAAAAAACCCTAAATCCTCTTCTCACCTCTTCCATTATTCTCTATCAATCACCACCGCTACCTCTCCTCCTCCCTTCTTCTTCTTCTTCTTATTGAGGATGAGGAGATGTGGCAGTGGCAAGGTGGTGGTGGTAAAGGGGATGAGGATGAGGAGGGGTAGCAATGGTGATTAATGGATAAGAAATGGAGAGAGAAGAAGAGATGTTAGGTTTTATTTATTTATTTATTTATTTATTTATATTGGTGATATTCTTCAACAGATGGTGGTGTTCTTTAGAAAGTAAGGAATTGACGGTGTTTTTCTGCAAAAATAGTGGTGTTATTTAGCAGGGGATACTCTCTTATTCTCAGTGTCGAAATTTAGGCTAGGGTTTTGCAGACATATAAACTCTCTGCACCGTCTTCAAATAATTTTCCTCTTTCTTTTGGTGGGAAAAGCACCAAAAACCCCGAATTCAAACCCCCAAAACGCGCATCAGATCTCCTCCAAGGTCGAACCTCGTCAGGTATTTCTCTCAATCTCAATCTCCATCTCCTTCGGTTTCCTCTTCTCTGCAAACTAATCTGCCAAGCTTATAGTTTTTCCTGCACTGATTTTGAAACCAAATTTCTCGCTTTTAGGGTTATTTCTATTTCACGTTCATCTCAGTTGTTCTACACCTCAAAATGAATCTCCTGAGCTCAATTGGACAATCTCTCGCAACCCCTTTTCAATCTAGCTTAAGTTTACTCATTGTTTGATTGAACCAATGGTTTATTTCACTTTTCATGTTTGATTGCTAGGGTTTCTGCGGTTGTTTGTGAAATTTGTAGAAAAATGAGCACCACAGTTCAGAGATCGTCACGAAGTGGAGGAAAGTCACTGTTTTTCCAAGATTTGGCCTCACCCATTTCCACCCAGAGAGGGAAATTTACTAGCCCAGGTCAAGCAGCAGCGGTTTCGGCCTTATGGAGGGAGAATTTCGGCAACACGGACCCTCCGCCGCCTCCTGTGTTTACTTTGGAGGATCGGGTTGATTTCTCTCCGGAATCAGGGATTATGGATTACCCCATGTCTTCGGATTCAAAATCGGAGATGAGAACTCCGGTTAGAGAATCATCATTTCGACGTGGGGATTCAGTGACTCCATTGAAGAGTAGGTTTGAGGGAAGTGGTACCCCCTTTTCAGTAATCGGTGGGCATCAAATGCAACAACAGAGCCCTTCTAGTTCAAACTGGTGGTCGACGGGAAAGAGTGGCGGTGGTGAGCATGATGAGAAGGGGAAGGGTTCGGGGTCGCCTGTTGAGGGGGTGGTTCAGCCGGGTGCTTTGATTACACTTCCGCCTCCAAGGGAAGTTGCAAGGTCAGAATTGCAGAGGAATAGTTTACCTGTGGGCAGTCTGGACGAGGAAGAATGGGTTACAGTATTCGGGTATGACGCAACTTTGGTTTATTGGCTTATATTCAATTATTTTGATCTTGTTGCCGTGTTTAGATCTCTTTGTTATTCTTGTTTTTGCCACTTGAATATTTTGTGTCATAAGTTTATGGTATGCAGTTATAGTTGAAACTATTGGACTTAATATCACATGAAATATGTTTTTGAATCAAGACTATATATATTGGTATCATAGTTATCAATATCTAACGATAAATACAATATGACATGATATGTATCGTATCTAAGCATCATCGAGACCGGAACTGGACATATATATCTTACGATTTACCGATATAAGATGATGCTGAGATGTACCGTCATTGTACAAGTGACGTGAATGGATGGATGATAACCAATACCTTGCAAATATGTTTTACACGAGCCATATGTTAATAGAAGTAGGGGTGGGCACGGGACCGGATGGACCTCATCCATATTTCATCCTGTTTGTTCGGGATCGGGACGGGATAGACCTCATCCTGATTTGGTCCCATCCCAAATGGGTTCAGGACGGGACAAGATGAGGATGTATTGAATTTTGGATTGAAAATTTAATATATAGGATTGAAAATTTTGGATTTATAAAACACACAACTCTAAGAACAACTACATAACTTTAAGCCATTGATTATTATTTCTCAATTTCATTAGCTTTTACTCTGATTTTTTTAGAACCACTATTAAAGATAACCATTTTTTTTATATTGCTAACGGAATAATCAATGAGTTTGTCATTTAAAAACTACGAGGAGCACACATTGTTGTTGTCAAGAGTTAGGAAGAGGAAAAAAGAAGGGAGAGGGTTTGAGTTAGATTCATTATTTAGGTGAGTCGCATGGAAGCTTGCGAAAATAAAATAGCAATGTCAATAATAAAACAAAATAAAAAGTCATGTCAACAAATAGTTTCAAACTACATATTTCATACTAGATATTTAAAAAAATCGGTTCGGGACGGGATGGACGGGATTGAAAATCTTCATCCTGATCCCATCTCACTCTAGATCGGGGCGGGATCGGGATGAGATTGATCAATCTCAATAAAACCCGAAAAAATCGGGACGGACGAGATTGGGACGGGATCGCGGGATGGGATGCCCACCCCCTTAATAGAAGTATTTTTGGGACCTTCTTGCTTGAATAAGTCTTATTTATGTATCTTATATATTTAAATAAATAATATATATGTCCATATCTAAATATTAATTTTTGCGCCGTATCTTACGATACACGATACTTAGGATATGTGTATCTTAAATTTAGGTTTCCGATATACGATGCGATAAATGTTTTTATAACTATGCTAAGTATATTAATCAATATCATATGCTTTGATTATGGCTTATTTGCATGGGCAATACAATTAGAAGGGCTACCATACTTGTATATTTAAAGAGGTACAACATTGACAACCTTATATGAAGTTGAAAGTTTGAATTGTTAGGTTAAGATTCAAAGTCATAGACAACTCAACAGTTGAACCAAATTTACTCACGTCCTCCATGTAGAGAAAATGTGGTTTACCACTTTTTGGTTTTAGGCCAGTGAACAAATCTTACCTGAATTTTCCTTGCTGGTTATGATACAGAAGTTCTTATTGCTGTTTCACTATATGTTGCTGCCACCCGGTTTATTGTAGAGAGCGTCATATGCTATCATTAGCTAGGTCCATTTAAGTGCAATCTGAAGGTTGTCTGAGTTTATAAGCTAAAATACAAGGAATTGTAGAAGAGATCCAACAGTTGGGCTCTAGAAGAAGATAATTCTTCTAAGGCTGTTCTTAATTTCATTCGGTAATTCTTCTAAGGCTGTTCTTAATTTCATTCAGTTTCTATCTATGGTGGGGAAATAATCGGTCATTGCAGAAATTTAATGGGTTTTAAGTATTCGAATTTAAATAATTTCCAAGGAAGCAAGGGAGGTCTTGATGGGTACCTAACAAACCATCGTCTATGCGGTTGTTTTTGCCAAATCGATAGAATACCTCCCCCTCCCCCCCTCCTAACCCAGAAAAACCCGGAGGCTTCCTTGTTGTTACACTTCTGATAAATCAGACATAGCCTCTAAGTATTTAATCATTCTTAGCTGCGAATTCGAAACACAATTGTCTGTTGTGTAGAGATGTGTATTATAGCATAATAATGTTGCAAATACCAATAGAGTGAGTGAATATGATGTTCTTGTTGAACTTTTAACTTTTGTTTTTGTTTGTTTGTTTGTTTTTTTTTGTTTTGTTTTGTTTTTTTTTTCTTTTCAAAAATTAAATTGTGAGACAAAAAAATCATGTATTGAGGTGTGTATGGCAGTTGTATACTAAAGATCTTGCAAAATATTATTTTGTTTAGAATAGTTCTTGTATAGTTGTATTATTATCCCATTCTTTTATTTATAGAAACATTTGTAATGTTCCTTTATGAATCATCAGATTTTCTCCCGGAGATACCAACTTAGTGCTACGTGAGTTTGAAAAGTGTGGTACCATACTGAAACACGTTCCAGGTCCGAGAAATGCTAATTGGATGCATATTCTTTATCAGGTTATTCTTCTCATCCCAAACTGAGAAACAATTTTTTCTTTCAGTTATATCGGGCTCTTTATGTTTTGTACTTCCATCTTATCAATTTTCTTCCTGCTTACATACTGATTTCTGTTTTGCTATAAATTGATTCAGTGTTTTTTCTTCTTTTATATATATATATATATTTTAAATTTTATGGATATGCATTTAGTTATGGCTATAATAAGGAAAAATAAGATGTGGAGGAAAAATAACATTAAAAAACATAGTAACTCAATGTTAAGCACTAATCCTGGAGGCGCCGTTCGATTTAACAATTGAACTCCTAAAGCAAAGTGATCAAGTTCATAGCATTGGAGAATAGATAAGGCTATGCAGATCAATGTCTCTTTCTTCCTTCGAGTTTTTGGTGTGCATGTGTGTGTTTGTGTAGAGATAGCTAATGTGGTGTAAATTCTTACCCACAAAAGTCAATGGCACTTGGGACTTGGCACTCTGTATGACCTAAATCCTATTATCAGCTGCTTGAAGCCCAGTGCTCAAACGACAAAACTAGGTGCTGTGATTGTGTCTAGCATTAGCTGCTTGTGATGCAACTGGCAGAACCATTATGCTTATTGCCTTATTTGAGGGACTTGAGACCTTTGTGTTAGATGCCTGAGTTTATGCCCATATCAAATGGTCATTAACTTAAATAGGAAAGAAGCTCCCCTGAGATTTGACCTTGAGATGTCCTTAATTCTTCATTTTTCGTTATGGGGCGTTAGAGATGCAAGACTGCGGCTATGAGTATCCATTTACTTCACAGAACTGCCCTTCATTTTGTTGATCCCTTCATTGTAATAATCCAATTAGTAATATGAAAATTTTGTTATCCTATTGTCTTCTTGTTGGCTTGATTTTTTAGGAAGTTTTGGATTAGGATCTCACTGTTGAAGAATCTTGATCTAATCCACCAAAGAATTAGCTTTGAGTTTTCATTAATTTGTTTTACTTCTTATGCAGAATCGTTTTGATGCTCAGAAAGCTCTAAGCAAAAGTGGGATGCAAATCAATGGAGTCCTCATTGTGGGAGTCAAACCATTGGATCCTGCCCTACGTCAAGCTATGAATGAGGGACATGCTAATCAGGGCTTCATGACTCTGCCCCCTCCCTCCAGTAGGAGCACAGAACTGACCCCGTCATTTGCATCTCCTGGTCCTTATTATGTTCAAAACAACAATCAAGCTACACAACGTCCATCTGGTGTAATAGCATCTCCTGCGAAATCCATGGTGTCAAAAATTGCGGATTTGATGTTTGGCATTTGAGGCGGATGGTTAGTACTGCTGTTGCATTCACTTAATAGTTTGTACCTCAAAAGAAATGTATTGATGCCATTATGGATGGGCACACACAAGTCCTCTGGATCCTCTTAGTGTCGAGTTTTGGTCTCATTTGGATCATATTTTGTTATCATCACTTACAACAACCTCAGCTTGCCCAACATGAGATTTTTATGATTTAGTGATTTACTTCTATGTTGGTGATAATCATTGGTAGACCTGCTAAGGGACTAGGACTAGGACTAGCGACTCCTCAACTTTTAAAACATTTTTAGTATATACATATCCTTATAAACATTAATTATAAATAACAATATGATAATTGTTCATTCAATTTGTTCTACATGTCTCTGGTGATGTAGTGGTTGGAAGTTTATCATTTTTTCTAAACGATTAAAGTTTGATCCTCTTGGAGCATAAGATTTCTTTATGACCATTAACAGTTATTATTCTCTAAACATTTTTATGTTTATTGACAATTACTATTCTCCGATTTTGTTACTCGATCTAATTATTTATTATTTTTTGTAATTTTCAATGCAATTTTATTAGTAATTGCAATCATAAAAAATGTTTAGTTTAATTAAACTTGTTTTTGGTCTTCTTGGAGCATATGATTTCTTAATGGCTATTAACAATTATATTTTTTTGTCAGTATGACTTGCTCCTAATTTTTTTTTCAATGTATTTTATATGTAATTGTAAACATTTAAAAATAATTGTTTATTCACAAGTGGTATAAACTTCTAACAAAAAATATATCCAAAATAAAAATCTAAAATAATAACTATAGAATTCAATGAAAATGATGTGTTCATATATGTCATTGCTGATCCCGATGATATCTAACCTGCAAAAAGAACAACGGTTTAGCTCTGGACCACCGTTATAGTAGCCGAAGGCATGCTGATGCTTAAGTCAGATACCGGTTCGAGAAAGAGTGAAGATCGAATGTAAAATTACAGTGTGTATACTCACATTTCTTCCTCATTTCACCGACTCTTATAGCGAGTATTCCCTCCCCAACTGTCCATGCGATCAAGGGCGTGCTGGAGGAAGCCAATTTTGATTGAATACTTGGGACACTTGGCTTATAGCGAGCATTACTTGTGCATGACTGAATACTTCGACACTTGGCTTTGTTTAGGTCCAAATGCTTGATTGGGCTAGAGCTAATTTAGTGCGAGTGGATCTCGGCCCTGTGGAAGCTATGAGATTCACTGTACGAGCCTTATTTTCCTGGGCCAAACTGTAAGACTCGTGCCTCTGGGGCTGGTGTGTCTTGGGCCTGGGGGCTTGACTTACGGGTTGAACAATAATCTTGCGCCCGGGTCCGATTGTGACTATGCTGAAGCTTTTTACGTGTTAGGGTTTGTCCATGTCATGTGTACGGTCGTGATTGAGTACTGTCATGTCTTATCGGGTACTTCCCCTAGTTAGTGGGGTCTGCGTGCTAGGCCACTAGCTAATAGCGTGTGGGGGTTTGCTGTATGCCATGATGACATATTTTAGACGCCTTTTTGGCTGCCGCGTCGCATTAAATGTTTATGCAGCGGTTAAGTAAATGTTTCCCCTTCACGCTAAACCTATATAAGCCTGTTTTAGGGGGAGTTTTCACCTTTACCTTCTCAGAGCTTCTCTTCGTTTCAAACTGTTTTTCTGGCCTGGTTGAGCTCAAGTTTTTGTTCAATCATGTGCGCACCGCTTAACTTCTCGTGAGGGAGGCATCACGGGAGTTTAGACTTTTTTCAGAAAGTCATTGTCGACCGAGGATGACCTGGCTACCTTCTGTAGGGAATACAAACTCCCTAGTGATTTGGGAGTGTCGCTTCTCACGGAAAAGGACTCTAATTCCGTTTTGTCGCGCGCGCGCCGGGGGGGGGGGGGGGAGGGGGGGGACCTGTCTATACAAGGCCATGTTCGAGGTTGGTCTGTGCTTCCCTGTGCCCAACATTATCTAGCGCGTACTCTTTGGGCATAGCCCCTGCTCAAATAATGTCGAACGAGTGGAGCGTGCTGATTGCCATTATGATTAGGGCGAAAGACGTCAGAATCCATATGTCGGCGAGATCGTTCCACTATCTGGCTTCCATTAGAATGAATAACCAGGGTGTCTGTTGGGTGTGGAAGTCTCCTTGCCTAACTGGCCAATTTGAGGATCCAGAGGATTGGCAGATGTACTGTTTTTTGGCCTATGCGACGTCTGAGTACTTTTTTGATGGCTTGAAAGTCATCCGCCAATTTGGGGACCTCTGTAAGTTCTTTTTACTTTTTTAGTAATGTTTGTTAGTGTCTGACTCATTCGTTGTCTTTGACAAGGGGTGCCCGACTGTACCCTCCTTTCTTCTAAATAGGAGAAGTTGAAGGCTGGTTTCCTTGCTCTGCCGTTGATGCCTATTCTGGAACTTATCAATCAGACAATATTTAGCGGAGTGGATTGTTTTATGGTGAGGTCAGTGACGTGGGGCGTGCCTATCCGTGCATATTGAGTTCTTCTTCAGGTGTGGAGGCACCGACACTTGGGTCTCAGAAGAGGAAGGTGCCAAAGATGCTAGCCCTTTAGAGAAGAAAGTCTTGTAGGGGTTGCTTACTCCCCCTCGTCGCTCCAAAAGGCTCAATTTAGGGTCCACTTCTCCTCTTGTTCCTTAGAGTGGGGAGAGGGACATTGTGGACCTGACCTTTGATGAGGAGTCTCCGAGAGCCATGGCTTGTTTGGAGATGGAAACGGAGCGATTGTTGTCAGAGGTTGCTGCTTCTGAACCATCTGTTGCGAAAGGATAATCCGCACCTAAGAACACTGCCTGTGACCCGCCCATGGGTAGGAGTTGGAAATTTATCTAAGCCGTCTTCCACTGCTGCTGCTAAGGGGAAGAAGGCCCTTGAGTCCTCTTCCTTAGGAGGTGTAAAGGAAGACGCAGTGTTGGCCCCTGGTTCTGAGGAACCTCACAATGAGGATGGAGTTCGTTCCCATGCTCTAGGGTATACCGAGGTGGATCACAGGGCTACCACTGCTGATCAGATGAAGATGAACTTCTCTTGGGTGGCTAACCGACTATTATTGGAGAAGGCGACTGGCGCACGTCACTCATGGTTAGCAGCTTCTGATGCTACTAAGTTGACAACTTGGTTGTTTTGCCATTTAGTTTTTTGTTGTACTTTATTGTTTATTCCCCCGCGTTGTTTTTTAATCAGGGGATGGCCCACCTGACCCATGCTGGCATGTACTGAGGTGGTGTCTGTACGTGATAAGCTTTTTGCCTTGGAGACGGATTTTGTTGAACAGGAGGCCCAACTTGTTGACGTTCGTAAGGAAGTGGACTCGTTGATCGAGCAGTTGGCCGCTCGGGCCGATCTGGAGGCCCAACTGGCTGAAGCCCGAAAGGATATGACCAACGCTTTGACTGTTCAATCGTCTTTGGAATCCCATCTGAAAGGGATCCAAGGGAGTCTAGACAAAGCCAGGTTGCCCGAGTTGAGCTATTGTTTGAACTAAATGATGCTTGGGAACGATGTGACAAGGCGATAAATGAGCATGCTGCATTTACTAAGCGCTTGTTGAACGTCAAAAAGTCTGCCATTGACTCCCAGAGTGCGCTAGTCAGTAAGCGCCCTGATGCAATTTGCCTAAGGGGGCTTCAGGAGGCCTTTTAGACACAGATTTCTGAGCTCACTAAAGAGTGTGACTCTGAGCGTGCTCGTCGTGATGAGGTAGCTCGAAAGCTAGTGGTCTCGCCTAACTAAAGTAGTTGGGGAGTTGAGTAATTCTAAGGCAGAATGGGGAACTAGAGATAAGGAGCTTCGCGTGGCTGCTGATAAAGCTCGAGCTCATGATGTTGCTGAGGAAGGCTAGAACTGATAGATTATATCTAGGAGCTCCACAGAGATTGGGATTTCTCTGTTTATTGACATCTTGCTTATGCTCGGTTTGAGGAGGTAAATGATTATTCCTCTGACTCGCGAGGTGGTCCTGAAACTAGTTCAGGTGTTGCGGAAATGATTGCCCATCCAGTTGTCCCAGTGTCTGTTTCAGACTCTGCTGCCCATGAAGCTGCTTCTAACTATGTTCTCGCTGAATGAACGATCGTTGTAAAGAAAAAATTATCAATGAGAAAATTTTCCCATTATATATATATGTGTGTGTGTGTGTGTGTGTGCCTGTAACTGTTGTACTTGCCATTTTCAATTCTTGCTTATATTAGGCTGAATAGGCGGGTCTATCTACCCCCACTTGAAGTAGGGTTTCAATATGGACTGGAGCCCTTTCTTTGTTTGTCTAAGCATATTCTATCAACAGTAATAACTTAATTTGTTATGAGAGTTAAGTTGTAGGATAGTCACCTTTGTTTGTGTGGGTTGTGCTCCCTCGGTGACATCCTTGTTCCGAATACTGCACTTCCTTGTTGATCTCTGACCTTCGTAGAATTTAGGTTGCCTGGCAAAACATCTCTTTTTAAATTGAATATCGTATACCAGCAACCTTGTCTGTCCTGAGGAAGACTTTGAACTTTAGTGTGATCGCCTCTACCTTCTGTTATGGACTCCCATAATATGCTTCACTCCTGGGTAGGAGTTAGGCTATTGAGAAGTTTCCTTCGCCTAAATGTGCTAGACTCCCTGTATTTATCTGGCTTAACCTTGAGAGGTCTTGAGCGAAGAAGGAATAGTCTTTGCCCATCAGGGTTAGTCTTTCTGTTTTGACCCCAATCTTGAACAGGAGTTGGGTTACGAAGGGACCTTCCTTGCCTGAACAGGCGCGACTTTTGTGCATATTTTGCTTGAACCTTAAGAGGGCTAGATTTCATAAGATGCCTCAGTCTTGAACATGATTTGGGCTGTTGAATAACCATTTTCGCCTGCATGGGCTAGGCTATTGTATTCCTCAGGCTCAGCCCTGAAAGGACCTGAGCTGGGAGAAGTCCTTCACATCTTTATAGGCTTAATAATATACTTCAATTCTGAACATGAGTTGAGCTGCTAAGTAACCATCCTTGCTCAAACGAGATATGCTATTGTGTTCCTCAGGTTCAATCTTGAACAGGACCGATGCTGGTAAGGAATCTGCCACACTTGTCTAGGCTAGACTTCATAATGTACCTCAACCCTAAGTAGGAGTTTAGTTGTCGATGAACCATTCTCGCCCAAACGGGCCAGAGTTCTCATATTCCTCTAGCTCAGTCCTGAACAAGACTTGTGCTGGGAAGGAGTCTGTTATGTCTGTAAAGGCTAGACTTTATAATAACTTCAACTCTGAATAAGAATGGAGTTATTGAGCAACCATCCTTGCTCTAACGGGCTAGGTCATCGTATTCCTCTGGCTCAATCCTGAACAGGACCTGCGCTGAAGGAGTCTGTTATGCATGTAAAGGCTAGACTTAATAATAACCTCAATCCTAAATAGGAGTTGAGTTGCTGAGAAACCATCCTTGCTCAAATGGACTAGGTCCTCGTATTCCTGTGGCTCAACCCCGAAGATGAATTGCTTTGGACAAGAGTATGTTATGCCTGTAAAGGCTAGACTTAAGAATAACCTCAGTCCTGAATAGGAGTTGAGTTGTGGGGAACCATCCTTGCCTGAACAAGCTAGGTCCTCGTATTCCTCTAGCTCAGACCTGAATATGACCTAGTTGGAAAGGAGTCAGTTATGCCTGTAAAGGCTAGACTTAATAATAACCTCAATCCTGAATAAGAGTTAAGTTGTTGAGGAATCATCTTTGCCCGGGACTAGGTCCTCGTATTTCGATGGGTCAGTCCTGAACATTACCTACGCTGGAAAAGAGTATGTCACGCTTGCAAAGGCTAGACTTTTTATAACCTCAATCCTGAATAGGAGTTGAGTTGTAGAGGAACATTTCTTGCCTGAATGGGCTAGGTCGTCGTATTCTTCTAGCTCAATCCTGAACAGGACTTGCACTGGGAATAGTCTGTTACGCCTGTAAAGGCTAGACTTTAGAGTGGTGGGCTATCCATGGACTGGGCTCGATCCGATGTGTCGTACATTAGCTCCGTAGCAGATTAGGTCACTTGTACGGTGAGATGTCGTGGCCTTCAGTGAGGCTAGGCTCTATTGTCTATGCACCATTTTGGTCCCCATAGTCGGACCAGGTTATCTTAGGAGTGGTGAGTCATCCCGGGACTAGACTCGTCCACTTGCGGGGCACTGTCCATGGACTGGGTTCACCTGCCTACGATGGACTGTCCGGTTCGCATGTGCGCCATAGTGGTCATGAGGTTGGACTAGGCTTTTTTAGGACCGTGAGTTGTCTGTGGACTGGACTTCCCCGTTTGCGGTGAACTGTCCATGGACTGGGTTCCCCTATTTGCAGTGGACTGTCCGTGGACTGGGTCAAGACCACACTCGCGCTACCTTGGCACTTGGAGCAGACTATGTCACTGATGCGGTGAGCCATCGTTGTCCTGAAAAGGACTAGGATCGGTCGTTTGTGTGCCATTTTGGTCCCCGTGTTAGGATCATGCTTTGGTGGGCAATGAGCTGTCCAGAGACTGACTCGACCTGCTGTATCATACCTCGGATCCTTGGGTGGATTAGGTCACTTATGTGGCGAGCCATCGCTGCTTTTAGTGAGGCTAGGCTCGGCCATTTGTGCATCATTTTGGCTATCGTATAAGGATTGGGTCTTCCCCTGTAGAAGGAGTTCAACGTGGAATATAACCATTTTTAAAGAGATTACCTTTTAATCTGCTTCAAAAAGTGCTACGTGCCACCCTTGTTGCTCTTTACCAGTAAGCTTTGGCTTGTTGGTCCATATTTCTTTGGGAGGATTTGAGCAGATCGTGGTTACTTACCTGATTGCTTCATCACCACGTAGTGTCATTCTCTAGTAGAAGATTGATCTTCTTTAATAGTATGTCTCTCCATTCAGAGGGTACTTGAGACACTAGTGATGTGTGGAGACACTATCCTCATTTGGTGGAACCATGGCCTTTCCAAGATTATATTATATGTGGAGAGGGTGTCCACTACGATGAACACCGTCATGAGGAATTTCGCTGATTCCTCTGCTCCTACGAGTAGGTTGATGCTCCCGACTGAGTAATTTCAAGTGCCGTTAAAACCAACCATCACCTAGTTGTTCGGCTTCAATTCCTCTTCTCTCAATCGCATCCTACGAAATGCTTTCAGGAACATGATGTTGACTAGGTTGGCGACTGGACGGATTGGGGTGGATTTGGGCAGATCCATTCCCGCCCCACTGAGGATAGCGGATTTATGAATCCGCCTATATATATATATTTTTAAATCATTCCCGGTCCGGACGGATTGACCGATTAACCATTTAATTAAAAAAAAAAAAAAACTAAAAATTGTCTTCATCTCTGACCCATTTGGTTTTTCTATATATTTCCATAAACTTTATAAAATCAGATCTACTCACCAAACAAAACAATCCCAATTAAATAACAAAACCCATCATCTGGTAATCACAGTTTTTCACAGTTCTTGAAGACGCAAAGCTCCATTTGGTAAGATAAGAAGAGGTGAAGAAGAAGAAGAAATGAATGGCTTCTTCACATTTCTCACGCTTTCGATTCTGAACAACAATCACGAATGACTCCCTCTTCTTCACCACAGCGATGCCCGACCGCGAATGCGTACCGATCGCTGCGAGACCACCAACTCTGTCTTCGACTGATTGTTTGAAAAGCTCAGAGGGACTAGTAGTTGGGACGCTCTTGAGTGGACCAAAGTCGAGGTCAGAGGGTTCTTCTTCTTGCTTTCTTTGACCACCACCGTCCAAACCTCGTACAATTGAACCTCTAGCTTCATTCATTTTCATTGTTTATTTTCCCACCACCAATCATCAAATCTCTCTCTGTCTGCTTCCCCACCAAATTATGTTCTGAATGAATTTCTTCTGATAATCAACCTACATATCTTGAAGCTGAAGAGGTTCTAGTTGAGGTAAAACTGGCTTCTTTGGGTGTTTAAATTTCAATTTACTTGAATTGGGGGTGAAGATGGATAACATTGATGGAGAAAGTGGTTTAGGGTATGGAGAAAGTGCGGCAGAGGTGGGTATGGAGAGAGAGAAAGGCGAAAGAGCGGAGAGACGACAGTGAGAGTCTGTGTGGGGAGTGGTTTAGGGTTAGGATTCTCTCATGTGCTTAAAGGTTATTTTAGTAAAATATCTATATAAATAGATATCTGCGGGGCAGATATGGCCCGAATCCGTGATGGATATCATTTGGATCATCAAATCCGCCTTGAAGTCCATTTAGAAAAATCCAAATCTGCCCCAATCAGGGCGGACATCCGTGAAAATCTACCCCACTAACAACCCTAATATTGGTTGAGCCTCGATGTCCACCAGTGACCTTTTGACGCATCATTTTGATATGACAATCGTGATGACCATGGCGTTGTTGTGCAGGTAGTAGACCCCTTGCATGTCCTTCTCGGTCAATGTTAGGTCTGGAGTTGGGTGTTCCACCCAGGTTGTTGGACTGGCGGTCTTCACTGTAGGGACCTCTCCATAGCTCTTGGATCACTCGTTTCCTTGACCGGTCAGATTTTCCTAGTCTGTTGTGTACACTGTGCAGGACGTAGATGACGTCTGCAACATTTTCTTTGGCCTCTGGGGTTGCTTCTTTCGGGTTGTTTCTCGTTAGAATTTACAAATTCTTTGAGTCTTCCCCTTCAAACCCAGTACTCGATCTCATTCTTCAAACTCTGGCAGTCCTTGGTGATGTGGCCATGATCCTTATGATAGGCATAGTACTTGCCTTTATCACGCTTGGAAGGATCACCTTTGATCTTTAAGGCCCACTTGATGTGTACCAAAATTTTCATTGTGGAGGGGATTTTGGCTAAGTTGGAGTTGGGTGGAGCGTACTTAAGGAACCTCGCGCTGACGTAATTGGTGGCCCTATTAGGTTTGGCCTTGTCGGACCCGGTCTTGTTGTCGCTCTCCTTCCTTTTGAACCTATCATCCTCTTCGCATCTCTTTTCTTCCCCTTGTCCCAGACTCTGGGGCCTGCTTAGCCTTGTTTTCGCCACCTTTCTTGGCAGCCAGCATCTCCTTCAAAGTGATGCATTTCTGTGCATTTTTCAACAAGTCTGCCATATCCCTTGGGGGCTCCAGGGTAAAGAAGTGTTAGAATTGACTTTCTTGGAGGCCAGAAGTGAATGCGGTTATTGACGTGTCATTACTGCAACTGTCTATCAGGGTCAACTCGTCATTGAAACAAATGATGTATTCTGTAAGGGTCTCGCCTTGCTTCTTCTTGAGACTCAACAGATAGTGCGACCCCTTTCTGATTCACTGGCTCCCCACAAATCTTGTAATAAACGCTTTCGTCAAGACCTGAAACGAATCGATAGATCTTGGTTGAAGACTGTGGAACTAGGTCAGTGCAGCCTTCTTCAGGATGACGGGAAAAGTTTGGCACATGATGGTCTCTGAACTCTGTTTGAGCGCCATCACATGATGGTAATGGTACAAATGGTCCGACGGATCCGATGTTTCGTCGTAGAATTCGAGCTTCGACGGGACAGACTTCCTTGGAAGCAAGGCATTCATGATCTCCTTCGAGGGTGAAAGGATGGTGAGATCTTACAAGACGGCGGGAATGAATGCTCCCAGTCGAAGCAGATTCCTGACCATGGTGCGGTCTGTTTTAGGAGCGTGGTCCTCATGTTCCTCGTCATCCCTTATGTTCTTTTGCCAGCCGGTTGTTTGATCTTTCCTGGGGCGATTTTCTTTTTCCTTGACGCGCTATTGAGTGTCCTATTTAGTGTGAGATTTCCCTGGATCTCTGCTGCCATCATGCGGTTGTTGTCGATATTTTGCAAGCCTCTCCATCACTCATGCCAGATGTTCCTTATGAACTAGGATCTGGTCTATACGGGGATCAATCGTGGCGCAACGACCGAGCCAGGTGACTTTTCTGCTCCTTTGGTTGGATTGCTTCGACCCTGTGGGGGGTTTATCTGGCCGAAGGGTTGTCCTGTTCAACATTGTTGAATGCTCGAGATATAATGCTAGTGGCCATTTCTCGACCCTCTACTTAGTTTAAAAAGTACTTGGTATGTTCGTTTCAGAGAAAACTTATGGTCATCCTCCCCATGGACGGCGCCAAACTGATGCGTTTAGATCTATTTGTCATAGCTAATCTCGATGATATCTAACCTACAAAAAAAGCTACGGTTAAACCAAGGACCACCATTGCGGTGGCCGAATGCATTCCGATGCTTAAGCCAGATACTGGTTCGAGAAAAAGTGAAGACTGAATGTCAAATTGCAGTGTGCATACTTGCCTACATTTCTTCCTTATTACTGACTCTTATAGCGAGCCTTCCCTCCCCAACCGTCCCAACGATCGAGGGCGTGCTAGAAGGAGGAGATCTCGCATAAGATCTTACTTGTGCATAACTGAGTACTTCGACACTTGGCTTTGTTTAGGTCCCAATGCCTTATTGGGGTAGAGTTGATTTCGTGCGAATAGATCTCGGGCCTGTGACAGCTTTGAGAATCACTGTTCGGGCCTGGGCTAAGCTTTAAGACCCGTGCCTCTGGGGCTGGCGCGTCTTGGGTTTGGGCATCTGACTTGTATGTAGAATTGTAGTCTTGTGTGTGGGTTTGCTTGGGACTGCGCTGAAGCCTTTTACGTGCTAGAGTAAGTCCATGCCATGTGTATGACTGTGACTGAATGACTATTTGATGTCTAATAAAAAAATATATAGCACTAGCCAACTCATACAAAATTTGAGGCTCATAAAAACAATTTTGTCTTTGGAATTGTATTAGGATTTTATTAGGTTTGCAAAATTTTAGATTTTTTTTTAACTTCAGCCTAGATACCTATCTTAATTATTTTGTGGTTTTAGTTATTACGCTCGTTTGCCTTTGCTAAGGTTATCAATGTTGTGACATTATTTTGGCTTAAAAATAGAGTACACTGGATTAATTTGATACATACAATATACTTTTGATGGTTGCATTTTTTTTTTATTAATTATTAGTTTGAAATTTTTTTGGCTCCATTCTTGATAACTATTATTGTCAACTAATAATTATTTGCCATTTCGCCTAGCGATAATGTTTGATTGTACGACCATATAATTTCTTCACAAAAAAACTATTGAAAATGTATAACATGTGGGTGTGGTGGGTATGAAATTATCATTTTGGATTTCCTTTGAAAACCACGATCTTTTGAAAGAGAACTTTGATCATCTGGATCTTCCTTGACCTTGACTTTTATAAATTGACTTTATCTTTGACTTGGACCAACATCGTTCATGGTGGTCGTATTTCTTGGTTTTTGTGGCACCTCATTGGAGATGCACTTAACTCTTTTGAGTAAGAGGGAACTAAGTAGCATGAGGTGCTTGGGCCTTAATTAAAACCCCAAATTCATGAAAATTATTGCTTCACATAATTATGTTTGAATCAAACATAAAACAAATACCCCTTTAGACCATCTCCAATGAAGTTGGATAGGAGGCCTACACGGATAAAGTTATCAATCTTTATCTATTTTGGTAACCCAACGGTATAGATAAAGTTTATCCATCCTTCCAAAATGGATAAATCTATCCATTTCGTTATCAATGGATAGCAAGAAGCTTGTGTCTTGTGAAGGAGGAAGGATTTGCGTTGGGCTTTTGTTAAAGGCCCACGCGGCTTTTGACAAGTTGTTCGACTTGTAAGCTGACCATTTTTTGCACAATGGCATAAATAAGAATAGAGATGGATAAAGTCGAATCCATATCCATCCTCTATTGTTGGAGACAGTCTTAGTGTATTGACAAGTTGTTCGACCTGAAAGCTATACATTGTTTGCACAATGACGCTGAGTCATTTTGCATGGATATGAATAAAGATGAATAAGTCTAATCCATATCCATCCTCTATCAATGGAGATAGCCTTAGTGTGTTTCTTCCCAAGATTTTCTTTAAGTCCCCGAAATCTAGAAAAAAATAAAATCTTCTCAAATCGTAAAATGCTCTTGTTATTCTCTTGGAGCCGGATAGTACAAGTGTGTATGTATTGATTAAAGTCTTCCAAGATTTGCAAAAAAAAAAACAAACAAACAAACAAAGCTGCTCTAGATTGTAAAAAACTTTTGTTATTTTCTCAATGCCATATTGATTATAAGCTTGCTAAGATTTCCTAAAGTCTCCAAAATCTAAAAATATAATTTTTTTTTAGAATCAACGGAGATTTTTATTTTTGTTTTTATTTTTTAATTTTTAATTAATGAAAACTTTTATTTACAAGCATTCACTTATTATAGATGCAGTACCTAGTATCCAAGGACAAAACTCGCGGCCCCTTCATTACCATAAAAGTTTTGCTTCCGATAACATCCCAACATATATTATTGTATCTGTCTACATTACTATGTGTATATCTACAAAAAAAATAACATAATAGTAAGAGAGACATTATTTTGTGATGGATAATGAAAACAAAGGTAGGTGTGGAACCCTCCATCCCCTCGAGATGTGTGCACTCGCGCATCTCGAGGGGGATGGAGGGTTCCACCCCCCTCCCTCGCCCGTTTCCTCGCTCGTTTCCTTGCCAATTAGAATTCCCCAAATAAAAGAAATAGTATATGGACAGAATTTGTTTGGTGAAAGATAAGAATATATAAAATTTAAAATATACTTAAAGAGTTGTGATAAAAATAGAAGAATATACTTAAGCAGTGGGAGAAAGTATTGTTTAAGGTGAGTGAACAGATTTTTTTTTCTTCTTTCAAAAGCATATATAATTCTAGTTTGCTTTTACATAGGCTTCACTTAAGCTAATATATGCATAGCCAAAAGATAGCAGTAGTAGTATTAATCAATCCAAAAATAATAATAACTAGTAGTACCTGGTCGCAAATGAAAATCAACCATGCGTGGTTCCTAGAGGTGATTAAAGGAGACTTCTTTAGCAACTTTACTCCGGTCAGGATCAATTGAAGGAGTGAATGGGCTGCCGTGGCAGCTGTGATTCCCGCTAGATACCTAAAATGAAAAAACAGATCATTCATCAACAGAAAATGGTGGATTTTAATTGGAAATCATGAATTGAATGTTTTTTAGATGATTAACAGATTAGAGATCACCAATCAAATATTGTACAAGAGGTTACTGAAATTTCATCAATTCAAGTGTGAGCAACACGAGTTTATAGTACCAACAGATTGATTTCACTCTCAAGGGTATTTTAGTCTATAGTAATTTAGTCAAACAAAGAACAGATCACGGGTGTTGTACTTGTTTCTGATCATTCAAATTCCAAGAACAAAGAGAAGAAATATTGTTCTCTAAAACTTTGTCACCATCGCCAACTACATTTTCATCAAACAATCAATCACAATACAAAATTAGCAAAGATCTTTGTCTCAAACACAACAGTTGTAAATAGCAGTACAGAGGTAGAAATTGGTAAACATGAAAATTAGAAGGAAACTATATACTTACTCGAAGGAGTAGGAGAAAGACCACTTGGAGTAAACCGGGAGGTCAAACCCGTAAATAGAGACGGTAGATTTCTGCTCAGCAGTGACCATCATAGATACTGCTACCAATGATGAAACAAGGCAAATGAGCCTGATGATCACGTATAACATATCGATTTTCGGGTTACCTTTGATGGTCACACCACCACCATTGGTGGTAGTGGATTGTGCAGCGATCTTCGCTCCGGCCAACTGAATAGCTAGCTACATCTGGAGGGGTTTTCTGGGTGCTCATGTCTGTGTTTTGGAGGGAGAGAGGACTAAGAAGCAAGTGAAGAGTTTTGCCAGTTTGGTTTCGTAGTAGAGATTCGTGGGGCCGGGGCAGAACCCATGAAATGGGAATGGAATGTGGGTTCCTTTCTTCTTATTTCTATGGGGAACAGAAATTCTACATGGCGAGGAAACCAGCGAGGAAAACAGCGAGGGAGGGGGGTGTGACCGCTGGATTAAAAAAACAGAACGAGAAAAATAGCCTCTAATATCTACTAAAGATTGTCCTTACCACCTACCAAATTGTCCATTTTTAATTCTTTATGGAAGAAAAAGTAGCAAGAAGTATAAGTTGTCAATATTATACATTTGTGGTATTAAAAAATGAAAAGGGAATTCAATACATCCCAAATGTTTGAAACCTTTTCATTTGTTGCATATGTGCCACATCGTTTTCTACAAGACAAAAGTTTGTGTATATTTACGTAATTATATGATATTATGATTTATTGAATTTTGAGTGAATTTGTTTTTTAGTTTAATCTAATATCTCAAAAAGCGCGACATATATTGTTTTCAAATTCTAAGAATTGTCAAGATTTTTATTCTATATTGAGAAATTACCCTCAAACAATGAAACAATTTGTAACAATAAATGTATGAAGCGAGTTTTCAAGTGCGTCAAACATGAGACATGGTGAAAGAATATGTTATATCATTTTATATGCATATTATATTTTCTAGTATATAATACTGGGATCGCAACATTGTCATTTTAGTATAGTTATAAGGTATAGCAATAGTTTCTTACACTAAATACACCGTGCACATGTTGATTGCTATTTTTAATATTTTTTTCTTAGTTTTTTTTATTACTTTTTTAGTTTTTATTAGTTAATATAAATTTTAATGATCAATATTTATCGTTGCCAAAGTTCTTTTTTCATTTTGAACTTTGCAGCGTGCCGATTAAGAATGTCAAAGTGGTCTAAGATTAAACCAATAAACATTTTAGAGTTAAGTTTTGAGTGTTCTTTAGCATGAATCCTCATGGAAGTATTAGGCCAACACTTCTAGTTATGTAGTGCCTCTATGAAGATTTTGGAGAGGTACTTGCAGGAATGAAATCTCCTTTTTAGTTAGACTTGTTTGTACTTCTTGTTACAGGTATTTGCATATGTAATGATGAGTGCAGGATCAGCTGCATCCGGGGTGACCAATATGAACCGCACAGGGATCAGACATACACCTCTCCCTAACTTCTGTAAGCCCCTACATAAGTTTTGCGAGCGGATAGCTATCTCCATTGTCTTCACTTTCTTCAGCTGCTTCTTGCTTGCAACCTCAGCTATTCTCGATGTAATTTGGATCTCCCAATATTGAGTGTCATTATGGCTACCGTGGCCAATGTGTGAACCGTATCCATTATTGTGAAAACCTTTTTGCTCTAACAGGAAAGGTATTGCAAATATCTTTGTTCCTTGAGGAGTTGATCATTGTGAACAGTGCCAAGCTATAAGAACCCATACTTTTTTACAATGATTTATGAGTGATATCATGAGTCAATTGAACCAGAAGAAGGCACTGGAATTATTTATTGAATGATGTGCCTCATAAATGTGACTTAGTAATGGAATTTGGATGGACATGGAAATATAGAGGTTCCATGGACGCCTCAATATTTTGATGATTATAATCACCTAGAAAACAACATGGAAGGTAGAAAGAAACTTTCTGAGAGTGAAACATCTTCCTAAAAGATTGAAAACCTATTTGGTAATAGCACAAGATTCAGAGGTAGATTCATGCGAGTTTTGTGCAAGCAAAAACTAAGGCAAAAAGCGAACAACTTTGAAGATAATGTTCGAAAAGTGAGAGTGCGACAGAGAAGGCAATTTTAAGATGGTGTAAGTTTCACCCACAAATACTTTTTGTAAAGCTGCTATAAAATGAATTGATGGTAGTTTCATTAGCACAACTTGTAAGGTTTACCCACTCACTAGAAACATCAGGCCCCAAATGAGCCTATAGGTAGCAGTTTCGTGCTAAAGCACATGCCCTTGAATTTGATTTCCTGCTTATGATTGTTCAATAAAAAATATCAGTTGATAAATGCATCATAAGAAACTAGTGAAATAATTTGAAGCACAAATAGGAAGTAATATCGCCACCCTCCCTTGTGCGTTGTTGATGCCAATGAACGTGAGTAATATCCACAACAATAAAATCAGTTGATAAATCTCTAGTGCACTCATATGTTCATAAGATTGGCATATGTGAACAAAAGAAATGTTTTCCTTGTCCACATGGAAATAACTTCTTCATTTATAGTTGTATTATGTTTTCCTTGTCCACATGTTTGGCATATGTAAATCTCTAGTGCACTCATATGTTTTCCTTGTCAACACGGGCACTCCTTTTTAATATAAGTCAGGCTAATAAGTTGTATTATTTTTTTATGCAGTCGATTTTTGTTCCATGCTTTGACCTTGATCTGCAAACCTGCATAAGAAACGCACGTGAGCCACAGACCACTATTGTAGTGGCCGATGATACTTCGATGCTAAAGTCAGACATAGATCCAAGAAAGGCGTAATGTTGTAAACAGAGAATTTTTAGCGTACCTTAGCTTACCAACCTCATATCTTATTTATAGTGCTGGAGTTCTGGTTCGACCAGACCATCAATGGCGTAAATTAGGGAAGAAGATCTTCATGAATATCTTTCTCTAATTAGGAGTTGTGTTGTGAAGGGGAGTTTTCATGTTAGCCTTGTGCTCCTAGATACGCGAGAGATAGTTCTCAATCCGAAAGTAGTTCATAGATGAAAGTCTCCATGTGTGACATATACTCTGGTATTCGCTTCCTAGTTGAAAACAAGCTGCTGCTATCTTGCATGTCCGAAGCTGATCCTCGAGATACTTGCCTTAGCAGGGCTTACAAATATTGAGGATAGCTGTGAGACGCGTGGGCTTCGTAGGCTGTAATAGTGTCGGGTATGTCTGGCGGATTGCATCGTGTGGGCTCAAAGCCGTTTGGGCCGGATTAGTGTCAGACTGATGCTTGGGCCTATTATTTCTCGAGATCATCATGACTCGTGTACGGTGTAGAAGAGAAACCGTTTGAGTGTATCATCACCTACCCCCTTCGAGTTAGTGGGCCATCGCGTCGGTTCACTAAGTCACTTCTTGAAAAAGATGTTGTTCATGATGATCGATCGTTGCTTGAGTTGCGCGCTTCATTAATTAATTTTGTGGAGAAGAGACGAAAAATCAATCCCTATTTAGATCCTCCTTTCTGCGGAGATTGTCTCTTCCATTTTCTTGCTTTTAGAGATTCTGCTATGTTAATCTTTTGATTGAAAGCTCGTTCAATTTTTTTATGGCTCATCAACACCATCTTGATTATGAGACTTTGGCCAAGGGCCTCAATTTTTTTGAAGATAAGTCGATCTCTGAGTCGGGTCTTGGTGAAATTCGAAAGACGTTCGGGGTCCCTGAGGACCTGCCATTATATGCTCTGAAGGATGATTAGACACCCATCCCTTTGGAAGGGTTCGTTTGTTTGCACCATGGAATACTTCAGACTGGAGTCTGTTTTTCTGTTCTTGACGGGATTTGGGGCTTCTTAGATTTCCTCGGAATCCCTCCTGCCTAGTTGGTGCGTAATGGGTATAAGATTATCCTTCTCATTCTGATCAGAGCGAAGGATGCTGGCATCCGCGTGACTCCGTGGGTGATCCAGTTGTTGACTTCTCCCCAGTTGAATGACCATGTCGTTTGTAAGATGACGTCGCCAGCCTGTTTTGTGAAGTTGCCAGATGACTTCAAGTTCTAGCAGAAATACTACTTCTTTGCTCATTCGGACTCGAAGTACTTCAAGTTCAGGGGTCATCCACTCGAGTGCGGATTCATTCCACTCCATAAGTATTGCTTTGTTTTTTGACTTCATTGCGCTGATTGTGTGCTGATCATTGCATATGTTTCTTCGCAGGGAGGTTCCCTACTACTTCCCTTTCCCTAGAGGAGCAAGACGCTATGAAGACATTTCGTGACCTGTCGAAGATGAGTGTGGAGGAAGTCATATGTCCTGCTCACTTTAGCCGCAGTGGTTTGTAGGCCAACTAGCACGTGACCACCACTCTGTATCGAACGTCGAAGGTTAAGTTTGAAGGTGGGGCCCCTTCCAAAAAGAGAAAGGCTTCTAATGTTAAGGCTCCCGCTTTGTCTGATGTGGAAGGGCTTTCTGAGACACTCGCCTTCTTTATAAGTTTGAAAAGGTCTCGTACTAGGAATGAGCTGGCTCTAAAACGGTCTGCTCCAATGAGGGAGGAGTGTGAACCTAGTCAGCCTGCCAGGGCGAAGGCTGAAGTATCCAACTCGAAGGGGGACCACCTACGACTAGCAGGGGTTGAAGATGTGTCAAATCTAAGTACCGATCAAGCTGAAGCCTTGAGCGATAAGCTGATGTTGGCTGCTGTGGTGATTTCTACTGGTGTCGACTACTCCAATACCGATCTGTTGGAGGTTTCTGATGAAGATTCGCCTAAGGTCCAGAGTCTAGTCGCTCTACTAAAAGATCATCTGACAGTGACCGTGGTGAAGTGAGCCATCCTTCTTATAGTCCGCACTGTTCCCCAACTCGTTCTAGACCGCATATCAGGGTGGTGGAGAGTTTGTTGGACAACTCGCTTCCCTCTCTTCCTTCGGATTTCGCCGAGTCATCTCGTAATAAAGGGTCGACCGCTGGTAACAAAGGGAAAGCTGTGGAGGAAGACCTAGGTGTACCGGCGACTACAAAGGGTGGTGCTGGCGTAATTTCACGTTCGGGAGAGCTCCATCCGGATGCGCGGATAAGTCTATTTGCTCCTGACGTCGTGAAAATGAGCAACCAGGTTTTGCATCAAGAAGTTGACGTGGGCTATGCTTCAAGGAAACATATAAGTAAGTGCCACAACTGGCTAATGGACCATGCTCCAAAATCCCAGGAGGATACGCTGGAAGGGCGTATGGATAAGGGTTTGAAACACCTTATGCTGAGGATGTCTCATTTGAGCCAGTGGCCGTTGCTGGGACGGAGGTTGAGGCGTATCGTGAGAGGGTGTACACCATGGAGCGTGTCTTCTCGAATATGAAGAAGTTGTACTCTGATGCACTTTTTAAAATTGAACTGCTGAGGAATCAGATCGAGGGGAAGAGGCCAAAACAGTCAGCCGTTGTTGCTGAGACTCATAGGGTTTGTCTGGAGGCCCTTGAGTCTGATTTGGCAGGCAGTGTCTGCAAGGGACAGATTCAAGCGAGAGTTGGATCTGACCCACCATGATCTAGATGTTGCGCAGGAATCTGCGTTTAAGATGCGTTTTGAGTTGTAGTCTTTTGCTGAGGAGAGAGCCATGAACGAGATTGATTGGGTCGTCTAGAGGCAACATTAGAGACCGACGTGGAACTCAATGCTCGAGCAGCGAGGAAGGTTGAAGAGTAGCTTCAACTGAAGCAACATGAGCTTAGTGCTATTGAGAGTAGTCTAGCTATGGAACATTCTCAGGTTGATGCGCTGACCCGTGAACTTGCTGAAGCGAAGGCGCGTGAGGAAGAGCTTCTCAAGGCGCATGGCAAGTGTGAATTTCGTTGGGTTGTGCATGGGAGATTAGAGCTGCTAGCGCTGATAAAGGAAAAACATTCGGAATGGGACCTTGTGTATTATAAAAAGATGTCATACGTAGACTTAGCAGTGGTCTCTGCATTGTCAGAAGAAGAGGGCGATCCAGATGATGCTCAGGCTGAGGCGTGTGCGGACGCAACTCCTACTCCTGGCTCGGAGAAGCTTAGTTCTCCTGTTTCTGTACCTCTTCCTGACGAGGATTAGACTTTGTGCACTTGTACTTTTTTGTTCCAACTGTTAATGAAAACATGTTTATTTTGAGTACACTTTATGCTCGTATTGTGTTCGGTCTCCCTGTCTCGCACTTTTCATTCTGTCTTGTCGTTTTACTTTGACACATGTCTGGTTGGGTCAGCAGGAAGCCAAATGGTCTGTCCGCTGTTGAGAGTTTGACCATTTATGTCGTCGATGATTCTGACCTGTTTTTCTGTGAGGTCTCAGAGTCACTATCGCTTAGTTACACCAAAAAGTGGGTGTTTTTCGGATTATTTAGCAGTGGGCTACGCCTTTCGTATCTAACTGGGGTGTCTCATCCTTAAGATAAGCCATTGGGGACTTAATTTGCATATCTAACTGTCAGTGTCGGTTGCTGGCATGAGTGAACTGTGGTAGCTGAGCACATGCGTTATCTCAGAGCTAAAGCAGTTGTCCCGAGTCAGGTTCTGTAAGCTCGAGCTGACACTCCATGTAACATACGTCCGCATGTCAGCGGGTTGGTTTTTTGGTCGGAGCGAATAGTCGTTGCTGATAATAGAATGTAGACCTTTGCAAGTGTGTAGACGCTGCCTGACCTGTGATTTTAGTTTGGCGATCGCTGTATTGAGAGGGAGTGGTGGCCTAGTAGCAAGCCGTTGACATTAGTCGGGGATGACTAGGCTCCCACCTTCTGAACCATCTATACTCATACGGAGCGGATTACAGGTTTGGGATGTGAGAGTTCGGCGTCATGGTCTGTTGAAGAGCAATGATCTCGTGGCGAGCTGTCGACATCAGTTCGGGACTGACTAGGCTCTCACCTTCCAAACCATCTACACCCGCGCCGAGCAAGCTACAAGTTTGGGTCGAGGGAATTTGGCGACCATGATCTGTAGAAGAGCAGTGGTCCCGTGGCGAGCCGTCAAAATCAGTTCGGGACTGATTAGGCTCTTACTATCCCAATCATCTATACTCGTGCACATCGAGCTACAAATTTGGGGGGTTTTCAACGACCATGGTCTGTAGAAGAGCAGTAGTCCCGTGACAAGCTGTCGGAATTAGTTTGGGACTGACTAGGCTCCCACCTTCCAAACCATCTACACCCGCGTGGAGCGAACTACAAGTCTGGGGTTTGTAATTCGATGACCATGGTTGTAGAAGAGCAATGGTCCCGGCAAACCGTCGACATCAGTTGGAACTGACTAGGTTCCCACCTTCCAAACCATCTACACCCGCGCAAGGGGGCTACAGGTTTGGGCTTTGATCAGAAGTTGTCGTTGTCAGTTGTAACGACCCGCTCCCACATGACACCATACTGTCCGCTCTGGGCTACCAACCGGCCCGCACGGCTTTAAAACGCGTGATATCATGTAGAGCGACCTCGCACACTTAAAGCACATCCCCCTACCGCACCCAGGCGATATGGGACTATGATCCCCCTTGTAGCTCGTCCAACCCTTCTTGGCCTATTGGGCCTGTTGGGCCCTCTACCCTCACCCTCACCCTCACCCTCACCTCAGGTCCGCCCACTTAGGGTCTCACATCAGTCCTCACTAGCTAGGCTTACCTGATCGGGTTTGGCGACCGTTGTCCGCGGAGGGGGCAATGGTCCTTGGCGAGTCGTCGTCAACAGACGTAATAGTGCTGATTAGACTCCCACTTCCTAAACCATCGACATCCGCAATGGGCGGACTAGGCGTCGAGATGAACCATAAGTCGTCGTCATCAGCCAAAGCTTGCCCGTTTAGGTCGGGGCTCCGCCGGTTGAGGGCGTGCGAGCCTACATCCGCGAGTGGAGTGGATCGTGCATACGAGTTTTGAAGAGACGTGAGTACCTTAAATCAGCTAGTGATATGCAGGTGTAATCCTTGTGTAAAAAATGACTAAGGTTTTTAATGCTCATGTCAGGCACGTGATAAAATACTGCTTGAATAGTGGGCTGAACCAATGGGCTCGTAAAGTGAGAGCTAAGGTTTGTCGTATGATCAAGACGCTACGTGTACAATGTAGATTGTATGGTAACACGCCTACGGCATAGATCACGAGACGGTTGAGTATCGGTTACTCTCTCCAATTGATGGGGTTGTGTGCAACCTCGTTAATTGGACGAACGTGGTCCTGTGCAATTTCCTTGGGATCCGTCATCTTTTCATTTCTCGTACGGTATTAAATGATGATAGTTAATGCTGAAGCGCCCGTTTGGTGAACCACTGTCTATATAATGGTGTTTATTTATCGTTGTAGGCATTATCTTTTGCAGAGTGCACCTCCTCAAATGCTCTTATTCAAAGAACATGCTTTGAGTTTTCCAAAGGCTGAAGGGAGATTTCCAATGTTGGAGTCTTCAAATGTTTTGACATTTGCGCCGATGAGTAGTGATAAAACTTGTTGTTATGTGTGGTCACCTGTTATGGGTGAGCACCCAATTGGTTTGTTGAGACCTTGTAATTTCTTCTCGTATTGCAAAGAAAAAGTACAAACTTCTTCCCAAGGGATGAGTCTGTCGTTTATGTGTCGATGCTCTATCAACGCTCCGAAGCGCCTAGTTTAAGAGGTAATACCAGCAGCCAACTTTGGATCGGTTGCCTCCATCACTTCTCGATTAGCCCCGTCATGTCTCGTTGTGCTGTAATTCGAGATCTCGGGTTGGGGTGGAGTTGGACATGGCCTGTCGGAGTGGGCCATTGACTTCTGGATGCCCCTATCATCCCTTCAATGGGAGGGTGCACTCGATTGTTTCTACCTGATACTTGTCCCTGGTTGCGATCGAACGGGTGAGTCGGCCGTAGCTTCAGCTGGCGTTTCGCGGCCCCCCCATTTTTTGATTTTATACCACCTCAGACCATATTTGAGGGGTGCGTTTATAGAGGCATTGAATTTGATGTGCAATTTCATCCTGCTTTTGCTCATGCCAATCCTTCATCCTGCTCTTGCTCACGAAAAATGTTCATCAGAGAGTTTGCAGAGTCTACTTTCGGTAACTTTGTTGTCTTCTTCCAGAGTCGGACTGTTTAAGCGAGTATTTACATTATGTTGCATTGGATTCAAATGTTTGTAGTTTGTAGTCTTTTGTATCCGCCCTAGGGCGATCGTTGTTACATCTTTTCAGTAATCAATAGAGTGTGTTTGTCTAATTCTTTTTTTATTTCTTAAATGATTGCAAATCACATAAGCTTCAAAGAACTAAAACTCTATATTACTATGGAAAGGAAAATAAACAGCTGAAATAGACTAACCGTTGGCGGAGAGAGGTCGATCCGGCCCTGAAGTGAATTCGCATGGCCCTTCCTGGATCGTTTGTACTTTCAGCGATTTTTCATGCTTCGCCGATGTCGCTGAGGTTACTTGAGAGTAAACCTTGTGTGGGAGTTTATTTCCGTGTCGACTGTTTGTCGGGGAGTTGTACTCCCATCTGCATTGATCTCTCTGCTTTGTTAGGTTAAAGAACGGATTGCTCCTGTATTGCTTGAATGTTTTCCGTTTCTGAGTTGAGCCACCGCCATTGGGATCTCGTTTTCGTGTAAGTGGAGTGACTCGTCCACAGTCGCTGGGTCTGGTTTCAGTTCAGATTGTGCTATGGGCTCCAGTTGGATCTGGGAACATTCTATCTGTTTTAGTGCAGCATAATGGCAACCTCGTGCCGTTGGTTGGTCCCCACGTATTGTTCATTCCGAGTGGTTAGCGGTGTACTTAGCACACTGATGAAGAGTGGAGACTATTGTTTTCATCTAGTGAAACCATGGTTTTCCCAAGATAAGGTAGTAGGTAGACGGGGTGTCTACCATTATGAAGTCTAAGAACATGACTTTTCTTAGTTGTAGCTTTCCTACCACCACTGCTAACCTTATCTTCCCAACTGGAAAACATTTCTCTCCGCTGAATCCGATCAGCGGATAATCTAAGGATATCAGGTTCTCCTCCTTGAGGTCCATACTGCGGAACGTGTTGTAGAACAGAACATTGAGGGAACTTTCCGTATTTACTAGGGCCTTCTTTACTTCCCACCTTGCAATAGAGACCGAAATAACGAGAGCGTCACTGTGCGGTGCCTGGACGCCTTCGAGGTCCTTGTCTGTAAAAGTTAAGGTGGGGATGGGACTTTGCACCCTCGAATAGTATACGCATCTGTCCTCATCTACGGGCTGTGTCTGCATCTCAAGTAGAGTCCACTTGCGGGATCTGTTTGACTGGTCTTCATCCGATCCGACTCCACGGAGGACAGATTATCTTCGGAGTCTCCTTCTCAATCTCCTTGACTGTCTCTCCCCTGTCCCTGGGTTGTTCTGGTGGCTTCTCAGAACCTAGAAATTCCTTTAGCTTGCCCTTGCGAATCCAGTATTCGATCTCGTACCTTAGACTCTTACAGTCGTTGGTGTCATGGCCACCCTTCTTATGGTATGAGCAGTACTTGATGTTGTCATGTTTGGAGGGGTCTCCGCATGATATATCTCAAATCATACCACAAGCGCACGATTATCTATTGAGTTAGATAACGGCAAATACGGGTCGAATCCCACTAGAAGAGCTATAAATCGGAAAACTAATATTTAAATCTATCTTAAAACTTAACCTAGTTAGAAAATAAGTTAGAAAATAAGTGGTTGACGAAGTGATTGAACTAAAAACTAAATAAAAATTATGTAAATAAATTACAATCAAATGTAGAGATACTTAGGGCTTTAGAGATCACCACCAAGGGTTGATGGTTCTCTTAGGCTTATCTCAAGATTTTATTCTTTCAACCATAACTCATCCTTAGATAGGTTCTCACCTCATCTAAAGATGAGAAATTATAAAATTAAGCTTATGTAATCAAACGAATTGGATGATCATTTCTAAAACTATAAGCATGATCTAAAAACATATGAGGAATCCATACTTAAATGAAATACCTAATATCTAACAAATCATTTATAACCTTATACTACGATCATACTTAAAGCATTAAAGGGGTGGGTTTGTTAGACTCATACTAGTGAAGACATCTTGAATCTATGACTTTAAGAAATATGAAAGCAAGAGCAAGAAATGTATCCATTATTATGAAAAACAAAACTTCCATTGATTTCATTAAACATTGACATTGAAGTACATAGAGTATGATAATCACAAAGTTGGTCTAATTTACATGGAAGAAAATACCATGAGAATACCTAATTGAGGTCATCCTCCCATGGGGCTCACTCACACCCTAAAAGGGTGTTTAGCCACTCATGGTAAACATTAGGTTTCTCATGGTGATAAACAAAAAGAAAATGGGAAAACTTACAAGTACAAACTCTTCAAGACTCTAAATCTCTAACTCTCAAATTTCTTTTCTTCCAAGTCTTCCCTTTTTATACTCCAAGCATGAGGTATTTATAGGTTAAGAAATGTGAGATGGTAGAATGGGAGGTGGAATAAGGAAAAGATAAAAGAATATGGTGGAATAAAATAAGAAAAAGATAAAGGACTATATGGAAAATGGATGGTGGAATATGTAGAGATTTCTTTTGGCTAGGATGAAGTTGTCATGTGGATGTCCAAATCTTTAAATTAATTTTCTCGAGATCCATAGATGATGGTGCTTTGTGGGCTTGACTTCATGGACCTTAGGCTTGAAAGTATTTGATAATGCATGTGTTTATCATCCAATGGGCTTTGTTGTTGAACTTAACCTTATTGTGTCATTTTATGTATGTTTGACGATTAACACTTGAATTCCTGCATTATACACAAAATACACGTAATGAGAGTATTTTATTAATTAATAGGACATAACAAATTATAGAATTAGGGGCATTAAATGTTTCATTTATAAGCCTATCACCACACTACTTTGGGGGCCACTTCAGATCTTTCCAGTTTTTCATGGAATTCAGGACGTCCGATAAGTTAGAATTGAGGGGGGTCATGGATCTGGATCCAACATAATTGGAAGCTTTCTCTTGCCTGGCTCGGCCAAGGTCTAACCTGTTGTCGTTGCGCTTTTGTTTACTTCTTTCTTCGTCGTTTCGCCTTCTTCCCTCCTCCATGTCCTTAGGAACGGAGGGCCTATTCTCAACTTATGTTTCCTTCTTCACAGTTCTCATATCTTCTAAGGTGATGTACCTCTGGGCACCCTTCAGGAGTTCCATCATATCCAAAGGGGTTCAAAGGTGAGGAAGTCATAAAGCTTTCACTCTTTTAGGCCCGCGGTAAAAGCCGTCATGGTTGTGTCGTCGCTGCAGTCGTTAATGAGCATCAGCTCGTCATTGAAGTGCGTGACATACTCTCTTAGTGTCTCATTGGATCTCTACTTCAGAGAGAATATGTAATGTGGGTCTTTCCAGAGATGCTTACTTCCAACAAAGCGCGTAAGGAATTCCTTCACTAGCGACTTGAATGAGTCGATCGACTTTGGTGGGAAGCTGTGAAACCATGTTAGTGCTGACTTCTTTAGGCTGGTGGGGAAAGTTCTGCACATCACCGACTCAGATCTTTTTTTGAGTTCCATTACATGCTGGTATTGGCGCAAGTGATCGAATGGATTGGTGGTCCCATCATAGAAGTCGAGCTTTGGAAGTGTGAACTTCTTTGGAAGGGCCTCGTTCATGATACGATCCACGATCGGTGGAACAAAGAGGCAATATAGCACGTATGGGTCGTGTGCACCTTTACGGAGGGGGTTTTGCGGCTGAGCCTATCTGCCTTGAAAGTCGATTCCACGTTAGCTGCGCCGCCTCCTCTAGTCCAATGAAAACTAGCAAGGGCTTGACTTTCCTGTGCTTGTTCTCTGTTGTCTTTCGGAGATGGGGCCTGTGCTACTTCTGATCTCCATTAGCAGGTGAAGGGTTTTGTTGTATGAGAGCATCCACCTCTTTGGCGATTTGTTGTATTTGAGACAATAACAAATCTATCATTAGGTTTGTCATTGCTATTGTTGGCACGAGGGTGTGAGCCTGCTGCCCGTGTGTCACCGGCACCGCTGAAAGAGGTGGTATAGCGCCAGTCTGAGCATTTGACATGTCCCCTTGTTCTCTATTGTTGCACGATTTGATGGTCACCATCTTTTTGTATTCTGAATCTTTGGGTCTGTCATGGTCTGCTGACATGCACAAGGAACACGTGACCCACATACCACTGTTGTGGGGGCCAATGACACTCCGATGCTAAAGTCAGACATGGATATGAGGAAGACGTAATGCTATAAACATGTAATTTGTAGCGTACCTTAGCTTACCAACCTCTTATTTATAGTGTTGGAGTCCTAGTTCGACCAGGCTATCGATGGCTTAAATTAGGGAAGAAGATCTTCGTGGGGATCCTTTTTCTAATTAGAAGTTGTGCTGTGAAGGGGAGTTTCCCTGTTAGCCTTGTGTTCCTAGATACACAAGAGATAGTTTCCAATCCGAGAGTAGTCCATAGATGGAAGTCTCCTTGTGTGACATATACTCTGGTATTCGCTTCCTAATTGGAAGTAAAGTGTTGTTGTCTTGCCTGTCTGAAGCCGATCCTCGAGATACTTGTCTTAGCATAGCTTACGGGTATTGAGGATAGCTGTGAGACGCGTGGGCTTGACAGATTGTAATAGTGTCGGGTCTGCCTGACAGACTGCATCGTGCGGGCTCAAAATCGCTTGGGCTGAATCAGTGTCGTGCTGACGCTTGCGAGATCATCATGACATGTGTATGGTGTAGAAGAGAGATCGTTCCAGTGTATCATCAATTTTCACTACGCCACAATTGCTCTTTAATAATGGTTGATCATAGTGTTTTTACACTGGTGCTATGAAAAACCCAAGTTTTAGAGACATGACAACATTAAAACGCTAAGGAAAAAGAAGCAGGAGATTAAAAAATAAAATCGCTCGAGTTTGCTATAAAATTTTAGAAAAACCTCTCATCCGCTCTCTCTGTCGCTCTCCCTCTTGCTCTTGTTGTTGCCTTCTCTCTATTGCCCTCACTCGGTCACTTTGTAATGCTATTCTCTTTCTATTTTCTCTTGATCTCTATTTTTCTCTTGCAATTTTGATGGAATTGGGGGCCACTTTTCTAAGGTTTGTTTCTTATGCCATTGTCTGCGTCAATTGATATGGTTTGTATATTAACTAAAAACTCAATTTTCTTTCACTTAGAAGTGCTAGTGAAAGAGAGATCCAGGGAGATAGCGAGCAAGATCGAGAGACGAGAGATCGAGAGACAAAGAAATCGAAAGACAGAGAGATCGAGAGAGAGATGACACATGGGAGAGGGAGGACGCAGGCAGAAAGAAGAATGGATGGTGGATGGTGATGGGCCGGCCTTGCGCGGGCCTCGCTATCTAGAATCAGGGGTTTACCAAATGAGCAAGCAAATGAAATTGACTGTTGGTTGATTTCATTATTTAGCTTCTGACTTCTCATGGTTTGATCCAAAAGGGGCTAATTAAGTTGCAAATTACGGCCACGGAGCTATAACATTGAACATGATTGTAGGCTTTGATACAGTTGGATTAGATTGGAGATGAGGGCTGGCATTCGCGTTATGCGTTTAGCATTTGGAAAGTTCATAATAAACCCATCTCTATATCGCAACCAGATCTATACGAAGTTTAGTGCAATGGCTACTAGACATTTGAATATACAATGAAGTTCCAGAACTGACACTTGTAACAGTCAAATGAAACTGCTGTTTTCAAACCAAAACCAACCCCACGTCCATCCTCTAGACCTTGATGGATAAATAATTACCAATACATAAACTATAACTGCTATAGTTCCATAGCGTTTGAAACTACTCTCATTCACAATCTCTAAAAATCATCTCTTCAAAAAATCTTCATTTCATAAGGTTTGAGCCCTCTTGCTTGACAACAAACTATCTACTACTTCAAAATTGCTTTAAGCCTTCAGAACTAGAGGAGAATGAAGAGCATGAACAACAACAACAACATGTGTGCAGTGTTGGGTCTGGTCTTTACGGTGATGATCATCATGACTTTTGACATCGGTGTTGAAGCGTCGACGCAATTCAAAGTTGGTGAAGTATCGGTTGGCGTGAACCTGATAAAAACAACACTTCAGTTTATAGTCAGTGGGCTGCGAAGAATACACTACAAAAAAAACCAATATTAGCTACGGAAATTAGCGACGGTTTTTTAAAACCGTCGCTATTTAAACGGTTTGCGACGGCATTAAACCGTCGCTATAGTTTCTGCTACGGTTTTGGTACATAAATTAAAATAACCGTCGCTAACCGTTTTGCGACGGTTTAAAACTGTCGCTAATACGAGCATTAGCGACGGCATTCGGACCGTAGCTAATGTTTAGAAATTTTTTTGTTAGCTACGGTCAAAATACCGTAGCTAATGTGATTTTTTTTTAAAAAAAATATAACAAAACAACTTAGCGACGACACTTTGGCCGTAGCTAAGGTTTATAAATTTTTTTTGTTAGCTACGGTCCACATACCGTTGCTAATGTGATTTTTTAAAAAAAAAAAATATAACAAAACAACTTAGCGACGGCAATACAGCCGTAACTAATGTTTAGAAATGTTATTGTGATTTTAAAAAAAAAAAATTATAGGAAAACACCTTAGCGACGGCAGGAGGGCCGTAGCTAATGTGATTTTTATTTAAAAAAAATATAACAAAACAACTTAGCGACGGCAATACAGCCGTAGCTAATGTTTAGAAATGTTTTTGTGATTTTTAAAAAAACAATTATAGGAAAACACCTTAGTGACGGCACGCGGGCCGTAGCTAATGTGATTTTTAAAAAAAAAATATAACAAAACAACTTAGCGACGACACTGGGGCCGTAGCTAAGGTTTAGAAAAAAAATTTGTTAGCTACGGTCCACATACCGTCGCTAATGTGATTTTTAAAAAAATATATATATAACAAAACAACTTAGCGACGGCAATACAGCTGTAGCTAATGTTTAGAAATGTTTTTGTGATTTAAAAAAAAAAATTATAAGAAAACAATATAGCGACGGCACTAGGGCCGTAGCTAATGTTTACAAATTTTTTTTTTGTTAGCCACGGTCCAAATACCGTCGCTAATGTCATTTAAAAAAAAAAAAATTAAGAAAACAATATAGCGACGACACTAGGGCCGTAGCTAATGTTTACAAAAAAAAAATTTGTTAGCTACGGTCAAAATACCGTAGCTAAATGTGAATTTGTTTTTAAATTATATAAAGCAAAATCGCTATATATTTACAAACTGGATAAAATCACCAATAACATATTTTCGTCCAGCCCGGTAGGAGACCTAGTTTTCACCTAGGCGACTCGGGTTTGAATCCCGCCAATGAAACTTTTTTTTTTATATTAAAATTTTTATATTAGCGACGACACTAGGGCCGTAGCTAGTGTTTACAATTTTTTTTTTTGTTAGCTACGGTCAAAATACCGTAGCTAAATGTGAATTTTTTTTTAAAATTATATAAAGCAAAATCGCGATATATTTATAAACTGGATAAAATCACCAATTACACATTTCCGTCCAGCCCGGTTAGGAGACCTAGTTTTCACCTAGGCGACCTAGTTTTCATTGGCGGGATTCGAACCCGGGTCGCCTAGGTGAAAACTAGGTCTCCTATCGGGCTGGACGAAAATAATCACAATGGTGATTTTATCCAGTTTGTAAATATATAGCGATGTTGCTTTATATAATTTAAAAAAAAATTTCACATTTAGCTACGGTATTTTGACCGTAGCTAACAAAAAAAAAATTTGTAAACACTAGCTACGACCCTAGTGCCGTCGCTAATATAAAAATTTTAATATAAAAAAAAAGTTTCATTGGCGGGATTCTAACCCGGGTCGCCTAGGTGAAAACTAGGTCTCCTACCGGGCTGGACGAAAATGTGTTATTAGTTATTTTATCCAGTTTTTAAATATATAGCGATTTTGCTTTATATAATTTAAAAAAAAAAATTCACATTTAGCTACGGTATTTTGACCGTAGCTAACAAATTTTTTTTTTTTGTAAACATTAGCTACGGCCCTAGTGCCGTCGCTATATTGTTTTCTTAATTTTTTTTTTTTTAAATGACATTAGCTACGGTATTTGGACCGTGGTTAACAATTTTTTTTTTTTTTAAACATTAGCTACGGCCCTAGTGCCGTCGCTATATTGTTTTCTTATAATTTTTTTTTTAAAAATCACAAAAACATTTCTAAACATTAGCTACGGCTGTATTGTCGTCGCTAAGTTGTTTTGTTATATATATTTAAAAAAAAAAATCACATTAGCGACGGTATGTGGACCGTAGCTAACAAATTTTTTTTCTAAACCTTAGCTACGGCCCCAGTGCCGTCGCTAAGTTGTTTTGTTATATTTAAAAAAAAAAAAAATCACATTAGCTAAGGCCCGCGTGCCGTCGCTAAGGTGTTTTCCTATAATGTTTTTTAAAAAAATCACAAAAACATTTCTAAACATTAGCTACGGCTGTATTGTCGTCGCTAAGTTGTTTTGTTATATTTTTTTTAAATAAAAATCACATTAGATACGGCCCTCCTGCCGTCGCTAAGGTGTTTTCCTATAATTTTTTTTAAAAAAATCACAATAACATTTCTAAACATTAGCTACGGCTGTATTGCCGTCGCTAAGTTGTTTTGTTATTTTTTTTTAAAAATAAATCACATTAGCGACGGTATGTGGACGGTAGCTAACAAAATTTTTTTCTAAACCTTAGCTACGGCCAAAGTGTCGTCGCTAAGTTGTTTTGTTATATTTTTTTAAAAAAAAATTCACATTAGCTACTGTATTTTGACCGTAGCTAACAAAAAAATTTCTAAACATTAGCTACGGTCCGAATGCCGTCGCTAATGCTCGTATTAGCGACAGTTTTAAACCGTCACAAAACGGTTAGCGAAGGTTATTTTAATTTATGTACCAAAACTGTAGCAGAAACTATAGCGACGGTTTAATGCCGTCGCAAACCGTTTAAATAGCGACGGTTTTATAAAACCGTCGCTAATTTCCGTAGCTAATATTGGTTTTTTTTGTAGTGATAAAATAAGAGATGGCTTTTACTATGTTTGACGTATCTTTGCATCATAATTGAGTCCAAAAGTTGAAGTGTTCATTTTGATTATGTTTTTCATGGCACATCTTAGTTGAGTCTTTGAATCACATTTCTACAAAATGTTGTTCAGTCCATGGCATACATTATTACATTATTCATCACAGTGAATACTTTTATACCACCAAATTGCAGTTTTCAGTTTTCTTTTAGAATCAATTGATATTCTTACTGAATACTTTTATTTACTATATCGGAGTATCTTAGATTTAGTTTTTGAATTATGGTTTTTCCTCAATTACGAGTATACTTGGTTCCACAGATTTTGTGTATGCAAATGATTCAGTGCTTGTGGTGGACAAGGGAGGGTACTACCATTGCAACCTTGCCAATCCAATCTCCTCCTTCAACAATGGAAAAACTGTGATCAAGCTAGACAAAGAAGACCAGCGTACTTCGTAAGCGGGGCACCTGAACACTGTAAGAATGGCCAGAGGTTGGTAGTCGACGTGATTTCTCCACACCCCCCATCTCCCTTAACTCCACCATCCATTCCATCTCCACCTTTCTTCCCAGACTCTCCTGCACCATCAACAACTTCAAGCTCAGACATACCACTGATTGCCCAGGCACCCATTCCGATCTTAATGGCTCTTGTGATCACTACCATTGTTGTGATGTTGGTCTAGGTTTGCACCACAGATGACTTTTATGTGGATTTATTACTGCCATTGTTGTGATGTTGGTCTAGCCTACATTTTTTTAGTTATGCAGAGTTTTTTTTTTTTTTTTAATCCATAATTCTAGGCCGCTAGGGCTACTAGCCATTTTTTTGTCAGGGTTTGGGCTCTTTACACTTCTACCCATTCTATAAATGTGTGTGATAATCACATGGATCATGGAGTTCTTGCTATAAATTAGGACGTTGTGAATTTCCTTGAATTTTTGGTTTAGAGTGGACGCAGGACATCTAGCACGTTGTTTTAGTTGTAGATATAAATGTGAGAGTTCCTGGAAAGTGATGTTATTGGAATTGTAATTGTTTTCAGTATATCTTAGAATGAGTAAGTCTAGGCAGCCATGGCAATTAGTCATTTTTTTGTTAGGGTTAGGCTCTTTTACATTTTTACCCATTATCTTCAAAACACAACCATAAACATGAATTATAGAAGGAGTAGGTGTAAAGAGTCCCAACGCTGACAAAAAAATGGCTAATTTCCCTGACTCTCTAGAATTGGGGATCTTAGAATGAAGGAAAAAAAAAGAAGCAAAGCCCATCTTGTTTGTTAAATAAATGCTCTATCACTATTGTTTTTGGCTAAGATTTATTTTGGGATATCTTGTATAAGGTGTTGCTTTCTGTGTGATGTCTGGAAACAGTTATTATAGATTTGTTTGAGAGTAATTCGGAAAAAAAATCAATTTTTTGCTCCCATCGATATACAGTTATGCGGAAACATGTTCTATACACAAATATATAATAGCTACTTCGTTAATGTTGAAACAAAACTTTGAGCTTAAAATCTTCCGTTACATGAGGAAGAATTTAACGATTTTAAAAAGAGATAAATTTTAATCCTTTTTATCTAAATAATCTTCTCATTGAGAAGATAAATTTAACAATAATTTTTTTGTTTAGAGTATTTTGGTTGTAGCGCTGGCAAATTTTTGTCGAGAAAACTTTTTATGGGAAAATGGCATATTTGACAAAAAATTTTGAGTTCAATTTCGCAACCAAACACCTGAAAAATTAATTTGCTCTAGAAAAATGTTCTTTTTCAGGTAACCTTTACACCAAAAGAGATAATTAGCAACGTCAATATTTTTTTATTTGTAACTCTTGGTCATGGTAGAGATGTTGTAACTAAAAAAAAAAAAAAAAGTTGAAGTTACTTGAAAATAAAGTAATAATTTAATAAATTATTTATAAAAATAAGTAAACAATTTAATAAATTATAAAGACCGCTCTCTCTCTCCCTTTGCTCCCCCTCCGTTAAGGAAATAATTTCAACAAACCAACAGAGTGAGCGAGAGAGAAGCTTTTTTCTCTACTCTGCTTCCTCTTTTCTCCTCTCTCTCTCTCTTCATCTCAATCTCACTGGTTCATTGCAGACAAGTAACACTTAGGGAATAGCTTTTTGTTCACATTTCTAGCTTGCATTCTCTCCATGCGTTTACATCATCGATTCATGCCCTTCTGTTGTTTCACTCTCTCTCTCTATTTATCTTTCTAATTTCTCACACTCTTCATAAAACCAAACTAGATAAGAAGGTGAGATCGAGCAAAACGCTCTTCAATGGCGATAGGGACCAAACGACAGAATCGACTAAGTTGAGTTGTTCATTCACTATTTTTTTCGGGAGGAATCAATCGATCATTCAAAGGAGATCTGAGCTTCGTCAACTCCCGGAGCAACTTCATTTTCATTGAGAACAACAATGTTTTTCGGTATTCTTCTTCGGTTCTCACTATCGCCATTTCAGATCTGTTAGACGGTAATGATACTTGATTATTTTCTCTTCTCTATTCTTGTTCGTTTCTCACTATCGCCACATGTACAACATCAAGTATGAGCTTCATTGATTCTTTTCCTTTCGAATTTCATTTGATGTTAGATCTCAGATAAACTAGGGTTTAGTTTGAGATTTTTGATTTGAAGTGTTAACATTGTTTCATATGTTGATTTGCTACGACTCCTTTTTTTTCAGGTTTTGTTGTGTTTAGATTGAGGAGTTTTTCGTAATTCGTAGTGGATAAGTTGTGGTTTTCGGTTGTGATGGAGTTAGGAATCAATTCAGAGGAATTCGGCCTCGGTTGAAGGAGCTTCTGTTGCATGAGTTGAAGCTGGGAGATTGAGGTAGGCGGAGTTAATTTTGTGTTAGTTTGCTTTGATTGGTAGTTGTTTACAGTCACTTTGATGAAATGCCACTTTAGCTTTAATATTTTTTTTTTGTGATTTACATTGAATTGGATGAAGTAAACATAATAACGCACATATATCCATATTTTGTAACACAGTTTATTGAGATAATATGTTTGGTTTGAAATTTAACTGTTAAACGTTCTGTGTTTGTATAGGACAATGCAGGATAGTGGAGTAGGTTTCCCTTTGTGGTTAATGATCTCATATTATGACTAGTATCGAACTATTTGCAAAAAAAGATTAGTAATGATCGAAGGACTCACAGAAGGAATGCATTTCAGTCAGAGATGTTTCTGTTTGTTTTTTCGTTGACCTAGTTTCGATGATTTGCAGCCACAGTTACAACAGAAGTAAGTTTCGCACTCAAGCTGTTGAGGGAGGATAGTAACAACTTTGACATTGTGATTACTGATGTGGGTTTGCCACGGGTTGATGATGGCTTCAAGCTCCTTGAGATCATTGGTCTTGAAATGGACATACCCGTAATTAGTAAGAACACACCCCTTCTTTTTCCCTTTGTTTATTATGTTCATCTAGCTTCTGTTACTGTGTACATGCTGACAATGTGAGTGGAACTATAGTAATGTCTGCACATGACGACCAAAGTATTGTGAGGAAGGGAATAGAGCATGACGCTTGTGACTACTTGTTGAAAGTAACCTATTAGGTTGGAGGAAGTCAGGAACATTTGGCAACATCATTAAGCAAGGAAAACTAAGTTGAATTCAAATGATTTGAAAACTGCAAATGGAACAAAGTTTCAGTCCTCAAAGCCAGTCAAAAGAGATATGGATCAAAACAAGGAGGAGGCGACTGGTGTTGATTCTGATGAATACTCTTCTCTTCCGAAAATGAAAAGGCCACGTATTGTTTGGAGTTCTGAACTGAATGCTAAGTTCATTGCTGCATTTTATGAGTTAGGAGAAATCAGTAAGTTATCTACAAGGATGCACGGACTCGGACTCGGACACAGACTCGGACACGGACACGACACGGCGACTCGGCAATTTTCAAAAAAATAGGACTCGGCGACACGGTCAAACTTATTTTTTTAATATATTTTTTTGTAACTCATATGAACATAAAATTATAAATAATAATAGTGAACAATCCATACATATCAATAAAACATTCATTCATTCAAAATTTCAAATGCATCATAAAGTCAAGCTCAAGTCATACTCATAAAGCATAAGCATTTGAGAATGTAAAAACTCATTATTTGCAATATTGATTCACTGATTGAAATACTCATTCTTTGCTAATGCTAATCTACTTTTTTTATTCTTTGCAGTTGAAGTACAAAAATCAGCAGAAATTAGAAAATCAGCATAAAAGAAAATAAGCACAATACTCATTGTTTTATTCTACTAGTGTTGGAAGAACACACATCCTCAAATATTAGAGACACAGAGAGTCTCATATTCATGAAATCATTCATGAAATCATTCATGAAATCAGAATATGTACGGTGCCTGACCGTTTTCCAATTCCGGTCATTGATGAGCTACTGGATGAACTTCATGGCGCAGTAATCTTCTCCAAATTAGATTTGAGGTTGGGGTATCATCAGATCAGAGTTCAAGCTGGGGATGAGGCTAAGACGGCTTTCCGCACCCATGAAGGTCATTACGAATTTCTTGTAATGCCTTTTGGTCTTTCCAACGCTCCGGCCACGTTCCAAGCGTTGATGAATGCGATTTTTCGGCCTTATTTACGCAAATTCGTGCTCGTCTTCTTCGATGACATCTTGGTGTACAGTCCAAGCCTCGAGAAGCATGCGGAACAGCTGGCAACGGTTTTGGGTCTATTAAAATTCCATTCCTTGTATGCAAACAGGAAGAAATGCGAGTTTGGAAGCTCCAAATTAGGATACTTGGGCCATGTCATTTCGGCAAATGGGGTCTCCATGGATCAGACAAAGGTTCAGGCAATGTTGGATTGGCCGCAACCCACGAATATCACGGCACTACGGGGATTTTTGGGTCTTACGGGTTATTACCGTAAGTTCATCAGGGCTTATAGTCAAATTGCGGGTCCGCTCATCTCTCAGTTGAAGAAGAATGGTTTCGCGTGGAATCAGGAAGCCGAGAATGCTTTCCAGGAGTTGAAGTGCGCCATGACTACTGCTCCGGTGTTACGAATGCCGGACTTTTCTAAGGAGTTCATCGTCGAGACAGACGCATCGGGGTATGCGGTGGGGGCTGTTCTGATGCAAGAAAAACATCCCATCGCATTTTTCAGTCAAGTTTTGGGGCAGAGAGCACGGCTCAAACCGATCTACGAGAAGGAATTAATGGCAATCGTGTTCGCAGTCACGAAATGGCGGGCTTATTTACTGGGCAGGAAGTTCATCATCCGCACTGATCAGAAAAGCTTGAAATTTCTCATGGAACAACGGGTCATTGGTTCGGAGTATCAAAAATGGGTATGTAAATTACTTGGGTTTCAATTTGAAATTCAATATAGGACGGGGCAATCAAATGCAGCCGCAGACGGCCTTTCTCGAATTTCTCTATCTCCGGGGTTGTCGCCTATGAGTTTACCATCTTGGCGTGATTGGGCTGTGCTTAAGAGAGAAATTTTGGATGATTCTGATATTCAACTTAAGAAACAGGCTATTTTGAAAGGTTCTGTATTTTCTGGGTATGGACTGATTCATGATCTATTGCACCACAAAAACAGGTTGGTTATCCCAAGTTCTTCTTCTCTCATACCTTTGATTTTTAAGGAGTTTCATGAGTCTGCTGTTGGGGGCCATTCAGGAGAGACTAAAACTTATTTGCGGGTTGCTAAGGAAGTGTTTTGGGTGGGTATGAAGGCGTGTATCAGAAAAATGGTTGGGGAGTGCGCCGTGTGTCAACGCAACAAGTCCTTGGCCACGTCTCCAGCTGGCCTGCTTCAGCCTATTCCATTACCAGTTCAAATCTGGGATGAAGTCACCATGGACTTCATAGAAGGGTTGCCGTGTTCCGGACAGGCGGATACCATATTGGTGGTTGTTGATCGCCTCAGCAAATATGCACATTTCGCTGGCCTAAAGCATCCCTACACGGCAGAGAAGGTAGCTTGGGTTTTTGCTAAGGAGATCGGTAAGCTTCATGGGACGCCATTATCGATAATATCAGATCGAGACAAAGTATTTTTGAGTCGATTTTGGCAGGAATTATTCCGAGTTCAGGGCACTAAGCTAAAGCATAGTACGGCTTACCATCCACAGACGGATGGACAGTCTGAAGTGGTCAACCGCTGTTTAGAAACTTATCTTCGGTGTTTTAGTTCCGAGAGACCCAAACAATGGCTGAGGTGGCTCCACTGGGCTGAGTATTGGTATAATACTTCGACGCACTCCGCCACAGGTTTTACACCGTTCAAAATTCTTTATGGCAGGGATCTTCCGCCCCTGTTGAGGTATGTTGCTGGATCTGCTATTGTCTCTTCAGTGGAACAACATTTGTTGGACAGGGATCGCGTCTTGGAGTCTCTGAAATTGCACTTACTGCGGGCACAACAACGTATGAAATCACAGGCGGATAAGTCTCGCAGGGATGTAGTTTTTGATGTGGGTGATCGGGTTTTCCTGAAGCTTCGTCCTTATCGGCAGCATACAGTGGCTAGTCGTGCAAATCAGAAGCTTGCGGCTCGTTTTTATGGACCTTTTGAGGTATTGGCTAGGATAGGGGCTGTCGCCTATAAACTGGCTCTTCCTTCTTCTTCTCGGATCCATCCTGTTTTCCACGTGTCTCAGCTGCGTCGCGCTAGAGGTGATTGTTCTCAGGTCATTCCTCTTCCTCCTCGACTCAGCAGTGAAGACGACGTGGAATTTCGGCCTGAATCAGTGCTTGACGTGTGTTATGGGACTGGGGAAATTCAGATACGATGGAAGTGTTGATTAAATGGCATGGGCTGCCTGCTTTTGAGGCTACTTGGGAGAGCTTCCGTGAATTCCAGTTTCAGTTTCCTTCTTTTCACCTTGAGGACAAGGTGAGTTTTTTGGGCGGGGGTATTGATAGGATTCGGCCTCCTATCAGATTTACCTATACAAGGAGAAAGAAAGTGGTGAATGCTGAAGGATGCTAAAGGCTGATATGGAATGCTGATATTAAAGAATGAAGCTGCTGATGCTGATACTGGTACTGGAATGCTAATGCTGATGCTGAAAGAATGCTGATGGTACTGGAATGCTAATGCTGAGGCTGAAAGAATGGGAGGAGTTAATGCTGATGTTGGAAGTCTGTTAGAAGATTGCTGAGTGTGTCAAAGGGGTGGTTAGAGGTTATGTGTAAATTCTGTTAGTTCTGTTAAGTGTGCTCTGTTAGTATTAACAGAGTTGTTGCTCAGTTAGTCTATAAATAAGAACACATGAGGAGAACAGAATTATCCATTGATTGTAATAAAAGTACATTGAGCAAACTGCTCAAGGAGAGTGGAGCATCTCGAACTGCTCTTAAGGAGATTTGCAATCTCGAAATTGCTAATATATTCTTGTATCTTTCATTACAATTGATCAATACAATACAATCTTCCTTTCTACAATCAATCTCATTCAGTTAGTCTTCATTCTGCAATCAGTATTCCATATCAGAGCTGTTGCTTGTTCCTTTCATTGCTTGAGTTGATTCCACAACAAGGTTACAAGCTGCAAACAAGAACATAAGAAGGTTAGTGTATATCAATTGGTATCAGAGCACTCGAATTCCTGGGAGATGGCTGGAAAGGGTATTAACGCTAATGCGAGAATGGAAATTATGGAAGAATCTATGGCTAACATGCAAGGGAAAATGGATTCTTTGGATGGAAGTTTCCAAGAATTGAAACAAATGATGGAATTGATGCTAAAAAGGCAACAAGAACCTCCGAAAACTGTTTCTACAAGCGAAAAAGAGCCAATTCCTCCACTGAATGGGGAAATCCACAGTCCAAATGGTGGAATGGGAGGATCTTCTTCACAAGGGTTTCAATTTGATAAGAGACATAAAAGGTTAGAGATGCCTACCTTTGAAGGATCAAACCCTGATGGATGGATTATGAAAGCGGAAAGATTCTTTGCAATCAATCGTTACAGTAATGACGAGAAGATTGAAGCCTCAGTGATTGCGTTCGAAGGTGATGCCCTTCTTTGGTATCAGTGGGAAAGCAAGCGCAGACCTATCATTTTCTGGGAAGAACTCAAAGGATTGCTTTTGAAACAATTTAGGTCGACCCAAGAAGGATCATTGTGTGAGCAATTCCTCGCGTTGAAGCAAGAAGGATCAGTGGCGGAATATCGAAGGCGCTTCGTCTCCCATGCTGCACCATTGGAATCCCTGAATGAAGAGGTATACCTCAGCAAATTCGTGAATGGGTTGAAACCTTCGATCCGGGCTGAGGTGAGAATGCTAGATCCCGGGTTTTTGGGTCGGGCTATGGATATGGCCCAACGAGTTGAGGAAAAACAAAGAGTTTTGGGCTTCTCCAAACAAAACTTTCAGGGTTACAATCAAAAGCCTGTGAATAGCCCAAGACCACTTGCAAATGGCTCTTTAGGGCAACCTTATCAAACTTCAAACAGAGAGTTCAACCAGCCTCTATCTTCGATCGAAACTGAGAGACAAACAGCGGCGAGAGGTGAGATTCGTCGATTTTCCGACGCCGAGTACCAAGAAAAGAGGGCGAGAGGTCTATGTTTCAAGTGCGATGAGAAGTATTCGCCGGTTCATCGATGCAAGAAGAAAGAAATCAGTGTTCTTATTACCCAGGCCGAAAGCGAAGAAGAAGAAGAGGATGGTCAGGGGAGTGAAGATCTGAAAGAACTCGATGTGGTCGAGATCAGTAGAGGAGTAGAAGTTTCCCTGAGTTCTGTTGTTGGCTTGACAAATCCAAAGACGATGCGGCTTGCTGGTGCGATTTCGGGTCAAACAGTGGTTGTGTTGATCGACAGTGGTGCCACCCACAACTTCATATCGCATAAAGTGGTTGAGCAAGCGAAATTACCAGTATCTTCCACAGGTGTGTATGGTGTGACCATGGGGTCTGGAGATTCTGTGCAAGGAAGTGGAATTTGCAGAGGGGTGGAGTTAATCTTGCAAGGGATAGAAATTGTGGATGATTTTCTTCCGTTAGGGCTTGGAAGCTCAGACGTGATTTTAGGCATCCAGTGGTTAGAAAAATTGGGAATGACTTTCATAAATTGGAAGGATCAAGTTTTGAGATTTAGGGTCGGTGCTGAAACACTTACGCTTAAGGGTGATCCATCTCTGGGCCGAAGTTTGGTTTCCCTCAAAACAATGCTCCGCACCATTAAGCAGGAGGGTCAGGGCATATTACTGGAACTGGGTTGCATGTCTTCTACGGTGAAGGAGTTTTCGGAGATGCCTAAGGAGTTGAATGAAGTTTTGGCAAGGTATGATGTGGTTTTTCAGTTGCCTTCAGGTCTACCACCGTTGAGGGGTCATGAGCATCACATTGTTTTGCAAGAAGGAACATGACCAATCAATGTTCGCCCATATCGGTATCCTCAATTTCAGAAAAACGAAATTGAGCGATTAATCGCTGAAATGTTGGAGGCTGGCATCATCAGACCCAGTGTAAGTCCTTACTCAAGTCCGGTGCTTTTGGTCAAAAAGAAGGATGGGGCGTGGCGATTTTGTGTCGACTATCGAGCGTTGAACAAATGTACGGTGCCTGACCGTTTTCCAATTCCGGTCATTGATGAGCTACTGGATGAACTTCATGGCGCAGTAATCTTCTCCAAATTAGATTTGAGGTCGGGGTATCATCAGATCAGAGTTCAAGCTGGGGATGAGGCTAAGACGGCTTTCCGCACCCATGAAGGTCATTACGAATTTCTTGTAATGCCTTTTGGTCTTTCCAACGCTCCGGCCACGTTCCAAGCGTTGATGAATGCGATTTTCCGGCCTTATTTACGCAAATTCGTGCTCGTCTTCTTCGATGACATCTTGGTGTACAGTCCAAGCCTCGAGAAGCATGCGGAACAGCTGGCAACGGTTTTGGGTCTATTAAAATTCCATTCCTTGTATGCAAACAGGAAGAAATGCGAGTTTGGAAGCTCCAAATTAGGATACTTGGGCCATGTCATTTCGGCAAATGGGGTCTCCATGGATCAGACAAAGGTTCAGGCAATGTTGGATTGGCCGCAACCCACGAATATCACGGCACTACGGGGATTTTTGGGTCTTACGGGTTATTACCGTAAGTTCATCAGGGCTTATAGTCAAATTGCGGGTCCGCTCATCTCTCAGTTGAAGAAGAATGGTTTCGCGTGGAATCAGGAAGCCGAGAATGCTTTCCAGGAGTTGAAGTGCGCCATGACTACTGCTCCGGTGTTACGAATGTCGGACTTTTCTAAGGAGTTCATCGTCGAGACAGACGCATCGGGGTATGCGGTGGGGGCTGTTCTGATGCAAGAAAAACATCCCATCGCATTTTTCAGTCAAGTTTTGGGGCAGAGAGCACGGCTCAAACCGATCTACGAGAAGGAATTAATGGCAATCGTGTTCGCAGTCACGAAATGGCGGGCTTATTTACTGGGCAGGAAGTTCATCATCCGCACTGATCAGAAAAGCTTGAAATTTCTCATGGAACAACGGGTCATTGGTTCGGAGTATCAAAAATGGGTATGTAAATTACTTGGGTTTCAATTTGAAATTCAATATAGGACGGGGGCATCAAATGCAGCCGCAGACGGCCTTTCTCGAATTTCTCTATCTCCGGGGTTGTCGCCTATGAGTTTACCATCTTGGCGTGATTGGGCTGTGCTTAAGAGAGAAATTTTGGATGATTCTGATATTCAACTTAAGAAACAGGCTATTTTGAAAGGTTCTGTATTTTCTGGGTATGGACTGATTCATGATCTATTGCACCACAAAAACAGGTTGGTTATCCCAAGTTCTTCTTCTCTCATACCTTTGATTTTTAAGGAGTTTCATGAGTCTGCTGTTGGGGGCCATTCAGGAGAGACTAAAACTTATTTGCGGGTTGCTAAGGAAGTGTTTTGGGTGGGTATGAAGGCGTGTATCAGAAAAATGGTTGGGGAGTGCGCCGTGTGTCAACGCAACAAGTCCTTGGCCACGTCTCCAGCTGGCCTGCTTCAGCCTATTCCATTACCAGTTCAAATCTGGGATGAAGTCACCATGGACTTCATAGAAGGGTTGCCGTGTTCCGGACAGGCGGATACCATATTGGTGGTTGTTGATCGCCTCAGCAAATATGCACATTTCGCTGGCCTAAAGCATCCCTACACGGCAGAGAAGGTAGCTTGGGTTTTTGCTAAGGAGATCGGTAAGCTTCATGGGACGCCATTATCGATAATATCAGATCGAGACAAAGTATTTTTGAGTCGATTTTGGCAGGAATTATTCCGAGTTCAGGGCACTAAGCTAAAGCATAGTACGGCTTACCATCCACAGACGGATGGACAGTCTGAAGTGGTCAACCGCTGTTTAGAAACTTATCTTCGGTGTTTTAGTTCCGAGAGACCCAAACAATGGCTGAGGTGGCTCCACTGGGCTGAGTATTGGTATAATACTTCGACGCACTCCGCCACAGGTTTTACACCGTTCAAAATTCTTTATGGCAGGGATCTTCCGCCCCTGTTGAGGTATGTTGCTGGATCTGCTATTGTCTCTTCAGTGGAACAACATTTGTTGGACAGGGATCGCGTCTTGGAGTCTCTGAAATTGCACTTACTGCGGGCACAACAACGTATGAAATCACAGGCGGATAAGTCTCGCAGGGATGTAGTTTTTGATGTGGGTGATCGGGTTTTCCTGAAGCTTCGTCCTTATCGGCAGCATACAGTGGCTAGTCGTGCAAATCAGAAGCTTGCGGCTCGTTTTTATGGACCTTTTGAGGTATTGGCTAGGATAGGGGCTGTCGCCTATAAACTGGCTCTTCCTTCTTCTTCTCGGATCCATCCTGTTTTCCACGTGTCTCAGCTGCGTCGCGCTAGAGGTGATTGTTCTCAGGTCATTCCTCTTCCTCCTCGACTCAGCAGTGAAGACGACGTGGAATTTCGGCCTGAATCAGTGCTTGACGTGCGTTATGGGACTGGGGGAAATTCAGATACGATGGAAGTGTTGATTAAATGGCATGGGCTGCCTGCTTTTGAGGCTACTTGGGAGAGCTTCCGTGAATTCCAGTTTCAGTTTCCTTCTTTTCACCTTGAGGACAAGGTGAGTTTTTTGGGCGGGGGTATTGATAGGATTCGGCCTCCTATCAGATTTACCTATACAAGGAGAAAGAAAGTGGTGAATGCTGAAGGATGCTAAAGGCTGATATGGAATGCTGATATTAAAGAATGAAGCTGCTGATGCTGATACTGGTACTGGAATGCTAATGCTGATGCTGAAAGAATGCTGATGGTACTGGAATGCTAATGCTGAGGCTGAAAGAATGGGAGGAGTTAATGCTGATGTTGGAAGTCTGTTAGAAGATTGCTGAGTGTGTCAAAGGGGTGGTTAGAGGTTATGTGTAAATTCTGTTAGTTCTGTTAAGTGTGCTCTGTTAGTATTAACAGAGTTGTTGCTCAGTTAGTCTATAAATAAGAACACATGAGGAGAACAGAATTATCCATTGATTGTAATAAAAGTACATTGAGCAAACTGCTCAAGGAGAGTGGAGCATCTCGAACTGCTCTTAAGGAGATTTGCAATCTCGAAATTGCTAATATATTCTTGTATCTTTCATTACAATTGATCAATACAATACAATCTTCCTTTCTACAATCAATCTCATTCAGTTAGTCTTCATTCTGCAATCAGTATTCCATATCAGAGCTGTTGCTTGTTCCTTTCATTGCTTGAGTTGATTCCACAACAAGGTTACAAGCTGCAAACAAGAACATAAGAAGGTTAGTGTATATCAATTGGTATCAGAGCACTCGAATTCCTGGGAGATGGCTGGAAAGGGTATTAACGCTAATGCGAGAATGGAAATTATGGAAGAATCTATGGCTAACATGCAAGGGAAAATGGATTCTTTGGATGGAAGTTTCCAAGAATTGAAACAAATGATGGAATTGATGCTAAAAAGGCAACAAGAACCTCCGAAAACTGTTTCTACAAGCGAAAAAGAGCCAATTCCTCCACTGAATGGGGAAATCCACAGTCCAAATGGTGGAATGGGAGGATCTTCTTCACAAGGGTTTCAATTTGATAAGAGACATAAAAGGTTAGAGATGCCTACCTTTGAAGGATCAAACCCTGATGGATGGATTATGAAAGCGGAAAGATTCTTTGCAATCAATCGTTACAGTAATGACGAGAAGATTGAAGCCTCAGTGATTGCGTTCGAAGGTGATGCCCTTCTTTGGTATCAGTGGGAAAGCAAGCGCAGACCTATCATTTTCTGGGAAGAACTCAAAGGATTGCTTTTGAAACAATTTAGGTCGACCCAAGAAGGATCATTGTGTGAGCAATTCCTCGCGTTGAAGCAAGAAGGATCAGTGGCGGAATATCGAAGGCGCTTCGTCTCCCATGCTGCACCATTGGAATCCCTGAATGAAGAGGTATACCTCAGCAAATTCGTGAATGGGTTGAAACCTTCGATCCGGGCTGAGGTGAGAATGCTAGATCCCGGGTTTTTGGGTCGGGCTATGGATATGGCCCAACGAGTTGAGGAAAAACAAAGAGTTTTGGGCTTCTCCAAACAAAACTTTCAGGGTTACAATCAAAAGCCTGTGAATAGCCCAAGACCACTTGCAAATGGCTCTTTAGGGCAACCTTATCAAACTTCAAACAGAGAGTTCAACCAGCCTCTATCTTCGATCGAAACTGAGAGACAAACAGCGGCGAGAGGTGAGATTCGTCGATTTTCCGACGTCGAGTACCAAGAAAAGAGGGCGAGAGGTCTATGTTTCAAGTGCGATGAGAAGTATTCGCCGGTTCATCGATGCAAGAAGAAAGAAATCAGTGTTCTTATTACCCAGGCCGAAAGCGAAGAAGAAGAAGAGGATGGTCAGGGGAGTGAAGATCTGAAAGAACTCGATGTGGTCGAGATCAGTAGAGGAGTAGAAGTTTCCCTGAGTTCTGTTGTTGGCTTGACAAATCCAAAGACGATGCGGCTTGCTGGTGCGATTTCGGGTCAAACAGTGGTTGTGTTGATCGACAGTGGTGCCACCCACAACTTCATATCGCATAAAGTGGTTGAGCAAGCGAAATTACCAGTATCTTCCACAGGTGTGTATGGTGTGACCATGGGGTCTGGAGATTCTGTGCAAGGAAGTGGAATTTGCAGAGGGGTGGAGTTAATCTTGCAAGGGATAGAAATTGTGGATGATTTTCTTCCGTTAGGGCTTGGAAGCTCAGACGTGATTTTAGGCATCCAGTGGTTAGAAAAATTGGGAATGACTTTCATAAATTGGAAGGATCAAGTTTTGAGATTTAGGGTCGGTGCTGAAACACTTACGCTTAAGGGTGATCCATCTCTGGGCCGAAGTTTGGTTTCCCTCAAAACAATGCTCCGCACCATTAAGCAGGAGGGTCAGGGCATATTACTGGAACTGGGTTGCATGTCTTCTACGGTGAAGGAGTTTTCGGAGATGCCTAAGGAGTTGAATGAAGTTTTGGCAAGGTATGATGTGGTTTTTCAGTTGCCTTCAGGTCTACCACCGTTGAGGGGTCATGAGCATCACATTGTTTTGCAAGAAGGAACAGGACCAATCAATGTTCGCCCATATCGGTATCCTCAATTTCAGAAAAACGAAATTGAGCGATTAATCGCTGAAATGTTGGAGGCTGGCATCATCAGACCCAGTGTAAGTCCTTACTCAAGTCCGGTGCTTTTGGTCAAAAAGAAGGATGGGGCGTGGCGATTTTGTGTCGACTATCGAGCGTTGAACAAATGTACGGTGCCTGACCGTTTTCCAATTCCGGTCATTGATGAGCTACTGGATGAACTTCATGGCGCAGTAATCTTCTCCAAATTAGATTTGAGGTCGGGGTATCATCAGATCAGAGTTCAAGCTGGGGATGAGGCTAAGACGGCTTTCCGCACCCATGAAGGTCATTACGAATTTCTTGTAATGCCTTTTGGTCTTTCCAACGCTCCGGCCACGTTCCAAGCGTTGATGAATGCGATTTTCCGGCCTTATTTACGCAAATTCGTGCTCGTCTTCTTCGATGACATCTTGGTGTACAGTCCAAGCCTCGAGAAGCATGCGGAACAGCTGGCAACGGTTTTGGGTCTATTAAAATTCCATTCCTTGTATGCAAACAGGAAGAAATGCGAGTTTGGAAGCTCCAAATTAGGATACTTGGGCCATGTCATTTCGGCAAATGGGGTCTCCATGGATCAGACAAAGGTTCAGGCAATGTTGGATTGGCCGCAACCCACGAATATCACGGCACTACGGGGATTTTTGGGTCTTACGGGTTATTACCGTAAGTTCATCAGGGCTTATAGTCAAATTGCGGGTCCGCTCATCTCTCAGTTGAAGAAGAATGGTTTCGCGTGGAATCAGGAAGCCGAGAATGCTTTCCAGGAGTTGAAGTGCGCCATGACTACTGCTCCGGTGTTACGAATGTCGGACTTTTCTAAGGAGTTCATCGTCGAGACAGACGCATCGGGGTATGCGGTGGGGGCTGTTCTGATGCAAGAAAAACATCCCATCGCATTTTTCAGTCAAGTTTTGGGGCAGAGAGCACGGCTCAAACCGATCTACGAGAAGGAATTAATGGCAATCGTGTTCGCAGTCACGAAATGGCGGGCTTATTTACTGGGCAGGAAGTTCATCATCCGCACTGATCAGAAAAGCTTGAAATTTCTCATGGAACAACGGGTCATTGGTTCGGAGTATCAAAAATGGGTATGTAAATTACTTGGGTTTCAATTTGAAATTCAATATAGGACGGGGGCATCAAATGCAGCCGCAGACGGCCTTTCTCGAATTTCTCTATCTCCGGGGTTGTCGCCTATGAGTTTACCATCTTGGCGTGATTGGGTTGTGCTTAAGAGAGAAATTTTGGATGATTCTGATATTCAACTTAAGAAACAGGCTATTTTGAAAGGTTCTGTATTTTCTGGGTATGGACTGATTCATGATCTATTGCACCACAAAAACAGGTTGGTTATCCCAAGTTCTTCTTCTCTCATACCTTTGATTTTTAAGGAGTTTCATGAGTCTGCTGTTGGGGGCCATTCAGGAGAGACTAAAACTTATTTGCGGGTTGCTAAGGAAGTGTTTTGGGTGGGTATGAAGGCGTGTATCAGAAAAATGGTTGGGGAGTGCGCCGTGTGTCAACGCAACAAGTCCTTGGCCACGTCTCCAGCTGGCCTGCTTCAGCCTATTCCATTACCAGTTCAAATCTGGGATGAAGTCACCATGGACTTCATAGAAGGGTTGCCGTGTTCCGGACAGGCGGATACCATATTGGTGGTTGTTGATCGCCTCAGCAAATATGCACATTTCGCTGGCCTAAAGCATCCCTACACGGCAGAGAAGGTAGCTTGGGTTTTTGCTAAGGAGATCGGTAAGCTTCATGGGACGCCATTATCGATAATATCAGATCGAGACAAAGTATTTTTGAGTCGATTTTGGCAGGAATTATTCCGAGTTCAGGGCACTAAGCTAAAGCATAGTACGGCTTACCATCCACAGACGGATGGACAGTCTGAAGTGGTCAACCGCTGTTTAGAAACTTATCTTCGGTGTTTTAGTTCCGAGAGACCCAAACAATGGCTGAGGTGGCTCCACTGGGCTGAGTATTGGTATAATACTTCGACGCACTCCGCCACAGGTTTTACACCGTTCAAAATTCTTTATGGCAGGGATCTTCCGCCCCTGTTGAGGTATGTTGCTGGATCTGCTATTGTCTCTTCAGTGGAACAACATTTGTTGGACAGGGATCGCGTCTTGGAGTCTCTGAAATTGCACTTACTGCGGGCACAACAACGTATGAAATCACAGGCGGATAAGTCTCGCAGGGATGTAGTTTTTGATGTGGGTGATCGGGTTTTCCTGAAGCTTCGTCCTTATCGGCAGCATACAGTGGCTAGTCGTGCAAATCAGAAGCTTGCGGCTCGTTTTTATGGACCTTTTGAGGTATTGGCTAGGATAGGGGCTGTCGCCTATAAACTGGCTCTTCCTTCTTCTTCTCGGATCCATCCTGTTTTCCACGTGTCTCAGCTGCGTCGCGCTAGAGGTGATTGTTCTCAGGTCATTCCTCTTCCTCCTCGACTCAGCAGTGAAGACGACGTGGAATTTCGGCCTGAATCAGTGCTTGACGTGCGTTATGGGACTGGGGGAAATTCAGATACGATGGAAGTGTTGATTAAATGGCATGGGCTGCCTGCTTTTGAGGCTACTTGGGAGAGCTTCCGTGAATTCCAGTTTCAGTTTCCTTCTTTTCACCTTGAGGACAAGGTGAGTTTTTTGGGCGGGGGTATTGATAGGATTCGGCCTCCTATCAGATTTACCTATACAAGGAGAAAGAAAGTGGTGAATGCTGAAGGATGCTAAAGGCTGATATGGAATGCTGATATTAAAGAATGAAGCTGCTGATGCTGATACTGGAATGCTAATGCTGATGCTGAAAGAATGCTGATGGTACTGGAATGCTAATGCTGAGGCTGAAAGAATGGGAGGAGTTAATGCTGATGTTGGAAGTCTGTTAGAAGATTGCTGAGTGTGTCAAAGGGGTGGTTAGAGGTTATGTGTAAATTCTGTTAGTTCTGTTAAGTGTGCTCTGTTAGTATTAACAGAGTTGTTGCTCAGTTAGTCTATAAATAAGAACACATGAAGAGAACAGAATTATCCATTGATTGTAATAAAAGTACATTGAGCAAACCGCTCAAGGAGAGTGGAGCATCTCGAACTGCTCTTAAGGAGATTTGCAATCTCGAAATTGCTAATATATTCTTGTATCTTTCATTACAATTGATCAATACAATACAATCTTCCTTTCTACAATCAATCTCATTCAGTTAGTCTTCATTCTGCAATCAGTATTCCATATCAGAGCTGTTGCTTGTTCCTTTCATTGCTTGAGTTGATTCCACAACAAGGTTACAAGCTGCAAACAAGAACATAAGAAGGTTAGTGTATATCACCATGTTGTCCTATAGTAGATCATGATGTGCTTCAAGTCCATTTCGATTAGAATTTCAATTACAAAGGCATCCTGTTCTTAACAAGTCAGCTTGCTTTTGCCTGCTAAACTTGTGTACTGTGCTTGAAAATATTGCAGGCTTGTGACAACAATGACCCAAGACAAAACATTGAGTGGATTGTGCCAGAAGGAGGCGGTGGCCCTGGATACTCAATCAGGTAGATGAGGTTATCTCTATCCATCCATGCCAACTTGAGTTTAATTATTTTATGTATTTTCTCAGAGTTGAGCATATCTGACGTTAAGTTAATGCACTCTTATGTTCATTATCATTATCTGTATCTGTATCTGTAACTATAATGTGCAGCGAACTTATGAATAACGTGATTTGAACTGAGATAGTCAGCTTATTTGGCAATGGGAATGAACCACCGGCCCTTTGTGGCTTTTAGCTTATTTGTCTTTATTTCATTTTTTTCTTCATAATTTCGTTTTCACATTACAGACTGCTTGATAATAGATGGTGCTCAAGTCTATTTTGGTTGGTTTCGTAAAGTAGAAGTTTGAGTCTATCGACATACAAAGTGAAATTCAGTAAAACCCAAAAAAGTAGAAAAGTGCAAACCAAATAAGCACTATCTATGTATTCCTTCACTCTTAATCAATGGTCAGTTTTGGCAATGGCATCATAGCTCATTGAGATCACATAACTATGTCTGCCTCCTAAAGAGTAACGGAGGTGTGTGAAGGTAGGCTCAAGCTAAGAGTAATTAAGGTTGCATGCATGTACTTGATTGATTTATAGTCTGAAGTTGTTATCAAAATTTGAGATTTTTGACGATGGAGGTCGAATTTGCTGTATTGGTCAATTGTTCTAAGTTTTTATAGTTTGGAGATTTGTTTAGTTTGCTTGGTTTTCCATAGCTATAGAAGAAATTTGCTCTAAGCAGGATAATTATGATGGTTTTGAATTATTTGGTGGATTGAATTAGATTTGACTACCCATTTTGATTTAGCTCCTTAAATATGGACTTCTTAAGGTAAACTTTACTTGGACTGTTCTTTGCATGGTAGATATGGCTGATAAGTGTATCTATGGTTGAGTTGTTAGATTAGGCTTGGTTCAAGCCTAATGATTTTGTTCTGCGACCCTTTTTACCCAATTGTGTTGGAAAATAAATAAATAATTTTGTTTATTTTTTGGTGAGATCGCTTAATATCCTTTGTTTTATTATGGATTTTGTTGATTACTGGTACTTTCTTGCTTATATGGATATGCAATGTGCCATTTTTCTTATTCAACATTGTCTGTGTTTGTTGTATACGATTTTTCTTGTTGCTATGTACTAATACGATAAATGTTGCGTTGTAGAGATATGTTGGGTCAGGGATGCAGGGGATGATGTTCAATATGGAATTATCGAGAGAGCTTGAAACATTTTTTTTAGTTTTCTTAATTATTAGCATACTAATGATGTACTTAATACATTTTGTATTTAAAAAAAAAAATACTTATCCAATGTAAAAAACAATGATGTAATTGATTGCAATTATTTTACTTTGTAATGGTTGTAAGATTATTTTTAATTTGGTATTATTAACATTGGTATATGAATATTTGAGTATTATATTCTCATTGGATGTCATTCATTTGTTGGCCTTTTTTTATTTATTAATTAAAAACAAATAAAATTTTACATATTAAGTTTTGTAAAAAAAAAAAAAAATCGTAACATGTAGAGGTGTTGCTAATATTTGAACATCGTAACATGCTATAGTGCCATTAGTAACATTGGACAACTGTTACGAAATTATAAGGTTTTTACACATCGAGGTGTTGCTAATATTTGTAATGCCCCGATTTGTAAGATTTTTGTGGTGTTACAAATATTTTTTGTAACAAAATTAGTATGTTATAAATTTTCTTTTATGGTGTAGTGAACCAAACACACCTTTACAAGTAATTTGCTTCACGATAAATTTGATCCAACACTACAACAACTATTTTAGGATGTCCTTACTCTTATATTTACATCACATGTGTGTGCTTTAATATGACTAAAGTCCTCTAGGTTGAGAGCGAGAGGGAAAAAAAAGTGAGAAAAAGAAAAGTTAGAGCCTAAAGATAAGAATGAACCCATAGTTTTGTCATCTCATAGTTTCATTTTGCTCATTGTCATGGTGGAACTTTCACGAATCTATTGAAAATATTATTTTTAATTAAAAGTTATATGTGAGAACCTCAATATTTAAGATACCAAATTATACAAAAAGGATCTTAGTCTCAGCAACTTAAGGTCTTAATCTCAATGGAATATAACAAGAAATGAGGCAATAATTTCTTTCAAGTAGGCAATAATTTTTCCAAAATTCCTTTACATTTGTCACTTTTTAGTTTTATGACCGGAACGAAGATTCTTTTGTCTATAAATGCCATTGAAAAAAACAAAGGACAAATAGACAGCTTTATAAGCTAAGCAAATGGATCAAACTGAGGATTCTTACTCAACTATATATAAAAATCACCCATTCTCTCCATACGAGCCAACATCCTCAGCTGTTTCATTTCCATGCATCATGGCACAAGAGCCAAAACAAAAATGGCAAGGCAAGGTTGGTGTCAAGTTGCCAAACTCCACAGCAGACCAAATATGGCCTCTAACATCAGACTATATTGAATTTCCCAAGTTGATCCCAGGACTTGACACGTGTATCCATGTCGAAGGCTCTCCTGATCCAGGACAACTCGGCTGTATCAGATACTGCGCTGGTACTGTAATGCCATCTGCTGATGGTGTTGAAGGAGCAATTACATGGGCTTATGAGGCATTAGTTGCAATTGATCCGGTTAAGAGATGCTTTACGTACCAAATCACTGATAACAATATTGGATTCAAGTCTTATATGGCAACTATGGAAGTGTTTGAACTGGGTGAGGATAAGAAGGGGTGCGAAATAAAGTGGTCCATCGAGACTGATCCAATGGATGGTATGACGATGAAGGATTTCTTTTCGCGAATTGATTCATGTTTACATGTTATGGCAAAGAAAATGGAAGAGATAGCTAGTCAAGCTGCAAAATAAAATGGCGTACTATTTATTTTGTTGCTGTCATTGAATGGAGAAAAAAAAAACAGTTAGCTGTCCATTGATGTACTCAAGAACCAATCTGTGAGATATAATAAAGCTTGAGATGTAAGGGATACAATATATATTGAATGTTTACAATCACATAGATTGATTTCGTTGATCATCATCATGTGCAAGAACAGCGAGATCTTGTGTGTTGGGTTTGGTCGTAAACTTGTAATGGAAAATTCTTTTATGCAAAAATAGAACAGAGATGAGTTCCCCCCTTTCTTTAACCAATCATTGATTTATCAATTGGTGTGATTCTGTATATTAAAAACAACATTATGAGGTAAAAATGGTCGTGCTATCAGTATCCCAGTATCTGGAATTATTTTCCTCTATAATGAGATGAGCATAGTAGGAGTGTTAATTGGTTACTGAAAACCGACCGAATCAAATCGAAAAAGTCCGAACCGAGAAAAACCGAAATCGAACATTAGAAAACTGAACCGAATCGAGTTGGTTTGGTTCGGTTTCGATTTTTGTTTTTCACACATCCGAAACAACCAAACCGAACCAAACCCTTCCTCTTATCTTGTTTTTTTATCCCCTAACTCTCCCTCTCTCTTATTTAATCCCCCACCAACCCACTCTTATTTAAATTTTCACTTCATTCCAATGCACATCACGTCCTCACCCTCTCTCTTAACTCCTACTTTCTCTTTAATTGAAAAAGCCTACATTCTCTATCTTATTTAAGCCACACCCACCTCTCGGACCTACCCAACTTCTCTTTCTTTATTAATGTCGTTTTTTTTTTCAACTCTCTATCTCTTTATCTCTATCCAACCACTTGCAAGCTGAGGAGGAGAGACGGAGTTTGACTCAATCTTGTTGAAGAAAACCAAACTTTTCACTTGCTTGCTTGCAGCAAAGATGAGCAATGACGATGACGACAACTTCGACAATTCTAATTTGATAAAAAAAACCTTCTTACAGGATAAAATTACGAGACTTGTGGAATCGTCATAGAATGTTTCGGTCTTGTTCAGATCATCACATGGGTGTGGTGGAGATAGATTAAGATGCAAACAATGTAGTTATGGTTATAGTTTTTTGTATGATGTTATAGTATTGTGTATATGAGAGACAGGGCAAAAGAAAATTAATCTTATTGAATTATTAAGAGAAATAGGCAAGAAAAAATTGAAAGAATTCTCTATAAATGAATAGTTGGAGCCTTGAAACTCCCTGTATTCATCTAGCATTTGTTTTCCCTTTACTACTTCTCATTATCTCTCTCTTTTATTTTATTTGTACTCTCTCTATCTCTGGGTTTTCCTCCTTTGCACACCAAGTTTCATTTCCTTCTTTCCATTTTTTGTAGCTTTGACTTATTCATTTTGTGCTCGAGCCAACTCGGTTGTATGTAGCAGCAGAAAATAATTAAAAGAAAATGAATAAAAAAGGAAATAACCGAACCGATCGATTTGGTTATTTATTTGATAAATGTGAAAACCGAACCGAATTCTTGGTTTGGTTCGGTTTGGTTTTGGTCCAATTTTAAACCAACCAAACCGATTAACACCCCTAGAGCATACACTCAAGGGAGAGGGAACATTGCTAGGAAAAAAATCTTGCAAGGGAAACAAAATGATCAACCCTTTTATCCCTCCATATATAAAAAACAACACCCTTACTTTCCATATTGGTGAGGATCGTTTTCACTACACCAAATTGGCACTTTTGTAACAACTCTCAAAACAGTATCACTTTTGAGATGTTACAATCCACCAAACAATTTCAAATCAAAACTAAATTTAGTCAAAAAATTGAAAAACAGTAACACAAAAAAAATGATACAATAAGTTGGATCACCATGAATAGTATCACTTTTATAACCATACTCTTCACGGTGATACTATTATTGTATCATTTTGTTTGTGAAAATGTATAAAGTTGTTAGGTGAATTGTTACACTTCAAAAGTGATACTGTTTTGGGGGTTGTTACAAAAATGCCAATATGGTGTAGTGTTTGTTTAGGAAGTGACTTCAAACAGAGAAGAATCAAGGAAATAAATGGATTTAAGTAGAGCAAGCAGAAGAATGAAAGAGTTCTCCACAACATTTTGGTGATAAGAGAGATCTATGGGGTTTGAGAATTGAATATTAATTTTCCCTAATTTATCCCATTTTGTCAAGAATGGTGACTTGCTACCACGTGTTCCTCTCCACCAAAAGTTCTTACCACAAAATCAATATTATCAAGGAAAGTATTGAGTAGAAGGAATAACTGCGTGAGGTAGAGAGGTAAGGAAGTGAGCACTAAGTTAATCAAGATTCTTTTCCAAAGCCTGAAAGGTATTTTTCCAGCCAGAGAGATGAGTTTTGATTCTATTCAAAAGGTATTGAAATTAATTCATTGATCTTGCTCCTAGTAAGAATGAGAGGAATGCACATACTTTGTCCATTCATAATGATGAGACATCCAACACTGATCTAATCGCAGCTGTACACGTGACACGAACAACCCTAATGGAAGTTGGTATTGACAGACCAAACCCAAGTCAAGCCTAGTCGGGCCCAAGGCACCCAGTCAGGTCCAATCCAATCTATAAGTCAAAAGATCAAGCCCAAAATAACAAGCCCAATGTGGCAGTAATCCAGGAGCTTGGTGTAGGATAGAAAGCCCAGAGTAACAAGCCCAAGGGCCGTTTTGGACCACTAATAAGTCCAATTAAGGACATTGAGTCCAAAAGGGATACAACGCCCAAAGAAAACTTTACCATCGGAGTGTCTTTGGCCACCACAAGGTGGTCCTTGGTTCACCGTTGCTCATTTTGCAGATCAAAGTCAAGGAGGACGAATTTGCGTGCATCAATTTGGCGTCGTCCGTGGGGAGAGACAATGTTTCTCCAAACTCTAGAATAAGCACACAACGTGCCACCCTAACGCACGGTAACTAGCACGAGGTCTCGTGCTAACAGAGGGAACACAAATCTAGCCAATGCTCCAACCAGCAGGGTCCCACCACCGGTCCAACCCGCTCTGGCTGATGGAGTAGGTTAAAAAAGGCACCGGCCATTAAAGTAGTCACAATGGACCCCCGTGTAGGCCAGATCATGGCTCGAATATATCAGCTTATGCAGGTGGTAGAAATACTAGCCCAATAGCGTCTTCTACTAGAAAATGATAGAGACCAAGAAAGGGCTCCATCTCAGCAAGAGAACAGAGAGCGTGTTCGCAAAAGCAACAACGCCCTTTTGGGGACCAGAAAGTCAACCCCGAAGGAAACCAGAGGGACGAGGAATGCAACATTGACTTAGTTCCACAGCCTCCAGCCAAGATCAATTGACTCGTTTCAGATGTTGGCAAAGGCTTTCATCTCCCGATTTGCGAGAAGCCAACAGATCAGAAAGGGTCTAGGCTATCTACACAACTCGGAAAAAAACCATGAGACTCTCGAAGAGTACGTGATGCGGTTCAACGAGGAGTTTACCTGGATTTATGGCTGCAGTGATTACACATCCATCACTGCAGAGGAGGTCAATTTTATAATTTTCTGACCTTTGAGCCTCCAAGAGACATGGCGGACTTGTTGAAAAGTGAGCAAAATTACATCTCCCTAGATGAGATGTGGGCAGCTAAGAAAGGGGTGAGAGTGAAACCATACCTGTTTCTAAGACCCGTGACTAAGAGAAAGGAAAAGAAATGGGAAGATGAAGACGAGCCTAAAAGGAAACGAAGCGACATTAAGCGAAAGTCTGGCAAGTTGAAATCTGAAAATTCTACCATGTCAACTCCATGTACTACCCATACACTCCGATCAACACCAATTTTCTGAAGTCTTCGCTGCCATGGAACACTAGGAGGATAATAAGTGGCTTCTTAAGCTCAAAGGCGATCGTATAAAGTGTGATAGGAACAAATATTGTTCTTTTCACAAGGATAATGGCCACGATATTGAGGATTGCAAGAACCTCAGGAATGAAATCGAATACTGGGTCCAGAGAACGAGACTCAAAGAATTTGTGGGCTTGGGAAAAACAGTCCTAAGGGAAATAAAAAGAAGAGTCACTAGGGGAGATTGAAGGAAAGGCTTCGAACGTCATATACGTCTTGCATGGTGCATGTAACGATCTGATCAATCCAATCAATCAAAGAAAAAATCAGTCAGAGAGCTGCAGACCAAGTCTAACTACCGAAACCCCCTTGTTCAACACAATTTAATAGAGCACCTAGTTCCGAATCTGACATTCACGGCACGGGAAATGCAAGGAGGCCACTTGCCCCACAATACGCCCTGGTTATCTTGATCGGGATAGCGAAGTGGGATGTAAGAAGGTCGTTGGTGGACACAGGGTGTTCAACCAATGTTATTTTTCTAGAAGCATTTTGAAGAATGCAACTGAGAAAAGAGGAGCTGACACTGGCTAGCCAAGCCATGATCGGCTTTAGCGGAGAAAAATGTTTCTCGATTGGAAAAATCAAACTACCAATAGTGGAAAGGGATCTAGACTTGCAGAAAGTACTACTAATTGAATTTATGATCATTGACACCCCATCCATGTACAACATAATTCTGGACAAGCCATGGCTCCATCACATGGGAGCAATGGTCTCCACACAGCACCAGTGCCTTAAATATCCAATCAATAATGAAGTGGGAACCATGAAGTGATATCAACCTACTGACCGAGACTGCCATTATGCATCACTGAAGCTATCTAGTAAATAACAATTACATTCCAGGCTCGAGGAGTTAGCTATGGAAATCCCAAGCTCGGGATAAAAAAACTAGTTTTTGTATCTAGACAGTGAAGCACCACCTAGTCCGAGAAGAAGACCAAACGCTGGACAATCAAAAGAAGAATCGATCACTGTTTATCTAGATGACCACAACACTAGAGCTGTCCAGATACCAACCTTAGTAAGAGACGAGCGGACCAACTGATAAGACTTCAGAAGGAGAACTAGAATGTGTTAGCTTGGACAACAAAGGATATGACGAGATATGACCCCTTCATAATCTCAAACAGACTGGAGGTCAATCCATCCCTGAAGCCGCTTCGACAAAAGAGAAGGCCGATGGCTCCTGAACGCAATCATGCTATTAATTAAGAAATGCAGAGGCTACTGAATATCGACAAGGTAAAAGAGTCACACTATCTAGAGTGGCTGACAAACACGGTCCTGGTGAAAAAGAAGAATTTGTGTGGATTACACTGACCTCAATATAGCTTGCCCTAAAGAAAACTTTCCACTCCCTCTTATAGACCAGATCGTTAACGCCACTTCTAGATATAGCCTGTTGAGCTTCATAAATGCTTATTCTGGATACAATCATATCAAGATGCACCCACTAGACTAGGAAAAAAACTCTTTCATAACAGAGAGGTACATACTGCTAGCGGGTGATGTCACTCGGACTAAAAAATGCAGAAACAACGTCTCGAAGACCGGTAAATCACATGTTTAAAGAAAAATTGGAAGACAATGGAGGTCTACATCGACGACATGCTCGTAAAGAGCCTCCACAGCTCTGACCACATCACGGACCTAAAGGACACCTTTTCTGAACTCTGCAAGTATAGAATGAAGTTGAGTCCACAGAGATGCACCTTCGAAACAGATTATGAAAAGTTCTTGGGTTACATAGTCAACCAAAGAGGAATAAAAAGTGACCCAAAGCAGATTCAGGCACTTATCGACATGAGGTCACCTACAAATATCAAAGGAGTTCAAAGCCTGATTGGAAGGGAGACAACCCTGAATAGGTTCATCTCCAAATCTGTGGACAAGTGTTTTCCCTTCTTCAAAATTTTGAAGGGAAAAAGGAATTTAAATGGGATGAAGGATGCAAACATGCCTTCTAGAGTTTGAAAACATACATGGGGAGTATAAAGTTGTTTTCAAAGCCCATTCCAGGAGAAACATTTTATCTATACCTCTCGATCTTGGAACATGCAGTCAGTTCTACTCTGATCCGACCCCTTAGTGGAAACAAAAGCTAGTCTACCACGTTTACAAAACATTTGCTGAGGTAGACTACCCCAGCTTAAAAATTGGCCCGGACACTAGTTACCTCTTCCGGAAAGTGGAGACCTTACTTCCATGCTCACTCAATAACAGTCATTAGTGAATATTCACTCCGATCAATATTGCACAAGCAAGAGCTGTCAGAAAGGATATTCAAATGGTCAGTAGAGTTAGGACAATTGGATATCCAATATGTTCCGAAATCGGCCATCAAAGTGCAGACACTTTGAAGACTTAATTGCTGAGTTCATTGGGGAGGAGAACTGAAGCCAAAAAGTCAAGAGAAAGAAAACCACGAACCAACCCCACAAGGGTGGATCCTACAATGTGACAGATCATCCAACGAACGAAAAGAGTGGGGCTGGGATTGTCATCTGCATTCCAGAGGGAATAACCCTAGATAAGGCCATCAAATTTGGCTTCAATGCTTCCAATAATGAAGCAAAGTATGAAGCCCTCATATCTGGACTAAAGCTAGCAAGAGGATTCGGAGTAGAAGAGATCACAATGTACAACGATTCCCAACTGTAGTCAACCAGGTGAATGGAATTCAACGCTAAAGACCCTCGGATTCTTGCTTATTTGTAAAAAGCGAACAATATCATGAAGGGATTCGAGAAGGTCCTACTCCAATGTTGTCCCAAAACATAGAATGAGATAGCCGATACTTTTGGCCAATATGGACTCGTCCGCAAAGGACAACCCCGAAAGACTAATAGAGCTCCAATAAAAGTCAATATGGAAGATGGGGGACTCCACGAGGCCTGCACTACAAGCGAATAAACTAGCTGGATGAGCCCTATAGTTGGATACATCAAGGATGAAGTCCTCAAAGCAAAAAATAGGAGAGTGCAATATACACTCTTTAACGAAAAGTTGTACGGGAAATAAGCAATCGGGCCACTACTTAGATGCACAGCTACCCCAGTGAAACACATTACGTCCTCGGAGAAATCCATGAAAGAATCCGTGGGAATCATCTCAGAGGAAGGACAGTGGCCCACATAGCCCTTACCCTAGGGGACTACTAGCCCCAAATGCAGCGGAGGCTAAGGACATGTTTCAGAAATGTGATAAGTGCCAAAGTATGCCTCGTACATACACATGCCCTCTCAAAATGTGGTCCCAATGACCAGCCCATGGCCCTTTGCACAGCGGGGAACATATATAATAGGCCTACTCCCACTCTCGCTAAAAAGAGATTCCTCATCGATATGGACTACTTCACCAAATGGGTATAGGTGGGTCATTGTCCAAAATAAAAGAGAGTCAAATCAAGAACTTCTTCTAGAAGGCCATCATCTGGAGGCTTGGCATTCCGAAAATGTTGCTCAGTGATAATGGATCTCAATTCAGAGGCAAAAAAAGTGAAAAAAAAATGTGTGATAATCTGAAAATTAGTCACCACTATTCAACGCCAGAACATTCCCAAGTCAACGGACAAACAGAAGTCACCAACTGAACTATATTAGATGCAATCAAGAAAAAACTTGAAACAGCTAAAGAACTCTGGATATCAAAGTTGCCAGGAATACTCTGGGCTTACCGTACCATAAAGAGAACCTCGACAGGGAAACCTTTTGCTTTCACCTATGGGTCTGAAGCAATGATCCCAATAGAACTCAGGATGCCATCCTTCAGAATGGAGGAGTATAGGTTAAAAGACAATGAAGAAGCTCTGAGGGTCAAACTAGACTTTCTGAAAAAAAGAAGAGATAAAACTTCCATCAAAATAGCGACCTACCAACATAAAATTGCTTAGTGCTATAACACGAAAGTCAAGCCTCAAGAGTTCAAAGCTGGAGATTGGGTACTCAGAAAACCCAACTGAACACGAAAGAACCAGAGACACGCTACACCAAATACAAATATTTGTAACAACCCCAAAAAATATCACCGTCGTGCTGTAACAGTTCACCAAACAGTTTCACAATGAACAATAATTGGATCACCATGAATAGTATGGTGCTGCAAGTGATACTATTCATGGTGATCCAATTTATTGTATCACTTTATTTGTGAAACTGTTTTTCAAAATTTTTCCTGAATTTAGTTTTGACTCGAAATTGTTTGGTGAACTGTTACATCACAAAAGTGATATTATTTGGGGGTTGTGACGAAACTGCCCATTTGGTGTAGTGACAGGCAAACTGAATCCAAACTAGGAAGGGCCCTATAAGGTGACAAAGATCAATAGGCCAGGAACCTATTGGTTAGAGAGCCTGAGTTAAGAAGGTCTTAGGAGACCCAGGAATGTGGAACACTTGAAGAAATATTATCAATAAAACAGAGGTATCTTCTTTAAAAGCCTTTTTCCAGCTCCACACAAACGTGCAAAAACAACTTTAAAAGAAGAAATGGCGAAATCTAGTCCGACTAAGGATCAAAATGGCTTAAAACGACGAAGTCTAGTCAAAAGCTTATAAAGCCTAGTCAAGACGACTCATCGCCCTTCCCTGCAGCCTAGTCCAACTAAGGACCAAGCTGGCATAAAACAACGAAGTCTAGCCAGAGCTCAGGAAGCTCAATCAAAATGACTTGTCACTCCATTTTGCAGCTTAGTCCACATGAGGATCAAGATGGCTCAGAGTATCCAAGCCTAGTCCCAATAAGGATTAAAATGGTTTGAAACGATGAAGTCTAGTTAGAGTTCAGGAAGCCTAATGAAGATCACTTATCGCCCCGCTTTGCAGCCTAGTTCAAATTAGGACCAAGATGGCTCAGAATGTCCAAGCCTATTCCAATTGAGGATTAAGATGGCTTGAAATATTTAAGTCTAGTCAGAGCTCAGGAAGCCTAATCAAGATGACTTCTAAGTAGCCTAGTCTGATTAAGGATTAACATGGCGTATGTTATTTAAGTCTAGTCAGTTTTGACCAGGATGACTTATTTACAACCTAGTCCAAGTAATGACCAAGATGGCTTAAATTGTTTACGACTATTTCAGACTTAGATGATTTCTAAGTAGCCTAGTCCGTTAAGGATTAACATGGCGTAAATTATTTAGTTCTAGTCATTTCAGACTAAGAGGATCTCTTTGAAACCTAGTCCAGTTCAGGACCAAAATGGCCAAATTATTTAAAGTCTAGTCATTTCAGACTAAGATGACTACTCTCCAGCCTAGTCCGGATAAGGATCAAAATGACCTAACTATTCAAAATCTAGTCATTCCAGACTGAGATGACTTTTTCGTAGCCTAGTCTAATTAAGAACCAATATGGCCGAAGTCATTTAAATGTAATTAGAATTCAATAGTTTTGACAACTTACCTACACAACCTAGTCTGAACGAAAACTGGGGACTTAGCTAAATCTGGAGTTCGAAGGTTCGACTATATACACAGATACAAAATAGGAAAGAAAAAATATGAACTTTATTGAATAGATAAATGTTTATAAACAATAAAAAGCAATATCTTAGCTAGATGAGGTAGGAGATGCAGGTTTGGAAGCAAAAGAAACAGCTATGGAAGAAGCTGGAGCAGATCTTGAATCAACAGCAGTAGACTATGGGACATCTGGGGTAGTCTCAGACAAAGAAGGTGAGAAATGAAGGGGCTGGGTCTTCTCCTCAAAGTACCCATAAGCTAGCGTCCTTTAGGCAAAGATTCCATAGTCTTCATGTTTCGGCTCGATCAGATTAGGCATTTCATGTCTCCTTTCGACAATTCGGCTGAATTGAACAGTCTTTGTAGCCTCGCAGAGCTCATTCTATCTAGCTTCCTACTGCGCCTTTTTTTTTCTTCCCAGTCTGCCAGTTTACAAGTTACCTCGTCACTCTTAGTCCGCTCAAACCCCAACTCATCAGCCATGACAGTCTCTTCAGCAACTGTCATGTCCAAACTCTCATGGGTCTCCTTTAGCTGCGCCACTAGACCAAACTAGGTAGCCAACTGCCTTTTCAAAACATCAACCTCAAAGATAGCATCTGAGAGCTTTAGTTGCTGCTCAGGAAACGCTCTTTCTAAGGCATGGACTCTGTTCGGAGTAGCCTCCACCTCAGTTCCCACCATGCCAACATAGTTCAGATGGGTCATTCGTTAGTCGGGAAAACACATGCAAAGCTATAAGCATAAAACAAAATAACAATCAAAACAAATATGAAAATACAAGTTGCAAACTTACCAGCATCAGATCCTTATGTTCTTGATCAAAGTGATCTTCAACAGTCCTCTCAAGTAGAGGTTGGCTATCCATTGATACCAATCCTTGATATACTGGCAAGATCCCTCTTGGTAATCCACTTCATGATGCCAAAAGTGTTTGCCATCAGTACCAAAGTGGATAGCTCCCAAAGCAAGAAGACTAACCCGAGCGTCCGAATGAAGGACCTTGGGGTCAGGAATCAGACCTTTCTCTCCCCGTGCAATGTCGGAAGAAAGGAACTCAACAACACCCTTTATCTTGTCCGCGACAGACATTGGATGATTCAGGAAAGGAAGGTTCTGCACATCAGGGTGGAAGGATGGAGATTCAGGCAGCCAATCAGTCTGCAGATGAACCATCTTTAGCATCGGGGTCCCCAAACTCTATCCTCGACCGTCAGCCTCAGAATTCACTGACAGATCATACGCAAAGTTCTCCAAAGAAGGTTGTTCTTCTTTAGGGTTAGCAATGCGTCTCAAGGTAAATTGGAGCATCCTATTCAACATCATATCAGCCTCCTCGTCGCTCATCTTGCTGGGATCACCAATCCTCGCAAATTGCATGAACTCCTTTTCTAGAGTAGACAACAAAGCGCGAGGAGCTGGAAGAGGAAGTGCAGCAGAAGACTTCAGCGCCTGTTGAGGCGGGCTATCAGACTCAGTATAAGCTTCCTCGCTAGTCCGATTGGGATCATTGATCCTGGCAAATGCACAAAATCCCTTTCCTCGGGAGTCAGCGAAGCTGGCAGATCAATCGGAATACGCCAGACTTGGCCTTTTAAGCCAAGTGGACTGGAGAGACCAACTCCTCCAAAGCCTTTCTCTTTGAAGGGTTGGGCATCTTCACTACCTAGAGCTTCTTCTTCACAAGCTCCGCGACACGACTCTTTGACCCTGAAGATGAACCTCCAGGAGCAATTAGAATCTGCAATGGAGTACGGGCCGTGGCAGAAAACATGCAACTTCGCCTTATGCTCTCCGAACTGAGGACATCCAGAATGACCCTTATCGACAACTTCATAAACCAAGCCTTCACATCCTCCTTTTCAGCGCTAAAAGTCAGAGGGAGCAAGTCCCTGATTACAAGACAAATGATAATTCATTCAGTCCACAACAACAACTATGACAATGCAAAAACTGAAGCAAAGGAACTAAAAGCTTACTCAGATTCCTGAAGGTGCAAAGGACTGGTTGGTCATCAAACATGAAGTACCCACAATTGACAGAAGCAAGAAAGCAATACTTCTGCCAATTCTTGAAGTTGTCTTGGAACTTGTCCAGTCAAGCGGGCTTCCTTAAAAAATAAATTTCACTGAGATTCATCCTAATGGATGTCAACAAATACAACACCTTCGTGGACAAATGGAGCCCAAACTCCTGTGCTTTGATTGTAATTACAATCAAGGTCCTCCACACATTGGGCGCCAATTGGATTGGAGGGAAGCCATGGTACATCAGGAAACGCCAGATGGCATCTGGAACAAGAAAACGAAGGCCTGCTCTGAACATGGCCTTGTAAAGACAAACATAACCCTTCATCGGTTGGGAAAGGAAGTCTCCAAGCCCCATGAAAATGAGTTCTAGATCATCAAGAATCCGGTATTAGCAACGAAGATCAACCAAGTCTGCTTTCGTCATCAACGACTCTCTAAAGAAGTTGAGGCAAACATACATTCAATCACGAGAAAGAATTTTTTTGCCAGACATCGTTTAGTAGAATTGAGAGTTGCTCTTTATTAGAATTGAAAGCTCAAAGACACATTACAGCAAATAGTTCTGGAAGTTTTGAGAATGTAAAAAGACCAAATTTTCCAAAGCAAGCCTAATATAGGCTTGGCATGTGGACGAAACAACAACCCAACAATCAAATCTTATTAAATGTTGCATAAAGTCCCAAGAGGTTGGCATTGAAGAAGGCCATCATAGCATAGTGCAGACCCACACGTAAGCTGAGTTAGTGGCCCCAAATGTGACCCCACTAACTAGAGGGAGTAACTGATGAGACATCAAACAATCTTTTAATCACAATCATACACGGGGCGCAAACAACCCTAACAGAAGTTTGCATAGATGGACCAAGCCCTAGTTGGGCCCAAGGCAAGTCCAAGTCAGGCCCAATCCAACTTATAAGTTAGGAGATCAAGCCCAAATTACACAAGGCCAATGTGGCAGTGATCTAGGAGCTTGGCCAAGGACAGAAAGGCCAGAATACAAACTCTTGGGGTTTGAAAATAAGCCTAAGACCCGTTTTGAACCACTCATAAGTCCAATTAAAGACATTGAGTCCAAAAGGGAAACAAAGCCCAAAGAAGACTAAGTCATGGTCGGGTAAAAGCCCTACAATGACATAACTTGATAAGGGGATATTTTGAGCAAAATCTTCTACCCCATTGTGCAATCAGAGGTAGAGTCAAGGTTGAAAATGAATGCTCTAATTATATAAGGTGAACAAGAAAAACGACGAAGGTATGAAACCCTAATTTATCAACCAAATTTTACCTTCTTGTTCAGAGCTTGACTTTACCATCGGAGTGCCTTTAGCCACCATAAGGTGGTCCTTGGTTCATTGTTGCTCATTTTGTAGGCAAAGTCTAGGAGGACGAATTTGCGTGCATCACATACCTTTCATCCTTAAATTTTTTTATCATAATTTTAGTGTCTATAGTGTGCACAGTGGGTGTGAAGAACACAAAGGATTAATCAAAATAAACTTTTTAATAGAGGCTTTACAATAACAATGAAGAAGGGATTTAACATTGTGACATTGAGGGATGTTTGCTTTATAAAAACGAATAAGGTCATAGGGACCTATAAATGATTAATTTCATGGGTTGCTGCTAAAGTAATCTAGATTTGATTAGTCTTAGGCTCTTAGCCTATGCTCAGGGCCTGGCTTTGACAATGATTTTGCATAGAATATTGTTTTACAATGCGTTTCGTCTCAGGGTAATAATGCCCAACCATTATGAAGAACATTATTGCCACCACCTAGGGATGGCAGTGGGGCGGATTTACACGGATATCCACTCCACCAGCCCCGAATGGGGCGGATTTGGATTTACATTTACGTATTTCGGAGCGGATTCGAAAATCAAATTCGCATCTGTCACGGATTCGGGGTGGATACGAATTTGGCCATATCCCCCCCCCCCCCCCCCCCCCCCCTTTGGATACGAATTTTGCCACATTATTTCAAGCCCTAGTTGAAAGAAAACTCTCTCAGACTCTCACCCCTTTCTTCAACCTCCTCTGCACAGAGAGAAAAGATATCAATTTGGATATTTTCTCTCAATAGAGAGAAAAAAGAAACATAACTCAATTTATGGTGGTTTTCGAAAATCAGATTTGCATATCGATAAGGGTTTCAAATACCCAACTCAGAACGATGGATCGATGGATTGATTTTGGTGGTTGTTGGCTTTCGATCTTCTTCTTCACATGTCTTCTTATTTTTCTTCATCACAGATCTCCATCACAAATTCGTCATCATCATCGTCGTCAGATCTCTATATCAGGGATCCGTCATCATCATCATCATCATCGTCAGATCCATCATCATCCGTCAAATAGCGGCGACTGCACGTGACTCTGATAGTGGACTGAGTTCTTCCACATAATTAGTTTTTTTGGGAGCAAAAAAATTCACTGTGTTCATCAACCATAGAGGGGTTGACAAAATTAATACGTATTAAAATTATAAATTCAAAATACATAATTTCATTATTGTTGCACAATTTTATTGTATTCGAAAAAAATTTCATTTAAAACCTAAAAAATCCGACATCCAAAAACTTAATTAAGAATCCTTTATACAAAGTCCCCAGTCAACAAAGGGAGTAATTTTCTTCTCTCGATGTTTTGTTTTAGGGTAAACATAATTTGGTTGGGTACACCAAGCAATTTTTAAATGCTTAATCCAAAAAATAAAGTTTGGAGCATCGAGCCAAATAATTGAATACACGTAGCAACTCCCTTCTGAAAATGAAATTTACACAACAATATTGCTAATGGCTACCATGCACTGAATTGTATGTTTAGGAAAATTAGTTTTATTTGTTGTAGATTTTCTTGTGAACTAAGCATGACCTGAAACAATATATATATATTGGCACGTGAATATACATATTTTTCACAATTTTTTGCTAATGCAATAAAATGAAGTTTCAAACTAATGCTAAAATGGGCCCATTGATTATTTCCAACTTGTGTAGCACATTTACTTATGCTATTAATCTCAAAATGAGTTGAATTTTAGTTCAAATAATTTCTATGCATGGCGACGAAATCATGATGACAAAATTAATCAACTTATTTTAAGATTCCTATGTGAAATAAATTTAAGCCTCAATTTAAACCATAAATTGACTTTTTTTTTTTTTTTTTTTTTTTTTTTTTTTGTCGTGAATCACAAGGATTTCTATGAACAATCCAGCTAGCTACAAGGTCGTTGATTTGGTGCTTCTCCCAAAAATTTGTCCATAACCCTGTTTTGTTTTCATAACCGAATCAGAGATTCTTGATCATTGTCTCTATAATGCGATGAAAAGAAAATAAATTAAAATAAATGTGTTCATTGACTTAATCAAATAGATCACACCAGGGGGAGTCGATCTCCTGAATATATAAATCACCCAATCATCTCTACAGAAGCCACCACAAACTCCATCCGTTAATTTCCTATCAAACATGAATACACAAGAAGAGCCAAAGATTACGTTGTGGCAAGGCAAGGTGACTGCAAAGTTACCCAACTCCACAACAGACCAAATATGGCCTTTATTATCAGATTACTTCAACATACACAAGTGGCTCCCGGGCGTTGACACGTGTACCCTTGTCGAAGGCTTACCTGGACAACCCGGATGTATCAGACACTGTTCTGGTACTATAGTGCCATGCGCGGATGGTGTTGAAGAAATAATTAGTTGGGTTTATGAGAAACTAGTCGCGATAGATCCAGTTAAGAAATGTTTTACGTACGAGATTCTTGATAATAATATGGGGTTCAAGTCTTATGTTGCGACGATGGGACTGTTAGAGTTGGATGAGAATGCCAAGAAGGTATGTGAAATAGAGTGGTCTATTTTGAGCCATCCAATTGATGGCCAGAAATTGGAGGATTTCATTGCCCTTCTTGATTCATGTTTATGCGTTATGGCAAAGAGAATGGAAGAAGCTCTTCAGGCTGGTAAATAAAATGTTTTCGAGTTCGAGTTCGAGTTCGAGTTCGTGTTGTGGCAGAGATACCACCTTTAATTAGCAAAGTCATTAATAAATTGAAATAAAAATTAAAGTAAAATGAATAAGAAGAAATTAAAGTCGGGCATCATCGAGTTTTTTTAAAGGTAAACTGTTGTTGGAAATATTAGAGATGCCCAAAATATAGATGGATTCAGCTTGAAGTGAATTGCTTGTGAAACGAAGAGCTTGCAACCTATACCATGGTGCAAATATTGTATGTAAATAAAATTGTTTTTATTGCTTTCAGTATACCTTTACTTGGGAGTGACAATGTATCAATTTCTTGTTGTCGTTGGGATTGAGATTTATTGGAGACAAATGTAGTCATCGTTTATCTCTAACGTTGTTTTTGTTTTTTTGTTGTTGTCGACGGTGATATTTTGTTTATAATTATGATTTGTTAATTTTATTTGTCTAAATCATGGAAGCACAGATTCTTCAAAAAATTTGTCATATCCGTGTCCGACACGTATCCGACACCGACACTCGCCCAACACACCTCCGACATGGGTTAGACACGTGGTCAACGTGTCGGCAGGTGCAAACACATAGTCAATGTAGTCAACGTGTCGAATACGCCTCCGACACATCCAAAACTTGGTTAGAAAACAATTAAGACTCAACAACCAACTTTATTTTATTTTACTTTTAGGTGGACACATATAACCACCTAATTTGAAGGTTGTTAATCCATCTAAAGTAAAAAACATTCACTTGCGATGCAAGTTAAAGAGAACGATGAAGCATAGTAGTAGTCTATGCTCTTTCTTCTCTCATTTGCTTATTATCTCCTCCACTTATTTTCTACTCTGCTTTGTTTTTTTTCTTGCTATAGAGTGTCTTCTTCTCCACCATTTTACATCTTCTTCTCTATTTTTTTCTTCTTTATGGTTTTTTACTTTTCCAACACAATTTGTGCTTTATTTTCATCTTTATCTTATTCTTTTTTACTTAAAAATTATTTATTTATTAGATTATTGTTTATGTTCATATGACTTATAAAAAAAAAAGTATGGCATGTCGCTGTGTCCCCGAGTCCTAATTTTTGAAAAATTGCTAAGTTGACATGTCGTATCCATGTCTGACACGATGCGCGTTCCTATGTTTGTGCATCCTTGGTCCAAATTAAGTAATTAATCAAACAAGCAAACAAAAAAACAAGAAGCGAATCCATTATGAAAAGAAGTTGCATGGTTTGGCAACGTTGCCTACATCAACAAATCCAAGTCAAATTAAACAAAATTTCGAATCTTATTAATCATACTAAGTTTCTTGAATGAGACATTCTTTAAATCCATATTAGAATCTCACAGAAATATCCCAAAGTCGCATCTTTAAAGCAGTTGACATACAGCATTCATGCTCAGTACAATAAGGAAACCCCGACAAAGCCTAAGCAAAAAGCCTCTTTTTCGGTCCCGTGCGTCATAAGGCAGTTCAATCTTTAATGGCCTTGACTCAACTATATGGTTTGAAGTTCGAATTGCCTTATAAGGTTAGAAAGAAACCAGCTGAAATATGAAGTCTGCAACCACAGGCAGATTTTGTGATTCGGAAAGTTAGCAAATGGATAAGTGATCTCAATTCGTTGTTGGTGCCAAAGAAGATGAATTACCAACGGATTCTCAATTTATAATTGATGCGTCCAAATTCGTTCTTGTTGATCTCTAATAAGATAAAATTTGTGTGGAAGTTGTTGCTTCATTTGCTAAGCAATACATGAATTTATACAAGAGTAAGCTAACATAATTACATGCTAATCAAGATCCAAGAATCATGCTAAAACATATTAAAATCCAAGAATCATTCAAATCACAATATTAGACCAAATTCATTGAACCAAATTCTTTCCTTTTAACACCCCTCCTCAAGTTGGAGAGTGAGGATTTCGAACACCCAACTTGCCAAGTAGAAACTGGAATTGTTGATGACCAAGGGCTTTAGTGAAAATATCGGCATGCTGCTTTGAAGACGGATTATAAGATGTGGAAATATTCCCAGCGAGTAACTGTTCCCGAACATAGTGACAATCCACTTCGATATGCTTTGTACGCTCGTGGAAGATTGGATTCGAGGCGATGTGAAGTGCCGCCTGATTATCACAAAACAATCTCATGGGTTGTGTGTGAAATATCCCAAGCGAAGAGAGGAATGAATTCAACCAAGTAAGTTCACATGTAGTGACTGCCATGGCGCGGTATTCGGCCTCCACGGAGGAACAGGCAACAGTGGCTTGCTTATTGGTTTTCCAGGAGATAAGAAATGATCCGAGTTGGACAAAATAGGCCGTAAGGGAACGAGAAGTCATGAGGCAAGCAGCCCAGTCGGAGTCACAATAAGCAAATAATTGGAGGGAACTATCGGACCGAAGCAAATTACCTTGACCAGGAGAACCCTTTAGGTAGCGAAGAACCCGTAAGACGACATCAAGATGCTCTTGTCGCGGCTCATGCAAGAATTGAGTGAGAACGTGGATTGCGTAGCAAATATCCGGACGGGTAATGGATAAATAAACCAAGCGGCCCACTAGGCGCCGGTAACGGCCTGGGTCATGAAGGATGCGACCCGTAGCTCGAGCAAGCTGGTGATTCTACTCCATAGGTGTGGTAACCGGTTTAGCACCGGAGAGACCGGCTTCCTTTAAAATATCAAGAGTATACTTCCTTTGGCAGAGGAAAAGACCAGAAGAATTGTGAGCGGCTTCAATGCCAAGGAAGTACTTCAGGGGCCCCAGATCTTTGAGCTTAAAATAATCATTAAGGTATTGTTTGAATGAGTTGCAAGCCTGTGAATTATTTTCTGCCACAATGATATCATCGACATACACAAGAACAGAGAGAAAACGACCATCTTTCCGACAAGTAAATAAAGTGTGGTCAACATGAGACTGCAGAAAACCATAATTACAAAGAGTTGTAGCAAGCTTAGCAAACCAGTTTCGGGGAGACTGGCGAAGGCCATAAAGGGACTTGCAAAGCCGGCAAACCTTATGGGGATGAGAGGAAGAGAATCCTCGTGGAAGACGCATGTAAACTTCATCATGCAAGTCACCGTGAAGAAAGGCATTGTTCACGTCTAGTTGGTGCAACTCCCAACCTTTAATAACAACCACGACAAAAAATGTGCAGACACTAATCAATTTAGCCACCGGGGCAAAAGTCTCATCGTAATCGATGCCTTCCACCTGAGTGTCTCCGCGGACCACAACCCGGGCCTTGTAACGTTCAACGGATCCATCAGATTTATATTTCAATTTATAAACCCATTTACAACCAATGGGCTTTTTGCCAGCGGGTAAATCCGTAATAGTCCAAGTACCATTGAGTTCCAGAGCATTTATTTCCTCCTGCTTGGGCTTGACGCCAATTTGGATCCTGCAAAGCCTCATTAAATTATCGGGGTTCAACCCCAGCAGTTATAGCCGCCAAAAATTTCGAATGTGAAGGTGAGAAGTTGTGACATGTGACATAATTAGCTAAAGGGAACCGCGTATCTGAGATGGAAGGAGGAGGTGGAGAGAGGTGTAAAACCTGAGCTGTGTGACAAACATAATCATGAAGATGTGCGGGCGGCTTTCGATCGCGTTGTCCTCGATCGAGGGGCTGCTCGATAATACACTGCTCTGGGATCGAGGCATTTGGCCCAGAAGGAACAAGATCATGCTCACAATCAGTGGATGAGGAAGATCCCTGGGGTGACATGGTATTGTCATTTAAAGGGACTCCCCTGACTCCACAAGTGTAAAGGTGTGGTCTTATGAGCAGGATACTCCCATGAACAATCATTGACAGAGGGAATAGAATGGGAAGAAGCAGTAGGCGACGACTGAGGGTGTGAGAAGGGAAAATTGGTTTCATCAAACATAACATCACGAGAGACAAAAACTTTATGGGTTTCTAAGTCCATAACTTTCCATCCCTTTTTACTATGAGGATATCCCAAGAAAACACATTGTTGACTGCGAGGGGCAAATTTATCCCGTGATCGATATTTATGGTGGGCATAACAAAGACAACCAAACACTCGGAGATGGGAAAGAGAAAGTGTTTTGGAGTATAATTTGTCGATAGGTGTAAGACCGTTTAGGAGAGGTGTGGGTGCGGTTGATTAAATGGGTTGCAGTAAGGACACATTCTCCCCAAAATTCAATAGGTAGGGATGCTTGAAATAAAAAGGCCCGGGCAACATTGAGAATTTGACGATGTTTTCTCTCAACGCGGCCATTTTGTTGTGGGGTATCAACAATACTTGTTTGGTGGGTAATACCATGTTGGGCATAAAATGAGGTCATGGGAGTAGATGTAAATTCCAAACCATTATCACTACAAATAGTTTTGACCAACTTACCGAATTGTGTTTTGGCAAGGGAACAAAACTGTTGTAATAACACACTAGCTTCACTCTTTTCATGCATCAAGTATACCCAAACAGCCCGATTGAAATTATCAATGATAGTAAAAAAATAGCGAGCACCAGACAATGTAGATTGACGGTAAGCACCCCAAATATCACAATGAATCAAATCAAACTTATTTGTAGCACAACTACTACTAAGAGGAAAGCTAGACCATGTTTGTTTCGCCCGACAACAAATATCACAAATCAACTGTTTGTCGGGGACTACAACTTTATTGCCATCAATACTTAATAAAGACATAGGTTTGGAAGAAGGATGCCCCAACCGGCGATGTCATTTCTCATAAGACTCCGGTGCCCGGGTTGCTGAAGCGGTTGCGACTGTCACCGGTTTTTAATGGTACACCCCTCCTCGTAACTCACCCAGTCCAATCGGGCTCCTCGTGGTGCGGTCCTGCAAGATACATAAACAATCGGTGAACGTCACAAGACAATTTTCATCACAAATGAGTTTACTGATAGAAATCAAATTTATGGCCAGATTCGGCACAAATAACACATGTTTGAGAACAAGTCCGAATGGCAGAACACAATCTCCTTCCTTCATGGCCGACGTTTGAGCACTGTCGGGTAGGCCAATCGGGGAAGGAGCGATATCACAAATATTGGACAACGTGGAAATATTACCCGTCATGTGATGCGAAGCGCCACTATCAATAAGCCAAGAAACATTAGAAAAAGGCTTACCAGATAACTTATCACCCTCTGGACTGGGCTCTATTACAGCCAAGAGACGCTGCATATGTTCCAATGAAATGCCCGGAATGGTCGTGGAAACTGACTCGGCAGAATACTGTGCGGCTGGCACATTACTGCTCCACTGTGTGGCTGCAGCAAACGCTGGACTAGAAGACTGACCCCTTTTGGTCTGGGACCTGCCGCATCCTCGACCTCGGCTCCGACCAAGTGAAGGAGCAATACCGAGGCGAGTCCAACATTTTTCATACAGATGACCCAATCGTTGACAATAGGTATAGAATGGACGATTATTCGAAGCGGCAGGAACTGGAGATTGGATCGGAGAAGAGTGTGACTGAATAACAAAACCCATAGCTGGAGATGAATCTCGAGGCTGGAGAGCGGACCTGTGGCTTTCCTCTTGGCTAACCATGGCATAAACACGATCTAGGTCCGGAAGGGGATCAAGATTGATAATCTGGGTGCGTAATGCATTGTAGGACTCATCTAGCTCCATTAAAAACTGATAGGTTTTTAGATTAGTAAACCAAGTCAGTATTGGGGAGCCATTTTCACAATTGCAAGATTCCAAAGGAGACAAATTGGCAAGATCTTCCCACATGCCATGAAACTTAGTGTAATAAGACATAAGAGATGCACCGGCTTGTTTAGTAATGGTGAGATCCGACCATAGTTTATAAACTTTTGGCCCATTTTTGATTGAATATCTTGTTTTGAGACAGTCCCACAAAGTTTTAGCATTAAGGAGACGAGACACAGTGGCTCTAATAGGATCGTCAAGAGAATTTGATATCCAGGAGCATAACATAGAGTTCACAACTTCCCAAGAACCATATTGGGGGTCGGTTTTGATAGGTTTAATGATGGAACCATCAATGAAACCCAGTTTGTTTTGAGACTTCAAGGCCAAAATAATGGCTTGTTCCCAGGAAGAGTAATTCTCACTTTTCAATTTTATCTGAGTTAAAGTCGATCCTGGACTAGACGACGGATGGAGAAAGAAAGGTGACATGGGATTTGTGAACTCATAGATTTCGCCATCCTTGCCCATGTTGATGAACTGGACGTGATGTATTGATGACGAAAAACGGCGAAAGAGAAAGGAAGAAAGAAAAAATATGTGTTTACCTAAACCCTATGGCTCTGATACCATAATAAGATAAAATTTGTGTGGAAGTTGTTGATTCATTTGCTAAGCAATACATGAATTTATACAAGAGTAAACTAACATAATTACATGTTAATCAAGATCCAAGAATCATGCTAAAGCATATTAAGCTCCAAGAATCATTCCAATCACAATATTAGACCAAATTCATTGAACCAAATTCTTTCCTTTTAACAATCTCGAACCTGCAAAACAAACAACGATTAGTCAGGGAACACCGTTGCTATGGCCAAAGACACTTTGATACTTAAGTCAGGTGACGGTGCAAGGAAAAATGAAGACTAGATGAAATTAGCAATGTGTATGTGTACATTTCTTCTTCCATTTTCTCACCCTATGAAACGAGTGTTCCAATCCCCAACTATCCCTGCTATTGAGGGCGTGATGGAGGGAGAAGATCTCACCCAGAATCTTACACGTGCATGATTGAGTATGTTCGACACTTGGCTCCATTTAGGACCCAATGCTTGATTGGGTTAAGAGCTGAGAGATTTGTGTTCGGGCCTTATTGTCTAAGTCCAAGCTCCAAGATCCATGCCGCTTGGGCTGGCGTCACATGGGCTTGGATGCCTAAGTTACAAGCTGAACAATGTTTCAAGAATTGACCCGTTTGGGACCACGCCACGTTAGGGTTGACTCATGCCACGTCTACGGCTGTGATCGGGTGACTGTTCAATGTGTCATCAGCTACTCCTTCCAGTTAATGGGGTTGCTTCTAGTTCTATTAATTCAATGAATGGGGACTAATGCATCTGTAATCCAAATCATCACCCCTTCATTCCCCGCGTAAGATTTAATACCGACGCGACCATTGGGTGACCATATTTCATGAACATTGCGCCTATATAAGCTAATTCTGATAGGATCAGGTGTTACCATATGCTTCGCAAATTTTGTTTCTCAAATGCATCCCTTTAGAGAGCGTGCTTCTGTTTTGGCCTCTACAAAGTATGAAGAGAAGCATTCATTGGTGGAGCCTCCAAATCTTTTGACATTTGCAGTGATGAGTCTCATTAGGACTTGCCATTGGAGGATGCCACTCAGTTTTAGTGCGCTTCCAGTTGCTCCTCGTGGGCTTCCAAATCTACTCTTATATTATGGATAAGAAGTCAAGGGTGCCTCTTTGGTTCCGAGTTTGTCATCCATCTTCTGATGCTCCCACGATGTCTTCCGCCATCTTTGGGAGATAATTCCAGCAGTCGTCTGGATGGTTGTTCTCACTGCTTCTTCCTTAGATTCGTTCATGATGCTTGTGGATGCAAACACGTGTTGATCACGCAGAGTAATCTGCATAAGATGAAAAAAGCTCCTTGAAACTGGAGTAGTGTCTGCCATGGGGACTCAAATGCCAAAAGAAATTATTTATATATCTGTTCATAGAGAGAATTAAGATTCAGAAAATGTTACCCGGAAATAACTCTGTGTTTGGCTATTTATAGAGACAGGAAGAGTCACTTGCTCGCAGATGGGTAGGACACGTGGCAAGCCGGGAGCCAACTGCTCATAGACGAGTGAGACATGGCAGATCGGGACCATTGATAGTTGTAACTTCCCATTAATGGTTGTAATATCTTGTTGATGGTTGTAACTTCCGGTAGATGGTTGTAACTTCTGTGGATGCAAATTTTCACCTGTTCACACAGAGCAATCTGTATAAGAAAGAAAATAATTCTTGACACCGGTGTGGTGCTTGCCACGGGGACTCCGATGCCAAAATTAGAACAATGCATTTAGAAAAGTGTTCATTTCTCTGTATTTTAAGAGAGGATTGCGAGTCAGGAAAGTGTTACCTCCATATGGCTTTCTGTTTGGCTATTTATAAAGGCAGAACGAGTCAATTGCTGGCGGATGAGTGAGTCATCTGCTTGTAGGCAGTTGTAACTTCTCTTTGGTAGTTGTAGCTTCCGTAAATGGTTGTAACAGCCCGTTGGTGGTTATAACTTTCTGTTTGGAGACACCTCTCCTGCAGGCTTTTGTACTCAGTTGAGCATGGTGGTTGGTACCGAACACGACTCACCTGCTGAGAAAAGAGTAGTCTACTGAGTTGTATTGGGTCCAGACTTGACTGCATTAGGCCCAGACTTGGGCTTTCTATAACTTTCATAGGTAATTTTTGAGCTTTTCGGGAACAATCCAAATCTTCGGGCTTCCTTATCCTGTTGGGCTAAGGGTTATTGTTGGCACCCACAAATGCCCCTCATCTCCTTTGTTTTTGACTAATTAATTAATTAATTATTATTAATATTATTTTTTTAAAACAATGAGATGTATCTAAAGAGTCCTTCCAAAAATGGAACTCTTCTTGTACTTAGACATCAACATTGAGGAGTTCTATCGAACTTAGAAGTCTTTTTTGTACTTTGAAATCTTCACTGAAGAGTTCTATTAGAATTAGAAGTCTTTTTGTATTTTGAAATCTTCACGGAAGAGTTTTGTAAATAATATGAGTCTTCTAACTTGAGATAAACTCTCATTTTCAAATCTTCGAGAGTTATCTTATTCTTTTTCTATAACTTTATTTTCCAAAGGATTGATAGAATAAAAGTTCAAATTACCGAACTCGTTTTTATTCCTCACAAAAAAAAACTTATTCTTCTTCCTTCTCCGAACTGTGTACGGTGAAAGATAACTTCCCCTTCTCTTTTCTTCTTGGCTTGGGTCAGATTTTTTTTTTGTTCCCTTCCTTTTTTTCCAATGATGTGCGGTGTTATATAGCCTCGTAACTCTGTATCCTTACTCGCTAAGGAGACATAAGCAAACGTCTGGTTGATGAGTGAGAGTCGTGCGATCAGAGTGTGATTAACAGCTGAGGTCTTCCTTGATAAGGGAGGCCATCTAGCTATAGAGGATCGTTCTCATCTTCACATATGTGGAGCTGCGGTGGTTGCATGGTTGTCTGACAAGCTCCTTCAATTCTTTAGCGACGCGCAGCGAGGTTGAGTGATCATCGACTATCGACGGTGGTGAGATTCGTTCATCCATGGATTAGGAGGAGTTGTCTGTTGATTTCTTGCTTCAGTGTTAGGAGATTATTTAGGTGGTTTATTCCTTTATTCTTTCCTTTATTCTAGGATAGCTATATACGGGTACTTGCTTTGTTATAGGAAACTACTTCCTCAAGAAGTTTAATATTTCCTAAACTATTGCTAGGTATTATGAGAAATTAGGGAAGCTACTGTTGGACTTCTTGTATAAATATTTTTCATTGGGTTAATGAGAATACAGAAAAACAATTACCCTAAATCTTTCATGGTATCAGAGCAAAATTGCTTCTTCAAAAAAAAAAATTTCCTAAACCATGGCCGGCGGCGCTACACCTCCACCACCGGTAACAACATGCAACAGCGCATCTCTTGGGAAGCCGAACCCCGCTCCTGCTGCGCTACCTCTTCTAGGTTTTACTGCAGAACAGTGGGCGGCGTTAACAGCCGCATTTTGTACTCCTCACATTCCTTCTAACAGGTTGCATGGTAAGTTGGAAATGGATTATTGGATAATTGATACTGGATGTTCTCATCATGTTACTGGTGATGAATTTTGTTTAGTGGATACTAAAGTAGTTTCGCCATGTCCCGTGGGACTTCCGGATGGTCAAACGGTGGTTGCTACTAAGGAGAGTGTCGTGAAACTCACGGACAAAATAATACTCCAACATGTTCTTTTTGTTCCTAAGTTAAACTGCAATTTAATTTCGGTTTCACAACTAATGATGATCTAAATTGCTTTGTCCAATTTAATTCTAACTTGTGTGCTATACAGGACCTGCATTCGAGGGAGGTGATTGGCACGGGTGAGAGACGGGATGGACTTTACAATCTACGGCATGGATTACAGGTGCAAGCGGTTTCGGTTGATACTTCGAAGTCCTTGGAGCTATGGCATAGTCGTTTGGGTCATCCTTCCGAGACAGTAGTGAAGTTGCTTCCTTTTTTTTAATAATTCTAGGGGTCATTTGAATAAAGCATGTGAAGTTTGCCATCGTGCTAAACATTCTAGAGATCGTTTTCCTTTAAGTGCCAATAAATCAACTCGGATTTTTGAGTTACTACATTGTGATTTATGGGGTCCGTATGATGAAGTTTTTTCGTGTGTTGCTCGTTATTTTTTAACTTTAGTGGACGATTATTCACGTGCTGTGTGGGTTTATTTATTGATTGATAAAAGAGAAGTTTTCAAGATGTTTATGTCCTTTATTGCCATGATTGACCGTCAATTCTCTCAAAAGTTGAAAATTGTACGTAGTGACAATGGAACAGAGTTTAATTGCATGAAAGATTTCTTTGTGGCTAATGGAATTTTATTTCAAACCTCTTGTGTGGGTACCCTCAACAAAATGGAAAAGTGGAAAGGAAACATAAACATATTCTCAATGTCGCTCGTGCATTGAGGTTTCAAGGGGGTTGCCAATCTATTTTTGGGGAGAATGCGTTTTGGCCACTGCTCACCTAATAAATCGAACTCCCTCTAGTGTTCTCCTAAACAAAACTCCATATGAAATGCTATTTGGTTGTACACCTTCTTTTAGTGACTTGCGAGTTGTTGGTTGCTTAGCTTATGCCCATAATCAACGCGCTAAAGGTGACAAGTTTGCCAGTCGAAGCCGTAAATGTGTTTTTGTGGGTTATCCGTTTGGTAAGAAGGGATGGAGTTTATTTGATCTTGAGAAAAAGGAGTTCTTTGTGTCGAGGGATGTGAAGTTCTATGAAAATGTCTTTCCTTATTTGAATGTTGAAGTCACAAATCATACTCCTCCCCTTGACAATGATGTGACTTATAATGATGGAGCCCAGGAAGAGCTTATTGTAGGTATGGGGGATCATCAGGTGATGCACGAGGATGCCATCGTCGGTTCTCAAACGGTCTCTCCCATGGCCTCCCCCATGACTAGCGTCACGCCTAGTAATGCTGAGCCACAGTTTACCGCGTTCGTGCCAATTCAAAATGCTCGGGATGTGCCACCAGTGGACGCTTCATCCTCCGCTGTCGGGGGGTAGATGGTGCTCCCGACGGAACGGGGAGGGACAATTTGGGCCGCGGGTTCCGGGAGAAGTTCCCATCAGTAAAGTTGAGAGACTTCGTGACACATACGGTTATCAAGGACAGTCCATCTCTCGCTCCATTTGCTCCGCCATATCACAATTACATTAAATCTTTACACAAATAAACAATTACCCGAAATCTTTCATCCAACGATGTGCAATGAATGTGGTGGCAATCGTCGACTGCAAAGAAAAAGACTTTCGTTTCTCTTTCTTTTTCAAACTGGTAAACATGGGTGGAGTTTGTCTGTTGTCCGATTTCATCTTTATCCAGCAATGCGCGATGAACGTGGTGGTAATTGCAGAGTGTTTGCAGCGGTGATGAAATAGACGATTTTGAGCTGACTTCACATATTTTCTTTCTATATCAAAGTGATGAACAAGATTCACATCAGATGAATACTCACCATCGTGTAAACTTTGGAAGGAACTGTTCTTTCTTCTTTATTCAATTGAATAAAGAATTGATAAATATGGAATCTTGTACAAAGGATTACCCTTTCATTGTGGGGTACACCAATTTGTGCTTCTCAATGAATTCGAGTTTATCAACTAGAAAAAAAGAAGCACAGTTGCAAGGAAAGGGCCTCGCGTGAATATGCAGTAACTGTTTTCGCTACGTTCCACCGTCACTTTTTTATTATTTTTTTTCGAATCCAAATACATTTGAGCTGCCCTTTTAATAGCATTTCTTTGCTAATTTGTAGGTGGGCTTTTCTCCGACTTTGTTCCGTTCTGAATCTCATGGGCTCTAATAGTATTTTTTTCTTATGATGAAGAACCTTTGTACCGTCAAGGAGGTTTCATTTTTTGTTTTGGAATATTCGTTCCTACCTTGCCTAACTTGGAGAACATGGAGGCATTTTTTAAATGGATTGAGTTTAAAAGCTTCACCTTTCTCAAATGAGTGCATGTAAGATTAGTTGACCCTAGGAGTGCCAAAGAACCTTGCATCGATCATGTTAACTTGAATGAAGAGTTTATCAAAAATAACAAAACCATCAAATTTCACCCCTTCATTATCTCTGTGCTTCAAGTTCCCCATTCATAGGTTCTTCAAAGAAGTGCTCTGTGAAATGGGATGTGTCTCTACTCAATGTTCCCCAAATGTATACAGGGCAATCATGTGTTTCTCCAATCTGAGTAATTTTTTTGGGCTTGACTTGACCAAAAAAGAATTTTTCTTTTGTTTTGAGGTGAGGAGGCATGGTGATTATGCTCAGCTTTAAGTAAAAAATGTCAAACTTTTTTATGGGCTCAACGCTGGTGACCATGACTGGAAGAAAGACGTTTTGGATATCAACAGTGCCTTGGAAGGTGACACGGCAGATGGCCATCTTGTGCCCATCTTCTTCTGCCATTTTATGCATTTTTCGACCCCTTTAATTTACAGTTGCCTATATATATATGCATTTTTATATCCTGTGTAGAGAGGAGATGGTGAAGAAAATTTTCAGCCAAGCCCGACATGGAGAAGATTCGAAAGGCGTTTGGCATACCATCCGAATACCGCGAATGGAGGTGGTTGTTGAGCCCATTGAGAAATGAAAAGAGGGATCTTCCTCTGGCCGAAGACATAGAAAGTTGGAAGCAAAATGCCCCTGGTCTTATTTATTTATCCATCTTTATTAAAGAGGCTCATTCTGAAAGTTTTTCAAAGAAAAAGAAGAATCCCCAGGAATCTACTAGGGTTGAGGTCGACTCTTCTGCTGGGGAAGAAATATTTCTACAAAAAAAAAAAAAAAAAAAAAAAAACTTCTAGGCTATCTCCCTTGGTTGCAACGAGACCATATGCAACAAATGAAGTTTCTTTTGAAGAATTTGTTTCCAAAAAGAACAATTTGAAGAACATAACATCTTCTCCTTATGGTTGTCCTCAACTTCCGAAGACTAAAATTGTCCAACACCGTTCAGTCTCGACCAAGAAATCTACTAGTCCTTGAGTTGTTTCTTCTCTTTTTGGAAGGTTGACTCTACCCAACATTGTTCTACCACAACTGAGAGATCTGCTAGTCGAAGAGACGTTCTTCCTACTCCATCGATCATGAAGTTTATTCCTTCCCTTGTACATTGAAGTTTCAAATACCCGAAGATCGAGTCGCAAGTTTAACTCGTACTCCTATCGAGGCTAAGCTCGTGCTGATCTCCAAAAGTTTTGATATCTTGAAGCAGAACAAAGTTGACTCTCCTGATATGAAACTGAGAAGTCTTGACTCTGACAAGTCTACAATGGACATTCCTTCTAAGTTAAAGATTATTCCATGACCCTTTTCTATACAGGAACACCCATCTATGTAGAACACTCGAATTAAGGCCCCCACCTTCAAGGTATTGATGACTTTGATGATATGCATGTCATGCCTTTACTGACTGAACCGGTGTTAATTGATAGCGAGGGTGAATCCAGTTATGTGAATATTGTTCCCTTAGCTGACCTATTGGAAAAAGATCTTCTAGTCGACAAGTCCGGGTGTGTTAACTTCGTTGAACATCTCCGTAGATCAGCTGACTTCATTAAGTTTCAAATGAGCTCATCTATCAAGCTCCATGAAAATACATTCTTCTCACTTTTGAGAGGTGTCATTATGGCTGAAGAGTTTATGAGACATTTTTCTTATGTGCTCGAGTCTTTTATTGTTACTGCCGCCACTGCTAATCAGCTGGAAAAGTTGAAGGAAAAAATGAAAAGTTGAAGGCTGACCTTGGTGACATTGGAGGTATTGAGAGAGCTCTTGAAGCTAAGCAGACACACCAAGAAAAGAGTATCCATATCCTTAAATTGGAAAAAATAAATGTTGATCTGCAAGCTTCTCTGTCTAGTAAAAATTTTGAACTACTCTTTTTCAATCTCAAGTTTCATAATCTCATCCAAGAGTATAATATTATGAAACTTGACATAGAAGAGTTGGAGACCTTAAAATGAACCCATGAGTTACTTGAAAAGGAATACAACGAACTCAAGGTTGAGTCAATTCGATCAGTTGAGGAGCGCGCAAAAGCTGAAGAAGACTCCTACAAGCTTGGTTACGTTGAGGGTAAAGGATGATGTGCACCTTTTTTTACAATAACTGGTGAAGATGTTGATTTTACCTGCAGGTTATGAAACTTTCATCTACTCCCCCCGAGCAGATCACTCATGTCTCCCTTGCTGGTTCTTCTACTCATGGTGAGCAAGGAGATTGTCAATGCTAATGATCTTGGCCCTTTAGCTCTTTCTAAGAACACATAGTCCTTATAATGTTTTTATTTGTCATTATTGTTTTTTGTCAAACATTGCCTTTATTTTTAGTAACGACTTTCTTTTGCTTGTTCATGTACTTGAATTTTAGTTTGCTGACCGACTTTGGTTGTTATGGATCCAAGTTTTATTTTGGCTTTTAATTTTCATTGTTTTAGTATGTTCAACTGTCGTTTTCCATACAAAAATCAATGCATGAGTAATAAACTTAACGAAAAACCTTTACAAAAAATATATCATATATGCATGGATTTACCTTCACCAAGTGAGAAGAAGATATGCCCTTCGATTGAGGAGGGGATGCATCCTTTCATCTGCCAAGAAGTGGTACTTTATCCTTCACCAACTGTGGAGAGGTTGATCTCATGCATCTGCTGAGGAGGGTTTACCTTTCGCCTATTGAGGAGATGTATACTATTTTTGGCTTATAAAGATAGGTGTCCTTCCTTCGGCTTATACGAAAGAATAGTTGTTCCATAAATTGTTGTATAAGAAAGAACTTCAAATTTGAATCGTGATCTACTATTCTCCCTTCTACCAAATGGGGAATCTGGGGAGAATTGTGAGTGAGAACTCACTCGTGAGTTGTATTGTACATACTCTCATCTGCTGAAGAGATATATGTTTTTTATTTGAAAAATGACAAGTACAACATTTATAGGACTCTTACATTCCTCGTCTGAAGAAAGAAAAAATATAGCGCTTATACATTTCCAATAGGTAAGTTCCTCTACCAGAATACAATCAAGTTTTTCTAGTATGTACATTGCATTTTATTTTCTGAAAAAACTAAATTTTTTATAATTTACTTGATAGGTAGTCTGCTGACAACAAAATGATCTGTTTGTAGAGTTCTCTGTTGGAGATGAGATGTCTACTGGATGAGTTACACATAGTACTTGCTGAGGTGTCTACTAGATGAGGTGTCTACTGGATGAGTTACACATAGTACTTGCTGAGGTTGTTGGCGTTCCATTGTCTAAGGATTTCTTTGCCTTCAAGAGTGTCCAGCATATAAATTCTCCAACCGCCAACTCTACTTACTACATGCAGTCCTTCTCAATAAGGATCCAACTTCTTTGACCCTTCTACCCTCCCGGTGACGAAGGACATAAGTTGTTGATGATAAGTGACAACTCTTGTGATAACGTTTTCTCATTTTTTTTACTAGATCCAAGTTAGTCACCATTTCATTGGCATTGCAACTAAGCTGGATACTTCCATTCGCAATGGGGGACTTCTATGTTGGGTGGGATAATAACTTCGGTTCCAAAGGACAAGGAAAATGGCGTTTTTCCAGTAGGTCTCATTTTGGTTATGCGATAAGCCCATAGTACTCCATATAACTCCTCAACCCATTTCCCTTTGGTTTTATCCAATTTTTTGTATGCAATCCTGAATAGTTTTGTTGGACGTTTTAGCTTGACTATTTTCTTGTGGATACCTAGGAGTTGAATTCAATCGCTTGATGCCATGTTTTTTTTTTTAAAAAGTGCAATTTTCGTTCATACAAATTGAATACCATTGTCGGTCACAATGGAATGCGGAATACCAAATTGGTAGGTTATGTTCTGCCAAATAATTTTTTTTACATCTGCCTCCTTGGTAGAAGCGAGGGTTTCAGCTTCAATCCATTTTTTGAAATAGTCTACTGCTAAATCATCATATTCTTTTTCCCTGGAGCCATTGGCATTTGTTGTACAAGCTCAATGGCCCATTGCATGAAAGGCCATGGACCGATATGCAGATTCAATTCTTTTGTGGGCTGAGTAAGAATTGGTTTGAACCGTTGGTATTTGTCACATCTCTGTGCGAAGTTCCTTGCATCTTGATACATAATTGGCCGATAATAACCAGCACTCAAAGCTTGTTGCACTAGTGATCTGCTCCCAGAATTATTTCCACAAGATCCTTCATGAATGCTACTCAAAACTTCAAGTACTGCTGGATAATCAATACAGGTGAGGTTTGGCTCCAAATATGATTTGTGGTTGAGGTTTTCTTTCTTCACATAATATCTTGCAGCCTTTTGTTGGAGTTTATTGGCTTGTGTCTTATCTGCTGACAGATACCATTCAGTAGAAAATCAATAATGGAATCTTGCCAAGTAGGACTAGCATCGATCATCATCATCATCTCGGCTTCTTCTTCAATACTTGGAGTTTCCAAGTGCTCTACTAGGATGGAATGCTTGAATTGAATCTAAGGCGGACCCCAAGTTCGCTAATGCATCTGCATAGGAGTTTTTTTTTCTAAGGATCTGCTTAATTGTGAAAATTAGAAAAGCCTTCAAAAGTTCTTGGACTTTGTTTAAGTAGAGAATCATCCTTGGGTGTTCTGCAATGTATTCACTAAATGCTTAAATGGTTATAAGCTGAGAAACTGAATAAATGGCTAGCCTTTTAAGGGACAACTCATCTGCTAGGCGTTGACCGGCAAGCATGGTCTCATATTCTACTTCATTATTAAAGGCTTTGAAACCAAGTGTAATGGTTTGTTCTACCATGGTTCCATAGGGCGTGAATAAAACAAGTCTCGCTCCGGCACCTTTGTGATTTGACGACCCATCTACATATAAGTGCCACATATATTTGGGCTGACATGCCCCTGTTTCAGCATGAACTGATGAATGTTCTATTGTTGAGGGATGCGACACTGATCTGCTGGCTGACTTTGTCGCATCGGTTAAAAAGGGTGTGAATTATGCTAAGACTTGAGCCTTTATAGTTGTCCTCAGTCAGTAGATCAAATCGTATTGGCTTAATTCTATGGTCCATTCCATGAGTCTTTGAGAAGTGTCCAGGTTGTTGAAAATTGATCGTAAAGGGTATTCTGTCATGATAATCACTCGATGGGCTTGAAAGTAAGGCATTAACTTCTTTGCCCAAGCTAAAAGTGTCAAAATTATTTTTTCCATTTTTGGGTATCAAGTCTCAGCATCGAGAAGAGCTTTAGATATGTAAAATATGGGAAGTTGTGCCCCCAGCTCTTTTCTGATGAGAGTTGAGCTAACTGCCACATTTAAAACTGCCAAGTAGATGTACATGTCCTCTCCCAGCTGAGGTTTCGATTGTAGAGGAGGAAAAGATAAGTAAGTTTTCAAAATTTTAAATGCAGTTTCACAATCTTCATCCCATTTGTCTTTCTATCCTTTTTTCAATGCTTTAAAAATTGTTTACATTTGTCTGTTGATATACTCAAGAACCGATTCAAAGTTGAGGTTCTACTTGTGAGACTTTGGATTTCTTTTGGAGTTGATAATGATTTCATGTCAATGATGGCTTTGTATTGATTTGGATGGACTCCAATTCTCTTATGAGTGACTAAGTATCTCAAAAATCTTCCTGATGAAACTCCAAAAGTTCACTTCTCTGGATTCAACTTCATTCGATATTTCCTTAGAAGTCCAAATGTTTCCTCAAATTTTCTGATGTGATCGGCCCGTTGAGGACCCTTGATTAGCATGTCGTCTACATAGACCTCCATGGTTTTTCCAATTAAATGCTTGAACATTTTGTTCATTAACCTTTGATAGGTCGCTTCAACATTTTTGAAACCAAAAGGCATTACCTTGTAGTAGTAAGTCCCCCTTTCGATGATGAATAAAGTTTTGGTTGTCGAGTTCGTACATCATAATCTGATTATAACTTGAATAAGCATCCAAGAAGTTGAGCAACTAGTTACCAAATGTGGAATCTACTAACTGATCAATGTGAGGTAGAGGATAGTTGTCTTTAGAACGTGCTTTGTTGAGGTCAGTGTAATCTACACAAACTCTCCATTTTTTTTTAAACTAATACAACATTTGCCAACCATTCGATGTAGGATACCTCCTCGATGAAACCGGCTGCCAAGAGCTTGTCTATCTCGGCTCCAATGATTGCTACTCTTTTAGGGCAAAGTTCCGCCTTTTCTGCACAATAGGCCTAAAGGTCGGTTCTACATGCAGTTTGTGGCATATCACACTTGGATCAATTTCGGGCATGTCGGCGGTTGACTACGCGAACACATCTTTGTTGCTTTAAAGGAAACTGGTGAGCTCTACCTTCACATCTGCGTTGAGATGAAAGCCAATTTTTGCATTTCTTTCAGGCAGATCGGCATCAAGAATCACAAGTTTTACATCTTCTTCAGGTTTCCATCCCTCTTCACTTGAGGATTTAGATTGAACTTCTCCTTCCCAATCCCGGTGTTGTAATTGCTATTGGGAGGTAGAAGGTGTCTTCCCTTTCACTTTGGTTGAAGCGATGAGAATAAACTCATTATTTTTCATTTCCTTAATAACTCGGACGGCACACCTCCTTGCAATGGCTTAATCACTCTTTATTTCTCCAACTCCACCTCCTAGGATTGGATATCTGATTTTTTGATGCATACAATATGTGACAACATTAATTTTAGTTATCCATGGTCTCCCCATAAGTCTGTTATAGGGAGAAGACTCATTTTTATCATAAAGGTCTGCGAGCAGATGACTGGTGGTGAATAGACGTCTCAAATCATAGTGTCAATTTTTACTGATGTAGTCCCATTGAAGGCAATCAAGACTTTTGTCTTTTTGGTGATAAGGGATTCTAAATTCATTTGTTGGATAGCCGAAAGTTGAAGTATATTAGTTGTACTTCCCTCATCTATATGAATTCCATCAATCATTGCATGAGCGATTTGAATGCTGATGACGAATGCGTATTCATGTGGTAGATCAAGGCCTTGCAGGTCACTTTTAGTATAGCCAATCATTTGATTTTTCAGTTGAGAAGCTAGTTGTGGGACTATCGATTGAGGATGTGATTAGCTATTGGGCAACCAAAGCTATTTGTTTGATCTTTCGCTCTCTTTCATTATTAGTGAAACCAAAGAATTCAGTTTCAACAAAAAAAATCATTGATTTTTATGACTTTCTTTAGGGGTTCCTTGGCCGCATCCCTCTCCTAAATTTGCTTAATGGATTTTTTGGCTACATACTTTGTGCAATGCCCTGCTTTGACTAACTCGTCAAGGCGATCCTTCCATGCTCGACATTCTTTTGTCAAATGACCAGTGACTCCATGGAATGTACATTATTTATTCGGATCTCTTTTTGCATATATCCCTTCATTGGTGGCAGTCTCTTAAGCCGAGGTTGGTTCTTTATCTCGTGGTGAATTTGATTGATTGGAATGGAGAACTATGTGTATGTCTACAGGTAAAAGAGTCTCTTGTTGGGGAGCATGCTCTACGCTTGTCACCCTTGTGTTTTTTATTCTATTTTTTATCTGCATTCTTTTGTGTAGGTTGGCAATCTTTTTTTTAATGCATCATACCTTTTTATGGTGTAGTGTCATGGAATCTAGTTTCCTTATTACTACTTATATTTAATTATGTATAAGCGTGATTGAGGTTCAGTAGAGAAGTTCAGGGTCTAATCTTTGGGTTTTTGTCTTTGTGATGGTTTATGTAAGAAATGTATAAACTTTACACCTTTGATTAATGAGGCTTGTATGGAAATGATGGGTTTCATTTTAGGTAATCCATTATGTGATTTTAGGCACGTTTGAGAATGAGTTTGTGTCAATTGTAGTGTTTTGTGTCACAAATGTGTGAACTTTACTATTCTGATTTGTGTGATGTGTCGTTTTTCCCGAGCTTAGCTTTTCTCATTAAACTATCATTTTTAGCTAACGTTCTAGAATTTATTTAGGAAAATGTTAGGTTGTTCCCCAAAATAATTGGATGATATTGTGATTAAATTGTTTATGATTTAACAATGTTTCAAGTGTTATGCTTCCCCAAAAGAATGGTTGGATTTACTTATAAATGACAAAGTGTCATTGTGAAGGAATTTTGAAATATAAAAAATAAATGATACTGATAAACTTTGATTCCTGAAAATTTAATCACCTGAAATTGTATCACTTAGAATTACCACATTTCTTATTGTTTATGTTTTTCCCGCTCCTATAGAAAAACTAAATTACCTTCAGGTTTTGTTTTGCGGTGTAGAGCACCCATTTCTTATAGAGAAACTAAATTACCTCCGGGTTGGGTCTTGCAGAAGGGGGTGGTTTTGAAATGCCTAATATAGGCTTGATTATTTATCCGTAAAAACTAAGATATGACTTATGCGCATTGATAGCCCAAGAGTGACTTTTTGTTACTCATATAGTTAGGAATATCCGGTGATGCATGTCCGTAAGTGATGTGCCCCACTTAGACATGGATGACGAAGAAGTTCTTTAAATGAGAGAAGCATACGGCATGTATGTTCGGGACGGAGGTGGTGCGAATGTGGTATCGTCTAAGTGATCAATTCAATAAAAATGAATAAGATGCTTAAGTCAAATAATGTATTAATATATCCGTATTAATTGAGAAATATTGATTTTTGGTAAAATTATATACCTGTGTTTCTAAAAAATTCCTTGCAAGATGGCAAGTCCGCTAATATTTCTGCAGGTCTGACTTGCCATAGTCAACCTCTACATTGTAAGATAAGTAAATAAATATTTTCTAATTATAATGATACATTTGCCTCTTTGAGGAACTACATGTCTTGGAAGTGTTAATTTATTGTGTATGTAAAATTTTATTTTATAACATATGCTTATTTTATTTACTAGAGGTGGAAATTACTCATACCAGCTTAATTGTTGACCCAAGTGGTTTTTACTTCTTGGGCACATTCCTTTGGGAATGTAGCCAATTAGTTTTGTTTCAGGTTTAGGGATTACTGGGCAACGATATTGGAGTTTCTTTAGCAGGGCCAACCTCGTCAAAGAGTTTCCTGGTTAGATTTTTTTTTAAGTTTGTTTAAATTATTAAATTATGTCTCGGTTATTGTGGTTAAATGTTCCTAGGTTATTGAATTTCACGTCCCGAATTAGGGGGAAACGAATAATCCATGTGAATATAATCATACGTTTTCTCAAAAATTGGGGCATAACAACGACCCTTTCTGCAATTTAATATCAATTTATTGACCCTGGATTGTGATATGTTGAATGTTTGTTTTGTTTTTACATGCTTTTGTCATCTCTAATATGAATTCATGTTTGTGGATAAAATTTACCATAGTACTGGTGGTTTGGTGATAGAGTATGTAGAGCTTTACTTCATAACACTTATTTCACTTGAGACATATTAATTGAAATTCGAATTTGTTGACTATAATTTTTTTTTTGAGTGATTCACATTACTAGAAGGAACTTGCAATCAATTTTAATAAGAAATAATTAGCCAATACCCCGAGTTCATAACATGTAAGTACATTAAATGGTATCTCGTAGAACTACCACACCTCTTATTGTTTTATGACATCTCTCTTCAAGAGAGAAACTAAGTAACCTTCGGGTTAGGTCATGCGGAGTAGGACACCCATTTTCTTAAATAGAAACTAAGTAACATTCTAGTTGGGTCTTGCAAAAAGGGGATAATTTGAAACGCCGAAAAGAGGCTTGATGATTTTGCATTGTTAGCCCAAGAACGATTTTTATTGTACTATAATAGTTGGGGGTATCCGATGATGCATGCCCGTATGTGATGTTCCCACTTAGGCATAGATGATGGAGAAGTTCTCATTTATACGAGAAAGACATACAGACATGTATGTTCAACACGGAAGTGGTGCGAGTATGGCATAGTCTAAGCTGATCAATTTTAAATTACTAAAACTAAGTAATTTTATTGAGACCAATTATGTATGGAGCCAACTGTAAAATATGAAGCAGAAGAACTTGGACCTAGTGGTGGTGGACGGTGTCAGCGAGGAGCTGGAGCGGTAGAGGCAAGAGAGAGGAGAGGCAATGGAGTCGTGGAGAAGTCCCCAGCAGTGACCAAAAGCCACAACCTCTCCCGTTAAGGGTTCTTAGGTTTTACTTCTTAAGAGTATATTAGTAATAACACACATATAAACGAATATCTGTGAGGATGATATGGCCAAATCCGTATCCACTCCGAATCCGTAACGGATAAACTTTGGATCCCCAAATCCGCCCCAAAAATAATTTGAACTAAAAAAAATGAAATATACTCTTCGTCCACCTCTTGGTACCAGACTTGTGAGCTCATCTTTACCAAGTCAGGTGCGAACAGGTTTATCCGTGCACCCAAATGAAGCTTCCCCAGATCAAGGATTACCCCAGCACCGCTCTTTACGGTTTCCACCATCCTCAAGCACTCCTTCGTGGCTTTTTCTTTGTCAAGAACAACCAACCCTTTACTGAGAGACGGCTCAATGGGATCCGGTGGGAGAGGATGGAACGAATTATCCAAAGGACCCTCCAACACTTCCAGCTATAGCCTAGAACGAGACGGTGAGCAATGTGAACTACAAGAGACACGACCGGTACCGCAGCCACCTTCAGGCGAATCAACAGTGGGGCAATAAGATTCTACCACCTCAGGCAAATCCTCCAGAGAGCCTTCTACCAAAACAGCCCCACGCAAATCATCACCAGCAGAAGTCGCCATTGCAACCCGCACCAGACGGTCATTTAGAGCCTCGACCTGCGCGTCACTAAGGTTCGACCTGTCTATGACTCTTGCCAACCGCAAGTAATCTTTCTCCAAACCAAGAACATCACCTCAACATGCCCAACAAACTCGCGCTCCTCTCTCACCGGAGCAGGTCGTGCCGAAGACGACCCAACTCTAACGTGAGACATCTTCCTCACAAAGGAAGCAAGCATCTCAGACGGCACCTCCACATCGGACAAAACATGAACTTTGGCCCCAGCTGCCTTCCTCTTTCTGGAAAGGCCCCATCTTCCAACTTAATGCGCGGCTTTCAATACAAAGTAGGCCAACGTGTCAGTTGTCACACAGCCCACTACGGATGAAGTTGGAAACTCTTATGACATCGACCGCCCTTCTTTTCGGCAAGACATGGAACGTCTCCATGATGTTTTGCTCCTCTAAGGTAAAAGGAGTAATAGGAAACTGTAACGACCCGATCCGCACAGTATGATATTGTTCGGTTGGCTTTAAAAGGCCTCGTACTATGGAGATTCAACCTCGCACATATATAGCACATCCCCCTTCCACACCCAGGCGATGTGGGACTATCTCCCCCCTTTGTAGCTTGCCAACCCTCTCGGGCCTGGGCCTATTGGGCTCCAACCCTCCCCCTCAAGTCTGTCCACACAAGGGTCTCCACAGTCCACCCCCCTTGGGGCCCAACGTCCATGTTGGCACACTGGCCCAATGTCCACGTCGGCACACTTCCGATTGAGTCAGGCTTTGATACCATTCTGTAACGACCCGATCTGCACAGTACGATATTGTCCGCTCTGGGCCCAACCGGCCCGCACGACTTTAAAAGGCTTCGTACTATAGGGATCCAACCTCGCACATATATAGCACATCCTTCTTCCACACCCAGGCGATGTGAGACTATATCCCCCCTTTGTAGCTTGCCAACCCTCTTGGGTCTGAGCTTATTGGGCTCCAACCCTCACCCTCCCCCTCAGGTTCGCCCACACAAGGGTCTCCACAGAAACCTTCCTGCAAGGGAACACAAGTAATGAGTAGTCAACCCGCTATCAAGCATATCAAAGTCACAAGAAAATGGTGAACTTACGGAGTGGCTTGAACTGTCGCTCGAGCGGACGACCCCTGCACCAAAAATACTTCAAATTTGTAAGATCCAAGAAGAAGTACTTTTGCCAGAACTTGAAATCATCAGGCAGTTTATCGAATTAATTTGGCGACTTCATCTTACAGACAACATTACTCATTAGCCAATGAGATGTCAGCAACTGGATCACCTGCGAAGTCACGCTAACACCAACCTCCTTAGCACTTAGTAGAATCATGAGGATGATCCTATATCCATTGGACCCCAACTGAGCCGAAGGAATCCCTAAGAGATCCAAGAACTCCCAAATCACGTTGAGAAATAAAAATCGCACTCCAGTTTGAAGCATCCCACGATGTAAACAGATGAAACCGGCAAGAGGTGACACTGGCGTTTGGTCGCTCGTTAGGAGATACAACGACAAGTCCTCAGGGACTCCAAACTTTGTACGGACTTCGACAAGACCAGGCTTGGACAACAACCTGTCTTCAAAAAACTCCAGGGCCTCAGCCTAAACAGCATCATCAAGAAGGTTTTCTCGAACCATGAAGAAGAAGAACAATCTTTTCATAACAATATCTTCAAAAGCAAATAAAGCTGAAAAATCATATTCTACACTGCAGATGACCTAAATAGAGGTTGGGTTCCCGCATCTTTTCCGTCAAACCAACGCACGTTCAATTAATGCAGCACGTGGCTCAAGCAACGATTCAGACTCAATCATCATGAGCGGCGCATCCCATCAAGAGATGACTTAGCAAATCGATGTGACGACCTTCTAACTTGGGGGAGTAGCTGATGATACATAAAAATGGTCACACCCCTGAGTCGTACACATGTCATAATGATCTCGAGGAATTACAGGCTCGAGCATCAGTCCAATGTTGATCCGGCCCAAACGGTTCTAAGCCCGCTCACTTTAGTCCGCTGGGCAAACCCGGTCTCTCACATCACGCTAGGCCCACACGTCTCATAGCTATACTCAATAGCCGTAAGCCCTCCTTAGGCAAGTATCTCGAGGATCAACTTCGGATGGGCAACTACAGTTGCTCTCCGCTTCCAACTAGAAAGCAAACACCAGAGTATATTCCACACAGGGAAACTCCCTTCTATGGATTTCTCTTTGATTGGGAACTATCTCCTACGTATCTAGGAGCACAGAGCTAACATGGAACTTCCCTCCTACAGCATGACTTCTAATTAGATAGGGATCTCCACGAAGATCTCCTCCCTAAATTAAGTCTATGGTGGCCTGATTAAACCAGGACTCATTGCATTATAAATAAGACATGAGGTTGTTAAGCTAAGGTACGCTACAAATTCCCTGTTACAACATTACACTTTCCTCAAAACTCTGTCTTACTTTAGCATCAGAGTGCCATTGGCCACCACAACGGTGGTCCGTAGCTGACGTGTGCTACTTGTGCATGTCAATAGGTCAGTAGGAACTAAGTCAGAGCAGTGAGCAAAAAATGATTGCATCAATATTGTAAGGTTTAAAAAAAACAAAAAAAAAACTCAAAACATTTTTTCCACCCCTCCCTCATCTTCTTCTCCTCTCTCCCCCTCTCTCATCTCTGTAACGCCCTTCCCTTCTCCTTTCTCTCCCTCTCTGCTTCTTCATTTCGTTGGCGAGCACCCTTGTCCCTCCCTCATCTCCCTTTTTGTATATCTGTATCGTCAGTGACCACCAGCCTTCTTTCCCTCTCTATTTTTTTGTAGGTGGCAACTACCATCCCTCCCCCTCATTCATATCTGTAATGCCCTTCCCTTCTCCCTCACTGCTTATTTGCTTCGTCAGCGAGCACCCCACCTCCTCCCCTCTTCTTCTCCCATTTCTGTATCACCGGCAACTACCACTTCTTCCCCCTCCCCACTTTCCTTTCCCTCTCCCGTCGTAAGGACCACCACCATTCTCACACACCCACCACCTTCTTCAAATTCTCCAAACATCAATCATTTGCTCATTTACCATTTTCATTTTCTCTCCGTTTCCTCTATCAAAGCCAGCAAGACCAACATCATTTCATCCTCCACGATGTGCTAGATACCTCCAGAATCGACACCACTCACGCTAGAGTGAGTAGTGAATTTTATTGATTTTCATTTCTACAAAAAATATTGTGTTCCAAATTGCAAACCAAAATAAAGAACTTGGATTAATTAAAAGCTTGCACAGGTGAAGATAGAAGGATTTTGTTCTCAAACCAAGGCTTATCAGAGATAGAGAGGCAGAACAACATCAATAGAAGAGTTGATTTGGGCAAAACTGCACTTTACATTGTTGTCGAATATGATTCTCTTATCTCACTTTCATCTGTGCCTCTTCCAGTGGACGCAAATGTCCAAAGACTCGATCATCTCATCATCGAGTTTTGCTCACACTACACCTCGCCCGCTTCCAAACCCACCAAGATATTTCTCAACACTTTGCACAAGTATTTGTATGCTAACAATGTGAACTAATTCATTTTGATTTAGTTAGAATTTCATCTTCACCCGTATGTAAATATGTTTGTATATTTTTATATGATTTGTCTATTTAACAAGGTAGAGTGATTTTGAGTATCTCTTCTTGTGACATTTGTGTATAGAATGTAAAATTTGTGTAGTTTCACCAAGTTTGTGAAACAAAGAAGCAAGGCGGGAGATAAGAGAGAAGGGAGGGTTGTTACAGAGATGAGGGAAAAGGAGCAGTGGTGGTCGCCGCCTATGAAATGGAGGGAGAGGGAAAGGAGGTTGTGGAAAGGGAAGAGGTGGTTGTCAGCGGCAGTACAAAGATGCAGATAAGGAGATGAGGGATGGGGAGTGGTGTTCGCCGGCGAAACAAAGAGGCAAAGAGGAAGAGAAGGGAGGGGCGTTAAAGATATGGGGGGAGTGGGGAGAAGAAGATAAGATAGGGTGGTTTTTTTTAACATTACAATATGTCTCGAGATACACATTTTAATTTTCATACAATATTAACTATCGATTTGCCTCGATATCCAATTATGAGTTATCTAATGCCCAATATTTTAACTTGAGCCCTTGGATCAATTTAGGGGTATTTTGGTCATCAAAATATGACCTATTTTAAAATAAACAGTCAATAGTAGTGGACCACTAGTCTGGGAGGCATACGTAAAATAATGTATTTTAGGGACTAATCCATAATTGGACCCTATCAAATATGTAAATATAGTAGGGTATTCCTCGTGCCTCTGGCACTCAAATTGTTTGATAGAAGGTGAATTTTCAATTTTTGCCAGGGGTATTTCAATGCTATGCAAACATAAATTTCAGTCAAACACCTTCTCTTCAACCCTTAATGTGATTATTTAGATCTTATGTTTCAGTAAATCTCAGCCGTATTCATCTCCTTCCTAAAACACCATTCTGATTTGTTATATAGACAAAGGTATTCCCCGTGCCTACGGTACTCAAATTGTTATATATGAAGAGAATTTCAACTTTGCCCAGGGGTATTTCATTTCTATGCAAACATAAATTTCTGACATACACCCTCCCCTCCTCCCTATTTGTGACACGTTAGATTCTTATGTTTGGGTAAATCTCAACTGTCTTTTTTCTCCAACCTCAAACACCATTATGATTTGTTATATAGACTAACGTATTTTTCGTGTCGTTAGCATGATAGAAGGTGAGTTGTGTCAATATGTAAAACTCGGTTAACTTTTAAACAATTACAAAAAAAAAAAAAAACATATTTTAAAACTGCCACAGTTAACCCTCCCCAAACTTTGATTTTTCAAAATATGGAGTTCGTGGCCATTGCTTGAATGTGTCTTAATATTGAAAATACTTACGATGTGAAATGCATTAGATTACAGTTAGTTTTTTTGGAAAAATGCATATGGCGCGAAATCCATATTTAAATCTTTAAGCGTTTGTATTAATGATTGGTTAGTATTAGTGAATGGTTACATTGGAAAGATCTTAAAAATGCACTTCAACCATACAAAGTTTATTAAAATCCGACAACTAAGTAGATAATTATGACGATTTTCATTTAAGAAAAACACATTTTAAAATCGTCACAATTAATCCTTTAAAAACTTTGATTTTCCAAAATATGGAGTACGTGGTCTTTATTTGAATGTGTCTTAATATTGAAAATACTTACGACGTGAAGTACATTAGATTACAGTTACTTTTTTAGAAAATTGTATATGGTGTGAAATGCATATTTAAAATTTAAGTGTTTATACTATTTTCTTGGAAAAATGCATATGGCATGAAATGCATATTTACAACTTTAAGCGTTTGTATTAATGATTGGTTCCATTTAAAATATCTTTAAAAATGCATTTCAACCATACTAAGTTTACTAAAATCTGATAACTAAGTAGATAATTATTACTATTTTCATTTGAAAAAACACACATTTTCTCTCTCTGCCACATATGCATTTCACAAACTTTTTCACATTTTTGTTTATTTCATTTGCCTTTCTACTTGCAATTTATTTACAAACATGTCATTGTTGATAATGAATCTCAACTATCATCATCTTCAACTTTTAATCCTAACCGTCTTTTATCTCCAACCCAAACATCAATCTGCTTTGTAAGATAGACTAGGATATTCCCCGTGCCATTGGCACTCCATATACAATTTTTTTTTTACAAAATATCATGTATTAAACACGTCGGCCACCATCCATACTTTAGCCCTCAATTAGTTTTGAAGTGCAAAAATTTAAATCAATTGGAAAAAAAATTTAAACGTCGATAGTGAGTTCTCCTCCAAAATTTGAAATCACCAATACATAAAATTCATGGTTTTTGTTTGAATGTGAATTAAGATGCCCGTTTCATTTTTAATGTTATGATCGGCCATCCCATTTCTTTGAAAAATACTGAAAATACTAACGACGTGAAATGCATTAGACTTAAATACATATTTTTTAATTTTTAATGTTTGTATTAATTATTGATTTCATTGAAAAAAATATTCAAATAAACATTTCAACGATACCGAGTTTACCAAAATTTGACAACCAAATAAATAATACGACAATTTTAATTTTGAGAAGAAAAAAAAAACCAAAATTTTGTTTTTCCGCCACATGTACATTTCATTCACTTTTCACTTTTCACTATTTTAATTATTTTTGCCCTTTTATATGTTTTATATTTACAAACATATCATTATAAAAAATGAATCTCAACTCTCAACATCTTTCTTAACTTTCAATCCTAGCCAATCTTTTATCTATAATTTCTTATGAATAGTGAAACACCTAGTTGACTTGTAAGATAGACTAGTGTATTGTCGTGTCGTTGGCATGATAGAAGATGGGTCGTGGCAAAATGTCAAACTCGGTTAAAATTTTAAAAATGAGGAAAAAACACAATTTAAAACCACCACAATTAATCCTTCAAAAACTTTGATTTTTCTAAATATGGAATTCATGGTCTTTTCTTGAATGCATCTTAATAATGAAAATACTTATGACATGAAGTGCATTAGACTACAATTATTTTTTTGAAAAATTGCATATGGTGATAAATGTTTATTTAAAACTTTAAGCGTTTGTATTAGTGTTAGTTTCATTGGAAAGATTTTTAAAAATGCATTTCAACTATATTAAGTTTACTAAAATACGACAGCTAAGTAGATAATTATGACGATTTTCATTTATAAAAACACAAATTTTCTCTTTCTGTCACATATGCATTCCACCAACTTTTTCACTTTTTTGTTCATTTCCTTTGTTTTTCTACTTGTAACTTATTTACAAACATGTCATTATTAATAGAAATTTTTTTAGCTTGACACTCATTAATTTATACCTATTAGAGTTTGGCACTCGTTTTGAAAACTATTTGAGTTTAACCATCGTTTTCTGATGGAACCGTTAAGTCCACGTCATTGACTGGTCAGATTAATTTTCGGATCCTTCTGCCCTTACTTTAGGTTAAACTAACGAATGAGATTTTGTCTAAATCACAAAACCATTTTTCGGAACGTCCTCCTCCTCCCTTGACGCGCCTCTTTCCTCCTCGTGGTGATCTCCCTTCTTCCTGCTGCGACAAAGATGTTCCTCCCTGCTCCCTGCTCTTTGCTCGCTGCTGCAACGAAAGTTAAGCTAAGCAAAAATCACTAGACTTTTGATTGCACAAAAGGCCTGCACCGCGATAACATTCTCACTATCATACACAAAAGGGGTTGCTTGATTGAGTGATTCCAAAAAGCTTTCATTCATGCACAGATAAGATGTAGTTGGCTGTTAATAAACAAAGTCGATAAATGGTGTCATATTCAATACAGTAATACATTATGTATGACTTATTGAGCTACTTTGGATAATAAAAACTGCAAACAGAGAGAGATTGTAATGGCTATCTGTCTCTTCCACTTGCATACTCCATGAATGATTTATGTTATACATTTCTTTGTTTGTTTATGAGGTTGGTGTGATCTGCATCGTCAGTATTGTAATAATGGAGCCGAATGTGATGCTCTCACGTGGAGGACACCTAGACCATGCTCGACAACAAGTTTATTTGTTTGCGATACCCTCAAATCACTCAATCAAGCAACCCCTTTTGTGCAATCAAAAGTCTGGTGATTTTTGCTTAGCTTAAATTTCGTCGCAGCAGTGAGTAGGGAGCAGGTCGCTGCTGTAGAGAGTAGAAGTGTGCATGTTTGTCGCAGGGAGGAACATATTTGTCGCAACAGGGAGGAGGAGATCGCCTCTAGGAGGAGGAGGTTCCGAAAAATGGTTTTGTGATTTAGGCGAAATCTCATTCGTTATTTTAACCTAGGGTAAGGGCAAAAATGTCCAAAAAGTAATATTGACTGGTCAATGACGTGGACTTAATGGTTCCGTCAGAAAATGAGGGTTAAACTCAAATAGTTTTCAAAACAAGTGTTAAACTCTAATAGGTATAAACTAATGAGTGTCAAGCTCGAAAAAAAACCAAATTGATAATGTCTCCACTAGGGATGGGCATGCACTACAAAAAAAAATGGAAATCAGCAACGGCTAAAAACCGTCACTGATTGAGCTAAAACCGTAGCTAAAAGGCATTAGCGACGGCACAACATCCGTCGCTATCCCGTAGCTACATTTATCGTCGCTATTTGATTTAGCGACGGCAAAATAGCCGTAGCTAATTAGCCACGGGATAAAATCGTCGCTAAAGTGTAAAATATCCGTCGCTAATTGATTTTTGTAAAAAAAATTTAACATTTTTTTATTTTAGCGACGGCATTTTGGCCGTGGCTAAATGATTTTTAAAAAAAAATTTAACATTTTTTTTATTTTAGAGACGGCACTTTGGCCGTGGCTAACTGATTTTTTAAAAAAAAATTAACATTTTTTTTATTTTAGCGACGGCATTTTGGCCTTGGCTAAATGATTTTAAAAAAAAAATTTAACATTTTTTTATTTTAGCGACGACATTTTGGCCGTGGCTAACTGATTTTTAAAAAAAAATTTAACATTTTTTTTATTTTAGCGACGGCATTTTGGCCGTGGCTAACTGATTTTTTTTTAAAAATTTAACATTATTTTTATTGTAGCGACGACATTTTGGCCGTGGCTAAATGGTATTTAAAAAAAATGATTTTTTATATTAGCGACGGCCAGATTGCCGTGGCTAACAAAATAAAATTGAAAAATGATTTTTTTATAATTAAATTATATTAATTTTAAAATTTGGCATATACTTTTTTTTGTCATTATATTAATTTTAAGATTTGGCAAATTATAAACATCTTAAACTTGAACAAAATTAAATTAATTTTCATATACTCAATAAATTGTCCATCACAAAAAAATACAATCCCAAATACTGTCAACCTCAAATTGAGATAACTACATAAAACAAAATTGTGATCGTCTATGGAACATAAAACAAAATTTTTACATACAATAATTGCACACAGTAATTGCTTTAAGATCTGCATCAGCTTGGTCTTTCGACGTGGCTATTATCAGTTCACCAACATCACCAGAACTGCATTAAAATCACAATTTGCACAATCATCAAAATAAATAAGCCCACAGATCGCTACCCTGATTATATAAGACCATATGCTAAACAAAAACTTACACAAATAAAGTCCAAAACAGATGTGTACCTCGCCCAGCAATATAATACATGGTGTAACATGGAAAGCAAGTGACACACACAACAAAGCAATATTCATCCAAATTCCAACTCTTCACCAACTAGCTGGACTGACGAACAAAAATGTTGATACAGAACATGTTGCACATATAGCTAATTTACCTGAACTTCACCAAGATCTGTCCCAACAGATACATATGATCCTTCGCAAGTCCATTGGACTGAGCTCACACTATCATTAGGTCCCAAATCACACAACTTTGTGACCTGAATAAGAATTTTATCAAATGAGACTGAGAAGTATCAAGTAAACAACTACATTTGTACAATGCTTGGATGCTATACATGCTAAATTAAACCTTCAATACGTATCAAATTTCACCAAATAAGAATAGTATTCACCATGCTGTTTGATGCAGTCCATAAATAAACACAGGTACCCAGTCTCACTGCTAGGACATTTTGCGATGACCAGTCCACAAGGTTAAGATAGAAATCATCTTGAAGAGAAGGTGCATCTAGTACCTGCAACCAACTATCCTTCAATTAAAACATACATTTCTGTTGTTTAGGAACACTAGCTACCAACACTAAATCTATCATGGGATCCTAATCTTGTCACTCATAAAATCCCAACAGAGCTCAAAGGAGAAATGAAATTTATGTATCTACAACAAATTTATGAAACTGTGACCTAGGGGATTACAACAACGGATATTCCATAAAACCATTGAACTCCTTCACTTGTTCATCAGTGTTCCTATTATGCATTCCACTTTCCTATGGTTGTGCCACTTTACACAAGCACAAATCCCATATCTGCATATTTAGCCTAACAAACAGAAATTGGAGATCCAACAAAAGATATTGCAAGTGTATTAGCTAACACTAAAGTAATTCTATCGCGCAAATTTCTTATGTAACCCCCTCCTCCCACCCTCCACAGCTCTCCTACATCAAACACAAAATCATGCCTTGACAATCCTCCACTGGTGTCTAGATCAAAAAAGATTTCAATGTAGAGTTGAATTTAATGTAGATATGAGTTTATGTAATAAATCTGAAAAATTAGGAATTGAGGTCTAAAATGCTCTATATAACCTATTTAACTCTTTCACTGGATCAGCAATGTACCATCTATACCACTAGCTCAAATGATTGTAGTAAAATATGAAAAATCATTTTTCCCCATTGAAGGAACCTTTAATCTGAGCTTAATAAACAGAAAATCGATAAAAAAAAAAAAAACTTGCAAATGAGATTAGTACCTTGTGTGGAGTCTTGGGCACCTTCCTGGGGGGTTTGGGAGGCGTCGCGGCCTCACCAGAAGCCCCAGAATCATGACCTAGAACTGAAGGCGATTACGGGGAACCAGCGTACACAGCCGCAGAATAACCGCATCCACGCAGCCGCAGAATATCAAAAATCGCAACCACGCAGCAAGTCAGGCCGCAGCACTCAGCAGCAGCAGTCCATGTCATCGCAGCCAGAACACAGCATCGCAGCAGCAGTCCATGTCAACACAGCCAGAACACAGCATCGCAGCAGCTAGCAGTCCATGTCATCGCAGCTTCGGACCGCAGTAAACGCAGCACCCATCCAAACAGAGAACACTCTGTTTTGCGACAGACTGCCCAGTCCAGTGCGCACCCACCGTGCTGCTGCTCGTCCCCCTAATTGCAATCCTGTTTTGCAGTTCCCTGCAGTCCAAAAAACAGAGATATTCCCAGTTTAGAAAGCATACCAAGCACATTAGATTTGCATTAGATAACTACAACATACCAAGCACATTCCAGTTTTCAATCCCTTATGTTCATCACATAAGTGTGCCAGAATCATCCTTCCCTGTAAATTCAACATTAGCCTTCTTACATGATAAGATGAGAACATTGTTGTAGAAATACACGCAAGTACATGCAGAACTGCTATGGCAAAAAACAAATGCAGAAACGTGACAGAGCATATACAAAGAGTATTCCTAAAATTGAAGCATATAAACCAAGAAAGGAAATATAACAGGAAAAGTGTAACAGAGCTGGAAACATGTCAAAATTGACAGTGTCAGTTGTAAGCTAATACACAAGTCCTTATATACATTGTTATATCATAAGAATAGTAATTACCATATTCGTCAAGTGGAGCTTCATCATAGTAGCGAGTTGTTACAAATGAAGCGCCATTTCTACCAAAGTTTGTTCCACCATGGTACTGTTAAAAATAACAGAGAGTCAGATCACTATGATAAGTTTCTGCCTTTGTGAATGGGCTGTTAGGGAATAGATGCTCGTGGCTCGTACCATGTAGTAATTTGCAAGAGTGCCGTTTCTCGACAAAAAGCGGGCGACTGAGTATGCAATAGCCTGCTGATCTCATGGAAGGGGGGTCACCAAACACACGGAACCTGTAGACAGTGAGAGATTTCATAACCATCTTAAAGCAGAAAAAAATTCATAATTAGTCACGAAAATGGTGTTATGGTCACCATATGTAACACTTACTGAGCAGTCCAGTTCTCAGTCCAGAGAGAAGGTTTGTATGGTTTGTTTGGACCAGTGAAAGTATCTCCACAGTCTCTTCCATTGCATGAGTTGATCTGTAATCCATAATGATTGATGTAAGTTAACTGAACTTATCATTTAACATCTATTTCATTAAGATAAAAATGAACATTTAATATGGGAACTATATATATGGTTGAACATCCTTCAGTCTCTTCACCAAAAGAGAGAAAAAGAAAAACTATAGATGGCCTCCAATGTTACTGCTTTATTCTCTTTTTTCCTTCTTATGATTTTTTCTTCAACATATGTGATATGTGATGAAGATTTAATCAATAGAATGTGCTGTAAAACAATATACCCAACGATATGTCACAATTGTCTTGAATCAAATCCAAGTAGCAAAACTGCAAGTGCTCAAGAGTTAGTGATAATATCTACGGATTGTCCACAACCTGAGTTATTGAGCTTGAGCAAGTTCATGGATAATTATTCAGAAAATATTACAGATGATGGACTAAAGGCAATATTGGTCGATTGCGGCTACCAATTCAGTGATGCAAAGGGTTTAATGAGAGGGGTCTCAATGCCAATTCATTTAGGAAATTATGAGCATGCTGCAGATACACTGTTGATATGCTACGATGAGGCCAGGAATTGTCTTATAGACCTTCATAACAAGTATCCAAATTTTCAACCACCAGAAAAGCTTGTCACAGGAACAACTTATGTAAAACTAGTAATACATGTGATTCAGGACTTACTGAAGTTTCTTGGCTATGTAATTTTTGTAACAATTATTGAGGAGGTGAAAATGCCAATAGGTAATTAAGAGAATAAATGCCAAGTCTGTTGTTAATTGTTTAGAACCAAAAGTATTAAATAATTTATACTTGATTGTTCATGCAATTAATTTGACTCGTAAGAATTTCTGTCAAGTATTTCAATTTTTAGACACATCTTATTAAGTTGGTTTTGGTTTAGTTCATTCAAAACTTTGATATCTTCCGACTAATAAACAAATAACTATATACAATTTTTTACTTGTACAATTAGAAGAAGATTGAATACCAAAGACAGAATCTTTCCATGGATGAAGAGCTTATGTTCTTGGATCCATTAGCACCCTGTGAACCAACAAGGACCCTGTCAAGAGGCTCCTTTGGGCCTCCTTCATTATGGAGGTCTGGAAGGAAAAGCCTAGGGGATTGACAGTATGAGCTGGAGGATGTACCGATCAGTACCATTGTTGAATGAGATGATAAGAAGATGGTGTCACTAGGTGAACAAATAAAGATAAGAATGAATATGTTTCCTAGAGTAAGTGTTTGGCTGATTTTACTAACGTACTTCTCCATGTGGAACTAGGTGAACAAATAAAGATAAGAATGAATATGATGATAAGAATGAATATGTTTCCTCGAGAGAATAGAAACTTACCACTGGATCAGGTGCTTCCTTTTGCTTGCACATAACCCATGGAACACCGACATTGAGGCCTACGGCCATGTTTGCGGCCCATTGCACGTACTTCATTCCATCCTCCTCATAAGCACGTTGAATGTTGTTGTATTCATTTTCGATCTGTGCCAAAATGATCGGACCACCTTGTCCAGCAAATAGTTTCTCGGCTTTCATCTTGTCTATGCTCATCCTAACATACTTCTCCATGTGGAACTGCACTTTAAGGAGATCCAAGCACTCATTAAACATAAAATTTTAAGAGATCCCAGTATCTTAGAACAAAAAAACAAAGTAAAAAATGCTCAAAGATAACTAATACCAATTTAACCAACATTAAGAAAATAAGATTTCCAACTTGATTGTCAAAAACTAGCCAACAAATCCAAACTTATCATTGTTTTCAAGTACTGATATTTTTACTCCAAATATCAGATAGGATATTTAAATATAATAATTCAAGTGAAACTCCAAATTAAAATTTACCAAATTGGTTGCCATGTAGGCACGCAGTGTGCAAATATGAAACATAATTGGTGATTGGAGAATATTTTATCTGAAAAGACCAAAAGCATAATTTCGAACAAGTAAACCATTATTTGTCAATGAAATTGCTAGGACATCGTCATTGTTACGAGGCCTATGATGTTGAGAAGCATACTGTACCCAACCCTTAAGCATACCATCATAAAGTTTCTCCATTCAGATTGGCATGACAGAACTATTAAATACTAATAGATGACTCCCTAGAGGTATGAAAGCTTAAACTAGACCAGAAAACAAAGAAACCACACACATGTTTTGATTTACAAAGAGAACAGTAATTGGAGGCAATTAGAATTAGGTATGTTTAGGAAAATACTGTCAATGAAATGCTCTGAGCTACAATAATTAATGATTCTTTGGTTCAAAAGGGAGCATAGGTGGGATTGGAGCTTATCACAGCTTAAGAACTTTATCTATGGTTTCCAGAAAAAGTTTGAGAATATCATGAAAGAAACAGAGGTCCTTTGGCACATCGTCATACCAAAATGCATTCTAATCTCTAAAGCATGGACACTGCAAAAAAATTAGAAGTGTCCATGTCGGACAGTATCGCACACTGACACTCCTCGGACACGTGTCGGACACTTGGTCAATCTCTTTAGTGTTGCCCTCGCTAATATAAAATATGAAAAACGAATTAGCCACGGCAATTTGCCATGGCTAATCTCTTTAGTGTTTAATATTTTTTTTAAACCAATTGGTCGTAGCTAATCTCTTTAGTGTTAATTTTTTTTTTTTTAACCAATTAGTCTATGATGTTATTTGATCTGATCTAATCTTCTTTGATTTTTTTGATCTGATCTGATCTTCTTTGATCTAATCTTCTCAGATCTTCTTTGATCTGATCTGTTTTTATCTTCCTTGATCTCATCTTCTTTGATCTGATCTTCTTTGATATGATCTTCTTTTATCTGATCTGATCTGATCTTCTTTTATCTCATTTTCTTTGATTTGAACTTCATTGATCTTCTTTGAACTTTTTTGATCTTTTTTGATATTCTTTGATCTAATCTTCTTTGATCTTCTTTTAACTTCTTTGATCTTCTATGATCTGATCTGATCTTATTTGATCTGATCTTATTTGATATGATCTTCTGTGGTCTTCATTGATCTTCTTTGATCTGATCTGATCTTATTTGATCTTCTTTTATCTGATATTATTTTATCTTCTTTGATCTGATCTGATATTCTTTGATCTTATATGATCTTATTTGATCTTATCTGATCTTCTTTGATCTTATTTGATTTGATCTTTTTTGATCGGATCTTCTTTGATCTTCTTTGCACTGATATTCTTTGATCTGATATTCTTTCATCTGATGTTCTTTGATATTCTTTGATCTGATCCCATATTTTTTTATCTGAACTTCTTTGATCTCATCTTCTTTGATCTGATCTTCTTTGAACTTCTTTGATTTGATCTTTTTTTATCTGATCTGATCTTATTTGATCTTATCTGATATTCTTTGATGTTATTTGATTTGATCTTCTTTGAACTTCTTTGATCTGATCTGATATTTTTTTATCTGATCTTCTTTGATATTTTTTTATCTGATCTTATCTTTTTTTATCTGATATTATTTGATCTTCCTTGATCTGATCTGATCTTCTCTGATCTTCTTTGATCTGATCTGATATTCTTTTATCTTCTTTGATCTGATCTGATATTTTTTATCTTATTTGATCTGATCTTCTTTGATATGATCTTCTGTGATCTTCGTTGATCTTCTTTGATCTGATCTGATCTTCTTTTATCTTCTTTTATCTAATATTCTTTGATCTGATCTGATATTCTCTGATCTTCTTTTATCTTCTTTGATCGGATCTTCTTTGAACTGATATTCTTTGATCTGATCTTCTTTGATTTTTGTTGATATGATGTTCTTTGATATTTTTTTATCTGATCTGATCTGATATTTTTTGATCTGATATTCTTTGATCCCATCTTCTTTTATCTAATATTCTTTTATCTTCTTTGAACTTCTTTGATCTGATCTAATCTTCGTTGAACTTCTTTGATCTTCTCTGATCTGATCTGATCTTCTCTAATGAGTTTCCTAACCGGGTTGAAAGGCAATGGGTTATTGGTGATTTTATCCAATTTATAAATATATAGCTATTTTCTTTATATAATTAAAAAAAAAAGAATTAGCTACGGTAGAGAACCGTGGCTATAAAACTCATTAGCCACGACACTTTGCCGTCGCTAAGATAAAAATTTTAATATAAAAAAAAAGGTTTCATTGGCGAGATTCGAACCCGGGTCGCCTAAGTAAAAGCCAGTTCTCCTAACCGGACTGGAAGGTAATGGGTTATTGGTGATTTTATCCAGTTTATAAATATATAGCGATTTTGCTATATATAATTTTTAAAAAAAAAATCACATTTAGCTACGGTATTTTGACCGTGGCTAACAAAAAAAAAATTTGTAAACGTTAGCTACGGCCCTAGTGCCGTCGCTATATTGGTTTCTTATAAAAAAAATTTTAAAAATGCATTAGCTACAGTATTTGGACCGTGGCTAACAAAAAAAAATTTATAAACATTAGCTACGACCCTACAACCGTCGCTACGTTGTTTTCTTATAATATATTTTTTTTTAAATCACATTAGCGACGGTATGTGGACCGTAGCTAACAAAAAATTTATAAACCTTAGCTACGGCCCAAGTGCCGTCGCTACGTTCTTTTGGTATATTTTTTTTAAAAAAATCACATTAGCAACGGCCCTCATGCCGTCGCTAAGGTGTTTTCATATAAATTTTTTTTTAAAATCACAAAAACATTAGCTACGACTGTATTGCCGTCGCTAATTTGGTTTGTTATATTTTTTTTTAAAAAAAAAATCACGTTAGCGACGGTATTTGGACCGTAGCAAATAAAAAATTTCTAAACATTAGCTACGGTCACAATGCCGTCGCTAAGCTCTTTTGTAAAAAAAAATTTTTTTAGAAAAAATCACATTAGCTACGGCCCTCATGCCGTCGCTAAGGTGTTTTCATATTTTTTTTTTTTAAAATCACAAAAAACCTTAGCTACGGCTGTAGTGCCGTCGCTAATTTGTTTGTTATATTTTTTTTAAAAAAATCACGTTAGCTACGGTCAGAATACCGTCGCTAAGCTCTTTTGTTAATTTTTGTTTTTAAAAAATCACATTAGCTACGGCCCTCATGCCGTCGCTAAGGTGTTTTCATATATTTTTTTTTAAAATCACAAAAAACCTTAGCTACGGCTGTAGTGCCGTCGCTAATTTGTTTGTTATATTTTTTTTAAAAAAAATCACGTTAGCTACGGTCAGAATACCGTCGCTAAGCTCTTTTGTTAATTTTTTTTTTAAAAAATCACATTAGCTACGGCCATCATGCCGTCGCTAAGGTGTTTTCATATATATTTTTTTTTAAATCACAAAAAAATTAGCTACGGCTGTATTGCCGTCGCTAATTTGTTTGTTATATTTTTTTAAAAAAAATCACGTTAGCTACGGTCAGACTACCGTCGCTAAGCTCTTTTGTAAATTTTTTTTTTAAAAATCACATTAGCTACGGCCATCATGCCGTCGCTAAGGTGTTTTCATATATATTTTTTTTAAATCACAAAAAACCTTAGCTACAGCTGTATTGCCGTCGCTACTTTGTTTGTTATATTTTTTTTTTTCAAAAATCACGTTAGCTACGGTTAGAATACCGTCGCTAGGCTCTTTTGTTAAATTTTTTTTTAAAAAAAATCACATTAGCTACGGCCATCATGCTGTCGCTAAGGTGTTTTCATATATTTTTTTTTAAAAATCACAAAAACATTAGCTACGGCTGTATTGCCGTCGCTAATTTGTTTGTTATATATATTTTTTTTTAAATCACGTTAGCTACGGTCAGAATACCGTCGCTAAGCTCTTTTGGAAAAAAAATCACATTAGCTACGGCCATCATGCCGTCGCTAAGGTGTTTTCATATATATTTTTTTTTAAATCACAAAAACATTAGCTACGGCTGTATTGCCGTCGCTAATGTGTTTGTTATATATTTTTTTTAAAATCACGTTAGCGACGGTTTTTGGACCGTAGCTAACAAAAAATTTTCTAAACATTAGCTACGGTCATAATACCGTCGCTAATGTTCGTATTAGCGACAGTTTTAAGCCGTCGCAAAACGGTTAGCGACGGTTATTTTAATTTATGCACTGAAAACCGTAGCAGAAACTTTAGCGACGTCGCAAACCGTTTAAATAGCGACGGTTTTAAAAAACCGTCGCTAATTGCCGTAGCTAATTTTGCTTTTTTTTTTTTGTAGTGATGGGATGGGATGGGATGGACCTCATCCCGATCCCATCTTGTTCCTTCGGGATCGGGACTGGATAGACCTCATCCCGACCTTGTCCCATCCCAAATGGATTCGAAATGGAACGAGACGGGACGAAATGAGCGGGTACTAAACGATTTGCCACAATGCAAAATTAAAAAACATTGACCCAGTCATTTATATCGCGTCAAAACCTGTTAATAACCATCATGGTAATTAAGTAATATGCAAGTATTTGAAAGAGTGATATATGCATTGTGACTCAAAGATCCCTTGCATACTAATATAGCTTATATATGCTGAAACACAGACCATGCCATTCGTGTATGCCCGCCTTATTGATCTACCCTTTGTTGATTGGAAACCAAAAGCTAAGATTTCAGAATCTGTCTATTTTCTGCTAAAGTGTGTGGAGTATTGTCCAACAAACTGGTTATCGTTGACTGAAGAGTATGAAATTTTTACTTTATTCTCTTCAATTGAACTATAATTAAATTGTTTTATATTAGATACCTATGTTAGTCAGTAATTGGAGATTACATAGTCCCCATAATCATGTTAAAAATCATACATTTGCATCCTAGGTAATGTTAGTCAGTAATGTATGTTAAATAGTCAGTAATGTATGTTAGTCAGCAAATGTATGTTAAAAATCATACATTTGCATGCTAGGTAATGTTAGTCAGTAATGTATGTTAAAAATCGTACCTATGTTAGTCAGTAATGTATGTTGCATAGGCATCATACATTAGATACCTATGTAACAAATCATACATTTGCATGCTAGGAGTCAATTGACATAATCATGTTAAAAATTCAGTGTATAATCATACATTTGCATGCTAGGATACAATATGCCCATATTGTTATTCAACTATATATTTATTTTGAGTGTGATGCATTTTTAGTCTTTGCTGATTCTTTTTGCCTGTATTTTTTGCCTTACCAATGGGAATTGATTGCTGGAATGGTACCTGAAGCTTTCATTTACATCTATAGGTCAGGTTTCTTCTTATCTAGGCTCCACTTGGTACACCGTAAAAAGATGTATGTTGCAAAGTAATGCACATGCATTACTTTGCAATACATTACTTTTCAATGCATTAATTTGTGATTGTTTGGTATTAGTCAGAGAAAAACAATGCTAGTTTCACAATTTTTGGGTTTTTTTTTTTTTTTTCCATATTCGCGTGCATTTCACATATCTTATGTTCTCACAGCTACATTATATTATATATTTTTTCTTCAAATATGTAACTAAATAATATATAAGAAAAAATAAAGACTCTTTGAAAGAGTTTTAATTATAATAAACTCTTGTAAATGTAGACTCTATTGAATTTCACATAGAATGGACTCTATTGAGCTCCAAATAATAATAAAATATATTTAAAATATGAACTATATTAAGAAGTATAGTCCAACGTGAAAGTTCTCTACAAAAGAATTCAGGACCTTTTATCCCGTAAAATAATGCATGATCTCATAACGTGAAGATGTGGAGGTTATGCATTTTAATTTCATAACCGCTTTACGTAAATTTTACCAAACACCTATTTTTGTAACCGCCCGTAAAGAAATGCATTTGCATTCTTTTACGGGATACCAAGCGGAGCCCTAATATCATAATGATTTGCTGCATTTTGTGGCCGAGAGAAATATATAGGGAAGATGAGAGACGGATAGTCGGGGAGGGCACGGGACGGGATGGTGTATGCGTCTATTATTTCGGAGGTGCAACTCTCTCAGCCTGTGGCTCGCAAGGCAAAAATGTCCTTAGGTCTCTGTTGTAATATCCGTAGATTTCGTTCTTTTTTAAATTTAATTGGAGGGTGGGGTGTACTCATAAAATTTGGTGGGGGCACATAGCCACCCACACCTTAAAAGATAAAACCCCCTTATCTTTTTCTTCCTTTTCTTTTTTTGTTCTTACAGGGAGTGACTCTCCCTTCGTTTCCTCTTCTTCTGCAGCGCAATTTCGCGAGATTCGTCGTTATCTCCTCCTAAATCTCATCCCCTCTTCCTCATTTTTCTTCCTCTTTCTCCCCTCTCCTTCTTACGGGAGTTTTTCGCTTTAAAAATCGAGAATTTCAGGGTGTGTGGCTTGTTCGGAGTTGTCATTGCCGGTGCTAGCAATGTGGCTCTAATCAGTCTCTCAGGTGGTGGTTGGGGCGTCATTTGGAATCTGTAAACCCCACATGCAAAGGTGGTTTCAGGGTTGGTCGAAATTTCTAAGAAAATCAGTGTGCATGTCCGTTAGGAAGGTTCTCCGGTGTGAATCCGAGCTTTGATAGCGTGGGTGAGCTGCGATTTGTGATTCTGGTTGTTCTTGGACTTATTTCCGGCCTGTTGTGTTGTTCGAAGGCAATCAAACAGGAGTAGGGTGGGTTTCGGTGAGTTTTTGCCGAATTTTGGGTTTCGTCGGGGTGTTCGCCGGATTCAATTTGCCGGTAAGTATTTTTTCAGTCGCGCGCGCGCCGGTTGTTACTTCTTTCATTTTTCAGTTTTCGGCTAGTTTACTCACTTTTGAGTCTGCCTTGCAGTTTTAAAATTTTCCTAGGTCCTGCATTCGTTGTTTTGCGAATTGGGAGCTTCAATTGGTAGGATTTTGGTTTCGAAAACCCATTCCGCTCAGGTGAGTGTAACTATAATATTTACCTTGAGAGTTATTTATTTTAAATCTTGAATTTAATTTTTACATTATGCCGTCGATTGTGTATAACTGAATACAAGTCTGAAATTCGGGGTTTTTGGAGATTCCGATGGTTGTGTTGGTTCTTTTGTGAATGAATTATGTATTGAGTTTTCTAAAAGCATGATATACAAGAATGAAATCGAATAGTGGTTGAATTTGGGTGTGATTAGGCTTTGGTGTAATGTCATTGGGCTTTTATGCTTCGTTTTCGAGTTTGCATAGTTTGACAAGGTCAAATTATTGTTCCGGTTTAATGACCTAATTTTTAATTGCAAAATTGAATAGACTCGGTATGTCATCAGTTTGTGTGTTTTACCATAGATTGTCGAGTCTTGAGCATGTATGATAGTTTGACTCGAATGACTTTATTGTGGTGAATTGGGTCATGTTGAGACCCTAGCGTAGTCGTGGATTTGTGAAAATTGCCTAACTGATTATGGTTACACATCTGTTACATTAGATTCTGTATAAACTCGTAATACGTGCATGTTGATATTAGTGTAAGTGTCTTTACCCCGCTGTAATGTCTGTTGTGCCGATGCTTAGGAGCTTGCTCGCATCGTGAGTTTGATGGTGTTTGAGATGACTCGCACCTACAGACATTGAGGATGCTATTGCGTGTGGCAAGCTTGCTGAGGTGTGGTGAGTTCCCGCACGCATTTGCCACTAGAGAGTGCAGTAGGACGGGTCCCGGAGGACGTGCTTTGGAGATTACTCGCTTTCCCTCCCAGTGTTCTTGAGTTGGATTTGTGTTAGGTTGGCAGTGTTAGGCCAGTCGTTCGAGATGTTTGAGTTTGTATCAGGGCATATGGCACCCCATTAGGATACAAACAAGCCCAAAGTGGTACTGGTGCACGTTGTGGGATGTGTCTGGGTGAGACACATTCGTAGGGTATGCGGATACCTACGATATGAGACACTTACGTAGAAATTTTTATGGTTTCGACTTTCGGCGTGATTACCATACCTAGGAGGTTATGCAAGATTGCGATATTGTTTTTGCCTTCATCACTTGATATTTACCATGTTTGAATTACCTGTAATGACCGGCATATCTCGTAAACTTGTAGTTATTGTGAATCTGAAATGCTTGTGTTGGTGCTTGAACTTAGAAATATTATCCTTAGAGACACGGTGTGATTTAGACTTTAGAACATGTATAGGGACACCTTTTCCATTTTATGGATCATGCATCTAGGATTACTCACTTATTCATTATTGTGTGGCATGAATTTCCCCTGTATATTATTCTGTTATTTGTATTTAGTTCGCTCACACCAGCTAGTTTTGTGCTTTGCTGACCCCGCAAGGTGTGTGCTTCTATTGGAGTGCAGACAGTGTTGGCGTTCCTGCTGATTGTGGTGCTTAGGCCCAATTTCCAGCTGTAAGCTCGTTTTGTGTTGTTTGGTCGTGTCCACCCTGTACGGGTATGTTTAGTTTCCTTTGTATTACCTTGTTAAATACTAGATGTTTGTATATATTGGTTTTGTCGCTATAACTCTGGCGGGGCGAATCAAATACACTTATTTTGTTCAAATTTTATCGTAGTTGTTGTTTCTGTTTGATTCTCGTTTCAAGAATGTGTTATATTATGATGTTGTGGCCGGTTACGATCGGCCTGTATTACGGAATTAGTTCACGCTGTGATTCCCGTGGCAGGTCGGGGCGTGACATCAGTCCTACCACCTCAAAACGTGACTTACAATACGCCACAACGAATTGAATTATCGCTGAAAAGAATAGGTAAGCATGGTCTTCTCTTCTATCACCTGAAGAAACATTTGTTCTTGTTAAAGTTGATGTGTTCAAAGGCACAAATAAGCACATGAGTACCCAATGTCAACATAGTACTCCATATGTATGGTGAAACATTGGGTGCAAGCATCACATCACATCATGCCAACAAAGTTCTATAACATTGAAGTCACAATAATCACAACAACTCATGCCAGCCCATTCGATCCCAATTGATGGGAAACTACAAAATCTCATATCAGTAGAGCCATTATGTACTGCAACAATTGAGATTGTTCCAAAACACGCTCAAAGCATGCGTCCATTATATCAAAAGGCAAGTTGCTAGACAATGTATATGGTATACTCACTTCGTCATTGTTGTTCAATCATCAAGTCAAGTTAAGAAACTTCCAATCACTGTCTTATCAACCAACAGAGCATTGAGCAAAGTCATCAAGAAACGTCATCCCACTTGCCAACAAATGACCCACGTCAAGAACAAAGGTGAAACGCATAAACCTTTCATGAATCACAGATCCACTACTCGCTACATGAGGTGAAACAATGATAAAAATAAGCCATATATTTGTTTCTTGCGCGAACTCAATGGAAGCATTTTCCTGATAACGACTATGCATCGAGTACCAATAAAGTTTGACACCCATGAAGCATTAACAAGTTTCATCTATCTCAAATCAATAAAAAAAATTCTACTCCGATACCAACTGTCAGAGACCTACTATTGAGCAAAAACATCAAACGACAATGGAAGAGTCTGTGTGGCATGTTAGCATGCAACAACGCTAGAACACGCCTAAGACTCGAGTAATCTACACACTTGATTTAAATCCAACATATGATCACGGATGAGTTGAGGCTTCCCCAAGGCCTACATTCATAATCAGGCTAAATTTTGAAATTTTGGATTTGGGTTAGAAAACCCATAAAGAGTTTGGGCTTGAACATATCAAAGCCGATGGGTCACACTTCATTTGGGTATCTTTGTTTTGTTAATTTAAAAACCAAGCTAGGCCCAAAATTAATGGAGTTATTGATTGTAGGTTTTTGAACTATGAATGAGAGAATTATTTGCTTGTAAATACTTTTGAGTCTATAAATATGACTCAAAGTTCATTTTTACAATTCAGAAAGACATGTCTCAACAAAAGTTAAGTTCAAATAAAAATTATTTATCTTTTATTGTCTTTTTTAATTCTTTACATTCGTGGAATTTACATTGAAGCAATTTATCTTTCAAGGTTTGCATTTACATTCATTTACAATTTTTGCACTTTACTTATATGCAATTTTATCTTTAAATGATTTTCATCTCCTTCAAAAGTTTTTTAATTTAGTGAATGCGCTTGTGAAAAAAATCGTCTTAGTTGAGGCATCAAAATTTACAGTCTGATTCTTAGAAGTCAAATTTCTATTGAAATTCTGCTTACACGAATTCCTGGCACACCCTATTTGAATATTTTTTGGAGTGATCAATTCACGACGGAAAAAGTAAATTCCTATGATACTTGAACGAGAGGATACTAATCCAAGAAAGTTGGCCATGGCTACCTAATGAGGATATGAAATAGTCAAATACATCAGACATGAGCAAGGTCTTGACATACGCAAGTCGGATAGGGTCTCGCATGACGATACCATAAACTGGACCTTACTGATATCCAACAGCTTACTCTAAGTTTCCACCATGAGAATACCCTCTAAGCATTCTTGATGCATCGAAGAACCCACAACTTTCTCATTCATACAAGTCATGAGTGGCATGGAGGTTGCACTCCGAAGAGCCATCCTAGACCATGAGCAGACTGCCGACATAATAGTCATGTAAAGTGAGCCAAATATAAGAGGCAAGTTGGCAAGGCTTTCACCCCATGTTAAGCATTTGAGCAGTTCCCAAAAGGGAACATTGAAGCAAAACCATCAGGAATCATTTCAAATGTCGAATGCTACTCATAATTCACATGGCAATAACCCAATAACTTGAGTTCTCTAACATGATAACTTAGCAAAGCCCAAGGCATGCACGCACATCCTACATGTATCCATCATATGCTTATTTGTTGGCGTTGACATAGTAATGCCCAGCCTCAAAGTCAGGACCACATTTGTGACAAACTTCAACACATGTTTTGCTCAACGTACCTGTCGAGTTACATCAATTTACTACGCCTTAACACATGGCCTTCATTTTCAAAAATTTGATTTTGTGATCACGAGTCTATAATATTTAGAGCAGGGTAATCATGACACCTTTTCACGCTTAATATTTTTCCTAATCTTTAAATTATGTTGAAATCTTTTGAAAATTGATGTTATATATGTGGTAGAATAATTACACATATTTATACATATATTTGATTTTTTTTGGTCGTAATGTATGCCATCTTCATAGGCATGACAAAGACATTTCTGGTACAAAAATGTCATCTAAAGTGGTATGATATAAAAATATTTTAAAATGCATTTAATGTATGCACGGTAGACAAAATAACTTCATTTGTTTGTTAAATGTACCAATCAAATGCATATTTTTTAGGTTTTTTTTTAGTTTGACACTCAATTTATGTTTAATAGAGTTTCGTCTCATTTTGACAACTATTTGATTATAACCCCAGTCTCACAACTCTCTTAAAACTCAAAAGATATCCTTTGTTTTAGACAACATGTGCAAGGCACATCCTAGGTCTAAAACATATCCAAAATCCAATGGTGTTTATTTATTGGTAAAAACATAAAGCATATATATAGGAAACTACGATTACAATAAAGTTGTCCAGCAATAGTTGCCAACTTGTGTGCCTCACTATTTAGGTCATGAGGAATAAAATTACAAAATCATGCACTATGATAAGAAAACAGAAGCTTAATGTTGCAAATAAGAGGACGCCACATCTAGCACATATCTGTCTCCCGATCCTGTTGTTTCTCCTGCAAAATAGTATGTAGCGTTTCAGAATTCCCCAGCAAAAGTCTCGTTTTCCACTGCCGCACTTGGATAAGCAAAAGTGCAGCCTCCGCAACATAACATTCAACCATAGTGTTGTCAAAAACTTTCCCCGAGATGGGACAACTAATTCGAGCAACCGAGCAACTACCCTTCCATTAGCATTCACCGCCAAAATACCAATAACCCCTTGCTTTGAAGAAGCAAAGAAGCTAGCATCATAAGTAACTATAATCATGTTAGAATCAAACATATGGGGAAAAGGTCGGTGGCTCATAGAAAATGAATTGAGTTTGTGTTTCTGGGTGAATGGATTTGATTCTGAATTAGTTCCATTTTGGTAGTTTCTTCTTCAGAGTGAGGTCCAAAAGAGACATTGGGAACCTAGTCAGTTGTGTGCCTTGATGGGTTATCAGTTAAGGCTGTTTCGAGTATGTGATAGATGGATATCAATTTCCCGCTATCTATTGTGGAATGGGCCATAGCTGGATTATTAATTAGAATGTTGGTTATTAGCAGTATTCTAAAATCGGCCTAGGCATTAGAGAAACGCCTAGATTAATGGTTGGGCGGGTTCTGGGCGGTCTAGGCGGGTCTGGGTGGGGTCTTGGCGGTCTGGGCGAGTTTTTTTATTTTATTTTTTTAATAAGGCTGATTATGTTCTTATTTTATTTTTCTTTCCTCTTTTTGGAAATAAACAATTTAATTATTTTTTATTCGGTATATGTCTGAATGTAGCAAATGATGATTACTTAATGGAATTCTCAAAGGATCTGTTAGTACCAATTTTAGTAATGTAGATTTTATCAAACATGACTGAGGTCATTCATGTAATTTGCAGAAAAATAAAAGAGTAGGTTTGGATATTTGTCCACAAATTCAACTTTGTATAAAGTACTCATCATGACCAACTTCAGTCATTTAAGTTTTAATAAAATTTGTTCACGATTGTTAATTTTTCATGTTTTTAAATTTTGCATATGTATCTTGGCATTAAATTGGATGTAACTGATAAGGTATTATACATAACTTTTGTAAATTATTAAAGTTATAATACAAAACCTAAGACCGCCTAGGCACCTGCTCGCCCCCCGCCCACCGCCTAGCGCTTTTTAGAACACTGGTTATTAGTTAACCATTGTTTATGTCAGTCTAACCACGTGCTTTTAAAGGTTGTAAGGAACATATGCACGTTGAATTGTCTTTTGTGGAAAATGATTTTGTTACGCAGTTGCCAAATGGTTTGGATGATTTCCGTAAATTGTGACAACATTACATCATTGGCTTGAGGATGTGTTTCACGTGAACCTAAAGAAACTCGTAGTGGTGGGAGCAAAAAGGTTGGCATTGAGCCAATTGATTGGCAAAGGGGAAAGGTGCCAAAAACGAATGATAACTAGGCATAGGAAGAAAAGGTGTGTAACCTCCTTTGTATGAGCTTGACAGAAAACACAATCGTCGTTGATAGGCGTGTGTAGCCTAGTCAAGTTGGTCATAGTGGGGAGAATGTTCCGAGTTACTTTTCAGAGGATGAAAATAATACAAATGGGGCTTTAATCTGCCATAACTCCCGGTATTGTTTGGCTCGAGGATTTGAGTTGGAAGTTTCAAGTTGCTCATACACAAAGGCTTTGGTTGAACTTTTAATAAAGAAATGACATTTTCTATCAAACACCCAAATGAGTTTGTCGGGGCTACGAGAAGGCCAAATACTGATATCCAGAATATCCTTGGCTACCGGGTAAGGAAAAAGGGACATGATGTGGTTAGTGTTCCATTGCAATTCATGTCCCAAGGATGGAAGCCAAAAATCAAGGATCCTGCAAGGGGGATTCAAGGTACTGGGTACCAAGAGACAATCTACAAGGACAAGGCTTGGCTTGACCCAACAATCCCTCAAAAAATCTATATTTGTGTCTGACAAAACTTGCCCAATGAGATGGCGAGAGTGGTGAGATTTCCTCGCCAGGCAAAGAAAGCATTGCTCGGAGCTTTGGAAAGCTGAAAAATGTTTTTTGTTGTTGAAGTAAATGGCTTTGAGCTGAATAGTGCAAGAAATGAGCGGCGAAGAAAGCGCTTGCCAAACATTTTATGCCATCAAGGCAAGATTTTTTGCTGAAGGAATGTTTAGTCCTCCCAGATTGCGGGGTAAAGTGATACAATCCCAATTTCACAGATGTTTTGCCTTGCTATTAGTTGTCCCATTTTCATAAGATGTTCCAGGCAAGAATGTCTAGTTTGGTGGTGACAAAACATAGAATGAGGAAGGCCTGCATAGTGTAAATGAGAATTGAGTTGATGACGATCTTGATTATGATCGTTCGTCCCGCCTGAGACAACACTTTAGATTTCCAGGATGATAATTTGGTGTTGACCTTATCCAGAAGAAATTGGAAGTCAGAAGATTTTATTTAGAGAGAAGCAAAGGCAATCCCATATATTTCTCTTTGGGGTTGTAAAGTTTAGATCCTATAATTCTATTAACCAGCTTGACATGTTTTGGGTGGACATTTGAGCTGCAAAAGACCGATGATTTGTCATAATTTACAGCTTGACCAAAAATTGAGCAGTAACTGGATAGGATATCTATTACAGAGTGAGCTTCAACCAGAGAGACGACAGAATATCATGAGATCATCAGCATACAACAAATGGCGGATGGAGAGGGAGTGACGCCAGATCTGAATACCTTTGATGAGACTTTCACTCGCAGCCCAGAGCAAAAGTCTGGAGAGTGTTTTTGCTATTAAAATGAAGAGGTAAGGAGATAAATGGTCCCCTTGTCTAATGCCTCTTGTGGGTTTAATGCTCGGGAGAGGAGACCCATTGAGCAAAACTTGGAGTGAGGATGTAGATATACACTGTGCTATCATTTGAATCCATCCTCTAGCAAAACCAAATTGTTCAAAAATTTGGAGCAGAAAAGACCATTCAACCCTATCATAGGCTTTAGCGATGTCAATCTTTTTTTTTTGAAAGGCTTAGCCATGTCAATCTTGATAGCCATCCAACATTGTTTCTTTTTGCGGTAGTGTTTTATTTGGAAGCAAGTTTCGTGGGCAAGACTCACACTGTCTGCTATAAATCGGCATTTGAGAAAAATACATTGGTTAGGAAAATTATGTTTTCTAATAGAGATTTCAAACGGTTCATTAAAATCTTAGAGACAATCTTGCAAAATTTGATAGGACATAATTTGTCAAGGGTGGTTGGGTTGGAGACGTTTGGAATCAAAGTGAGGAAAGTTTCATTAAACGTTGGATCCAAAGTCCAAGTGGTGAAGTTCACCACTACCTCAATGACATCCTGTTTTATAATGTCCCAGTAATATTGATAAAAGAAAGTGTGAAAGCCATTAGGGTCGGGTGCCATGTGACTATCCAAACAAATTTTCATATTCACTGGGGATAATGAGAAAAGATCCATTATCCGTCTCAGTAATGGTAGGGGCAAACAAAGACATGATACCAGGGCTAGGCATAGGGTTTGTAAACTTCAAAATAACTATTAAGAACATATCCTACCGAATTATGGGTAGAGTGCCATATGTTTGATTAGTCTTTGAGACGAAGAATGAAGGTTTTGTTTTTTTTTTTTTTTTTGCGTAACAGTGAGGCTAGATGGAAGAATTTTGTATTATTGTTGCCTTCCTTGAGCCAACATTCTTCCGACTTGTTTATCTAGAAAAGTTCATCTATTAGATACAATTTAGAGAGACAATCTTCTAGAACAACAATTTTTCTTGATCTTTTTAGTTTTTAGATGGAAATTGTGGGCAGGGTAGGATGATGCCAAGGCGTCCAGGAAGAATTGATAAGTTAGCGGCACCGGGGTCCTTAGTCCACATGTGGAAGAACCTAAATGGTTTGGGTTCTTTATTGACATTTGAGACAAGCTAAAGAGGGATGACTCTATGGTCAGAGGTGGAAGTGTGTATAGTACGGACAACAATTAAAGGGAAGAACTCCATCCAGCCAGTAGAAATCAAGATCCGGTCTAGTTTTGCCTTAACTCCGTTGTTATCTTTTCGTTAGCTATTTGAGATAAACTGTGAGCCAGTAAGAGGGAATTCCAAAAGGTTTTGAGTATCAATAAAAGTCAACAGATGTCTAACATTTGAGAAGGTAGTTTTCCTTCTCCCAAGTTTGTTTTCCGATAGTAAAATGACATTAAGATCTCCTATAATGAGGCTCGATACAGTCTGAAGCTCATATATTTGAGATAAGGTGGTCTAAAAGAGGAAACGAAGGGATGAGTTTGGTTCTCCATATGCAAAAATCATTGACCAAGAGTAGGGAGCAAAATAACTATCAATAGTGGTGTGTTAGTAGGTCAGAAATTGGAGTTATTTTTTCTTTTGTTTTAGTTATGGTGTTAGTTAGTGGAAATGGAGGTTTCACATAGCAACATCGTGATTTTCATTAGTCACCATTCGATCGAATCGGATCGTTTGACTAGTCGGACGGCCCCGATCCAACTCAACTCGACTGAGTGGAATCAACTCACTCACGAATGTTTTACTAAATTGACCTCTCTCATCTCCTAACTGACCTCGGAGCAGCTACTATTCCAAAGTCGAACAAGTCTTCTCTTGGACTCTCTCGTCGTCGCAAAACCTAGAAAAAACCCCTCGCCCCCCTGGCTTTCACTTCCACTGCTTCCTCTTCACTCTACAATCTCTCCCATATTCGCCATTAATGGCGGCAGCAGCGGTCATAGAGAATGGCAGAGCAACGCCTCTTCGACACGCCTTCGGCAACGTGCTTGCAGTCTTCATCCTCCTCTTGATCGGCGTCCTCGCCTTCTCGATCCGCCTTTTCTCGGTACCTTACGTTCGGATCTCATCGTTTGGTTTCAATCAGATTACTTTAATTGAAATCAATCTCACCCTTCTTCTTTGGTTTGTGGTTTTGCAGGTGATTAAGTATGAGAGTGTTATTCACGAATTCGATCCTTACTTCAACTACAGAGTTACCCAGGTAATTCACTTCCTTGTTTCTTTGATGGATTTTCTGTTATTTAGATCATACACATTTTTTGGTAAATTTTAGATCTTTTCACTCAGTTTGATAGCAAACAATGCAATTCGAAACTACATGTTTATTTCGTTTTGTAAGATCTATCATATATTTATTTAACTTAGCAGATCATGCATGTATTTGTTAGAAATTGGCTGATATGATGATTGCCTTTAGCATTTTTGGTCATGTCAATGTAGGCCAATATATGTTATATGTTGCTATTACCAAAACTCCCGGACGATATATATATATCGGCATATGAATCGCTGCTTCAAAATATGATTTAGTGAATTTACAATTGTCTATTTTGGTAAACAAGGTAGAAATAATTGTATCTGTGTGAGAAAGATGTGCCAGAAGATTTGGTAGTTACTAAGCATCAGTTGTATATTGCAACTATGCCATATATGTCACAAATTGCTGTTAGTTACATTGACAATCATCTTTTAAACTTCAATGTTTTCAACAAATTGCAATGAGCTCAGTTTAGAATTTCCTTCACTTGCATGCTTTGCATAGTTTTGCTGTTTTCATTGTGGATACTGAGAGGCACGTTTGTTATGTCAGTTCTTAACCAAGAGTGGAATATACGACTTCTGGAACTGGTTTGATGATCGGACATGGTAAAGTACTTCTGGACTGAGGGCAATAATTGCCCTTTTTTAATTATAATAATAATTATTTTTTTCCAAAGATATCATCAGCCTTATGTTTAATATTTTAAATTGTCTGAAGGTACCCCCTTGGTCGTGTGATAGGTGGAACTGTTTATCCTGGATTGACATTGACAGCAGGTACACTATGGTGGTAAGTGCCCAAGTTTTTAGTGAGCTTTTGTGTCCTTGAAGAAATTTTTGTTCATTTTTGTTATAATCTATGAACGTTTAGAGGTCTTGTTTCAATGGTGATTTCATGGATATTATCTTTATTTACTTTGTCGTCAATATGAAACCTAAGTTCTTCTGGTTAATTCTTACTGCAGGGTGCTGAATGCGCTGAATATTCCTCTGTCCGTGGAGACCGTTTGCGTATTTACGGCTCCTATTTTCTCTGCAAATGCTGCGTGGGCCACATTCCTTCTGACCAAGGTGTTTCTTTATCACTAATTTTTCTCATGCTCTGAATTCAACAATGTGTTTGTGCACATCAATAAGAAAAACCTAGCAAAGAAGTTATATTTTTATTTCTCTTTCTGCAGGAAGTCAAGGGTACTGGCGCTGGATTGACAGCAGCAGCTCTTTTAGCTATGGTAATTTCTTTTATCTCTTATTTTATTTTCAATCGTAACACGTTTTGAAGGGGTTTATTATAACAAGCGGTGTAAGAAACCACATGTCGAAAATGCTACAAATTGGTTGGAAACTTTGAAATGTTTCACACAATTGTAAAATGGTCATTTAAATTGCCATTTAGTGTAAGTTGTTTGAGAGGATAGGTGCTATGTCACATCAAGTAGAGTGGAGGTGTGGTATTAGAGATAAATGTGCACCATTCGTGCTACTGGAAGACTATATAGCTGAAAGTTACTCGAGGAGTTGGGCTAAATGCCACGTGGACAATGGGGGTGGGATTGAGTTCCAATAAGGTCAAAATACCCCCTATAAAATGCTAAAACCGATCTAAACCGAATTGATAACCGAGCACTTATTGTATTAATCATCTATCTAACAAAACAACTTAAAACCCAGACATAAGGTAAATCCAAATATCAATATTTGTTCGATAAAAAAAATTGTAGGAGATGAACCTGGATCTGACGACTACGACTTATTGTGTAGCTAGGACATAACTCTACAAATTACCTTTCTTCTTCTCGCTCAACGCCTCTTTGATTCCCCTCCCTATCTCTTTGATTTCAAATCCCCCTTCAATTGACTTACATCTTACACTTCTTCTTCATCCACTCTCTATCTCAGTTGCTTCTTCTCACCCACTCAAACAAGGAACCAAACTTCGTCACTGATTGGATACTTAGCTTAGATCTTCTATAGAAGATGAAGATTGAAGATGACAGAGAGATTTCAAACTCGAAAATTAAGTTTTTAGGGGCTTGATGTCCGCAAAATTGAAAAGAAATTGCTGATATGGAGAGACAGGGAAGCGAAGATGATGACGTTTGTTTGCTTTGCCATGACTTATTCTCAAGTTCATGAAATTGAATAGGTGGATGGAGTTTTTTGGCGAAGGAAGAAATAGTAGTGAGTTTTCTTTTATTGATTTGATTTTTTTTCAAGTAGTAGTTTGTCACCGTTGGGGTTGATTGGATTTGGTTTCAATCAACAAGGACAAATTCCTTAACTCTCTCCAACAAATCCCACCCAACTTCTCCGTTTTATTCAACTCTTATCGTCGAAGCCCCGCCATAATCAAATCAGTTAGTGAATCGATTGGTGTCATCTTCGTTTTATTCAACTTCTTTGATAAAGCCCCACCCGAATCAGTGAGTCATCTCTCTTATTGATCTAAAAAAATACGACTTGCCCATCATCTTCAACTTTCTCTACGAATCCCACCCAAATCGTTGCGTTATGTAATGATTTGAGTGAGATCCGTAGAGGGAAGAATGGGATGTGGAGGCGATGAGAATGAATAGATAGATGTATTGAACATTGAAGTGGGAGTTTCAGAAGATGCAAGTGAAAAGAGAAGATAAATAATAGGGATTGGGGGTTTTGATAACACCCGTAGGGTCATCATTAAGATTTTTAAAATTATATTATTTTGGATGATCATGGATTTATTTGAAAAAATAGATATTATGAAAAAAAATAATGATCAAGATGACAAATTGTTTACAATAAAAAATAAATGCATTTATTTTTTAATTGGTTATCATTATTACAATTAAAAATGATATAATTTATTCTTAATTATGACCAAATAATTCCATGAATAAAGAAAAAAGATATAGTGGACACAAGGAAAAGATATAGTGGACACTTTCCATGACCTAAGTAACATGCATTTTTAATAACACCATTTTTAAATAAAATAAACATGGTGGGGAGTAGGGGTGGGCATCCCATCCTGCGATCCCGAACCCGTCCCGATTTTTTTGGGTCATTTTGGGATTGATCAAACTCATCCCGATCCCGTCCCGATCTAGAGTGGGATGGGATCGGGATGGAGATTTTCAATCTCGCCTATCCCGTCCCGAATTTATTTATTTAATAATAATTATTATTAATTTTAATCAAAATACTCTTCTAAATTAAAGTTTAGGATGTGTTAAAATTAAATCAATGTAAGATGAATTTCTATATGAAATCTAAATGAATTGAATGATTAATTCTAAATGAAATTTAATATTTATTTGTCTTTCAAAAAAAAGTTTAATATTTATTTATTTAATATCTATTATTATTTATGTTGTAAGTTATATGTATATAAATTTGACATTATAAGTGTGTGAGTAATGTGAGATAAAACTCTTTTTGTTATTTTTTATTGGAGGACTATTTAGTACGTGCTCATTTCGTCCCGTCCCGATCCTGTTTGAGATGAGACGAGGTTGGGATGAGGTCTATCCCGTCCTGTGCCCACCCCTAGTAGGGAGTGTCGAAGGCACGACCCACTGTGACCAAGGTGGCATGCCAAAGTTTGAAACTGTAGCCATGCCGTGGCACAGTTACATGCTACAAGCTATGCTATGCAGTTATAACAGACCCATAACGGTCCAAGAGTGTTATAGGTTCTAATAGGATATATCGGGATATAACATAATAGCTTTTAAATATATTTTTAATACCCCACAAAGTATTAATGTATTATAGAGTCAAAAAAGTAAATCATGTTCATAACATTAAATTCAAAAATAAAAAACATCTTCCTTTCGTATGAGAGTGAGTTCGTCTTCTTCCCTTCTCTCGTTCTCTGTCAAATGGCGAGGTCCTGTTATCTGTCAATTGGCGACGACAAGCTCTGGTTCTCCTTATTTCCTATGAGTCTAGAGTTCTGGTTCGATCGAAAATGAAATGAGTGATTTTTTTTTTAACAAACATTAAAACAACGTTATTAAAAAAAAGTTATTTAAATAACGGTCATATAACGTCGTTATATCAGAGTTGTGATACCACCCCCGTTAAGCGTTATATCAGAGTTATAATACCGTTTTAACTGCACAGGCTTGAGTGGTTGTGTCAACGACACGGGTAATACACTAGTTTATATTATATAACATCAAAGTAAACATAAGATATTTATTAGCTTACCTAACTATTTATCGATTGGCTTGGTTTTCACGATTATTTTAACATAACTGAAAACTAAATCAACAATTCTGTTTCAAAGTGTTACAAACCGAACCAAACTGAAATCGAACACAACCAATCCAAAAGTGGTTTGTTCAATTTGGTTTAGGCGGGCGGTTAAGTCAGTTCATTCGATTTTTGTTCAGCCGTAGGAGTCGATAAGCCAATATTTGATACTAGACAATAAACATTGGACCTTTATCACATAATGTTGACTGTAGCTATGTTTTTAGAGTTTCCCATAGAGAAATATTCTTCTCTCTTTCCCACTAGAAAGTTTTCCCATTGTTTTGAGGTGATCAGAAGTTATATCTTCAACCCCCTTTCCATAAAAAATAATAATTATCAAACACATACTTCAAATAATAATGTACCAAAGAGTAACTTTATGCTAATCAATTTGAAACAACAACAGGGATACAAGAGTGTCAGACACGAAGTAGGCAAAAAAAAAAAAAAAACCACAATACCAAAAATGCCAGGGACACGCCTGGAGATTTTCATATTATTTACTTTTTTAGCACTAAGTTATGAATTATTAATCACATTTATTCACTTGTTGGTCAATATTGTTTCTCAAGTATTCTTAAGTACTAACTTGCCTGATTGTAACATTTGTGAATAATTGAAAATACGTGAAAAAGTTGATGATCTAACCATGATGGGTGTACATGTCATGTTTTTTTTTTTTTTGGTATTAATAGTGTCCTTGTTACATAGTTTTGAATTAACCGTATCAGATTATACAGTTACATCCTTTGTATAATCTCTAGAGAATAAATGACCTTGGTCCTAGAGTAAACATCCGTTTCTCACAAGCATTTGAATGGTAATAAAAAAGGTTTGGGCATGGCAAACACTATTATGAAAATTCACATGACTAGGAACAAATACATGTCGGAAAAGTATAGTAGAGGTGAAGATGATAGTAAATATTTCACAACCCATGTAATGATCATCTCCTTGGAATTATCATTCTGTTATGATAATATGATTTGCTGCCATATATTACACAAAGCAGCAGTAAAGTGAAGAAATGCAATTTGAAGAGAGGATCCAAAAGGCATGATGCGTGATCTTGTTTTCTCAAACAATAATGCTAGCATTTTCATGTAGCAGGTTTGTTACAGGCATATATGTTCAAAGTAAGACTTAACGTTTCTTTATATATATATTTTTTTTGTAGGTACCATCCTATATATCTCGATCTGTTGCCGGAAGCTATGATAATGAAGCTGTAGCAATCTTTGCTTTGATCATTACGTTCTATCTCTATATAAAAGTAAGATTGATCACTTCTGAAAATTGATGTTTCTTTCTCTATACTGATGTTAGACTTTACACTGACTATGAAATTCATGCAGACATTAAACACTGGATCCCTCTTCTATGCCACTCTGAATGCTCTATCATACTTTTACATGGTAACCTCGGTGTTCAACACGTAAGATGTTTTTCGAATCGTCCTGTTATATCTATTTGTGATGTTGAGGTGTTTCTTATTTCAGGTGTGCTCTTGGGGAGGTTATACCTTCATTATTAACCTTATTCCGATGCACGCTCTCCTATGCATTGTAACGGGTCGCTATTCTTCTCGGCTATATATTGCTTATGCTCCTCTGGTAAGTATTGACCATGGTATCTCAAAGGATTGGGCCAATGCAAGCACATTACTTGAGCATTTGAAGGACTTTTCAATTATTTATAAGTAACTTTAGGGCACGGATATAGATAGTTGTAGTTTCTCTAAGGTGAAAAAGTGAAACTGAACCTCGGAAACTGCAAAAAGGAATAAGATTTGTTACCACTGAAACGAAATGGGTTTGTAGGGAACAAAAAGTGGTATACAAGATTCTTTCCGTTTCTTTTATCTATTTTGTTTTGCTGGTTTGATTAGGGGGCGGTGTGGTTGTTTAGTGTAATCAAGAAAGAGTTCCTATTCCACAGTCCACACAATTACGTGTATGGACAGGCAGAGGTTTGTCCAATATGATAATTTTTATCACCTGGATCTCAATGTTGTAATTTGAGGGCCACTCCCCACTCATTGCTCATCTTATGTCCTGCCACCCATCGAGTTGATATCAACCCCTTCTTTGATCCATGATGGTTACCTCTTAGTGGGTATTCATCCGTCGTTGTCTTTGATGAATGTTTTTATCCCCAGTATCAGAAGTATTCAGCCTTATCAACCATTTATGTGAGCTTAGGAAGGAATTTTTATCATACTGCAAATCTTACAACTCTTTTGATAGGTTAAAAAAGATAGTGCCCACCTCTTCATATGGTGGACCATCATCTTCAACATGTCTTACCCTTTCCGTCTCTAGTCTAGAGTGCTTAAATCAACATGGATGCGTATGCCAATGGCACACGTGAAAGCTCTTCTTCCTTGGCATCTCATAAAAAATTGCTGTAAGGACCTATCTGAATGTTGTTATGACTTGAAGGCTCCCATCCATTGTGAAGTGTGAGCAATTAGTTCAAATTTTCTTGTTTGAATTTTGTAGTATTTTTTAATTTTCGAAGGTTTGTTTGAGGCTCAATGTGTTTGACAGGCTTGGAAGGGAGAGATCTGGTCCCTATTTATATCCTTGTTGAGGTTTTGTGTGTTTTGTTGAGGTTTTGTGTGTGATGGTTATTTATATCCTTGTTGTTGAGGTTTTGTGTGTGATGGTTAATCAAGTGGTTGATCATTTTTTTGGAGATCTTTCAACTGAGAAGACAATACTACAAGTTCCTGTGTCTAGCTCATTAATGATGTTACAATGTTTTGGGAGCTTAATGAAGATAATTTGTATGGAGACAAATGTGTTTTCCTGTTGGTCTGGTAAGTTGTATCTTTTAGTCTAGCTTAATTCTCTAGGCACTTGTTGTGAAGAAAAGCTCCTCGCGAGATTATGTGGGTGATATGGAGATAGAGTGTAATCATGAAATCTTTATAGGAAAAAGCAGACTGATCAATTACGCTATCTTGTAAACGAAGTCTATGCGATGGGTTTGGGTTGAGGGGGCTATGGTTCCACGTAAAATGTCGTTAGAAAACTACATATGTAGTTGGGTTTCATTTGTTTGGAGTAATTGGTATATTGATTTTTCTTGTTTCGTGGCCTGTAATAAGTATCTCTATCACTATTGGCCACTAATTTCTTCTTCTTTTGTCATCGAGAAAATTTCTTGGTAGACTCACATCCTGGCGATTATTACCAACTTGGTAAATAAAAAATCCCATCAAGATCTTACTTGAAGAATATGCTGCATTGCTGGATAAATGTCTTTGGGGTTTTTGCATGAGCATGTGAAAGATTTCGACTGTGTAATTCAATGAAGATAATGAAGATTTATCAAGCAGCGAGTCCAGTAATGAGGACAGGGTACTAAGTTCCAAATTCTCAAAGCCTTGATTTTCTTATTAGTAAGAAATGTGGCGTTCATTTTATAATACACGTATTTTGAAAGTTTTAAGCTTGTCTGTTACCTTTTAGTTAAGAGAGCTTATCACTTACAAGTTGAGGGTCTAAAGTGAATTTGAGATTATGAATTGCAAATGGAGCAATGGTTGGAATTGGGTAGAACGTGGTCTATAATTTCACACTTGTAAAAATGAAAGAGGCATGCTTAACGTTGAATCTGTTTTGAGAATTGATTGGTTTGATTTTTCTGTAAGTGAAAAGTGTACTAAGAGTGTACTAAGAGAGCAAATTGTTGTTTTGATGCAATGTTTGTTTTTCTTCTAGACGAATACGATATTGAGATCTTTTCCCAGAACGCGATTGGTTTTGAGGATCAACATTAAACCAAGGATGCATAGGCACGGACACGACACACCGACTCGACAATTTTTTAAAAACTAGGATTCGGCGCCGTGCGTCATACATTTTTTCAATTAAATCATATGAAGATAAACAACAATTCAATAAAGAAAGAGTTTAAATAGAAAAGAATAAGAAGTATGAAAATGAATTACAAACAGTGCATTCAGCTCACTATTGCAAGTAAGAAAAAAATAGAAAAGAACATGAGAACAGTAAAGAAAAAGAAGTATAAACAAAAGTAAAGCAGAGGACAGAAGAATAAACAAAGATTATGAAGAAAGTCTATGTTTCAGGCTTTTCATCGCCCTAACAATCTTAACTGTGTCTTGACCGAGGTTTGGGTGTCGGAGGCATGTCCAAGTCCGACATGTTGACCACATTGACCATGTGTCTGACCCTGTCGACACGTTTACCAAGTGTCTGAGACATGTCGAAGGCATGTCGAGCGAGTGTCAGTGTTGACCAAGGTGTGTCGATCGAGTGACAGTGTCAGATAACACGGATATTGCAAGTTTTTCAAAGAGTCTGTGCATCCTTGCATTAAACAAATGTTTTCGGTATACTACTTGTATACTTTTAAGTCTTCTTTTTATTTATTTATTTTGTAACTGTCTTATTTGTTTTTCTTTTTCGTTGGATATAAATCATATCTTAATTTGTATAACTTGCCAAATGCAGGTTGTCTTGGGTACATTGTTAGCTGCATTGGTACCTGTGGTTGGTTTTAATGCGGTGATGACATCAGAACATTTTGCATCGTTTCTGGTGAGTTATGTATTCATACTAGAGTATGCCCCATGTCGTTGACACTCCACATAATTTTATTTTTGCTAATTATTTTGTACTGAATATCTTCGTCACTATCCTCATTTTCGCTTTCAATCAGTATTGAAGTGTAAGCCGATTATAAGTGTAAGCTTGTTCAGTCAAATTTGAATCAGTTGGGGGAAAATTTTATAACGCCGAAAATGAGTTTTCCCCCAATCTTTGAATTCGCCAAAACATGAAATTTAGGATTTTTGTTTAAATATGCATTAAGATGTCCGACTCATTTTTTCTGGTATGATTGACTTGTCTCATTGCTTTTAAAAATATTGAAAAATATTAAAGACGTGTAATAAATGAAATATATATTTTTAATATTTTGGCCCTTATATTGATCATTGATTTTGTTCGAAAGATCTTCAAAAATGCATTTCAACGATACTAAGTTTATCAAAATTCGACAACGATGTAGATAGTTATGATAATTTTCATTTTGCTAAAAGGAAAACACAATATTTTCTCTCTTCGCCACATGTACATTCCACCAACTTTTTTCAAAAGTTTTTTCATTATTTTTGCCCTTCTACATATTTTATATTTACAAATATGCTATCATAGGAAATGAATCTCAACCCTCAAATTCAATGCATTTTCCAACTTTCAATCCTAACCATCTTTTATCTCTAATCATTTTGATTTGACTTTGTTCCAGTCAGCAATGAATAGTAAAACACCACTCTGAATTGTAATATAGATTGTAACTTTCTATTTAAATAGTTTTATTCCATTGCTTCATATGGTGTATTCCATTGTTTCATGTGATGGATTTAGTTCCCTTCTACTGGCACGCGTTAGTTCAAGGAGTCAATTCATCATAGCATCATAATCGTTATTCTGTATAGTGTGCATCTATTTTGCAAAAGGGCACCATCGTTGATATCATCGCCATTTGGGCCATTTTCAAATTTAAGTTGGAAAACAAAGCTTCTCCTTTTGGGACCATTGGCCATAGGGTGACCTATCAAGACATACCATTCTCTATGTGTGAAAAGATTAACATATTTCATGATTCATTAAGCTTACATGAGGGTTCTTAAAGACAATGGTGAGAAGAGCAAGAAGACAATTCAAACTTTATACTTCATGCAATGCATTTGATATTTCTTTCTTTGATAATCATTCTATTTCTGTCTTTCTTTAGTATTCTTTTCTAAACCCATAAAATTTATTTCTTGCTGCTAATAATTTTATGTTTTCAGGTTTTCATTATTATCCATGTGGTGGCTCTTGCATACTATATCAAAGGCATCCTAACTCAAAAAATGTTCAAAGTGGCTGTTACACTTGTTGTGTCTGCTGGCATGTAAGCTGCAGCAACCCTATATTTCTTCCGTAATGTGAGGCATCTAGAATTCTGGATCCCTCAACAATTTTGCGCTTTCACTTTTTCTAGTGCTCTACTTAATGCTTCTCAAATATACTAGCATTCAGTTTGTTAGGAATTTGTTTCAAAATTTATCAAACATTTTCTGTCAAACAATTTATGCACTTCAAATTTATCTCTTCACCTACCATGTTCATTTTGATTTACTGAAGAAATGCTTTTGTGCTTCTGTACTTACATTTAAGTTCTTCATCTCCCAGGGTAGTATGTGCAGTGGTGGTAGGAGTACTGGTGGCATTGGTAGCTTCCAGCCCAACAATGGGATGGAGTGGACGCAGTTTGAGTCTTCTTGATCCGTAAGCACCTGTTGTTACCAGGAAATCATATATTGTATTTTTTTTAGCTCACTTTGTGAATAATATATGAAAGGCAATAGAGGTGATCTCATGTAAGTCTGCTGATTGCAGAATTGCTAAAATTCTATACTTGAGATCCCAAAGCTTGTCGTAGCAAAACTTTTATCTGCTGCTGCACCATGATTAGGTTTACAGATATGCTTGCAAAGCAAGTTGATCTGTCAATTTTGAGCTTTCTTATACCCTTGCCAGATGAACCAAAAGAAGAAAAAAATATATATTCTAGTTCCCAGCATCTTTAAACATCTCGATTTTGTACTAAATCAGCTTTCTTATACCCTTTCTGTATAATCCAAACAGAACTTATGCAAGCAAGTACATACCCATCATTGCTAGTGTAAGTGAGCATCAGCCACCAACCTGGCCATCCTACTTCATGGATATCAATGTGCTAGCTTTCTTGGTTCCAGCTGGCATTATTGTAAGTATTAACCTCTACCCACCAACAATGATGTTATATGTTTTGGTAAGTTTATATGTTTGCTTATTTCTGCCTTTTTGTACATTGTTTCTGGTCAGGCGTGCTTTTCACCCCTATCAGATGCCAGCTCTTTTGTCGTCCTTTACATAGTGACATCAGTGTACTTTTCGGGAGTCATGGTATGATATGCAATTGTGATTCACTTTGCATTCTTTATTTTATTATTATTATTATTATTATTATTATTATTATTATTATTATTATTATTATTATTATTATTATTATTTTGCTCAATCCTTTGTTATAATTGTTCTTGCTGGTTTTCCAGGTACGTCTTATGCTTGTACTAGCTCCAGCTGCATGCATTATGTCTGGAATTGCTCTTTCTGAGGCTTTTGATGTATTGACAAGATCAGTTAAATTTCAGCTGCCTGACATACTAGGCGATTCACATTCTGGTGTAAGTTTTCCATTGTTTCTCAGTTTTTGGCTCCAAAGATTCTTGTAATTTACATTATTCAAATTCTGCATTGATACCCAATTTGAGGGTTTGGGACTGATTTCACGTTTTGTTGATGACCTTCAAGGCAGGGGAGGTTTCTGAGAATAATGTGGCACCAATTGATGTTGCAAAAATTGATAAACATTTGACTGCCAATAAAACTGAGGACACTTCAAAAGAACGACCCTCGAAAAAGAACAGGAAGAAAGAGAAGGAACATGTAGAGAAACCTTCTAGTTCTATAAAGTCTCGGCTCGAGAAAAGACTTCTTGTTTTGCCTTTGGAGGCTTCTGTCATAGCCATTCTTTTGCTTATCTTGTTGGGTGCCTTTTATGTGGTATGCAAATCTCCTCTAATCCCCATCTACGCTTACTTGTGAATGCAAGTTCTCAACAAAAAATTTCTAAACATTTTACTTGTGTAAAATGCTATTGTGCGTGGAATAATGCCATGGAATCTTTTAAAAAAAATTTAAATCTATATATATGAAAGTCCAAGGAATATATCATTAGGGATACATATGAGATGTTTTGCAAAAATAGCACAGGTTACCTTTTGCATTTAAGGTGTAGGAAGGGCTAACCTTTTTGCTGGATGGTTTCGTGTATCTGTCACTTTTTAAATGCCTTGTTCTGCGCCCCTCCCCCTTCCTCTTCAGTGTGCTCATTTTAGAGATAATACACCTAAAATATTAATTTATTGTACTAAATTTTATTGTCAATTTTCTTTAATGCGGCATCTTAAAATTTTGTTTACCCAATTTTCTTTGCTTTAGGTGCACTGTGTCTGGGCAGCAGCTGAAGCTTATTCAGCTCCTTCTATTGTTCTAACATCTCATACTCCTGATGGTGGTCTTCATGTTTTTGATGATTTTCGAGAAGCATATGCCTGGCTTAGCCACAACACAGAGGTGGATGATAAGGTAGTTTTCTTCTCCCATGTTATTTGCTGCCTCAGACATCTCCTATTAGTGTAATGTTTTATCCCTACAAATTACTCTTTTTAGTGCTGAACATGATGATATTATTTTACCGATTTCTTATTTAATTTATGATGATATTATTTTACCGATTTCTTATTTAATTTATGTACCAGAGAGAACTATTTAACTATGCGAAGTTGGTCAAACCTAGAAAGACAAAGGAACAACCTTTTTAATGTAGAAACAATTTTAGTTGGTCTATACAGCCCTACCTCCTCGTGTACTAGAAGCATCAATGAAACTACGGAACCATACACATCATCTGTCATATGTCCAGTCAGTCTAATCTAGATGCTGCTTTTAATTGTTAATATGTGATAGTTCTCAGAACTATGCATAGGGGATCCTGATTGTGAATGATTTGTGTGTCAGCATTTAGGTATCAATTTTATTTAGGTTCTTTGATTTTTATGATCACATAGTCCTCAGGAGTAATAGAGAAGCAAAACATATCTTAGTGTGAACAGTGCCACTTTGTTATGATATCTTTTGGCCAGAGTTCCTTATTTTTAGGTTCTTCTCTTCTTGAAATTTACAAGATCTGACAGGTAACTATGGAAAACATTTCAATGCAAAGTTCTAACTGCATGAGAAACCTCAGTCTTCCTGATAGATAGTAGAAGTCTTTGTCATGGGCGAGCTTTTGTTCCCTTGTTGAAGCTCGTAAGAATGTCTATAGGCTAATTTCACACTCAAAATCTATTTTCCTCATTCTTTGTTCTGATCATGCCTGTGCTAAGTTTCAGAATTTTCGGGATTCTACCGTAAAGAGCTATATCTGGGATTCAGCCTTAAAGAGCTATCCGTGTTGTCTTCCCTCCATGCTCTAGAATTAATCTATGCAGTTGTACACTCTGCTCATAAGTGTGTTCTTACATCATCTGAAAATTATGGAAGGGAGAAGGAAATGGATTGAGTTGTCATTTGACACAAACTGAGCTCCATCCACTTACCAACCTCCATCCATTTACCAACCGGCATAGCCCGAGTTTGATTGGTAATCCATATTGAAATACAAGAAGCTGATCTGCATAATTCTTCATTAGGAAAGGAAAAAATTGGGATATTATCATTCTACCCCGTCCCTCATAAATCGTAATTTATCAACTCTCTTGGACTATTCTACGTATTTGTTTCTCTTGGACTATTCTACGTATTTGTTTCCTACTAGGGCTTTGTTTTCTTAGCTTTCAAGCCTAAGCTTTTTTGCATTAACGACAAACATTTAAAATTTTAGAAGTCTAGGAATGGTGCCTTGCTATAGGCTCATAGTTTCATTTGTATGCCTTTGGAACTTTGCGTTTATTATTCCTCTAATTTGTATTTGATTGAAATCATCATCAAAACCCATTCCCGATATTCTCGGGGTTGACTACACGTATTTTGGTTATCTAAGCAATGCGGTATTCCCACATATCCTCGCCTAATTCAAGCTTAAGGATGTTTTCCTTCACCGCCTTCATTCAAGTTTTCAACGCTCGGCCCCTCTGTCTACACCCTTTATTAACTTGTCAATCTAGACATTTTCTAATTGACGCCGTGCTTGGTCTCCGCACGTGACCAAACCATGTTAAACGCCATTCTCAAATTTTGTCCTCTCACACCTAAGTATCTCCTAATTATTTCATTCTTAATTTTATCCTTTTGGATTTTACCACACATCCATCTTAGCATTCACATTTGTGCTACTATCATCCTATGCGTATGTTGTCCAGTAGTAGCCCAACATTCTGAACTGTAGAACATGGCTGGTTGAATAATTGTTTATAATATTTCCCTTTTAACCTTGCAGTCATCCTTCTATCGCATAATACTCCTGACATCATTCACCATTTCGTCTAACCAACTTTAATCATATGGTCTACATCTCGAATATGCCCATTTATTTAATTATAGATCCTAGATATCGAAAAGCCTCTTACTCTGGAACCTCCACGCCTTCAATCTCAATTGAATTACTCTTCCCTTGTGTCACAAATCAAAGTTGCACACTAGATATTATTTTCTTCGAACGACTAATTCTAAAACCCTGACTCTCTAATGCCTTCCGCCACCTATCTAATTTTCGACCAAACCTTCACTAATCTCATCAATTAAGACAATATCATTGCAAACCTGCAAACAACATGCACAAAGGTACATCTTCTTGAAAACGTTTCGTAAACTCATCTATGACCAAAGCAAAGAGGTATGGACTTAAGGTCGATCCTTGATGTAGTCCTACTGATACTGGAAATTCACTTGACATCCTGCCTATTGAGCGAACACTTGAGACACTTTTTCCTTCCAAACACCCACCAAATTAACTCTCTGGGGACTCTATTATAGGCTTTCTCCAAATCAATAAAAATCATATGCAAACTCTTACGTTCCTCTCGATATTTTTTTATAATTTGCTTAAGCAAGAAGATGACATTCGTAGTAGACCTACTCGACATAAATCCAAATTGATTCTCTGAAACAGTGGTTAAACTCCCAAGTCTTCACTCTATGATCATTTTCCAAAGTTCCATTGTATGACTCATAAGGCTTTATCCCTTTATAGTTTGAGCAATTTTGAATAATCCCCTTGTTTTTATAAATTGATATCACAATGTGGTGCCTCCACGAATCTGACATTTTTCTAGTTTCCAAAATCCTATTAAAGAACTTAGGTAGCCATTGAATCCCAACTTCTTTCATACATTTCCACGCTTCAATTGATATATCATTCGGTCCAACTACATTCCCTGTCTTCATTCTTTTCAAAGCTTCTCTTGCTTCTTTGGCACTAACTCTGCGATGAAACATGTTATGCCTCCCTTCCCGTGAAGCATACCCCTCTAAGCTTAAGAGCCCTACATGTGTCCCATTGAGTAGGTTCCAAAAGTAATCCCTCAATCTATCTAAAATAGCTTTATTCTGCATTAAAACTTTTCCATCCTCATGCTTAACACACTTAACATTACTTAAATCCCTAGTTTTTCGTTCTCGCTTAAGCTATCTTGAAGATATCCTTCTCTCCTTCCTTTGTACCTAGCGTATTATACAGATCATCATAGGCTCTATTTTTAGCTTCTACTTTTTTACTAAATCTCTGAACTTGCTTATAGTCACATAAACCCTTCTTTGTCTCCTCGTTTAAACCCACTTGAGGCGCATACGTGTTAATAACATGCACTATCTCAAGTTTTAAAACTAATTTAATACTTATGATTCTATCCCCAACCTCCTAACATCAACTATCGCATCTTTAAAAACTTTATCTACCACTATTCCCACCCCATTCCTAGTTCCATCTGTTCCAGAATAGAAAAGTTTGAACCTTTTAAATCTTTAGCCTTGTTCCCCTTCCACTATGTTTGTCTTCCTCCTACGCAGGACGTCTACTAGTTCTATGACTTGCCCGTCAAGGTTCCTTCGTTCCAAGAGGCTAATCTAATCATTATAGCTCTAGATCTAGCCTGGACTAGCTTCTTTATCCGCCCCCGTCCATAATGGTGTGAGAACATTTTTCTATTTAACATTACAGCCGGGCGCTGTTGCAGCGTGCCTTGCTCATTTGTCACTACACTCGAGCGTAACTGCAACGCGTCACTTACAACGAGGACGCCCTAACTTTCTTTTTGAACCAAAATCCATGAAAAGGGATATGACGGTTTTTTTTTACAGTTGGCTGTAATGGGCCTAACACAAACTCTCCTCCTTTATCCGGGCTTGGGACCGCCTGTTGCAACAAAGAAGTGTATGCTTATGTATGTTTCATCATATTGAACATTGTTCTAGATGACTTGGTGTTCTGGTATGTTTAAGATACTTCTTGCTGCCAACTCTTCAATGAGCATATATGCAGTGAGGACAGTGCTTACAAAAAAAATTATTGCAGGTTGCATCTTGGTGGGACTATGGTTACCAAACAACTGCAATGGCTAATAGAACTGTGATTGTTGATAACAACACCTGGAACAACACCCACATTGCAACAGTTGGTACTGCCATGTCTTCTCCAGAGAAGGCAGCTTGGGAGATTTTCAGTTCCTTGGATGTGAAATATGTTCTTGTTGTTTTTGGAGGTTGGCATAACTTAATTTCTATTTATCTACTTAGTTTTTTATTTATCTTCTCTCATTATTACTACACACGCTAAAAACTCGTGCAGGTCTTGTTGGGTACCCCAGTGATGATATTAATAAGTTCTTGTGGATGGTACGCATTGGAGGCGGTGTATTTCCTCATATCAAGGAGCCTGATTATCTTGTAAGTTTTCAGTTTTAGCAAACACGCAATAGGAGGTTTGGTCTAGTTAATCTGCTTGCTGATGAGCATCACAGTATCTAAATGTAGCTTAAAGCTAATTTATTGAGAGTCTTAAGCGTTTTCTCGATGGTGTGCCTTACTGCGGCATGCATTTGATACTGTTACTTGGAAGTATGTTATTTTGTTAATTATTATGATACATTGGACATGCATTAATTCCTAGTTGCATGGTTATCACAAATATTTGTGCAGAGTTAGTGGTTTTGTTTCTATGAGTATGATTTTTTATGCAAGGCTTTTAATTTAGAAATTTATAGTAATCAAGCAATTTCCTCTACGGCTTTACCAATGACACTAAACTAGATAGCAGACATGTTTTTACTCCCTTCAGATTGGATGTCTTAAATTTTCTGCCTTTTTTTTGTCAGTGATTTTCTTTTGGATAAGTTGTGGAAATGGAGGTATAAAATTTTAAAATCTTGGTCAAAAAATTTGACCAGCATATTTCAGTTTAGTTTTATCTGATTGTGAGGTAACAACAAACCCTTTTAAGAACAGGCCTAAAGTATCATTGTGTTTCATGATGTTGGCTTGGGCGCAATCTGCTAAGATATCTGCTTTTCTTTTCTTTTCTCTCTTGAAATACCACATTGTTTTCTTAGTATCACTCATACAAACTTGAAGAGTAATGCTTTCTTATGCATTCGTTGTCATCTCTGATGCACCGACTCTCCGAAAAACCCTCGTATCACGTGTCAAATACGTGTTGGACACGGATTCGCGCTCGACACGTATTTGACACGTGGTCAACGGTCAAAATTCGTTGACTGTCACCGACACGGCCCGGACACGGTCCAGACTCGGTCCAGACACGTGATTATATATTCTCCTCTTCGATCTTCAAACCCTAAATAGAGAACAGAGAAAAGAGGGGAGAAGGGCTGACGGCCGAGAGAGGGGGATCGATTGACAGACACACAGAGAGAGGGGGATTGATTGACAGAGAGAGGGAAATCGATCGACGATTCGACAGAGAGAGAGGGAGATCGATTGACAGAGAATCAATCGAAGACCAATTCTTTAAACCCCCACTGTTTTCCTGGCATTCCTGCATCATTGGAGAAATGGGTACCGCTGCTTTCTTCTCCCCAAGATCAAACCCCCAAAACGATCCCAATTCCAGCGGCGTCGGACACCCAAAGAACCCCTCCATAGGGTTCCTCTCATGGTTAGCCGAAACAGAGCAATTCCCATGTGAATTCCAATCACAATCCTGACATCGCACCAAATTATCAGTCCCACACCTCACCGAAGCTGGCTCTAAGCTACAATTATCGTAGATCTGAGACCGAACATGTTTCCACGACAATTAATTCGCAGAGTGAACCTGAAAGTCACAGAACAAACAGAGCTTCGCCGAATCGGCTCTGCAGTACATAATTACAACCTCCTCGTCGCAAAACTCACACAGAATCCTCCTCTTGGTATTGGTACTCTTCTTCTCCATCTCTCCCTCTCTTACAAACTCTAATTTCCTATCTTTTTCTCTTCTCTTTTCTAAGCTCTGTTTTTGTTTTCCAATCAATCAAACAAAACTGTCTCTCTGTCTCTGTTTCTGTCTCTCGCTTTTGTAATTGTGGGGAGTTGGTCTGGATAGTGAAAGCGAGTAAAGTAAAACGAGAATGGCAAAACTGTAATTTCACTCACCGATTTTTACATGTGACAAGCATGGGTGAGATAAAGCAGAGGCTACGTGGTCCAATGGGAAGACGCGGTGAGTGAATGTGAAGAATCTTTTAAGTGCGCGGCCCACTGTAAGGATCAGAACAAGTCAAATCGGCACTTTTTGATGAGTTGGCTTTTAATAATATCGCGATGGCATCTTAAAGTAATATTCTTTTTTTGTTATAAAGTGTCAAATAAAAATTGAATACATACCCTACCAACTATTTGAATATTTCGCAAAATTTTAGTCAAAACCTTTTTTTGTTATAATGTATTGTGACACACTTTAGTCTCTAAGTAGGGGTATGTATTTCATGGAATGTAGCTCAATTTATGTTCATATGAGTTACAAAAAAAAAAAAATATTAAAAAAATAAGTTTGACCGTGTCGCCAAGTCCTATTTTTTTGAAAATTGCCGAGTCGCCGTGTCTGACACGACACGCGTATCCGAGTTCGTGCATCATTGGTTGTCATTCTTTTTCTTTTTATTTTCTATATGCATTTCTTGTTTTCTCATACAAAATGTGTGTTTATCATCCATAAATTTGTGAAATTCACAAATTGCAAGGCTTGTACTTTGATTTGGGTTATGTAAGAATTGTTACTGAAATAAGCTATGTATGTGATAGAGGGACGGCCATTACCGGATTGATGCTCAGGCCACTCCAACTATGCTAAATTGTCTCATGTACAAATTGTCATATTACAGGTTTGTTCCCATCGTTAACTCGATGCTGTCCAGATTTCTTTGCTTGATTTACATTACATATTTTCACTTTGTTTCTTTTAGGTTTGTGGAGACGGATGGTCAAGGTTTTGACAGAGTAAGGAGGACTGAGATTGGGAAGAAATATTTTAAACTTACCCATTTTGAGGAGGTCAGTATATATATTTTTCAAAGTTTGGTTAGTAGGTCATTTTGTTAAATTAATAAGAGATAGTTTGTCAATTGAAATGAAAGCCCTAGGGACAGCTAGATAAAGTAAAACAACAAATTAAGCAGCAGTTTGGTTGATTCCTTTTGGCAATGTCGGTCATATTTCTTACTCAAACCCACCAGCTTGTTTTGTTAGATCCGCCAATATTGTACCATTGAAGTTTACAAAAAAGAGATTATTGTTGATAACAATCACCAATTAAGATATTATAAGTGACAAATCTGTCTATCCCAGTTTCAAGGTTTTCAAGGACACCCCTATATCCAACCCAAGTGGGACACCCCTATAGAAACATTACTTTTCAAAAGCTCCTTATTTCCAATCTTAAGCTGTTAGGTCCATCCGGGACTGTGGTTACCAGGTGTTGGTAAATGTAGTCAAATCAGGCTTTAGACAGTACCAATCATACAATGGTGCACCTCTTTCCAGAAAATGCCAGACCTGCTTCGATATGCCACAATGATGCTCAAGCCCACTCGTGTTTTCTGTTGTATTTCTACATGTTTCTTAATTTACTAAGAAATATGTATATAAGCCTACTTGTCAAACTAAATCAAAATGAAAATAAAATTATACCAGTGTGAGCATTATAAACCGGGGCTTATGTTTCTTGTTTTTGACGCAGGTATTCACAACACACCATTGGATGGTGCGAATTTACAAATTGAAATCTCCAAAGAACAGGATTCGAGGAAAGACAAAGAAAGCCAAATTGGTACGTTTTACTATTATATTATACCTTGGATATTTAGCAGGCGTTGCTCTAATTGAAAAGTAAATGGAATTTTAACTAGTATCCATTACCCCTACTTCTTGCGCAGAGTCCAAAATCGAGTTCATCTGCTAGAAAGGTTGAGACAAGAAAGAAGAATCCTTGGCATTGAGAAGACATGGGGTAGAGGCAACTGACTAGGTTTTTTATTCTCTATATTTGTATTTGGGCACTGTAAGGGTTGATGCTAGTAAATCAGCCTCCTCATAGCAATACAAATATATGAACAAAGATTTTGTAGTTCCAGCTCGTCATTTCATTTTCACATTTTTCCCAAACAAATTCTGTTGTATAATTGGATTGGACTAGCAATTATTAAATTAAAGTCAAATTTTGAATTTAGAGGAATAGAGGAACTGCAGTGGTGATCTGTGGACATTTTGATGTCTTGCACTTGAACAATTTGACATTCATGTTATTCTCTTGCAAATTTTGAAAAGAGATAATAGGTCAATTCTGTACTGACAGGAAGTTTGTTTTTGTTTGATTGGTCAGGCTAATTTGTTTATGGATCGAGCTGGAAAAAAATAATTCTAATTATGCATAGCTCGATTGGATGCGTGGTAGAATCCGTAAGGATAAAATTAGAAATGAAAGAATTATGAGATACTTAGGTGTAGTGTCCATAGATGACAATTTGAGAAATGTTGTTTGACATGGTTTGGTCACATGCGAGAAAGCCAAGCATGGTACAAATTAGAAAATGTCTAGATTGACAAGTTAATAGAGGGTATAAAAGGAGGGAACAACCGTTGAAAACTTTGATGAAGGCGGTGAATGAAGACATCATTGAGCTTGGATTAGGCGAGGAGATGTGGGAAGATTGCATTATTTGGTAACTAAAATATGTGTAGTCGACCTAAAGAGTATCGGGAATGGACTTTGTTGATGATGCATAGCTAGAGTACTTGTATGCATTTTGTAGTTTTTTTTTTATAAAATAGTCATTATTGATCCTTGTGGTGGTTCGTTTGTGCTTAAATTAAAGAAGAAATGTATGGAATGATGTGCATGTAACTTCAATTGTAACACAATTTTTTCATTGCACGTTGTTCCAACTTGAAACTCTTTGGATACGTTAAAAGTCACATAAAAACATTTGTAAACCTTCCATTAAAAAAAATGAGTTTTTATAGTTTGGCCTTCATTAGTTTATGCCTAATTGAGTTTAGTACTAATTTTAAAAACTAATTTAGTCTAACACTCAAATTGTAACTGTCAATGTAGTTGACTTCCATTGATCGGTTAAATTTTCTTAAAACCCATAAATATTCTTCACTTGGAAGGCACATGCGTAAACATATTTGAAATTCATCAAATTTGAGAGACGTAATGGTTATGGTTAAAAAAAACACAACTATCTCATTCACTTCTTCCCCAAACTTCTTTCAGCTTCTCCATCTAATCATATCCAAAACCAACACCCGACCTAAATGAATACCCCTCTCTCTCTATAACCACAACCGTCATACTCAATTGAACCACCACCACAGGCCCATCATTCTGTTGATTTGAAGAAATTAAGATTCATCGCAATATAATGATGATTTCAAAATCCCAAATTCTCAAAGGAAAGCTCGTTACAAAGAAGAAACATTAAATGACATTTCAACTTGCAAGCTTTTTATTCATTGAAAATGTGTCACAAACCAAAGATTTTTGTTGCAACCCATAAGCTCAGCTAGTTTATATTGTATTTCTTCTCACAACCACAAATTCCTGTTTTTTTTAACTGAATCAATAACAACCACACAAACAATTGAACCTTCTGAGTTATATCATGGTTTCAAAGTCAAAGCACGTTACAAACAATTGAACCTTCTAAGTTATCATGGTTTCAAAGTCAAAACATGTTACAAACAAGTCAGTGAAGCATAAACTGGTGAATTAGATAGCTAGTTAGAATGTACAGCCAAAAGATTACAACTACAAAGTTCTTGTCACCTCGGTTAAGTCGTCTGCCAGAAAAAACAAAACACAAATGCTTTCCAACAATGAACACCAGGTGCTTGGGGTAGACATCGCAAACGCGGAATATCAAGCAGTAAAAGGTTATGTTTACCTTAGCTAAATAAGAAAGCCAAAAAATCTTACAGACTAGTAGAATAACCATACTTTTCAGACCAATTAGTTGAATGCGGGAAACAAAAGTTGATGCCACAACTATTTTTGCTACTAAATGCGGACTGGATTACCTACTCGATCATAGGCTGAAGTGGGCTTGCGTTTCAAAGAAAGATTGGTGATTTGGGAATTGAGGTCCCTCTCTCATAGAAGGGGGAAGCTGGCATGGTAGTTCATGTTGCTCATAGAAAGCTTTAAGCCTTGCAATCACTCTCTCCACTCCAACATCTCTTGCTCTACTGAATCACAAAGTCAAAGAATTTAGTCTCACTTCAGAGCTTCACATCCATTGAAAAGAGTTCCAGAAAGAAAATAGAGGAGATGCAAGATATTTAAGGAAAATAAGTGAAGGAGAATGATTATTATTTTTTTTTAACCATGACCAATAGTTTTCTCAAAGATGTATCCTGACCCTTAGATGAATTTCAAAGGTATTTACCTGGCATGTGTCTTGCATGTGCCTTCTAAGTGAAAGATATTTTAGAATTTTAGTAAAACTTAAACATTCAATGGAAGTCAATTAAGTTGTCTGTTACAATTTGAGTGTCTGACTAAATTAGTTTTTAAAATGAGTACTAAACTCAATTAGGTATAAAATAATGAGGGTCAAACGCAAAAAAAAAAAACCATTAAAAATTGGATCTTCTTTTAAACATAAGGTTTTTTTTTTTTCAAATCTTTTTTTAAACGAAGGAGATCACATGTTACAACTTTTTACATATTCAAGTCTGAAATCGGTAAAAGCCGACGGTTTATGGTATTGGCTGTTTGCTTCTTAGCCCAATCCAAATTTTCCAAAAAAGAAAAAAAGGGGATTTAGGTTTCCCAATGTAGATCTAGTCTAAGTCCCTTTTGTGTCACAACACAGGAATTTTTTTTTTAATTTTCAAAGTAACACTAGACCCTGGTGAGATATTCGAGTTTTTCTTTCTACTCTATTAAGAAATTAACTTTTTTTCATGTATATCGACATAGAGGAGTTATGTTTGACTATTAAAAAAAAACATATCTATGCAAGGTTTTCTAACACATATTAGACCAAATGTTTTCAAATATCCAAAAAAAATGCATTTGTCCAAATTTCATTTATATATTTATCTATTTACTTTTATCATCAAAATAATCCCAAGCGTCTTTTTCGACTAATATCTTTGAAATCACAGGCTTCCCACTCCTCACTCTCCGTTCCTCCTTTGATTATCATTCTTCAAGCTTCCAACCTTTGTTAATTTCAAATCAGTCAAACAAGTTTTCAAAGTACATAATAGTTGAAAGGTGATTGGAAAATGGATGTAACTGCCTGCTCAGTAGAACTTGAAATCGACGAATGAAGGTCGGAATATAACTTAAAATTGAACAAGATGAGTGTTTGGTTGCATGGAAAATAGACATGAAAATTGAAACTGATTCCGTGAATTCGATTCCAAGGCCTCCCATTTGAACTTGGATTCCCATGAATAGTGGAAAAACAGTCTTATAAAAAAATCAATTTTCTATCAATAAATAAACAACCAAACAACGAAAATCTGCTTAACAATGGAAATTAATCTATTTTCGAAGAAATGGCTAAACAAACATATTATTTATTTATTTATTATTTCAGTGAAAAATTGTAGGTTACAAATAGGCTTCAACTGAGCAGCCAAGGTAGCTGCAAATAGCCCAGTCTTGCGACTCTGCGGAAAGCCCCTGCCCCTGTTGTTGAATTGAACCTCGCGTCGCAAAGATAAAGTGCTAAATGAACTTTGGACTTGGCAGAGAGCCACCCTCGTTGCATACAGGGTTTAAGAGAGCCTCGCAAACGGGAAAAAAAAATGATGGAGACTGGAGTGAGAAGCAGCACGGTATTGTTATTTTGAAATCGCTCTCAAACGAAGGAAGAAAAGAAGCCAAATAGAAGAAAAAGTTGCAAGTCTAGTAGTGTACAATGCTTTCACGTTTAATTTCTCGGTCTTGTTCCCATCTCCGCTTACTAACCCTAATTTCTTCAAACACTTCACCTCCTCCTCTGGTTCCTCTAACGTCGCCTCCTCCTCCCATATTTTCTAACCCTAAACCCTATGTCAGTCTCGAAACACATCGATGTTTCTCTAGCAACAACGGAGGTGGGGATTCAGAGGATCCCAAGATCTCCGGCTCTAGTTCATGGAACATTACTTCGAAAGACGATGAGAATGACATATTCGGAGATGATAGTGGGGATCTTACTGGAATCTCAGACAGCACCAGTGTAGGTTTCGATGCCGCCGGGTCGAACAAGGGTTTGGAAGATTCTTGGACTACGGATGATTTAACGGCAAAGAAAGGTGATATATTTGATGGTATTGAGAAGGACTTTGGATCAGTGGAAGCTCGTGGTGGAGGAGATGAGTGGGAGACGGCGGAAGGGTATAAGCCCTGGAGTTTTGACGATGAAGAGAAAACTACTGAGATTTTTGATATTGGAGATGTACCACAAGGGATTCAGCATGTAGGAAGAGATGATAGTGCTGAGAGGGAAATGCATGCTGCGGAAAATGCTCAATTGGAGAAGGAGAAAGCAGAGCTTACCGTTCAATTGAAAGGTAACTTTCTTCTTCAGCTCCATTTTTGTTTTCATCTTTTTTTACTTTCTGTTAATGAAGTCAGCTGCTTATCATTTGGCATCCACTTATATGTATAAAATTAAATTGCTGTTATACCATTCATACTTAATGTTAGCTATTCTGTGAGGACCTATGAGTACCATTATTATGTTTTGGGATTGGAGTGATTGGTCGTGTTGCCTCATATGATAGTATATACGCAACTTGAATTTGTGTATAGGTTGTAGGATTGTACAATTTTGAAGGAATAAGTTAATAGTTGTAGATATATGAGACTAGTGTGTACTTGGGATCCAATATCTGAAGCTTATTAATCCTTTTTAAATCCATGGAACTAGTAAAATCAAATGTAGAGGATTGAGGAAGGACCTCCATAAGAAATTTGAAGGAAGAAAACAGACAAAGAAATGTAGCAATTACCAAAAGCTATTATTGGACAACTCATGGACAATGACAAACACAGAGCTAGGACACCGGTAGTATCAGTTTCCTCCAAGTCAGATCTCCTCTGTAGATTTTGAAATTCAATGCAACCACGTTGATGCACTAGTATGCATAGGAGCACCTAAGCGTCAACACAATGAGCATGAGAGCATCCAAGTATGTATGTACGGAGCTCTAAGTGCTACTGTGCTAGTAGCATTTCAAGGAAGAATAGGGTTCCTTGTTTCTCTGTTGGATGCAACTAAAGATGAAGTAGAGGGGATAATTGCCAAAGAAGAATACCTAGGAATGATGACAGTCCAAAACGCCAATCTATGACATGATTGGAAGCATCCACCCCATCCCAGAGGTATTCACATGTAGAATTAAACTCATCATCAGCTTATATTTCAGACTAGTTAGCGAAGTACCCCTGAAGCTTTTGAGTGTTACCTGATCTTCAACATTCTCAGTTACCATGATTGATTAAATTGATCAAGCCTTGATAAAACAGGATAACCATGAATTCATGATCATTAGCTCATGTGAAGTCACACCCGTGTCGGTTTATCTATAAGGCCCTTGTGGTGATGAACTCGGTGAAGTTCCTCAAACTTTCTAGCATTATCCCTTTTTCTGTAGAATATGATCAAGTCAAAGTCACCCAATCACCAATTGCAGGCTCTATAATCTGCTAATGCCAACATACTCATGTCAAGAAAACGTTCTATATGTTTTATCTATTAGGTTGTATGAACCTGTAACTAACCAAGCAAAAAAGTTCCACCTCTATCTTCTTTTCCTTGAAGCTTCTTTGCATGAATGGACTGACAAGACGAGTGGATCACATGTATGGAATACAAATGAGATCAAGGGATGCAAAGAAGATTGAGGTGGAATATGTTTTTCTGTACAATAATAGCGACCAGTTACAAAAAGAGAGGAAGAAAAAGAAAGAAACAAAAGTTGCTCAAAGGAACCATTGATATGGTTCTCCCATTTTTCTGACAGATGGAGGAGCAGGTATATGACTGATGAAAGTTGTGTTGGATGTAAACTGGAGTTCTTAAAAATAATAAAATTACTGTATTAGCTTTCCATAAACCCCCTTGGTTGGAGGCTATTTTTGTAGAGTTCAGTTTGATTCCAGAAAGGATTTTTGAAAAGTGTGGGTGGGTGGAGACAGTATGTACAGTAAAGAAGGTTCTTCACACTCTGGCATGAAAGTTTTGGGCTCGAAGGCTTTTGGATTTGTACAAGTTTCTGTAATTTGTTTAGGGTGTATATGCTTGAAGTGGTTGAAGAATCTCATAATATCTTTTAAAGTGGAGACTAAACATCAACTTTTTACTTTGATGCCAAAGAAACTAGGCACTGCATCACAAATCAAAGATTTTGAGCCTGTTAACTTGATTGGAGTGGTGCCTAATATAACCAAGGCTGTGGCTGCAAAATCAAATTGTATTTGAAGGAAATTATTGATACATAAAGTGTTTTGTTGGAGCTGAGGCAATTGTTGATGAGGCCTTAGGCTTAACTAAAGACAATCTTGCCAAAAGCGGTGTGTATCTCGATCAGTTTTTCAGCTTGTGTGATTAATAGAATGAATCCGTAGACCATCTATTAGTTAGGTAGGAGTTCTCTAAACAACTCCGGGCTGTTTTTCTTTCTAACCAAGTTAGAAATCCAATCCATGGACCCTTCACTCACTGGATCATCTAGTGGAAAGGAGAGCCTATGATTCTCTAAGTAGGTGGCTATGGGATAGGCTCACAGATGTAATTAATTAGGCAATATGGAAGGAAAGAAACTTGACAGTGTTTAAAGAAAAAGGCTAGCTCAGTTGATTAGACTATAATCCAAATCAAATCAGTGATTTGGAACTGGGCAAAATAGGGTGGAGTTTTTAGAGATCTTGAATTTCAAGACTTGTGCTCTATCAGGAGCATTTTATATTGTAGGTCTTAGTTTTCCGTTGTAATGGTTTTTCCACTGATCATTTCCATCATGTTATGTAGTTAAAACAACGTTATAACGCCGATATAACTCTGATATAACTGTTAACGTGGGTGAGCCGTTACGTTATGACTATATCATGTTATGGTATATCACAACTCTGATATAACGGCGTTATGTGGCCGTTATTGAGATAACGTTTTTTTCTTCCAATAACGCCGTTTTAACATTTTGTTCTAATACATTAAAAAAAATCGCACATTTCATTATCGATCGAACTAGAACCATAGACTCGTAGGAAAGAAGGACCATAGCTTGCCGTTGTCAATCGCCAGAGAACTAGACCTCGCCGTTTGACAAAGAATGAGATAAGAAGGGAAGAGACGAAGAGTCGATCGCACTCTCTTTTGCGATCTCACTCTCATACTAAGGGAAAATGTTTTTTATTAAGGTTTTTTGTTTTTGAATTTAATGTTATGAACATGATTTACTTTTTTTTACTATAATAACATTATATTTTGTAGGGGTATTAATATATATATTTAAAAAACTATTTTGTTATATACCGTTATATCTCGATATATCCCGTTATAACCTATAATGCTCTTGGACCGTTTTGAGTCCGTTATCCGTTTTAACTGCATAGCCATCATGAGAGTAATCCGATCTCTTGATTTTTAATATATTCTATTGTCTTTATCTAGTGGAAAAGGAAAAAAAACGTAAGGCGTTAGCAAGGAGAATGTATTTTCGAATTTCAAAGGCGCATTTATTGAAGTAAAATAAAACTTTGATGTGGGTATTGATTGCCAATAGTTCATTGACTCACATATGAGGGGTGGTGTTGCAGGCTTTATTGTAAAATTGACTTTGAAAAAACATGTGATTGGGCTGAGTGGAAAGTTCCTTTTATCGCTTGGAAAGGATGGGGTCGGCAAAAGGTGAATAAAATGGAAAAAGATTTCTGTATCGCTCCCATCCATATCTCGTTTTTGTAAATGGTTCTCCAATGAGCTTCTTCAAGAGTGAAGGGGGATTAGGAAATTGGAATCCTTGTCACTATTTCTCTTTACCGTAATGCTAAGTTATTATGTGGCGAAAAATCGCCGATTAATCACAATTCGGGGTTTAACCGAACCAAATTGGGTAAAATCGGTTGGGGCTTAGCAAACACCGATTAATCAACGAAAAATCGGCGAGTCACCAATTAATAGGCCCAGCCGACTTGCCGATTTATCATTATGTATAAAAAAAAAACTAAACTCATGATTCTCATTTCATTCACAAGCCGCAGCTCCCCCCAACCCAGATCCTATAGAGAAGAAGAAAAGCAAGAAGAAGATAGAAGGCGAATATCTCTGGACGACGACTATATCTTTGGCTTTCTCAGTCTCTATTTTCCTTCCATCCTTCAAACCAAATCAGAAAGGTACAATTCAACCCTAATGTCCCTCTTCCTAGTCTCTATCCCACTTGACCTCCCCTCTTCTCCTCACTCCTATGTAGAATTCATATGGACTAGGGGAGCTTGTTGATTGAGATTGTTTCTAGTGATATGGATTTTGGTGAAACAATTGATTGTTGTCGGAACAAATTAGATTTAGCTTGTTGCCGATGCTGAACTCTCATCTTTCTGTGTATTAGACATTTTTTGTCTTCTGACTGAGAGCACTAATAACTAAATCTCACAATTTCTTTGGAAGTTTATCATTATGCGTGACAAATCCACACAATTTTCACGCACTTCAGTCATGACTTCCTTTATTCTTTGGCATAATCCTCTGGATGTAGAGTATTTTTGTTTGGCATGACTTCCTTTATGTTGGCATAATCCTCTAGATGTAGAGTATTTTTGTTTGTATAAAGTGACCCTTTTAGAAATATCTTCGGTGAAAGTAATATGATTTACCTTCACGGGTTAGTGGGATGGGTAGGTTAGTCTGACATCTATTTTGCTTCTGAATGTTTGTCTTGGTGGCTTGGTTGTTAAAACAATCTACAATTTTCTTTTAGTTTCTTTTTAAGTAGCTTGACAGATAATAGTAAAGTTATATAATTACAAATTTACACCATTTTGATTAATTATTTATTTTGTAATCTATGACTATGATTAAATTTTAAAAATATATGCTTTGAAAAAATTGACCGACTAAGTCCGATTAATCTTGATTAATCCCGCTTAATCGTAATTCGGTCCTGGACCGCGCTAAGACCGCTTTTCGATTTAACTGCATAGTCGTAATGTCCAAGACTCGAAGTAGATTGATCTCAAAGGATCAAAATATGAAATATACGCAAGGATTAGGATTTTTTTTTTTTTTTTTGTCTATAACGCTCCAGTGGATACTCGTCTCCAAGAGGCAAACACCCTTTTCCATTGATAATAAGGTGGAATGTGTTGCTAACCTCAAGCACATCTTAAACTTAATTGAGGAAGCTTTCAGTTTCATGATAAACTTCTATTTGTCCAATATTCTCATTTGTTGTATATTCATTTTCCATCCTCTTTTCTTTGTGTCTAATAGAGCAAATTGTTAAAAACTTCTTTGGACTGGGTTGGAGGGCGACAAAATGTTTCATTTCAGTCAGAGCCCTAGCATGCTCTAAGGATTATGGCACTAGTCTTGGGATGAGCATTTCAGCTTCTTGATTAGTGGGCATTGAATTTGGTATGGAAAGACGACTCTCTAAATAGTTTCTCTAGATCTTTTTGGCATTCTGTCAAAGATTTCTTTGAAGGTAATGTAAATGGGGGAGGGTGGATCCTTCATTTTATGTGAGCAGGAAATGGAAGAAGTGGGAAACTTCATTGGGCCTTTTGCAATGATTTGTGCCTAACAATAATGGTCATGATTGGAAATGGGCTTGTTCCAAGAGTTTTGTCTTCACGGTTTCTCCATTTCATTAGAACTTGGGGATGAACATGAGCAGCCTCTTCTGGATACAAATTCCAATTATGGGTCTTTATTGAGTCATGGTATGCGAATAACTGGACCTTGTTCAGGATATGGAGATGACAAATCCTTGGATCTTTTGGTACTTCAGTCTCCTGGTCATGCATTGGGGTTAGCTTCCTTTACTTTTAGAAAGTTTTGCAATTTGTTAGGTAGTAAGGGATATGAGTAACCAATAGAGGTTTAAGAAAGCGTACTTCCTCAACTAGATTATGGATGTATTGCGGACGATTTGGCATTGTTCACTGGTGGGAGAGTGTGGTTACTTTCTTTGTGGCTGGATGTGGTGTTTCTTTGGTGTTCCCAAATGAGCTATGCGCCAATAAGAAATGGAAGTGTGATGCCTTCAAGAGAGGTGCAAGAAAATTTGATGGAGACTCATTCCTATTCTGTATGTTGGACTCTTTGGATGGAGCGAAATAAAATAATCTTCCAGAGACGGGCTTTCGAAAAAGATATGGGGTTCAAGTGGGTCTTAGAGGGGTTGGCTTCGAGTAATTTTTTGTTGATTGGGAGGGATTTATTTATGGACTTTTTTTTATCATTGTATTGATATATCCAAAAAGATGGTTATAGATACTAACCAATACAAAAAGTATAAATTGTAATGTGCATCATGTGTCACCACTATATAATCTCAATTAAACATACAAGAAGAAAAATGAATGTCTCTAAATTTTCCCAATTGAGGCTCACAACCAAAGAGTGATTTTGACATTTATCCATAGTTTCTCTCCCTCCAAATCATCCATATGTAGCCAGTAAATAACACCACATATAGCGGCAAGACACCTAAAACTCATTTATGGACTATAAAAACTATTTTTTGTTTATGTAGCCAATATATAACAGTATATATATACTTTCATTCCATACTTTCATTCCTTAAAGTTTAATATGAAAATAAAAAGATGTGAACATTACACCCATTTGAAATTAGTTTTAGATGTCTTGCCGCATTCTCGTACCAAAATGTATGTGTTCTTATTTTCAATAAATTACCTTTTCAGGAGGAATTGTAAATAAAGAAAAATAAAATAAAATAAATCACATGTCTCAGTTGTTCTAAGTTTGATCACTTCTTGATAATGCATGATAATGCACCTACTCATTTTAATGTCATTGGTGGCTTGATAAACCATCATTCCTTTCTAGTTTTCAGGCATTAAGTAATACCTCTATTGCCTTGGTTTGACTTTCTGCTTTGACTGATCTCTTGTGATAGGGTTTCATATCCAGTCTTGCCATGAAACATAGTAGTTAAGTTTTGTGAAACATGCAATTTGACCTAGTTTGAAGCTGGATTCCTCATGAACATCAAAATTTTTAAGCTTCGTTGTGTGCATCTATTTGAGACAAGCTCCTTTATTCTCTTTAGAACGATTTTGTAAATATTTAACAAGGTTGGAGGTTTTTTAATTTGTTTTATTTTTATTTGTCAAATAGCGGCATCGCCATATCTCTTAATTTGTGATCTCTATAGGTTTAAGAAAGAGTTGAGCCTGATTCCATTTCCATTTTACATTGCAGGTCCAAACCGTGCATTTGGAGACCTGATTGCAGCATCAGGCATAACAGATGTAATGTTAGAAAGTTTGATACTTCTTAAAGATTTAGACGGTGTTGAGGGATTGCCCCCACTTACTGAAATAGAAGATATTCGTTTGGAGAAAAGTGAGAGAAAATCCTCTAGAGCTGAAATAGAGCGAAAGAAACAAGAGGAAATTGCCAAGTCTCGAGTAAGGCAAGTAGATGACAAGGGAAGAGCTTATGGAACAGGAAGAAGGAAGTGTAGTATTGCTCGTGTTTGGATTCAACCTGGTGAAGGAAAATTTATCGTCAATGATAAGCACTTTGACACATATTTCCCTATTCTTGATCATCGTGCTGATTTACTTAGACCGTTTATGGAGACAAAGACATTGGGTCTTTGGGACGTTGCTTGCACGGTTAAAGGAGGTGGTGTCTCAGGTCAGGATCTTATTTTCCTGCAATTTTTTCCTGTACCTTGGTAAGTTAACCGATTATCAGTAACATGTGTCCGGAGGCAGGTGATATTCTAGATAAAAGTTTAATGTTCTTATTGAATTTGGGGAATCATCACCTTCCTAATTGTCATCTTGGATACATATAGTAAAAGTTTCAAAGCCCAAGCAAAGCTATCCCAGAGTTACCACTCTCTTGATTAAACATTGGGTCATTGAATTAATCAGCACATGCAACTATAATCTGTTATTTCCTCTTAATTTTATTACTCCCATTCCCTCTGACTCCTTTTTTTTTTGCATCCCATTCTTTCTTCACAAACACAATGTGTATACGTAATTTGAAGCCAAAATTTTTAGGAAAATTTTGTATATACAAAGAAAAGTCAGTCAAACCACCTTGCTAACAATAAGACATTGAGAATTGGCCGGCCCATAACTCATTAATTGCTTTTCTCAAATTATATTCCCTCCCCCAGTGCCGTCTCTGAGATTTTAGAGACCCTATACAGAGACTTAAACACAAGTCTGTTTTTTTTTTTTTACATAAAAAGAATTCTACTTAATATTTTTATGTTTTAATACTATACATAACTCATTTTACACATGGAAATCAAATATACATGTGTACTCTAAAAAAAACCAATTAAATTAATTGGGTGTATGACTTGAACCCAAGACCTTCCATTAGGTTGGAAAAATAAAATGGTTCTTGACCATTGAAGCAATAGATACCATTGATAAAAAGTGAATCCGACTTAGTTTTACCAATTAAAATTCATCCTTAATAAAAAAATTAAATTTGGGGTCCCTTCTAATCCGAGGATTCTATGCGGTTGCATTGCTTGCACCTAGCTGGAGTCCAATCTGCCTCCCCCTTGTACCCCTTTCATCATCAACTTCCTTTAAATGCCAGTCCATCCTCTAAACTTCCTCAACTTCATCTCCTACCTCTCAACACCTGGCTACCCAACACAAGAACACACAAACCGGACTAAATAATCAACTTTCAGAAGAAAAATTTCATAATCAACCCAAGAACACACAAGTCGAACTTCATAATCAACTTTCATAATGTTTTAGAAATTTCTAAAATTTTGATATGTATTGTGATATGTATCTTGTTGCAAGGCCTTCATATCACATCGTGACAGGTCTCTTACATGACGCATTTTATGATATGCGATACGTTATATAATGTATTATCATATCAAACGGTGTTGGAACCTCCCATTCTCTCAATGACTTTCAAAAGTCTTTTAAGGTGCTTTTGAATTATCAATAGACAGTTTACTCTTTACCTATAGAGTTGCGTAATAGAATTCTACATGATTTTTTATATTGTATGATGTGAAAAACTATGAATATTTGGCGACTTTGTTAGCATTGCATCTTATGACAAAGTATATTATATGTATCTTAAACAAGTGGTCTTGCAGTTAATGCATTTTGTATTTTCAAACTATGAATGTGGATATATGAATTTTAGTTGTGCGCTGAATCGTTTTGCGACCTATGATATTGTGATCATTACCATATTTTGTAGCATTTCTATGCATTATTAATATCATTATGTTAGCTTGTTAGAGCTTAGTCCCTTGTGCATTCATATTACAAATATTCTAGAAGTTAAGGCCAGGACAATCTACTCCAGTGACCAAACATGTGAGGCACAATGGCCATGTTATTTTGTGAGGTGATACACACCTTTATTATACATGCGTAAAAAATGCCTATATCAATACATACATATACATGTGTGTGCATATTAACTTTGGAATAGGAAATATGTTGGTTGGTGAATAATTTTCTAATTAAAAAAAAAAAAAAAGATGAACCGCTACTTTTCACCAGAGAGTAGGGTTGGGCATTTTAGATCAAAAAACTGGACCGAATTGGAAATCGAACCGATTGGGCTAGTTTGGGTCGGTTTTTAAATAATATTTTAATCCTTGGTCCTAAAAACTGGACCAAATTTCTCGGGTCGGTCCTCGGTTCCAATTCTCGGGTCCTAATTACAATTTTGAGCCCCTCCTGCCCGGCCCTACCCAATTGGCTTATATTTTAATTCCAAAACCCAAGCCCAATTGATATCTCAAAACCCTCTTCTCTTATCCCCCCCCAAACCAACCAACCATTTGATCTCTCTCCCCCCCTCCAAAAAAAAACCAACCCTTCCCCTCATTGCTAACCCAACACCAAATTCGTCCACAAATCTTCCCCCTCTCTTATTTGTCTCTCTATTATATCTCTCACTCCACTCCATTCTTCAATAACAGAGGTGGAAATAGTTCTGAAAGAGATTGTGTAGGGATGGCAGTGGGGTCTTTTTATTAATCTTGGGAGCACAAACTTCATAAACATTATTAGCCTTTCAATGGTTAAGGAGTAGAAACTCCTCAGGTGATAACATCTTTTCTCTTCTCAAAGCAAGTACAGGAAAGAAAACATATTAGCCTTCTCTCTTCTCAAAGCAAGTGTCACATCTTTATAAAAAAAAAAAAAAAACAAGTGTCACATCTTCTCTCTTCTCTAGAAATTTATTAGCTTTCAATGGTGTTATTGGTTGAGGAGTAGAAACCCTAAGCAACGAAAGAGAACAAAAATTAGCAAAACAAGTCACAGTAGAAATTAGAGAACTAACACGAAAAAAAACAAAAAATAGAGGGGAGAAGAACAAGCATCATTGCATGTACTTTTCTTCTCTTCAATTCATCTCTTCCCCTCGTCTTCTTCTTCTCCGCTCCTCCACCATTAATTATGCATCTTCATCTCTTCTTCTTGCTTACATAAGAAGGGACAATGAAGTCAGGTTATACAACGTCATCGTACTCGTAAAGCTACCTCCGGTCGCTGTGAACAAACCTCCTCAATCAAGCATGCATCTTCAAAGTTGAAGATGTTGTTATGTATTAGGTCAAGAGTATAGGTGGAAGCCACTGCAGGAACAACTTCAGTTTGGTGGTGTTTTTTTTTTTTTTGATGAATATGTATTAGACTATAGCTTTCACTTGACAGTGAATGCTTTATACTATTGTCCTTGCAAACTAACAGTTTGTATAATTTCAATTTTTGTTAAAGGGTAATTTTGAAGTTCAGATCTTGCTTGAATTCCAACAAGATCTTCTTCTTCAGTATTTTTTTTTAATGGACCATCGGGGCGGGGCGGGGCGGATATCCGCCAATCCGTCCGGATCAGGGATGGTTTTAAAAAATATATATATACGGATATTCGGGGCAGATTCGGGGATCAACGATCTCCGACGGAGCGGGGATGGATTTGCCCAAATCCACCCCGTTGCCATCCCTAAGATTGTGTTGATGTTGGAGTGGGTTGGGTGCGTGGTTTGATTCAGGTGATGGTTGAGAGTGGCTGCTAATTGACATCCAACTTCCTCCACCCACAACTATGTAATCATACTCGTCCTCTTGAGGGAATTCTATTGCGTCTTCGACCTAGTATAGGTACCTTGGAGCTACAAAGAATCAAAGAAATTAAAAACAAGAAGAGATCAAATCAAGTTTGGAAAAAGGGGAGTTTCAATTTACCTTGTATTTGTTGGGATGATGGGAGAGAAGTGAAGAACAGTAGGAAAAACTGGACCAGACGGCCAGTTAACCGGACCGACCCTCCCCTACTAGAGAGAAACAAAATGTGGCTGGGGGAACTCAGTGAAGTTGAGAAAAGGAAAGATAGAAATAAGAGCATGTTAGCCATAGATTGCTGTTTTGTCGATGGATTGGCAATTTTGTGTGAACAAGATCCTTTTGTTAACCACATTGGTTTAGTTTCTCTTTATCATTTGTCCCCGGAGTCATGCTGTGTCGTGTAGTACAGTTGATTGGAAAATTTGTTTAGGATGCAAAAGGAAGCCCAAACTTGGTGGTGTTCTTAGATTGAGCAATCTGACTTTTGTAAATAGGAGCTTGTTGCAAGTCAAAATGGTTGTTAATATTTGAGGAGGAAGGAAGAGCATGCAGCCAGGCGGTGTAACTGGCCTTTACAGGTTACAATGTAACATGTAATGTGGTTTTGGGGTTGTTCATGTTGATCAAGTTATTCTCGAAGTTTCAGGCCTTTTCATTACATTTTTACTTTTTTCTTCTTCATCTGGTATTCTACCTTGTCTGTAAAAACACATTATTGGCATTTACATGTAAAGCATATATGGAGAAGATAATTTGGGCTCATTTGGAAAGAGGATGCCTATATTCTCATATTCTCAATATGGTCACACTTGATACGTCTTTTGGCATTGCAGGTGCCTTTTGTAATGTGATCTTAATTCTCCTCCCAACCGTCTCGATCCCCCCAACATTTCCTTACTTTCCAACACATAAGGTTACTGTTCCTAATCTGTTTCTCCCTTGATTGAACTCTTGCTGATTGAAAAGAGTCAAAGACGTCTGAAGATAGGAAATTGTTGTTCAGCCTAGTAATAGGACTGTAGTTGGTCATATAGTGTTTGCATGCTGGAGGAGTCTCCCCTTTTATTTACTTAAAGAAGGATTTGATTTCTTTAGTTTACTTCTCTTTTAAATCTGATCTGGTGGGGTTTATTGACAGGGAAATAGGAAATACCGTTGTATGGCCGGTATTGAGATAATGTTTTTTTTTTTTTTTTTTTCTTTTCAATAACGCCGTTTAACTTTTTGTTCTAATATATAAAAAAATTACCCATTTCATTCTCGATTGAAGAAGAAGAACCAGAGCTCGCCGTCTCCAATCGATAGAGAGTCAAACCTCGTTGGTTGACAGAGAACGAGAGAAGAAGATAGAGTTGATCGCACTATCTATTGCGATCTCACTCTCATACGAAGGGAAGATGTTTTTTTATTAATGTTTTGATATTTTTGAATTTGATGTTATGAACATGATTTATTTTTTTGTCTCTATAATACATCAATATTTTGTGGGGGTATTAAAAATATTTTTAACAAAATTTTCCATTATATCACGTTATAACCTTTAACGCTCTTGCACTGTTATGGGTCCGTTATCTGTTTTGACTGCATAGTTGAGTGTACCAAGAATGTTTCTCCTACATGCTTTGATTGAAACATTTCATTATCAATGTTTGAAATGCAAAACAGGTCAAGTTGGAGCAGTACGGTTGGGAATCAGTAGGGCATTGCAAAATTGGGAACCTGGGCTTCGCCCCAACTTGAGATCAGGTAGATTCCACAGGACGATCACTTTTTTTTTTTTTTTCTTGAGCTGTCAATGTAGTTTTTTGTGATGATAAAAATGTATTAACCATAAAAACCAATTGTCTAATGTATTGTTCTTGTGTTTCAACACAGCTGGTTTCTTGACAAGGGATTCACGTGTGGTGGAAAGAAAGAAGCCTGGAAAGGCAAAAGCGAGGAAGAGCTTCCAATGGGTCAAGCGGTGACGAACAATGTCATGTTTTTGTCTTACAAAATCACTTTTGTATGGAGCTTTGCTGAACTTCAGTTTTTCTGTGGTTGAAGAGGGGTTAATTTAGCTTTGTAACTTATGTGCTCCATTGCTCTCAGCATTGAGCTAGTCTATTTTGTAACTGCTGCTTAAATTATTCAACTTTTTATCTTTACCGAGTTGTGAGATATGTCTGTTTAAGCAGGTACCGTTGTCCTGGTTCTGAATTGAACATTCAACTGGCCTCATTTTGAATTCTTGCTAAAATCCAGTTAGTCCATTGAGCTCATTGGATCTTGTTCAAGTATACCACTGTAATTCTTACCCATGTGTACGATAAAAGGTTTTATGAGGAGGTGTTGTCATGTCCCATGCCCAAAATTAAGTTTATGGTCATTACGACAGAGCAAATGTCAATTCTTTGGTTTTTTTTTGTTTGTTTGTTTGTTTGTTAAAGCACAAATATATTAGAAACCTAGGAGAACCACTTAAATGAGTACGATAGTTTTGCCAATTTATGAGCTTAAACATTCTCAAGCCCACTAACGTAAACAATTTTTCACTCTCCAGCAGCTAATAAAAGGAGACATTTTATGTTGTCCAAAAGAGTCCATGCCTAATTGTGGCTAATAGAAGGATCACTGTTGATGATCCTAACTGCCAAAAGAGTATAGCTTGCCATGACGATGCTTTGATTCAGTGATCCATGTAATAGATGCTTCAATACTATAAAATTTTGTTATTGTGCTGCACAAAATATTAGCATGTATGGGGAAAAATATTTGTTGAATTACAACTTCATTTCTAGCCAGTGCTAACTAGGGGTGGGCATGGTTCATATCGGTTCCAAATTTTCGGTTCATATGGTTCCAAACGGTTCCTATGGTTCCTGCATATGAACAATTTAGCTCTAGTGTTTCATTTCAGATGAGTTAGATATTAGTAGCTTGTAAAATAACTGAACCATCTCTTCACTAACATTACTGGTTGAAAGGTTTGTTATGTTGCCAGAGATGCATGGATCATTGAACACAGATCTAATCCACTCAGGCACCTGGTCCAGTTTTAACAACACAACTGCTCCATTAGTTGCAGCCTTGTGTTGATTACTGAATGAGCTGGAAGCCAAGCTTGGAGCTGTAAAGGACAATGCTAACTCCTCCACAACTAGCCTGCACTGCACCATGTATAATCTTTGAGTAATTCTACATGTCGAGGAAATGGGCGAGGGAGGCTCCTGCGCACGTGCAGGAGCATCGTTTCAAAAAAAAGGGGGGGGGGGGGGGGGGGGGAATCGAAATTTGGGGGAAAAAGAAGAGGGAAGCTCTCTCTCTCTCCCCATTTCCATCTCGACAGACAGAGACAGAGGAGCAAAAAGAGAAGAGAAGAGAAGAGAAGAGAAGAAATCCAAATGAAGCCTGACCGCCGAAGCCCTCCCTCTCCCCAAACGAAGCTCGACAGAGAAGCCCTCCCTCTCCCCAACGAAGCTCGACAGAGAAGAGAAGTGGGAGACGAATCGCCACCCTCTCCCAAAAGGTAAAGCAGCTACCTTTGTCTAATTGTATTTTCCCTCTCATTATCTCCCTCTTTGTGGCTGATTTCTTGTTGGGGATTTATAGATCTAGGGTTTCTACTAGAGCTAGGGCTAAATAAAAAGGTAATGCACATTTTTATAGATCTAGGGTTTCCTGTTGTATCTTTATGTTTCAACGAATTCTTGAGCTAAAGGTTCATTTTGTCGCCTCCTGTTTTTTTTGTATGATGATTGTAATACCCGCCTAATTAAATAAATATAAATTTCTTTTGTAAACCCTAATGTTGATGGGTTGTTACCCAATTGTATTTGGGCTCGGTTGTGGACTTTTATTAAACTAATAAGTAGGGTTTTTATTTTGTGAAAGAGGGGGTGTATTCGAAAGTTCGGTGGGGGCAAATAGCCACCCACCTTATAAAGAGTAACCCTATTTCTTCCTTTTTTTTTTTTCTCTTTTCTTTTCTTCTTCATTCTCTTTTCTTCTTCGATGGCTAGCAACAAGAGAAAGCAAGGGAAGCAGAAGCAAGGCGAAGACGAATAGAGGAAGGGGCTGTGACTGATTGGCAGAGAGATGCGATAGAGAGAGGTGGCGATGTGTTTGTGGGTGTCGAGATATCGGCTAGATTGGCGGTGGTTGGTTGTGAGAGATGTGGGAGAGAAAGAGAAACAGGATCGTGATGTGGATGAGGGTTAGTAATGGAGAAAGGAAGAAGGCGATATGGTGAGACGATGATAATAGGAGGAAGAAGGTCGAGAGGTTGGTTGGTTTGTGACGAATCTCTCTTTCTCTCATCGATCCTCTCTGATCTCGCCTTCAGCGAGTTGTGTGAATCTGGAGATCGATTTCTGTAGGAGACTGAATGTGACAAAGACTTTGTGAGGATGTCTGATTTGCGAGTGAACCATTAACAGATCGATGGAGTTTGATCGCAAGAAAGCTTCTGTGGAGATTGATGAAGTTCGATTGCAATTCTCAATAAAGACTCTGTGAAGATCGACTTCAAAGACCCTGTGGAAGAAGTGGTAGAGGTGGTGATGGCTTGATGTGGCGATTAGAATGGTGAGTTTTCTCCATTCCTTTCTTGTATGTGAGTTTTCTTCATTCTCTCTTTTATTGGGAGTTTTTTTCTTATTCCCTGTATCTTGCAATCCTTGTTTCTTGACTGAATTAGTTATTTTTAGGATTTGATGATGGGGTTTTTGTTTTCATGGATGTGAGTTATCTTTTACCCCTTTCAGTTTGTTTTATGTGATGGTTTTGATAGTCATGTGTTGTGTGTTTAATCTACTTTGATTAAAACCTCATTTTCTTTCTTCCTGATTTTGCCCTTAACTTGGTAGATTAAATTGATGGGGTTTGATTACTTTAATTAATTGATTTGAGTGAATAAATGGATACCCATTGTAGTTCACATTGACTTTAGGCAATTGTCAAGGCATTCGGGGTTTCTCTAGGTCATCATCATCATTAGAAAAGCATGTGATCGGGTAGGGTTTGTGTAAGACTAAGGAAACCCTAATGCAGGGATGTTTAATTTAGTTACTTGTAGGAGGATTGTGTCCACGGGTTTTTCTTGTTTTTGTATCAATCCATATAGGATTAGTAGTTCACAATGAATGTGTTGGATCTGTTTCTTTGTGCATTTAGTTTCTTGAAATTTTAATGGATTCAATTAGTTAGGGGAGTTGCTTATGGTATTTGATGGATTTGGATTTTGATGTGCATTTCTGTTGTGGCATCTCTATAAACTTTACTGGAGTGTAGTAGTTTGGATTTTTTCCCTATCTTGGACTTGCACAGAGAACCTCATTGTTATACAACTCTAACTTCCAGTTTTAACAAATTTCTCTTTGTTGGGTTTTCTTGAACTAGTCAAAATCTCCTAAAAAGTTCTTTTACCAAGTAGATAACTGAATGTAAGTGGAACTGACAAACCAATCATATCCATTAGGAGTATCTCACTACTTGGTGTAGGGACAGTGTAAAGAGGACAAAGGTCATACAGTAAATGGGTATGGGTATGGATATGTATGTTGACAGTGTATGTTCTATATTGATTGTCACTGTCTAATCAATAGATGTGGTCATGATAGGTGGTTTTCAAAAGAAAAGGTGGATTTCCATAAGGATAGTCAGGGTATCATAATTTGGGGTATAGCCAGTAATGGAACTTGTTTTCTTGTCACGCGTATGTGACTATGTTAAAAGAATGTTTGTGCTTGCGACACACTTGTTTTTCATTCTTTTCTGAAGGAGATGGCAAAATAGATTTTGTCATGTTGTGAATATCACCTTGGTAATGTTTTATGTATATATGGTTCTTGTAAAGGGAATGTGATGTGACGTTAATTGATTTGGAAAAATAATGACTCAAATAAAATCCTTGGTAAATGTTCTTTTTCCACAACTCCAGAGAAAAAAAAAAAAAATGTGAAAAGAAATGAAAATTTTGTATACAGACTTGCTTGTATACGTGTGATATTATTATGGGTATGCAGACTTGCTTGCATATCGGTGCACCGTTCCATGTGAGTTCGGTTGTACGTGTAGAATGCTTGTCAGTGATCGAACTTCGGGTGAGATGACATGACACTCGAGGTGGCACCCCACTTGGGTCATGTACGCTCCGAGTGGCTTCGATGGCAAGGGAGACACACTTGGGTGAGGTGTGTTCGGCACAGGAGGAGAGTGCGATTGTGGAAAAGAAGCCAAGAATTAGAAAACAAAATAAATAATTAAATTAAACCATTGAATTGAGCATGCCATGAAATTGTGTATAGATTATTTTAGCTTATACTAGGTTAGCCTTGAGGGAAGAAACTAAATGCTCATTCAACCATTGAATGAGAACTACACGTCTTCCTAAAGGTAGAAAAATGTGTTTGTTTAATATTTCAATAATAGTCTAATATGATTATGAATTGTATTGTTGTTGCATTTATGAGGATTGATAACTCATAAAATTTATTTATTAGTAATAAAGAATGCATATTTATTTATTAGGATGATAACACCATTGCCTCATGGAGGAACTACCTGATGGTGTGGTTATTAATTGTTTGGTTTATTTTAATGTTGTCATGTGCGAATTTATTGATTTTGGGATGAAGATTTCTCACACCGGCTTTATTGCTGACCCGAGTGAGCTTTTGCTTCTTGGGTACATTCCTTTTGGAATGTAGCCGATTAGCCTTTCAGGTTTAGAGTTTTTGAGCTGCATTACTGGAGTTCCGCTAGTGAGCTAGCCATGCCAGTCTTCTCCGGGTTAGACTTTTTATTCGTTTTAGTTGTTTAGTTGTTGCTGCTATTTGTTCCTGTTATTATTGAATTTTCACGTCCCGAGTTTTGGGGGAAACGGATAATCCTACATGGCTTTTGGGATTTTCGTTTCCTTCGAAAATCGGGGCGTGACATTTTGGTATCAGAGCATTTGGTTAGCCTAGGCTGGGGTAGAGTCTAGGTGATCCTCGGAATGTGGATATGGGAGAGTAGTAGTGTGACTGTCTAGAGATAAAGTGACAAGGGTGAACCTTGAACTTTTAGTATTGTTTCTTTTTCTTCGTGAATCTCGAGATGAGATTTCTGTGACTAACTAATTTTAATGTCAATAGTGGATGACATTATTTCGTGTCGTTTTCTTGTAGTAGTTTGTTATCTTGAATCTTTAGTTAACCCTTTTCGCGAATCTCGGGACGAGATTCTTTTGAGTTGTATATATTGTAACACCACTACTTTTTTCAATGACAATAAAAATTTATGCAACTAAAATTCAATTGAAAATTTTTATTTTAAAATCTTCTTTCGTTTGACAAGTTGCATTTTTTTGAAATTTCGCTTAACTTTCTTTCCTCTACCGAATCTCGGGACGAGATTCTTTTGAGTTGTATATATTGTAGCACCCCGTAATTTTTCTACTTACTGAAAATATTTATATTTTTGTGTGATTGTCTTCATTAAGTTATGGGCATACGTATGAGCTATTTGTTTGTTCATGTGATGTGTAGTTTGTTTATTTAAGAATTAATTTCCTACTTACCTTCCTCTACCGAATCTCGGGACGAGATTCTTTTGAGTTGTATATATTGTAATACCCGCCTAATTAAATAAATATAAATTTCTTTTGTAAACCCTAATGTTGATGGGTTGTTACCCAATTGTATTTGGGCTCGGTTGTGGACTTTTATTAAACTAATAAGTAGGGTTTTTATTTTGTGAAAGAGGGGGTGTATTCGAAAGTTCGGTGGGGGCAAATAGCCACCCACCTTATAAAGAGTAACCCTATTTCTTCCTTTTTTTTTTTTCTCTTTTCTTTTCTTCTTCATTCTCTTTTCTTCTTCGATGGCTAGCAACAAGAGAAAGCAAGGGAAGCAGAAGCAAGGCGAAGACGAATAGAGGAAGGGGCTGTGACTGATTGGCAGAGAGATGCGATAGAGAGAGGTGGCGATGTGTTTGTGGGTGTCGAGATATCGGCTAGATTGGCGGTGGTTGGTTGTGAGAGATGTGGGAGAGAAAGAGAAACAGGATCGTGATGTGGATGAGGGTTAGTAATGGAGAAAGGAAGAAGGCGATATGGTGAGACGATGATAATAGGAGGAAGAAGGTCGAGAGGTTGGTTGGTTTGTGACGAATCTCTCTTTCTCTCATCGATCCTCTCTGATCTCGCCTTCAGCGAGTTGTGTGAATCTGGAGATCGATTTCTGTAGGAGACTGAATGTGACAAAGACTTTGTGAGGATGTCTGATTTGCGAGTGAACCATTAACAGATCGATGGAGTTTGATCGCAAGAAAGCTTCTGTGGAGATTGATGAAGTTCGATTGCAATTCTCAATAAAGACTCTGTGAAGATCGACTTCAAAGACCCTGTGGAAGAAGTGGTAGAGGTGGTGATGGCTTGATGTGGCGATTAGAATGGTGAGTTTTCTCCATTCCTTTCTTGTATGTGAGTTTTCTTCATTCTCTCTTTTATTGGGAGTTTTTTTCTTATTCCCTGTATCTTGCAATCCTTGTTTCTTGACTGAATTAGTTATTTTTAGGATTTGATGATGGGGTTTTTGTTTTCATGGATGTGAGTTATCTTTTACCCCTTTCAGTTTGTTTTATGTGATGGTTTTGATAGTCATGTGTTGTGTGTTTAATCTACTTTGATTAAAACCTCATTTTCTTTCTTCCTGATTTTGCCCTTAACTTGGTAGATTAAATTGATGGGGTTTGATTACTTTAATTAATTGATTTGAGTGAATAAATGGATACCCATTGTAGTTCACATTGACTTTAGGCAATTGTCAAGGCATTCGGGGTTTCTCTAGGTCATCATCATCATTAGAAAAGCATGTGATCGGGTAGGGTTTGTGTAAGACTAAGGAAACCCTAATGCAGGGATGTTTAATTTAGTTACTTGTAGGAGGATTGTGTCCACGGGTTTTTCTTGTTTTTGTATCAATCCATATAGGATTAGTAGTTCACAATGAATGTGTTGGATCTGTTTCTTTGTGCATTTAGTTTCTTGAAATTTTAATGGATTCAATTAGTTAGGGGAGTTGCTTATGGTATTTGATGGATTTGGATTTTGATGTGCATTTCTGTTGTGGCATCTCTATAAACTTTACTGGAGTGTAGTAGTTTGGATTTTTTCCCTATCTTGGACTTGCACAGAGAACCTCATTGTTATACAACTCTAACTTCCAGTTTTAACAAATTTCTCTTTGTTGGGTTTTCTTGAACTAGTCAAAATCTCCTAAAAAGTTCTTTTACCAAGTAGATAACTGAATGTAAGTGGAACTGACAAACCAATCATATCCATTAGGAGTATCTCACTACTTGGTGTAGGGACAGTGTAAAGAGGACAAAGGTCATACAGTAAATGGGTATGGGTATGGATATGTATGTTGACAGTGTATGTTCTATATTGATTGTCACTGTCTAATCAATAGATGTGGTCATGATAGGTGGTTTTCAAAAGAAAAGGTGGATTTCCATAAGGATAGTCAGGGTATCATAATTTGGGGTATAGCCAGTAATGGAACTTGTTTTCTTGTCACGCGTATGTGACTATGTTAAAAGAATGTTTGTGCTTGCGACACACTTGTTTTTCATTCTTTTCTGAAGGAGATGGCAAAATAGATTTTGTCATGTTGTGAATATCACCTTGGTAATGTTTTATGTATATATGGTTCTTGTAAAGGGAATGTGATGTGACGTTAATTGATTTGGAAAAATAATGACTCAAATAAAATCCTTGGTAAATGTTCTTTTTCCACAACTCCAGAGAAAAAAAAAAAATGTGAAAAGAAATGAAAATTTTGTATACAGACTTGCTTGTATACGTGTGATATTATTATGGGTATGCAGACTTGCTTGCATATCGGTGCACCGTTCCATGTGAGTTCGGTTGTACGTGTAGAATGCTTGTCAGTGATCGAACTTCGGGTGAGATGACATGACACTCGAGGTGGCACCCCACTTGGGTCATGTACGCTCCGAGTGGCTTCGATGGCAAGGGAGACACACTTGGGTGAGGTGTGTTCGGCACAGGAGGAGAGTGCGATTGTGGAAAAGAAGCCAAGAATTAGAAAACAAAATAAATAATTAAATTAAACCATTGAATTGAGCATGCCATGAAATTGTGTATAGATTATTTTAGCTTATACTAGGTTAGCCTTGAGGGAAGAAACTAAATGCTCATTCAACCATTGAATGAGAACTACACGTCTTCCTAAAGGTAGAAAAATGTGTTTGTTTAATATTTCAATAATAGTCTAATATGATTATGAATTGTATTGTTGTTGCATTTATGAGGATTGATAACTCATAAAATTTATTTATTAGTAATAAAGAATGCATATTTATTTATTAGGATGATAACACCATTGCCTCATGGAGGAACTACCTGATGGTGTGGTTATTAATTGTTTGGTTTATTTTAATGTTGTCATGTGCGGATTTATTGATTTTGGGATGAAGATTTCTCACACCGGCTTTATTGCTGACCCGAGTGAGCTTTTGCTTCTTGGGTACATTCCTTTTGGAATGTAGCCGATTAGCCTTTCAGGTTTAGAGTTTTTGAGCTGCATTACTGGAGTTCCGCTAGTGAGCTAGCCATGCCAGTCTTCTCCGGGTTAGACTTTTTATTCGTTTTAGTTGTTTAGTTGTTGCTGCTATTTGTTCCTGTTATTATTGAATTTTCACGTCCCGAGTTTTGGGGGAAACGGATAATCCTACATGGCTTTTGGGATTTTCGTTTCCTTCGAAAATCGGGGCGTGACATTTTGGTATCAGAGCATTTGGTTAGCCTAGGCTGGGGTAGAGTCTAGGTGATCCTCGGAATGTGGATATGGGAGAGTAGTAGTGTGACTGTCTAGAGATAAAGTGACAAGGGTGAACCTTGAACTTTTAGTATTGTTTCTTTTTCTTCGTGAATCTCGAGATGAGATTTCTGTGACTAACTAATTTTAATGTCAATAGTGGATGACATTATTTCGTGTCGTTTTCTTGTAGTAGTTTGTTATCTTGAATCTTTAGTTAACCCTTTTCGCGAATCTCGGGACGAGATTCTTTTGAGTTGTATATATTGTAACACCACTACTTTTTTCAATGACAATAAAAATTTATGCAACTAAAATTCAATTGAAAATTTTTATTTTAAAATCTTCTTTCGTTTGACAAGTTGCATTTTTTTGAAATTTCGCTTAACTTTCTTTCCTCTACCGAATCTCGGGACGAGATTCTTTTGAGTTGTATATATTGTAGCACCCCGTAATTTTTCTACTTACTGAAAATATTTATATTTTTGTGTGATTGTCTTCATTAAGTTATGGGCATACGTATGAGCTATTTGTTTGTTCATGTGATGTGTAGTTTGTTTATTTAAGAATTAATTTCCTACTTACCTTCCTCTACCGAATCTCGGGACGAGATTCTTTTGAGTTGTATATATTGTAATACCCGCCTAATTAAATAAATATAAATTTCTTTTGTAAACCCTAATGTTGATGGGTTGTTACCCAATTGTATTTGGGCTCGGTTGTGGACTTTTATTAAACTAATAAGTAGGGTTTTTATTTTGTGAAAGAGGGGGTGTATTCGAAAGTTCGGTGGGGGCAAATAGCCACCCACCTTATAAAGAGTAACCCTATTTCTTCCTTTTTTTTTTTTCTCTTTTCTTTTCTTCTTCATTCTCTTTTCTTCTTCGATGGCTAGCAACAAGAGAAAGCAAGGGAAGCAGAAGCAAGGCGAAGACGAATAGAGGAAGGGGCTGTGACTGATTGGCAGAGAGATGCGATAGAGAGAGGTGGCGATGTGTTTGTGGGTGTCGAGATATCGGCTAGATTGGCGGTGGTTGGTTGTGAGAGATGTGGGAGAGAAAGAGAAACAGGATCGTGATGTGGATGAGGGTTAGTAATGGAGAAAGGAAGAAGGCGATATGGTGAGACGATGATAATAGGAGGAAGAAGGTCGAGAGGTTGGTTGGTTTGTGACGAATCTCTCTTTCTCTCATCGATCCTCTCTGATCTCGCCTTCAGCGAGTTGTGTGAATCTGGAGATCGATTTCTGTAGGAGACTGAATGTGACAAAGACTTTGTGAGGATGTCTGATTTGCGAGTGAACCATTAACAGATCGATGGAGTTTGATCGCAAGAAAGCTTCTGTGGAGATTGATGAAGTTCGATTGCAATTCTCAATAAAGACTCTGTGAAGATCGACTTCAAAGACCCTGTGGAAGAAGTGGTAGAGGTGGTGATGGCTTGATGTGGCGATTAGAATGGTGAGTTTTCTCCATTCCTTTCTTGTATGTGAGTTTTCTTCATTCTCTCTTTTATTGGGAGTTTTTTTCTTATTCCCTGTATCTTGCAATCCTTGTTTCTTGACTGAATTAGTTATTTTTAGGATTTGATGATGGGGTTTTTGTTTTCATGGATGTGAGTTATCTTTTACCCCTTTCAGTTTGTTTTATGTGATGGTTTTGATAGTCATGTGTTGTGTGTTTAATCTACTTTGATTAAAACCTCATTTTCTTTCTTCCTGATTTTGCCCTTAACTTGGTAGATTAAATTGATGGGGTTTGATTACTTTAATTAATTGATTTGAGTGAATAAATGGATACCCATTGTAGTTCACATTGACTTTAGGCAATTGTCAAGGCATTCGGGGTTTCTCTAGGTCATCATCATCATTAGAAAAGCATGTGATCGGGTAGGGTTTGTGTAAGACTAAGGAAACCCTAATGCAGGGATGTTTAATTTAGTTACTTGTAGGAGGATTGTGTCCACGGGTTTTTCTTGTTTTTGTATCAATCCATATAGGATTAGTAGTTCACAATGAATGTGTTGGATCTGTTTCTTTGTGCATTTAGTTTCTTGAAATTTTAATGGATTCAATTAGTTAGGGGAGTTGCTTATGGTATTTGATGGATTTGGATTTTGATGTGCATTTCTGTTGTGGCATCTCTATAAACTTTACTGGAGTGTAGTAGTTTGGATTTTTTCCCTATCTTGGACTTGCACAGAGAACCTCATTGTTATACAACTCTAACTTCCAGTTTTAACAAATTTCTCTTTGTTGGGTTTTCTTGAACTAGTCAAAATCTCCTAAAAAGTTCTTTTACCAAGTAGATAACTGAATGTAAGTGGAACTGACAAACCAATCATATCCATTAGGAGTATCTCACTACTTGGTGTAGGGACAGTGTAAAGAGGACAAAGGTCATACAGTAAATGGGTATGGGTATGGATATGTATGTTGACAGTGTATGTTCTATATTGATTGTCACTGTCTAATCAATAGATGTGGTCATGATAGGTGGTTTTCAAAAGAAAAGGTGGATTTCCATAAGGATAGTCAGGGTATCATAATTTGGGGTATAGCCAGTAATGGAACTTGTTTTCTTGTCACGCGTATGTGACTATGTTAAAAGAATGTTTGTGCTTGCGACACACTTGTTTTTCATTCTTTTCTGAAGGAGATGGCAAAATAGATTTTGTCATGTTGTGAATATCACCTTGGTAATGTTTTATGTATATATGGTTCTTGTAAAGGGAATGTGATGTGACGTTAATTGATTTGGAAAAATAATGACTCAAATAAAATCCTTGGTAAATGTTCTTTTTCCACAACTCCAGAGAAAAAAAAAAAATGTGAAAAGAAATGAAAATTTTGTATACAGACTTGCTTGTATACGTGTGATATTATTATGGGTATGCAGACTTGCTTGCATATCGGTGCACCGTTCCATGTGAGTTCGGTTGTACGTGTAGAATGCTTGTCAGTGATCGAACTTCGGGTGAGATGACATGACACTCGAGGTGGCACCCCACTTGGGTCATGTACGCTCCGAGTGGCTTCGATGGCAAGGGAGACACACTTGGGTGAGGTGTGTTCGGCACAGGAGGAGAGTGCGATTGTGGAAAAGAAGCCAAGAATTAGAAAACAAAATAAATAATTAAATTAAACCATTGAATTGAGCATGCCATGAAATTGTGTATAGATTATTTTAGCTTATACTAGGTTAGCCTTGAGGGAAGAAACTAAATGCTCATTCAACCATTGAATGAGAACTACACGTCTTCCTAAAGGTAGAAAAATGTGTTTGTTTAATATTTCAATAATAGTCTAATATGATTATGAATTGTATTGTTGTTGCATTTATGAGGATTGATAACTCATAAAATTTATTTATTAGTAATAAAGAATGCATATTTATTTATTAGGATGATAACACCATTGCCTCATGGAGGAACTACCTGATGGTGTGGTTATTAATTGTTTGGTTTATTTTAATGTTGTCATGTGCGGATTTATTGATTTTGGGATGAAGATTTCTCACACCGGCTTTATTGCTGACCCGAGTGAGCTTTTGCTTCTTGGGTACATTCCTTTTGGAATGTAGCCGATTAGCCTTTCAGGTTTAGAGTTTTTGAGCTGCATTACTGGAGTTCCGCTAGTGAGCTAGCCATGCCAGTCTTCTCCGGGTTAGACTTTTTATTCGTTTTAGTTGTTTAGTTGTTGCTGCTATTTGTTCCTGTTATTATTGAATTTTCACGTCCCGAGTTTTGGGGGAAACAGATAATCCTACATGGCTTTTGGGATTTTCGTTTCCTTCGAAATAGGGTGAATGGGGTTCAAAGCATAATAAATATTTCTAATTTGAAGTTAGTTTAAATTGCTTTGTAAATAAAAGAAAGATACAACATGCTGTCTTATGGTGAGCTCTATAACTGTCGATACAACTTTCCTAGGTGCCTTTCGAAAATCGCCAAAGATTGCTGATTGCCAACTATAAGGATTTGAAACATTGGCTGCTTGAGCACACATGCCATGGTAGAACACTCCTAAATGGTAAACCATTTACTCTCAAATTGGGCATAACCCTTTTCGTTTTAATGTCCTTGATCATTTCTTTTTCATGGGATCCTATTCTTGAAGTACCAATGAACGTTCTTAGATAATTGTTTATTGTGGAAATAAATAAATAAAATAAAATAAAATAAAAATATCTTGCATAAGGCACATGTGTACTTCGCTTGATCTACCCCAACTGCCCAGGAAAGCAAGAGAATGGAAAAAAAGAAGAAGAAGAAGGTGCATTTCAATGGTCAGTCAAGCCGTTAATCCAAAAGAGAAAGGAAAATCTTATCTTGAACCTGAAAGAGTTGGCCCAATGACTTAGAAGACAGATATAGAACCTTAATATGTGGAACCATTAGCTCAACATTCATGAAATACATAGAATCATCATACAAAAAAAACAGGAGGCGACAAAATGAACCTTTAGCTCAAGAATTCATTGAAACATAAAGATACAACAGGAAACCCTAGATCTATAAAAATGTGCATTACCTTTTGATTTAGCCCTAGCTCTAGTAGAAACCCTAGATATATAAATCCCCAACAAGAAATCAGCCACAAAGAGGGAGAGAATGAGAGGGAAAATACAATTAGACAAAGGTAGCACCTTTACCTTTTGGGAGAGGGTGGCGATTCGTCTCCCACTTCTCTTCTATGTCGAGCTTCGTTGGGGAGAGGGAGGGCTTCGGCGGTCAGGCTTCGTTTGGATTTCTTCTCTTCTATTCTCTTTCTGCTCCCCTGTCTCTGTCTGTCGAGATGGAAATGGGGAGAGGGAGAGAGGTTCCCTCTTCTTTTTCCCCCAAATTTCGATTCCCCCCCCCCTTTTTTTTTTCGAAACGATGCTCCTGCACGTGCGCAGGAGCCTCCCTCGCCCATTTCCTCGACATGTAGAATTACTCATCATCTTTAATGACTTGTGTTTCTAGCACTCCCTGTTTCTCCCACTCAAGGATAATTGATATATAGTGACACAATTTATGGCCACAACAATATCACTGTAAAAAACCAGACCTTCCAATACCGCCATCACAGATTGTAGGTACCTAATTGAGCAATTTAGCTCCAGTGTTTCATTTCTGTAATCTGTTATGAACAATCAAGAAACCTCTCAATTTCTCATAAATCTTAACTCCCAAATCTCAAGAGGTAAAGGAGAAACAAATATCCAAACACAAACTAAGAAACCACTTTAGTCCAAAAAAGGTGGAAATCCAAACACAAACTAAGAAACACAAATTCAGGTGTTGAACCATAAAACAATGATTTGAAAAACGAGAGACATAGACACAGAGAGATTTTCCAATGGTAATACTATCGCTGTCGAGAATTGGAAGTGGGTTTGAAGTGTTGGTGTAGGTAGTAGTGAGTAAAAGAGAGCTGGGATCATGGAGCACTACACCTCCTCTTCCAACCCCAACCCCAACGTCATGGTGGCGACGTTTGATAAAAATGATGCTGATGACCAAGAGTACCACTAATATTTCCTTTTTCTTCATCTCAACTTGGTGATGATGATTAGCAATATCATTTGGATTTGGGTTTACTGGGTTTGAGAGGGTGCTGGTAACTCTCAGCCTATCTCTTCTACTTTGTTGTGGGACGTGAAATGCTTCAAAGCACTACTAAGTTCAGCTTACAGCTAGTTCCTTTCTTTCTTCTAAATTCACCGCTACTGTTGTTGTTTCAAACAGGAGCGTTGCTACGGTACCTGGTCTTGTGCCTTCGTGAGGTGGCATCAAAAGGCAAAAAAAAAAAAATTTGAAAACACAATTTCTCAAATGCGCGAAAAAAGTTTAGGGCTCTAAACTCCGCCTCCTCCACCCCTGCTACCTCCGTCGAAAGGAGATTAGGGCTCCAAACTCCGTCGTCCTCCACTCGTCCGGTATTTTTCTCCCTTTCTCTTTCTCCATCATCACTTCTCTGTCTCTCCCTCAATCTATTTCATTTTGTATCTGTGCTGAACCCATAGCTTCGATTGTCTCCCAGGTTACATTTTGTTGGAGATTTTTGGGAGAAGCAGCTGAGACTTGCTTCGATTTTTGCTGAACTCATCTTTCGTTCATTCATTCAGGTAAGACAGTCAAAATACTTGCTTCGATTTTAATCATCCTTTCGTTCTTACCTAATGGTGAATGAACAAATGAGAAGATTTTCAATCATGTTTTCAGTGTTCAGTGTTCAATCATGTTTACTCACTTATAACACATGTATGTAATTTACTGTCTTAAGATCATTTTAACGACCACATAAAGAATGTAAGCCTTTATCATTTATTTTTGCAGCGACCAACTTCTAGCAACGACATGGAGTTGAGAAATTATAGCTCATTATTTACGCATTGGTAAGGATCTCAAACTTTGTTAGCTTTCAAATTTGGACACTATTATTGTTGTGCCATATATCAACACATCCCATGTTTTGTTTACATGTTTGTAGAGATGATGGTGTTGCATCTAAATTCTATCTGTCAGAAGCCACCCCTGAAGGAACTTATTCAAACAAGTGACAGAATGCTATGAATGGTTGTGTTTGGTAGACTGCCAGAATGCTATGAATGGTTGGGTGTAGACTTCAAAACTTTTATATGTGGTAGCACCTACTGATTGGGTTTTGAGTACATTTGTAATGGGAGTGCTCAGATGAGTTTTGATTGGGTGTTGACTTCCTGTTGTCTGTTTTTTGGTTGAATCCAAATTGTAATGGGAGTGCTATATTCCAACAATTTTTGTAATTGACAGACTTCAGAACTCTTTTGTAATTTGAGTTTTTGTAGACAGGTTTTTATCAGGTTTTATTCCAGCAGTTTTATCAGGTTGTAATAGCAGTTTTTTCAGGTTGTTGAAGATACTCAATGACTAAAAATTTTCATTTTTCAGGTTGTGCTACATGGTGCTATATGCTATCAGTTTTCAGGTTGTGCTATATGGTTCTAAACTTGAAGATGCTTTGGGTTTTTTGGTGCTATATGCTATATGCTATATGCTCACTCAACAGGAGATTTAGTATTGGGCTATCAGCATTAAGTTTTTTGGTTCTAAACTTATAGTCTATGGTGCTAATTTGCTATAATTTTGGTGCTTCCAACAGTTTTTGGGGTGCTTCCAGCAGTTATTTTGATTGCTTCAGTAATTTTGTAATATTTTTTGGTGCTATATGGTTTTCGGTGCTATATGGTGTTAATGGTGCTATAAAGTGCTAATGGTGCTATATGGTTATCGGCAGTCATCTTGGCTGGACAATGGAGCTAAGTGAATATGAATTATGACTAAATTCAGTTCATCTTTTTTTTTTTTTTCTCTCCCTAATATAAAATTCAGTTCATCACTAATAGGCATCTCTGACAGGTTAAAGACTTTCACATGGCTTTCAAGTGAATCTATAAATAAATACAACTCATATTCAACTGTAATGAGCTAAACCAATGGTGTATGAACTTAAAAAATACTTAGTATGGCCAAGCATATTAGGCTTACAAACTAATCACTCCTACAAGCACCCAACATGGTCCCAAATAATGAAATATGAGGCTTACAACACATTTGCAATACATACTAAGCAATGAAGTCCAAAGTCGTATCCAAATACAATGGAAATCTCTATACTGCTTATTGAAACTACACATTTGGCAAGTTCTTGTAAGAAAACCTTTCAAAAGTTGCAATTGAAACTACAAATCTAATCAATCAAGCAAAACTTCATTTTGAATGAACAAGATCGAAAATTTATATACAATTTCAACTCAAACCCAGTAATCATTCACAAGTACATTTTAAAACAAAATTACATCTCACATACCATCCAAAATCTTAAAAAAGATAAGTACACGAATCAATAAAACTACCACTAACATACTGTTGAATACGTCCCTTGTAAAAGCCCAAGGATCGTTCACTGCTGTTTCATTTATTTGATCATGAGTTTGATCGCCACGACCCTTAGGAGCATTATTTGGTTGGTCCACTGCATCTTCACTGTTGTTTGTTCTTGACTGGTGCTCTCTTCTCGCCTCGTGCTCTAATGTGTCCTCTTCTGATAGCTTCCACATTTTGTAATCTTCATAGGCTTCTTCAACTGATTTGAAACCCTTGTACACAGAACCCTTGTACCTGTTTATTTGTAGTGCGCAACCTGGCCAAGTCACATATACTCCAGGAACACGCCCACGATAAACAACGTATGCTTTGTATGCCATTCCTGCGTTGACAAAAAATAACATCAGATTGAATAATTTCATATAAACTGATCCATAAAAAATAATTAAAGGAAAAGAGGCTGAGAAGTTTATGCTCCATACATATGTTACAGTATCATGATGCATTTTTTTTTTTTGGCAATGCAGGTTATACTTTTATCAAAAACTTCATCTTGAAATGGAGACCACAGCAAAGAAAGAATGATAGAAATTTTTACTAAAAACCAGCAATAACTTCATGTGTAAAAACCAAATTCTTAAGCAAGCCCCCGAGAATTTGTGCTAGTAAGAACTTGTAATGACTGCAAACTAGCTATAGCAAGAAATTTAATTTAACACAAAATAAACCATCAAAACATCACAAAATTTTTGGTACTAGTAATCTAAAAAAACTTTTGAGCTAATTTGAAATCTTTGAGAAATAACATTATTTGAGTGTACCAAATGTTTACTTTTACAAATTCTCACATCACATTTGCACAAATTACCACAAATTCACACAAAATAGCAGAAGCATAAATTGTCACAAATTCACACAAAATAGCAGAAGCAGAAATTGTCACACTTTTTTCTGCGTTGATGAGCAAGGTTTTACCCCTTTTCGAGCAAGGAGAAGGAGGTGAACATCGAAAACAAAAGAGAAGGACAAGGAGGTGAACGTCACTTACCCCTTTTCGAGCTTCAGTTGTCGACCTCCATGAGTACTTGATAGCAGGTTCCTCTTCCTCTCCCCCTTACTCGACTCAAATCTGATTCGAGTTCCTCTTCCTCTCCCTCAGATCCTCTTTCTCAGATCCGCTTTCTCTTCCTTTCCCCCTTACTCAACTCAAATCTGATTCGAGTTCCTCTCCCTCTTTCTCTTCCTCTAAGGAGAACAAAATCAACAGACGATGTAAAGGAGAAAGATATGGAGATTGAGATTGTGATGTGTGGGAAGTGACAAGAGAGAGGGCGTGTCTGTGTCAGTCTGTTGTAGAAGAAAAGAAAGAACAAAATAGATTAAGGCCATTATGCATTAGGGTTAAAAGAATCTAAACTGTTCAAATCAAAGTATAAAATTAAAAATAATAACTCTTTTTTTTATCAAACGGGTTCGAAACGTACCGTTTGAATGCAAAATTTTGAAACCGAACTCGATCCGTTCTACTACGGGTCTGGATCAATCTTGACCGTTTTGCTCCAAACAATCCGGTTCGGTTTGGATCCGTGGTTCTTTAACCCGTTTGCCCACCCCTACTGTTAACACTCCAATGACTTCTTGCTTAGTGAGAAGATCAAAACTAGCATCACAAAACATAATGGCAACATTACTAGCATTTGAATGATCATCCAGAATTGAAAGCAAGGAATCTGAGGAACTAAATTCAAAACATGGTTAGGTAACGAGAAAGAATTTGTTTAGTCAATGGCATTTGAATGATCATCCAGAATTGAAAGCAAGGAATCTGAGGAACTAAATTCAAAACATGGTTAGGTAACGAGAAAGAATTTGTTTAGTCAATGATACCAACTACAACAGTTCTTGATTATAGGAATCCCTTCCATTCAACCCAACATTCAAAATAGAATTCTGATCCGATGTATATAAAGAATGCAGCTTCCAAATAAGACCATTTTCCCTTAAAAACTTCTCCGTAGAGATGGTTTTGTTCTTAAGAAAAAACAAGCTTTTCAAACTTGCAACTGGGTTGAATAATAACAAAGGATTGAGAAAGAAACTTAGCATTTAGACCAGGTGAAGAACAAGAAACATACCAAAGAAAAGATAAAAAAAAATCAGTAGTTGTGCAACGATTTGTTTTACTCACGAAAATTGGACATGGCGAGAAAAACCGCCAACTAGAAAAGATATTACTAGTGAAGAAAAGGTAAGATGTTACAATCTTAGAACCACATAAGTTGCAAACATTATCAATAGGCACTTGATGAGAGGCACGTTTGCTAGTAGCGGGGAGAATCTTTTAAAAAAGTTTCCAAATAAAAAACAATGTCGACATTGGACAACTTTTTCATTTCCAAATTACAATGAAAGCAATTTTTTTTTATGGAAGAACACAAGTTTTCATTTTGAATATTGTTTTAACTTTGAAATCACTTTTTTCGGACGAACCCCATAATATCTTATCTTTGTTTCCAGTGAGACAACAGAGTTTTACTAACATGGCCAACTAAAATATCAGGCCAAATTAGTAATTTTGGCCAAGATTTGTAAGTTCTAAAATTAAAGTCGCAAACAATCACGTCTTTACCATAAGAAGGAAGAAAAAGTTTGTTAAGATTGCAAACAATAAGTTTAAACTCAATCAAAGTCTTACCCACATCAATCCTCGGATCTAACTAGAAATCAATATGCTTACCATATCTAATTTGCCAAATAAGAAGAGGTTGAAGCGTAGAAATTCTATTAAAAGTACCCTTCCAACTAAAAGAAACCATGGCTGAAACTTTTTTTTTAGTAATATTAGTATTTTATGAAAATAAATTGATTTCCAAAGCTTCGTTTTGGTATACCAAGCAAACGCCAAATATTCTTGGACATAAGAGCAAGGCTCGTGTTCCTCGGAAGAGGAATTTGCAGTCCTCCCATCCGACGAAGAGAGCAATCTTCTGCCCATTTGCAGAGTTGAAAACATGTACTATTTGCTAAACCTTTCCACCAAAAATCTTTGTTTAAAGAAGCGAGCGCATTTATGATAGAGATGGGGAGAAGGTGAGAAAACATAGTATTAATAGGAATGACATTAGCCACAGATTTAACCATAATGTACGGTATGCTTAGCCTGTGCCTACAACAATTATGCTTATTTTTACCAATTTGAGTGTGTTAGTATTATGTATTTGAAATGTCCAATTTATGCATTCATCATATCCAATCATGGGCATATCATATGTCGAAGCAACCCTGGAAAAGATGAGGTTTTGTCAACAAGTCAAAGTGCGTGTCTCCTCAAATTTTCATTATACACGTTTTTTCAAAATATACTACTATATTTTAAACGGGTTATTTAGATTGACCTCCCAGTGTAAATGCCGTATTCAAAAAATGGTTTAGCTCCCCAATTTTTGGTCAATGGGAGGTCTATCCGTTCTGGCTATACTGTAACAACTACCTCATGCCATACTTCCATAATTCCAGAACTACCACCACCACGTGATATGCGCGTGATGTGTATATTAGGCAAACACCCCCACCTCTGCCATGTAAAATTACACAAGGAGTTTCCAAACCCAAAACACTATTGATCTCCTTCCCCCCTTTTCACCCCAATGACTAGTTTGTATTAGGAGTGGGCATCTCATCCCGCGATTCTGAACCTGTCTCGATTTTTTTTCCGAGTCTTATTGGGGTTGATCAATTTCATCCCGTTTCCGTCTCGTTCCGATCTAGAATCGGACGGGATCGAGATGAAGATTTTCAATCTCGCCCATCCGGTCTCACCTTGAATTGATTTTTTAATATTTGTTATTAAAATAATCTTGATATTATTCATGAAATAATAATACATGGATTCTATTCTAATAGGAACTATTTTTAATTGTTGCCCTTATTCATGAAAATAATAACACATGAATTTCGATGACACACCAAAACTATTACAGCCCTGAGCCATACACGTGTCATGATGATCTTGAGGAATTCGAGCCAAAGCGTTGACCCAACACTGATCCGGCCCAAGCGGTTCAAAGCCCCCCCCCCCCCCCGATGCAGTTCGCCAAACGAACATGAACTCTTACAACTTGCTAAGCCCATGCGTTTCACAGTTATCCTCAATACTCGTAAGCCTTGTTAAGGCAAATATCTCGAGGATCAACTTCGGACAAGCAATTACAATAGCTCTCCGCTTCCAACTAGGAAGCAAATACCAGAGTACATATCACACAAGGAAACTTCCTCTTACGGATTATTCTGAGATTGAGAACTATCTACCGCGCATCTAGGAGCATAGGGCTAACAGGGAAACTCCCTTCTACAGCACAACTCCTAATTAGAGAAGTATCTCGTTTTTAAATTACGTCATCGATGGCGCTATCGAACCAGGACTCCTGCACTATAAATAAGACATGAGGTTGGTAAGCTAAGGTACGCTACAAATTCCCTATTTACAACATTACACATTCCTTAGATCTCTGCCAAACTTTAGCATCGGAGTGCCATCGGCCACCACAACGGTGGTTCGCGGGTCACGTGTGTTCCTTATGCAGGTTAGTAGGTCAACATGACTAGGTCAAAGTAGGGAGCGGAAAATGACTGCATCAGTTTGGCGCCGTCCGTGGGGATGACAAAATTCCTAACCTTTCATTAGATCACGCAACAATGGATAAAAAGGGGACACGTCAAACACTCAGACTGGCGCTATACTGCTGCTCTCAGCGGTTTCGGTGATGCACGAGCATCATAAGTACGACCCCGCGCTAGCAATAGCAACGACGGACCCCAAGATAGATATGATGTCATCCCAAATACAACAGATCGCCGAAGCGGTGGAGGCTCTCACATGATAAAACCCTCCACCCGCTAATGGAAATTAGGAGCAACACAAGCCTTCGTCTCCAGAGGACAACAGAGAGCAAGCATAGGAGAGTCAAGCCCCTACCAGTTCTCATTGGACTAGAGGAGGTGGCACAATTAACGCGGAGCCAACCGCTAGAGCAGAGAGGCTCGACCCTTAGAACCCCCTCCGCAGAGGAGCACACGACCCAGACGTGCTATATCGTCTATTTGTTCCTCCATTCATGGATTGTATTATGAACGAGGCCCTTCCGAAACAGTTCACGCCTCTGAAGCTCAACTTCTACGATGGGATCACCAACCCACTCGTCCCCCTGCGCCATTACCAGCATGTAATGGCCCTCATAGAAGGATCTAAGTTGGTGATGTGTAGAACTTTTCCCACTAGCTTGAAGAAGTCAGCTCGAACGTGGTTCCACAGCCTCCCGCCGAGTTTGATCGACTCCTTCAAGACGATGGCGAAGGAGTTCCTTACGCATTTTGTTGAAAGTCAACGTCTCCAAAAATGCCTACACTCCATACTCTCTCTAAGACAGAGATGCAATGAGACGCTCAGAGAGTATGTCACGCGCTTCAACGATGAGCTGGCGCTCATTGACAGTTGCAGCGACGACATAGCCGTGACGACTTTCACCGCATGCATAAGGGAAGGAAAACTCTATGAAGAACACACCTTGGAACCCCCTTTATACATGACAAAGCTCCTCAAGAGCACCCCAAAGTACATTACCTTGGAGGAGTTGAGGACTGTTAAGAGGGAAACCAAAGGTGTGAAGAAACCCTCCGCTCCTAAGGACGGGAAGGAGGTAAGGAGACACGAGGATGAAGAAAGAAGCAAGAGAAAGCGTAATGACAACAGGTCAGACCCTAGCCAGGCCAGGCCAGAGAAAGCATCCAACTACGTTGGATCCAAAATCGTGACACCCCTAAATTCCAGCCTCTCAGACATACTGAATTCCATGAAAAACTGAGAATATCTGAAGTGGCCCCCAAAACAGTGCGGAGATCCCTCCAAGTGTGACAACAACAAGTACAGCTCATACCACAAGGATGGCGACCATGATACCAATGACTGCAAGAGTCCGAAGTATGAGATTGAGTACTGGATCCGCAGGGGCAAGCTAAAGGAATTTTTGAACTCCGAGAAGAAACCAGAATGATCAAGGGACCATGGGAGACAGTCAAGGAAATAAAAAAGGAGACTTCGGGCATAATCTATGTCCTTTTTGGGGTCGAACCAGACGAAGACCAGTCACACAAGTGCCGCAAGTGTACTCTATTGGAGATGCAGACACAACTTGCGGACGAGGACATACGCATTTGCTACTCGAGGGTTCAAAGCCCCATTCCCACCTTGACCTTTATGGACAAGGACCTCAAAGGAGTCCGAGCGTCGAACAATGACGCCATAGTCATCCCGGTCTCCATTGCAAGGTGGGAAGTAAAGAGAGCTCTGGTGAACATAGAGAGCTCACTCAACGTCCTGTTCTACAATGCGCTTCGCATTATGGAACTCAAGGAGGAGAACCTGACGTCTTCAGACTACCCGCTAATTGGATTAAGCGAAGAGAAATGCTATCCGATTGGGAAGATAAGGTTAGCAGTAGTGGCAGGAGAGCTGCAATTGAGAAGGGTCATGTTTATGGGCTTCATGGTAGTAGATGCACCATTAACCTACAACCTTATCTTGGGAAGACCATAGCTCCACCAGATGGAAGCATTAGTCTCCACCCTTCACCAGTGCGTTAAGTACACCGCTAACAAAACCCAACTCGCCTTCCAAAAAAAAGTACACCGCTAACCACTCAGAAGGAACAATATGTGGAGACCAACCTACGACACGAGGCTGCCATTATGCTATAGTGAAGCAAATAGAATGTTCCTAGATCCAACCGGATCCCATAGTGAAATCTGAGCCAGAGCCAGGCCTAGTGAATGCAGACGCATTGCTCCGCTTGCATGAGATCCCAACAACAGTGGCTCTCTTCAGACAAACGTGACAGTCAAGCGGTACATGAGCGATCTGCTCTTCAACCTAAAAGAACGAGGAAATCAAGGCAAGCAGGAGTACAACCCCCCGACATTTCGTCAGCGTGGAGATTAACTCCCCCACAAGGTTTATTCTTGAGTAGCCTCTATGATATCAGTGAAGCTCAACAATCCGCTGAAAGCACCAATGATCCACAAGAGCCATACGAATTCACTTCGGGCCAGGGATGAATTTCTCCTCGTCAACAGTTAGTCTATTTCAGTTGTTTATTTCCCTTTCCATAGTCAATGTAGAGTTTTAGTTTTTAAAAACTTATGTGATTTTCAAACATTCAAGAAATAAATAAAGAATTGCACAACCACTCTCTATTGATTACTGGAAAGATGTAACAACGGACGTCCAAAGACGAATACAAAAGACTACATACTATAAACATTTGAATCTGATGCGACATGGAGTAAGGAATCACTTAGACAATCCAACTGCGTAAGGAGATCCGAAGAAGATGAAGAAACCCAAAGTGAACTTCATTCGACCCCTTCCCAAGATCAATGACAAAAGGTGCAAAGGGGGCTGAAGGCACAGATCGGCCGATTGCTCCATCGAATCACCCCAAAAAAGAGACCCGCCAACGACAACACGAACCTAGCAATGAATTGCAAACTTCCTCAAACGACATCCGACCTCCCGAAGAAGGTAGACGAGGATGAGCGCGAGCGGTAAAATCGCCAAGGTTTCACAATGCTGTCAAGGGAGGACACTTTTCCCATGCGTGGTACCCAGGGTGACTGAGAGATACCACCCCCGAAAACATCATGCACCCACCACACTTCGATCAACCATAAGCTAGGAGTGGGAACCACATACATGCGGACATAGCGACACAAGGTAACACCGATGCACATGCAGATAAATGACAGACTCCTCCCTTGGGAGGAAATCCATACTTCTCCGCAATATGAGAATAAATTATGAGATCTCAGTGAATCAACTAAGTGCCCACCCAGAGCAGGTGACCACGCATAACAACGATTATCTTCGTGCCCGATCAGTGCAAATGTCAGAACATTTGAAGACTCCAATGATGGAGATCTCCCTTCAGCCTTTGGAAAACCCAAAACATTCTCTTCAAGCAAGAACATTATAGGAGATACGCTCTGTAGAAGATAGTGCCTACAACGATTGAGAAACACCATTATATAGACATAATGGTCCACCAAATGGGCGCTTCAACATTAACTGTCAGCATTGAATACCGTATGGGAAATGAGGAGACAAAAGTTCAAAAGGAAACTGCATAGACTATGTACGTCCAATTAATGGTGTTGCATGCAACCCCATCAATTGAGGGGGAGTGATCGATACTCAACTGTCTCGTAGTCTACCCGTACATGTGCTACCATGCTATCTACACTGTACACGTGCTACCATGCGATTTACGCTGTACGCGCAACATAATTCGTGCAAGAAACCCTAGCTCTCCCTCGGCGAGCCCATGGGCTCGACCCAATATTCAAACAATATTCTACCACATGCCTGACACGAGCATTAGAAATCCTAGTCAATTCTGACACTCGGATCGTACCTACGGATCACCAGCTAATTTAAGGTAATTTTATCTGCATAATGCACTACTGTCGCGGACACTGGTTCGCATGCCCTCAAGCAGGCGAAACCTTTCTCCAACCAGGTAAGCTTAGTTAGCCTAAGCTGATGACAATGGCTCTTGGTTCATCCCGACACCTAGCACGGATTCCAATGGTTTAGGAAGTGGGAGTCTAATCAGCGTTATCATGCCTGGTGACGACGACTCGCCAGAGATCATTGCTCCTTCGCGGTCAATGGTCACCGAACCCAATCAGGCGAGCCTAGCTGGTCAGGACTGGCAATGAACGCTTCTGATCAAAGCCCGGATCTGTAGCCCCCACTGTGCGGGTATAGATGGTTTGGAAGGTGGGAGCCTAGTCAGTCACAAACTTATTCTGACGGCTCACTGCGGGACCAGTGCTTTTCAGCCTGGCCGCCGAATTACCAACCCTGAACTTGTAGCCCCCATTGCATTAGTATAGATGGTTTAGAAGGTGGGAGCCTGGTCAGTCCCAAACTGATTCCGACGGTTTGTTACGGGACCCCTATTCTTCAGCATGGCCGCCGAAAACTCCCAAATTTGTAGCTTGATGGGCACGGGTGTAGATAATTTGGAAGGTGGGAGCCTGGTCAGTCCGAATTGATTTTGACGACTTGCCATGGGGCTACTGTTTTTTAGCTTGGTCACCAAACCCCTTCGTTTAGAACTTGTAGCCCCCACTGTGCCGGTATAGATGGTTCGAAAGGTGGGAGACTAGTCAGTCCCTGATTGATGTTGACGGCTTGCCACAGGACCACTGCTCTTCAACATGGTCGCCAAATCCTTACTCCCCGAACCTATAGTCCACTCTGTTCGAAATTAAATGGTTCGAAAGGTGGGAGCCCTAAGCAGTTCACCACGCGACCACCACTATCTTTCGAAACAACGACCACAAAGATAAATCACAACTCAGTCAGTGTCTTCACGCTCAAACGAGCTGGCATTCTATTACCAGCAAAGGCCACTTACGTCGACACATAAATTGTCCAGCCAACGCGCGGATAGGTGCTACATAGAATGCCAACCCGAGCTTACAACGCCTGACTCGGTACAAACGCTCTACTGTGTACGCTTAACTATCACAACTCACTTATGATGGCGGCTGCAGCTGACAAATCAGACAAGCGAGATAAGGCCCCAACAACTTACCTTAAGGATGAGATACAGCCCGGGTAACGCAACCCATGGCTTAAATGTCCGCGACATGCCCACTGATGGACATGACTATGCAACAGTGAATCTGAGTTACTCGCAACGTAAACGGTCAAGCTCTTGACTGCAGACAGACCACTCAACTTCCTATTAATCAAACCATCCTATGCCAATATAAAACGACAAGGCGAAACAAAAAACACACAATAGTGACAACGAGCACAAAACGGATACAGAATTTATTGAAGATAAAACTATTTTCATTAACAGTCGAAGCAAAATGGGTACAAGTGTACAAAGCTTACTCCGTATCGGGAGAGGGTACAGAAATAGACGAGCTCAGCTTAACGAAGGAGGGAGCAGGAGTCGCGTCCATACGCGCCACAACCTGAGCATCATGATCCGAACCTCCCTCGTTGTCCGAGGACACAAAAGCAATGGGCAAGTCTACATATAACATCTTCTTATCGTGGCCAAGATCCCATTTCGGATGCTCCTCTATCATCAGCGTCAACAGCTCCAGTCTGTTGTGTACAACCCAACGAAACTCGCACTTGCCTTGTTCCCGCAGAAGCTCTTCTTCGTGCGCCTTTGTGTCAGCAAGCTCACGTTCCAACAGCTCCAACTTGCCAGTTAGGCTTCAACCTGAGACTGCTCCTTGTCCTCGGCCTTCCTCGCCCCCCGAACATTGAACTCCACATCAGACTCTAATTGCTGTTTCTGAGCTGGTCAATCAACCTCCTTCAAGGCAGTCTCTTCTGCGAGAGACCGCAGTTCAAAACGCGCCTTAGCCTTAGCTTCCTACGCAACCTCCATGTCTCGACGGGTCCTATCCAACTCGTGCTTGAATCTGTACCTTGCGAACACCGCCTCCGCTAAATCACACTCAAGAGCTTCAAGACGAACTCTCTGAGTCTCGGCAACCACGACTGACTGCTTCAGCCTCTTCTCATCAGCCTGCTTCTTCTGCTGCTCAATTTCATAAAGTGCATCAAAATACAACACTTGCATGTGCGAGAAGCTACGCTCCATAGTGTACACCCTCTCACGATCTGCCTCGACTTTCGTCCCAGCAACAACCACCTGGCTCAAATGGGACATTCCTAACATAAGGTACTTTAAACCCTTATCCATACGCTCTTCTAGCGTATCCTCCTCGAGTTTTGAAGTGTAATCCATAAGCCAACTATGATGCTTACTTATATGCTTCCTCGAAGCATACTCCACATCGACCTATTGGTGCCAGACCTGAGTGCTCATCCTCACTAAGTCCCGTGCAAACAGACTTATCCGCGCATCCGGATGGAGCTCTCCCGGATTAGGAATTACACCGGCACCACCCCCTTCGCAATCGCCACTGTTCTCTAGCTTTCCTCCATCGCCTTTCCTTTGTCACGAACAACCGACCCTTTAGTGCGAGACGGCTTAACAGGATTCGAAGAAAGAGAAGGAAGCGAGTTATCCAACGGACCCTCCAACACCTTAAGACGTGGCCTGAAACGAGACGGTAAATAATGCAGACTATGAGAAACTTGACCTATGTTACCACGACCGCTATCGGACAACCCACCAACACGACGATCACACTCAATAACCCTAGGTGGATCCTCACAGGAACCTTCTATCGGAACAGTCCCGTGCAAATTGACACCAGCAGAAGCTGCTATTGCAACTCACATGAACTGCTCACTCAGAGCTTCCGCGTGCACAACAGTAAGATTCGACATGTCTTCCACCCCTACTAATCGCATGTAGTCCTTCTCCCAGCTAGATACATCAGCCTCCGCCCTGACAGACCGATTAGATTCACGCTCTTCACTTACAGGAACGAGTGATAAATATAGGCCTCTGCCCTGACAGACCGATTGGACTGGGTGCGATTGTGGGAAAATATAGGACAAATTTATTTGCATTTATGTAGCTAACAAGTGATAAATTATATTTATTCTTTGATTGATTGACAGGGAGGTAAGCCCATTAATAGTTTATGCAGGTACATGGGTTACCTCGAAACAAGTGAATCTCACTTTTGGGGTGATATGATGAGTTCCTTATGAAATCAGTCATAATACCTTTGATAGTTCTAATGGTTTCTCTGATGTATCAGTTGTATGGATTTTACCAGGCTTCATGATGCATAATTGTATAGAGAAATGAACCCTTATGCTTGTGACAGTATGAGAATGTGGTATGTTCACTTAGATGAGAAAACTAAGCCATTGCTTTAGGGTGGTTTCGCCTAATGTAATGAGTCGTTCCCAAGGATATTGGTTTAGAGTACGACATGAGTTCAGTTCGAGTGTTGTATATATGTCAGCTTAGAGGTATGTGTATTTGTAGTCTTAAGGGTGATGATTTTCATAATTGATGAATAGTTTGATAAATTTGATTAAGGCCTGTTGATTGATATATATATACATAGCATCATCATGATATCTTATCGTTGTGTAGTACTGTTATGTATCTATGGTCTGCTCATGCTAGCTAATGCTAACTTGCTTGCTTGTTTTATGGCAAATGGGTGTACCGCTATTTGGGTGCAAGTTGTGGTGTAGTTGGTGGTAGTGCTAAGGTGGAACTGATTGTCGATGCTTGCCTTTTCAGATGATGAATTAGCCATTTTATTGGATTGTTTGTATGAATTCTATGTTATTTCTTTCGAAATTTTTTAGGGTTTTGGAGTCGCAACTCTGTTTTCGAGGCATTTAAGTGTCTCAGATGAGTCGCAATTTATGTTTGAGGATGAAGATGATAATAATTGTGAATTGTTATTGTTCATCACCTACGTAGAGATCGTCAAGAGATAGGATGACACTTGGGATGTGTTCAAATATAAACTATCGTTAGTTATATTGTTTACATTAGCTCAACTTTATCTTGGCCTATGGGTTTTGTATGTGATCTCTTTGTATTATTTTGGTTTGTTCTTGTGTAAACAAGTTTAACTAGTAGTGTTTATTGTATGATACTCAATCTATGTGCGTTTTAGATTTTTTATTCATATGAAGACTTGATTTAATTCCATGTTGATTAAGCTTTCATTATTAATTTGATTTTTTTTATTGTTGTTGTTAGACATAATTTTAAAATATCTATGTTCTTCAAGTGTCGTGTTGTGGGTAACTTTATGCTGCTAGTTGTGGATTACTAACATTTGTGCATATATGATATTATTTGATTTTAAGATGACATCTCAAGCACAAAACTCTACTAGAAAACAATTTTGTTAATTGGAATGATTTAAGGATGATGTTATGGTATACACACTGTATGAAAAAAAATTAAAGGTGCAAAAAAGTCTGATAATGGTTGGAAGCCGGATGCAATAGGTCGTGAATGAAATCAACAAGAAGACTGAAAAGTTGCTTACACTTGAAAATATTTGAGCTAGCCTTAAGACAATGAAAAAATTTACTTGTCCGTGAAGGAGGGAGGTTGTGAAGCAAAGTGGCTTCGGATTTGACTCGACATCCCAGTGTTACAGTTGATGATGATGTTTGGGACAAATACATATTTGTGATGTTACTAATATATTTTAACCTTTCACTTAATAAGTAAACTAATATGCGTTGTTTGAATTTCATAGGCACATCGAGATGCATCTGATTTGTGAAACAAGCCTTTTTCCATTACAAAAAATGAGAGGTTGTAATTGGTAATGACCATGCTACTGAGAATAAGGCTATATAAGCACGCAAAACTATCCTTGTAGGTTATATTTGGTCTTTTGAACATGTTTTCAAAATAATTTGCAATATTTGAAAAATCAAACTTTTCTAGTTAGGTTTGATTTGGTAGGATGAGTGGTGATTCAGGGTTGTGTGGTTGTGTTTGGGTTGGGTTGTGAATGAATTTCAAGTGGCTTGCAGGTGGTGGTTTTAAGTGGTGGCGATGTCGTGGATTGAAAATGATGTAGAAAATGAAGTTGCACAGATGGTGGGATCTGAGTTTTTGGGAACAATAAAGGGTTCTATTTGCCAACTGCAAGATGTTACATTTAAGGTTGCATCTGCACCTGCACCTACTACCCCTGCTGTAGCCTTCACTGGTACGCCAAGGCCTCTTGGGAGGCCACCTACGGTTAATGCTGCTCAGGTTGCTGCTGCTGGGGTTTGAGCCTGGACAGGATTTATTTTAGATGATTTAGAGAGTAACAATATGCGTCTCTATGTCACTTATTTGGAAGCCTCTTTTTTTTTTTTTTTTTCTTTTCTTGGTGGTTGCGGTGGTTGAGATGAAAAGGGATAAAAGAGGAAATCATATCAAGGTGTTGTGTTTTAAGATGTCATGTGTTTGGGGCTTTTTATGTTGCGTAGTAATTGTGGTCATGATGTAAATTATGGGTTACTGCTAATGTTGAGACGAGGGACTCACTCATTATGTTTCTTGTAGAATATTTACTGCTTTTTATTTCAATTGAAGTTATGTGCCTTTTTTCTCAGATTTTACTAATCAAATCAGGGCTTAATTTCATGATGTCGAGTTGTGGTTATTCATTGCTAATTTGAACACCATCTGTTGGGCATACATTTGAATCATCAACTTCATTATGTGATTGAGGTGAAGTTTTGTGAGTGCTTGGAATGTTGCATTGCATTGGGCAAGGTAGCATCTGAATTGTTGGTTCATTTCATAAAAGGTACTTTAAATGAAAAATTAAGTCAAACTTCACTTTGCTATCTAAATTCAACGTTTTTATGGCACAATTGAATGGAAAATGATTTGATCGAACAAATGGACTTATTTTGACTTCTATTCTCTTTTATGTATTTATTATGACAAATTGAGTAAATTAGATCAAATCACTCGATCATTGTCGTACACGTGGCCAGTGACGGAGCCAAGATTTTTGTTGAAGGGGGGCGAAGTGACAAATCATAGTTAATTAATAATAATAATATAATTAATTACTTAATATTTTTTTTTAAATTTGAATAATACATAAATAACTATACAAAACGCCAATTACTAAACAAAACTCCATTTAATTTATGGGGGAAGAAAATAGATCCAACAAGCTATTTTGTAGAAGCGCAAAAGATAGATATATAGAAGCCAATTCAAATTGGTATATAAAATTAAAGGGCAAAAATTAATTTCAAATGTAAATTATATGTTTATAATTTTTTTTTGTTATTTGTCCCCTATAAAAAATAACTAATTAAAGGTTACCCCGACATTAATCATTGTTGCAGCCTCCCTCAGGATTAGCAATCAACGTGTGTTGACTATCAAAGGCTCACGTTGATTAACAAGATGTCTTTCAAACAATAACTTATGAATGAATCTAGAGATACAAGCTTGTATTTTGAGGAAAAATTAATGGGTCAAAATTTTCATGTATCTCCATAAAAATTCTATGAATAAAATAAAAAACTAGACCTCAATATACGAATTCATCTCGAGAAAATACTAAAACAAGAACTATTTTATTTCTTAAAGTAGACAAGAGAGGTTGAGGTTGCTAGTGGCAATGGTGGAAAAGGAAAATAAATCAAGCAGAAAGATATGGAGATAAAGAGGAGGAGGCGGAGTGGTTGTCAGTCTCGTAGTAAATAGATAGAGGGGGCAGAAAAAAGGGGGTGGAGCAGGATCGTCGGTGTCACAGAGAATGGAGGAAGAAAAGAAGGGGGGAGGAAGAAAAGAAGGGGTGGGACGGGATAGCGTCACCCGCATCGGAGCGTCTGAAAATCGCAAATAACAAAAAATATTTAAAAGTCAGTGGGGGCAAGTGCCCCCACTTGACCCCTGGTAGATCCGTGCCTGCACGTGACATGGGCTAACCCTAGCACGTAAATGGCTTCAGCGCAGTCCCAAGCAGACCCATGTGCAAGACTACTGTTTAGCCCGTAAGTCAAGCGCCCAGGCTCAAGACACGATCTTGATGATGCCTGATGTACCATCAAATGAAAATGTCAGTCAAGAACCCTTAGATTAAGTACGGTGTGAATTCATTTTCCAAAAAAAAAAAAAAAAGTACGGTGTGAAGAGGTGCTCTAATTAAAGCAACCCGTTTCCCCGACCGAAGGAATCGAAGAATTGGCGATTGCAATTGAGTGCAGTAGAACTTGGTGTTTCTTCAAGAACTACTTTCGAAAACCAGCAGAGAAAAACTAGAAAAAAAAAACAAAAACAAGAAAAACAGAAAAAGAAAACACTTGTCGTGTCGGAGCCGTGTCCTGGCCGAGTCGGGGCCGTGTCGGATCCGTGTCGGTCTTAGTCAACGTGTCTTGACCGTTGATCGCGTGTCGGATACGTGTTGGAAGCGAGTCCGTGTCCGATACATATTCGACTCTTGAAACGGGGGTTAATCGAAGAGTTCGTGCATCCTTGGCTCTAGCCCAATCAAGCATTGGGTCCTAAACATAGCCAAGTATTGAAAAACTCAGTCATGCACATGTAAGATCTTATGTGAGATCTCATCCCTCCATCACGCCGTTGATTGCAAGGACAGTTGGGGATGGAAGTCTCGCTATAAGAATCAATGAAATGAGGAAGAAAGGTACACATATACACAAGTATACACACTGCAATTTTACATACAGTCTTCATTTTTTTTCGAACCGATATCTGACTTAAGCATCGGAGTGCCTTCGGCCGGTACAACGATGGTCCTGGGCTTAACCGCTGCTCTTTTTGTAGGTTAGATATCATCGGGATCAACAAGGACATCTGAACGCATCAGTTTGGCGACGTCTGTGGGGAAGACGACAATAAGTTATCCCTGAAACGAACTTACAAAATTTTTTTAAGCTATACAAAGCATCGATAAATGGTCATCAACACCATATCTCGAGTCAAGCCAGACAAAGCTATGGCCGGTGAAGACCAGCCATCGAGCCGAATCGATCCAATCGAGGAGGCCACACGGCCGAGCTACAAAGGTGACTGTGGCTGCCCCTGACATGAGTCTGATCCGGCTCCACCTAGACCACTTAATGGGAGTGGTGGAAAGGATGACTTAAGAACAACACTAGCGATCTGAGGCCAATCGAGATCCAGGATGACCTCAGGTCCAAAAGCATGCACGGGAGGGTGAAACCCTTCAGAAGAATAATAAAGAGCTTGTCGATGAGGAGGTCAATGAGAGGGTTACGGGGATCACACCCTGACGATTAATAGGACCATGGTTGAGATTCCGTTCCGACTAGGGGCTTCCGACCCTGATGTCCTATACAATCTCAACATCCCTCAATACTTGGAAAAGATCATGAGTGCTCCCTTCCTAAGAAGTTCGTTCCACCAAAACTCGAGTTCTTTGACGGAACATCGGATCCGTCACATTACTTGCGCCATTACCACCACGTGATGACACTCAAGGAATGTTCAGAGGCCATCCTGTGCCGAACCTTTCCCACCAGCCTGAAGAAGGTTGCACTGACCTGGTTCCATAGTCTCCAGCCTAGGTCCATCAAATCATTTCAGTACTTGGCAAAGGCGTTCATCACCATATTTGAAGGGAGCCAACTGATTAGGAAGGAGCCTAACTATTATCTACTAAGCCTCGGGCAGAAGCATGGCCAAACCCGTAGAGAATACGTCACTCGTTTCAACGACGACCTTACCGTGATCGACTGGTACAACGATGACACATCAATCACTACTTTCACGTCAGGTCTCCGAGAAGGTTAATTTTACAACTACTTCACCTTGGAACCCCCAACGAATATGGTGCGATTTCTAAGGAGCCCTCAAAGATACATCAACCTAGAAGAAATGTTGGCTGCCAGGAAGGGAGGTAGCGAGCCAAAACCCCCCTCCAAAGCCAAGGACAAGGATGTAAACGAAAATGGGGGAAAACTAGAGCATGCTTGACCAAACAAAACTGTTCAAGCCCAACGCTTCCAGGTACCCCCACTACACCTCGCTCAGTTGCAGCCTACCCTACATTTTGTCCACCATGGAAAAATGGTCAGACATTAAGTGGACATCAAAACTCAAAGGAGATCATTCAAAGCATGACAAGAGTAAACACTGCTGTTATCACAAGGATACAGGCCATGACACCAAATATTGCATGAGCCTTAGAGATGAGATCCAGTATCGGATCCAGAAAGGATGATTGAAAGAGTTCATCGACCTTGGGGACATGCATCCTCAAGGAAAAGAAACAATGGAAGAAATGGAAGACATGACTCCTGACATGGTATGTGTCCTCCACGGAACAAGCGAGAATAGTCAGTACTCGAATCGCTCACTGAAGAAATCGGTTTGGGAGCTGCAGGTCAGATCGAACTATTGACACTAACTTGTACAACACGTACGGGAGGGGAGAAAGGTCCCGAGCTAACGTTCACAGAACGGGACATGAAGGGTGTCTGCTTCCCACACAACAACGCACTAGGCATCTCGGTAGGGATAGTGAACTGAGAAGTGAGAAGATCACTGGTGGACACATGCATCTCCGTCAACGTACTATTCTTAGACGCATTGCTGAAAATGCAACTGACAGAAGGAGAACTAACACCTTCAAATCAGGTCATGTTTGGCTTTAACGGAGAGAGTTGCTACTCAATCGGTAAAATTACACTGCCGATAGTCACAGGGCAACCAGGCTCACAAAGATCTTGATGATGGAGTTCTCAGTTGTAGACACCCACTCTGAGTACAACGTAATCTTGGGCAAACCTTGATTACACCACATGGAGGCAGTTGTCTCCACCCAGCATCAGTGCCTCAAGTACCAGTCAGACAATCAGGTAGGGACAATCAGAAGACACCAGACTATCGTTCTGGAATGTCACTACGCCTCAGGCAGGTGGTCGGATAGCGGAGCACAGATGCCCGGGCAACATGATCTAGACGATGAAAATCCGAATCCAGATAAAGAGGACCCACCAACATCTTCGGACCTTGAAATTCCATCCAGCCCAAGGGGAAGGTCGAATGCTGGGCAGAAGGAATAAGAAGTCGTGGCAGTATACCTGGACAACCTAGCTAACACAAAGGCAGTCAGACATGCTCTATCCTTGACATAGCTCTGGCAGATAAGCTAGCAACACTCTTAAAAGAAAACCAGAGCGTCTTCACCTGGACAATGAAAAACATGGTAGGATCAATCCCACAATAATCACACATAGATTGGTAGTTAATCCTGACTTGAAGCCAGTCCGATAGAAAAGAAAGCCAGTGGCGCTCGAGCGCAACCAGGCCATCAATGAAGAAGTACAAAGACTTCTAAATGTCAGCATGATAAGGGAGTCTCGCTACCCGGAATGGTTGGAGAGCACTGTCCTGGTGAAAAAGAAGAATGGGAAGTGGAGGGTATGCATGGACTATACCGACCTTAAGAAAGCCTGCCCAAAAGACAACTTTCCACTGCTTCAGATAGACCAGATCATGGATGCGATATCCGGGCACAACCTACTCAACTTCATGGATGCTTACTTTAGCTACAATTAGATTAGTATGCACCTGGCGGATCACGAGAAAACCTCCTTCCTAACGAAAATATGCACTTATTACTATCGGGTAATGCCTTTTGAATTGAAGAATGCAAGGGCAACATACCAGCACCTAGTGAACCAAATGTTCAAAGGACAAATCGGAAAGACCGTGGAGGTCTACATCGACGACATGGTAAAGAGCCTTCACTGTCTAATCCACTTGGCGAACCTCCAAGGAGAGTTCACCCAACTCGGGAAGTACCGAATGAAGCTCAACCCCTAGAAATGCACTTTTGGGGTGAACTTAGAGAAAATTTTGGGTTACATACTCAACAAAAAGGGATAGAGGCTAATCCAAAGCAGAGCTCTTCTCGACATGAGACCACCCACAAACATCAGAGAAGTTTAGAGCCCGATTGGGAGGTGACAGCCATAAACAGGTTCATCTCTAAATCTTCAGACATATGCCTCCCCTTCCTTAAAATCCTAAAGGGGACAAAAAAAATCCAACAGGGAGAGCAGTGTGAACATGCCTTCCAAGACTTGAAGGCGTACATGGGAAGCATGTAGCTGTTCTCAAAACCAACTCTAGGTGACTTATACTTATCAGTCTCAGAGCATGTTGTTAGCTTAACTCTGGTACGGGAAGACAAAGGAAATCAGAAGCCCGTCTACTACATCTACAGAACGTTCGATGGGGTGGAGGCTAACTGCCATAATCTGGAAAAACTAGCCTTGGCACTGGTGAGTGGTGACTTCCTTAAAAAAGCTCAGACCTTACTTCCAAGCTCACTCGATAACAGTCATGATCGAGTACCCACTCTGATCAGTAATGCACAAGCGAGAGCTATTAGGAAGAATGGTCAAATGGTCAGTGGAGCTGGGACAGTTTGACATCCATTACACTCCGAGAACAACCATCAAGGTACAAGCACTGGCAGACTTAAAATCGCCAAGTTCACTAGGATGGGAGAATTAGGACAAAAAAACCAGCAAGGGGACGAAAACTCCGAGCCACCCTGACAGGGATGGATTTTGCTATGCAACAGATCATCCAATATGAAGGGAGCGAGAATGGTCTTGTACACCGCAGAAGGGGTCACCCTCAAAATGGCTATCAAATTCGGCTTCCGCGCTTTAAACAACAAAGCAGAGTATGAAGCCTTCCTAGCCAGGCTAAAACTAGCTACAGGAATTGGAGTAGAAGAACTCACAGTGTTCAACGACACCCATGAATGGTGAATTCGATGTCAAAGAAACCACGAATGATGGCTTAGAGCGAGAAAGCAATCAACGACAAAAGGTGGTTCAAGAGGATACTACTCCGTCGCTGCTTAAGGGCATACAACGAGGAAACCAACGACCTGGCCGAAAAGGCCTTGTTCGCACGGAACGACTCTGTTACACTCATAGAGTTCTAGGAGAAGTCAGTCCTAGAAGAAGAAGGCCTCCATGAAACTCTCTCCACTGATGTGAATACCAGCTGGATGAGCCCTGTGATTAGCTACATAAAAGATAGAACCCTCCCAACGGATAAACTAGAGGCCCGCAAGCTGAAAAACAAAGTGGTACTGTACACTTTTCTCAATGATAGGTTGTACAGGAAATCATCGAATGGTTCTTTACTTAGATGTCTGACCCTCAAGGAGGCAAACCAAGTCCTCCTCGAATTCCATGAAAGAGTCTGCAGGAACCACCCAGGAGGAAGGACACTGACTCATAAATCCCTCACACTGGGGTACTATGGGCCAAAAATGTAGCAGGAGGCCAAAGATTTGGTCTGGAAGTGCAATAAGTGTCAGAGGTACACCCCATACACACATATGCCTGCACAAAACCTGGTTTTAATGACCAACCCTTGGCCCTTCGCCCAATGGGCGATGGACATTGTGGGTCCATTATCTACTTTCGAAAAATAAAGTTTCTCTTTGTGGTAGTCGACTACTTCGCCAAATAGGAGGAAGTGGAGCCCCTCTTTAAGATAAGAGAGAATCAGATCAAGAACTTTCTATGGAATTCTATTGTTTATAGGTTCGGAATATCGAAAATCCTGTCAACGACAATGGGACCCAGTTCAAGGGTGGAAAAGTCAAGCGACTTTTCATCCAACTGGGCATCAACCATCACTTTTTCGAGCTGGGTCACCCTCGGGCCAATGGACTAGCACAAGTCACCAACCGAACTATCCTAGAAGCTATCAAGAAGAAACTCAATGCAGTCAAAGGGCTCTGGGTCTCTGAACTTCCAGGTATCCTCTTGACATACCATACCACAAAGAGGACTCCGACTGGATAGACACCATTCGTGCTGGCCTATGGGTTTGAGGCAATGGTTCCAGTATAACTAGCAATACCTACATTCAGAACAAAGGAGTTCATCATGGAGGACAATGACGAAGCTCTAAGAATCGGCTTAGACTTACTCGAAGAGCGGAGAGACGGAGCTTACATCAGTATTGCAACTTATCAACAAAAGATGACCCAACACTACAATAAGAGGGTCAGACCTAAGGAATTCAAAGTTGGCGATTGGGTAATGAGAAAGACCAAGTTGAAACACAAGAGACCCAAATGAGGGCAAGCTAAGCCCGAATTGGGAAGGTCCCTACAAGCCGACTACGAATCAAAAGGCTACGAACCTACTGGCTAGAGAACCTGGATTGAAAGAGTCTGAAAAAGTAGTGGAATGTAGATCACGTGAATAAGTATTATCAGTAAAGGTACTCTTTTGAAAGATTCACATTTCATATAACTCCATACCCAGGAACAACCTAGTCTGATTTATGGACCACGGTGGCACCTACGCGGACCGAACCTAGTCCATGGATGGTTCACCGCACGCAGGTGAGTCCCGTCCATGGACATATCACTACTCCAGAGATAGCCTAGTCCTCCTCAGGACCACAATGGCACAACTACGGAGTGGACCTAGTATATGGACGGTCCACCGCAAGTGCGCGAGCCCAGTTTTCGAATGCCTCACCGCTTCCTAAGGAGCATGGTTGAATACAGGGACCACAATTGCGCACAGGCGGCCAAGCCTAGTTCTTTTCAGGATGACGACGACTTGACGCGTAAGTAACCTAGTCCACCTTAGAGCCAAGGAATTCCAGTGCGGAACAGACTCAATCCATGAATAGTCCACCGCAAGTGGGCGAGTCCAGTCTTCGGACAACTCACCGCTCTATATGGAACCTTATCTAAATAAGGGGGCCACAATGGCACACAGGCGGCCAAGCCTAGTCCTTGTTAGGACGACGACTTGATGCGTAAGTGTCCTAGTCTGCCTTAGAGCCAAGTAACTTCAGTGCGGATTTGACCCAGTCCATGGATAGTCCACCGCAAGAGGGCGAGTCCAGCCTCTTGACAACCCACCGCTCTCTATGGAACCGGATCTGGAACGGGGGCCACAATGGCGTACATGCGGCAAACCTAGTCCTTTTCAGGACGACGACACTTGACGCGTAAGTGACCAAGTTCGCCTCAAAGCCAATGAACTCAAGTGCGGACCAGACCCAGGACAGTCCACCGCTAGCGGTGAGTCCAAGTTTCTGGACAACTCACCACTTCCTATGGAACTTGATCTGATTACGGGGGCCACAATGGCGCACAAGAGGTCAAGCCTAGTCCTTTTCAAGTCGACGACGACTTGTCGCATAAGAGACATAGTCCAGAGCAAAGGAACTTTAGTGCGGTCCGAACCCAGTCCATGGACAGTCCATCGCAAACAGGTGAGTCCAATTTTCGGACAACTCACCACTCTCTATGGAACCTGATCTGAATACGGGCCCACAATGGTGCACACCCAGCCAAGCCTAGTCCTTTTCATGACGACAACAACTTGACGCATAAATGACTTAGTCCCTTTCAGTGCCAAGGAACTTCAGCACAGGCTGAACCCAGTCCATGGATAGTTCACCACAAACGAGCGAGTCTAGTCCCTGGACAACTCACTGCTCCAGAGATAGCCTAGTATTCCTCAATAACTAAGGCAATACACATGTTGACGTGTCCAATTCTTAGACGACTCAACGCATTCAATTGTTCTATTCAATACAGATCATGACAACACTCTGATCGCTAAAAATCAACAAAACAAGGAGTCAGAATATGGTCTACTCCACTTCCGCTTTAGTTCTCTACAGAGCTAAATAACAGTACTTCAACAAGCCAACTCCTACTAAAAAAACGAGCAACCTGCAAGACATGGCCAACCTACAGGAAGATCACTCTTTAGTGACTTTGCTATCATTGTCGAATCATGCTGACTACACAGGTTCGATCAAGACCGCACGCGTGTCCTTCAGAAATAGGTCAGCCCAGTCCCTACTCAGGGTTATAATAGTTTCATTTTTTTTTACAGTCAAGAAGATTTATTCACACAAGCCAATATGATTCACAATCATTTAGAGCATACAAAAAAGTGAATTCAGAGAAACATATTTTATTGATCATCAAAAAGTTTTCACAAAGCTTGATCAACTGGCCAGTATAAAGGGTTCACACTATAAGTATCTGAGCTTGGTGCAAAACAATGCGCGAGTAAGGATCCGCTGGAACACACGTCGAGGTTTTGCTCCGCCAATCTACTTTCAGAAGCGAACTTGGAAGTGAAGCAAAAAGGAACAATCACCCAAAGTTGGATGCTAGTGTTATCTCCCAAAAAAAGTGGTGGAAAAAACATGGGAGCAACAGAAGATGGAAGACAAACTTGACCCCTAAGGGGATGTCTGTACTTCTTCTACTCAATATAAGAAGAAATTTTGAGGTCCCATGGAACCACTAAAAGCTCACTCAAACCAGGTGGCTTCATCCAATAGTAGGTCTTGTCACGACTCATCACTGCAAATGTTAGAACATTCAGAGATCCTTCTTCATCCTCTGAAGAGGTCAAAACACATCCTCTGGAAATGCACATTTGAGGAACATGCTCTACAATGTTCATGGCAATGCCTGACCTTATGAGGACCATTCTATATATAGGCAGGACAATTCACATAAGGAAGTCACCCAACAGTCGCGTCGGTATTAAATGCTACACGGGAAATGAGGGGGCGATGGTCCCAAGTACAACTGCACCAGTCAACATTCATCGAATTATTGGAACTGCACGCAACCCAATTAACTGGGGAGTTGCTGATGAGACATCAAACAGTCACTCGATCACAGCCGTACAAGTGGCATGGACTAACCCGAGCATGTAAAAGGTAGTCCCAAGCGAACCCATGTGCAAATCTACTGTTCAGCTCGTAAATCAGGCACCCAGGCCGAAGACACACCTAACCCAAAGGCACGGGTCTTAGGTTTTGGCCCAGGACAATAAGGCCCGAACAATGAATCTCATAGGTGTCACAAGCTCGAGATCCACTTGCACGAAATCAACTCTAGCCCAATCAAGCATTGGGTCCTAAATAGAGCCCAGTACCGAAGAAATCAGCCATGACCATTTAAGATCTTATGTGAGATCTTCTCCTTCCATCACACCCTCGATCACAGGAACAATTGGGGAAGAAAGACTCGCTATAAGAGTCGGTGAAATGAGGAAGAAAGGTAGATGCACATATACGCAAGTATACACTACAATTTTACATGCAATCTTCACTCTTCTCGAACCGGTATCTGACTTAAGCATCGGAATGCCTTCGGCCACCACAATGGTGGTCCTGGGCTTAATTGCTGCTCTTTTTGCATGTTAAATATTATCGAGATCGGCGAGGACATATCTGAACGCATAGTCTAGATTGTGTGAGAATTGGATGATTGGATCACCGTTCAATTTGCTTTGAATTTTTTGACATGATCATCAAAATCATAGGGTGTTCTTTCCTTGTCGGGGAGGGCTTGTTGAGATGGTTCAAAATTCAAATTTGTCTTGTCAAGCGTAGTTTTAAGGATTTGAGAATTTTACTGTCTATTTACAAACCCATTTTACGGAAAATCTTGGAACCTTACTCTCCAACATTCCTTTGAGACGTAAATGTGATGTTAAGTTAGTTTCTTGTTTCCTTGTTGATCTAGTCCATTCTCTTGAAAATTTCTTCAAAGTTTTGAGTAAAGAAAGACAATGTTATGGGTTTATGTGTTTAGGACATCCACCAAACATCTAACATTGCATCTGATGTTTAGATTGTCTTTATTGTTTGATTTTTACTTCTTGTTGATAGAATTTTGTGTTATATAACAAAAAATGATAAATATTTTTTTGTGTCATGTAACAAATGATGCTAGTGATGATAATGTGATGGACTTGGACTATTATGCATCTCGCTCTTTTGGATCTTCATCCATGAATCGACCCGTCTCTTTTCAGAAAGGTAACAGATTGTCATTGACCAAAAATTTAATTCCAAACTCGATTTGTTAGTGAAGGCAGTCCTGGAGATTGCTAACTCATTGAAGAAGACGATTGCGATATACTGAGTACACGTTTAAGATCTATTCCAAGCATCTTAAGGACGATGGTCTTAGATGCTATAGAATTGTTTAGGAAAAATCAACTTTGATCAACACTTTCTTATTCCTAAATCCTGAGGAAAGAGAAGAGTGGTTACTGAGGAAGCTTGGTTATTAAAGATTTGGATATAGTTAATTAGAAAGTAGATGATTTATGTATATTGTTGGATGACTTGCATTACTTATAAAACTTCAATGTTGATGTGTAGTACACCTTCTACATGCCAATGTAATAAGTATGTAATATTTTGGATAATCTGTTTTGGTTCACATGTTTTATAATTTTGTGTTTTTTTTAGTTTTGATGGGTAATAAAGGCTATATGTCCCTACTTTCTTTATATGGCGTATATTCGATTTATTTGATATAATAGCAACTTAGGCCTAAAACAAATTCATCAATGAAATCAACATTGAAAAATTAGGTAAATTATTTTAGGGGTGGGCATCCCATCCCGCGATCCTGAACCCGTCTCGATCTTGTCCCGTCCCGATTTTGGGTCATTTTGGAATTGATCAAACTCATCCCGATCCCGTCCCGATCTAGACTGGGATGGGATCGGGATGAAGATTTTCAATCCCGCCTATCCCGTCTCAAATTTATTTATTTAATAATTATTATTATTAATTTTAATCAAAATACTCTTCTAAATTAAAGTTTAGGATGTGTTGAAATTAAATCAATGTAAGATGAAATTCTATATGAAATCTAGGTCAATTGAATCATTAATTCTAAATGAAATTTAATATTTATTTGCTTTCCAAAAAAAGTTTAATATTTATTTATTTAATATTTATTATTCTTTATGATGTAAGTTATATGTATATAAATTTGACATTATTGGTGTGTGAGTAATGTGAGACAAAACTATTTTTGTTATTTTTTTATTGGATGACTATTTAGTACGTGCTCATCTCGTCCCATCTCGTCCCGTCCCGATCCCGTTCGAGATGGGATGAGGTCGGGATGAGGTCTATCCCGTCCCGATTCCGAATGAACGGGATGGGTCTATCTCGTCCCGTGCCCACCCCTAAATTTTTTTTTTCTTTTGTGCAAGCAAACCGTGGAAAAAAAATTGAGTTAAAACTTTTTCACATTTTTTGTTTGTTTTCACAATAAATTTTGTTTTATACAAAAAAAAAAAAAAAAAAATTCCAAAAATCAAACACTCCCTTTATCTTTTCCCACTCTAAAACGGGAATTCAAAACTTAGACATGATACAACAGAAGCAAAAGCTCAAGGAGGCGATTGGACTTACTTTACACTCGTGGGTACGCTGGAGGCGAAGCTTATACTCGTCTTGTTCTCGAATGCACTCGAAGCAACGATGTCTTTCAAGCTAAGAGACTGCAGTCTCATATGGAGTTCCACTCATTCAAACCCAACAACACATTTCTACAAAATGCCAAGTCCGGAAAAATCTTGGACACTTTGAACCTGTTCGACAAAATGTCTAGCAGAGACGTTTTCTCATGGAATGCTCTATTTTCAGCTTATTCAAAATTGGGCCTCGTAGAAAATTTGCAGGAAGCTTTTAATTCTATGCCTGTCCGTGATTCTGTTTCTTATAATACAGTAATTGCTGGTTTAGCAGGAAATGGGTGTGAGAATGCATATGAGAAATGTTTTTGTGTTCAAAGTAATTGCTGTATTATAGGAAGCATCATTATAGGAAGCATCATTAGAATGCAAAGGGATGGTTTGAAGCCGGTGGAGTATACATATGTGAGTGGTTTGAAGGCGTGTTCAAAGTTATTGGATTTGGAAAGTGGGAAGCAAATTCATGGACAGATTGTTACTGGTAGTTTGGGTGGAAATGTTTTTGTGTGGAATGCTTTGATTGATATATATGCTAAGTGTGGTGAGATTGATCGCGCTAGGTGGGTGTTTCATAGAATGGTTGATAAAAATGTGGTATCTTGGAATTCAATGATCTCGGGTTATTTGAGAAATGGGAGGCCTGAACAATGCTTGGATTTGTTTGGAGAGATGAGAGTGTTAGGTTTCAAGCCGGATCTTATTTCTGTCTCTAGTATTCTTGGGGCTTATTTTCAAAGTGGACTCGTTGAAGATGCAACGAGGTTGTTTAAAACAATGAAAGAGAGAGATGGTGTTTGTTGGACAGCAATGTGTTACGATCCTTGTTATGGACTTTCCCCTCCTGGACAGCTCGGGCTTTTGGGAGAATTGGTTGGTTCATAACAATTGGTATCAGAGCCAAACCCCACATCCAAGGTTCGAATCCCGGCAGGGGCAACCTATAGGCTGGATTAAAATAATTTAGCATTATGTATGGGCATAGTGCTAAGTTGTTGAATACTGGATGGGCGGGCCCAGTGTCGATAGAGTGGGCCGACGAGGACGTCGGCTTTGGAAACGTGGGGCAATGTTACGATCCTTGTTATGGACTTTCCCCTCCTGGACAGCTCGGGCTTTTGGGAGAATTGGTTGGTTCATAACACAATGATGGTTGTATGCAGAATGGGAGAGAAGAAGAGGCTTTATTGTTTTTTCATGAGATGTTGTACACAATTGCATCCATGTTAGCATCTGTGCTCGGTTAGCCTCTTTGGATCATGATAAAGCAATTCATTGTAAAGCTTTGCATACTGGAATTGAAGGTGACTTGCTCGTGTTGAGCACTCTAGTTGATATGTATTCAAAATGTGGGGAAATTATCGAAGCTTGGTTTGTGTTTGAGATGATGTCAGTTCGGAATGTTGTCTCTTGGAATGCCATGATTGTGGGTTATGCTCAAAATGGGCGTGATCAAGAAGTTTTGGCACTTTATGATAGAATGTTAATGGACAATTTCAAACCAGAAAATATCACCTTTGTGGGCGTTCTATCTGCATGTAGTCATATTGGGTTGATCGAATCTGGTTGGAGGTATTTTCGTTCTATAAGTGAATTGCATGGAATGACACCCACATTAGATCACTATGCATGTATGATCAATCTCCTTGGCCGTGTAGGGCAGATGGAAGAAGCACTGGAATTAATTAAAAGTGTACTGAGTAAACCTAATCAAGTAGTTTGGTTGACCGTTTTATCTGTTTCTAGATATAACAATGACATTGAAATCGCAGAGATGGCGGCAAGGAATCTTTTTGAACTAGACCCATTGGATGCAGGGCCTTATATCATGTTGTCTAACATGTATGCTGCTTCAGGAAGATGGAAGGATGTGGGATCAATGAGATTTCTAATGAAGGACAGAAATATACAGAAGATTGCAGCTTATAGCTGGCTTGATGTCAATAATGAGGTCCACAAGTTTGTATCAGATGATCGAATGCATCCGCGAAGTAGCGATATTTACAAAGAATTGAGAAGACTAATAAAGGAAATGAAAAAGGTTGGTTTTGTTCCTAATATAAACTTGGCTTTCCATGATGTTGGGGTCGAGGAGAAGGCCGACTCTGTCAATTATCACAGTGAGAATCTTACTCTTGCATTTGGGTTGATCGGCAAGCCCCAAAGTACTGCACCAATTAGGATACCAAAGAACATACGTGTTTGTGGGGACTGTCACATGTTTATGAAATTCGTATCAAAGAGCATCGGAAGACCTATTATCCTGAGAGATTCAAATTTATTCCATCATTTTGTGGATGGACAGTGCTCTTGCAAGGACTACTGGTAATTGGTGAAAAATGGGTTTGCCTTATTGAAGGTTGAAGTTCCTAGGAGAATAAATGATGAATATCCCATTGCGCAGTTGTGAAGGATCTTTCAGAAAGTGATGAAGATATGGAGGTTTCAGAGGGTGAGTCTAGTAACAGTTGATGAAAACTACTTTCCAATTGATGTGGCCTGTTTTACAAGCCCGATATCAGCTGTCTCAAATTTCTGGGAGCTGCCCAATGTATGTCGTACAGATTTCATTTTGCAATACTTACTTTACAATGACTGAAATGGTCAACTCCAATAACCGTCTACTTGCAAATGTAAGGTATCAGATAGTATATATTATATCAATTCAGAGACATCCTTAAAAGTCGTCAAGATATGGTGTTTTTCAGTTTGGAGTGAAGGCCATATATATGTTTGGGTTTGTGCAGTTATAGGCTCAGCAGCATTTGACAACTTATCTGCTGACTGCAGTACAGGGTAAAGAACAGAAGCAATGCTGTTATATTTGTTGCTCGAGTAATGTCTTGAAGGGGTTCTAAAAGAAACTTAATTATCTATATGAGGTGAATATGAGCAAAAAACTACAGGAGATGAAACAACAATTGAATGGCATTAGAAATTTCCAGACCAAGGGGGTCGGTTGATGGGAATGAAGAATTTCTAGAAAGTTTAGAGACATGACGAAGAATGAAGGGTTTTATATATTCCTCTCAAAATAGTGGTACTATCTGATTCAACTATTTGCAAGACAAGGAAACAGGTATTTAGGATGCATTTTGTAGCATTAGAAGAGGTGTTGCCTCAGGTGAGATTTATTTCTTATAAAAATTCATCAATCTAACTGATTTATATAGAAATAGAACGTAAATAAAAGTTAACTTTCTTGCTGATAAAGCAAGATATAATTCATTAGGGAGAGAAATCAAAATCTGAGCAGTCATTCTCATTGCTTATTCAAACCACTTTTTTGCTTGAATTTGATGAAGTTTGATTCATGGTTAAGATCTGTTTTGAAGGATACCAATTCTTGAGAGTTACCATAATTGGTTGTGGGTTGCATATTCCAATATTAACTCTTAGACGAGTGATAAACCAAAATTATGGTAATTCCAGGATCCCTATGTTAGGTTTCGTTTAGGATTTCATTTATTCGGGGATTGTTGATTTTCCCTGGGCAGAGGATTAAATTTGATTGGATAATAACACAGATCTTTCCTTGGTTTCCTCAATAATTCAAACGCTTGAGAAATAGATTGTGATTCATTTCTCTTGTGCACATACTCTGATAGAATCTCCATTAACTGTTCTCGTTTATCGCCATTTCAGTATGGATCCCCATTCCTCATCTCATTTGCAGTTTGTAAATAAGCAAGAGAAGGACAGTCTTACAGTTATTCAGCCTAACTAGTTTTTGCACCATTGTCTCCTCTCCCCTCTCCCCTCTCCAAACTACCAATGGTCCCCCCTCTCTAAAAGCACGGCCCTCAAGCCCATTGCTTGATGTTCAATGCGAGTGAGCCAGTGGATGCCTGAAGTTTTTGCTTGTTCAGATGGCACAAGCATATTTTGCAACACTCCACTCGGCATAGATAAAGTGATTTAAGTCGGCTGCGATAATTCAACAAATGGATCACGGCATTTATGGAAAGACAGTTCTTCAACATGAGGCATGGTAATCACATTCCTGGTACCAGATGATGTGTGCTTGCCCAGTTGCCTGATTCACTAGCTAAGCATAACTAGTCTTGGTGGTCAACTTCATTTCTCAGGCCTTCGAATCTGTTCCTGGCTTCCAAACCGAAATCTTCCAGAATTCTATGATCCTTCAATCAAGGCTGGGTATGAATGCGTGCCATTTTAACTTGTGAATCACATTTTAGCTTAGAGTGTGTTTGGTTGAAAAGGAAAATTTTCCAAGAAAGTTACCAAAAGTGAGAAGGGAAAAAGAAGAGAGGGGGGGTGGTGGGGGTTGTTGTAAAGAATGTTTCCCCAAATTGTATGATCATCTTCAAGCTCAACGTGGAAATTTTTTTTCCCACTTTCCCTCCCTTTTTTTATTTTTAATTAATTATTTTTTTTTTCAAGTTTTTCCATGGTGAAATTTCTCTGCAGGACAATGTTGGGTTCGGTGGAGCAATCCGTGGAAGTCCCCTGTGTAGCACAAGGAGAGTTGCATGCTTGCATTATTGAAATTTTGAGCCGGTGCAACAATTGAGAAATTTGCTTGATCATATTTTCCGAAGCTGTGAAGGCTGTCTTTGGGAGATTGTTCTCATGGTTTGGATGTACATTAAACTTCTGAATGGAAAGTGGGTGCATATGTTTCATCTTTCCTGTGTTTCATATGTATATCCACGGCATATGTTTCATCTTTCCTGTGCTTCATTTGTATATCCATGGATAGATAGATGATATCGCTTTGAGTTTGCATCTTGTGATCCTGTATGGTAAACGAGCACAAAGATATGTTCAACTGTATAGGTTGTTAGCATGCTTAGGCCTTATAATGGACAAATCCATCTTGTGATCCTGTATGGTAAAGGAACATAACGATATGTTCAACAAGTGTAAAATTGAGTCATTGTTTATAGCAAAAGACCCTTGCTAGGGTTTTGGTGAAGTTTGTATCTAAAAATGGATGAGTTTAGTGAAAATGATGTTGGTAGGCTTCAAGATGATAATGATGCAGTTGAGAGTCAACATTGCACTCCATTTATATGTGTGAAGATCAACATTTTCAAGACAAAGAACGACCCACTTCACTCGAGGTACACTCTCAAAACTCTCAACTTGAAATGATCTTGCATGGGTATTTTTTTTGTTGTCATTATCGTAATATCATATTTAATTTTCTTTTTGGTTTATTTGAAGCAACATTGTTATTTTTAGGTTTAGTTGTTAATATTTGAACCATAAAACTTTCTTATTTTTAGGATTAGTTTGATTGATCGATTGTTGTTATTTTGTGCACAAAATGTCATCGCCGATCTAATAGATTTCGAGATGCCTTCACATGACGATTCAGAGACACTTAAAGCATATTTGAAAATATGAACCTTCTAGAGGTAAATTTTGCTCAGAGTGATTTTATTCATTACCTTAATATATGATTAGAATAATAATTTTTTTATTTACTTAATGTAGAATGATGATGATGATGCTGATGCTGATGCTGATGCTGATGCTGAAGCGAATGATGAACTAGCACTGGAAGAATTAGTCAATGATGGTGGCTTGTTTATGATGGAAGAGGTAAGGTTAATTCTTGTAGGCATGTCACTGTTTAGTGTTGTTTCACAAGTTCATTGATTAGTGTTCCTAACATCAGTATGCATTATTTATTTTGTAGGTATTTCCATCAAAGTCATCCTTAATAGCTTGGTGTCAAGGTGTTGGTAGGGAGAAAAACATAGTTCTCATTATCACAAATTCGGAACCTGCAGATAGCAGACGTAAATAAAGGATTCACTTGGGATGTGAGAGGGGAGGGAAAATCAAGAAAAATAAAAAACAAGAATTGAAGGTTGGTCAGTTCAAAGAAAGTGGGGGTGCACATTCTAGTTGAGAGGGGTGCTACAAGGTAACGATCGTTGGAAACTGCAAGTGACCTGTGGAACCCACAATCATCCACGATCAAAATATTTTCTTGGTTGTTCCTTTGCTGGGAGACTGAATGAAGCACATATGGCTTATTTGCATAACATGTCCACATCTGGTGTACCCCTTCAGTACATATTGTCCGGTTTGAAAGAGATGTTTTCTAACAATGTTTCATATTTGAAGATTGTTTACAATGTCATTCATCAACTAAAGATACTCCAACTGAAAGACATGACAACTTTGCAAGCCACAATGCACTTGTTGAGCGAGAATGGTTATATTGACTAGTATACAATAGATGATCAAAATAGAGTCACCAATATTTTCTGGTCTCATCCCGAGTCAATTTTACTGGCTAAGTGTTTCCCAACGGTGATGCTTATGGACTGTACCTAGAAAATGAATCGCTACAAGATGTCATTATTTGAGGTTGTAGTTGTGATGTTAACCGACAAGACTTTCAATATTGGTTGTTTTATGTCATCTGAAAATGAACAGTCATACACCTAGGCATTAGAAAAACTACCGGGAGTGTTTGAACCAGACAATTTGCCAAAAATGTTTGTGACTGATAGAGAGTTTGGATTGAAGCCATTGAGCGAGCCTTTCCAGAAACAAGAAGGTTGTTGTGCTGGTGGCACATAAATACAAATGTGAAAAAGAATTGCAAAAAAGAATGTGAAGATAATGAATGATGGAACAAGTTTATTGTATATTTCTCGAATTTGTATAGATCAGTTACAGAGCAAAAATGCAACAAGAACATTATTGAGTTCGAGAGAAGACAAACATCACATCCCAAGTGTTTGGACTATTTGAGGACTGTTTGGTATCCGCATAAGGAGTTCTTTATGAATGCATGGACCTACACTTTCATGCATTTTGGCCAATGGACAACTGGTCGCATTGAATGTACACACTCCAGGTTGAAGAAAAGTTGGAGAATTTTCAAGGCACATCTTATAATGTATGGACAAAAATATATAACATGATCCAAGTCCAACTTGTAGAGATTAAAGCGTCATTCAGAAAGTCTCATGAAGGTCAAGAAAGAGCATATTCTTTCCTTATTTGAAAAACTTCATGGGTCTGTGCCTCATAAGGCTCTGGACTTGATGCTATCTGAAATTGGTAGGTCTGGTGATGAATTTGTGGGCGCCGAACCAGTCAAGTGTCGATGTGTGATGATAACCACTCATGGGTTGTCTTGTGCTCATGAAATGACACAATATTTCACTCTTACTGGTCAACTTTCACTGTCTATGTTACACAAGCACTGGATGCAACTTGGCAAAACTCCTCTTCATGCAACTGCGAATGTGATTATAGATCCAGTGGTAGACACCTTTAAGCAAAAGTTCTTAGAATCCACTCCTGATCAACAATTGGTATTGAAGAAGAAATTGCTAGATTTGAGTTGCCTTGATTCGTGTGTCATGATTGAACCAACTGAACCTATAAAGGGCAAGAATAGACATGAAAAATTGAAATTGTCTAAGCATGAGAAGTTCACGAAAATGGATCCCTCTGGTCATGAGTACGCGAAGACACAAGAGGAGCTTAGAAGTCAAGATAGTGTTTTTAAGCCAAAAGGGAAGGCGCCGAAGTGGAAAACTACGTTTGTGAAGCAAATTCCTTTGTGGATTCGGGATTATGTTGAGGACATTCATAATATACTTGTCGATCGTCATTGTGGATTCAGATGCATAGGCAACTTCTTAGGCTATGACGAGAAGATTGGTTGGAGGCAAATGAATAATGAGTTACTAATGGAGCTAGAAGGTAGTCATGACTTGAATGTGGAATGACGGGGGGAGTGGGGAGGGGATGAAGACTGTAAAAGATGCTCTGACGATTCCCAAAGGGGTTGTACGCATTCCAAAGGAAAAATGGTTGATTCAACCAAATATGTTAGAGCTGGTAGCCAACCGTTATGATTGTGTGTTATGGGAACTAGTGCAATACATGTTTTACATATGTTCCGTCAGCGTCAAACTTGAACAACATATGGATATGTTTCATTGCACATCTTCACACGAACACTTTGTCTTGCTTTATATGACATCAAAGCCACCATTGCCCCAGACTGTACTAACTTGGCATTTTCGCATGTTAGAAGCAGTACCATGGAAGACTTCATTCGATGGCCAACTGTAGATAGGTGACGTGATGGTTAAGAAGTACAATGCATCCAATGAAGAAGTCGGAAATGGTCGTTCACATTGATGATTTAACCACATTTTGTAACTTTTTGCAAATTTTGTAAATGATATGTATACATACGGTGATCAAATTGTAACAGAAGTCAACTTTTTTGTACCCTTAACTTGTATCTCTTTCATTATTAAATATCAACAAATTATATTTTATGTTTCATGAAGATTTGTATTAGTTTTGCATTTTATGGATGACTAGTTGTATTTATGTTTTATATCATGCTAAAAGTTAACTTATATTTATTTAAACATAAGAAAAAAAATTCAGATTGAAAAATTAAACGCACGAGTTCAATTTTTTTTTACAGCAAAAAAATTTGATTGCTGTCAAAAAATTTCGACCGCAAATGCACAAGACGCTGCGAGTATGACACATAATCGCAGTAGCCGGTGCGAACCGAGTAAAACCACTCGTAACTTAAATTGCGTTTGGTGTCTGAAAACCAATCGCCAACAAAGGTAGCAGATTATGTGAACATAAATTTTACCATTGCAACGACTACTACGATAAGGAGATTCAAGTTCACATAAACCTCTACGGCATGACAGATTTTACACTTTGTCCATTTTTTGAATTTGACTTTATTTTTATTTTTTCAATTCTTACGGATTTGATACACTATTGGCATATTTGATTTATTTCAAAACCCCAATTTGGACAACCCCAACTTGAGAAGGTTAAAAGTGAGGTTTTGTAATAAATCAAATATGCCAATACTGCATCAACCCCATAGGAATTGAAAAAAAAAAGTCAAATTCAACAAATCAGAAAATTGGACAGAGTGTAAAATCTGTCCAATCGTAGCAGAAGCTGCAATGATCTCTATCCTAATCACAACTTCCATTGCAATTGACAGATTTTACACTGTCCAATTTTTTGATTTTTTTTTTTTCAATTCCTAGGGGTTTGGTATAGTATTGGCATATTTGATTTTTTACAAAACCCCACTTTTGACTTTTTCAAGTAGGGGTTGTCCAAATTGGGGTTTTGAAATAAATCAAATATGCCAATACTGTATCAAACTCATAGGAATTAAAAAAACAAAAAAAATATTCAAATACAAAAAATTAAAAAAATTGGATAGAGTGTGAAATCTGTCTGATCGCAGTGGTTCATGCGAACTTGATTCTTATGATCGCAATAACAGCTGCGATGGTAAAATTTATGTTCGCATGATCCGCTACGTTTGCTGAAAATTGGTTTTTAGGTACAAAACACGTTTTAGAGTGCGATTAGTATTACTTTGTTCACAGCGACCACAATGGTTGTTTGTATCAAACTCACAACGGCTCGTGCATTTGTAGACAGAAACTTCAGTTTTTACAAATAAGTGACTTTGTGTCCAAATTTTCAAGTTATTTAATAGAATTTATTACTTTTACTTGCACTACAATTTACTTTGTTACCATTACTGAGATATACATAAATATTAATGAGAATCATAGTGCGAAATCATAATTAATTTCATAAACGTATAATCATTACATTTTCATTAACTAACTACAAAGATTATAACAAACAAAATTGTATTATCAAAATTTTAAATATCAAGTCCTCTTAGTCTTTTTCCAAGGTTCAGTTTGAGTGATATTCTTCTCATGCCTCTTCTTTGTTTTTCCCTTAACACCACCACTAGCAAGAACATATTCACTGTCATTAGCACCACCACCCCCTTCCCCTACCTATACCACCAGGACCATCAAAACCACCACAATCACCCCTTCCTCTATCACCAGCACCATCACTCATTCCTCTACCACCCGCCCCACCACCACCATCAAACCTTCCTCTACCACCACTACCACAACCATCACTCCTTTCTCTACCACCAACACCTGCACCATCATTAGACCTTCCTTTACCACCACCACCACCATCAAATCTTCCTCTACCACCACCAGCACAACGCCACCACCCCTTCCCCTACCACCACCTACAACACTACCACTTGGAGCACCACCACTTGAGGCACCACCACCATCACCAGTTAGACCAGTTTGTTGCTCTTCCTCATTATCTCTGAAGAAGGCAAAATGCGTAGACATTTGTCTTAGCAGGTCACCTACTTTCTTTTGCCTCATGAGCAACACAATCTTATCCACATTCCCTTTTTTAATAGAGTCGTCCACCAACTGAAAAGCCTCATCAACGAACTTGTTCTACAATGAATTGATCTTAGTAAAAAAAATCAATTATGTATTTCAAATGTGAGCAAATTTGATAAATTATAGATCAATTATCCAATTGTGAGATATGAACAATTGATTTTTTAAGGGATGTGTCCACTTAGTCGTCGATGGTTGGATGAGTGGATGGCTAATGTTATGAAATCACTCCAAGTAGTTCTTGCTGCAATCCCAAGGTAGCTTCACTGGCGCACCTTGGTTTTCAATTGACATGAGATGATTCTGCCAAGTTGCAGCAAACGAAAACAGTATCTTGTGTTTCATCTAGTAGTTGTTGCCAGATCTACTTATGTTATTCATTTTGGCTTGAATAGGGGGATTTGAAATGACTTATACATTTCCCGTCTGTCTCATCACTCGATCTGGGTGATATGATTCTTTAACATCAGGGCATAACAAACATCCTTGGAACCATGTAATATTGTGAAGTGGAGTTTTTCGCTTGGATTCTGCATAGAGTCCTAAATAACCTGACAATACAAATAGGAACTTATTAAATTACCTGAGATGAAACATGAACTTAAATGACTAACTTTTACCTCCCCAGGATACATGTCATCAAGATGCTTCCTAAGAATCAAAATTTCTTCACTCACGACCCCGTTAAGTTGAGGGCAATCCCCACTTAGCCATGGTGGGGAGACGATCATTCCACGAGGTTGGGACCGTACCCTAAAGCCTAAAGTGATCGTATATCCAACACTACAAAAAAAATTAAACATATCAATATATTAGTTCAATATTTGAAACACTAAAAATATAATTAACTGAACAATTAACCTAAAAATTGTACCTCCAAAAGCGGCAGATATTCAGATATTTGTTTGGTACTCGCTCTGCTAACACAAACAAGTTGAAGATACACGAACACCAAAGTTCCAACTCCTCATGCAAACTTTCCAACATCATCTACCTTCAATAGTGATGATACATAAAAACGGTCACACCTCTAGGCCATACACGTGTCATGGTGATCTCGATGAAATACAGGCCCCTGGATCAGTCCAGCCCAACACTGAACATGCTCAAACGGTTCTAAACCCACTCAAGTCAGTCCGCCAGGCGGACTCGAACTCTCAGAGCACGCTAGACCCAAACATCTCACAACTATTATTAGTACCCGTAAGTCCTACAAAGGCAAATATCTCGAGGATCAGCTTTGGATGAGCAACTACAACTGCTCTCTCCTTCCTATTACGAAACAAATGCCAGAGTACATTCCACACGGGGAATCTTTTTTATACGGATTGCTCTCGCATTGGAAACTACCTCCAGCGTATCTAGGAGCACAAGGCTAACATGGAACTTCCCTTCTACAACACGACTCCTAATTAGAGAAGGATCTCCACGTAGATCTCTTTCTTAAACTACTTCTACGATGGCCTGGTAGAACCAGGACTCCTTGCACTATAAATAAGACATGGGGTTGGTAAGGTAAGGTACACTACAAATTCCTTGTTACAACATTACACCTTCCTCAGATCTCTGTCTGACTTTAGCATCGGAGTGTCATCGGCCACCACAACGGTAGTCTGTGGCTAACATGTGTTACTTGTACAGGTCAGTAGGAACTAGGTCAAAGCAGGGAGAGAAAAAAATGACTGCATCAGTTTGGCGTCGTCCTTGGGGAGGACAAAGTTCTTAAATTTACACTAATCGTCGTCTCCTTCCAAAATACAGAGAGATGGTGACCACTAGGTCACGCAACGAAAAACCAGGGGATACATCAAATGCTCAGGCTATCCCTACTCCACCCCTTTCATCAGTCGGCTCGGGCTCCTCAGGCTATCCCTACTCCACCCCTTTCATCACTAGCTTGGATCCTCATATTTCGCGCACAGACAGTCGGCTCGGGCTCCCAGAACAGCGGCAGTACCAACAAACCCCAAGGAGCCATTGACCAACGGATTATGTGTGCTTCATAGAGCACACTCTGAGTCCGAATTTTCCAATAGGTCCATTAAAGGTTTCTACGAAATATGAGGATCCAAGCTATACATGGCGAACAACCGATACAACATGGTGGGAAACGAGGCCCATCCGCACCACTGGTATTTATGAAGGAAGATCTCCTGCAGGGCATACAACTCCTACACAATGATGCCCTGGTAATAATGGTTTCTCTGGCCGGCTGGAAAGTAAGGAGATCCTTAATGGACACTGGGAGCTCGATGAACGTTATGTTTTCCACACATTCCGCAACATGCAATTGGAAGAGACAACGTTGACCCCCGATAGTCACTCGATGATCGACTCAGTGGCGAAAGGTTGTTCCCAATGGGAAATATACATTTGACTACAATGGCAGGATAACAGCCAACTCAGAAAACCGTGTTTCAAGAATTCACAGTGATCATCACGCCTTTGGCGTATAACGCGGTCCAAGGAAGACCTTGGATACACCAGATGGAAGCAACGGTCTCCACCCTGCATCAATGCGTCAAGTACCAAACAAGCTGAGCGATCGGTACACTAAAAGGCAACCAGGTAACGGCCAGGGAGTGTCAGTACTTGACGACCCTACCACCCGGCGATTTTGGATATGCGGCTGGTCCAACGGCTGAGGTGACTCCTTACTCTGCCCAAATTATAGGAAGGAAACAGCTGATCCCAGACAATGAGGCACCAGTAAGCCTCGGGGCAGACCCAACGCTGGAAAACCAGAGGAAGAAATCATTACGGTCTACCTTGGAAGTCCTCACAACAGTAAAGCCATTCAGATCAGATCCTGCCTGAACGAGGTAGTGACGAAGCAACTCACGAAGTTGCTGCAGCGTAACCAAGACATCTTCTCCTGAACCATGCGAAACATGGTTGGAATCGACCCGTTGATAATAACCCATCGCCTCGAGGTGGACCCCTCAAAGAAAACTGTCAGACAGAAGAAAATACTCGTGGCTCCCGAAAGAAACGCGATCATAAACAAGGAGGTACAACTTTTACTCAACGCGGGCATGATCAAGGAAGCACGATACCCGGACTAGCTGGCAAACAACATTCTCGTAAAAGAAAAAATGGAAAATGGAGAGTGTGTGTAGATTACACTGACCTTAACAAAGCCTGCCTAAAGGAAAACTTCCCACTCCCCCGCATCGATCAGATCGTGGATGCCACTTCAAGGTGCATCCTACTCAGCTTCATGGACGCCTACTCGGGCTATAATCAAATATTGATGCACCTCCCTAGATTAAGAGAAAACATTTTTCATAACAGAAAATGGGTTATATTGCTATAAGGTGATGTCATTCGACTTAAAGAATGCAGTCGCTACATACCAGCTACTGGTTAACCAGATGTTCAAAGAACAAATCGGCAGGAACATGGAGGTCTACATAGACGACATGCTGGTCAAAAGCCTTCATAGCCCTGACCATGTGCATAACCTCGCTGAAGCGTTCGACCAACTAAGAAAATATCAAATGAAGCTCAACCCACAAAAATGCACGTTCGGAGTCGAGTCTGGAAAATTCCTAAGCTATTTAGTAAACAAAAGGGGGATCGAGGCCGACCCAAAATTGTTTCAGACCCTTCTCGACATGAAAGCCCTGGCCAACATCAGAGACGTTCATAGCCTGACTGGAAGGGTAGCAACACTCAACAGATTCTTATCAAAATCTTCCGACAAGTGCTTGCCTTTATTTAAGATACAACGGGGGAGCAAAGGGTTTTAATGGAACGAAGAGTACGAACAAGCTTTTCAGAGCCTGAAAGCATACATGGGGAGCCCAGAGCTAGCATCAAAGCCAGCGATAGGAGAAACACTTTACTTATACTTGTTTGTTTCCGAACACGCTGTCAGTTCGACCCTCGTATGAGACGACCGAGGAACCCAGATACCAGTATATTACACCAGCAAAACCTTCGTGGAAGCGGACGCACACTATCCGAATCTGGAAAAGTTGGCTCAGCACTAGTCGTATCCTCAAGGAAACTAAGGCCTTATTTTTAGGCCCACTCCATAACGGTCCTAACAAAGCATCCACTCTGCTCGATACTGCATAAACCCGAGCTATCAGGTAGGATGGTGAAATGGTCGGCGGAACTTGGACAGTTTGACATAAACTACGCTCCAAGAACCGCCATCAAAGCCCAAACGCTGGCAGATTTCATTGTTGAGTTCACCGACGGACAAGAACCGAAGTTGGACCACCAGGCCTCGGACACGGATGCCCAAGCATGGATCTTGTGCTACAACGGATCCTCGATTGGAAAGGTGAGCGAAGCAGGGATCACACTATGCTCCCCTAGCGGCTTCACCCTGGAAAAAGCAATCAGGTTTGGCTTCTTAGCTTCAAACAACAAGGCCGAGTACGAAGCCCTCATGTCCGGCCTAAAGCTAGAATTAGGGATCGGTATAGATCGCCTGATAGCTTACAGCGACTCAAGGGTGGTAGTCAACTAGGTCAAAGGGGATTTCAACATCAAGGATCCCCGCATGATAGCCTACCGCGACAAGGTACTTGGCATAATAGGCAGGTTCGAGCTGTGAACTCACGCAGTGCCCCAAAGATGACAACTAAAGAGCCGACGAGCTAGCCAGAGAAGCCTCGACCTTCGATGAAATCTCAAGCGGTTTCGTCGAATATCAAGAACAATCAAGCATCGATGAAGGAGAATATACAATATCTGTGCTGTGAAAACACAACCAAATTGGATGACTCTGGTACTGGAATATATAGCAACCGAGGCCCTACCAACCGAAAAGATTGAAGCAAGAAGACTTCAAAACAGAGTAGCAAGGTACACTCTTCGAAACGACAAGTTATACAAGAGATCGATGACAGGGCCCCTGCTTCGATGTTTGTCGCCTTCAAAGGCAGGTCAAGTCTTGGGAACAATCCACAACGGTATATGCAGGAATCACCCAGGCGGGAGAACCCTCGCCCATAAAGCCCTAACTCTAGGGTACTATTCGCCGACAATGGAGCGAGACGCCCCAAATATCGTTTGCAAGTGCAACAAATTCAGAGGTTTGTGCCATATACCCATATGCTGGCCCAGCCACTGAGTCCAATGACTAGTCCATGACCATTCGCGCAATGAGGGATGGACATCATCGGGCCGCTCCCGACATCGGCTGGTAAAAAATTCCTTCTTGTAGTCGTTGACTACTTCACAAAGTGGGTCGAGGCCGAGCCCCTATCCAAAATTGGGCAGATCCAGATCAAAAAATTCATATGGGCCACAATCATCTACAGATTTGGCATCCCCAGAGTATTGGTTAGTGACAACGAAACTCAGTTCAAAGGTAGTAAGGTCAAAGAACTTTGCATGAGGCTGGGTATCAATCACCATTTCTCCTCACCGGGACACCCTCAGGCCAACGACCAAACGAAAGTTACCAACCGGACGATCCTAGAAGCCATAAAAAAGCACGACGTATCCAAAGAAAAATGGGTTCCAGAGATACCAGGAATACTCTGGGCATATCGAACAACTAAAAGAGCCCCTACCGGATATACACCATTCGCTCTAGCATACGGATCGGAAGCCATGGGTCCGGTAGAACTCGAGGTACCAACCTTTTGGATGGAAGAGTTCAAGCCAGAGGAAACAACGAAGCCTTGCACGTGGGACTAGACCTCCTCGACGAAAAACAAGATCTAGCCTTCACCAAGATAGTCGCCTACAACGGATGGCACAATACTACAACAAAAAGGTCAAGCCATGCGAATTCAAGGTGGGAGATTAGGTACTCAAGAAGACCTAGCAAAACACCAAAGAAGCCAGAGCGGGAAAGCTAAATCCAGACTAGGAAGGACCTTACAGAGTTTCCAAGGTCAACAGGCTGGGAACGTACTGGTTGGAAAACGCTGACGGCGACGGGCTTAAACGACCATGGAATGTAGAACACCTCAAAAAATATTATCAATAAAATATATTGCTTTTATCAAAATTTCCACTATTGTCCGTTACAACCCTCGACCAACCCGGTTATGTCCAGACTCGAATATCACCCCAAAGCATAATCCGCTTCACGCGGATCATGATGGCTGAGAAAGTGGGAGTCTAGTCAACGCTGGTCCGCTGATAACGACGATTCGCCAAAGGAATATTGCTCTCAATACAGTTAATAATCGACGAACTTGCCAGGTAAGCTCAGTTAGTTCACGGCTGATGACGACGACTTCTAGTGCCCAAAGCCTAATCTGCTACGTGCGGATAACGATGGCTGAGGAAGTGGGAGTCCAGTCAGCGTTGGTCCACTGACGACGACGACTCGCCAAGGGGCCATTGCTCTCAATACAGACAATGATCATCAAACTTGCCAGGTAAGCTCAGTCAGTACGACTTTTGATGCCCAAACCCTAATCCACTTCGCGCGGATGACGATGGCTGAGGAAGTGGGAGTCTAGTCAGCGTTGGTTCACTGATGACGATGATTCGCCAAGGAGTCATTGCTCTCAATACAGACAATGATTGTCGAACTTGCCAGGTAAGCTCAGTCAGTTCATGACTGATGACGATGGCTTCTGGTACCCAAAGCCTAATCCGCTTCGCGCGGATGATGATGGTTGAAAAAATGGGAGTCTAGTCAGCGCTGGTCCGCTGATGACGACGACTCGCCAAGGGGTCATTGCTCTCAATACAGACAGTGATCACCAAACTTGCAAGCTAAGCTCAGTCAGTTCGCGACTGATGACAACAACTTTTAATGCCCAAAGCCTAACCCACTTCGCGCGGATGACTATGGCTGAGGAAGTGGGAGTCTAGTCGGCGCTGGCCTGCTGATGGCGACGATTCACCAAGGGGTCATTGTTTTCAATATAGACAATGATCGTTGAACTTGTCAGGTAAGCTTAGTTAGTTCGCGACGGTGCCTAAAGCCTAATACGCTTTGCGCGGATAATGATGGTTGAGGAAATGGGAGTCTAGTCGGTGCTGGTTTGCCGATAACGATGACTCGCCAAGGGGTCATTGCTCTCAATACAGTTAATGATAACCGAACTTGCCAGGTAAGCTTAGTCGATTCGCAACTGATGGTGACAACTTTTGGTGCCCAAAGCCTATTCCACTTCGTGCGGATGCCGATGGCTGAGAAAGTAGGAGTCTAGTCAGTGTTGGTCCGTTGATGACGCGATTTTTCAAGTGATCATTGCACTCAATACAGACAATGATCGCCAAACTTGCTAGGTAAGCTCAGTCAGTTCGCGACTGATGACGACGACTTCTGGTGCCCAAAGCCTAATCCGCTTCACGCGCGGGTCTTGACGGCTAAGGAAGTGGGTCTAGTCAGTGGTAGTCCGCTGATGACAACGACTCGACAATAGATCATTGCTCTCAATACAGACAATGATCGCCGAACCTACGAGGTAAGCTTAGCCAGTTCGCAACTGACGGCGGTGGCTTTCGATACACGAGACCTAATCCGCTCAGTGTTGATCACAAATGCCGAAGGAATAGGAGTAGAAGTCAGCGCTAGTCCGTTAACAGTTAGTAAGACGTTACAGACAATGACTGAGGGAGCCTGGTCAACCCCTAACCAGTAACGATTTCTGCTGGTTAAACCCTAATCTATCACAAAAAACGAAACAAAACAGTAATATATTTTGACTGACGAAGACATGCATCGCACCTAGCAGTGTAAACTCTACGGTCTACAAAGGAACTAAAGTAAACACGACAATATGGGACAAAAACAACATTTTCATTCAAGGAACCATTCTATATATTATCTGTCCAAGAGAGGACATTACAATCATTCTAAGGAGAAACATCATCCTCATCAGTCAGCCTCGCGGTGCCAGAGCCCTCCCCTCAATTAATCGGCCTGAAAGCAACCCTTTTGTAGCGAGTGAAGCCAAGGTCAGTACCGAAATGCTCTTCCCTAATCAGCTCCAGGAGCTCCATTCTACCATGAACGACCTCGGACGAGATTAACGACCTCCTGCCTGACACGTCGAAGTCCACTGCGCCCAACAAGGCCTCATAGTGCGAGCGCTCCTCCGCCAGCAACTACTCCGCCTCCATGGCGCGGCGAAGCACCTCATCAATTGTGGCTTCCAGCAGCTGCCTTTTGACGACCCATTTTGTCTCCGCTCGCTTCTTTTCGACCTCCATGCCCTCGCGGTTAGCGATAGTGCCAAAATTCTGCAATCGACCTTCCAAGGAGTCCGCCCGATAGAGAGCTTCTGAATATGACATCCGCGAAGGTCTTCTCCAAACCAAGAACCCTTCAACGGGCTTCGGGGAAATGTCGCTCTGACAAAAGTTTGCCTCTTCCAATTCAACAAGCTCAAAGGGACTGGGCAAGGTCAGACTTATCCTTCCTCGTACGACGAGCTACCACCCTCTCAGTAGGTGAACCTAACATTGGTTGAGCACTATAAGAACACCGCAGCTGACCGCAACGCGAAACATTGCCTGGCCTTATGACCTCATCAACGAAAGTCAAAGGGAGCTTGAGAAACTCCCTCCCTATCCGCTTCTGACGACCCTTAAACAAAGGAACAACGTCAGAACCAGTATCACAGAAGGAACATATAGAAATATGCACACACTGACGACCAAGAGACTCACAAAGATCAAACTGGAAGTATCGAGACACTCTATGACTCCTGAGCTTGAAGTGACCAGAATCCGCTGAAGCAAAAAACCATTGCTTCTCCCAAGATTCGGCGCTGTTCGTCGCCAGCCGCAGACAAGAAGGACACTTCAACACACAGATACCCCTGGAATCCAATCGAGCCTCGGTCAAATGATGGATCACCGACGAGGTCAAACGGTGGCTAGCGTCATGAGCCCTAAGGAGAATTGCGAGCAGTATCTTGAACCCGCTCGGCACCATTTGAGCGAGAGGCATTTGAAAATGAGTAAATAAGCGCCAGACATCATCTGGCACTGGAAGCCGGAGCCCGGACTTGAACATGCCACAATACAAGCCTATGAACCCATGAGGAGGCACAGTCGGACCTAAAATTCCAAACGCGGGAACAATTTGAAAATCTTTCGGACAGCGGTACAAACTACGAAGTCTGACCAACTCATTTTCGTCGACCAAACTACTTTTGAAGAAATTAATACAAGCAAGGGATAACGGATCCTTGGAAGAAAGTTTAACGTTGTTAGTCATTAGAAGATAGCACAAATAACAATGGGGAAATCCTCCTCAAGACAATAAATATTTATAGGGAAGGTAAACCACACTTTCCCTCATTGAGCAATCACGTTCCCATTAATGTCATGCGCTGCTCAAGACGAACGCTTCGAGTCCACTCATCGCGATAGTACAGTTGTCTTTTCAAAGAGTTAGTGGATCGACTTAACGCCCCACTCACTCGGGGAGGGGGGGAATAGCTGATGATACATAAAAATGGTCACACCTCTAGGCCATACACGTGTCATGGTGATCTTGAGAAAATACGGGCCCCAGCATCAGCCCAACACTAAACAGGCCTAATTGGTTCTAGCCCGCTCAATTTAGTTCGTCGGGTGAACCGAACTCTCACAACACGCTAGGCCCACACGTCTCACAACTATTATCAATAACTGTAAATCCTACTAATGCAAGTATCTCGAAGATCAGCTTCGAACGGGCAACTACAGCTGCTCTCTCCTTCAAATTAAGAAGCAAATGCCAGAGTACATTCACACGGGGAATCTTCCTTATACGGATTGCTCTCGCATTGAGAACTATCTCCCGCGTATCTAGAAGCACAAGGCTAACTGAGAACTTCCCTCGTACAACACGACTCCTAATTAAAGAAGGATTTTCACGAAGATCTCTTTCTTAAACTACGCCTACGATGGCCTGGTAGAACTAGAACTCCTTGCACTATGAATAAGACATAAGGTTGGTAAGCTAAGGTACGCTACAAATTCCCTGTTACAACATTACACCTTCATCAGATCCCCGTCTGACTTTAGCATCAGAGTGTCATTGGCCACCACAACGGTGGTCCGTGGCTCATTGTGTTACTTGTGCATGTCAGTAGGGAGCGAAAAATGACTGCATTAATTAGCAACTTCAAATATTCAGTGCGAACCTTGGTTTCATTCTTATCAGCAAAAATATTCATGTTCAAAAGAAATAACAAGTAACCCCATACAACTTGTTCTTTTGAAGAGAACCACTTGTGCTCACGTTCCCACAACAATGCTTTCAAATAAATTTAATCTCCACGAAACTCAGATTCTTCTGGACATGCTTTTGTGATTCACTATTTTGAATGGTTTATCAACGGTTCGAGACCACTCTTATAGACCATTGAAATTACTTCTTTCGACTCGTTACTAAACCTCCAAACTATAAAATTCTTGTATTGATGCTGACATCTCAACTCGTCACATTCCTACACAATAAAAAAAACTAGTCAGTGTCCAAATAATGTAAAAACAATAAGTACTGCATACTTTTAAAAACTTGAAAATATTATAAATACCTCCTCACCAACCCAAAGTGACTGAGAAACATGACCATCATAATCCTCTAATATGGATGCATATTTCGGACCACCAGGATAAGAAAATTTGCTAGGTTCTTGATCTTCATTGGGTCCAGGTTCGACAAAAATAACTGGTAAAACCCTGACGCTCCGCATCCCTCTGACCTTCCTCATCACTCTCACCCTCCTCACCCTTCTCCGCTTCCTCAACCTCACGAACCATGCTATGTTGACTTTGCGATAACAATAGGAGTGTCGTCGCTTTATCTGCGTCAACCAAATCATTCCCCATTTAATCTTGATCTCATCTTCGTTTTCCCTCTGTTGTTGCATTTTTTTTCTTCTATATTTTCTTTATTTTTTACGGCTATGACTTTTCTCAAAGACGCCATTGGTCGTCTTTGAGCTAAATGATCCCCAACACTACCACCAACACCACCACCAACCTTCAACACATCTTTGTTTGTCTTTGCCACACTAAACATTTAAAATAATATGAAACAATTAAAACAAAACAAATATGAGACATGAAAAATTACATTCATGGAAATGAAGATTTAGAGTTTACCTGAATTCATGGGTTTGGTTGAATGCAAAGACGAAGTCCCATAACAACAATCAAACACAATGAAGCAAGGGAGAGACCACGCACCAAATCAGAGAGAATCACACACCAAGCCCTAGAATTGCGCAGAAACATAATTGTACACCAACGGACCCCAAATCACACAAAATCTCCAACTTTTGTATCACACAATGACGATAGAAGGAAAAAGTAGAATAGAGCAAGAGAGTAGAGAGTAGAGAGTAGAGGGAGAATGAAGACGGGAAGAAGGTGCAAAGTTCAAACTTTGGGAAAGGGAGAGACCATTTCGTTTGAAAGAGAAAGGGAATTGATTTTGGGAGGTTAAGGGCTTATATTAGTGGCGTTCTTAAAAAAGGTGGTGATGACCTATAGAAATGGGAGGGTTGATGATGTCTTTCAGCGAAAATGGTGATGTTATTTAGCAAAGGCCATACAAAATTAAGTGCTGACTGATAGAGGTAGTAAGGTAGACTGCACTCAGGAGGAGACCGCCTCACGTTCAAATAAAGCTGTTCAAAACACCAAAGGCTCAGAAGCTGCTCCTTAGATCTAATAAAGTATCTACGCGTAGAAGACATAGCTGGAATAGATTGAGCAAAAGGAAAATGAATGTCAATGGCTAAGAAAAGAATAACTCTTTTTCAAATATCAGAATAAAAATGAACGGGAACACCAAATATATTACATATATTACAAGACATAATGAAGGCGGCAAGCTCCGATAGTATGCCAACTTCCTGGTTTACACTAACACTTGCAGCAATCGTACTATCCCTGCATTATACAGTTTTCTAGTGGAACAAATACATTACAAGTGGCAAAGAAAAAGAACAAAGAACCTCACCAAGTCAAAAGAATGACTGTAATTTTCATGGTTTAAGAAATAACCTCTATATGAGCTAAACAAACCTGTCTAGTAGTTGTGTAGGAATTATAACGAATATTCAACCACCTCACCTTTCAGCCTCAACCCCCAAACCTTCTATTGTCTTGCATCCTTTGCTGCATTCACTAATATGCCTGACACCAACCAGGCTAACAGAGCCAGAAAATGAGATTCCGGAGTGTCTTATACTATAGTCGAGATGTATTATATTTTCCAAATGAGAACATACCACCATCCCAGGCAAAACATGAGTTTTTCTTGTCCTCAGGCATAATATAAAGTTCACAGATCCAGTTGCCTCAGTCATACATGCTCCAAAGACATTAAAGCTTCTTAGGCAAATTGTACGTCTTCTTAAGGTACTTGGTTGCTGCTTCATCGTTCCGATAACAAAGAACGCGCAAGAGAGTGTTTGGCTCAGTTGGATTCCATTGCCCTGAAGTGGGAGGCAGTGGAAGCCTTGATTTGGCAGAGTTGCCGTATGCCTGCATTGTCATCCGTCTAAATCTCTCAATGAGGCTTTCGGTGTCGGTACGGAAAAGAGGAAGAATTTCCCTAACTATTCTGGAATACCTTTCTATCAAATCCTCCGACAATCCATCACCATTTGACCAGAATAGATCTTTAAGAGATCTGAAGTCTTCCTCTATTATTTGAGAATCTTGTCGGGAAAAAGCACGAGATGGGCCTCCAGCAAGAAGCACCAGTAAAAATCCGTCAAAGGAAGCTCTCATTATATTTGTGATCAAAGAGGCATGCACTTTGATGTGCACACTGTCCGAAATTATTTCCAAATTTTGCTCAAGCTCTTTTAGCATAGGTTCAATTCTAGCAGATGCAGGTTCCCCAACATACAAACCATCCCACAGAACATGACTCAAATCATGGAAAATGACCTTGTAAGCAACTGTCTCACAAAGTTGCTGGATCCCCTCTAGACAAGCAGCTGGGGAAAGATCAAATTTGTTTTCCAACACCTTTGTGATGTCTTCTGCTGTTGCAGATTCAGCATTCCTCGAGTAAGTGATTGTTCTCTTCTCCAAGACCTCCAATTCAGTGCGTATATGCTGCAGAGTATTCATCCGCACACATAGCTGTGGTATACCAAAGGAGTCCTCCCCATTTAATGTCCCAACCTGAGATCTCCTCCTCTGAGAAACTTGCAACTTTTCCTTCTTCTTCCACGCGAGCTTTGAACCAGTTGTACATCTAGTTAACGCCGGCATAGCAGGAATGAAGGTAGTGCGTGATCCTGAACACCAATTTAGTGGTTAGTTATTCGTTATTTAAGGGAATCACAGCATGGAAGTTTTCTGAACTTTGTGAGAATGCAGCCACATACCGCAGCCAGATTTTGCCTTCGATATATAATGCAACAGGCATTTGTCAAGGCCAGTCATCAAGTCAGGAAGAGCAACCGCAGGCTTAGGTATGGGCAACAGAAAGTACGCTTCTAAAGTCTCATCTATAATTTTAAGGACTTCAAGGGCAGAGGGAGCAAATCTGTCTTTGTGTGCCTGAGGGTTCCACACCTGTATACCATAGTTGAGAAGATAGGTCAGGGAAGCATATTTCTTAGACACAGACACGCACAGCCATAACTATCACTCTGAAAGCTAACGCCTGCCAAACACACAAATAACATTTTCTTTTACAAGCCTAATTCATGATTTCCAGCATTTTGTCATAAAAAATTTTGTAAACCAAATAGTGAGGAGAACTGTTAGAATAATCTCCCTGTATACAAACCTTTCTAATCAAATATCATCTTACTCCAAGTCTCATGTAGCCTCATTAGAAGAAGATTTAATCAAAAAATGACTGGTCATCCATTTTTCAGTTATTTAACACCTCAAGCAATTGGAAGTTCCAAAAAGTCGTTTCCTCGTGTGTGTGTGTGGGTGGTGTAGTTCTTAAAGGATGGTCACAGAAATGAAAATATCAGCTTCACCAAAAGTCAGTCTTCAGCGCATCTCTACTTTGACTGATTAGCATGCTTCTTTGTTCAAGATGCATACAACAAGAAGAAAGACAGAGCTGTGTTGAACAATAAATACTATAGATAATGCCCAGAATGAAGGGATTCAGTTCAGTGTAGGATTTATGTGCATGCATAAATTTATTGTTGGAAGCGTCAATAATTAACAATAGGTGGCTAATAGGGTTTAAATGGTTCAGGCATAACCAAAACTTAGATTGATCCAAAATCAGCATTTAATAGGTTGAATCCATGCTATTGTCTGAATACAGATGGGTCCGATGCTGTTTTGAAGTGAAAAGTACAACACACACACAGGAGAGAAGTTACTGAGTTTTGATTATAAAGGGAGACAATTCACAAATATAAATCAATCAAGAAGCAAAACAATCACAAAGCCAAGCAGAGCATGTTTACACACCTCTTGCTGCAGAGTTTTGTCAGTCCATTCCTTCAGCCTGTCAACTCTTGCTTTTATCCACAGCTTCACCAGATTTTCAATTGCTGCTTCAGCCTCAAAAGGAGGCATCTCGCGAATTACTGCCTTCCCACCATCCTCGCTGTCCACTGCATCTTCAACTGCAATCTGCACGAGATCTTGCTCCAACTTGTCAGCTGCTCTTAGTACTTGTACAGCATCTGGTGTCAGCTCTGTTATACCCAAGACGAATTGTTTCAGCTCTCTCCCATAGCAAGCATGCAGGGTGGCAACAGCAACACCTGCTGGAAGAGGATGCCATCTTTTCAATATGGGACTGTATACCTCCTTCTCATTAGCTGCCAGTTCACCAATGTCCTTTGCGAGTATTGCTAGTACAGGAAGTGGTTTTGGCTGATTCTTTGATGATCTCCTGCTCGAGTCTGCCTTCTCCATTTTCTGTCATAAGCAGATAAACAAGTACCTTGAATCATTAATTGAAAAAAAAAAAAAACACAAAAGGTTGTCCTCGAAATACTCTTGAAAGCACATGTGTATAAAACAATTATCAAAACAACAAAAATAAATAAATAAAAGTCAAAAACACCAAAAATGTGTCAAAAACGTAGGCATCCTCAATGAAACACACTCAAGCACAACATCATTAACCTCAGTTAATCAATCCACATGCCGCACCTTGCACAGAACATGAGCAAAGAAAAGTTTGACTGACCATTTCTACCATGAAATGAATGAACTACTTTCCCAATCAGCCAATTTTCCGTTTATGTAACAATCATTTACAACTCATCTCAGTAAAGGAATTATAATCATCTCAACGAAATATCCATCAAATAATGTTTTATGAAGTTTAGTTCATTAAGATTCTTGGAGCTTAGATGTATCATACAACACATAACACTTGCCTGGGCAAAAGCAGTGCGAAGTGATGACCTTATGTAAGTATCAATTCTGTCGCGTGCCACATCAACATCTCCTTTCCTCCTCCGCCGATACTCGTGAGAGATGTCTTCCACCAAAGTCTTGGCCGCGGATACCCCCAACGAAACGATAATCTGCATTGAATCAATAGTGTCACCATCGAAAGTGTCATGGTAAGCAAGAAGCCTTTTCTCTGCCCAACCTAATAATGAGCTCAATGTCGAACTCAAGATCTTGGAGTATATTGGATCCTTTGTTGCCTTCCCATCTTTTGCAACTTCAGCCAACTGATTATCAGCAGCAAGTAGCAGGTCATTTTCTACTTGACCTGTTACAACATACTGGTTGAACAGAATCCAGGTGAAGCAAAGGTTATGAAGCAGCTCATTCATCCCAAGGATCACCCAGGTCTTCTTAATGAGCTCTATAATCTCATCAATCTCCTCAATGATCGATGTTTGATCATCAGCATCAAAACAAGCTTCTAGAAGCTTCTGGTAGAGTCGCAGATTCAACGGAAACCCGTCTGCCCAATGACAAGTCTCTGAGACAGATCTATCAGGTGATCTGTAAGCTAGGGACATTACAGCACTACGCAAGACTTGCATAGACTCATTGTTCTTCCCAGTTTCTAAGGGTCTCTCTGAGGCTCCTCGTATGATCTGGCGAAGACGCAATGAAGCTGTATCTGACTTTTCTAGTGGGTGAAGAGGATGGAAAAGAAGACCAGCCTCGAGAACCTTCAAATTTCTTATCTGCCAGGCTTCATATTCTTGTGGATCAGTAAAATCTGAAGACTTGAACTGCTGCAATAGCTCTAGGGGAAGAGCCAATGACTCAACTCGTTTTCCAAGCTGTAACACAAGAACATGAACCATAAGCCATCATCCAATGGAAATGTCCAATGTATAATTAGTAAGAAGTTGCTTTGTTTTCATAAATTCACAAAATGTTTATATTTCAACTGCATTTATCTAATGGCCACCAAACATTCACTAATTTACTTTAGAAATATGTTTGCCATCACTAGAAACTGTGCTACTTTTAGAAAATTTTAGAACAACTAACATTCAAATTAAATAACAGGACCAAAGCAACTTAAAAAGAAACCAATCTGTAGGGAGAAACATGACAATGCTTCATAAATTTAGTAATTAAAGTGCATTTCAATCCTTTCAATCCATGTTTTTTTCTGTCCCCACGAGCTCTTCTGAACCTTTAACATGATCATTCATCGGACTGGCATCTTTTCCAACCTACATTGTACATGATTGAACCACCCCATTGACTCCCCTTGGTCCATCACTAATCCCACACTTACATTGTGATTATTTTCTACATTTCCAAACCTTACAACTTATCTATCTCATCATTCTCTTCTATACTAAATTAAGTTCATGTTTCCATACATATATTTCTACTTACCTATCCAAACATAACCTTGATAACTAAACCACCTACTTTTGTCATTCCTTAAAATAGCTAAAAATTCAAACAATCTCCTCTCTTTTTTTCCATATACCCATAATGTATAGTGCTCATTATGAAAAATTAACTAATAATTCCTCTATTAAAACAAAGAAACTAGAGATAATTAAATTCACCTGCCCTGCAGCAACCCTCAACAATCCACGGCGAATTCGCGCATCGCTCTGCTCCGAAACCCCCATCTGAACCCTCATAAGCTCTCCAACAGTAGTGGGTTTCTTCGATTTCAGCGTCGGGGTGGTCTCCTTCCCGGGGCTCTTCGAATTAGACTTCATACCCAATGCCTTCTTGAACTTACTAGCAGCAGTGGAAGTGAGTGACTTTTGGGAAGCAGGGGAAGAACTGAAAGAAGGGGAATTCGAGAATGAAGAAGAAGGGGATGGAGAAGGGGTCTTTTCAGACTGTGGGGTGTAAGTCAAGGGCTTAGAAGTGGTGGATCGATTGCAAGCAACAAAGATCTCATAAGCGGTCTCTGTGAGCTGAGAGTCAGTGAGGGTGAGACCCAATTCTCCAAATGGGGATTGAAGATCAGATTTGGGCGTTTTTGTGATTGTGATGCTTCCCATTGAGTCTCTCTTGGATTCCCCCAGAGATGTTCTGTCTCTGAAGAGACGAGCCATTGATGAAAACTTTTTGTGAAGAAATGAGAAACGGAGCAGAACAGAGTGAGAGATGAGGGAAGAGGTGAAATAGGGTTTCTCTGTTACAGCACACCAAAGAATGGTGCAACAGAGAGAGAGAGAGAGAGAGAGAGAGAGAGAAATGGAGACAACAGAGAAGAAAGCTGGAAATGGAAGAAAAAAAGGCTGTAGAGTATCATGGAAGCATGTGATGTGGTGTGGGGTGAAAAAATATTGGTCCAAAAATAATTAAAAAATGGAGTGAAAGCAACACAAAATCTGAGTCACGAAGGGGTTTACTTCCACCTTACTGTTTTCTTCTTCTAATTTGATAAAGGAGGATTTAAAATATGGTTTTATTTTAGTTTAATAATTATTAGTTTATACCTATTATAGTTTGGTTTTCATTTTGAAAATTATTTGAGTTTAACTCGCGTTTTGTGACGTAACCATTAAGTCAAGCTGATGAAGCTGCTTGTGTGCATACAGGGTTAGCAATCGACTGGGTTTGGAAGCTCCGAGTTATCCTTATGATCTTTTGGAAGAAGAAGAGGAGAAAAGGGCTAGGTGGAAGAGATGAAGGCAAGGTTGTGAGGTAGATGCTACGTGGGTCTAAGGAAATTTTGTGATTTAAGTATAATCTCATTAACTATGGTTTAACCTAAGGTAATGGCAAAAAGTTTGAAAAATAATTTTGACCGATCAATGACGTGGACTTAACGGTTCCGTTAGAAAATGAATGTTAGACTCAAATATTTTTTTAAACTAATGCCAAATTCTAATAAGGATAAATTAATGAGTGCTAAATTAAAAAAAAACCTTTTAGAAAAAGAAAAAAAAAGATTAAAGAGTGGGTGAAGGTTTTTTTTTTTTTTTTTTTTTTGAAAGGCAAGCGTGCCGTCGGTGGGTATAGAACCCAAAACCAAGTTAAATTATTTTATGGTTTAGGAAATTTGTTTCTCAATTCTCAACTGTGTATTGTTTATATTTAGGAATGTTTGGTTTGAAGGAATTTGACCTAGCTATTCATCTCCCTTGATCTTTGTGTTCCATCTAGAATGTATGTTGGATCATGGTGTTTGATTAAATCTAGGGTGTGGTTGGAACTTGGAAGCAAATACACACATTTCAATCCATCTAGAATGGATGTTGGATCATGGTGTTTGATTAAATCTAGGGTGTGGTTGGAACTTGGAAGCAAATACACAACATTTCAATTCTATACTATTGTTTAGAAAAATAAGAAAATGTTGGTTATCCAAGATTTTAAATCTTAGAATAGTCATAAATGTTGCAAGATTTACTCTTTATGCAGTTGCAACTCATAAAATGTTGTGCATTGTTGAATAACATGTACTTGAAAATCTCAAGTTGCTAGAAGAGACAAATCTATCCTATGTCAATTTTTTTTGGGGGTCAAAATTCATAGACAATTGGTGGAGCAAACTTTAATCTTCATACGTATGAGTCTAGATATATTCTCAACCTAAAAGTATATAATGTCAGTTGATTTACAAGACAATGATGAGTCTAGATATATTCTCAACCTAAAAGTATATAATGTCAGTTGATTTACAAGACAATGATGCTCCTAAACATGACATCTAAGAAGTTTCAAAAGATAAGACTGAATTGAAATCAGAAACAACACCAACAACTTCCTGGTGTTGGAACAAGTTTTACTTGGAGAAAATATTTTGAAAGCTATATATAGTGATTTTTCAATATTTTAAGTCTCTAAATTACTGAAAATTATGCTTGGTCAATAATGTGAACACATAACGAGGATGTTGTGAATTCTTGTGATACTTTCAAACACATTAGATGTCTTATGTTATTTTTACCCAACACCCTCTAATTAAAACAGAAATTGTGATGCCCATTCATATATAATGATTTCAGGACTTGAATACACTGAGCACAATTTTTATCTTTACGTATTGACTTAGGGTTGATTATGCTAAGTATTTTCATATCCACTTATCAAATCATTAGATTATCCTTTATTTATATGGTGAGCTTTCTTTCCATGGTTGTTGTGGCTTGTAGGTGGTTGGTCAATTGAACACATCACCCAAATAAAACTTGTATATAAAGATAACAAACAACACAACGATCCGGAAGCTGGAACCACTAAAAAAAAAAAAGACAAGTGTGTGTGTATGTAGGGAGTAACGTGGGGTAGCCAAGCAAGGACCATTAGCTTGCACCGACGAGGCAAAATACCAACTCATTAGACTTTGCAATTGAGGAGGGCTGTATTCCATATAATAAATGCTTCTATATGATCAGATTGAATAATATGAGACAATGACTTGTTTCCAACCATCCTCCAAAGAAAACTTACTTTATTGAATACATAAACAAGGTCACCTCTTCTTCAGGTTAAGTGAGATGTGTTTTAGAAAGATAAAAAGGGTTTCTAATCGATTCTTTTTTGACCCCACATGTTATTCCCTTGTTGAGAGTATTATTGATTGATTGCCTTTGCCCCCACATGGTGGCTTAAATATAGTTTGGATGTGCCCACCCAACCCTTTATATTTTGTTCTCACGTCAATTATTGCATTGTATGAGTTTAGTATGAAAATTAGCTCCAATTTTCTTTTGGAATAACACTTGTTTAATTTAGCTTGAGGTTGCACTTCATCAAATTGACAATTTTGTAAGAACCTTCAAAACAGTAACACTTGTTAACTGTAACAGTCCACCAAGCAATTTCAAGTCAAAACTAAATTCAGTAAAAAATAATTAAAAACAGTTATAAAAAAAAGTGATACAATAAATTGGATAATCATGAATAACATCACTTGTAGCACCATACTTTTTATGGTGATACAATTATTGTATCACTTTGTATGTGAAAATGTGTAAAATTGTTTGATGGATTGTTACGACTCAAAAGTGATACTGTTTTAGGGATTGTTACAAAAATGTCAATTTGGTGTGTAGTGTTGGTAACCTAAAGATAGTAAGTGTGCTATGTTTCATGGTGAGAAATGGGTAAAATGGATGTATTATTATTTTTTAATAGAGCAAAAGTACTATGTTACAAGTCAAAATACAAATACGCGAGTCCTCGCTCCCATACCATTCCTTAGAAAATGAGATTTCAAAAAATATTCTCGTGATCACACAAAATTGTGAAAAGCTTCAATAGTAGTTTGATGTAAAACTATAAATATTCATCTTGAGCTTCCTCCTAGACTTGTTCTGTTACCACTGCTGAGCTTATCACTGAGATAAAAAATGTGATTTTCAAGTTTTGGAAATAGTAGGAAACTTGATGCCTCACCTTAGAAATATTCATCATGTTTGACTTAAAATTTTAAAAATAAAATAAGGGAGCATATATGACCATCATGCTTGTTAGGGGTGTTAATCAGTATGGTAAGTTCAAAATTGGACAAGAACTGAACCGAATCAAATTAGGAGTCCGATTTTAATCTTTTATTCGAAAATATACTCACCCTTATGTTCCCATCATCATTGTTTCTGCTCCTTGTTGAGTGTTTAGGTGCAATTGTTGCAATCGATCCCTTCTTCTCCTTTGTTGCAGTCGTCACCTTCTCTCTCTCTCACCCAACTATCTAGGAGTCAATGCAAAAGGAGGAAACATGTGGTTCCAGTCTTCCAGAGATTTCAGACTGCTTTTAAGTGGGACCAAGGGAGCACAGAGCATCACATGAAAACCACAACAGAGAATCAAATGAGAGCCCTTGGATAAAATGTTTGGACGGTTGAGATTGGTACGTGGATGTGTCTTAGGTGTTATTCGCTTTGGTTATTTTGAATGTGGGAAAAACAAAACCGAGCCGAAATGCAATTTGGTTTGGTTCAATTTTTACAATTTGGTTCGTGATTTTTAATTCAGTTCGATTGTTTTTCAGGAACCAATGAACACCCTTAATGCTTGTTATCACGTCACCCTCCAATGTTAAAATCTCAGTTTAAGCATTATATCACTGGCAATTAGTTAGGGTTTTCCCCCATAAACATCATATATTATTCAAAGAACCTTTGTGTTTTTATCTTTGCTGGTGGATTCTTGTTATTTTTTCTGGTGGATTCCTAATTGTTCTAGCTTGTGCTGCGTCAAGTGGTATCAGAGCGGGTTTCTCCCCTCTTGCTATTTTGATTCGTATCAATGGGTGATCGTGGTGGATATGACACTCTTATTACTTGAGCATATTTGGATGCCCAGAATGCTCGCCTAGATGTGTTGACTAAACAAATCAGAGAGATTTTGTGAGTTATTGCGACAAGTTGTCGGAGGCAATATCAGGGTAACAATGGAGGAGATATCATAGGCAATGTTCAAAGAGGTAATCATGGAGAAAACAGAAGAAGACTTTCTATTAAGGTGAATGTGTCTAAATCAGAGGAGGAAGTCGATGAACTACCACCAAACAATTATCCGAATCATCAGAATAATTGTTACCGCCACAATACTTTTGATGATCAAAGCTGACATGCCAAACTTTTCGGAAATTTGAAAGTTGAAGATTTTCTTGATTGGGTGGAGGAAATAGAGAGGTTTTTCGAAATCATGGAGGTTCTGGAAGCCAAGATGGTGAATATGGTTTCTTTCTGATTGAAATCTTCTTCAGCTGTTTGGTGGGATCAACTACAGAATACCTGTCAAAGACAAGGAAAACATTGAGTTCGAATCTGGATGAAGATGAAGTAGTTTCTGATGGATCAATTTTTACTTGCTGATTATGAGCATATTCGATACCGTATGTACATTAGTTGTGTGCAAGGTATTACAACAGTAACAGAATATACAGATGAGTTCATGCGACTTGCAGAACGTAACCACCTGACAGAAAACGAAAAATCAAAAGGTAGCAAGATATGTGACTGGACTGAAACCCTACATTCAAGAAAAAATTGGGTTGCTGAATTTGTGGACTCTACAGGAGGCTATTAACATGGTGTTGAAAACATAATTAATGGAGAAATAGTGGCATTCGATTTCTTTTCGGAGGAATACGACTGAATATTTAGATGACCCTATTGTTTCACAGGCAGATAAAGGGAAAATTGTGCATCATAGTCCTGGAGGATAGAAATCTGCAGATTTTTCCTTCCGAGGATCTAAGGAATGGAGTAGTAATACTATCAACAAATGGTAGAACATAAATAAAACCGGGAAGGAAAATCCGTATGCCAAACCTACAACATACATTTATTATAGGTGCAACAAACCTAGGCACCGTTCCAATATCTGTCCTGAGATAAAAAAAAAAAGCAAAATTACTAGAGGCTGACAGTGAAAATCTTGATGAAAAAAAACCTCGAAGGGGATTTCGATAGTGACTATGCAGGAGCTATATTTTTAGTCGAGGAGGGCATAAAAAGCTTGCTTTGGTCGCACAACGAGTGTTATTGGCACCAAAAGAAGAAGGGCACTGACATAGCATTTTTCGATCACTTTGCTCAGTCAAGAATAAACGCTGTGAAGTGATTGTAGATAACCGGAGTTGTGAGAAATTTGTGTCAAAGAAATTGGTGGAGTATTTACAGCTGTCTACAGAGCCACATAGCGCACCATATTCACTTAATTGGTGAAAAAAGGACCATCCGTTAGTGTTACTCAGACGTGTCCCGTGCCATTATCCATTGATAAGTATTACAAAGATGTATATTATGCAATGTGATCGATATGGATGCTTGTCATATTTTATTGGGTCGTCCTTGGTAATATGATGTGGATACTACATTGAAGGGTCGTGATAATGTTGTGATTTTTAATTGGAAAAATCATAAAATTTCTATGACTCCTATATCGGAATCTGGAAGTTTGCATAAAGGAAAGAATTCTAGCTTTCTAATTTTGACTGACAGTGAGCGTGAGATTACTGAGTCAATAAAAAACTCCGACCTTTTCTATCTAGTGGCAGTAAAGGGATTGTTGGCAGCAAACAAAGAAGAAAAAACAATTCCTTTTGAAGTGCAACAGTTCTTGGAAGAATTTGAGGAACTTATTTCCAACATAGCCAAACTGTTTTTCAGCACTACAACAAATATGGTTTAGAAGACTTAAATTTACTACTTGCTTAATATGCATGCCCTCGTAATTTATATTGATGACATATATAAGGCACACGTCGCAAACCAAGTCATATGATAATTTGGTAAAATTTATGACTTGCTTTTAGAGCACGTCTTCTAAACTAAGTCATGAGAAGGTCCACCATAGGGGTGGGCATCCCATCCCGCAATCCTGATCCCATCCCGATCCCGTCCCGTCCCGTCCCGATTTTTTCGGGTCTTAATGGGATTGAATAATTTCATCCCGATCCCGTCCCGTCCCGTTCTAGAATGGGATGGGATGGGATGAAGATTTTCAATCCCGCCAATCCCGTCCCGTCCCGAGCTATTTTTTTAATATTTTTATTAATATTAATATTTATATATCATGTGATACATCTCACGTTCAAACTTGATAAAGAACACAGTTTCCTTATAAAAAAGTAATATTATATATATATACATATACTTGGTTTAGTTGAACATTTCACCTAATTCCTTTTGAATATCTGCTGTGTCAATCAAGTTTTCTGGATTATTTTCTGATCTCAAATCAAATGGATGAATGATTGTATTCCGGCGAAGTTGTTGCCAACGTCTTTGTATTGAAATCATGCATGTTGTAGGCCATTGGGCAAAAAAGTAAAAACATAGAAATCAACCCAACTTGCCATTATATGGGTGACCATATAATTCAGTTTTGGTTGTTGCTATTAATAATACTTCCCACGTTGAGAAATCCACCACATTGTTTTGCAAATAAACAAGCATACACAGAAAAATGTTTTAATTGTTATCTTAACTTTTAGTTTTAGATTGTTACCTTGAGATGTTTCTCTGTAACTTCACTACATTTGATATCCTTGTCTTAATTTTTCATTTTTTTTTTATCAGCCTTGTTTGGGTGGTGATTCGAAAACTTTAATGTTTGTTAATATATCACCTGATCCTGCATCCGCTGGAGAGTCTCTCTGTTCTCTGCGTTTCGCTGCCAGAGTCAACTCATGTGAGATAGGGACACCACGGCGTCAAACCAATCATCAAAGCAGTACGCGGTCAGTTGAGTCTCGTTTGAGCTATGGATGAATTTAATTCGCATGGCGGTCTTCCTCTTTCACCGCAAATGTAATTGTACTTGTGTGACGATTAATTATAAGTAGAAACCCTATGTTTAGAATACACGGGGACATTTGTAATTCCTATGTACACAGAGTTTGAGTAAAAATCAAGAGTTGTCCAGTACACTATAGTGTGGAATCATCCCCTTTCGCAGCAAAGGTTGTTACAATTGCATTCCTTGCCCAAGACTATTTTGCGTAGAATGAGAAGAAAAACCACTTGAATAGAGGCATTGATTGTGTGTGTGTGTGTGTTTTTTTTCTAGAGCAACTTGCGATCCAAAAGTACCAAATATGACTCCCTTTTGGTAGAATTGATCCCGTCCCGTCCCGATCCCGTATGAACGGGATGGAATAGGGATGGGTATATCTCGTCCCATCCCGTCCCGTGCCCACCCCTAGTCCACCATCGTTTTTTTCCGCCAATATTTAACAACTAAAAAACACGCACCACCTGCAACCTTAAAAAAATCCCGTCGCTCATGCACATGTAGTCATGGAGCCCTTTTTCTCAGCTCCGTCACTTCCACAGTTCCATGATTGAAGAAGCCCTTTTCAGGTTCTCCTCCTCCTCCTCCTCCTTCTTCTTCTTCTTATTATTATTATTCATCTCCTTCTTCTGATATTTGGTTTCTGTAAGCCTCTCTGAAAGCTTTCTCCAAGCTAATCGTTTCCTTTGATGATTGCATTTTGTCTTCGACAACCCTTCATCTTCTTCCAACAACTCTCCTTCTTCGTCTAGGGCTCTACACCCATCAAAGTCAATCAATCTGTTGTACAATCAATTGAATCGACCAACTACAACTCTTGAATACATTCGTACAAGAAAACCCAATCGACTCATTCAGCAAGGTACAACACAATTTGGTCTATTTTCGATTTTCATAACTTTTTTTTTCATTCTCATTTTCACTTTATTGACTTAGCAAATTCGAGAGGAAACCCAATCGACGATTATATTGATTACCCGAGGAGAACCCAATTGACTGATTCGACAAGGTAGCAAACGATTTGGCTTAATTTCTCAAAAAAAAATTTCATTCTCATTATTGGCCATTGAAGATTTCAACATCTCCCTAACTTGATTTGCAGGAAAAGTGTATGAATGAATGATGGAAAGGGTATCTTTGATCTCTCGAGAAGTAAGCTATATTATCTACTTTTAATAATTGAAAACTTTACATACTTATTTTTGTTGTAATAATGTGCTTGAAGTAGATACTTATTGGACATGAATGTATTATTATTATTTTTTTTTTTTTGTTGAATTTGATGTGGATTATGTGGTAAGGAAAATGGGTTTCTTCTGGTATCATGTCTTCAATATTTAGAAGATTCAAATCAAAATTGCAAAGAAAATTCTTAGGCTCCCACATACCATAGAAGACCAAAGGAGGAATGTTCCTCCTAGGATAATGGAAGAGGAGTATTTGTCCTTTGTGGATAGGGAAGACACCTTTGAAGCCAAGCAAAGATACGAAAAAATAAAGAGTTTATGGAAGAACAAAAATATGGTACTTGTACTGGGTGTAACAGTATTGCAATGGCTGCAGAAAAACATGAATGATCACGAACTTTTGTTCAAAGTATGTAATATGGATGTTATGAACTTATTTTCCCTTTTTAATGCAGAGCCTACAACAAGATGACCCAAGTAAGCCAGTACCTTGGTTTGATACGTGGATAGTAACCCACACACGAAAAGATGGAAGTGTCTTGCCTAGTGCTGCCCCATACATGGTTAGTTCAGTGGCACTAAGACAATGCAATGCTTGTATTCGTGCTTTGTTAAGTTTTCAAAGGAAACAAATGAGAAAAAGGTGTTGAACAAAAAAGTTGATGTGATTTCAGAAAAATTGGACTTTTTGTTTGTGAACATAAATAAATAAGAATCTTCATTACTCGAGTTACATTTTATCCTAAACATTTATGTAACACCTTTTTATTTTGGGTGTTTTTGTACCATAGAATGCTGCCCAAGCACACCCAAGTGAGACAACGTCAATCCCCATGAGTAATATGATGATGACGCCAACCTCAACACCTGGACCTGCCCAAAGTGAACAATCGCTGGTTGACAAGAACTCAACAACACCTCATCAGGTCTTGCCCACAAATGCAAAGTTGTATGAACTGACTGATTGGCGTGATGAGGTTTTTGCATTTGCAATTGAAGTTGTTGATTCAGGGAGGACTGTGTCAAGGATATAAGGTGAACTTGGAGAAGGAAATGATATTTGATTATATGTTTTATACTAACCATTGATTTTTGGATAACATTTTTTGGACTATGTATATCTTTTGAATGTTTATGAACTTGATTATATGTTTTAGATTACCATAAGCATGATATTACATGGGTGACTTCACATATTATTACACTATCAATGGATGATTTTGTTGCAAAGGAGAGATGATCTCGATATGATTGAGGAACAAGAAGAAGAAGTGTGTATGATTCAATCTTTTCAGTCTATGGCTCAATTGTCACCAGATGTCGTATTGTTTTGTTGTCTCCACACTTTGGTATGAACTTAGATATGGACGGGGCTATTGAAGAGGTCAACAATATGTTGGATAATGTGCCCATAATGCATATACCTGAACCTAAGCCATTATCACTTTATCAATATGAGGAAGAGTTGTATTCCTCAACTTCTTTCATAGGACAGTCACAAGAGAGTGACTCATCCACAAATACTCAGAAATCACAAGAACTTAAGCCTTTACCAAATTAATTGAGATATGTATTTCTCGGTCCTGCGGAGAGTTATCCAGTGATTATTGCCTCAGATCTCACTGAGGAACACAGTGACAAGTTGTTGGAGGTCCTTAAAGCTCAAAAGTCAGCCACTGCTTGAAATATTCATGACATCAAGGATGTTGACCCTATTGTATGTGAGCATCATATTTATTTGGAAGATGAAACCAAACCTCTAGAGAACCCCAGCGACGTCTAAATCCCATTTTGAAAGAAATCGTAAAAGAAGAAGTGTTGAAACTCCTGGATGCAAACATCATCTACGCTATCTCTGATAGCCAATGGGTTAGCCCAGTCTATGTGGTTCCTAAGAAGTCAGGAATTACAGTCGTTGAAAATGAGAACAAGGAACTTGTGCCACAAAGAGTGAAAAAGGGATGGAGAGTATGCATTGATTATCGTAAGCTGAACTCTAATACTCGAAATGATTACTTTCCCCTTCCTTTTTATTTTCAGATGCTTGAGAGGTTAGCGGGTCATCCTTACTATTGTTTCTTGGATGGATATTCTGGATACAATCAAATCCCTATTGCACAAGAGGATCAAGAGAAAACCACGTTCACTTGTCCTTTTGGTACCTATGCTTATCGTCGCATGCCTTTTAGGCTATGCAATGCACCGACGACATTTCAAAGATGCATGTTTAGCATATTCAGTGATATGGTGGAAAACTTTCTTGAGATCTTTATGGATGATTTTTCAGTATTCGGCTCATCTTTTGACCAATGCCTACATCACCTCTCACTTGTCTTAGAGCGTTGTGAAGAAAAATGTCTTGTTCTAAATTGGGAAAAGTGTCACTTCATGGTGAAGCAAGGCATTGTTCTTGAGCACGTTGTCTCTCCAAAAGGCATTGAAGTGGACAAAACTAAGTTGATGTCATTTCATCTATTCCGATTCCAAAATCTGTTAAAGATGTGCGATCTTTCTTGGGGCATGCTAGATTTTATCGCCGCTTCATTAAAGATTTCTCAAAGATTGCACACCCTTTGAGCAGTCTCTTACCCAAGGATGTTCTCTTTCTTTTTAGCGACAAGTGCATATCTGCATCTTAAATCTGAACTAGTCTTAGCTCCTATCATCTGAGCTCCTAATTGGGCGTTACCTTTTGAGATTATGTGTGATGCCTCTGACTACGATCTAGGTGCAGTTTTGGGTAATAAAGTTAACAAACTTCCTCATGTCATCTACTATGCTAGCAAAACTCTGAATGAGCTCAATTCAATTACTCGACTACGGAGAAAGAGATGTTAGCAATTGTTTATGCATTAGATAAATTTCATTCCTATCTCATTGGAGCTAAAGTCATTGTGTACATTGACTGTGCAGCCCTTAGATACCTTCTCAATAAGGACACCAAACCTTGTCTGATCCGATGGGTTCTTTTGCTTCAAGAATTTGATCTTGAAATACGAGATAAGTCAGGTATAGAAAATGCGATCGCCGACCATTTGTCAGGCTAACATCACAGTCATCTACTAGTATCTTGCCCATTCAAGAGGATTTTCCAGATGAACAACTTTTCTTGGTAGAGCAAGAGCTTCCTTGGTATGTTGACAATGTCAATTTTTTAGCATCTGAGGAACTCCCTTCACACTGGTCTAAGCCAGATCGTGACAAGTTTTTGTCTAGGGTCAAGTATTATTCTTGGGATGAGCCATATTTGTACAAATACTGCCCTGGCCAACTTATCAGAAGATGTGTTCCAGAAGTTGAACAGTTGAGCATTCTCTCAATTTGCCATGATCAAGCTTGTGGTGGGCATTTTAGTTCTAAGAAAACCTCAGAGAAGGTTTTCCAATCAGGTTTTTATTGGCCTACCCTTTTTCGAAAGCCTGTCACCGATGTCAACAATTTGGGCGAATAACTCGTCGTCACATGATGCCTTTGAATCCTATTCTAGTACTTGAAGTTTTTGATATTTGGGGCATCGATTTTATGGGATTGTTTCCATCCTCCCATGGGTATCAATACATCCTTATTGCAGTGGATTACGTTTCTAAATGGATAGAGGCCATTGCCACTAAGACCAATGATCGCAAAATTGTTATTTCATTCATAAGGAGTTTATCTTTAGTAGATTTTGCACCCCCAAGGGTATCATTAGTGATGGGGGTAAGCATTTATGTAACCGCATCTTTGAGCATCTTGTTAAAACGTATGGGGTTTCTCACAAAGTTGCCCTTTCCCACCATCCTCAAACAAGCAATCAAGTTGAAGTCTCAAATCATAAAATCAAGAACATCCTCGGAAAGACTATCAATCCAAATCGAAAAGATTGGTCTTTACGTCTTTTGGATGCCTTGTGGGCATACCGAACTGCATTCAAAATGCTTTTAGGGATGCCTCCCTATAGATTGCTCTTTGGTAAACATTGTCACCTTCATGTCGAACTCCAACATAGAGCTTAATTGGCTACAAAGAGTCTAAACTTTGACCTAGATATGGCTGGTAAAAAATGGAAACTTCAGCTCGATGAGCTAGAAGAATTGAGGTATAATGCTGAGGACTTATCCAAGAACTACAAAGATAAAATGAAGTGGATACATGACAAAAGCATCATGAGAAAATATTTTCATCTTGGTCAGAAAGTCCTACTCTACAACTCTCGTCTTCACCTCTTTTCAGGTAAGCTAAAAACTCATTGGTCTAGTCCATTCATTGTACGTGATGTTAAATACTACGGTGCCATCACCGTAGAAAACCCTACAAATGCTAGTCTATTTAAAGTAAATGGACAGCGACTGAAGCCATACCATGAACTTCCCACAAGGTCAGTGGAAACCATTCAATTGATTGATCTTAACTATGATGATTAGTCATGCTCACAAATTCCTACTCCACTAAGCCTGTTTGGTGGTGATATCCATCACCCCCATTACGTCTGACAATGACATTAAACTTAGCACTACTGGGAGGCAACCTAGCCCATTTATGCATTCATTCATTCATAAAAAATAAAATAAAAAATTAATAATACTGCCAAAGTGGTATTATTATATATCCATTACCCCCAAAGTGAAAAAGTGGTATTATTAATTTCCGCCAAAGTGAAAAATAGCCCGTTTATATATCCATCACCCCCATTTTCCCCTTTATGTTCTTGCAAGTGATCAACATTCCTTTCATGAGACTATTATTCTCTTTTCATGTTCGTTTATTCTTATGAGCACGTGATGAGTTTGAATTTCCGCATCCAGTTTTCCTCAGATGCAAGAGAGAAAATATTTTACCCAAACTCAGAGTGATCATTTCAGAGATATTAACTAGTGATTTTTGAAGTCAAAATGACTATTCCAAAGGTGGATTAGGATGTACATTACTTTGACAAGAAAAGTTGCATTTGTTGGTTATTTACACACACACATCTTGTTCCAAAGTTGCTCACTTGTAATGTGTATTTTAATAAGAAGTTACATGTCTCTTGTCTTCGATGTGGTTGAATAACAAGGATATTCTCTGAGAAAAATAGGACACACAACAATTTTGTTTCATATATAAAAAATGTTTGTGGGTGTCATCCTAGATAACCCTCAGGACGCTAAAACTCCTCCTTTAGTGTCATGCTAGAGGTTCAAGGCATTGTTGCATATTATAAATGCAATTGAGTCATACCAGCGAAAGTCGCATTGATTTCTTTGAGAAGTTTAGGATGAATAAATATATTTTGTTTTGTGTTTTTATCTTTCTTTTCGTTGTTCTTTGGTAGAGGACTAGCAAAATGTTGTTTGGGGGTGGTGTGATAAGCACCCAAAACATCGATTTTTACACCCCTAAATATACAATTGTTAAGTCCAATTATCAAATAAAAATATCTTATTACGTGTATTTTGTGCATTTTGTAGGAATTCAAGCACAAATCTCAAATTATGCATAAAGTGGTACAATAAGGAAAAATTCAACAACTAGAAGGCCCAATGGGAGTTCAAATGCATTCACAAGGATTAAAGAATTTCAATCCCAAGACCCATGAAGTCAAACCCACAAAGCAACAACAACTACGGATCTTGAGAAAATCAATTTGAAGATTTGGACGTCTACATGGCCAACTTCATCATAAAAAAATCTCTACAAGACATATTTCCTTTTTCAACTCCAACACCATGTTTCCATATTTCATTCAACCATATTTCCATGTTTCATTGTTTCACTCAATCATCTTTCTTTATTTCATTCAAACCCCTTTTTACATATAAAAGCCCCATACATGGAGTTCAAAGAGTTTAGTTTTTTTATGGAGTTTTTTTAGTTGTAGTTCTTGGCTTTATATTTTTACTTGGTATAGAAGTGCATGTGCTACAATTTAATTCCATTGAAGAAGTAAGTTTTATCTTTGTTTCTCTTTTTCAATTGTTTATCTTTCTCTTTTAACTTTTAGTTTATTTTGACCATCCATTATTTTACTCTTTTCTTTATTCTTTAAATTGAAAATCAGATTTGTCTTCTAATCCACGTGAAGTAGTGATAACCCCTACTTTCACTATGCATTGTTGAAGTGTATTGCAGGTTGAAGGAAAAAAACATATAAAAACAATAGTTATTTTTTTGATTGATGTCCAAAATCATGCAACGACATTAATGTCGGTTTTTAGCATCAGTCGGTCCGCGCACAGCGGAACAGGTGTCGGGCACCAGAAGCCATTGTCATCAGTTGTGAACTGATTAAGCTTACATGGTAGTTCGGCGATCATTGCTTGTTGGAGAGCAATGATCCCTTGGCGAGTCGTCGTCAGCGGACAAGCGCTAACTAGACTCCCACTTCCTCGGTCATCGTGGTCCGCGCACAGCGAACTAGGCGTTGGACACGGAAAGCTATTGTCATCAGTCGCAAACTGACTAAGCTTACCCGGTAAGTTCGGCGATCATTGTCTTTTGGAGAGCAATGATCCCTTGGCGAGTCATCGTCATCAGCGGACAAACACTGACAAGACTCCCACTTCCTCGGCCGTTGTGGTTTGCGCACAGCGGACTAGGCATCTAGTTGATATTCGAGTCTGGTCATAGCCGGGATGGTTGAGGGTCGTAATGGACAACGGTGTAAGTGTTAGTAAAGGCAAATATTTTATTGATAATATTTTTTGAGATGCTCTAAATTCCACGGTCGTTTAAGCCCGTCACCATCTGCGTTTTCAAGCCAGTATTTTTCCGTCCTGTTGACTTTAGCAACTATGTATGGTCCTTCCCAATTTGGATTTAGTTTTTCTGCGCCAGCTTCTTTAGTGTTTTGTTGGGTCTTCATGAGTACCCGATCTCCCATCTTGAGTTCACTTGGCTTGACCTTATTGTTGTAGTATTGCGCATTTCGTCATTGGTAGGCGACTATCTTGGCGGACTAGGTCCCATTTTTTTTCGAGGAGGTCTAGCCCAATGCACAGGGATTTGTTGTTACCGTCTGGTCTAAACTCTTCTGTTTGGAAGGTTGGCACCTTGAGTTCTATCGGAACCTTGGCTTCTGACCCGTATGCCAGAGCGAAGGGCGTCTCTCCAGTAGGGACTTTTTTGTTTGTTCTATATGCCCAAAGTATTCATGGTAGCTCTGGAACATATCTACCTTTGGTAGTGTTAAACTTTCTTTTGATAGCCTCCAAGATCGTTTGGTTGGTAACATCCGCTTAACCGTTGGCTTGGTGGTGTCCTGGTGAGAATAAGTGGTGATCAATATTATAACTTTTGCACAATTTTTTAACCTTGATACATTCGAACTGAGTTTCGTTGTCGCTAACCAATACTCTGGGGATGCCAAATCTACAGATGATGGTGGCCCATATGAATTTTTTGATCTAGGCCTGCTCGATTTTGTATAGGGGTTCAACTTCGACCCATTTGATGAAGTAGTCGACTATCACAAGAAGGAAATTTGTATTGGCTGAAGCTAGGAAAGGTCCGAAGATGTCCATTCCCCCTAGTGTGAATGGCCGCGGACTAGTCATCGGGGTCATTGGCTGGGCTGGCATATGCGTGTACGGCACAAACCTCTGACATTTGTCGCACTTGCGAAAAATATCTTTGGCATCTCGCTGCATGGTCGGCCAATAGTATCCTAGAGTCAAAGATTTGTGGGTGAGGGTTCTCCCACCCAGATGATTTTCGCATATACCACTGTGGATCCTTCTCAGAACATGGCTTGCCGATGAAGGTGACAGACATCGGAGTAGGGACCCTGTCACTGATCTCCTGTATAACTTGTCATTTAGGAGAGTGTACCTTGTTGCTCTATTTTTTAGTCTCCTTGCTTCGACCTTTTCATTTCGTAAGGTTTCGGTTGCCATGTATTCCAGTATCGGAGTCATCCAATTTGATTGCGCTTCTGCAGCGTAGATATCTCTAAGTTCCTTTTGTAGAGGCTCGATTGCTCTTGGTATTCAATGAGGCCGCTTGAGACTTCATTAGAGGCTGAGGCTTTTCTGGCAGCTCTTTTCTTGTCGTCTCGGGGGCACTGTATGAGTTCACACCTTTCAAACCTACGCATTATGCCAAGTACCTTATCGCGGTAGGCTATCATGTGGGGTCTTTGATGTTGAAATCCCCTTTGACCTGGTTGACCACTAGTCTTAAGTTGTTGTATGTCGTTAGGCAATCTATACCGATCCCTAGTGCTAGCTTTAGGCCGGACAGTGGGGTTTCGTATTTGGCCTCGTTGTTTGAAGCGGGGAAGCCGAACCTAACTAATTTTTTGAGGGTGAAGCCGCTGGGGGAGCGAAGCGTAATCCCAGTTCAACTTGCTTTTCCAGTCAAGGACCTGTTGCAGCGCAAGATCCAGGCATGAACATTCGAATCCGAGGGCTGGTGGTCCGTCTTCGACTCTTTTCCACTGCTGAGCTTAACAATGAAATCTGCCAGCGCCTAGGCTTTATTGGCGGTTATTGGAGAGTAGTTTATGTCAAATTGTCTGAGCTCCACTGACCATTTCACCATCCTGCCGGATAGCTCGGGTTTGTGTAATACTGAGCAGAGCCGATGCTTGATGAGGACCGTTATAGAGTGGGCCTGAAAAAATGGCCTCAGTTTCCTGGAGGATACGATCAGTGCCAGAGCTAACTTTTCCAGGTCCGGATAGTGTGCCTCTGCTTCCACGAAGGTTTTGCTGGTATAGTACATTGGTTTTTGGGTCCCTCGGATGTCTCGTACGAGGGCTAAGCTGACAACGTGCTTGGAAACAGACAAGTACAAGTAGAGTGTTTCGCCTATCGCAAGTTTTGAGAGCAGCTCTGGACTTCCCATGTATGCTTTTAGGCTTTGAAAGGCTTGTTCGCACTCTTCGTTCCAAGAGAATCCTTTGCTTCCTCTTAGTATCTTTAAGAAAGGAAGACATTTGTCGAACGACTTTGATATAAATATGTTGAGTGCTGCAGCCCTCCCAGTCAAACTCTGAACGACTCTGATGTTGGCCAGAGCTTTCATGTCGAGAAGGGTCTGAATCTGTTTTGGGTCAGCTTCGATTTCCCTCTTGTTCACTATATCGCCAAGGAATTTTCCAGACTCGACTCCTAATGTACATTTCTGTGGGTTGAGCTTCATCTGGTATTTTCTGAGCTGGTTGAACGCTTCAGTTAGGTCTTGTATGTGGTCCGGGCTGCGGAGGCTTTTGACCAGCATATCGTCTATGTAGACTTCCATGTTCCAGCCAATTTTCTCTCTGAACATTCGATTGACTAGTCCTTGGTATGTAGTGCCAGTGTTCTTTAAGCCGAATGGCATCACTCTATAGCAATATATCCCTCTTTCAGTTATGAAGGAGGTTTTCTCTTCATCTGGGGGTGCATCAATATTTGATTGTAGCCTGAATAGGAGTCTGTGAAGCTGAGTAAGTTGTGCCCGGATGTGGCGTCTACGATCTGATCAATTCATGGAAGTTCAAGTCCGTGTAGTCCAAGCATACTCTCCATTTCCCTTTTATCTTTTTTACAAGAACGGTGTTAGCCAAGCGGTCTAGGTATCGTGCTTCCTTGATCATGTCCGCATTGAGTAAATGTTGTACTTCCTCATTTATGATTGCGTTTCTCTCGGGCCCCATGAGCATCTTCTTCTGCCATACGATTTTCTTCATTGGGTCCACCTCTAGGCGATGGGTGATTATTGATTGGTCAATCCCCACCATGTCTTACATGGTCCAAGCAAAAATGTCTTGGTCCCGATGCAACAACTCTGTGAGTTGCTCTACCAATTCTTTGCTCAAGTGAGAACCAATCTGGACAGCCCTGCCATTGAGAGGGCCGTTGAGGTAGACCGTGATGGTTTCTTCTTCTGGTTGGTCAGCATTGGGCCTGCCTCGAGGGCTTTCCAGAGCCTCATCATCTGGATTGGTTATTCTTCTCTCGGTTCCCTGGCGGAATGAAGAGTCGTCCTAGTCACGGGGCTAGTCGCCAATTGAGAATTACTGGGCGGGAGTGCCGTCATGTACTGGCATTCCTTGGCAGTTGTTTGGTCATTTTTTAATGTATCGACCGCTTGGTTTGTTGGATACTTGATGCACTGGTATAGAGTAGAAACCGTCGCTCATCTGGTGTATCCAGGGTTTCCCCAGGACTACATTGTATGCCGAAGGCGCATCGATTACTATGACTCTTGAAATAGGGTTTTTTGAGTTGCCTTCTCTCCCGCTATTATTGTCAATTATATCTTTCCCATGGGGAATCACTTTTCGTCGCTGAAGTCGATCATCAAATGATTATATGACAGGACGTTCGTCGAGCTCTCGGTGTCTACCAAGGATCTCCTCACTTCCCAGCTTGCCAGTGAAATTGTTACCACCAGGGCGTCATTGTGCGGGAGTTGTATCCCCTGGAGGTCTCTCCGTAAATACTAGTGGCAGGGAGGGGTCTTGACTCCGAGCATGCGATTCTAATTACTCACCGCGTATTGTTTGGATATTCAAACTTCAGAGAGCCCTTTTCCTCGACCTGTTGACATTTCAAACTCGAAATGGGCTCCATGAAGCATGCATATCCTATCGGCCAGTTCCTTCTCGGGCCCGGCTTCGCTTTTGGCTACCCGTTATTCTTCTTTGGCGATGAAGTTCTATGCTCCCCTTACTAGGTCTGTCATGCTTGTTGGAAGGTCCAGTGTCAGAAAGTTATAGAACTCTCCTTTCCTCGGGTCGTTGATGAAAGATAAGACGACCGTTGTGTCATTACACACGTTGACAGTGGCTAACTCACTATTGTAGCGGGTTAAATACGCCTTCAGTATCTCGTCGGTCCTTTGTTTCATTGATCTGAAAGTCTTTATCATCGAAAAAGCCTGATGTATGAAAAGTGATATTGGATCTAATTCGGGGTCCGTTGGTGTTGTCGTTGCCCTGGAAGCGCTGGTTTGATGCCTGCGGACTACCTGCACCGTCGAGGTTGGTTAAGCAGCGCCAGGTTGATCGTTCAGCGTTTCCCCTATTCTCCATCATTGTGTGATTTATTGGTTACCATCTCTCCATATTTCGAAGGGAGATGACGCTAGTAAAAGGTTAGGAACTTTGTCGTCCCCACGGATGGCACCAAACTGATGCAGTCGTTTTCCTCTCCCTGCTTTGACCTAGTCATGCTGACCTGCACAAGGAACGCACGTGAGCCACGGACCACCGTTGTGGTGGCCGATGGCACTCCGATGCTTAAGTCAGACAGATATCCGAGAAAGGTGTAATGTTGTAAGTAGAGAATTTGTAACGTACCTTAGCTTACCAACTTCATGTCTTATTTATAGTGCATGAGTTTTGGTTCGACCAGACCATCGATGGCGTAGTTTAGGAAGGAGATCTTCGTGGAGATCCTTCTCTAATTAGGAGTCATGCTATAGAAGGGAAGTTCCCTGTTAGCACTGTGCTCCTAGATACGCAGGAGATAGTTCCCTATCTGAGGGTAATCCGTAAGAGGATGTTTCCCTGTGTGATATGTACTCTAGTATTTGTTTCCTAGTCGGAAGCGGAGAGCTGCTGTAATTGCATGTCCGAAGTTGATCCTCGAGATACTTGCCTTAATAGGGCTTACGTGTATTGAGGATAGTTGTGAAACACGTGGGCTTAGCGAGTTGTAAGAGTGCGGGTCCGTCTGGCAGACTGCATTGGGAGGGCTTAGAACCACTTTGGCTGGATTAATATTGGGCTGACGCTGAGGCCCGTAGTTCCTCGAGATCATCATGACACGTGTATGCTCAGGGATGTGACCGTTTATGTGTATCAACAGCAACAACGTTTTTTAAAATTTTGAATCAGTAATGTTTGTGGGTAACATTTCTAGAAACCCTCACAAGAATATAACTCATCCACTAGAGATCTAGGGTTTTAGAGCCTTATTGCACGTTTAAGGTAAGTGTAACTAGGGGTGGGCATCCCATCACGCGATCCCGATCCCGTCCCGTCCCGATCTAGAGTGGAATGGGATTGGGATGGAGATTTTCAATCTCGCCCATCCCGTCCCGTCTCGAACTAATCTTTTAATATATAGTTTGAACTATGTAGTATGAAACTATAAACTATTTGTTGACATGGCTATTTTATTCTCACAAAGCTTCTATGGTCTAAAGGTAATATATAAATGGCTATTGTGGAGGAGAATATGCTTCTTAAACATTAGCAACTATGTAATTTTAAGCAATGGCTTTTAGCTTTAAGCAATTAATTTTAGTTAAGCAATGGATTTATCCCTACCTAAAACTTTTAAGTCCATTACCATGGAAACTTAAATAGAGTTGAGTTGTGTGTTTGGTAAATAAAAAATTTACAATCTTACATGTTCAATTTTTTCAATACAAAATATAGTACATGCTCATCCCATCCCGTCCCAAACCCGTTTGGGATGGGACGAGGTCGGGATGAGGCTTATCCTGTCCCGATCCCATCCCGTGTCCACCCCTAAGTGCAACTGATGATTCCTGCGAAAGTGAGTTAGGATTTTATTTTTCCTGTTTTGCTCGAGGACTAGCAAAATATAGGTTTGGGGGTTTATGATATTCACGTAATCGATTCATAAATTACCCTATAATTTATATTTGTTAGTGTTTTAAATATTTTATTTTATTCTAATTATTTTGTTTTTATTTTTTGTAGGAATTGGTGCTTAAACAATGAAATCAAATTAGCGAGGTGAGTTTGGAAGAACATGCCCGAAGCGACGCGAACGGTGAAGTCAATGACAAAGCTCAAGCTAAAAAATTAACAGAAAAATCTATGTAAATCAAACATAAACCTAAGCCCAAGCCCGACCAAAACCTATTTATTCATCTTCCTGCTACACATAAAACTCTCTCCCCTCTCATATCTCTCTCATTTTGTTGTCCCTTTATTTCTCCTCTCTTTTTCGAGCCACCAACTCCATCTTGATCCCTTATTCATCATCTCTTAGTAGAGACATAGAGACATTCGTCTCTCATCGTCACACCTCCAAAACATCGTCACTATTTTCCCGCTCAATCACACCTTTGCCTCCTCGCATCTCAACAACAACCAGCTAGCCACGCAATTTTTCTCTTCCTCCTCTATCATGATCTCTCTTCTACCGACTATCCTCCCTTTCTCCCTGTTTCGCATAACCATCATACCTCCTCCGATCCATCACGTTTTCTTTTTCATCTGTTCCTTCTTTTCCCCCCTCTTTTCACTGTAAGTCTCATAGTCATGTCCTTGTTCTTCTTCCTCGCAGACCTCGCCCCTTGTTTTCTTTTTCATCAGACAATCCACCTGCACTTCCTCTACTTCTTTTCTTCCTCCTTTTTCAGGCGACCTCGTAGCAACATCACATCCAGAAGAACCAACCACCTCATCATCACATCATAGCAGAACAGACAGAGATTGCACAACACATCTGGCAGAGATGATCTCGCATCTCTGCTTCTTTCGTTTGCAGCCCCATCTCAGCCACCCTGCCATCATCTCACCATCTTGTCTCGCCTTTTTTTTTTCATTGTCTCCCTGATCACTCTCAATCGCAATAGGTTGCAGCAACGAATAAGCAACAAAGAAGAAGGTGTGAAGAAGAAGGAGAAATAGAAGGGACCCAATTGATTTTTAAAACTGTTCGTTGTTTGTTCCCCAACTTCGTGTGTGGTGGTCCAGTTTGTACCACCACACACTCCAATTTTGTCAAATCGCATTCGTGACATGGATTTCTCCTGTGTTGCTATTGTGACCTCCTTCATAAATTTCTAAACCCTCTTCTAAGGTGTAGATGATTCATCAGGCTTAGTAGAATTTACTTTCACTTTTTATTGTTTTCTGATACATTGACATTGGGTTGATTTGTGAACAAACACATATTACTTTCACCGTGTATGTCATGCATCCATGGTAGTTAGAATTATTCTATGTTTATGTTCAAGCATGTTTTATTCGTATTAGTTAAACTTGTGATTAGTTGTGCCTTAAACAGACAATTAATGCTAGGGGTTTGCATCTTTGCTAAAATCAATCCACTACACTGCTAGGAGACAGTAATTGAAATTAATATAATTTTATGAACCCAACGGATGATTCGAAAGCCTTTCTATCTCTCTCTTTTGTTCTCAGACTTTATTTTTAATTGTTTTCTGCTTTCCATTAGTTTAGAAATTTCTGATTATTGTAACCCATTTTCTAATTAGTTTAAATAGATTGTAGTTTTCGATTATGTCTTTAGTCCTTGTGGGATCGACCCATATTTTTTATTGTTTACTAGTTAGACAACCGTGCACTTGCAGTATAACAATAAGGTGAAATTAGCCTATTAATTTAGATTAGTAAAATTTGCATCAGTTGCGACTAGGAGGAGCCAACACTAGACGTCGAGCCCATACACCTAATGCTAAGTGTTGCTCTACACTGTGGATACAAGTGTTGCGCAAGTCGCTCGAGAATAAGGTGTACTTAGAGATTCGCAGACTATAGGGGATTGTAAGCAGCATTGATGTGTGCGATTCTAGGAACATTATTAAGGTAGAATAGGCATCGGAAAGCGAGCTTGTGCTACATGGCAGTGCTCGGTCCTCAAAATTGAATAAGACATGATGGAGCCAAAGGGGTTGCCGAGAATGAGACACGATGGAGCTAAGGGGGTTTGTTACATTCCAAACAGGTGAAGTAAGTGTTGTGGTTGCGACTAAGTAAAGCCAACAACAGTGGAAGTCGAGCCCGTAAATCGAGTGTTGTTCTTCACGGTGGTTGAGTCAGTCGCTCCAGGGGAAGGTGTACTTCGAGATGTTGCGGACCTTAGGGGATTGTAAGATGTGACAATTCAAGCCAAGATAAAGATTGTTGGGATATTGTGTTAGCTTGAATAGTCTCATATCTAGCATTTGCAGAGTTGTGAACTGATTTACCATGAGGTGGTCCACTCTATATTGGCAATGTTGCCTTTACGATAAAACTCCACATCACAAAGGCCCATGATGGGGATAGAATCGTGGTATTTATGTTGGGAACAATATCGTTGTTAAGTATTGTGGACCCAAAAGATTGCACGTGCTCTGCACCGATAAACTTACTAGCAAATGATTTAAATTTTTCACACCACTTATACCCACGAAATTGAAAGACACGACATATAAAAAAACACAAATAATGTTTACATCTAATACTATTATTGTCTAGTTGGTAGCTACTTGAAGGTTGTGTCCTGTGCTAATGCTTATTCTCCATACCACATAACAAAACACACGAATAATGTTGGAAGAACTTATCAAATTCATAGTTGGAATTTTGGAGTGTTAGGTATGAAGAGCAACCAACTTTTTTTTTATAGTGGGCTCTAAATTCTTTAAGGGTCTGCTTGGTTGCACGGAGAATAGATATGGAAATCGAATATGTTTTCGTGAATTCAATTCTGAGGCCTCCCTCTTGGATTCCCTTGAGTAGTGGGAAAACAGTCCTATGAAGGATCGATTTCCTGTAAGTAAATAGACAACAAAAAAACGGAAATAGCATAACAAGGGAAATGGATTCCATTTCCTAATGAAAATGACTAACCAAACATACCCTTGAAAAAACCTACATGTGGATTAGTTTTGACTTTAGGAGTATATAAGATGATAATCAAAATAATTATTTATTTGGATGAGATGATGAAAGGGTTAACAGTAATATACACTACCTACAAGAATTCCTAAATTTCACAATAATAGATTCAAGTATGGAAAATATATCAATTTGCTATGAACATTGATGATACATCAAAGTAGACTGATCATCACGGCTGTACACGTGGCATAAAGACCCATCACAAGAATACAACGCTCGATCTATCGGGTCAGCTCATAAAACCCAGGAAGAATGAGGCTAATTATAGAGGCCCAGACTAGACCCACCACTAAGGAGACATAAACAGGGCCCGAATCCAAGCCCAGACGAATCAAAGTCGGAGTCCAGGCCCGATACAAGTTCTCTCATAAAGAAGATGAACGTTGCACCAAGAAAGAGCTATGGAGGGAGTTACGCCTCCACGAACGCATCTCCATCAAGGAGGAGACTGTTACAAGAAACATCTCTTTCCCTTGTGCCTCACTTGCTTAAGTCACGCAGAGAGTTAACCACGACCATTATAAAAGGTACAGGGAACATTTGACAAAGGTATGCAACTTTAATTGAGTTTTGTCCAGATTTACATCCATCTTCCATCATAGTTAGTGACTTAAGCATTGGAGTGCCTTTGGCCACCAAAAAGGTGGTCCTTGGCAGTCTAACAGTTGTTTTGCAGGTCAAACTCACAGGAGGACAATTTTTGGACGCATCAATTTGGCGTCGTCCATGGGGAATGACGAGTTTCCTCTTTTTAAAAACAAAACACACAATGACAAGGCTCACCACAACCTAACGAAAGATCGACAAGTCATCAGAGGAAATAATGCAGTTTACAGATCCCCATCCGGTAATGATCACGATAACTCTCCCATCGATGCATCATTGACGGCTCACGGAGAGGATGCATCCCGAATCATCGAACCAATAGCATCCAAGAATGCAAATTCGCTGCACGCAATAGTCCAGACAGCCCAGACGACCGTTGGCGCTGCCACAGACCCTCGAGTAGATTTGCTCATGGTCCAGATAAAATACATGACAAAGATGCTAGAGAAAATCACCCAGGAACTCAATAAAACTCCACTATCTGAACTCAAGGGAGTGACGAAGCCCTAGTAGAACCTCAGCAGGGAAACATAAAAAATAACGAGCTCCACCAAGACAAGACTCTGTAGTACGGCAGAATGATTGCTGAAATCTTGTTCAGGATCGGAGTCACGAACCCCAACTTACTGTACGAGTTAGCCAAGCCACCATTTTCTGACGAATTCATGAAGAAGGCAATGCCAAAGAAGTTCACTCCACCAAAATTCGAAGTGTACGATGGTACCACCGACCCAACTGATCACATAAGACATTTTCACCACATTATGGTTTTAAAAGAAACCACATAGTCGATTCTATGTAGAATAATCCCAACTAGCCTCACGTCCACAACAATGAACTGGTTCAACAGCCTGCCGTCGAGGTCAATAGACTTTTTCCATGCCTTAGCCATCGCTTTCATTACCAGATTCACCGGGAACCAGCGAATGAGGAAAGGACCCCACTACCTTCTGCACATATGACAGAAGCCAGAAAAATAATACGGGAGTATGTCACTCATTTTACCAACGAGTTAACAATGATTGATGGATGCAGTGATGACACCGCCATTGCAACTCTCATTACCGGGTTGAAGAGAGGCACTTTCTTTGATGCCCTCAACTTGGAACCTCCAAAGGCATGGCGATCCTACTGAAAATAGCACAGAAACATATCTCTCTCAAAGAAATGGAAGCTGCGAGGAGAAAAAATGAGCAGGAAAGAGAAAACCATTCAAGGAAACAATAAAGGAAAGATGAAGGAAGGCGAGATGGCAGACCACGGGAGGACAAAAGTCATTCAAAGGAACATCGAGGCGACGAACGCACAAAGTCCAATCAGCAGGAATCCAGGAAATCGCAATCAACACGACCCAATCATGAGCGAATAACCAGCATAATGTGGAAAGAGTGCAAACCATACACAACCCTGAAAACAAGCCGAACCGACATCTTAAAACACATATCAAACTGGGAGAATGTCATTGGCCAACCATGATGAAAATAGACCCAAAAGGACGAGACAAGAACATGTACTGCTCTTTTCACAAGGATCATGGACATGATACCGAGGACTACTATAAGTTAAAAGAAGAAATCGAGCATTGGATACAGAGAGGACGATTGGACGAGTTTACAGGCGTACCAGAAAAAAAGTTCAAAGGTTAAGAAAAACAGATGTTGCAGCCACAAGATAAAAAAAATGGTCTAGAGAATTGATATATGCTCTACATTACAGCCGCCATGGGAAAAAAGTACTTCCCACTCGAACAGACCTATATCAAAGTTGAAAGGCCAACGCTCTGGAGACGGCTACACAAACCAACTCAAAGACCCTGGCAGTGGATACAAATTCAGCCAAAGTCGCTTATAAGGGAATCAACAACGATAAACTCTATCATCCCCTAACAAGCAATTCCAAATGGGTAGCAATAACGGCCCAAACAAATGTCATAAATTAAAGGGGACAGCAAAGGCACAGATGGCAACGTGAGGATAGACATTAATGATGCAAGAATACAAGAAGAAACGCTCCATAGTGTAATAGAGCCATTCCAAAAAATATGACCGCTAGAAATGGTTAAAGAATCAATAAAGTTTCATTTTCAGAATCAACATCTCACAAAGGCAAACAACTTCATAGCAAAGCTATATGAAACAATTGGCGTAAAAAGCCCAAAAGGAATCAGGACGCAAGTTGGGTATTCACAAGAAACTTCTGGTCTGATCAACCAAAAAAGTAAAATGACTTCGGGTTGACTAGAATGTCGCACCAAATGAAATAAAATTTGGACATCTAAGTCAAACTAAACACGAAAACTTCAAATCGACCGAGACGTCGAGTTAACGAAGTAAAAGTTGGACGAATGAGTCAACTAAGTAAAATGTTGGGTCGACTAGAGTATCGCACCAAACGAAGTAAAAGTTGGACACCTGAGTCAAACTAAACACAAAAATTTCGAATCAACTGAGATGTGGAGTTAACGAAGTAAAAGTTGGATGAACGAGTCAACTAAGTAAAATGACTTCAAGTCGAATAGAGTGTCGCACCAAACGAAGTAAAAGTTGGACACCCAAGTCAAACTAAACACATAAAATTTGAATCGACTGAGATGTCGAGTTAATGAAGTAAAAGTTGGATGAATGAGTCAACTAAGTAAAATGACTTCGAGTCGACTAGAGTGTGGCACCAAACGAAGTAAAAGTTGGACACCCGAGTCAAAATAAACACATAAACTTCGAATCGACCGAGATGTCGAGTTAACGAAGTAAAAGTTGGACGAACAAGTCAACTAAGTAAAATGACTTCGAGTCGATTAAAGCGTCACACCAAACAAAGTAAAAGTTGGACGAATGAGTCAACTAAGTAAAATGACTTCGGGTCGACTAGAATGTCAATGAAGTAAAGGTTAAATGAACGAGTCAACTAAGTAAAGTGATTTCGAGACTACTAGAGTGTCGCACACACGAAGCAGATTGAACGAACGAGTCAATTGAGTAAAATAACGTCGTGTCACATCGAGTTAGTGAATTAAAGATCGAATGGATAATTCAACAAAGTAGAAGACAAGCAAGCAAAACAACTTTCCACAAAAATTCGGAGACGACAAACGCAAGATCAAGACATGCGTGCTAAAGAATAGGAAAATTAAAATCACCAAACGAATACTACAAACATATTTGTGAAACATCAAAGCTCAAACACAAATTTTCATGAGAATGATAGATGAACAAAGTAAACACGAAGAAAAATAAAGGAACCAATTCCTGTTATTCAAAATCCATTCGATTACATTTGAAAATAGCAATAGAAGACTAAGGGGAATGATCTATAACATCCTCAACAATACCACACGCAGGAGCCGGATCACCGACAAAGACTATTTCTTCAGGATGAGGAGGCAGCTCTTCAGCCATTGGGTTACCCGAAAGATTTTCCACGACACCTTCCACGTCCTCGAAGGTTTGATAGACCAAATGACAATACTGAGACTAGTCGACAACCAAGACCCTCGATATAATCTAGAAGCTCAGTCCAACCATCAACATCGCGCTGCCAATCTGTAACCTCTGTAACACGGAGTTTATCCTTAATAGAAGCAAGCTCACTTCTTACAGCGAAGAGTTGGCTCTCAGCAGTATTGAGCATCGTGGAGGACTCAGCCTTGTCTTCGTCAAGCGAAGACAACAATTGCACCACCATTTTTCAGCAGAAAAAAACGAATGCCAGTCCCAACAACAACAAAAGAATCCAAGTAAGATGCGGAAGGAGGAATCTTCATCCCTCCATCAACAAGAGGGGAAGGAGAAGGACAAGACTTCAACTCGGGAACCCGATCACGACTGATAAGCTCTTTAGATTGAATAACATCCTATTGGAGCATCTTGTCATCCAACGACCGAGGATCCTCATCAGAACACTTGACAATGTTAAGGTCGCTATATGCAGAGAGAAGCCTCTTTTCCCCGTCATGCAATGGATGAATGGTATCTTTCTCACTCTTCTCTCGAGCCAACTTCATCTCTTCCTCCTCTTGCAGAGAGCAACACCATCTATATCAACAAAATCTTAATAAAAAGTCGTGCGACGTAGAGAGACAACAAGTCGTTTCTTCTTCAGAACACTGTCGAAAGACAGAAACAACCGCTTCGACGAACTAATGGGCCTCGATACTTTTCTCTTTCTAGAAGAAAAAATGACAGCACTACGGACAGGAGCATTGAGATCCGTAACACCCGAGTTCACTTTCAGATCAACGATCACATCATCACCTTCAATGGCAGCAGCAAGGGCAGCGAACTCTGCGGCCTGCCTTTCAGTCAACAAAGCCCGATCAGTCTCGCTCATACAATATAGACCACTGCGCTTCACCATATCATCAATAAAATAGGTGTTAAACGAAACTGTTGGAAGCTCCAGGCAGCGCTCATTGATAACCTGGTCCTCAGAAGTCAATTTCAGATTCTGATGCTTAAGAGGAACCCAGAAAGACCTTACTATCTGAGCACCCCACAAATTGAAGTGGCCAGAGACAGTCGCATAAAACCAATCCCGCGACCAACCACTGATGTCATCATTGAGGTTACCAAAACACGCAAGGGAGTACAAGAAACAGGTACGATTGGGTTTCACACTAAATCCCACCAAAAAGTGCAAGATTCTAGGGGTTAAGGGGATACTAGAGAGAATGGCCCTAGCTTACATGGAAACCATAACCCTCTAGCCATTTGGGCCCATCTGAGCAGGAGGAATATCCCGAAAGTCTAGATATGACCTAAACAGTTCCGGATTTGGGAACCGAAGACCAGCATAGAATATACGAGGATAAAGAACAATATATCTCTTCCCCGGGCAACAAAGACTATCGTTTTAGCGAGGAATAACCATTTCAAGGTCGTCGGGCAAAACATAGTTGGAACGGACACTATCTAGAGTAGCCTAAGAAGCTTTGTTCAAGGAAAAATGAGCCTCACAGATATAAAGCTGATCACCAGCAAACATAGCAAATAGGAAAGAAGAGACATTAAAAAGAAGAAATAGAAGAAAAGAAATAACACTAACAACAAAGATGGCGTAAATAAAAGAGGAAAGCAGCCACAAAACCCTTTATAAAACTGGAAAATGAAGAGATCACTCACAAAGCGACATATAGGACATAATGGCGCACCAAAACTCCCAGAAAATGTGCGAGAAAACGAAGTAACCAAGACGATCAACCAACCGAAAGTTATTTAACATGAACTTCAGTGCAATAGCGTGGTCAAATTTACAACCGCCACACAGTTAGCAGATACGTGAACATACCCACTAACTAAGGGGAAGTAACTGATGATACATCAAAATAGGCTGATCATCATGGCATACACGTGGCATAAAGACCCATTGTGAGAATACAACGCCCGGTCTATTAGGCCAGCTCATAAAGCCCAGGAAGAATGAGGCCAATTATAGAGGCCCAAACTAGGCTTACCACTAAGGATACATAAACAGGGCCCGAATCCAAGCCTAAATGAATCAGAGCCCAAGTCCAGGCCCGATAGAGTTCTTTCATAAAGTAGAGGAACGTTTCACGAAAAAAGAGCCGTGGAGGAAATTATGCCTCCACGAACGCATCTCCATCAAGGAGGAGATTATTACAAAAAACATCTCCTTCCGTTGCGCCTCACATGCTTAAGTTACACAAAGAGTTAACCACGACTATTATAAAAGGTAAAGGGAACATTTGACAAAGGTATGCAACTTTAGCTGAGTTTTATCCAGATTTACATCATTCTTCCAACAGAGTTACTGACTACATCGAAGTGCCTTCGGCCACCAAAAATGTGGTATTTGGCAGTCTAACAGTTGTTTTGCAGGTCAAACTCACAGGAGGACGATTTTTGGACACATCAAACATGTTGTGAGTTTTTTTAGAGACATGCTCCCCCCCAACATGTGTGTGATTTGAGTAAGCCATGGTTTCCCCATCCTAAAAATCTAGTGATGCACTTGTCATGCACGACATCTCATTTGTATAATTAGACTTACCCTTGTATTCGAAATCAAATCACAAATCACAACAATGAAAGGAACCAAAAAAATAATAACGTACATCTCGAGGGTATCCAAACAATTCATCTTTCTTCTTCAATCCCTACCCCTCTTCCTTTCTTAACATGAACTACCAAATGCCAACATTACCCGTAAATCTAAACCAATAACCCCTCCCCCCCCACCTCTACCTCCAACACCAATGTAAGTGTAAAATATTTTCAGGTCGCGTGATCTTAAAAGTAACCATTAACGATTATAATATAGTTCCTTGAGATCCGCACATGGATCTTTGTATTGGGATAAGTGACAAATTTATAATACTTATATGCACCACAAAATATTGTTATACGCTAAATTGCAGGGACATGACATAACCTCAATATTCGCACCAAATGTTTACCTTGAGATCCGCACCAATTTACTATAAGCATTTATGTTATTACTTAATACAACCATGCTGGATACACACACTCATATCCTAATCAGGACATCACAGTACCTAAGATGATATAAGCACTATAGATTATGGTCAGAACAACTACACTGGCCAAGTTCACCCTAATTCTATTTAGTAAAACACCAAACACAATGGTGGATTGATCAAAACTCTTATTTAACTAGGACAACTGATTACACTAAATGTGTCAAGTCCAAATTAAATCCAAACGAGATTTTTGTTATTAAACTTCTAGAGGGAGGGACAACTTTTGGATGCTAGATCTTCATTACTTCTTGGAAAAGAACGAGTACAGACATGGGTACAATGCAATTTTACCCGTGTAAAACTCTAAGTTCAAAAACCTCAAAATCATAAGAACTAACATTAACCAAATACTAGCACTACTTCACAACCTAGCCACACTAAGCATGTGTCCCCCTACTGCGAGCAACATAACAAAACCACTCTGATCATTAATTTTCTGGCTCCAAACTCCAAGCATATCACCACCCTAGAAAATAACGGTTTCAAGAATCAATACAATTTATTCCTCAAGCCAATAAAGTTGCTTAATTGAATACAGACCTGATCTGGTCTCTATACAAATGGTGTTTTATGTGGGTGACATGATACCAAGAGTTCCAGTTTTGGCAAAACCGGCACTACAAAAAACGAAGTCTAAAACGACACTTTCAAGGCGGCATTTTAAGAAAATCGCTGCTGATTCAAAACATTACCAGCGCTTAAAACCAAAACACCGCTTAGTTAAACATTATAATGACATTATCAAATAACGCCGGTAAAACCTTACGCAATAACGGCGTTTCTATTATAAAGCGCCGGTAAAGAACAAAAAAAAAACCACGCCCGTTTACCGCTAATGAAAAAAATTGAGTTTTAACAAAACGCCGTATTAGAGTTATCAACGCCATATCAGAGGTTGCTTATAACCCAGCCTCCTCGACTTCCCTCCTCCCCTCCTTCCCTCCTTCTCTGCTCTTCCCTCCCCGATTCGATCTTCCCTCCTTCCCGATTCGCTCTTCCCTCCTTCCCGATTCGCTCTCATTTCTGCTCTCTCATTAAATTTGGCTTCTCTTCAAACGGCTTGAACAATTACTTCTCCGGCTTGAACAGCTCGACCGATCTTCTCCATTCATTCACTAAGCTTTTCGAAAAAGCTGCACCTTCTGCACAGCTCCCTCCCTTACAGGTTCTTCTTCATTTTTTTTATTATCCAGGGTTTAGGGTTTATCTTCTCTCATTTCTTGATTTCACTAACAAAACTTTCCATTGTTGCAGAGAAATTTGGACCAATTGGAAACGTTGTCGAAGAAACTCAAAGCTAAAACCCTAAGAACTGAGATTCACTACCTGTTTCGGTTGTATGGTGAGTTACTCACCTTTGTCTTTTTTATTGATCAATAAAATTTTGATGTGTCTTGACTTTAAAAAAATCTTCCTAAGCGTGCCCAAATAATGGATTTATACTTATGCAAACAGGTATTTTTCTTTTCAGGTCACTCTATTTTCTCCTAATCAATATTCAGTTTTTTTTTTTACTGATTCTAAATTTGCAAATGCTCCTGTAGACAATTCTCAAGTAGTAATAACTTCTATTAGCTAGTTCCTTGACTTAGAAAGGCTCACGAATTATGATGTTAGACATTTTTTTGTTTAACGTTTTTAAATGTTTCTACAAATTAGTGAATTACTTCTCCAGATCATATTTATTTGTTAATGTTTGGCTTGAGTTTTTTTTTTTTTTTTTTGAAAGGTGAGCGTGCCGCCGGTGGGTATAGAACCCAAGACGTGGGGGTTAAACCACCACAGTCTTAACCATCCAACCAGGCTACCATTGGCTGTATTGCTTGAGTTAATAAAGAACAGTATGAAAATAAGTTGATTTCCCAAATTACTCTGTAAAGAATGTATTTGTCGATGATATAAACAAGTATATTTTCATGTCTTATTAGCTGGCACTTTGATGAGTCTCCCTTTGATGTAATGTATACTCGTGCAAGATCCAATCAGTTTTCTCCTCCTTGGGGGGTTTTCCCATTGTACCCAATGATTTTGCCTCCATTTTGAATAGGTTTATCTGTTCCCGTAGCTTTCCAGTATCCGGTGCTAGCACTTCAAATGTCTCCTGTTAGGATACTTGCGTGTTCTTGTTGTGAAGAAGTATTTTGTCTCCCCATGCAATGGGTGCTTCGCTGGCAACATACAAAATCATCATTATCATCATCAAAGCCCATTCCCGAGATTTTCGGGGTCGGCTACATGGATTTTGGTTCTCCAAGCAATGCAATCTTCCCACATTTCCTCTCCTAATCCAAGCTCAATGATATCTTCATTCACCGTCTTCATCCAAGTTTTCAACGGTTGTCCCCTCCGTCTACGCCCTCCATTAACTTGCCAATCTAAACATTTTCTAATTGGCGCCGTGCTTGGTCTCCTCCGCACATGACCAAACCAAGTTAAACGTCTTTCTCTAATTTTTTCCTCTATGGGCGCTACACGTAAGTATCTCCTAATTCTTTCATTTCTAATTTTATCCTTACGAGTTTTACCACACATCCACCTTAACATACGCATTTCTGCTACTACCATCCTATGCGTATGTTGTCCCGTAGTAGCCCAACATTCTGAACCGTATAGCATGGCTGGTCGAACAATTGTCTTATAGCATTTCCCTTTTAGCCTTGCAGGCATCCTTCTATCGTATAATACTCCTGACGCCATTCACCATTTCAACCAACCAGCTTTAATCCTATGGTCTACATCTGCTCCAATAGCCCCATTCTTTTGAATTATAGACCCTAGATATCGAAAAGCCTCACACTCCGGGACCTCGACACCTTCGATCTCAATTGCATTACTTCTCCCTCTTGGTTCACACCCAAAGTTGCACACTAGATACTCCGTCTTCGAACGGCTAATTCTAAAACCTTTACTCTCTAAAGCCTCCAGCCACTTAACTAATTTCTGACCTAAACCTGCACTAGTCTCATCCATTAAGACAATATCATCTGCAAATAACATGCACCAAGGTACATCTTCTTGCAGATGTCTCGTCAACTCATCCATGACCAAAGCAAATAGATATGGACTTAACGCCGACCCTTGATGTAGTCCTACTGTCACTGGAAATTCACTAGACATCCCACCTACTGAGCGAACACTTGTTACAACCCCTTCATACATATCCTTAATGATATCGACATAACATTGAGACACTTTCTTCCTTTCAAGCACCCACCAAATTAACTCCCTGGGGACCCTATCATATGTTTTCTCCAGATCAATAAAAACCATATGCAAACTCTTACGTGCCTCTCGATATTTTTCTACAGTATGCCTAAGCAGGAAGATGGCCTCCGTAGTAGACCTACCTGGCATAAATATAAATTGATTCTCCGAAATCGTGGTTAAACTCCTAAGTGTTTGTTCTATAACCCTCTCCCAAAGTTTCATCATATGACTCATAAGCTTTATCCCTCTATAGTTCGAGCAATTCTGGATATCCCCTTTGTTCTTATAAATTGGTACCACAATGCTATGCCTCCATGAATCTAGCATTTTTCTAGTTTCAAAAATCCTATTAAAGAGCTTAGTTAGCCATTGAATCCCAACTTCTCCCAGACATTTCCATGCTTCAATTGGTATATCATCCGGTCCAACGCCCTTCCCTGTCTTCATTCTTTTTAAAGCTTCTCTCACTTCTGTGGCACTAACTCTGCGATGGAACACGCGATCTCTCCCTTCCTGTGAAGCATACCCCTCCAAGTTTAACTCCCCTACATGTGTTCCATTGAGTAGGTTCCAAAAGTAATCATTCCAACTATCTAAAATAGCTTTATCCTGCATTAAGACTCTTCCATCCTCATGCTTAACACACTTAACATGACTCAAGTCCCTAGTTTTTCGTTCTCTAGCTTTCGCTATCTTGAAAATATCATTCTCCCCTTCCTTCGTACCTAGCCTATTATAAAGAGCATCATACGCTCTCTTCTTAGCTTCCCCTACTGCTCTACTACTCAACTTCTTAGCCTGCTTATAAAGCTCATAAGACTCTAGGCACCTATCTTTTTGCCACGCCTTAAAACATATTTTCTTTTCCGCAATGATTTGTTGCACATCCGCGTTCCACCACCATGTCTCCTTACCATAGAAACCCCCTCTTTTGGCCTGTCCTAACTCTTCCTTCGCACATCTTCTTATTCGATTTGCCAAATGTTCAAAAAGATCCGCGCTACTAGTCCTATCCTTTGGTTCTAGATTCTACCCACCCTCTGAAACTGACTGGCCACCCAAAATCTTCTTTCTAAATCTTTGGCACACATCTCCCTGTAAGGTCCACCACTTAATTCTCGGTCTAACCTGTTCTATAGCAATACGACCCCTACTCTTAAGACAAAAATCGAGAACTAACAGCCTATGTTGGGATGTCAGACACTCTCCTGGTATAACCTTACAATTTTTACACCTACCTAAATCGTGTCTCTTCACAAGAAAATAATCAATTTGACTTCTATTACGCCCACTCGCAAAGGTCACCAAGTGATCTTCCCTCTTCTTATAAAAAGTATTTACGCTCCCAAAATCCTGAGCTAAAGCAAAATCTAGAATAGAAATCCCCGCAGTGTTTCGATCCCCAAAGCCTTGACCTCCATGTACCCTCTCATACCCAACTCTATCCTTACCGACAAGGCCATTCAAATCCCCGCCTAGGAAAACCCTATCGGAAGAGGGAATTCCAAGAACTAACTCCTCTAAAGAGTCCCGAAAATCCTTCTTAGTCTCCTCGTCCAAACCCACTTGGGGTGCATACACACTAATAACATGCACTATCTCTAGTTCTAAAGCTAATTTAATACTTATGATTCTATCCCCAAACCTCCTAACGTCGACTACTGCATCCTTAAAAACTTTATCTACCACTATTCCCACCCCGTTCCTAGTGCCATCTTTACCAGAATAGAAGAGTTTGAACCCTCCTCCTAAATCTTTAGCCTTGTTCCCCTTCCATTTTGTCTCTTGAAGACAAACTATGTTTACTTTCCTCCTACGCAGGACATCCACTAATTCTATTGTCTTTCTCGTCAATGTTCCTATGTTCCAAGAGGCTAATCTAATTATTCTATCTCTAGCTCTAACCTGGACTAGCTTCTTTACTCGCCCCCGTCCAGAAAGGTGCGAGAACCCTTGCCTATTTAACACTACAGTCGGGCGCCGCTGCAGCGTGCCTTGCTCATTTGTCACTACACCCGAGCGTAGGTGCTGCGCGTTGCTTATAGCGGGGGACGCCCTATCCTTCTGCATTAATCTTTTTGAACCAATATCCATGATAAAGGATGTGATGGGTTTTTTACGGTTGGCTATCACAAGCCTAACACCAACCCTCCTCCTTTATCCGGGCTTGGGACCGGCCGTTGCAAAGGGCGGAGTTTGGAAACATACAAAATAAAGCTAATAAATTAAACTAGATCCAGTTCTAGAGAACTTTCATGAAAATAGTAAAATACCTATTAGTTGAGTTGGGGGATATTAGTATCTAGGATCTGATTTAGAGGCAAATTGAGTGCTAGGAAGGCAACATTTGCCACATATTGTAAAGGTTGTGGATTTCCATGATTCAGTTGGATCATGCCACCTGCAGATGTTAAACATGTAGACTTCATTAGTTTTTTTGTGCAAAAAATACAAAAAAAAATGACTTCTTTTATATGTATTAAAGAAATAAAACTTAGAGACATGTTTCTCACCTTTAGTCCAATTAAAGACATGGAATTCTCTAAGATAAGAACACATATTTAGACCCGTGACATTGTGATAACTCCTCAACATGTCCTCATAAGGATAACCGGGATTTAAAAAGATCCTCAGCCTTGATAACAAGAGCTCTATTGTTGGTAACTTGTTGTCCCAACTCAACACACTCATATCTGAACCACCATCAAAGGTATGAGCATTCCTGGAATTGCTTGGATCAGTTGCTATTTCTAGGTAACTGTTGTTACCAGTGGCATAGTACATCCAGGCTGCACCCCATATGTACTCATCAGAATAGTCCGTGGAGTTGTAATATGGTTCAATATTCACATTATCACTACTATAACGACTTTTCTTTGCCGGATCTGCAGCAAAATCAAAGAGAGATATAGCCCCTTATACGAATTTGGCATGGTATTTGTCATTGTCCCGGAACACGAGTGAGGTTGATGCCAGGGCCGATGCCATCTCACCTGCTAGGTCTACCCCTGCTTGTATCTTTTGTACAGGCCGTGAATAGTTCACCCTTTCTGGCCTCTGCAACAGAAGTGATCGCCTTCAGCATCACCCACATGTTGGTCACATTTTGAGTTATTTTACTTGACACCATAGATTGGTCCCGTTGTTGTTATTATAGTTACAATCATTTTGTTCATTTCCAAAAGGAAGTCTCTCTTTTCAATAGATATTTTGCCTAAGGTTCACATTCAACTGGTTATGTTCAATATTTCCTCATGGTGGGTCTTTTTCTTTCTTTTTTCTCTTTTTTTTTCTGAAAAAATTAAGGAAAGCATAAGGGGACAAGAGAGAAATATCTTGCCAAACACAGAAGATCTGGTAAACAATGTTGAGGCTAAATGTGTTGCATTAAAAGAAATGTAATAACATGTTAAAAGTCCAAGCCATGTTCAAGTTACTTGTTTGAGAGCATAGAGTCACTTGTTCATCAGGTGGTGTCAAATAAACTTCCTCATGCAGATCTCTGTGGAAAAGCATTGGTAACATCCAATTTGAAAAAGTGACCATTATTTCGCAGCTCTATATCTTGGAGGAACTCTGCAGAGCTACACAACCTCTCTTGTTTGCTTTGGTAATCAATAAATCTAAACCTATAGAAATCGACGTCACTCCAACATACCATAACTACTCCAAATGAGGAGGCTCCGCTACAGTATCTTTTGGTTCCTTAAATGCGGAAAGAAATACATGAAATTTAGGTTCGTCATAAATTTCACATCTGTTCAACCTCTTCTCTCTAATATCAGAGAGTTTTATTTGGAACTGGAACTTTCCAGGAGACTTTGGAACTCTTGAGAACCAACACAATGTGGGAAAGCATGTGCAACATCCAATTTGAAAAAGTGACCCTTGTTTCGCACCTCTAGATCTTGGAGGAGTTCAGCAGAGCTACACAACCCTTGTTGTTTGCTTTGGTAATCAATCAATCTAAACCTATAGAAGTCGACATTACTCCAATAGACTATAACTACTTCAAAAGTTGGAAACAGAGACTGCTCTTCAAAAGGTCTAGAGTCTCAAAGGTAATCTAAAATTTAAGGCACATTTGGGAACATCTAAAGGCAAGAAGAAATTTTATGGAAACAAAAATCTAGAATTAGATGGCCAAAATATGGTAGCCAGACCTGGGTATGATGAAAATTAAAGTCCAGTCAGATTCGATGCTGGTTGTGAAATGGTTTCATGGCGATTTCAACATCCCCTGAGTTCTAAAACCTTGGCGGGGTAGAAATTTTTACTGGAAAAGATATTGAGGTGATTAGGTGATACATATTCTATTGCGGATGCTCTGGCTTCTCAAGCAAGGATCTTCAAAGCTCAAGGAAGTTCACTTTACCACCCCACCTAGGATCTCTGATCACATCCAAACACATGATGTTGTTTTTCTGCCTTAAGAGGCAATTTGGTTTATGGTAATCATTGCTCGACTTAAATGTGTGAGTAATAAACTTTGTCATCGTTTCATGCAATTATGTACACTGAATTGAATTGTGTTATACTAGCCAAACAATAAACTACTGAATAAACTGTTATTTTACCTGGGCATAAATTTCGTTGATTTTTGTGTCAAAGGTACTGAAGGTCAAAAGTAAATAATTTGTTCCCCATTTGATGAACTCCCTCACTTCATCGTACATGTCCAGAGCCTTGTACTTTTGATTGTACTCAATCACACTCCAACTTAACATCGTCATTGAGAAAGCCATGGGGAAATGAAATTTGATGTTATCTCCATCATTTAGGCCAGAGTCTTTTCGCCATGATATGTAGTTGCTCATTGGTAATTGCCCAACTGCAAAACCAACATGATGAAACTATCAATAAAAAAATACATGTTTTTGAACTTGATATCTAAGATTGGCAGTTCATGAAGGAGATTTGTCTCTCTTAGCATGAAGGAGATTTGTCTTTCGATTGTTGCTTTCATGAGCTCTACATATTCACTTCAACCCTTGTTATTGGATAATGCAAGAAACAAAGGCGGCCTGGAGAAGATAAGCCAATTAGGTTATTTGTTAAAGCAAAAGTCGTTCTCCGTTATCTAATAGGACAATTATCTGGATTTTCTATTGAAATAAGGTATATTCATCCTTGATAGTTTCAAATTTGAGTAATCCTTTCTACACATTTATATCCTTTTTATTTTACTTCATTTTTCGCTTTCACTTTGATATGTAAAAACATGATAGGGATTTAATGGCCACGTTGGACAAAAGCTGGATGGATATTGGGAATCGTTTGGACCCCAACTATATAAGAGGAGTGGAAAAATTTCTTGATTTTTCGTTTCAGCACACAAAATCTGGGAACCTCATATATTGCCCATGTCGAAAGTGCTTCAATGGTCGTCTTAAGACAAAGGATGAAGTTAGAGAAGATTTGATCATAAGTGGCATACTTCGTGGTTACACATATTGGGACTATCATGGTGAAGATAGACATGCTACCACAGGCAGTGAGGATGACGAGTTAGAGCTTGATAATGAGGTTGAATGTGATGAAATAGACTAGTTGATAGCGAATACTTTACCGGGGTTTAATCATGAGAATGTCAGAGACCAAATATATGAAATGGAGACTACTAGCAGTAGTGTACCACAAAATGAGGCTGAAAGAATTTTGAGGGTCATTCAAAATGCCAAGATTAGCATATATCCTGGGTGTGAGATTTCTTTATTGTCTTTCATCTTAAAAATTTTACATATTAAATCTGTTGGGGAATGAATAACATAGGCTTTACCATGTTGCTTAAGGAGTTAAATAAAGCTTTTCCAAAAGGTGAGATGCTACCAAAGTCCTACTACGAGGCAAAAAAGATTTTTCAAGATCTTGGGCATTCATATGATAAGATAGATGCGTGCATCAATGATTGTGTTTTATTTCGCAAAGAACATGCTTACGCAGAGTATTGCCCAACTTGTTGAGAATCGAGATGGAAAAGAATTGATTGTCGAGATAATGATGAGGAGTCTACTGGATATTCTAATAAGAAGAAACGAGTCTCACGAAAGATTATGCGCCACTTTCCTTTGAAACTAAGGCTTCAGAAAATGTTTATGTCTTCCAAAATTGCTTCTGAAATAAAATGGCACCATGATAACTGTATTAGATATGACAATCTAGCACATCCTGCAGATTCAAAGGCTTGGAAACATTTTGATCAATTGTATCCCGACTTTAGTGTTGAACCGAGAAATGTGAGACTTGGATTGGCAAGTGATGGCTTCAATCCGTTCAGCAACATGAGTCTATCATATAGCATGTTTCCCGTTGTTCTAATACCATATAATTTGCCCCCATGGATATGCATGAAACAAACAAATATGATTTTGTCTGTGCTTATTCCGGGAGAGAGAGCTCCTGGAAATGACATCGATGTTTACTTACAACTTTCAATTGATGAGTTAAAAGAATTATGGGAAGAAGGCATGGATACATTTGATGTATCCAATAAGACAACCTTCCAAATGAGGGCAACCTTGTTATGGACTATTAGTGACTTTCCAGGTTATGCAGTTCTCTCAAGATGGAGCACTAAAGGACGTTTAGCATGCCTGATTTGTAACGTGGAAACATGTTCGAAGAGATTAGTGTATGGAAAGAAACAATGTTATATGTGTCATCGAAGATTCTTACCACTGGATCATAAATGGCGTGATAACAAACGCAACTTTGATGGCAATAAAGAACCAAGACCTCCACCGTTGTTTATGTCAGGGGATGATATTCTCGAGCAAATGCAAGACGTATAACAAATAACATTTGGTAAGGGGAAGAAAAAAGCCAAAGGAAGCGGGCATCATAATTGGAAAAAAAAAGTATATTCTTTTATCTTCCGTACTGGAAAAATTTGCCCATTCGTCACAATCTAGATGTTATGCATATTAAGAAAAATGTGTGCGATAATGTGATTGCGACATTGCTAGGAGTTTCGACAAAAACAAAGGATAATCTCAATTCCCGTTTGGATTTGCAACATTTAAAGCTTAGAGAAGAGTTACATCCAATTAAGAAAGATGAGAAAACTTATTTACTCCCTCCCGCCCGTTATACTTTGTCATCCGATGAGAAGAGTCATGTGCTAAAAATCTTGAAAGATATCAAGGTTCCAGATGGTTTTTCTTCAAACATATCCAGATGTGTTAACTTAAAAGAAAAAAAGGTTAACTGGCTGAAAAAGTCATGATTGTCATGTTCTTTTTCAATGACTACTTCCACTTGCTATTCGAGGCATATTGCCAGATGATGTGTGTGATGCCTTGATCGGTTTGAGCAGTTTATTTGTTGATTTATGCTAAAAAACTCTTCGAGTTGAGGAACTAAAGAGAATAGAAAGGAATGTTGCAATTACGTTGTGTCGTTTAGAGATGTTATTTCCACCATCATTTTTTGATGTGATGGTACACTTACCGATCCACTTGGCAAATGAAGTCAAGATTGTTGGTCCTATTCAATACCGTTGGATGTATCCCATTCAAAGGTACATATATTTTCATTGTTGCAAGTACCCACAATTAGGCCCTGTTTGAGAACTATACTTATAATTCCAAATGTAGGTACTTGCACACCTTGAAGTCATATGTCCGAAACAAAAGTCGATCGGAGGGATCAATTGCTGAAGGTTACATTCTAGAAGAGTGTATGAACTTTTGTTCAAGGTACTTGCATGATATAGAAACAAAGTTTAATCAAGTTCCTAGGAACTTTGATGGCTCTGGTGACCAACGTCAAGGTGGACTTTCTATATTTTCAACAAAGGGACGTGCTTTGGGAAAATCAGTTGTAAAAGAGTTAACTATGGAAGAATAGACCTAAGCACACTGGTACATCTTGCAAAATTGTGAAGATGTGACACCTTTTATTGAGTAAGAAATAACCATCTATACTACTCATGTGTTTTTAAGTCACCAAATTATCTAACATATGTTACTTATTTGCAGGGAACATAGAGAAATCTTAAAACATACACATTCAAGGAACTTAGACCTTATTCATTGTCGACAATTCCCAAAGTGGTTTGAGGCTCGTGTAAGGAACTTAGACCTTATTCATCGTCAACAATCATACTACGAATATTTTTCATAACATAATTGGTACTTTTCAACTCATAGGTGATTGAATTATGTCAAACAACTGGTGATGAATCAGTAGAACAGTTGCGCCCATTAGCTCGTGGTCCTGACAAAGTAGTATTGTCATGGAATGGTAATGTTGTCAATGGATTTAAGTTCAACACGAAAAGCCAGGAAGCTCGGTTAAAAACACAAAATAGTTGTGTGGTTGTTAATGGAGATAATGGAGTCAATAGATTGAATTATTATGGAGTTCTTATTGATGTTGTTGAATTGTAATATTTAGGAGGAAATCGTGTTGTTTTGTTCAACTGTGATTGGAGAGATATCCACAGCCCTGGACGAGGCATTGAAAAGGATAGACATGGTTTTGTAAGTGTTAATTCCCAACGAATACTTCAAACAAATGAACCATTCGTCTTAGCAAGCCAGTGCGAACATATTTTCTATGTTAGAGACAATGCAAGATCAGGATGGCTAGTTGTGACAAAAGCTGCACCACGTGAATTTTATGTCGTGCCAGAACATGAAGACGAGGCAATCGTTGATGAAACAAAGGCATTGCAACCCCTAGTACCAGGGGATACATGAATCACTTGTGCACCAAGTGATGATGTTGATCATGTTGTATGGAATAGACCTAATTTTCCAATGGAAACAATTCCATTGTCAGAAAATAACACTAAAAAAAATAAGAGAGTTGATGTTTGAACTATGGTAATTGAATAGTCATCAAATGTTATAATGTATTATTATTATTATGTTATGGCACTAGCTCACTTTTTGTGCATTTTTCAGGTATGGCGCCACAACCACCGAGAATTGATAGGTCACCCCCATTCCATTCGAAACAGTCTTCCCATAATATTGAGTCAAGTTCTTCTGGTATTTTTACTCACTCTAAACAATATAAGCTCCATTTTTCTTATAGAAATTGTACTTAAAATTTTAAAATTTTAACATTAATAATTTCCTTTACATAGGTAGCACGAGGAATATGAAAGCATGTGGACGAGCATTGGGACAGAAGGTAACAAGTCTACCAAAAGGAACAAAACTGAGTCTGGAATTTGATGACATACATCGTGTAATAGGAGAGCACAGGCCATTATTTGCGTCTCAACAAGGAATTATCGTCCGGAACATGCAAGTTAAATCTGTTGCTGCTCCGTCATGGAGAAAACTTGACAAATATGTAAAGGCGAAAATGCTTGAGTCGGTATTGGTACGTATCTTATCATTACAACATATGTGTATATATATATTGGTCACATATGCTAGATTTGATCAAATTTTCTCTTTTATTCAGGAGAAGTTCGACATAGGGGGTGATCCAGAAAGAAAGAAGCTATTAATGAAGGAAATGGGAAAAAAAATGGAGGGACTACCGATTTGAATTGAAGAAGGACTATTACCGATATACATGAGACGGATGAGGAACGACTTCAAAATCGACCACCATTTGTAATAAACAAGATTGGAAATGGTTGATAAAAGAACATTAGGGAACGTCAAAGGTTAAGGTATGTACCTAAACCTTGAGATAATATCACACTTGATTAGAATATACTAGCCAAACTGAAAGAACCCTAGTTTTAAGCAAGGATGCATGGATACGGACACCCGTGTCGTGTCGGATACGGACACGACACGCTGACATGATTACTTTTTGCCCTATTTGTCTTTAAGCAAGGATTCATGGATAATACTCTCCTAGATTAACTATAAATTGGTGGTACCTTAAGTTATGGCAACAAACATGGATAAGACTAGTTTTACTTTTCTTCTTTTTTCTCTTTGGCTCCATTCATCAGGAGACTTGACTTTGTTGATGATGGAGTATCATATTGTTATTATTCAACAGTTTTTACATTATATATGCATACTTCATTCTTGATGACATAGTTTTTCAAATCCGTTTTTAATAAATTCAGGAATTGTGTGATAAGAATAAAGACAGGTGTGACATACAACAAATGCTTTATCATGTAGGCAGAAAATCCCTCGCCATAATTGAGGATGAAAAGGTTAAGTACAAAATGTTTGAGATTTTGGGTTTGAATATCAGCTTGGTAGAAATATAGTTACTCATTTGTGTACGTTTTCTATTGTTGCCAGATGAAAAGGACAGGAGTTCGCCCATCTCGTATTAGGATGTTTGAGCTTGCTTATACAGGCAAAGATGGATCATATTCAGATGTATTCACTCAAAGAAAGGCGATCAATTTATTTTCAATTTAAATTGTTGGTATCCATTACCATTTATATTCATATTCACTAACTAAATGTGCTTCTAAATTTAGGAAGAGATACGAAATCTTATCGTGCAACAAAAAAAGGGATTAAACTCCTTAGATGATGACCACATTTTTGCTCAAGTATTCAGGCCAGACAGACCTGAACGTGTACGTTGTAGGGGACATGGGGTCACGCCAACATCTTAAAACGGCACGAGTAGTCGCTTTGGATCTCAAGCTATAGAAGAAGCAAGGCGATATTGAGATTGCAAGGAAAGAGGCTGCGAAAGCAAAACAAGAGTTGGCAGACTACAAGAAAGTGGCCAGTGATGAAATGAATAAAATGAAGGATGATTTGGCCATGATGATGCAAGCATTGAGGAGACTAACTGATCAAAACAATGGTGGATCTGGTGGATCTGAGGCACATTAGCTGTGAGTTTTTTAAAGTGATAATAACTAGGATGTGTTTTGTATGCCATCAATGATATAGTTGTTTCCTTATTTGATCATTGTCTACAGGTTTGAAATGGTTGCCGATGTGCTATACTTGGATGTATATATATCTGAATGCAGTGCTCACTTATGGTTGTTTTCTTACATGCTGGTAAAGACAGAGGATCCTATTTTGTTTCTAACTTTTTTGGATTAGTCATGTTGTTATAGGAGAATGTGGTATATGTTCTTTGTAACTGTTTTACCTATAAATATATTAAAGGATTATGTTCCTTGCGTTGCTATTTTATTTGTTATATTTTATGTGAAGCTTATGCTTCAATTGTTATATTTTTCTTACATGTTGGTTAAGAAGTCATATGCTTCAATTGTAAGTTTGATCAGTAGACATTTAATATTTCCTCCTAGATTTTAATCTTTATCTTTTTGTTGAATTGAATGTTTGGCCTGCTTTCTGATCTTCACACCTTATACCGTTGGAATTTGGAATTCATGTTAAAGTGATGAAGGGGAATAAGACCCCAGCTTCTGTCTATGTGCCTATTAATGGTGGAAAAGTAGCACCTGCTAATGCTGCAAAGGTGGCAGCAGTTGTGACTGAACAGAAGCCTGTTGGCCCTGCCACTACTCCTGCACCTAAAGCACCTGCTCCTAGTAATAACAATGCTTCTGAGAGCTCCCATCCAAAAGAAGGTAGTTTTCTTTTTATATTACCTTTATATGTGTATGCTAATTGGTATTTCAAGCGTGGATCCAGTTGGCATTTTCATAAATCTGTTATTTGTATATGACTTTGTTTTTCTAGTACTTTGACGTACTATATTCTAATAGGTTGTTTCACATTTCAAACAGCTGAAGGTCATTCAATCTATATCCGGAGTTTGCCTCTTACTGTAACTATAGCACAGGTTGAGGAGGAGTTCAAAAAATTCAGGGGATATCAAGCCAAATGGTGTACAAGTCAGAAGTAACAAGGTATGATTTACTTTTAGCTCCATAATATTTTCTCCAGGCTTACATTTCCATATGGTGGCATTTATTCTATGTTACTATCTGCACATCAACAGGGTTTCTGCTTTGGATTTGTTGAGTTTGAATTGATCTCCTCTATGGAAAAAGCTATCTCAGTACGAAACTATGAATTTTATGTTACTTAATTGGACCAGTTTTTCCCCAATGAAGACGACCATAATTGGACCCTGCAGAGTTTGTGAATATTCATATGACAATGTTATATATCCTCTCGATCCAGCTTGAAGATCATTCTAATATGTCATCATTTTAATGTGATGTGTCTCAGCAACTTGCATGCTTATTGCAACGCAGAACATCGAAATTTGCCCAACTTGTAGGTTTAATGAATTGTGAATGACTTGTCACCCATACTGGTATTGTTTGTGAATGACTTTCACGCTTCTTGCAACGCTAAAACGGCACTTTCAGGTTGCAGGTTGAGCTGAGTTCACGGCAGATTTGCAGGTTGATAGGGTTATTTGCCTGAAAATGATTTTTTTATGCAGGTTTGATAACATTACTATCAGACATGATTGCAGACTCATCAAAATAGCTTCATTGAGTCCGAAATTTTTGAAGGATGAATGGTGCAGAGAAGCTGGATACAGTGACTCCGAAAGCTGAAATTTCAGGTCAGTTCACTTCTCTTGCAAACTTGCTTCAACTATTTGTTTTAAATGTCATTTTAACCGAAGTTGTAATCTTTGTATACAGATGAAAAAGTGAATGATTGCCCAATTGAGCAGGTTCGTCTGACAACCTGATTCTCATGAACTTGATAAATTGTTCCATTACCATCTCATCGAAATTCTTACATCTGTAGACATGTCCCTGCATGTAAATGTTGAGATTCGAACTATGAATTTCAGTGCAACTCTGAAGCTTCATTTTCACCCATGTTTACTAGATGAAAAGATCAAATTATGTATTCATTTTGAAAGTAGTCTTTTGTTGATTCTTGATGGAGAATAGATGCTTGGTTACGGATGGGCTGGCCTATTCAGAAAGTTCCGTGTTGATTCTCCTTACATGTGGTAGCCATCTAACCTAGTTCAAGTATTGTTCTTTAGGTATCATCTCAAACTCTTTATCTTCGTTGTTCATTTCTCTTTTGTTACATGTCTCTGATGATGAAACTGTGATCTTACAGGGCACTTCATGAAGAAGAGGTGAGGCTAAAGAGAAGACAAACCAGGCTCCAGTTCCCAACTATATGTTCCAATCCATTACTGCCATGTCCTTTGTTTGTTGGATATGGAAGGACTCAGCCGGAGAACCAAAGTTGATGCCATCAATCGCTGAAGATCTTGATTGCCGAACATTTCTTTACAACCTCATCATGCCAATTATGAATCAGTAAGACCTTGTTTCTATCTGCATTTCTCTTCAATAGGAAGGTAAAGCAAAAACCTGATGATGTGATAAATCCATTTCCGAATTTTTGCTTTTGATGGTGATACCTAAATGTCGTATAATATTTAAATGATAATATGATTCTTATGTGAAATGACTGAAAAGGGGCATTAATAGGTGGAGTTGGTGTGTCGCGCATGATATAATAGATATTATTATGGTGTGTGACTAATATAGTCTTATATGATTTAGCGATATTAGGATATCCATTACTGCAGAATAAAAATAAATCCTTTGGTTTCTTAAGTTGCCAATTTTGGTTTGGATTTCCTTAGTGCAGTTTTTATATGAAAGTTTTAAATAATTGTGTCATACTGGAAAGATTATTTTTCTAATTCTTTTTATACCCTTTCACCTGAATGTACTTCTTCAGATTTGTCCCTGGGCTCGACAAGGGCAAAGCCATGTACCTCTACTTTGTCAAGGCAGAAATGTCAACACCATCAGGCTTACCAGCTAGGCTGGTTCAGACAAGTTACTACAAAAGCAAGCACTTCAATTGTCGACCTCGAGACCCATTCAACGACCACACATGTCCTGATCAAACCATCATGTGCATTGACAGTGATCAAAGTATGTATTGCCAACTCTTAGTCGGTCTAATATATCAACGCCAAGTTCTTCGCCTTGGTGCAGTTTTCGCTTCTGTATTCCTCAGAGCTATTAGCTTTCTTGAGCACAATTGGGCCCAATTATGTGATAACATCCGAGCAGGCCAGCTAGGCCCCATGACTACAGACTCTGAGTGCAGATCAGCTATGTTGGACATACTTAAATCACCTCTTAACAGCATTACAGCATATCCAATCAGTGATGAAGCTTTTAAATATGGTGAATTTGAATACATAAACGGAGGTATGCATGCAGCTTGTAGGGTGATGGTTTCTGTTCTTTTAATTGTGAATGAATATTCGAAAAAACTGATTGTGTGAATTCTCTTATGCTGTTTCAGCTGCACTTGTACGGTACCAGATAACAGAAAATTTTCTGGGATTGCTGGCAATATCAGTTCCAGTAGGATCTCAATTACCCTTTTGAGCCTCTGACCTTGCTTAGTTGTAGTGACATGTTCTTATCTCTTACAATTTTGTGTGTTTTTTGTAGGTTGGATATGACAAGATGGGAATGCCTATAGGCCTTCAATTTATCGGAATACCGTGGTCTGAACCAACTTTGATTCATATAGCTTATGCAATGCAGGTAACTGAACAGAGAGTCAAAACACAGTATATAAAATTACATATTGTCGAGGTTTTGAACTTTGTGAATATTCATGCTTGATCAACTTCTTCTCATCATGCTTCATGATGGTGTTAAACTTCATTATGCCTATCTGACTAGTCTTGTTCCTGTGTCAGGGCCTCTGCAATCCAAGCTATAAGAAACCAAAGGTGTATTACGACGGCCTCAAGAAAGAGTAAGCACTAGAAACGACTGTACACAAAGGGGTATAGAAAAGTAAAACTGATAACATTGGCTAAACAAGGATTTATAAGTGCCCAAGGACAATCCTGTCGACATGGCCCATGTTGGACTTGGCTGCCATTATGAACTCGTCATTACGATTTATGCTGGTAAGTTACGATCCTCTGTTACAATGGTCGTAATGCAACAATCAGTAGTGAAAAACTGACTAAAATGCATGTTAGATTCCAAGTAGTTTTCCATTATAATGGTCACTATGGAATTATCGTCAGTGCTGGACCAAGCCCTTATGGATAGATCGTGGAATTATCTTATTCTACAGTGCAATCTGATCTTCAAGTTAGATAAAATTCAATTAAAGGATTTTATTGTGTTTTGGTACCAGGACTATACAGGTACCGCATTGGAGATGTTGTCCAAGTGGTCGGATTCCATAACCAAGCCCCACAACTCCGTTTCATCTGCAGGAGGAACGTCATTTTGAGCATTGACAATGAAAAAACAAATGAAGAAGACCTCCATAAGAGTGTCATCACAGTGAAGAAACTCTTGGAACCCTACGACGCATTACTCGTAGAATACACCAGTTATGCAGATACATCATCAGTACCAGGCCACTACGTACTGTTTTGGGAGATTGTACACTACCATGCAAATGGGGTTATAAGTCCAATGAGGTCCCAAATTCTTGAAGAATGTTGCATAGCCGTGGAAGAAGCCCTTGATTACGTGTACTGGCTGCTACCCTCTCGCATGTAGCCCTCTTCCATGGAAGGTAGTTCTTTTCCATGAATTTGTACTTGGTTTTATGCATAAACTTCGATAACATGAAGTCGTACTTATAGACATTGTTGCCTAGTATTTGCATGTAGGCATTTTATTTGTGCTAACATTGAACATTATGATTCAATGCTTGATAGGACAATTTGGAACAAAACAAGGGAGACGTTCCGAGATCAGTTTGGCAATGTCCACACTAGGTTGATGAAAAAGAATTATGATCTTGTTCCTCAATGGTGATTTTACTCACTTATGGTTTTGGTCATTACGCTATCAATTTTCACTTGTGAAGGATTTGGTGGGCAATTGCAACTTCCCTACTGGGGAGTCTTACTAGCAATTGCCTTGGCTTTTGTCTTCACCCTGCCCATTGGTATAATAACAGCTACAACAAATCAAGTAAGTTTTGTTTAAGAATTTGGAATATACCTTTAGGGCAAAATTTACTTGTCCTACACAATTAGCACATATTCAGGTAAGTGAAATTCATTTACATTATATCATTTGAATCTCTTGATGTTATGGGATATTAGAGCATCTTAGCCAGCTCAAGCATTTTGTTTAGTGGCTGAGGCAAAAAAAGTAGATATTACGTTGATAAGTGGTTAATTTACTCGTAAGCAAAACAGATTTTGTGAATTCTAATGATTGATTTTGCTTAATGAACTGTTTCTTACATTCACTGTTTGTTTTTCCTTTCCAATGACAGGTTTTTATTTTTATTGATGCAGATTGAGGTTCCTGGAAATTGAATTTTTTTTCCAGGTATGTTAACATAACCGACGCTTTCAAAGAGTCGCAAAATATCTTTATCGGCGCTATAAAGCGCCATTAAAAGGTGATTTTTTTACAGGTTTGTTAACACAACCGGCGCTTTAAAAGCGTCGCAAAACATATTTATTGGCGCTTTAAAGCGCCATTAAAAGGTTGTAAATACGGTTTTTACACAGGTTTGTTAACATAACCGGCGCTTTAAAATGGTCGCAAAACATCTTTATCAACGCTTTAAAGCGCCATTAAAAGGTTGTAAATACTGTTTTTTTTTACAGGTTTGTTAACATAACTGGCGCTTGCAAAGCGTCGCAAAATATCTTTATAGCGCCATTAAAAGGTTATAAATATGGCGTTTGTATCCAAGTGGGAATTGACATATCCATTTCTTTAGCGGCGCTTATATAAGCTATTACGGTGGTTTAAAAAGCGACGTAAATGTAGATTTTAACCGGCGCTTCACATAAAGCGTCATTAATCTTTTGGCGGCACATACTTTTTCCGGCGCTTTATAAAATATCGTCAATGATCTAAACCGGCACATTTTTCCCTATACCGGCGCTTTTCGAAGCGCCGCTTAAAACAAATCTGTTGTAGTGTGGTACAATATATATACCTCGTTTACAACTACAGGGAAGGTAAGTAATCTAGCATTTAATATTTGCAATTTCTCTTTGTTTGTTTTGACTTGGGCGTTGAAGTATTTGTGCAGGTGCACACCCCCACCTCGCCTATTCCAGAGCCATAGTCGTCATCTGGATGTATTCCAGATCGAAGATGAACTCATCCTGCAACATCTCAAACCAGTTCTAGACTGATGCAAAGAAGCAGGCTCCCTTCATGGGTTATTGCAGGGCAGACTACTTCATCACTAGGAAGACCCCAAAGACATAGTTATATAATTCTGTTGTTCTAGTGTCTAATCCGGTGAGCGTATAATCAATACCTAGACCAACCTCCTCCCTAGTTCAAATTGTATAACATCTCGGCCATAGTATCTGTATCTGTTCTAGACAAGATGAACCAAAGGTATTTGATTCTATATGTAAATATGAACTATATTTTGTTTTATTGTAATAAATACTAGGGTTATTTTTAGTTTAACACTCATTAGTTAATACCTATTAGAGTTTAACTCTCATTTTGAAAACTATTTGAGTCTAACCCTCATTTTCTGACGGAACCGTTAAGTCCATATCATTGACTGGTCAAAAATATTCTTTGAACCTTTTTGCCCTTACCATGGATTACACCATAGTTAAGTCCAAAAGAGTTGTTGGGGAAGATGAGTACTAAACATTAATTATTTGAAAAAAATTTGGAGTCAAATAATAATTAATTTGAGGTTTTATTTTTTGGTGATCTAGTACATAATACAGATGAGTTATAATCTAACAATAAACATAACACCAACACTAAGCATATAGCAATATAAGCACCAAAGATCATTTCATTAACAAAAAACATATTACCATTATATAGAGACAATACAACATTGTCTAATTCAAAGAGTTCCCTTGGAACATTAGGCTCGTTCTCATAAACATCCAAACTAGCTCCTCCAATCTCTCCTTTCACCAAACACTTCACCGATTCCTTCTCATTGCGATAGAACCACGTCCCACATTAATCAAAACTAAGGGTGTTAATTAGTTTCTAAAAACCGACCAAACCATCCGAAACAAACCGAACTAAAATGAAAAAACCCATAGACAAGACATCCTTGCTAATGATGTGGTATGTTTCATCAGTCAACTCGCAACAAACAACTAGAATGTCACTATTAGCATCAAGATCATGGCCATATGTATAGTAGGGAAAGAAGCATGTGGTTTCTTCTTTCTTGAGTTGTAGGAGATAACATGGCCAAAAACTTCAAGCCTTTTTGCAACTTCAGAGCCATTGTTTCCTGGTCCAACAATACCTACTCATGTCACCCCTACCTACAATAATCAAAATCAAAATGGTCATCAATTTCTGTAACCAACACATAAACATTGCATGTAATTTTGGTACAAAAGCATGATATGATTATGTTTTGCAACTTAAGAAGTAAAGTGCAAACAAAACTAAAAGGTACTCTTCTATTTTTCACAAGCATAGTGAAAATTACATAAGATATTTTTGTTCAGATCTAGATGCTAAGACTGCAACATATTTACTCAAATTTCAACCACAAAATAGCTAGAATCTTTGAAATTTAAATTATCTACTGTAGATGGAGCAGATCTGAAATTATTTTACTTTTTTTCTATTGAAACATGAGCAAATTATACTGTAGCAAACATAAAATATATTGATCCCAAGCAAACATAAAATCATCAAAGTTTAACTTTTCTACCACTTTAGCTGTAGATGCTCACTGCCAAAGGATGGATTGGATTGAAGGACCAAATGATGGACCATTTTGAACTTATCTTTGAAGATCCAAACATTTGTTTCTTTCACAAAATCCACACGATCGTGCCTGGGATGTGAGCCCTGAGTCACACAGACCCCACCTTCCAAGTTTTGACCCATTGATTAATATTTCCTCTAGTCATACCTTGGCCACTCGTATCTAGCTAAAATATTGCTGACATTCTCTTAGCCACTTATAGTTGAGAAAAAGATGTCAACAAATCACTAGTATCATTACATATGACACAATTACTGCCAACATGCATTACCCTATTCTTAAGTCTTCTTCTATTAAACTCTACCATGTAAAGTGACCCACATAAAGAAGCAAAAGAAATCTTTGCGCCTTGGTGTGGATGTCACTCGTTGTGATCGTGTCGCAGGCGAGCTATAATGGAAACGATATCATATCGAGGTTGTCTAGAGTCCATTCATCAATTTTTAGGGTAGCCGTGGTTTTTTTTTTTTTTTTTTTGTTCTTGACAATTGGAGAAGAAGTTTTGGTCTCAATGGAGATCGAGACGATGTGATTCACCTTGGATGGGGAGTTGGAGAGAGTGGTGACGATCACATGTGAGAGTTTCCTTTCCCGTGATGAGAGGAGAGATTACTGATTGAGAGTGAGAGAGGGTTTGTGGAAAATCTCATGTTGAGAGGAGATTTTATAGATTGGGTTTGTGAGGAAGAAGAGAAAACATTGCAAATCAACCACCAACCAATCACATTACAAATCAAACACCAACCAATAAAATAATAAACAATGTAAATTCAAATCTCCATTACACTCACCTAAGATGCAAATGAATCCGCCTCTTGCACACCTCCACCAACCGTTTTTACAAAGAGAGAGATTGAGATTAGATAACATTTCACTAATAAAATTTTAGGGTTTGATAAAAGTTTACGAAAATAAGCTTAACTGTGGTTTAACCTATGGTAAGGGCAAAAGGGTTCGAAAAATATTTTTGACCAGTCATTAAGATGGACTTAACGGTTAGGTCAGTAAATGATAGTTAGACTCAAATAGTTTTGAAAATAATTACCAAATTCTAATAGGTATAAACTAATGAGTGTCAAATTAAAAAAACCCTAAATACTATTATAATATTATAATTTTATCTTTCGAGATTTATTGCTTATTTGCTAATAATGTATATATAAAATTTGTAGACTATAAATCTCCACCAATCATCCCTACATCGACATCTGTGAAGAGTTGGAGACTCATTTTTGCTCCGACAACCAACACGAGTACTACCCCTCCATCGTGTTTAAACAACATTATCTCCACCGAGCCATCTTTAATTGAAAAAAAATTCCACACATTTAATTGACTCAAAACCCACCACCAACCACTCACTAATCAAAACCAACACAAACCCCCACCGTGTGCCGCCATGGTTGAAATCAAAGTCAATCAGAGTCAACCGCCATCATAGATTCGATTGAAGGCAGAGGTTAGAAAATTGAAGGAGTTAATAGATTTACTCACACTACAAGAAAAGTCCTCTTTTATAGCATATGTTTATAGCGTTTTTGCCCAAAATGCTATAACTACACCACACGTCCTCTTTGATGACATTTCATAATAGCATTTCTTTCTAAAAACGCTATTACAACTTTGGTGGAATTTTAAAACGCCCAAATGTTTGACAGCGCGTGATTCTCCCTCGCTTCTTGAAACCTAAATCTCCTCTGCTACTTGCCTCTCTCCCTTCTCCTCTGCTACTCGCGTTCCTTCTCCTCTGCTACTTGCCTCTCTTCTTTCTCCTCTGCTACTCCGCTACTCGCGTTCCTTCTCCTCTGCTACTCGCGTTCTCCTCTGCTACTCGCCACCTATCCCTCTGTTTCCCGCCTCTCTCTCGCTCTGTCTGCGATTGTTGTCAGCTCCCCTCTCTAATCCGTCTCTCTTCTCGCCCCACTCTCGCTCTCTCTGCTGGATTTGATTCCTAGGGTTGAGGTTTCCTTCGATTTTTATGGTTTCGATTCCTTGGGGTATTTACATTGATTTTGGGGCTTCTTTCACTTTTTTGTGTAATGATTTTCTTTTCTTTTCTCTAGGTTTGAATACATGGAACATGATTTGGCTGGACTCGCTGCAAGCCCAAGTATTAAGTTTACAGTGCCTCAGGTGAGGTTAGGAGGATGTCTTTTGACTGATTAGTTTTATGGGGTATTGTTAAGATATGACTTATTTCTTTTTTTTTCTTATTATGCATTTGATTTGGGCAGGTAAAATGTTATATGCATCAGTTATTGTCTGGGCTTGAACACTACCACAATTGTAGTGTATTGCATCGTGATATCAAGGGGTCGAATCTCCTTCTTGACAATGGAGGAATACTTAAAATTGCTAATTTTGGATTAGCAACATTCTTTGATCCTAACCACAAGCATGCCATGACTAGTCGGGTGGTTACTTTCTGGTATCGAGCCCCAGAGCTTCTTTTAGGGGCTACTGACTATGCTGTCGGTGTTGACCTATGGAGTGCAGGATGCATTCTTGCTGAGTTATTGGCTGGAAAGCCTATCATGCCTGGACGTACAGAGGTAACTCCTAGCTATTTCTAAATTGTTCATTGATTAAAAAAAAAATCTATGTTTCATTTTTGTTACTCTTATATTTGATACTATATATTGTGGCTCTAATTATCTTTAAAGTCTAAATCAAGATATTATTAGTTATTATAGGTCCCCAAGAATCATAAATGCTACTAATGTTTGAGTACGAGTAAAAGCTTTATCATATTCCTCAACTTCTTTCGTGACTGGTTGTGGTTTTAGTATGTTCTATAAAGGACTGTAATGAATGATACAACTTGGACACTTAGTTCTCATGTTTCGATGAGATTATGGTTCCTCTGTGATGCTTAGGTGAATATCCTATATCGAATAATGCTAATCTTTTAGCAAGTGTAAGTGGTAATTGTTATAGATTGTGATCCAACCTTAATTGGATTATGATCAATAGCTATTTATGTGTTGTCTTAATTCAGTGATTCATAGTACATATAATGTTTGCAATTCCAATTTTTCTCAACTTTGCCAGTCCCCAATTTCAAAATTTGTGGTATAGTGAAAGAGTTCCTGTTTAAATATTTGCCATGATTGACTCCACTAGCAGTTAACTCTATGATGCAATGAACGATAGACCTCTGCTACCTATTAAATTGTTGGTGATTGTTTCCCATTCATTCAGGTGGAGCAACTGCACAAAATTTTCAAGCTATGCGGTTCCCCTACCGAGGAATACTGGAAAAAGTCAAAACTGCCACATGCAACCATATTTAAGCCCCAACAACCATACAAGCGGTGCCTAGCGGAGACATTTAAAGATTTTCCACCATCCTTTCTGCCACTAATCGAAACTCTCCTTGCAATTGACCCAGCTAAACGTAGAACTGCCACAGCTGCATTGCGGAGTGAAGTAAGATTTTATTTCTTATCCATTTATCAACCCTCTTTGATAAATATTGTGTGTAAAATATGAACAATGTGTCTACTTTCACTTAAGGTTCCCATGTGTAAAATATGAACAATATGTACTAAATCTCAGACACATATTGTGCATATGATGTATCATATTGGAGTGTGCTTGGATGTGCCGTGTTCGGGTTACATACGTCTATTTTGTTTCTTTGGGTATAATTTCTATAACATTCATTCAATGCCTTTTGCCCCCATTCTTAAAACAACACCTCTTTTAGCCACTAGGTAGGAAAACAAGCTTATGTTATGAGACATAAAACTACATATGTCTATTTTTTTCTTTGGGTACAATTTCTATAATTCATTCAACGCCTCTTGCCACCATTCTTAAAACATCTCTTTTAGCCACTAGGTAGGAAAACAAGCTTCTGTTATGAGACATAAAAGTGCGACTATATAAGTATGTAGCGATTAGAGTCAACAAGTAAAAGTTTCTGGTCTTGGTGACTACATAAAATAAGTTTACGTGTGTATGTTTAGGTGGACAATCATATTGTAAACTAGATGGGTGTAGGCTTTTGTGAGGTCCTGCCTCACTATAGTTGGTTTCTCTTATGAATAAAGATTTTCAAATTTGCAGTAGGATTATCTTAGTGAAGTTTTGAACTCCTCCTTATGTTTTTTCCTTTATAATATGTAGGACTAAGACTAACTTAAGTTGCTTTTATTCTCAATTCATGCATCCAGACCAACTTAGCGTTGGTTACCTGCATAAACCAAAGAGTAGTATTGTTTTGATGGAATTGAACTATTTAAAAACCATATTTGACAAAAAAATCATATCTCATCAATGAATGTCTCTAAGGATTCAACTTTTGCCTCATGTCCTAATTTATATCTATCGTGAATGCCAAGGCTTCCTTTACTGTTCTATTTTGTGGGGAAATGGTATCGGCTTTTGAAGGCCATTTAGCAGATATATCAAGTTAAATGCATTATTCAAAACAATTTCTATTGAATGTATTCGGTTATCGCAAAGAATTTGGCTACTGCTTGGTGATTCTGATAGCTTGGCACATATTGAGGCCAAATGGTCTAAAAGGATCCACTTCCAAAGCAGTATTATATAACTTTCAAATATCCTATGCAATACCAGAACCACTTATAATTCTGTTATGCAGTTCTTCACAACCAAACCTTATGCATGTGAGCCATCGAGCCTCCCGCAGTATCCTCCAAGCAAGGAGATGGGTGCCAAACTACGAGATGAAGAAGCCAGAAGGTCGGTTGAATGCAACATCAATTTTCCTTCGCTCCTTTTGTATGTCATTTTTACTGAAAGCATAAGATAGACACAATTAAGCCAGGGAAGACCTAAGAACTTATATTTAGTGGTGGCTAAACTGCATATTTGAAGCATCGAAAAACTCAAATGCTATCCCGGGGTTACTATTCTCTTGGTTGTTTTAAGGTTTTATGAAAACATTCTTTTGCACTAGACTCCTTCTAATGAAAAGTTTTGTGTTAATCTTGTTGATTTTATGACTTGACTTGATAATTAATTGTTGTTTAGGTTTCGAGCGGCTGGTGGAAAAGACAATGTTGCTGGTGTAAAGAAAACTCGAACATATGATCGATCTGCAAGGGCAAATCATGTTCCAGACGCTAACACAGAGCTTCAAGCTAATCTAGATGTATGTCATCTGTCTCATTTAACTGCCCATTTTCATTTTTTTACTGTTAATATGACATAAAAACAGCTAAAAATCTCCTCCTTTATTATTTCTTCAATTTTTTAATTTCTAATTTCTTTCATTTTTTTAATTTCTAATTTCTTTCATTTTCTTTTTTCAAAAGATTAATTTGAGGAAAATAACTGGCAGACAACTAGTGTCAGTCTCTTAAAATATTCTTGATTAATCAGATTTCTAGAATGAAATACAGGATCTGGATCTAATTTTTCAACTTATAATTATGTTCCTAATAGTTGTTTTCCACGAAATACCTGTACTAATAATTTCATTCATCTTGTTGACTATCTAATCATTGTATGTTTGGTCTACATTGCAAATTGCACTTGAATCTATTTGGTAAAGAGGATTCTTGATACTTTGGATAGAATGTCATTATAATGTCATTGCAAGCGGTAACCAATACAAAATTTCTTTGTCCTTGAAATGAGCATGCCATCTTCGTTTCTCTCTTTATCTTTTACTGATGAGGAAACTGCTGAGTGATTTGATAGGTAGTATCTATCCATTAAGCATCTCGTGTTTCTCCTTTATTGTCTACTTTTATGTGTAGTTCTCCAAGATAAAATTTTTTTTACTGGTAATTAAAATCGAAGTCAAGCATAAAAATAAGTTATGCAGATGTTGATTTCATAAGTTGGTCCTGATTTCTTTAAATATGAATAAGGAACAAAATCTGGTTTTCATATATTCTGTTTTTTCTCCCTAGACTTGTTTATTGTGGTCCCTAAATTGAGTTTCAATCTATGTATTGAAGAATGTCAAATATTTTGTTTTCTTTTTCCTTTCCCTCATTTATTTGTTTATTTATTTTTGGAATTTTCAGCTATTCACGATTTGCAGTAGTTGTTCAGCATTTTTCGTTTCCATAATGTTAGAACCCTTTGAACTTGATACCATTTTCCCAAGTCATATTGTCATACTTGATCCTTAAAGACATGGTTGGCTGAGATGCTATTATTACAAGGATATGACTCATATTGTTGTACTTGCAGATGCAGATCATACATTCCTACATTCATACATCATATTGTTGAATAAGATCACTAAAATTTTCATTCTGCAGGATGGCACAGTGTAGTTTGTTTTTGTGCTAAAAACATTTTATACCAATTTTTCGATTTTGGTTCTAAATGCACCCTCTCAATATTCTATCTTATCTGGGTTTTGCTCTCTAGTCTTCTACTTTATATCAACTAAACTAAGGAGGGTGTTATGAGTTTTTACATGGAAGGGTTTATTTTTGTCTACTCAAGGAAGAGAGGGTTTTGTTTCTTTGTTCAGTTTTATTGTATAACTTTTGTCTAATGTGAATTTTGTTGGTCAGTATTTAATCTTCAATTTAATATTTGAAAACGAGAGGAAGAAGAATGAAATGTTTTCATCTATTTCTGTAGAATCAAAGAAAAACTTGGTAATTTTGCATGGTCTCATCTCGTCTGGCATAACTGAATTCAATCTGGTGCTAACTAATGCAATAGATGCCATCATGCAACTTATACTAAATATCTGATAGGTTGACATCTTATTAAGTGTATGGTAGAGGTGGTCGTTGTCTTGTTATTTGATTGGGGGTGCGTTGTTTGTCTAAGGAGATTTTGCAAGCCAATTGTCATGACTGGTATAGGGGTTTGCCATTTGAAAGAGTAAGCTTTTATCTAGGAGGTAGGGGTAGGGGTAGGCTCACCTTGTTGAAGAGTGCACTGGCTAAGACTTGAATACTGCCGTCCATTGGCTACAGAATGACAATGGAAGGAATCATTAATGACTTCATTGGGGTGCATGAGAAGTGAAGAAAAGCATTAATGCTATTAGATAGGAATTAGTTTGTACTCCATAATCGGGCTTTCACACCTTTTAAGAAGATGATTTTTCCCTCGTGATAGTTAAATATAGTGCTCTTTTTTGAGATGGGTCAAAGAATTGGACAGTGCATGGAGTTGAGTTAGCAAAATATGTTAACTGGGAATGGTGGTTGGTTTCCCTACATCCTATTTTTCATGTGGGATAGGCTTGTGGCGTAGTGTCTCTAACTGTACTCCCTTTTCGTCAAGGGGATTTAGTTAGTTTTTGTGAAAGGAGACGATTAAAATTTAGCCTCAGAGAGATGATGTGGCTGGGCCGCCCAAGGATACGTTTTTTAGGCATTTCGGTGGTTGCTTAGGGAATTAAGGCCTCACACAAGATTTTGCACGTCTGACATCTGAGGGAGGATGATTGATGGTAAGACGAGCCTTAAATAGGGGTCAAATTGGTAAGGTGGTTGGATTGATGGAGGTGGAGGTTACTGAGGATAAGAAATGCAACAATAGGGCTGCTGGTGTAATTTTAGATGGGCCAGGAGTCTGTTATTGGTGGTTTGTTCTGGATTATGAGAATTTTCGAGGAAAGACTTTGTGTGAGGCGTGAGAATGGATTCCTAGTGACCGTGGTGTGGAGGAAAGACTTCACTGTTTATCTCGTTTATGTGTGGGAATTTATAGCTATTTTGACTTACTCAAATCACAAAGGCACGCTGGACTATAAGAATTTTTGGTGCCTTTCTTTTGAATTTCTCGCACTTGAGGAAATGTGGTCTGGGTCAAAATAGAGGCCAAACTGCCAATTTCCTAGTAGGGTGATGTGCCTTCTGAGATCCAATTCCACGAATAGCAGTTATTCGATTTGGATACTACATATTGTCCAGTAGACCTCACATATAGGAAACCTACTGCACCAGATGTTTATCCACTATACTTGTTATTGTTTATTTGTTGTTGCCAATATATTTTTGTTTTTATTATTTTTCTTTCTTTTGATGCTCATTTTGTTCCTTTCCATAGTCTAGAGTAATCTTAATTGGTTCACTTTTCAAGCCCTCACTACCTGCCATACTTTTCCACACTTAACAGTTTACACCAAAAGAAATTGGCATCAGTCCACTATCCCATTCTTCCAGCCATGCCTGGCCAAAATAGTTCCTTCTCCATAAGCCATGCTCTTTCCCAGATCTTCGCAATCACTTATCTATTATAGCCTCCTTCGTCACCTCGAGGTTCTCAATACGTGATCCCTCTAATAACTCTTGTGTATTCATATATCCATTCATGCATCCACATGCATATAACAAGTAATCAAGTTTACAACTTTTAATTTAAAAAAAGTTGATTTCATCTATACTTGGACCGTGATGATGGTATGCAAAATGTGGTTGTTGTAAGTGGCAATGTCTTAGGTATACATTCTATTCTTTGTGTGTATGTTTGCATGATTTATTGCAAGGATCTAAATCTTTTTCATGAAACAGGTCCTTTTTTTGCATGAGTTATGTACTTTAAGTAAGAGCTTGCAGTTCGTTCAGCAAGTTCGATTGTTTAGGTATGTGGTTATGAGCTAACCTACTTAAATCTGAATACTTCTATACTTTTTGTAATATTACTTCACTTTTTGATGCTTTTCTGTGAGATTTAAGAATCGGTTTGTTCGCTGTGTTGTACAACTCTTTATTTGAAAATGTCATCAGAGGTGTTGTTGTTTAGTTAATTGTTTATCTGCATGCTAAGATATTGTTTTCTATTAGGGACCTCATCAATGAAGGCATCTTTGACATCATCACCGATGCTTTGCAGACTGAAGACAAAAGACTTGTACTATCTGGGTATTGGTCGTCCTTTCCATATCTCTTTCCAGATTATTGTTTCAACTGGATATGTTGGGTTTGCTTAACTTTTGTGCTTCTATGAATGTATAATCATACAATTACATCTTGTTCTTAATCCGGTTATTCTATTGGGAATGCAGGACATACATCCTTATTCTTTTCCTTAACCAAGATCCTAACCTTCTGAGAATGTATGTCACCCGACAAGAAGGCAACATTCTTCTTGGACTTCTGGTATGCTTATGTTTGTATATTTTTCTTTGTGTTGAAACAAGATTCGGAAAATGTGTTAAATGTTGAAATACAAGTTTTTGCAACAATTGTAATCTTCTATCTTGTTCTGAGATGTTTCAGGGAATGAAATTGTCATCAGTCATCACTTTTGTCTCCTATGTCATGGACTTCACTTTAATAAAGGTTTTTAAATTTTTTCTAATGTTTTGCGAAAATTTTCAGTAACTAAACGCCAAAGAAAGAGTGGTTTTCTGTCCTCGTACGCCCTTGGTCAGATCTTGCACACCCAATAGTGTTATTTTCACATATTATCTCGGCCTCTAGGATATTTCCTTGAGGAGATCTTGCAGTGCTACACTTATCATTATAGTGCACATGCGTTCATTCATTCCTTACGAGGACTGTTTCTCTTGGGTTTGTCTCAAGTTCTTAATTATATTCCCAAACCCAAATTTACCAATTACAAACAATTGAGTTGCATTTATGTTAAAATGCCTCTTCATAGAATGCATGTCACAATAAAACTCATCATGTAAAATTATATCCTTTTAGGTATACCTTGTGGACCTACTTGAATGAGATATAAGTTGCTTGTATTAAACTGCCATATATTGGAAGTATCATAGTTATTTCTATAGCTATTCTTTGTTTTCAATTCATAAGAGTTTTATCCACTATTTCACTTTTGATTTATGTTTTGTACTGGATTAAATGATGCACTGATGGTTGGTGCTATGCAGGTCAAAGGTATGATAACAAATTTTGGGGAGGACATGCATTGCCAATTTCTTGAAATTCTCCGCATTTTATTAGACTCGTACACATTATCAGGATCACAGGTTCGTTTCCATTCACTTACATGCAGTTATTTTAATTTTACTCTATTTACTGAACATCGAATTATTAAGTAATCATAAAGTTTTTTACTTGTTGCAATGCATTTTATAACATATGACCATAATAGTTTAGAAGATAGACGAGATATTTGTCATCACTTGGCTATGACCAATATTCCATTGTTGGTAGCAACTGCTGCCCATGATGTTTCTTTAGCTAGAGGTCTGAACTCTGAAGTTATTGGCAAAACATGCAATATTTTGCAAAATTCATAGTCTTATTTGGGAAAGTGACATGATTAAGATAACTCAGTACAATATCAAATTCAGTCGCTAACTAATTTCTTCTTTAACTACAAATTTGAATGGTGTTACTTGGTTTTTGGACAGAAATGTTTGGGATACAGAGAGGAAGGAATGTGTAGGTGTTTTGATAGGTCATATTGGAAGTGTGAAATCATTGAGTTCACATCCATCTAATCCTGGTAACCTTAGGTTTAGCTTGGAGATGTCCATTCTTGCTCTTCAAGAGTTGTTGAGTGTTTATAGATATCTAATTGCTTAAAATACTCTTTATTTTTGTGCACCCACTACACCAAAAGGCCTGATTAGCTACACAGGGGTGGCCACGGTTCTAAGTCGTTGGTGTGTTTGCCACGGCTAAAAACCGTGGCTATAGTGCCCAACGGCTTAAAACCGTGGCTAAAAAAAGGCTTGGCCACGGTTCTAAACCGTTGGTGTGTTTGCCACGGCTAAAAACCGTGGCTATAGTGCCCAACGGCTTAAAACCGTTGCAAAAGTGCACGTGTGTTGCACGTGGACGTGTGGAGAAGTAAGTCGATTTCTCGCGGGCGAAATTTTGCGAAAAAAAATTGCTTCCCGCTTTGCGTTCCCGCTCCATCTCCCCCCAACTCTGCAATTTTCAACCCTTAATTTGCTTCAAACCCTAAAATTTCAAGGAGAGGGAAAGAGAGAAGGAGAAGGAAAGAGAGAGGGAGAAGTCGAGGAGGAGCAGTAGTCGGTCAAGAAGGCAATACGAAGAGTGTAGAAGGCGAGACAGAGAGAGCTTCTTCTTCTAGGGATCGGTTCTTCAATCTGTGACCCTAGACTTCGTAAGTTTTCTTTGAAAGATCGCTATCTTCTTGTTTAGATCTTCCTTCTTAAGCTCTCTAATGTGTGTGATTTTTAGCTTCGATTAAGTGAATGTAGTTCAATCTATGCTCTGAACGATCAATCGTTGAGTTCTGTCTATGCTTTTTTGTACTAATTTTTAGTTAGCTTGAATGAAATGAAGACACAACTTAGGTTTGCTTGACTAACACCTTCTTCATTTTTGTTTTGTTACATTTTCTAGTTTCAATCTCTGCAATTTCGGTGTTTGTTTCGATGGATTGATTGGCATTGCTTTATGTTCTATTTGTGCAAGTTTCGGATTTCTAAAAATTTAGAAAGACTCTTTGTAATTTTAGAGCTACTTTACATTTTTGCATCTTTATGTCATAAAAGATTTTCAATTCAGCAATGCTGCTAGTGTAATCTTTTTGAACAATTTCAGATCTGATTCATTGCGTGTGTCAATTGCAGCTCTGAAAATCTTCATCTTCACGCATTCTATTATTGTATTTTGCGTCTTCCTTTAGAAAAGAATTTGGAGTTAAGAACGATTTGTGAAGAAAATGGGGCGGATGTTGGCTCCGTTGGTGGGGATACTTCTTCTATTGTGGTGCTTGGTATCAGTTGCTAGTCTATTTTATTTGGTAATTGAACATGAGTTTCTAAAATTCCAGCTTGAAGGCATTGTAGTAGACCAGAAGAGAGCCAAAGAGAGCTCTCAAATTGTTACTGAGGAACAAGTGTCTCCAGGAGAAAGTGGCAGCCCCAACAAAATATCTGAAGGTATAGTGAAGTGCTTGTCAAGCATTTTCTTAAGGATGAACTCACACAAGAACAAAGGGGTGGTGGAGTTGGAGACGAATGCTGCATTATCTGGATTAGCTTCGTGTGAAAATTGTAAAGAAATGGAATTTCGAGATCCATATGGTATTTGTAGAGAATTTGGGAAGAGAGACATTGGGCCGTATAAGCATATATGTGCAATAGAAGCCAGTTCTATGACATCTATCCATCCCACTTGGAAAACAAATTCCTTCCTTCTAATACGCAGATTAAAGTAAGTTTTTTAACATTGAATTTCAACAAGAATTGGTCAGTGACACTATAAGCATTGTAGTACTCACAACATTTTTTTTTTAATTTCAGGCTTCTGCTTGGGAAGCTTGCTTCAGTTGAGTTACGTGGTCTTAGCCATCAACAGAAGCTAGCATTCTGGATTAACGTCTACAATTCCTGTATGATGAATGTATGAATGAGAACCTTCGCATTAAATATTTTGATGGGCAATTGAAGATCAATGTCTTTTTATTTCACTTTGTGGAATTTTGATAGTTTTCTTGATGAAATGATCTATTACCCGTTGTTCTTTTCTCGGGGGAAACTTTGCATGTGTATTAAAAATCCCTCTGTGTTTTAGTTACCCATTTCAGCTTAAAAGGAGGTAGACATTTATTTTTCTTGTTTTCACAGGCCTTTCTTGAGCACGGGATCCCAGAGAACTAATCAAACTTAATTTTTCTATTTACTTCAGGCAGTTGAAGCAAAAGAAGGGTTACCTATACAGAATGAAACTGTAACATTGGCATCAATTAGCTATCAAAATTTCTTTCTTCAGGTACAAAAACCTTTTACCTCTTACTCTCTACATAACATCTTTTTATTATCACTAACTTTTTATTATGGTATAGTTTCCCAAGCTTTGCGGAATGACTGGCACTGCAGCTACTGAAAGTACAGAATTTGAGAGCATATACAAGCTTAAAGTAACAATTGTGCCTACAAACAAGCCCATGATAAGGAAGGTATGTGGTAAAGTTTATCATACTCTTTTTTCATTTCTAAGGTTCGGGGATCCTAAATAACCCTGCTCGCTTTCCAAAAAAAAAAAAAAAAAAAAAAATTGGAGAGAGCGTGATTCCTCCCAGTTTTGAGGCATAGACTAAGTATAAAATTTGTAATGAGAATCAGGCACCTTATAGCCAGAGGGATGTGCTTGTTTCAGTTATCTGTCCTTTTAAGAGATTAGTGGCCCTTTATACATAAACCTTTCGCCTTTGTATCAAGAAGAAGAGGTGTAAAGGGTTAATTCTATCACAAATGCGGATCATCAAGGTTTTCTGTCATTTGTTGTTTAAGACATATGATTTCTGCTGGATTTTCATTGTTGACATTTAAACATATTGCTTATCTCATCTCTCTTTTAGGATGAATCAGATGTAGTTTTCAGGTCAACTACTGAAAAATGGAGGGCAGTTGTGGTAGAGATTTCTAGAATGCACAAGACAGGCCGCCCTGTACTTGTTGGTACTACTAGTGTTGAACAGAGTGACTTACTATCTATCTGAGCAATTGTGTGAAGCTGCAATTCCCCATGAGATGAGTTCTATTTTATCCACATTATGGAATACTAGGTAGGAAACTGGTAACATGATAGTGGAATTCACTAGTATATGAAAAGTACTCTTCAGTATTAGATCCACTTATTGACAATATGATAATTTGTATTTCATTCTACTTCTTTATTAATGTTTCTAAAGTTGGCAAAGCATAATTGTTACCTTTTATCCTAGGTTCTTAATGCAAAACCAGAGAATGTGGAGAGGGAAGTAGAAATCGTGGCCGTCTTGGGGCAGTAACAATCGCCACTAATATGGCAGGTCGTGGCACAGATATTATCCTCGGAGGGAATGCGGAATTTATGGTTCGGTTAAAGCTGCGTGAAATTCTTATGCCAAGGTATCGTTTCATTTGCTTGCAAAAAATAGTTCCACTTTTATCAAGAGCTTTGCAAACTTATTCATCTGCATTGAGAGTAGCTCAAAAGCTTGGTTACAAGATTGGATTGGCCAAAGGGGTTGGGTTGGGGTCGACGTACTTCACTGTTTTCTGCTGCTACGCACTTCTACTTTGGTATGGAGGTCATCTAGTGATAGGTGGACTGTAAGCACCCAAACACATCTCTTATTTGTATTGAATTAATTGGTTCCAAATTTTAAAACCATGCTATTTCCACAGGGCTTTAGGACAATCAGCACCGAGCGTGGCTGCTTTCGCTAAGGCAAAAGTTGCAGCTGCCAAGATCATCTGTATTATTGATCACAAGCCAATTATTGACCAAAATCCACCAGTTTCTCGACAGATTTTACATGTCAAGAATCGGGATTCGTATGCTGATTGGTAACTTCCTTTTCCATCTAATTTTATTGGTTTTGTTTGCCCAATGTTAAAAGTTAGCTTTTTTATTTGTTAGAAATATCAGATTCATTTGCTGAACCTTCAAGTTTTTTATTGGATCCTCTTCGAATTAAGTTTATTTTATTCATATGTATGATGTTACATCCTTTCTCTCTGTTCTTGTTGCAGTATGCGCAGGCATCATCTTTTAACTTGTTGCATGCAACATACATCTTTATTAGACTGCCTATTAATCAATGTTAATAATTATCTGTTCTCTATGATTTATTATCCATAGGCATATATGAAGCAGAAGTACCGATTTTTATATGTTTAAAGTTTCTTTCTATTTTCCCCTTGTGTTTGTCTCCCTATTTCTGGGTTTGGAGGTTTAAGTTAAATATTTCACAATTTGACTTACCACAGTATTCTTCTTTGTAAACATTAGCATTCTAGATCAATCAAATGAAGAACATGATTGTTTGTGCAACTTGGGAGTAGAATCAACAAAAAGGAGGGAAGAAGAAAGGTCAAGCAAGTATGGGTAATTGTTGTTTCTTCAAATCAGCTCAAGTGAACCATAGAAGCTCAACAACTTTAACTTCCTCAACTCCAGGTACTCGAACAATATTTTTTTTTGCAATAATTGATCTTTTCTTTTAATGGAGTCTCTTAAGTTTCAGTTTTTGTTGATGGGTTTTCCTTATTTTGCTTAGATTCTGTGTTTTTGTGTTAATATCTATATGAGGCAATGGGGTTTTGGTATAATTTTATTGGATCTTGTACTCAAATAGAAATCCATTTAAAAACTAAACTTTGTTGTAATTATGTGTGTGTTAATGGTGTTTTAGGACCTCAAAATTGTCAGTTTTTATCTCAAATTGAACTGGGATCTTCTTCCTCTTGGAATCCAAACAATACCCATTATGTCATTTCTTGAACATGTTCCTTAAGTTTCAGAATCTTTCACACCAAGTCCCTTACTTTGGAAGAATTATAAATATCTAGACTTTTCAGTTTTCAATTGGTTCTTTGATAGATCTTCATCTGAATATGTTAGGCCTTTTCATATTACTTTTGATAGGCATAGTACACTCTCGACCACTAGGAGTTCTAGAATTCACAATGATTTATTTCTTTACATTACTTTGGTGCTGGTTGATATGAAGAAATGGCGTTATACTGCACTATTATATAAGTTATGAACTAGTGCACTTTGAAACTATACATTACCACTTTATCTGACGATTGTATGACACGTGTTTCTGTGGTAAAACATCACTATGTTATTTTATTATCTTGGTCTGCTTCCTCTGATTAAATCCCTTGTTGAGGCCTCTTATTTCTCCATCTTTTGTAGAAAATTTAGATCCGTCATGGACAAAGGTTCCCAGTTGACCAGTTCTTGTGTTGTGTTGATCCCTGCAGGATTTCCAAATCTTGGGGAGCTTACTTTGAAGGAAGAGTCCACATTTTCTCCTTCAAGAGTCAAGTATAACTGCTTTCTATCTATCTATATTTGATCTTGTTTCTTTCTTTTGTAAGAGAAGTTAGTTTTGTAGTACTGTTTTCTTACTCATTATGTTCATTATGTTTGGTCAGGGGCTCAGGGCTGAAGAGTCTGGGGTAGGCAGATCACCATCTACATTAAGTACAGGTATGGCTATTGACAGTCTGTCTCCATGTGTATGATTTGAATATATTCTTGACTTGGTTTCCCTGAACAATATGGTTTTATATACAAATAACTTTGTTGGTTTGGTAGAAATGACACACGCACCATATAATATTGTTTTGTGTTTCAGATGCAGATTCCATGGCTGGTTGTAGCGGCACTGCTGCAGCTGCCACAAGTGTCGTAAAAAAGGCAGCAGAGGTGGCTCAGGTCAAAGCTGCCCCAGATGCAATCAAATTAGAAGGTTTGACATCTGACTCCTGTTATAGATTGAAAGTGGATGCTGATGGCGACATTGAATAAATAAATAAAACAAATTTTGACTGTCCTACCTTTTTGTTCCCAATGCTTTGATAATACCCTGAATGGCTCATGATGTTGAAGTCAATTTTCATGTTTGTGCTGAAAATGACTGTTGCTTGTAGAGTTAGAGCTGGATGGTAAAAGTGGAGGTGTACGGTAAAATGATTAATTGAAAATCTTTTATGAGCTAGAGAAGTAGGACTAATTGTAATTTACAGGGTGAATGTTGTGCAAGTGAGAAATGTGTCCTGAAATGGAGTAACTCAAATAGTTGATGGACACTGGTAGCATCCCGTGAAAATTTATATGCTCAAGCTAATTTCTTAGACTAATGTCTGGTTTAGGTGTTACTTTTTTTTTTTTTCTTTTTGCTCTGTGCTTACACATTACTTACTGTGCTTACATTGTTAGAGTAATTTCTTTTCTACTGTATTTAAACTTTTCAAGTCTTGTTTAGATGCCACACTTTTAAAGTTTTAGATCAATACATCCAAAACACTAAATTCCATCAATATTGTTAGACACTTGAATTGCTGATTTGCTATATATAACAGACTTTCTCCAGTGTTCATTGCTATGCTCGAGCAGTAGCTGCAATAGTATTGTCATTATCATCTGCTGGATTATTTTCCTTTTGATTCTACATTATGTTACATTCTGTGTTTGTATCCCTTACCTTTGGTGTTGGAAAATAACCAATACTAGCTTAAGAATAAATTGAGTTTTAGGGAAGAATGAAATATTGGCTAGATTCTGATTATATCTGCAAACTCAATAGAATAGTATAGTTAGTACTATATTTGCCGGATGAGGATTTAATACATTACAAAAAAATGATTATCTGGTTAAGTATGATTTAGTTCTATGATGAAAAAACCTCCAGATTGAATTCACTTTATGTTTTACTGCTGTCTATTTGTGCCACTTATGGGAATGTAAGACTTGCCCTTGTGTTTTGAACCTTCCTATCTCCTGTGATTGCTCTTTCACTACCCTTTATAATTCCAAAGAGGGTCTAATTGATGTATGGAATTATATTCTGGTGTTCACTTTGAACTGTCATGTGTTCAGATATTTTATGAATTTGAGTTTAAGGCTAGTTTCTTACATTTGCTAATCTAGGAGCACCTTATGTACAAGCATGAATAACTCTACTTGTTTGTTCAACAGGATATTGTAGAATTTTACACCAAGAATATGGTGAATGAAAACCTGGGATTTATCTGTAACGCACATGTGGCTCATGCTGATCAAAGCGAATATGGGGTCCTTGATGAGAAATGCATCAAACTTGCAGAGCTTGCAGCCACAGCTGTAGACTTCCCCAAGACAGGCAAGCTTGTGACTTTGCCCTACCCTCGTTAAAACCCAAAATATATCTAAATTATTGTCTCTTATTTGAGAAATCGCTTTGGTTTGCCTGTCACTTATTTCATCGAGTTCCCTCTTGTCTCACTCTCATTCCACTTCACACAACAGCAACTACTACTACTACTCTTCCTCCACTTTGATTTTGGTATGTATGTAAAAACCTTCTCATAATCAACTGGTTTCTGATTCTCTGCTTGATTTCTAACTCTCTCTTCTTTAACTTATCTCTGTAATCTGTAATCTATCAGCTTTTTCCATCTTTAGTGGGTTTGTACACATTGACAACTCCAACATGTTCCCATATTGGTCATACATATTATTTCACTGAAATTTTACTGTTTTTTGCATCTTCAGCACCTTTTTTTTCCGTTGTTTGCGATTGTTCATCTGCTTTAGCTTCAATGCGGTTTCGTTATTCAGTTCATGTAGGTCTTTGAACTTGATAGAGTTGATATATTGAGATGGGCTTTTGGTTTACCTTTTTATATTCTATTTTCATGATTTTTACACTCTGTGAGTGACAGTCAGCCTGATGTGTCCCAATTGGTCCCAGCTCAAGATGGTATATGCAAAGTGAGACTGGAGATATATGGATATGTATGCGAAGAGCATACGGTACTGTGCTCTAAATTTAATCTGTTTTTCTGCACTGAAGTGTGCATATCTTAACTCCTGCTGTTTGATATTAGGTGACAACGCAAGATGGCTATATTCTGAGTATGCAGCGAATTCCAGTTGGTAGATCCGGAGGCACAGCAAGACAGAGAACACCAGTTCTTCTTCAGCATGGTCTCCTGATGGTAAGTACTAACTTACAATAAAACTAAATTAGCATATAGTTTGTCAATGTTTTCTTTCTTGGCTTATGGAGTTTGACAGCACTGAGATTGTCAGATTTTGGTACTTGAATCTGTATATTACAGCATGATTGAGGATAGGTGTGATTTGATCATATATTCTTAATGCTTTGTCTGTTGGCAGGACGGTATAACTTGGCTGCTGAATTCTCCAGACCAATCACTGGCATACATCTTGGCCGATAGTGGTTTTGACGTGTGGATTGCAAATACTCGCGAAACTAAATACAGCCGTGGACACACTTCTCTTAGTGCGGATGACTGGGTATTCTTCTATTAATTTCATGGATCCTTCACTGTGTGATTAGACTTCTGGCAGATTGATTGATTCTTATTTTTGCGGACTTATTGGCAATGGTCATGGGATCAATTAGTGATGTTCGAGCTCCCAGCTCTTGTCCAGTATGTGAATGATCAAACTGGTCAGAAGCTTCACTATGTTGGGCATTCCCTGGTAAATCTCCACATAGCCATATATGCTTTCTTTTGTTTTTGGATTTCTGTATTTTGAATATGCTCAGTTGGCTCACTGAGATTGGACCATGGTGTTCCTAGGGTACGTTGATTGCTTTGGCCTCATTCTCCCAAAACAAGCTCCTGGACATGTTGAGATCGGCTGCCTTACTGAGCCCAATTGCTCATCTTCGTCAAATTCCATCTCCGATTGCACGAGCTGGATCTGAAGAATTTTTTGCTGAAGTAAGTTTTGCATTCGTTATGATCAAGTGTATTTTTTTCATAACTTAAAACTCATCAGCTGCCATTTGTTATCTGTAACAGAACCTTTACCAGTCAGGTACCTTTGAATTCAATCCAAAAGGGTGAGGCATCATCTCTTCTACGTCCTTGCGATGACAGTGACGCAAACTCTAGTTTTTTAACCTTTTGTTTTGATCACTTGAGATCTTGCTATATACCAATTCAAGGGTTTCAGTTTCAGTTTCAGTTCTTTCTTTTCTTTTCCTCTGTTTGACTATCTTGAAAACATATTGCCTTTCAAAAAAAAAATCTTGAAGACATATTGCCAAAAATCCTGATTAAATAATAATCATAATATTATAATAACAATAACTGTGGAATAAATCATAATATTATATTGGTCATACATATTACTTCACTGAAATTTTACTGTTTTTTGCATCTTCATTACCTTTTTTTTCCGTTGTTTGCGATTGTTCATCTGCTTTAGCTTCAATGCGGTTTCGTTGTTCAGTTCATGTAGGTCTTTGAACTTGATAGAGTTGATATATTGAGATGGGTTTTTGGTTTATCTTTTTATATTCTATTTTCATGATTTTTACACTCTGTGGGATTTGGCACTTGTAATGAATTGAACAGGTGATCCTTGTTTCTTTTTCAGCTCAAGTTGTTGTTTCATACTGGGGAGATGGTGTTCTCATTGATTGGAAGCTGGGAAGGTTGTCTGATTACCAAGATTCAGAGAATGGTAAATTTTCCAAAGAGCTGCCAGTGTTTTCATCATTTTCATCATCAACTTTGGTTTATTAGCAATCTTTATAGGTCATGTTTGTCTGTCATTGAGTACTGACTAATTTTTATACTGCAAGGGCTCTGAAGGTCTGAGCCAGTACGGGCAACAATATGTTGGACAGGAGAATGCGCATACATTGCTTGTTTCTGGGGTGCAAAGTGTGTCGTTGTATCAACCATCACCGGTGCCATATACAAGCAACTACCAGGTGCTGCATTCTCATCATTTTCAGTATATTGAACAAGCAACTACCGAAAGAAATGGGGCCTGTTCCTAAGGGCATCAATGTATTTTCTTACATTATAACTAGGTGGATTTGTATTGTTGGAAAAAACATAGAGAAATTCTTTTGTTTTAGATGCGAGCGAAACATGATATAACAAGGTTCCATTTGTTCAGGTTAATCCTGTTATTGTACATTAGTGCTATTTGTTTACATGTTTTTGTTTGGCGTCAAAACTTGACAAGTTCCTTTTTACGATTGATTTTGTATTTATCTAGCATATAGTTTGTGGAATCTTATTCGTGCCGGAGGCATGACACAAACCATAGTAAGGACTGATTTTGCAGGTGCCACGGCTGTGATTTTGCTGCAGCAGCAAAAAAAATATATAAATTTTTTTTTCGATTATATTAATTTGCAACCGTTGCAACAAAACAGATTTTTTTTTTTTTTTGAATTTTGTTTTAACTGCCAACGGCTTACAACCGTGGTTGCATCTTGCCACGGCTAGAAACCGTGGGCTTTCTTCATCAGTTGCCACGGCTTAAAATCGTGGCCATGAATTGACACGGCTAAAAATCGTTGCTATGACGTTTGCCACGGTTTATTTCTCACTGTTTAGCCACGGCTTAAAACCGTGGCCAAGGTTAGCCACGGCTTAAAACCATTGCTACCTTGTTAGCCACGGTTTTAAATCGTTGCTATTATCCATACTTTATCACGGCTTAAAATCGTGGCTATTTTTGCCACGGCTAAAAATCGTTGCTATTGTTCTTGCAACGGTTTAAAATCGTGGCTAAATTCTGAAAATCACCACACCTGCTCAAGCATAAAATCGTTGCTACAATGTTTAGCAACGGTTTATAGCCGTTACAAAGAATTTCGCGACGCCTCTGTAGCCCACGGCTCTTAGCCGTGACAATGGGTTACGCCCACGGTATAGAACCGTTGTTAATGGGGATTTTTGGTGTAGTGACCAGACGTTTCTATCTCTGGTTCAAGAGATGGATCTTTTGCACTTTGGAACTTGAGATGCAAGAGCTAGACAGACTTGTCATTGAGCTTTGTGTTTGCAACACCATTTGGAAATTAAACTTTGTGTTTGCAACAAATTAGTAACAATTTCCATCCAATCATCTTTGCTGCCTCATGAATCTCCTTAATGTGTGCATTTCACTGAGACTCATCATGATACTGTTTTGTTTTCCTTGATGAATTACAGAGTACAAATTCTGATAAAAAAAGATTGGGTGATACTGCAACAGAGCATTACTGGTGCTACTGGATCATTGCTTGTCTATTCTTTTTTATGCATCTGTGATGACTATGCTTTGAACTGGATAAAATGATGAGCATCTTTCCCTGCAACCTTGTGGTATAGCAATACTCCCGGATCAGCAGTCAAGCGGTGGAGATACGAGTGGCTCTCTCTTGACAAAGTACATACTTCATCAGTATTAGAATTTATCTAAATGGATTGAACAATGGTCACACCCCAGCAGGCTTTCTCCTTACATGTTTGCAACAACTTTGTTACAAAAAGCTGCAGAGATGGGTTCTAAACTAAGTGATAGTTCAATATCTCCGATTATCCTCAGAAGATTCATGGGCTACTCATCCAGCGCATTGAGCTCAAATGGGTCACTACACGAGGCCCCTTCCACAGTTAATCAAGCAACGACTACTGGCTTACATGTGGCAAATCAGAATTTTTTTAGTAAGAATGTTTAAGTTTAAGTGTAATACATTATCTTATTAAGAGAGTTAAGAAATGTTTAAGTGATACATTATCTTTATTATTTGATAGATTTTGTGACTCAATGTAATACATTATCTTATTAATTACATTACTTTGCCTCCATTTATGGAAATGTTTAAGTTTGGCACATTTAAAATTTTATTTTCTAGAAATAAAACTTATAAGATGTAATAAAAAGTCATTTGATAGCAAAAAAAAAAAAAAAATTGCTATGTAGACTCTACCACAGCGTTTTTGAAACACTATAAAAGGCCAACTTACTATAGCATTTTTAAAACGCTATAATAGACCCTGGGTCTATTATAGCTTCGGCAGACACATCGTTTTCTAAAACGCTATGGTATCCTACCATTGCATTTTTGAAACGCTATTAATGGCCTTTTTTCTTGTAGTGTCAACTTAAGATTTGGGTGGGTTTGACAATTGCATGTGGTGATGGTGGTTGGTTTGATTCGGTTGAAGGTGTTGGTAGTTGGGTGTGGGTGGTGGTTCGGTTGAAGGTGGGATGGGGCGAGGTGGTTGTGGGATTGGAGGTCCTGGTGGTATGGGGCAGTGTTTCCATCAGAGTTAGGGAGGGGGAGGGGGAGGGGGAGGGTCAGGGTAGCATCACTGACGTGGTTTAGGTTAAAAAATGAAAGTAGGGGCTACGAGGCATATTTTCATGGATATCCGCGACACCGATCGGGCAGGTTTGTATTTGTTTTAACGGATTTGGGGATCCAAATTTATCAGTCACAGTTGGTCAAATCCAATACAACAAGCTTCAAGCCAATTAGGCTAGCCCAACCTAATGTATTATTAGGTGGCCCAACTTGTTGTAGAAGCATATGCTTGTTAAGTTACATCTGAGAGGATGTGGGACAAAATATCTTAAACTCAAATCTTAAAAAATGTAAATTTTCGTATTTTTATGAAACTTTAAACTCTTGCATGTTGTTTTTTAAAGGATGTGGGACCAAACTAATTTTTTGACTCTCACGAACTTACATTACTTAAGTTAATATTACCAAGTTTATTACCAAATTATTATTATTATTATTTTTAATTAATTACTTTATTATTATTATTTTTTAAAAAAATTGGGTCGTTGAATCTTTTAATTTTATTTATTAATCCATGCTCGAAGGCTACATGATTGACCCTATAGGGCTAACCAAACCAGGCTGAAAGGCTACAATATTGTTATCTCTATCACGCATGAAGACTTGTTTTCACTCTGGTTCATTGCCTCCACTTTGCAATGTTTTCACTCTGGTCCATTGCCTTCACCTTGCATGAAGAGTTGTTTTCGCTTCACTCCGGTTAAGTCCATCTAACAGCCGCCACCACCACTACCACCACCATAGCATAATTACCACCACCTTCACAACCAATGCGAGCACCACCCTTACAACCACTAGCACCACCATATCATAATCACCATTTCCTTCATAGCCTCCACCATTTCCACATTGCTACAACCATCGTAGCTACCACCTCCGCCACTGCCAACACATTTACAAATCACAACCAATACCCAACCACTATAGCATAATTCTCACCCTCACTGCAACCCTGTAGTTATAGCAATTGCCACCATAATACCAAAACCACAACCACCTCCTTTACCACCACTACCCCACAAGTCCACTTTTATAGCATTTAATTATAGCATTTTTTACGCATTTGCTATGAAAAGTCAAGTTGCATTACTGTTGAGTCTAAAAACGCTATGGCGGGATTATAAAACGCTGAGCGCTCAGCCAAATATTTGAGGTAGCGCCATTTTTGTTCTCTCCCTCGAACCTAAATTAAGACAAAATTTTCAAGTTTAACATCGAAATCTCTTCTTTCATTTTGATTTTGATTCCCCTCTCAACACACCCAAATCCCATCTTTCATCTCTATCTTCGTTTCATTTCTTCAATGGCGACTGAACAAGTTAGAACGAAGCAAGAGATAACTTCCCTCTTGTTTCCTCTCCCTCTACTCACTATCTAATTGGAGAAGGAGAGGACGAGAGGTTGAGAAATTGCTAGGTTTAGGTTAGCAACAGTGAAATTTGGGGCTCCAATTTGGTCAAGTGACATGTAGAAGAGAAACAATAATCTCTGCTGCACCCAAAGCACTCCTAGAAATAAAAGAAGCAGCAGCAGAGAAGGTCTCTGAAGTTCCCCAGTCCATTGAAGAAGAAACATAGGTTTCCATTCTACCCTTCAATTCTATTCTGTCTTGAATTATGTTTTTATGTTTACTTTATAGTTGATTCCACATGTTCTCGCATTTCGTCGAATGTATCCTCTTAAATTCTGTCTCAGTTTTCATTGTGAATAACTTTGTCTCCCATTCAAGCAACATATGATTAGCCAATTGTCATTGGAAAGGTAAATATTGACTTCATTGCCTCCTTTTTCAATTGTGCATCTCTTTCATATATACTGGTCTTTGCGTATTTTTGAAGTTCGATGTAGGGGTAATTATATCTACTACGTTTTTGTTACTGCTAATTCCTTCTACGGCTGGACTGAGTACTATGACAAAGATTCTATTCATGATATATTTGACAGCAAGGAAGCAGGTTGGGAATCAGGTATTTCCAATTTGGAGGCTGGCATCAAGTATTGTTGTTATGATTCTCTTAGCCTTGAGCATTTTCCTGGTTGTTCTTCCCGGAAATGCTATTTGTTTTGGGCCACCATTTTATTAAGCATTCAATTTCAAAGGGTTTTTTTTTTTTCAAAGCTATTTCTCTGTTGCTTTTATTGATGAGATGAAAATTTCATTTTCTTACTGGCTATTATTATATTCTGACATTCTGGTTTAATTCTTGAAAATCTAGTTTAAAAAATGTAAGTGCAGAATACATGGATTATTTTCATGATTATGTAGGGAACAGTAAATATCCATATGACTTAATGATATGAAGTTTCCTTGTTGACTTCAGTTTTTGCAAAGTTGTTATCTAATGGCGCATTGTTGTTTCTTGGTCAAATGTTAATATAGTCACCACCGTCTATGTATTCTTCCAACAAGTTCTGCGATAGGTATGTTGAGTTCTATTGTATCTACAATTATTATGTGTTAACTTAGGGTGTAAGGATGATATGGGGGTATACGTCCCGTCTATGATTTAATATTTGCATACTTACAATTTTCCTATGCCTGCGGAAGTCCCGAGTTAACTGGTGCGCGAAAGTACTGTGATTCCAAGAACCTTCTTAGTGGACTTAAAATGGTAAATGATAGAGCTCAACTTCTTCTAATGTTTTAAGCATTATTGTTTACATATAATATTTTGCTATTCTGGGTAATTTGAGGTTTTCTGTTGAATGTAGTAGTAATCTGAGTAGAAACTCGTGTCATTTTCTTGAGATAGGGTATTTTCTATCTCTAATTTCATATTTATCCTGTTTATTTATGAAAACTCGTGTCTTGAATTTGATTTGGACTTAAGTTTTTAGTGTTACTCTTGTCATGACAGGCTTTTGAAATTTGTTTTGCCTTGTGATTGGCACTATGAGATTCTGGAAAGGAGATCAAGTCGAGGTACAGAGCCAAATGGGATTTACTTTCTTGTTCTTGGCAGCATGACACATTGCTTTTGGGAAATGGCCATGCTTATGTCATTAAATATGAGCTGCCGAATATGGTCAGTAGCACGCCTATGATGAAGAAACTGCCTCACAAACTCATTAGGCCTTGCCCTTCTATGAGAGTTGAGCAAAATTGGGCAACTGGAGGCAAGGTAGAAGTTTTCAATTATTATTTATGGAAACCGGCAATTGTCTCAGAAGTTATATGATGGGCATCTTTTTATGATTAAGCTCAATGAAATGGCCAAGACACTGAAAGCCAAGAAATCTCAACTCAGGGTTCCACGATCTTGGCATAATGATGAATGGATTGTTATTGAAACTGATTTTATGTTCATTCTGCTTGTTTGCGCATGGCATAACAATTGGAGTTCTCCTTCAGTTTTTTGAGCATGGAACCGTGTCGCAGAGAAGGGAATTAGCAGACCAACTGAATGGGCATGTATTGGCGCTCAACCTTCAAATGTATGGACTTTGCTGGAGAAACCTCAAAACAGTTCCAAGATAGCTACAAAGAAGCACTACTTCCGTCAAAAGATGACATGGCTATTCAGGAATATGCAGAATATGCACTACCTTACAGTAAAGATGATGCAAATTCAAAGGTTAGTCCTGTTTTCTATGAACCCTATGCTCCAAACTTATGATTTGATCAAAATCAGGAGAACAAATTCTTAGATACAATGCTAAATTGATTAACACATAATGGTTATTATTAGAGACAATGCTAGTTTTCTTATCCTGCATATTTGGTTGAGTGTAGGAGAACAAATTCTTGAAGTTTCTTGGTTTCATGTGGAATCCTTTGTCATGGGTTATGGAAGCTGCAACAGTTATGGCACTTGTCCTTGCTAATGGTGGAGTGAGTCAAAAAAAACTTGACATGCTTCCATGCGTTCTTGAGCTATTTCTTTTTATTTTTCAAACATATGAAACACTGTATGGTGTTGCATCTACTAATGGAAAGTCTCTTGGTATTATATTTCAGGGCAAAGGTCCTGACTGGCAGGACTTTGTAGGGATCATGTGTCTATTAGTAATCAATTCTACTATTAGTTTTATTGAGGAAAATAATGTCGGGAATGCTGCAGCAGCACTTATGGCCCGTTTAGCTCCAAAGACAAAGGTATGAGTGCATTTTATTCTTATGTATTTTATGCATTTTATTCATATTTTGTTCTTATAAATTGAAAAAATAGGACTTCATTAATGGTTGGGCATGCATATATTTATTGCAGGCGAGTCCCCCTTCTGTATCAAGGAAGCCACTCCAGATTGAAAACAAGAAGCACTCTGATGAAGAAGATGCAGTTTCAGTTGCTTCATCGTATCCTTTCCTAGAATGATAACCTCAAGCCGTTTTTCCTATTGTTTTTCATTTCTTTATGAAACTATCTTTACATGCATGGAGCACAGCTCAGAAATTTCATTTTGTTGTATAGGGGAAGAAATTTCGTCCTTTGTGGGGCACAGCTCAGTTGTTCGTGCATCAACGTTACATGCATGGAGCTGCTACTAGGTATTATGGTTTTGTAGTTTTGTGAATCTTTTTATGGTATTATGTTTTTTTTTTTTTTAAATATTCTTATGGAAACTATGGAAATGTGTTTTGCAGCTCTGAAGTAAGTGTATATGCATGCATATGCTGCAGCTTAAGTCAAGAAAGCTATGGAGGTAATTCTTGGTGTTTATATAACATGTGTCGCTGACCTGAACCTTTAGCATATACTTTGCTTATATGTTTAATCTTTATAGGTCACACATTACCTCGGAGGAGAAAACTACGTATTTTGGGGTGATCGGGAAGGTTACCAAACTCTCTTGAACACAGACATGAAAAAAGAGCTTGACCATTTGGTATAGTCTACAATTTTTGTTTTCTTTTTTTTTTCTTCGAATTATTTTAAATACAGTTACAGTCTTTGGTTGCATTTTAGCTGTAACTGTTTTTAGCAGCTTCAGATTGGGACCCTGCAACAACTACTGCATTCCTACATAAATATGGTCTTGTGAGTGAGTCATTTTTGTTATAGTTTTTTTCCCCTATAAAAGCAATGTGGTTACAGTGTATGTAATGCAGGTTATGTAAGCTGTGTTGAGTAGCAATGTTAATTTAAGTATTATATCTCACATTTCAGTAGACTTTCTCTATTGGCATTGTTATGACACTGTTTTGTGGTTTTCTACTTGAGTTCATCTTAGAAATATATTTTTTATTGGATCACTGCCATGTTTTCCAGCAATAAGTTGCGCTACCTGTCCATTGAGAACTTAACATGCTATGTGTTGCAACTTGCAAATATTGATCACTATTGTTTGTGAAATATCAGACCTCTCCACTATGTACTGAACCCTCTCCTTCACAAAGACGAGTGAAGTTCTTATTAACCTTTAGAAAAACACTTACTAGTCACAAGATTTAAGTGAAAAACAAAAAAAAATTTCAAATTCTTCAAGTTTTGTTTATATTTCTATTACTTTCTGTACATATGCTCATTGACTAATTTGGCAAGGATTTCATGAATCCTTTATTATGATGCTCTGATTTAATACTTCGTGAGGGAACTAGAAGATGAAGTGGGACACTTTATTATATTTAATATAAGCACACATGTCATAGACTTCCTGCTTCTGTTTGTTTTGCAGATGAATTCAAGCTTAATATTGAATGCAACCATGCCACCCTGTCAGGTCACAGGTATGTTTGTATCCATCTTCATGCTATTATTAGTTGCTTACTCGTGTCAATGGTGAAAATTTATGCTTTAGGGTCAAGATGGGGTTGACATCGAGATGAATTTGAATGGAAGTAAATCTACAATGGAAGTGGATGACTTCAGTGACATGGTATGCTCCCACCACCCCCTTTTTAACATCTTAGTTTGGGTATCTCCAGCATCCAAAAATGCGATCTCAATCTGATGAAAGTGAAATTTTTTAGATAATTCATTGAGATAAAATAGATAATTCTGATTTGGTTGGTGTATATTTCTTTTTAGAGATTTAATGAGCACCAAATGTCAAGGTTGAAGAAAAGTGAGGCATTCACAACAGAGAGGGAGAGAGAGATAACTCAGGCAAGCTTAAATGATTCTCCTTTCAACTCCATTTTCGAATTAAAGATAAAAAGTCCTCAATTAACCTGCCTGATATATGTTTGTAGGTTGTGGAATCAATGAATGAGCTTGCTCAAATCATGAAAGATCTTTCAGTTATGGTGATAGACCAGGTTTGTATATGAGTCTTTCATACTAGTCTACATGCTTCTACACAAAGCCAGTTTTGCTAACTGATCTTTGTGTGGAACAGTGACTTCAAACATTCAATGTCTGATATGGAGTTAGCAGTCACAACTAATCTTACTGGGAGAAGGATGTCAATGCAGTTTATCTATGAAAACAAAGCTAGTGCCTTACGTGCCATAAAAGATATGGAGAATGACAACTTGAGTAAGGAATTTAAGGACATTGTCCAAGATGTAGTTATCTGTAGAATGGAAAGGAAGATTGGGAGAGCCATGGGGTTTGCTGCTAGCATGGTCAATGTCAACGTTGCAACTGATCCAAGGACGAGCCTGGTGAATGAACCAGCACTGCAACAGCATGCTGTGCCCCAAGCTTCAACAAATCTCAGTCATATTTTCTTTCATGCAGAGTACTTCTTTTCTAAGTTCAACTCTATATCAGTTCTAATTTGACAAAGAGAGCAGTTGATACGTAGACATGGCAATCGAAGAGAATGTAGAAAACAACAGTGTACATTTCTAATCATAGAATTGGTATGACTGAAATAAATGTAGTCTGATCTTTATTATTTGATAGATTTTGTGACTCGATGTAATACATTATCTTATTAGTTACATTACTTTTCCTCAATTCATGGAAATGTTTAAGTTTGGCACATTAAAATTTTTATTTTCTAGAAATAAAACTTATAAGATGTTATAAAAAGTCATTTGATAGCACTTGATGAGTGCTATAGAAAAAAAGGGCCTTGAGAAACGTTATAGAAACTAATACAATAACATTTGTTAAATATTACGTGAGGGAAGACAATAGCATTTCAGAAATGCTATGGTAGAGTATACGATAGCGTTTCAGAAACGCTATGGTATAGTCTACCATAGCGTTTTTGAAACACTATAAAAGGCCAACTTACTATAGCGTTTTTAAAACGCTATAATAGACCTTGGGTCTATTATAGCTTCGGCAGACACAACGTTTTTGAAACGCTATTAATGGGCATTTTTCTTGTAGTACACCCACAACCACAAGCACTACCACAACCATAACTTTCATTACCACCACCAACAACCACCACAATACGACAACTACAACCATTGCAATCAACTCCACCACCCATAACCATATCCACAATCACCACCATGATACCAAAACCACACCCACTGGCATCATCACAACCACCACCATAGCATAATCACCACCACCATACCAATGATATCACAAGTTCTACAACCACAACCACAACTATTGTGATCATCTCTACCACCCACAACCATATCCACAATCACTACCACCACCACCAGAATACCAAAACTAAAACCACTGCCATTATTACCACCACCACCAATGAAATAGAGTAAAGTTCAACAAGGAATTTCCAAGCAAAATACTAAATGCACAACCACCACCGTACCACAACTACAACCATTGTCATCATCTCCACCACCCACAACCACAACCACTGGCATCATCACCATCAACTAACCGATATAGAGTAAGGTTCAACAAGAAATTTTCAAGTCAAATACTAAGTATAACCCAAATTAAGTTTCCTAGCTTTAAGTTGTTCATTCACAAATTATAATCTCACATCACATAAAAGTCAAGTTTCATGTTATTGAGCAAAAACCCAAATTTCATGTTATAAAAATTGTCCCACATCATCTAAAAGCCAACTATGTTGTATGTTTACTCTTATAAAACTAGCTTATATAAGTTAAGTTGCTCATTCACAAATTATAGTCTCACATCATTTAAAACCCAACCATATTGTGTGTTTGCTCTAATAAAACTAGTCTAATAAAACCAAATTTCATGTTACAAACATATCCCTCCATCACTTAAAAGCCAACTGTGTTGTGTGTTTGCTTTTATAAAATTAGCCTTTAAAATCCAAATTGCATGTTGCACACTATGTTGTGTGTTTGCTCTTACAAAATTAAAATACAAAACCCAAATTTCATGTTACAACACATAGTCCGACATCACCTAAAAGCCTATATTGTTTGATTGCTTTGATAAAACTAGCCCAATTAAGCTACATTGGGTTGGCAAAATGGATTGCCATAATGGGTGGGTGGGCTTGTTGGTGGTTTTGGTCTTTTAATTTATACCCATCGGGGGCTCTTATGGGGCGGGGCAAATACCTGCTATCCGTGATGGGACGGGGACATAATTTATAAAAAAATAAACGGTTAAATAGGGAGGATGTGAGGATCCGTCATCCATGGCAGGAAGGGGATGGATTTGGCAAAATTCGCCTCATTTTTCCATCCCCAATTGAAAGGTAGAGGTTAAAGATGATGACATTTTTTAAATCCCTTTGAATTTTATCAAATGGTACTAGCTTTTTACTTAAACTTCAGGAAGTGTCAATGATTAAACTTGATGCTTTGTCCATGTGCATAGTTTTCTTTCTCTGAACATTTCCACTCATGTTCGGTGTTCTAGAGAGTTACTTCCACATGAAGTTTCATATTTGTTCCTTTAATACATATCTACCCCTTTTCATTCCCTCCATTCCTCCATTTTATTTATGCTCGACTCACGTATCATATATTGATTTTCATATCAACTTCTATAACTAAAATGGCAAACTAGTACCAGGAACATTGTTTGTGCTCAAGTCATTTCGTGTAATTTTGGTTTGCCGCAAATGCCCATTGAAAACTACTAAATTACATTTGTTTTTTGTTTTGTTTGGGGTAAATTAGGAAGTTTAAAAATTCAATAGACCTTTATTAGATTCGTACCAACGAGTAGATAATGGGTCTTATCCCTCTTTATTCAACTTTAAGCATGTCCCTTTGTCAGCAACCACTTTAGGGAAGCACATTTTAGCTCGATTTTCTCAATCCAACCAATGTAAAATTCATGTTTTGATTTTCGAAGATGCTCTCCCAAATTCTAAATATTTGTATGACAAATCAAAAGGTGGGTGAATAGTGATAAGGGTGTTTGTGTTCCTATCATCATTTATTTGATCCAATATGGTTTGGGCATATTAGCAAAATTTGCACGTGTATTTTTTTAATCAAGGTCCCAAAAATACTATAATATTTTGTTAGGTATCCACGACGTGTTTCACGTATACATGTTGCGGAAGTGTTTGCAGACCCGTCACAGATTATAGAGCCTGTTGAGGTGGAGATTTCGAATGAGTTGATGTATCCAGTGAGGCCAGTAGCCATTGTTGATGATGATGTGAAACAACTTCGTCAGAGGACAGTGAAGTTATTGAAGGTTCAGTGGAGCCACCGAGCGGGTGACGTGACTTGGGAGCTGGAGGACCAGATGATATAGAAATACCCCGAGCTTTTCGCCTAAGTTTTCTTGTCGTGGATTTTGTCCGATCTCGAGGACGAGATCTCTTTTAAGGTGTGTATGATATAATACCTGTGTTCAAAAAAAATAAAAAAAAAAAGATTTCGGGCAGGGGTGTACTCAGTAGAGGTGGTGGGGGCACATAGCCACCAACCCTTTAAGAGACAAAATGACCCCCCCCCCTTCCTTTTCTTTATTTTCTTTATAGTGTGCAAGGTTCCCCTCCCTCCTCTTCGTTTCCAGCGGGTTTCGTCGGTGGTTTTGGTGATTTTCGTCCCCAAAGCTCACCTCTTCCTCCTCATTTCTTCCTCTCTTCATTCCCTCTTCCTTTCTCTATAGGTTTTTCGCAAGAGAAAAAAAAACAAGAAAAAAATCAGTTTTCATTTGGGTTTGGGTTTGGTGTTGGGTTTGTTTTGTTGGTTTCCATAGCTCCGATCAGTCGTGGAGGGGCCTTGGTGGCGTCATTGGAGCCCTTAGAACCGACATGCAAGGTTGATTTTGGGGTTGGCCGAAATTTTTCAAAAAATCAGGGTGCATGTTTGTTTGGAGGGTTCTTCAGCGTGAATCCGGGCTTTGGGTGCGTGGGTGAGCCTCACATTCATGACTCCGGGTGTTCTTAGACCCATTTCCGGCCTGTTGTGTAGTTTGGAGGCGATCAGACCTGAGTAGGGAGGGTTTCGACGCGTTTTCGACAAACTTTGGGTTGCGGCGGGGTGTTTGCCAAATTTTTATTGCCTGTAAGTTTTATTTCCGTCACGCGCCGCTTGTAATTTATTTATTTATTTCAGTTTTCGGCTAGTTTACTCATTTTCGAGTTCACCTTGCAGTTTTAAAATTTTTTGTGGTCCCGCATTCGTGGTTTTGCGTGTTAGGAGCTTCGACTGGTAGGAATTGGGTTTTAAAAATTCATTCCGCCCAGGTGTGTGGAATTATAATATTTATTTTGATAAATAATTATTTGAAATCCTGAATTTAATTTTTACATTATACCGTCGATTGTGTATAATTGAATCCAAGTCCGAAATTCGGGGTTTTCAGATATTTCGATGATTGTGTTGGTTATTTGTGAATGAAGTATGTATTAGGTTTCCTGAAAGCATGATATACTTAAATGAAGTCGAATAGTGAATGAATTTTGGGTGTGATTAGGTTTTGGTGTAATGACATTGGACTTGTATGCTTCGTTTTCGAGTTTGCATAGCATGTCATGTTTTACCGTGGATTGTCGAGTCTTGAGCATGTATGATAATTGACTCGAACAAATTTATCGTGGTGAATTGGGTCATGTTGGGACCCTGGCATAGTCGTGGTTTTATAAAAATTGCTGAATTGTTTATGATTGCACGTCTGTTACCTTTGGTTATGTACAGACTCGTCATTTGTGCATGTGGATAGTAGTATAAGTGTCTTTACCCCGCTATAATGCCTGTTGTGACGATGCTTATGAGCTTGCTCGCATCGTGAGTTGGATGGTGCTTGATATGACTCGCACCTGACATTGTGGACGCTATTGCATGTGGCAAGCTTGCTGAGGTGCGGTGAACTCCCGCACGCACTTGCCACTATAGAGTGCAGTAGGACGTGCTTTGGAGATTACTCGATTTCCCTCCCAGCGCGCTTGAGTTTGATTGTGTTAAGTTGGCCGTGTTAGGCCAGTCGTTCGGGATGTTTGAGTTTGTATCCTGGTAGATGACACCCCATTAGGATACAAACAAGCCCGAAGTGGTACTGGTGCACGTTGTGGGATGTGTCTGGGTGAGACACATTCGTAGGGTATGCGGATACCTACGTTATGAGACACTTATACAGAATTTTACATAATTTTTTGTTTCAACCTGATTGCTATACCTAGGAGACTAGGAACAATTATGAGATTTTCTTTATTTCCATCGCTTGATATTTACCATGTTTGAATCACGTGTAATGATTGGCATATATCATAGACTTGTAGTTATTGTTGAATCTGAAATGCTTGTGTTGTTGCTTGAACTTAGAAATATTATATTTAGAGACACGGTATGATTTAGTCTTTAGAACTTGTTACTTATCATTGATTGTCTGGCATGAACTTTCCTGGTATAGTATTCTGTTATTTGTATTTAGTTCGCTCGCACCAGCTAGCTTTGTGCTTTGCTGATCCCGCAAGGGGTGTGCTTCTATTGGAGTGCAGGTAGTGTTGGCGTTCCTGCTGATCGTGACGCGTAGGCCCCGTTTTCCGTTGTAGGAGCGTTTTGTGCTGTTTGGTCGTGTCCACCCTGTATGGGTATGTTTTGCTTCCTTTGTGTTATCAGGTGTACTATATTGTTATACTAGATGTTTGTATACTGGTTTTGTCGCTATGACTCTGGCGGGACGAATCAAATATATATTTATTTTGTTCAAATTTTTATCGTAGTTTTTATTTCCGTTTCATTCTCGTATCAAGAATGTGTTATATTATGATGTTGTGGCCAGTTACGATCCGCCTGTGTTACGGGTTAGTTCACGCATCGGCACGCTGTGATTCCCGTGGCGGGTCGGGCGTGACAGAGCTTGGTATCAGAGCCATTGTTTACCGGTTCACATAGAACATCATCGTATACCACTTTCTTGAGTGGATTGGGTAGAGGAGTTAGGACTTTTGTTGTGTTGTTTGATGTATGGTATGTGTGTTTTCTTTTTCGTAGAGGTTGTTTGGTGATGGCGCGTGGTAAGAGATCCCATGGTGAGGGATCAGGCACTGCTGGAGAGGATGTCTCTCAGGCTTTCATGGAAATGATGACCCAATTGGCACAGAATATGAGGCAGGGTAGTCAGTTAGAGGATCCGTTTACTCGGCGCAACATGGATTTCGTCAGCTTGGGTGGTGAAAGATTTGATGGCACTGGAGATTCTCTAGCTGCGGATCGGTGGATCCGTTAGGTTGAGAGGATGGTGCTGACACCTATACAGCGTACTGAGTTAGCAGTACACTAGTTTGATGGAGAGGCTATGTACTGGTGGGATTCAGTGAGGCAGAGCCGTGACGTGTCAGAGATGCAGTGGGATACATTTTGCCAGGTGTTTGAACAACATTTTGTTCCTGATTCTGCCAGAGCTGAGATAGTGGACAGGTTTCTACATTTACAGCAAAGTTCTAGATCTGTTTCTGAATATTTGGCCGAGTTTACACAGTTGAGCCGCTATGCCACTTGTTTTATAGATACTCCATAGAAGAAGAACATGAAGTTTTTGAGTGGTCTGAACCCGTTCCTAAGGAAACAGTTGATGGTGATGATCGATCGTCCTTTTGATAGATTAGTGGACGTCACTTTGAGTCAGGAGCGAGTAGACGCCGAGTGTAGACAAGAGACTTTGGTTCGACGAGCTAGAGGTTCAGAACGCAGTCAGAGGTTTGGTCAAGGAAGCCAGACCATTGAGCAGGCACAACAGCCAGAGCGTGTCGTTGTCCAGCAGAGAGACCCTGGTAGAGGGGGACCAGTTAGGACTGGCAGAGACCGCAGAGGTGACAAACGTTCTCGAGGAGATCATCGACAACAGCAACAGAGACAGCCTAGGTGGGGTGGTCAGACAGGAACTAGGAGCGGTTGCTTCACTTGTGGTCAGGAGGGACCTGTAGCCCGTGATTGTCCAAGAGGTCAGACAAATCGATGGGAGCATGTAGTTTGTTATACTTGTGGACAATTGGGGCACTTTTCTAGAATTTCTCCTCAGAATAGGGATGGACCAGCACAGCAGAGGGCGCCTCAGGGACAGTTAGCACCTGCGCCTGGAATTGGTCAGAGAGTCCCTCTCCCAGCACCGCCTGTTCGCCTAGCAGCTATTCCCGGTCAGGGAAATGTTGAGGGTATGTTATCATTTTTTTTATATAGTAGTTGTGTGTGCCAGATGTAGTAAGATTTGTGTTATGTGCATTATGCGTAGGAAAAATTGCATGTTAGTGTGTTGTTATGTGACTCAGGATATATGTATTGTGTGCCAGGTTTTGTGCATTCGTCATTTTCCCTGTTGAGGGCTCTTTTCGATACAGGAGCATCTAGGTCTTTTATTTCTAGACAGTTGGTTGTTAGAGACAACCTTGAGGTAGTGCCTTTGCTGGAGCCCTTGTGCGTTGTGTTTCCCTTGGGCAGTTCGGTTTGGTTGTGGGAATATTGTCCCCGTTTCGAGTTTTCCTTGTTGGGGTACAACTTTGTGTTTGACTTTATTGTCTTGGGTTTTGAGGGCTATCATTTGATTCTAGGGATGGATTGGTTGTCCAGTCATCCGGTGATCATTGATTGCTTGCATAGGTCGGTGATGTTAGCGCCACCTGATGCTTCGCCTCGTGTGTTGGCTTGTGAGCCTGATTCGGTTTCTTTGATGTCGAGTTTTCTTAGCTCTCTTGAGATTTCTTGTCCCGACACCAGCTCTGTAGAGGTTGTGTGTGAGTTCCTTGATGTGTTTCAGGAGATTCCTGGTATCCCTCCTCGTCATGAGGTAGAGTTTCGGATTGACCTGGTTCCTGGTACTGCACCTATATCTAAATCAGCGTACAGGCTTGTTCCTAAGCAATTGGAAGAGATGAAAGTACAACTTAATGAGCTGCTTCGTAAGGGGTTTATTCGGCCGAACAATTCACCTTGGGGAGCTCCAGCAATATTTGTATCCAAGAAGGATGGATCATTGAGGATGTGCATAGATTATCGAGATCTGAATAAAGTGACCATCAAGAATAAGTATCCATTGCCGCGAATTGATGATCTATTGGATCAGTTGAGGGGAGTTGTAGTGTTTTCACAGTTAGATTTGCAGTCTGGGTATCATCAGATGAGAGTTGAGGAACATTCCGTTCCAATTACCGCTTTTCGGACCCGTTATGGCTTGTATGAGTTTCCAGTCATGCCATTTGGATTGACAAATGCACCAGCTTTCTTCATGGATTTGATGAATAGATTGTTCAGTCCATACTTGGACAAGTTTGTGGTAATCTTCATTGACGATATCTTAGTGTACTCGAGGAGTTTAGAGGAGCACAGAGAGCACCTTCGCATTGTTTTGCAGACACTTAGAGAAAATCAGTTGTATGCGAAGTTCAGTAAGTGTCATTTCTGGGAGCCTGAAGTTCGATTTCTTGGGCATGTCATTTCTAGTGGAGGTATTGCAGTGGATCCCGAGAAAGTTGAAGCAGTGAAGTCTTGGAGACGACCGAGTAGTGTGACGGAGATTCGTAGTTTTCTGGGTTTGGCTGGTTATTACCGACGGTATATCGAGAAATTTTCCTTGATTGCGGCACCACTCACTCAGTTAACTAGGAAGAATGTTTCTTTTGTATGGTCAGAAAAGTGTGAAGAAACTTTTGAAACTTTGAAGCTTCGGTTGACTTCAGCACCAATGTTGACTATTCCGACACCTGGTAGCCGACTGGTGGTATTTACTGATGCTTGCGGTACAGGATTGGGTGGAGTGTTGATGTAGGGCATAAAGGTTGTAGCCTATGCGTCTCGATAGTTGAAACCCCACGAACGGAGATATCCGACACATGATTTAGAGTTGGCAGCCGTAGTCTTTGCTTTGAAGATCTGGATACATTATCTGTATGGTGAGAGGTTCGAGTTGTTCACGGATCCCAAGAGTTTGAAGTACCTATTCACTCAGAGGGAGTTGAATATGAGGCAACAACGATGGGTTGATTTTCTTAGCAGCTATGATTTCGAGATACAATATCAGCCTGGTAGGGCTAATGTGGTTGCAGATGCCTTGAGTAGGCAACATGCAGTGATGACAACCATGATGATTCAGGAGTACCGAACACTTGAGACATTGGTTTCATTTGCAGTTCAGCCTACTTTCAGTACAGAGGGCAGCATGATAGCGGGTTTAGCAGTTTATCCGTCGTTGATCAGTGGAGTGGTGGAGAAACAGACCTCTGATCCAGTGATTACGAGGAAGATAGCAGATTTGGTAGTGGACACATTGGATGAGTGCCCTACCGATTGATCGGTGGGTTCAGATGGAGGGTTGCGATTTCGTGGGCGGCTTTGTGTTCCGTCTGATGAGGAGTTGCGAAGAGATATCTTACAGGAAGCTCATAGATCTCGTTTCACCATTCACCCCGGTGGAACAAAGATGTATCGAGATTTGAGACGTTCTTTCTGGTGGCATGGCATGAAGAAAGACATTGGAGAGTTTGTGGCACGGTGTGCGACTTGTCAACAGGTGAAAGCCAAACATCAGAGACCGTCTGGGTTATTGCATCCATTGGATATCCCAACGTGGAAGTGAGTGTATATCACTATGGATTTCATCGATGGACTTCCACGGTCGAGGAAAGGTAATGAGTCGATATGGGTCATTGTTGATCGGTTGACGAAGTGTGCACATTTCATTCATGTTAATATGAATCGAATGGCAGACAGTCTAGCAGTGTTGTTCATTCGGGAGATAGTCCGCCTTTATGGGTAGGGCTGAACAAAAAACCGATCAAACCGATCAAACCGACCGAACCGATCAAAACCGAACCGATTGGTTCGGTTTAAATTCGGTTCGGATCGGTTTCGATTTTAAAAAATGCAAAACCGAAGTGGTCGGTTCGGTTTTCGGTTTCTATGTGATTTTAACCGACCAAACCGAACCGAACCGAATATTTAAATATATTATATTATTTATATATAAAAATAAAATATATTTTATATATAAATAATATAATATGTTTAAATATTCGGTTCGGTTCGGTTTTATTTCGATTTTAGTCGGTTCAGTTCGGTTACGGTTTGCATAAATTAGAATCGGTTCGGTTTCGGATCGGTTTTGTTAATGGTCGGTTCGGTTTCGGTTTGAAAATTTTAAAACCGACCTAAGTCGGTTCGGTTCACGGTTTAGGTGAAAAACCGAACCGTCGGTTCGGTTTTCAGCCCTATTTATGGGTCGCCTGTTTCGATTGTATCAGACAGAGATCCGCTTTTCACAGCCCACTTCTGGCAGAGCTTTCAGCAAGCTATGGGTACTAGATTGGACATGAGTACAGCTTCTCATCCACAGACAGATGGCCAATCTGAGCAAGTGAATCAGGTAGTGGAAGACATGCTTAGAGCATGCATTTTAGACTTTGGGGGCAGTTGGGAAGATCACCTACCGTTATGCGAGTTTGCGTACAACAACAGCTACCACGTAAGTATTGGCATGGCACCGTTTGAGGCACTCTATGGACGACCGTGTAGGTCCCCTGTTTGTTGGGCAGAGATTGGAGAGTCAGTTTAATGGGGCCGGATGTGATCAGAGAAACTACTGAGAAGATTGAACTGATTAGAGCGCGTTTGTTGACAGCTCAGAGTAGACAGAAGAGTTACGCTGATAGGAGGCGTAAGGAGTTAGAGTTTGATGTTGGTGACAGGGTTTTTCTGAAAGTTTTCCCGATGCACGGAGTTGTTAGGTTCCGAAGTCGTGGGAAACTTGCACCGAGGTATGTAGGGCCATATAAGATTACTGAGAGGATTGGACCAGTGGCCTACAGATTGGCTTTGCCGCAGAGTATGTCAGGTATCCACGACGTGTTTCACGTATCCATATTGCGGAAGTGTTTGGCAGACCTGTCACAGATTATAGAGCCTGATGAGGTGGAGATTTCGGATGAGTTGATGTATCCAGTGAGGCCAATAGCCATTGTTGATGATGATGTGAAACAACTTCGTCGGAGGACAGTGAAGTTAGTGAAGGTTCAGTGGAGCCACCGAGCGGGTGACGTGACTTGGGAGCTGGAGAACCAGATGATACAGAAATACCTCGAGCTTTTCGCCTAGGTTTTCTTGTCGTGGCTTTTGTCCGATCTCGAGGACGAGATCTATTTTAAGGTGTGTATGATGTAATACCTGTGTTTTAAAAAAAAAAAAGATTTCGGGCAGGGGTGTACTCAATAGAGGTGGTGGGGGCACATAGCCACCCACCCTTTAAGAGACAAAACGACCCCCCCCCCCTTTCTTCTCCTTCCTTTTCTTTATTTTCTTTACAGTGTGCGAGGTTCCCCTCCCTCCTCTTCGTTTCCAGCGGGTTTCGTCGGTGGTTTTGGTGATTTTCGTCCCAAAAGCTCACCTCCTCCTCCTCATTTCTTCCTCTCTTCATTCCCTCTTCCTTTCTCTGTAGGGTTTTCACAAGAGAAAAAAAAAACAAGAAAAAAATTAGTTTTCATTTGGGTTTGTTTTATTGGTTTCCATAGCTCCGATCAGCTGTGGAAGGGCCTTGGTGGCGTCATTGGGAACCCTTAGAACCGACATGCAAGGTTGATTTTGGGGTTGGCCGAAATTTTTGAAAAAATCAGGGTGTATGTTTGTTTGCAGGGTTCTTCGGCGTGAATCCGGGCTTGGGGTGCGTCGGTGAGCCTCACATTCGTGACTTCGGGTGTTCTTAGACCCATTTCCGGCCTGTTGTGTAGTTTGGAGGCGATCAGACCTGAGTAGGGAGGGTTTCGACGCGTTTTCGCCAAACTTTGGGTTGCGGCGGGGTGTTTGCCAAATTTTTATTGCCTGTAAGTTTTCTTTCCGTCACGCGCCGCTTGTAATTTATTTATTTATTTCAATTTTCGGCTAGTTTACTCATTTTCGAGTCCGCCTTGCAGTTTTAAAAATTTTCGTGGTCCTGCATTCGTGGTTTAGCGTGTTAGGAGCTTCGACCGGTAGGAATTGGGTTTTGTAAATCCATTTCGCCCAGGTGAGTGGAATTATAATATTTATTTTGATAAATAATTATTTGAAATCTTGAATTTAATTTTTACATTATACCGTCGATTGTGTATAATTGAATCCAAGTCCGAAATTCGGGGTTTTCAGATATTTCGATGATTGTGTTGGTTATTTGTGAATGAAGTATGTATTAGGTTTCCTGAAAGCATGATATACTTGAATGAAGTCGAATAGTGAATGAATTTTGGGTGTGATTAGGTTTTGGTGTAATGACATTGGACTTGTATGCTTTGTTTTCGAGTTTGCGTAGCATGTCATGTTTTACCTTGGATTGCCGAGTCTTGAGCATGTATGATAATTGACTCGAATAAATTTATCATGGTGAATTGGGTCATGTTGGGACCCTGGCATAGTCGTGGTTTTATAAAAATTACCGAATTGTTTATGATTGCACGTCTGTAACCTTTGGTTATGTACAGACTCGTCATTTGTGCATGTGGATATTAGTATAAGTGTCTTTACCCTGCTATAATGCATGTTGTGCCGATGCTTAGGAGCTTGCTCGCATCGTGAGTTGGATGGTGCTTGAGATGACTCACACCTGATATTGTGGACGCTATTGCATGTGGCAAGCTTGCTGAGGTGCGGTGAGCTCCCGCACGCACTTGCTACTATAGAGTGCAGTAGGATGGGTCCCGGAGGACGTGCTTTGGAGATTACTCGCTTTCCCTCCCAGCGCGCTTGAGTTTGATTGTGTTAGGTTGGCCGTGTTAGGCCAGTCGTTCGGGATGTTTGAGTTTGTATCCTGGTAGATGGCACCCCATTAGGATACAAACAAGCCCGAAGTGGTACTGGTGCACGTTGTGGGATGTGTCTGGGTGAGACACATTCGTAGGGTATGCGGATACCTACGATATGAGACACTTATACATCATTTTATAGAATTTTTGGTTTCAACCTGATTGCTATACCTAGGAGACTAGGAACAATTATGAGATTGTTTTTATTTTCATCGCTTGATATTTACCATGTTTGAATCACGTGTAATGATCGGCATATATCGTAGACTTGTAGTTATTGTTGAATCTGAAATGCTTGTGTTGTTGCTTGAACTTAGAAATATTATCTTTAGAGACACGGTGTGATTTAGTCTTTAGAACTTGTTACTTATCATTGATTGTCTGGCATGAATTTTCCTGGTATAGTATTCTGTTATTTGTATTTAGTTTGCTCGCACCAGCTAGCTTTGTGCTTTGCTGACCCCGCAAGGGGTGTGCTTCTATTGGAGTGCAGGCAGTGTTGGCGTTCCTGCTGATCGTGGCGCGTAGGCCCCGTTTTCCGTTGTTAGCGCGTTTTGTGTTATTTGGTCGTGTCCAACCTGTACGGGTATGTTTTGCTTCCTTTCTGTTATCAGGTGTACTATATTGTTATACTAGATGTTTGTATACTGGTTTTGTCGCTATGACTCTGGCGGGGCGAATCAAATAGATATTTTATTTGTTCAAATTTTTATCGTAGTTTTTATTTCCGTTTCATTCTCGTATCAAGAATGTGTTATATTATGATGTTGTGGCCGATTACGATCTGCCTGTGTTACGGGTTAGTTCACGCATCGGCACGCTGCGATTCCCGTGGCGGGTCGGGGCGTGACAACTTGCATTGTTGGAGGATTACAAATAAGTTGAGCATCACTTCAGGGAAATAAACAAGGTAGCAGATCACCTTGCGAGTCTATACCCTAGCTCTAATTTTGTAGTTATCATTCCTAGTTTGTTTGGGGAAGACCTTATGAAAATTGTATTTGAAGATAAAAAAGGAAAATTGTATCTAAGAATCTAACTATCTTCATGTGTTTTTATAGGTTTGGGATCCAAAATGATTGAGGTTGGAAATAAAATTTAGAGTCTGCTTGAGCTTTTTTTTTTTTTTGTTAAACCAAAATGCTTAGAAATTATGAAAAGGAAGCTACATAGGCAACTACAGTTTTAGCCCTATTATAGGCTTGTACATTAAAACATCTAGGAACATAAAAAATCTATAGTTTAAGGTTAAATAGTTTTCAAACTGAGACAACAAAAGGGATCACTGCTAATTAAGGGTGTGTTTGGTTGCATGGAATCTTATGTCATGGGAATTTATGAGGGGACTCCTACATTTTAGGCTATTTTGTAATCAATGGTAGGAATGAAAGTCCCATGAACATGAGAATCACATGCCTTGGGGGACCAAGGAGTGAGATTCTTATGTTCATGGGACTTCCATTCCCACCATTGATCACAAAATCAAATGGTAGATGTGGAGTGATATATCAATATAGCCTAAAATATAGGGGTCCCCTCATGAATTCCCATGATATAGGATTGCATGCAACCAAACACACCCTAAGATGCTTTCTGGTACCCTGAAAGACTCACTACATCAAGACGGTCTAGATGGAAGAACTACTCCTCCCAATTCTGGGATTGTGCCCATCTAATAGTCATCACCGCAGCCCTGAATTCAACATAAAAACTATTATTCACCCTTGTGTAAAGGTGTCCTCCAACTTCAAAAAGTGCAGCACTGGTTATATCCACAGCAAACAGTCCATAAGAACATGTATGGTCATCAAGAGATGAACAAACATCAATGAAAATGCAAAAAATCTAGCTAGCCTTGTTTGAGTTTTTTTTACACTTTTATCTCTTATATAGATAGTGTTTGTGATTGTGTTTTTAAAAGAAAAAACAAAAAATGTAAAAACACCAAAACAAGGTAAAAACAAATACCGCAAAAAAAGCTGGCTAGATAACGAGGACTGCTATTTCTGTATAATATCTGCTAATGTTCCTCGTTCTGTTGTACTATACTGCAACTTCAGATTGGGTTTATTAATCAATTGGATTTGTTCGTGATAGGCTTGGTCCCACTTACTCCAAGCTTGTCTACCTATCTGCTGAGGATTTGGTACAACTTGCTGAAAACTCCTTGCATTGTAAGGCTTACCATATGCAATCAAGAACCACACCAATCTAGCTAATACTCATGCCTACATCAAGATTACTAATAATCATGCCTATACCAAGATGATCAGTAGTGTGTAACTGCCAAATGAATTCAAAGATATTAGCAATACTATTGGAATTTACCATTAACTAGCCGGTGTGATGGCTCAGTGGTTGAGCAGTGGCGGGTGGTATCACTAGGTCACACAGGGTCGAACCCAACCAGTGGTATCTGGGGTGGGAGGGGTTAAGGGATAAAAAAAAACATTTAACTAATTAATAGGCAAAAGTGATAATAACAAGGCTTAGATAATACTAGGGCACCTAAAGAATGTGTGTTATATAGTTTCAAGAGTATTGATGATACATCAAATGAGACTTGAATCATGACCGTACACGTGGCAAATATCATCTATATTTAAAAGTAGGCACTTCAGTCCAAGTCCGATCCAAGAAGCCCGAAAAGGCAGACCCAGTCATAAAAGTCCAAAAAGACCCTTAATAATAGATTATAATCAAAGGCCTGAATTCAGTCCCAACGGATCTCTTCCCTTATAGAAGAGAAATGTTACATATGAGATAAGTCATGGCGGGAATCACTCCCCCAATGACGTACCTTAATGAAGGAGAAGACCATTGCAAAGAAAGTATCCCCTCATCACGTTCTACGTTCGGCCACCAAAAAGGTGGTCTTTGGCAATCTAACCTTGTTTTACAGGTCAGATCTCTAGGAAAAGGGATTTGGACAAATCAGTTTGACGTCGTCCGTAGGGAACAACTCTTTTCCTAAATGAGAGTTTGTTGCTGATAATTTCCATAGCACGAATCGTTAACAAAAAGATTAGTGCAAATGCTCTCAGCTCAACAATCAAGGCAACCCATCCACTAGTGAAACTGAGTTACCAATCAAGCATATCCCAAATCTGACGCCAGGAGAACCAATCATGCTAGGTAATGCAGTATCACCATATGAAGTGGTGGCCCAACCATCTCAGACGTCTAGTAGTACAATGACAGACCCCGCGTGTGGACCAACTCTTGGTCTAGATGGATTATCTGGTAAAATTGGTTGAAAAACTCCCCAGGGTGCGTTGCACCTATCGAGCACGCCTAAACGCCACTTCAACAAAATTTCGCCAATAACGTTCGAGATAATCACGAAGTTCCCACCGAACTTCGACGAACAAACTTTGAAGGCAGTGAACCACAAGGAGACGGCTTCAAGAGTGATGGAATTCTACCACAAGTTCCATTTAGGATCAGAGTTACATATCCTAACGTGCTTTACGAGTTGGCTAGACCGTCATTCTCCAACGCACTCAGGAAAACCGCTCTATTGAAAAAATTTCACTCCCCCAAAGTTTGAAACTTATGATGGCACTATTGATCCAAGAAACTATCTACGGCATTTCCATCACATGATGGCACTGAAAGAAAGTACAAAGTCTATTCTATGTCGAATCTTTCCGACTAGCCTCACGTCCACAGTGATGAGTTGGTTCAACGATCTTCCACCCAGGTCGATAGACTCCTTCTAAGCATTAGCCATGACAATATTCATTGGCAAGCAGCGGATCAGAAAGGGCCTACACTAATTACTCCACATCAAGCAAAAACAAAAAGAAACTATTAGGGAGTACTTACTCATTTTACTGTTGAGTTAACCATGATCGACGAATGTAGTGATGACACAGCCATAACTACTTTCACCTTCGAATTAAAAAGAAGGTCATTTTACAACTCTCTGAACCTGGATTATCCAAGGAACATGGCGACCTTATTGAAAACTGCTAAAAAATACATCACCCTCGAGCAGATGTTAGTTGCCAAAAAGAAGAATGAGTCCAAAAAAATCCTTCCTGACAACTCGGGAAAAAAGGGAGAAGAGGTGAAGAGATGATAGGCCACGAGAGGAAAATGGACAGTCAAAAAGAAATAGGACCAATGGCAGATCCGAATTTAACAAGCAAGAACCTGGAAAGCAACAATCCGGAAAAGCCAGACATAAACGGTCAACGAATGCAGTCAACACGACTTACAAACCATTTAAGGCTTTAAAAACAAGTCGAACAAATGTCCTGAAGTCCATGGCAAAGTGGGAAGACATTAAATGGCCACTCAAGCTAAGGAGAGATCCGGTCAGACGAGATAAGAACAAATATTGTTCTTTCCACAAGGACCACATACATGACACAGAAGATTGTTACAACTTGAAGGATGAAATCGAGTACTGGATCCAGAGAGGATGACTCGGTGAATTAGTTGGATTGAAGGACAAATAGTCCAAAGGGAAAGAGAAAGTGGACGCTACCACGAAGTTGAATAAACAATCCAGAGAACTGATATATGTGCTACATGGCATACTTGGAGAGAAGGAACGGTTTAACCGATCACGGAAGTGATCAATCCTCAATTTACGGATGAGGATTCGATACTCGGAGCCTTCCATTCAGCACGCCAGAACACATCAATGAACTATGACCTTTTCTGAAAGGGATGCACAAAGAGTTCATATCCCGCACAATGAAGCCTCCATGATCTCGGTTTTGATAGCCAAATGGGAAATCAAAATAGTACTAGTCAACACAAGTAGCTTGGCCAACCTTCTATACCTGATAGCATTCCGCAAGATGCAATTTAGTAAAGAAATTCTTACGCCCAACGACCAACCAATGGTAGGTTTCAGTGGAGAACAATCTCGCCCACTCGGACTAATCCACTTACCAGTTGAGGCGGGAAAGCCAGGTAAATGACGAGTCCTATTAACAAATATCTTTGTTTTCGATGCACCATTTGCATACAACATGCTTCTAGGAAGACCTTGACTACACAACATGGGTGCAATGTATGTTACCATGAATCAATGTCTAAGGTAGCACACTGATGATGATGTTGGGGTCATAAAAGGAAATCAGCCAGTTGCATGTGAATGCCACTACGTAGCAATGAAGGCCCCAAACAGATAGCAATCACAATCACGACCCGAGGAGCAATTACAGCAACCCGGTCAATTGTAAATGAATCACAGCCTACCAGAGAACAATGCAGCTTCTACCAGTTTGAGAGGCTGACCAAACACTAGACAACCAGAAGAAGAAACAACACCAGTCCATCTGAATGCTGAAGAGGGAAGAAAAACAATCCGGATTGGCACAAAGCTCCACCAATAACTAACTAAGCAGTTGATTCAACTATTAAAAGACAACTAGGACGACTTTGCCTGGACTATGAAGGACATGGTAGGCATTAATCCCTCCGTCGTCACTCATAGGTCACAAGTCAACCCGGATAAAGAGCTAATCCGACAGAAAAGAAGGCCAATTGCCCCAAAGCGTAACCAAGCAATCAACGGGAAGGAGCATCGTTTAATGAATGCAGCGATGATCAAGGAATCCCACTACTCGGATTGGTTGGCCAACACAGTTCTGGTCAAGAAAAGAATGGTAAATTGATGGTGTGTGTAGACTAGCTGGAAGCAAAGTGTGGTTGTTTTGCCTGTCCGAAGCCTATCCCCGAGATACTTGCCTTAATAGGGCTTATGGGTATTGTGGATAGCTGTGAGACACGTGGGCTTAGCAGGCTGTAGTGATTTGGGTCCATCTGGTAGACTGCGTTGTGCGAGTTTGAAACCACTTAGGCTGGACCAGTGTTGGATTGACGCTTGGGCCTGTTACTCCTCGAGATCATCATGACACGTATAAGACATAGGAGAAAAGATGTTTTGATGCATCATCAGCTTCCCTCCAACGGATCGACCAGATAGTGGACCCCACTTTCAGACACGAGCTTTTAAGCTTTATGGACAACCAGATACAAAAGCATCCACCAGACTAGGAGAAAACATTTTTCATAACAGAAAGAGGGACGTATTATTAACGAGTGATGCCATTCGGACTAAAAAAATGCAAGAGCTACGTACCAACGTCTTGTGAACAGGATGTTCAAATATCAAATAGGCAAGACCATGGAGTATACATTGACGACATGCTAGTCAAAAGCCTGCGCAAAAACGACCACATCAAAGACCTCGAGCAAGCACTCTCCTAGCTCTGGAAGTACAAAATGAAGCTAAACTAAAAAAAAAAAAAACGTACGTTTGAAGTAGAATTAGCGAATTCCTCGGGTACATGGTCAATCAAAGAGGAATTGAAGCTGAACCAAAACAGATACAAGTGTTTCTCAACATGCAATGGCCTACCAACATTAAGTTATACAAAGCCCCAATGGTAAAATAACAACCTTGAACATCACCATGTCGTCAGAAAAATGCCTTCCCTTCTTCAAGATCTTGAAAGGGAACAAAACGTCAAATGGAGTGAGGAATGCGAAAAGGCTTTTCAAAGCTTGAAAGCATACATGGGGAGCACCAAAGTACTTTCAAAGCCAAAAAATGAGCAACATTGTACTTGTACTTATCAGTGTCCGAATATGCATGCAGTCAGTTCAGTACTAATATGAGATGAAAGAGGCACACAAAAGCCAGTTTACTACGTCAGCACAACATTTGTAAATTTAAAAACTAATTACCCCAGGAGAAGTTAGTGCTTGCTCTGGTCGTATCTTCAAGAAAGCTACGACCATACTCTCAAACCCACCCCATCACTGTCATGACCGAACAACCACTTCGGTCTCTACTGCACAAACCAGAACTCTCGGGAAGAATGGTAAAATGGGCAGTAAAGCTCTGTCAGTTTGACATTGATTATGCTCCTAAAACTACAATAAAAGCTCAAGCATTGGCAGATTTCATCGTCAAGTTCACAGGCATCAACAAGCATCGATTGAACATCAATCAAAGGGAAGAAAACACCGAACCAACTTTTCACAAGTGGATCCCACGCTGTGATGGAGCATCCAACGAGAAGGGGAGTAGAGCTAGAATAATTGTGTACAATGCAAAAGGCATGACGTTGAAAAAGACAATAAAATTCAGTTTCAAAGCCTCAAACATCGAAGTCGAGTATGAAGTAGTAATAACCAGATTACAATTGGCCGAACACCTCGAAGTTAAAGAAGTCAGTGTTTTCACTGATTCGAAATTGGTGATTAATCAGTTGAGTGATGAATTCCAAGTCAAAGACGCATGGATGAAAACCTATCATCAAAAGGCAAGTGAGCTAATTGAAAGCTTCAAAGCAATAACCGTTCAAAGATTCGCCAGAGTTGAAAATGACAGAGCTGACAGATAAGCCAAAGAGGCATCACAAGTGAAGAAATTGATAACCCACTCATCACTATACAGGAGAGCTCAATACTGGAAAACCAAGTGCAGGAAACATGTACAACATATCAAGAGAGCAATTGGATGACTCTAATCCTGACGTACATACAAAACAGAACACTTCCAACGGATGCAAATGAAGTCATTCATACTTGTGACAAATGTCAAATATTCACTCCATACACTCACATGCTAGGCCAAAAACTAATCCTGATTAGTAGTCCGTAGCCATTTGCGCAATGGGGAATGGACATCGTGGACCATTTTCAGTGCCCGACAGAAAGAAATTTCTCCTCGTGGCAGTGGATTACTTTACCAAATGGGTAGAAGTAGAGTCATTGGCAAAGATCGGAAAAGTTCAAATTGAAAACTTTATTTGGAAGGATATAATATGCAAATTTGGAATCCCCAAAGTAATTGTCACTGACAATGGGAAACAATTCGAAGGCAAGAGAGTCAAAAAGTTGTGCGAAAACTTAAGTATCAAACAACACTTCTCAACACCCACCCGCCCAGAAGCGAACAGACAAGTAGGGTGACCAAAGAACAATCCTAGAAGCAATAAAAAAAAAATTGAAGCATCAAAAGGATTGTGGGTGTTCAAATTGACAGGCATCCTCTGGGTTTACAGAACAACGAAGATAACTCTAATCGAAAAAACACCATTTGCCTTAGCATACGGATATAAGGCAATGATACCATTAGAAATTGGCATGCCAATATTCAGAACCGAAGAGTTACGAACAGAGGATAACAATGAAGCACTACAAATCGAACTAGACCTTCTAGATAAGAAACGAGAAAAAACCTTGATCAAAACAACAACTGATGGCAAGTTACTACAATAAAAAAGTAAAGCCCCATACGTTCAACATCAACGACTAGGTGCTCAGAAAAATCCAACTCAATGCAAAAGAACCAGGCACTGGTCAACTGAATCCAAACTGGGAAGGACCATACAAAGTAGTGAAAATCTAAAGACTAGGGACATACTGGTTAGAAGATTCGAAGGGTAAACAACTACAATGACCAAGGAATGTCGAACACTTAAAGAAGTATTATCAATAAACTTCCAAATTCCAGGAACCCTTCATCTCGTGTTCAAACAATCTAATCCAGTTAGGACATCAAAGTCAGACTAGGAATCTTTTCGCAAAATTTCTAGCTGACCAAAATGTTTGACCATGAATCAAGCCTTAAAAGAAGAGTGAGGACAAATAAGTCAGATGTATCCATAAAACTTCGAGTCTTATCAACTATGAAGTGAACTTAGTGAGTTTGGTCGTATAAGTCAAACTCAATCTAAAATCTTCTAGCCCGACTAACATGTCGGACCACGAAGTGTGTTTAAAAGAGTTTGGACATATAAGTCAGATTTACTGGTAAATCTTCTTTCCCGATTAACATGTCGGACCACGAGGTGTGTTTAAAAGAGTCTGGATGTATAAGTTAGACTAACTCGCAAATCTCCAGGCCCGACTAAAATGTATAACCATGAAGTGTGTTTAAAAGAGTATGGACGTATAAGTCAGACTTACTCGTAAATCTTCTATCTCGGCTAACATGTTGGACCATGAAGTGTGTTTAAAATAGTCTGGATGTATAAGTTAGATTTACCTGTAAATCTCCTGGCCGAACTAAAATGTCAAACCACGAAGTGTGTTTAAAGAGTCTGGACGTATAAGTCAGACTTACTCGTAAATCTTCTAGTGTGACTAACATGTCGGACCACGAAGTGTGTTTAAAAAAGTGTGGATGTATAAGTTAGACTTAATTGTAAATCTCATGGCCCGACTAACATGTTGGACCACAAAATGTATTTAAAAAATCTGGACGTATAAGTTAAACTTAATAAAAAATCTTCTGGCCCGATTAACATATCGGACCACAAAGAGTGTTTAGTCTAGACATATAAGTCATACTTACTCAAGAAATCTCCTCGCCCGACAAACAAGTCGGACCAAGAAATGTACTTAAAGAAGTCGGGACACCTAAGTCAGACTTAGTTGTACAACCTCTAATCCGATCACCGTATCAGATCACGGAGTACATCTAACAAGTCAGAACAGATCAAAAGTTTTAGACAGGAAAGAAGCAAGTTCAAAAGCAGCCAAGTCTAAACTACTAAGTTAGACAAAGACACAATATATAAGAAGAGACATGTAGATCGAAAAATGGTCACTATGAAAAAGATGAGAAACAAAAATCATACAAGCATAAACAAAAGGACATTCTCATTGATTTTCTATTTGGTTACATCTGGAGAAGAAGATACAATGATTGGAGAGGGGTTAGTCGAAGCATTCAAAAATCACTTGAAAAAATACTCGGAGGAGGTTGAGCATTAATGTTGGCAACACGGTCAGCAGAAGAAGCTGGAACCTTATATTCAGAAGGAGTCGAACACTTCTTTTCAGTAGATAGTGGTGGCGCTTTAACTCCATTGACAAGATCGATCTTGACCACAACAGAAGAATCAGAGGGAAGATATTCCTCATCATCATCATCTTCAAAGACTTGGTCAGCCAAGCCACGGTATCTCGGCAGATTGAGACCCTCTTTTGATTCCATAAAATCGATGAGGTAAATCCGAAAGTCAATGACCCTTTTTCGGTCTAATGCTTTTGCAGCCCTCAATCTTTCCGTAACTGCTAAAAGCTCATTCTTGGTCAACACAAGTTCTCCCTCAATAGTGGTGAGCCTCACAGAAGTTTTAGACTTAACAGTAGCAAGCTCAGCGGTCAACTGCACCACTTGCTCCTCAGCGACCTTACGACTAGCAGAATGCTCATCACCATAACATATTACCTCGCCACGACAAGCCTTCTCACTAGACAACTCTTTCTCAATGACATCCAAGCGAAGCTTGTTCTTCTCCATCTCTGAAGTCTCAAGTTTAGCAGGAAACTTGTCCTAGACAGCCTCTATTTCTTTTAGCGAAGCTTGAGCAGTCTCAACTACATTCTCCTGCTTCACATGTTGCGCCTTCAGATCATCAGACTGGCAGAAAACGTGGGAAAACAACAACGCCTGCCCCGCCATCTTCCTCTCCATGAATGCCACATTATCACGTGCAGCCTTGTAATCTGACCCCATCGTCCCTGATATGATTCCTCCCCTTCATGATCTGTTTAAGACCATGATCGAGGTGAACATTTGGTTGAAGCGTGAGCATTGGCACCTTCTCAATCAAGTGCTTATGCCATGAGATGATCAAGTTACGTGCACCATCTTAAATATCTATCTCAGAACAATCAACTAAACTTCTTTGAGTTGATATAGATTTTTCTAGGAACTGTTCCTTCCCACCAATTCGCGGAAGAAGAACAATGGGATCTGGAAGAATCGAAGCCCCACCTCTGGTAACCGGGGTGATAGTTAGAGTAGTGGTGATGACAGAAGTACCACTCTTGCTATTTTTCCTTCAAGACAACAGTTGCAGGTATGGGATAAACAAGCGAAGAAGTAGACAACTCCACTATATCAGTAGCACGACTTGGAGAAGGGGGGATGAGATTTAGAACTTTGACCACAACCAACTTCAACCTCGTCAAACATTGGGTTATACTAAAAGTCAACTATGGTCTTTGTGCAAGTTGGATCATTAGACACCTCCAAGGCAAGTTGTATCATCTTTTTATTAATGACACGAGGATCATCATCCGACCACTTGGCAAAATTAGGCATGCCGTGAATAGAGATGAGGCTCATCTCATGCTCGTCCAATGGGCGAGATACCTCTTTCTTGCTCCTCTCCAGAGTTTGATTTATCTCCTTAGCCTCTTGAGCAGCAAGACAAGCCTCGTCTTTATCCTCTTTTACAGGTGATCTCAGACGAGGATCAGTCTGAATAACACTCTAAGCAAAACCAGTAAGTCGCTTCTTCTTTGGAACACGATCAGGACTAATCGCCAGCTGCTTCAATAGGCTGGCAGGCCTAGGGGCTTTCCTCTTTCTGGTGGTCGAACCAGCACCACCACCAACAACAACAGCATTGAGATCTGTAACTTTCTTAACGGAGCTCACTTTCCCATCAATGCTAGCATCACCAATGCTAACAGGAGCAGCACGTTCCTCCTCTTCGTCAGAAACGATGACATGGATAGCATGAGCAATAGTAACTTCAGAGACTCGAACCTTGAGAAATGTTGTATGCTTCACTTCTTTCATAGTTTACAAGCCACTATGCTCGACAACATCCAGCTTCCACAAGGACTCGAGGAAGCGAGAGATACCAATCATAGATCACCTGCTTCTATATAATCAAATACAGTTTACTCTACTTCTTGGGCTCCCGAAACGACTGTAGAATGGGCCAATTGTGAAGCTTGAAGTATCCAGAATCCATGCATGCAAAAATCCAAGGCTTCGCCCAGGCCTTGTAATCATCCCTAAGCTTCCCAAAACAAGCAGGAGAACAGATAAAGGAACTATGACTATTTCTTACCCTAAGCCCCACCACAGCATGCAAAGTCTTATCGTTCAGAGGAACTCCAGACAGAATGGCTCTCGCCATGGTTGCAACCATCACCCTCCAGCCGTTGGGGCCCATTTGAGCAGGAGCAATGCCCAGAAAATCCAAATACGACCAAAAGATCTCTGGAGTTGGAAGTCAAGGATCATACTTGAACATGCCATAATACAATGCAATGTAGTCTGGCCTCGGCCGACAAGGACTGCCATTGATCCCAGGTAAAATAATCTTCAGATACGACGGTAGAGAGAACTCCCGACAAACATTGTCCAAAGTCCCCTGCATCGCCTGCCTAGGCTTGAAGAACGCCTCGCAGGAGCTAAGTTTGTCCCCACTCAGAATTTCGTTAACAACAATGAGAAAGGAATTGTGCAAAGTAGAAAATGAAGAAGGATAGAAGAAACAAGCTCTTATAATGGAGATAGCATAAAGAAAGAAACACAAATCTCCTCCCCCTTTTATAGGGTTGGGCAACGAAATACTACTAATGGAAAGATGTGCGAGATATGATGGTTGCACAAAATCCAAAAAATTGCGCCAAAACGAACAGGAAAATGAGACATCAGAATAGCATCCGTATCGACAGATGTTAGCAGCATTAAATGCATTGCATAAAAATAAAATGATGAAGTCCAAAAGCCAACTACCTTAGAGTTAGTGCCAGGCAAGCATGCCCACTTACTAAGGGGGGAGTAGCTGATGATACATCAAATGAGACTCGAATCACGATCGTACACGTGGCAAATATCATCTATCACGAGGAATAGGCACTTTAGTCCAGGTCCAACCCAAGAAGCCCGAAAAAGGCAGGCCTAGTCATTAAAGCCTAAAAGGGCTCTTAATAATAAATCATAATCAAAAGCCTGAATCCAGGCCCAACGGATCTCTTCCCTTAAAAAAGATAGACGTTACAGAAAAGACAAGTCATGGCGGGAATCACTGCCCAATGACGTACCTTAATGAAGGAGGGGGTCATTGCAAAGAACGCATCCCCTCATCATGCCCTACATGATTAAGTCACCAAGAGAATTAATGATGAACATTATATAAGTTAAAGGGAACATTCGACAAAATGTATGCAAGTTAAACTGAACTATAATCTGTCTAAATTTAGTTTTTTCTTACAGTTTAACTGACTGTCAGAATGCCTTTGACCACCATAAAGGTGGTTTTTGGCAATCTAACCTTGTTTTGCAGGTCAAATCTCTAGGAGACCGAATTTGGAGGCATCAAGTATTGTTACAAAGAGGGCAACTATGGTCCACTTGGATGTGAAATAAAGTAAAACAACTAAAATCAAAATGATAAAATCAATTTAAAAATAGACCAAGCAGGTTTTTCAAGCATATTTCAATTTCAATTATTGTTTTGATATAAATATGATATAATCATTGAAAACAAACCATTAATATTTCGGAAAATATGTGTTTGACAATGAAGCACAAATAAAACAGTAAAATAAATCTCAACAAACTCTAAAAACTCATAGTTTCATTTTCGCCTTGACGCCGAGTTTAGAAGTTGATAGTGGTGGTGGTTATCACATTGTCTTTGTTCATCTTGATCTTTAATTTACCATATACGTGATGCCAAAACCAAGCCGTAAAAAACCCCAAAAGAGCGTGAAAGAGAAAGAGAGTTCCTCAAAACATGGCGTGAATGAGGTGTCCCTGTGAGAGAAAAAGCCCCCTGATCTATATTCGTCATCTTGAAACCCCTCCATTTGTCTCATCCTTCTCAATTAATCTTCCTCCCAATAAGAAATCCATTCACCCAAGAAATAGAAGTTGTTTGGTTAAGTTGGGGTAATGTAGTTGCCGCTGAAATTTAATTGGATATCAATTGGGTTTCCAACCATTCAAGGCATTCAAAATGGGAAAGTTTTGCTTGTTTTGAAATTGAAATTGGTGCTTTATTTTGAAGGAAGTCATATGGAGCGTTGGGAACAAGGATTTTGATTTCGTTTTTCGAGTTAATTCCAGTCTCCTGATTTTAAGAAATATTTCAGTGTGTAATGAAAAATGTAAAAGTTTCTAGGATACATGAAATATATATAATGAATTTCGAAGGTATATTAAATATGTGAAAAAATAAGATGCAAGTAAATAAATGTATTAAACACATTAAATGAAACCAAAATACCTATAATTAAAAAATCAGGGAGTAGTTTCAAAAATCAAATGATAATTAGAAAATTAGGGGAATTTCAAAAATCAATAGATAATTAGAATAAATGTTAATTAGAAAAAGAATTTAAATTTACGTAAAAAACCCAAAATTTTTCGAAAAATACTTGAAAAATGTAATTTTTAGTAGCTGGAAAAATACTCGAAAAATTTACGATGACATGGATAGCATGAGCAATAGTAACTTCAGAGACTCGAACCTTGAGAAATGTTGTATGCTTCACTTCTTTCATAGTTTACAAGCCACTATGCTCGACAACATCCAGCTTCCACAAGGACTCGAGGAAGCGAGAGATACCAATCATAGATCACCTGCTTCTATATAGTCAAATACAGTTTACTCTACTTCTTGGGCTCCCAAAACGACTGTAGAATGGGCCAATTGTGAAGCTTGAAGTATCCAAAATCCATGCATGCAGAAATCCAGGGCTTCGCCCAGGCCTTGTAATCATCCCTAAGCTTCCCAAAACAAGCAGGAGAACAGATAAAGGAACTATGACTATTGCTTAACCTAAGCCCCACCACAGCATGCAAAGTCTTATCGTTCAGAGGAACTCCAGACAGAATGGCTCTCGCCATGGTTGCAACCATCACCCTCCAGCCGTTGGGGCCCATTTGAGCAGGAGCAATGCCCAGAAAATCCAAATACGACCAAAAGATCTCTGGAGTTGGAAGTCAAGGATCATACTTGAACATGCCATAATACAATGCAATGTAGTCTGGCCTCGGCCGACAAGGACTGCCATTGATCCCAGGTAAAATAATCTTCAGATACGACGGTAGAGAGAACTCCCGACAAACATTGTCCAAAGTCCCCTGCATCGCCTGCCTAGACTTGAAGAACGCCTCGCAGGAGCTAAGTTTGTCCCCACTCAGAATTTCGTTAACAACAATGAGAAAGGAATTGTGCAAAGTAGAAAATGAAGAAGGATAGAAGAAACAAGCTCTTATAATGGAGATAGCATAAAGAAAGAAACACAAATCTCCTCCCCCTTTTATAGGGTTGGGCAACGAAATACTACTAATGGAAAGATGTGCGAGATATGATGGTTGCACAAAATCCAAAAAATTGCGCCAAAACGAACAGGAAAATGAGACATCAGAATAGCATCCGTATCGACAGATGTTAGCAGCATTAAATGCATTGCATAAAAATAAAATGATGAAGTCCAAAAGCCAACTACCTTAGAGTTAGTGCCAGGCAAGCATGCCCACTTACTAAGGGGGGAGTAGCTGATGATACATCAAATGAGACTCGAATCACGATCGTACACGTGGCAAATATCATCTATCACGAGGAATAGGCACTTTAGTCCAGGTCCAACCCAAGAAGCCCGAAAAAGGCAGGCCTAGTCATTAAAGCCTAAAAGGGCTCTTAATAATAAATCATAATCAAAAGCCTGAATCCAGGCCCAACGGATCTCTTCCCTTAAAAAAGATAGACGTTACAGAAAAGACAAGTCATGGCGGGAATCACTGCCCAATGACGTACCTTAATGAAGGAGGGGGTCATTGCAAAGAACGCATCCCCTCATCATGCCCTACATGATTAAGTCACCAAGAGAATTAATGATGAACATTATATAAGTTAAAGGGAACATTCGACAAAATGTATGCAAGTTAAACTGAACTATAATCTGTCTAAATTTAGTTTTTTCTTACAGTTTAACTGACTGTCAGAATGCCTTTGACCACCATAAAGGTGGTTTTTGGCAATCTAACCTTGTTTTGCAGGTCAAATCTCTAGGAGACCGAATTTGGAGGCATCAAGTATTGTTACAAAGAGGGCAACTATGGTCCACTTGAATGTGAAATAAAGTAAAACAACTAAAATCAAAATGATAAAATCAATTTAAAAATAGACCAAGCAGGTTTTTCGAGCATATTTCAATTTCAATTATTGTTTTGATATAAATATGATATAATCATTGAAAACAAACCATTAATATTTCGGAAAATATGTGTTTGACAATGAAGCACAAATAAAACAGTAAAATAAATCTCAACAAACTCTAAAAACTCATAGTTTCATTTTCGCCTTGACGCCGAGTTTAGAAGTTGATAGTGGTGGTGGTTATCACATTGTCTTTGTTCATCTTGATCTTTAATTTACCATATACGTGATGCCAAAACCAAGCCGTAAAAAACCCCAAAAGAGCGTGAAAGAGAAAGAGAGTTCCTCAAAACATGGCATGAATGAGGTGTCCCTGTGAGAGAAAAAGCCCCCTGATCTATATTCGTCATCTTGAAACCCCTCCATTTGTCTCATCCTTCTCAATTAATCTTCCTCCCAATAAGAAATCCATTCACCCAAGAAATAGAAGTTGTTTGGTTAAGTTGGGGTAATGTAGTTGCCGCTGAAATTTAATTGGATATCAGTTGGGTTTCCAACCATTCAAGGCATTCAAAATGGGAAAGTTTTGCTTGTTTTGAAATTGAAATTGGTGCTTTATTTTGAAGGAAGTCATATGGAGCGTTGGGAACAAGGATTTTGATTTCGTTTTTCGAGTTAATTTCAGTCTCCTGATTTTAAGAAATATTTCAGTGTGTAATGAAAAATGTAAAAGTTTCTAGGATACATGAAATATATATAATGAATTTCGAAGGTATATTAAATATGTGAAAAAATAAGATGCAAGTAAATAAATGTATTAAACACATTAAATGAAACCAAAATACCTATAATTAAAAAATCAGGGAGTAGTTTCAAAAATCAAATGATAATTAGAAAATTAGGGGAATTTCAAAAATCAATAGATAATTAGAATAAATGTTAATTAGAAAAAGAATTTAAATTTACGTAAAAAACCCAAAATTTTTCGAAAAATACTTGAAAAATGTAATTTTTAGTAGCTGGAAAAATACTCGAAAAATTTACGATGACATGGATAGCATGAGCAATAGTAACTTCAGAGACTCGAACCTTGAGAAATGTTGTATGCTTCACTTCTTTCATAGTTTACAAGCCACTATGCTCGACAACATCCAGCTTCCACAAGGACTCGAGGAAGCGAGAGATACCAATCATAGATCACCTGCTTCTATATAGTCAAATACAGTTTACTCTACTTCTTGGGCTCCCGAAACGACTGTAGAATGGGCCAATTGTGAAGCTTGAAGTATCCAAAATCCATGCATGCAGAAATCCAGGGCTTCGCCCATGCCTTGTAATCATCCCTAAGCTTCCCAAAACAAGCAGGAGAACAGATAAAGGAACTATGACTATTGCTTAACCTAAGCCCCACCACAGCATGCAAAGTCTTATCGTTCAGAGGAACTCCAGACAGAATGGCTCTCGCCATGGTTGCAACCATCACCCTCCAGCCGTTGGGGCCCATTTGAGCAGGAGCAATGCCCAGAAAATCCAAATACGACCAAAAGATCTCTGGAGTTGGAAGTCAAGGATCATACTTGAACATGCCATAATACAATGCAATGTAGTCTGGCCTCGGCCGACAAGGACTGCCATTGATCCCAGGTAAAATAATCTTCAGATACGACGGTAGAGAGAACTCCCGACAAACATTGTCCAAAGTCCCCTGCATCGCCTGCCTAGGCTTGAAGAACGCCTCGCAGGAGCTAAGTTTGTCCCCACTCAGAATTTCGTTAACAACAATGAGAAAGGAATTGTGCAAAGTAGAAAATGAAGAAGGATAGAAGAAACAAGCTCTTATAATGGAGATAGCATAAAGAAAGAAACACAAATCTCCTCCCCCTTTTATAGGGTTGGGCAACGAAATACTACTAATGGAAAGATGTGCGAGATATGATGGTTGCACAAAATCCAAAAAATTGCGCCAAAACGAACAGGAAAATGAGACATCAGAATAGCATCCGTATCGACAGATGTTAGCAGCATTAAATGCTTGCATAAAAATAAAATGATGAAGTCCAAAAGCCAACTACCTTAGAGTTAGTGCCAGGCAAGCATGCCCACTTACTAAGGGGGGAGTAGCTGATGATACATCAAATGAGACTCGAATCACGATCGTACACGTGGCAAATATCATCTATCACGAGGAATAGGCACTTTAGTCCAGGTCCAACCCAAGAAGCCCGAAAAAGGCAGGCCTAGTCATTAAAGCCTAAAAGGGCTCTTAATAATAAATCATAATCAAAAGCCTGAATCCAGGCCCAACGGATCTCTTCCCTTAAAAAAGATAGACGTTACAGAAAAGACAAGTCATGGCGGGAATCACTGCTCAATGACGTACCTTAATGAAGGAGGGGGTCATTGCAAAGAACGCATCCCCTCATCATGCCCTACATGATTAAGTCACCAAGAGAATTAATGATGAACATTATATAAGTTAAAGGGAACATTCGACAAAATGTATGCAAGTTAAACTGAACTATAATCTGTCTAAATTTAGTTTTTTCTTACAGTTTAACTGACTGTCAGAATGCCTTTGACCACCATAAAGGTGGTTTTTGGCAATCTAACCTTGTTTTGCAGGTCAAATCTCTAGGAGACCGAATTTGGAGGCATCAAGTATTGTTACAAAGAGGGCAACTATGGTCCACTTGGATGTGAAATAAAGTAAAGAAACTAAAATCAAAATGATAAAATCAATTTAAAAATAGACCAAGCAGGTTTTTCGAGCATATTTCAATTTCAATTATTGTTTTGATATAAATATGATATAATCATTGAAAACAAACCATTAATATTTCGAAAAATATGTGTTTGACAATGAAGCACAAATAAAACAGTAAAATAAATCTCAACAAACTCTAAAAACTCATAGTTTCATTTTCGCCTTGACGCCGAGTTTAGAAGTTGATAGTGGTGGTGGTTATCACATTGTCTTTGTTCATCTTGATCTTTAATTTACCATATACGTGATGCCAAAACCAAGCCGTAAAAAACCCCAAAAGAGCGTGAAAGAGAAAGAGAGTTCCTCAAAACATGGCGTGAATGAGGTGTCCCTGTGAGAGAAAAAGCCCCCTGGTCTATATTCGTCATCTTGAAACCCCTCCATTTGTCTCATCCTTCTCAATTAATCTTCCTCCCAATAAGAAATCCATTCACCCAAGAAATAGAAGTTGTTTGGTTAAGTTGGGGTAATGTAGTTGTCGCTGAAATTTAATTGGATATCAGTTGGGTTTCCAACCATTCAAGGCATTCAAAATGGGAAAGTTTTGCTTGTTTTGAAATTGAAATTGGTGCTTTATTTTGAAGGATGTCATATGGAGCATTGGGAACAAGGATTTTGATTTCGTTTTTCGAGTTAATTTCAGTCTTCTGATTTTAAGAAATATTTCAGTGTGTAATGAAAAATGTAAAAGTTTTTATAGGATACATGAAATATATATAATGAATTTCGAAGGTATATTAAATATGTGAAAAAATAAATGCAAGTAAATAAATGTATTAAACACATTAAATGAAACCAAAATACCTATAATTAAAAAATCAGGGAGTAGTTTCAAAAATCAATATATAAGTAGAATACATGATAATTAGAAAATTAGGGGAATTTCAAAAATCAATAGATAATTAGAATAAATGTTAATTAGAAAAAGAATTTAAATTTACAAAAAAAACCCAAAATTTTTAGAAAAATACTCGAAAAATGTAATTTTTAGTAGCTGGTTTTTGTATTTTTACGAGAAAACAAAATTTGTGCAGGTAATAAAGGTCTGGTATCCCATAGTTGTCCCTCCCCTCTGGAGGCTAAATTAAAAAAAAAAACGAAATTTGCAAAAAAGTCCTGAAATATATGGAAAAACCTCGAAATTTTTTGATAAAACCCTAAGATGTAACTTTTTATTTTGCCATTTTTATTTTCGTAATTTAAAACAAACGAAATTTCAGCGAAATTTCGTGTAATTTCACGAAATCACCATCCTTGGTTGGGAATGAAAAGTTATGATGTCGGCTTTAATTTGTGTACGGAGAAGATGAATAAAAGGTCAAGGTTTGGTCATGGGTTTGGATAATTAGGTTTATGAGTAAGTTGAGATAATGAACAGAATTTCATCTTTCATTTGTTTGGTTTCAAAATCACAAGTTAGAAAGGGAAATTTGGGTTGTTACATGGGTTTCTAATTGGGGTATGGTTTGACCGCATCACAACTTTAAATATCTGATTTTTGTCATTTTGAATTCACTTGTTCTACAACCACCATGATTTTCAATGTTTTGGATTGCATTACATTTAGATGACTTCATTGTTTAAGTTCTGAATCCTACATAAATATGAAAAATGAGATAGTTAAAAGAAAATAATACTTAACCAACTAACAAACATAAGTGAAAAGATAATTTATGTGAATATCTAGAGACCAAGACTAATTAAATTTATAAAATAGACAAAATGATAATTTTTTTGAATTAGATAAACAAAATTATCGGTTAGATATATAAAATCAATATAAGTTGAAGTAGCATTGAGGGAAAATATAAAATGTATGTAAAGTCATACATATTGATTTGCGAGTGATCAAGAAAGTTAGATTATTCTAATGCGACCAAAAAAAAACTCAACAAAATGCATCGTCTCAAACGAACACATTAGAAACGTCTATCAAAGTCAAAATCAATCGAAGACCTTAGTCAACATTTGAAGTAGGACTGAACAAAAAACCGATCAAACCGATTAAGCCGATCGAACCGATCTAAACCGAACAAATCGGTTCGATTTTAAATTCGGTTAAGATTGGTTTCGGTTTTAAAAATTCAAAACCGAAGTGGTCGGTTCGGTTTTCGGTTTCTATGTGATTTTAACCGACCAAACCGAACATACCGAATATATAATAAATAATATATATTTTATATATAAATAATACAATATGTTTAAAATAGTCGGTCGGTTCGGTTTTATTTCGGTTTTGGTTCGATTTTAGTCGGTTCGGTTCGGTTACGATTTGCATAAATTAGAATCGGTTCGGTTTTCGGATCGATTTTGTTAATGGTCGGTTCGGTTGCGGTTTGAAAATTTTAAGGTTTAGGTGAAAAACTGAACCGACGATTTTCAGCCCTAATTTGAAGACTGAAGTCATATAAAAAAAACTGGTGAACCACAAGCAATTTCCAAGAAAATGCACTATAAAAGGAGTATAAAGGAAACTAGCCAAAAGTGATTACTGACTTTGCTAACGACCAAAATTAAAATTCCAGAACGAGCAAGGCACAATTGACTATGACTATTAGTCTTTTGGCCAAAGAGTCATTCTAACTAATTATTCATTTTAATCGGATGTGACAATCAAATCCTATCAAATAGTTGACTGCGGCTATCCAGGTTTGGGTCAATAGATATGAGACCCTATCACTCTCTTATTTGAATTTGGATATATATATATATAATTATTTTATTTTTTTGAAACATTTGAAGGAAATATTTAAGAACAACTTTTTTGTAAGTGCATGATTCAAGTTAGAAGAAGATACAATTTTCTGTCCAAGTTCAAGAGAATCCTATCCAGTTATCCCCAATTCTCTATCATATCTTTGTGAGTATGCTTAAAAAATAGAGTTCCTAGTATATTGTAAGCTTATTTCTATAAAAAAAATTTCTTTGTGCAAGTCTTTAAGATATATGCCTTAAAGAGAAAATCTTTTTGTTCTCACCTTAAACCTGTACATTTGGAAGGATTAAAGATCTTACTTCTAAGATTTATAAAGAAGCAGAATTTCGAGCTGATATCTTTTCTAATTAGTTTATTTGAGAGACATTGTCAAAGAGTCTGCAAGGCTATGGTTGTAGTTCCGAGACATGAATTTCTTGTTAAAGAAAACTTTATACTATGGTTAGTGGGGGAATGAGAAATGCTAGGAAACCATGTTTTGTAAACATGTTTTGCAACCATGATGACGTGCTCAATTTAAGTTACCCTTGTTATATTTGTGTGTTGTGGTACTATTTTTTGCTCTCTGTCTCTTTATATTCATTTCATGCTTGTGAACTTTACTGTTTGAGATTTTCTCTTAATGTTTTATACACATTTTAATAGTGATTATTCGTTTCCAAGTTCATATCGTCAAACCTATATTTGATGTGTTTTTAATTGGTGTTTGGTATAAAGATGAGCCAAACAAACATTAAGGTAGTTAACATGATCTACAAGGTGTTTGAGAGAACATTCTTTTGCAAAGTTTTAAGAATTTAAAAGGTTTTAAAAGATATAAACTATTCACCCCCTCTAGTGTCGCTTATCAGATCATAGTGCATTATCGCTGAAGTCATTTACCCTATTAGTGTAAGGGACTAACATTAGATTTAATCTGATTTCTAAAATTCATATTAGGAGCACCTTATATTGATAATTCCACAAAAAATAAACTAAAAACCTACTAAAACATGGTAAACAGTTTTCTAAGGTATCTAAATTGTTACATAGAATTCCTGAGACTGAATTGGGATACTTTAAAGGCATTTAAAAAAGTTATAAAAATACAAAAATGAAAATCACTCTAAAATGTAACTTAATTGAGAATACATAATTCCTAGTACTATTTAACTTAGACCCAATATGCAAAGTTGTTGGAGTTAAAATTACATTTTGACTAGACAAACTAATTGGTCAAATTGGTTGACTTGATCAAACTGAGATGATTCGATCAGGGCAGCAAAGAAAAATTTGAGTTCTTGGCTTGTTTCAATTAGCATGCTCTTCTTATTCTTTTTCATGTATACTACAAGAAATTTGGCATAAGTTGACGAAGTTATATACGACGTTTCAAAAGTTCTTACCGTTTTTTAGTTTATCTGAGGAATTTGAAGAGTTGTCACACGCTCAAGCACAATTTTGATTTCGAGTTTCTCACATAAATATTTCAAATTTGTCATTAGTAATAGAGCGAAAAAACATATTTACACCCAAATAAAATACATTTTGCGAAGAAAAACAACATCTCGTCACATTTCATCGGAAGCCCAACCCCAGATGGAGGGAAACCTTCCTCACTGAATATTTTTCTAAAGGGCGAAAAAATGAGTCTATAAATCTACGTCTTCCCCGACACAAACCCCATTCGCCCATTTGCGCAGAAACCCTTATTCGATGCTCCAGCCTCTATCTCACCCAGCTCTGCCTCCAACTCCTCCTCTACGCTTGACTCTCTGCTCCCGTGGCTGCTTCTTCGCTTCCTCTCTCTAAATCGACTCGAAGGTTTCTGAACAAAGACGAAGAAGAAGAAAGGCTGACGAGATGGAGAGGAGCTCTTCGTCCCTGTCTGACCTCAAAGGTACAAACCCTTTTTCTTACAAAGATGTTCTTCAAACAGTGCTTATGTTCTTTTTGATTGTCGGACATCAATAATTTCGCTCAATTTACGTTTTTCATTCGATTTCTCGGCTCCAAATAAAAGACTAAGTTGAGGACTTTAATGAAGTTTTGGGTTTTTGGTTTGATTTGTCTATGGAGAATCTGCTGTTTTGATATAATATTCAGCTCGATGCAATAGTTTTTACTAAATAGTAACTATAAATAGATTGGTGTTTGTAGTTTTTTTAAAGAGTTCATTTGAAGTGCTTTTCCAGGTTTTATGGATGAATTGTATCTCGTCAAATGTTTAATTTAGTGATCTGATGTTATTTTCTATCTTTCCATTTGTCGATTTTGCAAAAAATGGGCGAGATGCAGATGTTCTTTGATGCAGAGATAAAGAAGATGAAAATCAAGAATTGTTATTTCCCAGTGTTTGTTTCTCCTGGTGTTTTGCAAAGAGAGAAAGATCACCTTGAGGGTTTTTCTCCAGAGGTAGGAGTTTGATTACTTTAAACATGATCCATCTTGCCTAAGAAGTTAAAGTGTGGATTGATTCCTTGTTTTAGTATCTGCGATTTCAATGTTGTGTTCTGATTGAATCTGGTAGAATTGTTTGAAATCATCATTCTTAGGTTGCGTGGTTAACCAAATCGATGATATTGATTTAGAGGTTCCTATCCCAATTCGGCTTACTATATTATCGGCAGGTGTATATTTGGTTCAATTGCCTTTTTTTCTTCCTTTTGATTTTTTTGTTTTTTTTACCAACAAGCATTTTGCATGACATTTATAAGGTTCTTCAAATATTAGAACTCTATTACAGGGTGTATGAATAATTTCTTGCAATACCAGTTGTTAAAGGCAAGAAAAGTGAGAATGAAGAGTTTGCTGGAGGACTCTACACTACAAGTGTCGAAGTAGAAATTGATGATTTGTTTGAGAGAAAAGATGATGTGTTTTTTGTTATTTATACATTCGAAAGATTTGTTGACTGTTTATATGTGCTTGATATAGAACATGGTATATATATATTTTTTGCTATTTCATCTATGCTACTTTGCAGGCTTTTTTTCCAAACACAGGACGTGGAATACAAGGTGCAACATCACATAACCATGGATAGAATTTTGCAAAGATGTTTGGCATAAACTTTGAGAATGAGAAGGGAGAGAAGGGAATGATCTGGCAAAATTCATGGGCTTTCAACACCCTTATGGTAATGCTTTCTTGGATTTCAAAGTATTTGGTTGATGTACTTCAAAGAGTGTTTCATTTGATTACTAGTAAAATGGGAATCCATTAGGATGCCTTTTAGAAGTTTTAATCCCTCTCTTACTCCCTCCTTTATGTATGGCTAATTGTTAGCTGTTTTGATGTGTTGGTGAGATTTATCACTTTCTCAAATTGTACTCTTTTCATTTTTTTTTATCTCTGTGTGTGTGGGTGGGGTGGGGGTCGGTACCGTGATTTACCTATTGATGTTTTGTGTTCTGACATTAATGTGGTGTTTCTTTATTGTTAAATTCTAGTCTCTGTCTAAATCTCTTCCCCCTTGAAGCTTAAACTGTGGAAAGATTAGCACGGATAATGTACAACTCCGATCCTATAAGTGACTGCCTAATTTTCTGATTGTATTAGTTAAATTTTATATTTGCATACACAGTCATTATCTCCTTTGTGCACATTTTTCTGATTGCTTGTTTTTTCATCATGAAACCTATATTAAGAATACTATCTTCTCTGTGTTTTAAGAACTAAAATAAAGAGTTGGTCTTATTGATTAAAGAGTTGTTCTAGGTGGCGAGGAAACGGGCGAGGGGAGGGACGTGGCGGGGTGGGGACCGTCCACCCCGCTCGGGATGCGTGCCATCGTTTTTGGTGCGCGCATCCCGAGCGGGGTAGACGGTCCCCACCCCGCCACGTCCCTCCCCTCGCCCGTTTCGTCGACATTTAGAATTCCTCTTGATTAAAACTTGAATTGGGGCATAAAACCATTATATGTTGCAGAAACAGGTTGTCAGATTGAAATGAAATGGTTTGTATGTCCAACTTTTACATGTATATAGTACATGTTAGAAAGTTTTCATTTCTCAGTAGAGTCTAGCAAAATCTGCTTTGTAATAGCTAGACAATGCTAGGTCTATTATTTCTTATTTAAATTTCAGTTCAGTGTAGTGTGAAGTTGAAAGGGTTTAACATTTTTTGAGGATTTCAGCACTTAAGAACCCAAAAAAGCAAACACAAAAATGTTTTAGTCCTGAATTAAACGTAGGTTCTGAAATACAATTGAGATTCAGCCGTCAGTCTGTAGCTCATTGGAGCTTAATTTTTAACTGAACCTTCAACTTTGAATTAACACATAATGGTAAAGTTGCAACTTGAAAGTGCTTCTTAGCTAACTGATGAACCATATGGATAATCAGTTATTAAGGAGTATGGTTGGTTATGGTAATGAAGTAGTTAATAGAATGGATGATGTCTACATTCTCTGCAAGTTGGTACACCAACTTAAAAATCAAAATAAGCTTGTTCAGGGTTGGAGAGGGATTGTGATAGTAGAATGAAGGAGGGCCCAACCGAAACCCAAATCCAATGGGCTTAATCTAATTTGGGTTTTGGGATCTGATTTTTAAGGCTTGCTAGGCTTAAACTCCCAAGTTGGGCAAGTGGCTACCCTGTAAATGAAAGTTTTGGACTTTTAATGTCTTGGAAGACTTAGCAATGTTTTTCCTCTTTTTGAAATAAATTGTTTTACTTTTTAAGAACTTGATACATGAATATACTCCAACGCGCGATAATTTGAACAAAAAGCAAGAAAGCTCTTTTAGAATCACCATGGGTTTTGTGGGTGGTGGTAATATGGATGCATCATATATTTCAAAGAATATATTCTAAAGATTAATTAGTACATATATTTGTGTTGACACTTATTACTTTCTAATGTCGAATGCATGTTTTTTTAGCAACTACAACCCAAGATCGTACCAACAACGGTTTGTCTAGTCATGATCCAAGCAGTTCTAGTGGTAAAGGTGTACATCAAGATAATCCTTATTTTGATGAGCTTGGTGACCATGATGGTGATGATGATGAATGAACCAAGGACGGTTTGGGTATGAATAGATGTTGGTGAGTTAAGGAGCTTAGTTTTATTATATTAGACTTCGTTTTTGTTTGGACGTCAACATGGTATTACTTGGAATCGTTATTAAACTTTTGTACTTTTTTTGTGGATGATATATATTGTATTCGTTTATGTGACTTGGCATATGCAATGAAATGAAATATTTTGTGATGAATGGAAAGTCAATTACTTTAATTTTTAGATTGTGCATGATACAAAAAGTTCACTCATTTGAGAATATGTGCTAGTAGATAGCTACATAAATGTGTGAAGAACGAATCATCACAAATATAATAAAGTGTGAGGAAAAATTCGTCATCGGTAGATATTATTAATGTGTTAAATAACTACTGTGACACGGTTCCTCACTTGCAAATTTCTTAAGTGAAGAAAGATTCCTTACAGAAAGTTACTAAGCGTGACTCTTGCATTTCGCCACCCCAAAATTTGTAGAATGATGAAAATTTCACCACCCATGTTCTAATTATGTACTTGTGAGCAAAGTTTATGTGAGGAGCCACTCTCTACGTAAGCTGACTTTTAGTGACGGGTAAGAAATTTGTCACAATACTTTCCTTAATGCGGTTTATGTGACGAACCCTGTGATGATTGATATTCCTCACATTTGATAAACGTGACGAATTTGCATGTTTTAGTGAGAAACAACATTTTTTTACCAAAGTCCAATTTTCTTGTAGTAGTTTTCAATGAAAATGTATTGTGATATGTTCTACATGAGGCTCCTTATTTAATAGAACTAGTCCCCAAGTTTGGTTGAGGTAAAGGATGTCCATTATCTCCGTAATAATAAAATATATCCTTCACGTTAAATGTAGGAGAAAGTTTTATGTTTTCAAGGAGATCTGCTACATACGCATTGTCACTAATTATCTTGAAAATGTGGTCAGGGATCAATCTTCTTGAGCTAAGGCTTGTTGTATGTGCCACTAGGAATTTTGTCTTTGATGAGGCAGAACATCACAAAGTTGTTTAATTTTGTCTCAAAACTCTTGTTGCCCAAAACTCTAGCAAATCAACTTTTTTTTAATTGATTGAATTGTTTTATTCTATCAACTTAACTGCAACATTCTAAAGAAAATACAAGTAAAGTGATTTGTGGAGGTTATTATCAAATTCACCAAGTTTTAGGGATGAAAAGCTTAAGATTTCAAAGGCACTTTGGAAGACCCAAAAAGAAAAGTGGAAAGAAGGGAAATAGTGAAAACGAAAAAGAAGATGTTGGAGAAATGGAGATGATATATATTTTTTAAATATTTTTCAAAACATTTTTTTCATTATTGAAAAGTGAATATGGCAATTAATAAATAAATTTAACCAATGAAATAAAAGATCTCAAGGATTGAAGAATCCACCTCCTAGCTTTTGATTCAGTCGATTTTCGCTCCTTGCTTTGACCTTGACCTGCAAACCTGCACAAGGAATGCACATAAGCCACAGACTACCATTGTGGTGGCCAATGACACTCCGATGCTAAAGTCAGACAGAGATTTGAGGAAGGCGTAAAGCTGTAAACAGAGAATTTGTAGTCTACCTTAGCTTACCAATCTCATGTCTTATTTATAGTGCTGGAATTTGTAGCCTACCTTAGCTTACCAACCTCAAATCTTGTTTAGGAAAGGAGATCTTCGTGAAGATCCTTCTCTAATTAGGAGTTGTGTTGTGAAAGGGAGTTTCCATTTTAGCCTTGTGTTCCTAGATATGCGGGAGATAGTACCCAATCCGAGAATAATTCATTGATAGAAGTCTCCATGTGTGACATATACTCTGGTACTTGCTTTCTAGTTGGAAGCAAAGTGATGCTGTCTTGTCCGTCCGAAGCTGATTTTCGAGATACTTGCCTTAGCAGGGCTTACGGGTATTGAGGATAGATGTGAGACACGTGGCCTTAGCATGCTGTAATAATTTCGGGTTCGCCTAGCGGACTGCATTGTGCGAGCTTGGAACCACTTGGGCCGGTTCAGTGTCAGGTTGACGCTTGGGCCTATTATTTCTCGAGATTATAATGACATGGGTACGGTGTAAAAGAGAGACTGTTTTGGTGTATCATCAGCTACCCCCCCCCCCCCCGAGTTAGTGTGTCATCACGCCGGTTCACTAAGTTACTTCTTGAAAAGATAAGTCGCTCATGATGATCGAGTCTGAATCGTTGCTTGAGCCACACACTTCATTAGTTAAGTGTGCGTCGGTTCAATGGAGAAGTGGCGGGAAACCAATCCCTATTTAGATCCTCCTTTCTGCGGAGATTGACTCTTCCATTTCATTGTTTTTAGAGATTCTACTATGTTCATCTTTTGATTGAAAGCTTGTTCACCTTTGTCACGGCTTACAAAAACCATCTTGATGATGAAACTTTGGCTAGAGGCCTCGAGTTTTTTGAAAGATGAGTCGATTTCTTAGTCGGGCCTTAGTGAAATTCGAAAGACGTTTAGGGTCCGTTAGGACCTGCCATTGTATGCTCTGAAGAATGATCAGACACTGGTGTTTCCTACGGAAGGGTTCATTTGTTTGCATCGCGAAATACTTCAGACTGGAGTCCGTTTTCCCATTCTCGATGAGATTTGCGGCTTCTTGGATTTCCTCGGAATCCCACCGGCCCAATTGGTGCCCAATGGGTACAAGATCATCATATCTATTTTTATCAAAGCGAAGAATGTTGGCATCCGCGTGACTCTGCGGGTGATCCAGCTACTGACTTCTCCTCGGTTTAATGACCACGCTGTTTGTAAGATGACGTCGCTAACATATTTCGGAAGTTGCCAGATAATTTTAAGTTCTGGTAGAAATGCTGCTTCTTTGCTCCTTCAGACTCGAAGTACTTCAAGTTCAAGGGTCGTCCGCTTGAGCTGGAGTTCAGGCCACTTTGAAAGTATAGCTTCGCTTGAGCTGATCACTGCATATGTTTATTCGCAGGGAGGTTCCGTACTACTTCCCTTTCCCCAGAGGAGCAAGACACTATGAAAGACTTTCGTGACTTGCCAAAGATAAGTGTGGAGGAAGTCATATGTCTTGCTGACTTCAGCCGCAGTGGTTTGTGGGCCACTAGCATGTGGTCGCCACTCTTTATCGGACGCCGAAGGTTAAGTCTGAAGGTAGGGCCCCTTCCAAAAAGAGGAAGGCTTCCAAAGTTAAGGCTCCAACTTTGTTTGACGCCGATGGGCTTTCTGAGACACTCGCCTCCTTTATAAGTTCGAAAAGGTCCCGTACTAGGATTGAGCCTGCTCAAACAATATGCTCCAATGAGGGAAGAGCGTGAACCTAGTCAGCCTGCCACGGTGGAAGCTGGAGTATCCGGCTGGGAGTGGGACCATTTGCAATTAGCAGGGGTTGAAGATGCATCAAATCTGAGTACGAGCAAGCTGAAGCTTTGAGCAAGAAGTTGATGTTAGCGGTTGTGGCGGCTTCTACTGGCACTGACCACTCTAGAACCGTTTCGTTGGAGGTTTCTGATGAGGATTCACCTGAAGTCCCAAAGTCTAATCGCTCCACTGACAGATCATCCGACAGTGGTCGCGGTGAAATAGGCCATCCTTCTTGTAGTCCGCATTGATCTGCATCTCGTTCCAGGCCACATATCGGGGTGATGGAGGGTCTATCGGACAATTCGCTTCCATATTTTTCTTTGGGTTCCGCTGAGTCATCTCGCAATACAAGGTCGGATGCTGGTAACAAAGGGAAGGCCGTGGAGGAGGGCCTGGGTGCGGTGGAAACTATGAAGGGTGGCGCTGGTGTAATCCCGCGTCTTGGTGAGCTCCATTTGGATGCGCAGATAAGTTTGTTTGATCTGGACATAGTGAAGATGAGCAAACAGGCTTGGCACCAGGAAGTTGACGTGGACTATGCTTCAAGGAAGCACATAAGCAAGCGCTACAGCTAGCTAATGGACCACGCTCCGAAGCCTGATGAGGGTACGCTAGAAGGGCGTATGGAGCGTGTCTTCTCGAATATGCAGAAGCTGTACTCTATGCACTTTTTTAAATTGAGCTGTTGAGGAAGAAAATTGAGGAGAGGAGGCTGAAACAGTCAGTCGTTGTTGCTGAGACTCATAGGGTTCATTTAAAGGCCCTTGAGTCTGATTTGGCAGAGGTAGTGTCCGCTAGGGACAGATTCAAGCAAGAGTTGGATTTGATCAGCCATGATTTAGAGGCTGCGCAAAAAGTTGCGGCTAAGACGCATTCTGAGTTACGGTCTATTGTTGAGGAGAAAGCCATGAAAAAGATTGAATGGGTTGCCCAGAGGCAGCAGTTAGAGGCCGGCATGGAATTCAATGCTCGAGTAGCGAGGGAGGTTGAAGAGCAGCTTCAACTGGAGTAACGTGAGCTCAATGCTGTTAAGAATAGTCTGGCTACGTGCAGTCTCAGGTTGATGTGCTGACTGGCAAGCTGGAGCTATGGGAGCGTGAACTTGCTAAAGTGAAGGCGCGTGAGGAAGAGCTTCTCAAGGCGCAGGGAAAGTCTGAATTCCGCTGGGACGTGCATGGGAGATTAAAGTTGCTGGCGCTGATGAAAGAAGAACATCCGAAATGGGACCTTGCATATTATAAGAAGATGTCATACACAGACTTAGTAGTGGTCTCTGCGTCATTAGAAGAAGTGGGTGATCCAGATGATGCTCAGGCTGAGGCACGTGCGAACGCAAGTCCCGCTCCTTCTTTTGTTAAGCTTAGTTTTTCTGTTTCTGTACCCTTCTTGATGAGGAGTAGACTTTTGTGCACTTGTACTTTTTTTGTTTCAACTGTTAATGAAAACAAGTTTATTTTGAGTACACTTTTTGCCCGTATTGTGTTTGGTTTCCCTGTCTCACGCTTTCCATTTTGCCTTGTCATTTTATTTTGACACAGGTCTGGTTGGGTTAGCAGGAAGCCAAGTGGTTTGTTTGCTGTTGAGCGTTTGACCATTTATGTCGCGGATGATTTTGACCCATTTTTCTGTGAGGTCTCAGAGTCACTATCGCTTAGTTGCACCCAATGGTTGGTGTTTTTCGGATGGTTTAACAGTGGGATAAGCTTCCCAGGATGTAGCTCATCCTTAAGGCAAGCCACTAGGGACTTAATTTGACATCTGACTATCGGATACGCTTCCTAGGATGTAGCTCATCCTTAAGGCAAGCCACTAGGGACTTAATTTCCATATTTGACTATCGGTTGCAATTGCTAGCAAGAGTGAGCTAATGTAGTCGAGCACATGCATTGTCTCTGAGCTAGAGCGCTTGTTTCGAGTCAGGTTTCGTAAGCTCGGGCCGACATTCCATGTAGCATTTGTTCCATGTGTCAGTGGATTAATTTTTAAGTCGGCACGAGTGGCCGTTGCTGATAATGGAATGCCAGTCTGCGTGAGCGTGTAAACATTGCTTGAATTGTGATTTATTTCGACGATCGTTGTATTGAAAGGGAGTGGTGGTCACTTGGCAAGCCGTCGATATCAGTTGGGGCTGACTGGGCTCCCACCTTTCGAACCATCTATACTCGTGCAGAGCGGATTACAGGTTTGGGTTGTAAGATTTTGGCGATCATGGTTCTTTGAAGAGCAATGATCCCGTGGAAAGCCGTCGACGTCAGTTCAGGACTAACTAGCTCCCACCTTCAAAATCATCTACACACGCGTGTAGCAGGCTACAAGTTTGGGATGAGGGGATTCAACAACCATGGTCTGTAGAAGAGCAGTAGTCCCGTGGCAAGCCGTCGAAATCAGTTTGGGACTGACTAGGCTCCCACTTTCAAAGTCATCTACACCCGTGTGCATCGACCTATAAATTTGGGGGATTTTCGGCGACCATGGTCTGTAGAAAAGCAATGGTCCTGTGACAAGCCGTCGGAATCATTTCAGAACTGACTCGGCCCCCACCTTCCAAACCATCTACACCACACGGAGCGAGCTACAAGTCTAGGGTTGGTAATTCGGCGGCCATGGTCTGTAGAAGAGCAATGGTCCTGTGGCGAACCATCGACATAAGTCGGAACTGACTAGGCTCCCACCTTCCAAACCATCTACACCCGCGCAGTGGGGACTACAAATCTGGGCTTTGATCAGAAGTTGTCTTTGTCAGTCGTCACTGGCTAGGCTTACCTGATCAAGTTTGACGACCGTTAGCACAGGGGGCAATGGTCCCTGGCGAGTCATCATCACTAGGCGTAATAGCGCTGGTTAGACTCCCACTTCCTAAACCATCGACATCTGCATTGGGCGGACTAGGCGTCAAATGAACCAAAAGCAGTCATCATCAGCTGAAGCTAACCAAGATTGCCCGGTTAGGTCGGGGCTCGGCCTGTTATGGGCTTGCGAGCCTACATCTGAAAGCATAGTGCATCGTGCGGATGAGTTTTGAAGAGACTTGAGTACCTTAAATCAGCTAGTGATATGCAGGTGTGATCCGTCTGTCAAAAGTGACTAGGGTTTCTAATGCTCGTGTCAGGCACGTGGTTGAAATCGTTTGAATAGTGGGCTGAGCCCATGGGCTCATATATAAAGAGCTAGGGTTTGTCGTAGGATCAAGACGCTACGTGTACAACGTAGATGGCATGGTAACACGTGTACGACATAGATCGCGAGACGGTTGAGTATCAGCTACTCCCCCCAATTAATGGGATTGTCTGCATCATTGTTAATTGGACGAACGTGGTCCTGTGCAGTTTCCTTGGGAACCGTCGTCTCCTCGTTTCCCATATGGTATTCAATGTTGACAGTTGATGCTGAAGCACCTGTTTGATGAACCACTATGTCTATATAATAGTGTTTCTTCATCATTGTAAGCATTATCTTTCGCAGAACACACCTCCTCAATTTCTCTTACTCGAAGAACATGCTTTGGGTTTTCAAAGGCTGAAGGGAGATCTCCAACAGATGCACTGAGCCGTCGTACGTTACTCCTCACGACTGAGCACCATAGTTGCAGGATTTGAGGCTTTATCTGATATGTATGCTGCAGATCCTTTTTTTGGGAGGATAATTCAGGAGGTAAATAATGGTCAACAACATGACTTTATTTTGCATAATGGTTATTTGTTTCGTGGATTACAGTAGTGCATTCCAGATTGTTTACTAAGGCAGCAGATTATTAGTGACTTCATAATGAGGGTCACTTTGGGCGAGATAAGACATTGGCCTTGATCTCTTTTAACTATTATTGGCCCAAATTGACCAGTGACGTGGCTCATTTTGTGGAGCGTTGTTATGTTTGTCAGCGGTCCAAGGAAGTTCTCACTAATGCGGGCCTATACACACCGTTACCTGAAGCCCCTTGGTTTGATGTCAGTATGGACTTTGTGTTGGGCTTACCCCATACCCAACGAGCCTTGGACTCTATTTTGGTTGTAGTTGACAGGTTTTCCAAGATGGCCCATTTTGTAGCTTGCAGAAAAACAATGGATGCTGCCCGGATTGCCCATCTTTACTTCAGGGAGATTGTGAATTTACATGGTGTTCCCCAATCCATTACTTCAAATCATGACACCAAGTTCTTGAGTCATTTCTGGAGAAGTTTATGGGAGAAACTGGGGACAAAATTGAATTTTAACAGCGCCTACCACCGCCAGACAGATGGTCAGACCGAGGTGGTGAATCGGAGTTTGGGGAACCTGTTGAGGTGTTTGGCAGTAACTAAACCGAAGCAGTAGGATTTGGCGTTACCTCAAGCAGAATTTGCCTATAACAGGTCGAAGAACAAAACCACATGAATGAGCCCATTTGAGATTGTCTGTGGTTAGAATCCATCTGAGGTGCTTGACTTAGCCCCTATTGCATGTGCGAGTCGTTTGAGTCACAAGGCAGATACGATGGCAGAACATCTCTGAGGTATCCATGAGCAGGTGAAGCTGGCCATTCAGGAGGGTAATTCCAAGTACAAGGTTCAGGTCGACAGTCACCGTCGTCAGGTACTTTTTGATGTTGGTGATTTTGTTTGGGTAGTATTAACCCGTGATCATTTTCCTGTTGGAGCTTATAATAAGCTTAAGGAGCGGAAGATTAGACCCGGTGAGATCCAACTGAAGATCAATGATAACATCTACAGACTGCGCCTCCCCAGTCATTTGAGGACCTCTGATGTTTTAATGTAAAGCACCCGAGTCCTTGTTTTGTGGATTCCGATGAAGCTATTGTGAACTCGAGGACGAGTTCTTTCCAATCCAGGGCGACTGATGCCGGAGGATCCGAGTCAGATGATGCTGAGTTGTCAGATATCATATTGTTGGCACTGAGATACCTTGAGTTGGCAGATCAGCGCAAAGATGGTAGATAATCGTGATCTTTGCCTAATTTGGGCAATTTTGGGTGTGTTTCGGTATTTTGGCCATAACTTTGGCTACGGGTATCAGAACCGCACATATGACCCCAATTCGGAAAGATATTTTTGGTGCGCACGTTGTACCTAACGAGCTATGCTTGGTGCACATCTTTTCCGAGGTCAAAATCTACTATTTGCCCTTCCAAATCCACAATTGTAGTAATTTTTTTCCTTTTATGGTAATAATTCATTTATCGTTTGGGAAGTGATTCTGAATCCGATTTGGGCCAGATTTTTGGTAGATTACTTATTTTATTACATATTTTATTTTAGCATGATTATTGGGATTTTGCTATTTTTGGTAAAATTCCGATAATGGCAAATTTTAGCTATAAAGCCCGTCTTGTGGGCTAACTTTCGAGGTTCTTTTGATTTGCATAATTTGAATTGAACATCAGAGGTGTTTTTCTGTGTTTTTGGGAGATTCTCTTGTGTTTTCCCTATGAATTATTGTTGAAATTAGCCTGCAGAATAATCGTTATTTTGTCTAGCATCACGGTGTCCGCAAGGGACAAATCCAGACAAAAGCTGAACCTGGTCTGCCATGATCTGGAAGCTGCAACCAAGATGCACTCTTAATTGCAATCTCTTGTTGTGGAGAATACCATGAATGAGTCTGAGTGGGTTGCCTAGAGACAACAGTTAGAGGCCGACGTGGAATTCAATACTTGGGAAGCGAGGAAAGATGAAGACCAACTTCTCTTGGAGCAACATGAACTCAATGCAAGTAAGAGTAGCTTGATTACTGATTGGTCTCAGGTTGATGCGCTGACATGCATGTTGGAGTTGTTGGAGCATGAACTTACTGAAGCCAAGGTGCGCAAGGAAAAACTTTTCAAGTCACAAGGCAAGTGTGATTTTCGTTGGGTCATGCATGAGAGGTTAGAATTGTTGGCGTTGATGAAGGAAGATCATCCAAAGTGAGACCTTTCTTATTACAAGAAGATGTCCTATGAAGACTTTGGAATGGTCTTTGAGTCATCAGAGGAAGAGGGCGATCCGGATCATGGCTCTCAAGCTGAGGCACGCTCGGATGCAACTTTTGCTTATTCTCCTGCTAGGCTTAGTTCTTCCATATTTGTACCTCCTCCTAATGAGGAGTAAATTTTGTATATCTGTACTTTTTGTTTCAACTGTTAATGAAAACAGGTTTATTTTGAGTATGTTTTGTACCCGTATTCTTTTCAGTCTCTTTGCTGTGCGCTTTCTATTTCGCCTTGTCATTTTGCTTTTACATAGATCCGGTTGGGTTAGCAAGAAGACGAGTGGCATGTCTACTGTTGATAATTTGATCAGTTATGTTGCGAATAATTCTGATATGTTCTTCTATGAGGCTTCAGAGATGCTAATTTTGTACCACATCAGGTCATCCTTGCAAGGTAGGTCATTTTCTTCGGAGAAGTCGCTGAGCTAAACTCAGAGGGCTCTGTAATTTACCCGGGGTACCTTTGCTATTGCTTCTGAGTCCTCTTCTGGAATCAGACTGTTTAAGCGAATCTTTACTGTATGTCGCACCGGATTCGGATGCTTGTAGTTTGTAGTCTTTTGTAATCACTTTTGGGCAATCGTTGTTACATCTTTTCAATAATCAATAGAGTGTGTTTGCATAATTTTTTTTATTTCTTAAATGATTGCAAATCACATAAGCTCATAAGAATTAAAACTCTACATTGATTACAGAAAGAAAACTAAACAACTAAATAGATTGATTGTTGGCGGAGAGAGGTTGATCTGGCTTTGAAGTGAATTCGCATGGCCCTTGCTTGGATTGTGAGTACCTTCAGCGAATTGCTATGTTTTGTTGACGCCGTTGAGATTACTGAAGAGTAAACCTTGAGTGGGAGGATCCTTCCGCACCCACTTTTAGTTGTGGGGTTGTGCTCCCATTTGCAATGACCTCTACGTTGGGCCTGACGTTCTACCGGGCTGGAAAGTGGACTGCTCCTGCAATGCTGGAATGTTCTCCGCTGCTAACTTGTCCCATTGCTGTTGGAATTTTGCCTCATCTGGGTGGAGTGACTTCTCCACAGTTCCTGAGTCTGGCTTCTGTTCAATGTTCAATTTGTCCTGTGGGCTCCAGCTGGATCTAGGAACATTCTATCCGCTTTAGTACAACATAGTGGCAACCCGCAAAATTTTCCCTCTAAGTGGTTAGCAGTATCTTAATGTACTGGTGAAGGGTGGAGACCACTGCTTCCATCTGGTGAAGCCAAGGTCTTCCCAGGATTAGGTTATAGGTAGACGGTGCGTTTACCACCATGAAGTCAAAGAACATGACATTCCTTAGTCGTGGCTCTCCTACCACCACAACTAGTCTTATTTTCTTGATCAGAAGGCATTTCTCTTCGCTGAATCCAATGTTCTAAAAAATGCTAGGCGGTAGGTGGGTGGCGAGCATGGGATTAGCGCCTAAGCGGGGACTAGTCGAACGCGTAGGTAGTTTTTTATTTTATCAAAAAATTATAATTTACATCCAATATATACCACCGTAGGCGATTTCTCATCCAATTATTTTATTATAATCATATAAAACAACACACAATGGGTTATACAAAAATATTATAAAAAAAAAGTAACACCATCATGACTAACTTTGGAACTATAAGTGGAATTGTAAAAAAAAAATTAAAACAACATCACAAAATGGGTTCTAAAGCTACCGCATAAAGAATATATATAAAATCAATACAGTGGTGGAAATGTGTTGTAAGACCACTATCCAACCACATAAAACAACACCATCATGACTCACAAGTCACTCATGTCTCAAAGCCTACCAACACATAACACAATTCACTCAAAATCAGCCCAAAATTCAGTCAAAATCCCTTATGTCATTTCTCTGTTGTTGGTCACCATGAGAAGAAACTAAAAGAATCAAGGAGTCCATACTTGTGAATTGGGAGACAACTCCTTTTCATCTCCATCTCCGTTTGTTTCATCCCTCATTCTCCATTTTCTTCTGCAACCCTAACATATTGAGAAATTGTAGGGGAGGAAAGGAAGTTAGATGCTAGCATATATTTTTTTGAAAAAAATAAAAAATAAAAAATTGCTTAGACCCGCACAGCCCGCCTGGTCTCTCGCTCTGCCCGCCTAGTCCCTGCCCATAATCCACATAGGCCCCTTTCCAATTTACCCAACGCCTAGCTTATAATCTGGGTGTTTATCATCCGCTTAGGTGACCTCCCAGGCCGTCTTCTAGAACACTGGCTGAATCCAATCAGCGGGTAGTCGGAAGATGTTAGATACTCCTCCTTGAGGTACATACTGTAGAACGCGTGGTAGAACAGGATGTTGAGGGGGCTTTCGTGTCAACCAGGGACCTCTTCACTTTCCACCTTGCAATATAGACCGAAATAACAAGTGCATCATTATGCGATGCACGGACGCCTTAGAGGTCCTTATATCTGAAGGTCAAGGTCGGGATGGGGCTCTGCACTTGCAAGTAATATATGCGTTTATCCTCGTTTGTGGGTTGTGTTCGCATCACAAGTATTGTCTACTTGCGGGACCTGTTTGATTGTTTTTTATACGACTCCATGAAAGACATATATTACGCCCGGAGTCTCCTTCTCAATCTCTTTGACAACCTTTCCCCTTTCCCTGACTCGGTCATATCGTTTCTCTGAACCTAGGAATTCCTTTAGCTTGCCCTTGTGAATCCAGTACCCTATCTCATACCTTAGACTCCTATAGTCATTGGTGTCGTGTCCACTCTCCTTGTGATATGAGCAATACTTGTTGTTGTCATGTTTGTAGGGGCTTCCATTCTACTTTGAGGCCCAAATCTTCCCAGTTTTTCATGGAATTATGGACGTATGACCTGGTGTTGTTGCACTTTCGCTTGTTCTTTTCTTCGTCTTCTCGCATTTTCCCTCATTTCTGTCCCTAGAAACGGAGGGAATATTCTCTGCTTCAATTTCCTTCTTTGTGATCTCATCCCCTCCTGGGTGATGTACCTCTGGGCGCCCTTCAAGTGTTCTGCAATATCCATAGGGTTCCAAGGTGAGGAAGTTGTAAAACTTTCCCTCTCTTAGGTATGCGGTAAAAGACATCACGAATATGTCGTTGCTGCACCTGTCAATGAGCGTCAGCTCATCGCTGTAGCGCATGACGTATTCCCTTAGCGTTTTGTTAAAATTTTACCTTAGGGAGAGTATGTAGTGCGGGCCTTTCCTAATCCGCTGGCTTTCAACAAAACGTGTCAGGAATTCTTTGTCCAGTGTCTTGAATGAGTCGATCAACTTTGGCGAGAAGCTGTGGAACCATGTCAGTGCTAACTTCTTCAGGCTAATAGGAACGTTCTGCACATCACCAACTCAGAACCTTCTTTGAGCGCCATTACATGCTGACAATGACGCAAGTGATTGAACGGGTCGCCAGTCCCGTCATAGAAATTGAGCTTTAGAGGGCTTTGGCAGAGCATAGTTCATGATGCGGTCCATAAACGGGGGAACTGATAGGTGATACAACACGTCTGGGTTGTGAGCCTCTCGGAGGAGGGGTTCTGCAGGGCGAACCTGTCTACCTTGAGAGTCAGATCCGCATTGACCACACTGCCACCTCTAGTCCAATGAGAACTAGCAGGGGCTTGACCTTCTTGTGCCTGCTCTCTGTAGTACCCTGGAGATTGAGATTTGTAATGCTTTTGATATCCATCGGCGGGTGGAGGGTTTTGTTGTATGAGAATTTCTACTGCTTTAGCGATCTGCTGTATTTGTGATGACAACAAATCCATCCTAGGGTCTGTCGTTGTTGTTGCTGGCACCGGGGTGTGAGCCTGTTGCCCTTGTGTCACCGGCACCACTGGGAGTAGTGGTATATCACCTATCTGAGCGTTTGATGTGTCCCCTAGTTCTTCATTGTTGTGTGATCTGGTGGTCACCATATCCTTGAATTCTAAAGGGAAATGGTGTTAGTAATTGGTTAGGAACTTTTCCATCCCTACAGACGGCGCCAAACTGATGTAGTCAATTGTTTCTCCCTGCTTGACCTTGACCTGCTGGAGTTCTGGTTCGACCAGGTCATCGGTGGCTAGTTCAGGGAAGAAGATCTCCATGGAGATCCTTCTCTAATTAGGAGTTGTGCTGTGAAAGGAAGTTTCCCTGTTAGACTGTGCTCCAAGATACACGGGAGATAGTTCTTAATCAGAATGTTGTCCATTGATAGAAGTTTCCATGTGCGATGTACTTTGGTATTTTCTTCCTAGTGGGAAACAAAGTGTTGTTGTCTTGCCTGTCTGAAGCTAATCCCGGAGATACTTGCCTTAATAAGTCTTACGGGTATTGGGGATAGTTGTAAGACGCGTGGGCTTAGCAGGCTGTATGATTTGGGTCCATCTGGCGAACTGTGTTGTGTGGGTTTGAAACCTCTTGAGCGGATCAGTGTCTTGGGCCTACTATTTCTCGAGATCATCATGACACGTGTACGGTGTAAAGAGAAGATGTTTCAGTGTATCATCTGTAACTTTTCTCAAATTCAGAAAATTATATTCCATAAAATAGATCTCAATAAAAAGATTCCAACGGTGAAAATGGTGTAAGAAACAAAGCTACTTGCTATTTTTTAGACCCAGTTAAACTAATTAATATGAAGCTTTTGCAATGAAGATTTCCCTCTAACCTTGATTTTTATGCTTATATTATTATTGTGTTGGACTATATTTTTCTCCTTCTCTGTTACCTTCCCTCTTTGCTAGATTATCGTTATTTTTCTTCTTATCTTTTCTTCTTCCAAGCTAGAGAGGTGTTGGAAAGTGTAGGAATTGAAAGGAAATGTTACACTACAAGAAATCTGGCATTAGGTTGTGAAATTACATGTGATGCTTCATAAGTTGTCACCATTTTTAAGTTTATGTGAGGAATTTTGACGAGTTGTCACATATTTGTTCAAGCAAAATTTTGGTTCCCAGTTCCTAACATAAACATTTCACAATTGTCACACAACAGAGAGCAGGAAAACTGGCGCCTATATGAAATACATTTTGTGAGAAAAAGTAATGTCATCACATTTCATCCAAAGCCCACCCCAAAAGTGAGGAAACTTTCCTCAATGAATATTTTTCTAAGGGCATAAATATAAAAAAAAACAAATAAATCTACTTCTTCCCCAACACAAACACCATTCGCTCTGCGCATAAACCCTCGACGCCACCGCCTCTCTCCGCGTCCATGATGACCTCTCTGCCTCAACTCGAAGGTTTTTGAACAAAGACGAAGAAAAAGAAAGGTTGATGAGAAGGAGAGAAGCTCTTCGTCCTTGTCTGACCTCAAAGGTAGAAACCTTTTCTTATTTGTTAACCTTCAAATAGTGTTTTATGTTCATTTTAATTGTTGGATATCATCAATTTCGCTCAATTTATGTTTTACATTCTATTTCTAATTTGCCACCATGACCCTACAAAGACATGGATTGGTACATACATGAAATATTTCCATCAACAAAGTCTGTGGTACAGGTATATCACTACAATATACCAGTCTAACAAATGTTGGTCATGGTGGTTTGCATCCTGAGAATTCAAACGAGTATACATGTCTATGACTACGCTAACAACTGTTGGTTATGGTGATTTGCATCCTGAGAATTCAAATGAGATGTTGTTTGACATGTTCTACGTGCTCATGAATCTTGGCTTGAATGTATGTCTTATTGGAAACATGATCAATTTGGTCTTCTATGGAACTAGTCCAACTTGAAATTTTCTGAGTAATAATTTCTTGATTATGACTATATTACAACCTATACATTGTCACATTAGGGAATGGTCGATGGCATATGAAACTAAATAGGAGCTTTTATGCGCTTTAAATTTATTTTGTTCCCAATACATGGTGTATAGAAGCATTTAATTTAATTTAATTTTTTAATTTAAATATTAAAATTTTTTAATTTTTAATTTTTTTTAATTTTTAATTTTTAAATTTTAATATTTAATATTTAATATTTAATTTTTAATTTTTAATTTTTAATTTTTAATTTTTAATTTTTAATTTTTAATTTTTAATTTTTAATTTTTAATTTTTAATTTTTAATTTTTTATAATGTTTGTAGAGTGTTGTTGTTTTCATTTCCATGGTTTGAAGTCTGTGTTAAGTCTATACCTGGAATTATAGAAGGATACAATTCAAGCAGCATCCATATTTGCTAAGAAAAACCTACTCTCAGCCTGGCTGCAAGATCAGATGCTTGCACACTTGTGGATGAAATTCAGAACAGACTCAGAGGGACGGCATAAGCAAGATACACTTCATGCCTTCCCTAAACCCATCTGATGCAGGAGGATCCGAGTCAGATGATGTTGAGCTGTCAGATAACACGTTGTTAGCACTAAGATATTTTGAATTAGCAGATCAGCGCAAGGATGGCAGGAAATCATAAGTCATTTTCTAATTTGGCACTTTCGGGTGCGTTTTAGTATTTTGGCCATAACTTTGGCTACAAGTATCAAAATCACGCATACGACCCCAATTCGGAAAGCTCTTTTCGGCGCGCACGTCATGGTCAATGAGCTATTCTCATTGCACATCATTTCAAGGCTGAAATCCACCGTTGACCCTTCCGAATCCAAAAATTTAGTAGTTTTTCCCCTTTATAGTAATATTTCAATTATTGTTTAGGAAGTGATTCTGAACCCAATTTGGGCCAGATTTCTGGCAGTTTATTTATTTTATTACGTATTTTGTTTTAGCATGATTATTGGGATTTTTCTATTTTTGGTAAAATTATAATAATCACGAGTTTTTAGCCATAAAGCCCAGCTTGTGGGCTGATTTTAGAGATACCTTGGATTTGAGTATTTTAATTGACATTAGAGTTATTTCTCTATGTTTTTGAGCGAATTTCTTGTATCATTCCTTGTGAATTGTTTGTTGAACTAGCCCGCAAGATAATCACTATTCTGCCCCGCGTCAGTTGGTATCAGGGCTTCAACATCTTCTTGCGGTGAGATTTCATCAATTTCTATGGCTGGTGGTCGTGGTCGTGGTCATCGCGGGAAGGTTCCGAACGAGAAAGCCCCTCACCGTGATCGTAATGTTCAGGATGTGATGATTGAGGATTTACAAAGGCAAATTGTAGAGCTAACCTAGCATCTAACGGCGCATGATTTCGGTAATCGTGAGATGGAAGATCACGATTCTGATTCCAGTTTTGAAAACCCGTATCATAATCGTGCTCGATTCTTGGAGCGCCGTGGTTAGGAGGATCGTCACATTTTGATCACCTTCATGTTGTTTTTGATAAGTTGAGGATGAAGCGCCTGTTCGTCAATCAGAAGAAGTGTTATTTCTTCACGACTTCTGTTACTTTTCTTGGTTTTGTTATGTCTACTGATGGTGTTCATGCAGATCAGTCGAAAATAGATGCAGTCTTGGAGTTGCCCAAACCAAAGAACTTACACGATGTCAGAAATTTCTATAAATTGGTGTCCTTCTAGCGTCGGTTAATTAGAAACTTCAGCACTTTGATTGCTCCTATCACAGAGTGACTCAAGGGACATGATTTTCAGTAGGGGTGGGCATCCCATCCCGCAATCCCAATCTCGTCCCGATCCCGTCCCGTCCAGTCCCGATTTTTCGGGTCTTAATGGGATTGAATAATTTCATCCCAATCCCGTCCCGTCCCGATCTAGAATGGGATGGGATGGGATGAAGATTTTCAATCCCGCCAATCCCGAGCAAAATTTTTAATATTTATTATTAATATTTTATTTATTTATTTATGTTTATTCATATAAACTTACAAATGACTGACAGAAACTCATGGTGTTTGCAGTGGTAACAGAAATGTTACTTCAAGAAATAAATATTCATTAAGCAAGAGAAAGATAACAGACTGTTGCTTGGATTCCCAATAAAAGTGGCTCAAATTATTTAACTTTCAAATATTGATAATACCTAGGTGAAGATGAAAAATAACAATTAACTGAGTAATACATATTAAGAAGGGAACATTCAGGGGCGGAGCCAAGAATTTGAGATGCCCCGGGCTGTAAAAATAATTGTTTTTAATTACGATATATGTATTGATGGTAAACCATTATGAATATGTTAGAGCATCACCAATAGGTCTATATTTCTTCCCTAACAAAAGATGAAATGTCATTTTGTCAAGGAACCATGAATTTTGTTTCCCACAGTAGTGAAATTGTAAAATCAGTTGGGAGGCCATCACAGCGACACAATACTCTTAGTGGGTCCCATTTATCATGTCATTTTCTAAAAGTCAGCCCACTCAACTACATTGTTAGGGGATTTAGTGGCTAACCTTATATTTGCATGCCACGTCTATATCTAATTATAAGAAATTTATTTTTCACGCTCTTATATGATGATAATCTTCGCAGCAGTCACAGGTAGCACGCTGATCCCGTCCCGATCCCGTATGAATGGGATGGGTATATCTCGTCCCATCCCGTCCCGTGCCCACCCCTAATTTCCAGTGGTCCGAGGAGGCGGAGGCCAGTTTTAAACTGGTCAAGCAGACGATGACAGAAGCACCAGTTTTGGCACTTCCTGATTTTGAAAAGGTGTTTTAGGTAAACTGTGATGCATCTAGGGTTGGCATTGGTGGTGTTCTGGGTCAGGAAGGGCGCCTAATGGCTTTTTTAAGTGAGAAGCTTTCAGGACCATAGAAGAATTATTCCACCTATGATCTGAAGTTTTATGCCATAGTTCAGTCCCTGAAGCATTGGTGTCACTACCTAGTATAGAGGGAGTTCATTCTTGTCACTGATCACGAGGCCCTGAAGTACATCAATGGCCAACACAAGCTGAGTCGACAGCATGCCAAGTGGGTGGCGTACTTGCAGGAGTTCACGTTTGCACTGAGGCACCAAGCAAGGAGTCTGAACCGTGTCGCAGATGCACTGAGCCATCGTACGTTACTCCTCACCACCATGAACACTAGAGTTGCAGGATTTGAGGCTTTTTCTGATATGTATGCTGCAGATCCTTCATTCGGGAGGATAATTCAGGAGGTAACTGATGGTCAACGACATGACTTTATTTTGCATAATTGTTATCTGTTTCGTGGATTACAGTTGAGCATTCTAGTGATATGTCTCATTATGTGGAGCGTTGTTATGTGTGTCAGCGGTCCAAAGGAGTTCTCATTAATTCGGGCATGTACACACCTTTACCTGTACCTGAGGCCCCTTGGTTTGATGTCAATATGGACTTTGGGTTGGGCTTACCCCGTACCAAACGGGCCTGGGATTCTATATTGGTTGTGGTTTACAGATTTTCCAAGATGGCCCATTTTGTAGCTTGCAGAAAAACAATGGATGTTGCCCGGATCACCCATATTTATTTCAAGGAGATTGTGCGTTTACATGGTGTTCCATGATCCATTACTTCAGATCGTGACACCAAGTTCATAAGTCATTTCTGGGGGAGTTTATTGGATAAACTAGGGACGAACTTGAATTTTAGCAGCGCCTACCACCCCCAGACGGATGGACAGACCGAGGTGGTGAACCGCAGTTTTGGAAACCTTTTGAGGATTTTGGCATGCACTAAACCGAAACAGTGGGATTTGGCGTTACTTCAGACAGAATTTGCCTATAACAGGTCGAAGAACAGAACCATAGGAATGAGCCCATTTGAGATTGTCTATGGCCAAAATCAAAGGAATGAGCCCATTTGAGATCTTGCAGAAGATAAATGATAATGCCTATAGACTGCGCCTCCCCAGTCATTTGAGGATTTTTTATGTCTTTAATGTAAAACACCTGAGTCATTGTTTTGCAAATTCCGATGATGCTATTGTGAACTCGAGTCAGATGATGCTGAGCTGTCAGATAGCACGTTGTTAGCACTAAGATATCTTCAATTAGCAGATCAACGCAAGGATGGCAGGAAATCATAAGCCATTTTTCTAATTTGGCAGTTTTGGGTGCGTTTTAGTATTTTGGCCATAATTTTGGCTACGAGTATCATAATCGCGCATACGACCCCAATTCAAAAAGATCTTTTTGACGCGCACGTTGTGGTCAAATAGCTATGCTCGTCGCACATCTTTTCGAGGCCAAAATCGACCACTTTCCCTTCCAAATCCACAAATTTAGTAGTTTTTCCCCTTTATAGTAATATTTCAATTATTGTTTAGAAAGTGAATATGAACCAAATTTGGGCAGGATTTCTGGCAGTTTATTTCTTTTATTACCTATTTTGTTTTAGCATGATTATTGGGGTTTTTCTATTTTTGGTAAAATTCTAATAATCACGAGTTTTTAGCTGTAAAGCCAGGCTTGTAGGTTGATTTTAGAGATACCTTGGATTTGAGTAATTTAATTGACATTAGAGTTATTTCTCTGTGTTTTCGGGCGAATCTCTTGTATCCTTTCTTGTGAATTGTTTGTTGAACTAGCCCGCAGGATAATCACTATTCTGCCCGACATCAGTTGGTATCAGGGCTTTAGCATCTTCTTGGGGTGAGATTTCATGAGTTTCTATGGCTGGTGGTCGTGGTCATCGCGGGCAGGTTTCGAAGGAGGAAGCCCCTCACCGTGATCGTAGCATTCAGGATGTGACGATTGAGGATTTATAGAGGCAAATTGCAGAGCTAACCTAGTGTCTAACGGCGCATGATTTCGGTAATCTGAGATGGAAGATCACGATTTTGATTCTAGTTTTGAAAACCCGTATCACAATCGTGCTCGATTTTGGGAGTGCTGTGGTAGGGAGGATCGTCATAGTGTTTTCTGGTACGTCACAGGCCGAAGGATTTGTGGATTGGTTGAATGAAGTAGAGCATATTTTTGAGTATAAGGAAGTTCTAGATCATGTCAGAGTGAAATTGATTGCCATCAAACTCAAAGGCAGAACATCTACGTGGTGGGAGCAATTGAAGTGATCACGCGACAGGCAGAGTCAGGCCAAGATCACTGATTGGGAAAAGATGAAGAAGAAGATGAAGGGTCACTTCCTTCCTTTCGGCTACACTCAAACTTTGCTTCAACGACTTCATTCGTTGAGGCAAGGCACGAGATCAGTTGATGATTACACGGAGAAGTTCTATCAATTGGTAGCCCGTAATGACTTATCTGAGACGAAAGAGTAGATGGTGGCACGATATTTGGGGGGATTACGACAACCCCTGCAGGATGTCCTCAGCCTTCACTCACTGTGGACCGTTTATGAAGCCTACCAGCGTGCACTTGTTGTGGAAAAAGAGCAGAACATGAGGCCTATGATCAGAAGTGATCAAGGCAGTCGGCCAGTTCGCCCTCAAGAATCCCGTCCTACCCAACAGCCACCGCAGAGTAACTCTACTATTTGATGTTTCAGATGTGGTGAACAGGGACATAAAGCGACTGAGTCCAGGAAGCTTGCTATTCAGAAGGGCAATAATCTTCTGATTGAGGAAGACGTGGTAGGCGAAACTGAGGAACTTGGAGAGCCTGTGTATGACGAGAATGAAAATGAAAATGTGTTGTATGGAGATAGCCATGAGACTATGGTCGTTCGTAAGAGTCTATTGACTCCCAAGGATGATTCAGGGGACGATTTGTTAAAAACCAATATTTTCCACACGACTTGCACAATTGCAGATAAAGTCTGCAAATTGACAGTGGCAGTTGTGAGAACGTCATGTCTGAAGAGGCTGTCCAGAAATTGCAGTTGATAACAGATCGTCATCCCAAGCTGTACAAATTATCATGGCTAAATAAAGGCAGTGAGGTAACAGTAGATAGGCGATGCCTAGTGTCTTTTTTTGATTAGCAGGAAATATTTTGATATTGCTTGGTGTGATGTTGTATCTATGGATGCTTGTCATGTATTGTTAGGAAGACCTTGGCAGTATGATCGCAGTGTTATTCATGATGGGCGAAAAAATACATATTCCCTTAGCATTAAAGGGAAGAAGATTGTGTTGGCACCTCGTTGGGAAGGAACCACTCCTACCCCGGTAGCCAATAATAATAACCTGCTTTCTAGGTCCAGGTTTTTAGTTGAGATTGATCGTGGAGATGTGGTCTATGCTTTGCTACCTTGTGGGAATAGTGCAGCCAATGTGAATTAAGATTTGCCAGCAGAGGTGCAGCAACTTCTTGCAGAGTTTTCTGATCTAATGCCAGAGGATCTTCCTCCTTGGTTGCCGCCTATGTTGGATATTCAGCATCAAATCGACCTTGTTTCGGGGTCCAATTTGCCTAATCGGCCGGCTTATCGCCTCAGTCCTAAGGAGTATGAAGAGTTGTAGCGACAGGTGGTAGAGTTATTGGAGAGGGGCTACATCCGTGAGAGTATGAGCCCATGTGCAGTACCTACTCTGCTAGTGCCAAAAAAAAGATGGCTCTTGGCATATGTGTGTTGATAGCAGGGCAATCAACAAGATTACAGTGAAATACAAGTTTCCAATTCCCCATCTGGATGATATGTTAGACCAGCTGTCCGGATCTAAGGTCTTCTAAAAAATTGACCTTAAAAACGGATACCACCAGATCAGAATAAGGCCTAGAGATGAGTGAAAGACAACGTTTAAGACGCATCATGGGTTGTATGAGTGGATGGTCATGCCTTTTGGCCTGTCCAATGCCCCCAGTACATTTATGAGATTCATGCATCAGGTTTTACGACCTTTCATTGGGAAATTCATTGTAGTTTACTTCAACGACATCCTCATTTATAGTCCGACCTGGGCGTCATTTTTATCACCTTCGTGCTGTTTTTGATAAGTTTAGGATGGAGCGTCTGTTCGTCTATCAGAAGAAGTGTTCTTTCTTCACTACTTCTGTTACTTTTCTTGATTTTGTTGTGTCTACTGATGGTGTTCATGCAGATCAGTTGAAAATAGATGCGATCTTGGTGTGGCCCAAACCAAAGAACTTACACGATGTCAGAAGTTTCCATGGATTGGCGTCCTTTTACCGTTAGTTCATTAGAAATTTCAGCACTCTGATTGCTCTTATAGCAGAGTGCCTCAAGGGACGTGATTTTCAGTGGTCCGAGGAGGCAGAGACTTCCGATTTTGAAAAGGTGTTTTAGGTAAACTGTGATGCATCTAGGGTTGGCATTGGTGGTGTTCTGAGTCAGGAAGGGCGCCTAATAGCTTTTTTCAGTGAGAAGATATCAGGATTAAAGAAGAATTATTCCACCTATGATCTGGAGTTTTATGCCATAGTTCAGTCCCAGAAGCATTGGCGTCAGTACCTAGTACAGAGGGAGTTCATTCTTGTTACTGATCATGAGGCCCTGAAGTACATCAATGGCCAACACAAGCTGAGTCAACGGCATGCCAAGTGGGTGGTGTACTTGCAGGAGTTCACGTTTGTGCTGAGGCACCAAGCAAGGAGTTTGAACCGTGTCGCAGATGCACTGAGCCATCGTACGTTACTCCTCACCACCATGAGCACTAGAGTTGTAGGATTTTAGGATTTTTCTGATATGTATGCTGCAGATCCTTCATTCGGGAGGATAATTCATGAGGTAACTGATGGTCAACGACATGACTTTATTTTGCATAATTGTTATGTGTTTCGTGGATTACAGTTGTGCATTCCAGATTGTTCACTAAGGCAGCAGATTATTCGTGAACTTCATAATGAGGGTCACTTTGGGCGAGATAAGACGTTGGCCTTGATCTCTTCTTCCTATAATTGGCCCAAATTGACCATTGATGTGTCTCATTATGTGGAGCGTTGTTATGTGTGTCAGCGGCCCAAAGGAGTTCTCATTAATGCAGACCTGTACACACCTTTACCTGTACCTGAGGCCCTTGGTTTGATGTTAGTATGGACTTTGTGTTGGGTTACCCCGTACCCAACGGGCCTGGGATTCTATATTGGTTGTGGTTGATAGGTTTTCCAAGATGGCCCAATTTGTAGCTTGCAGAAAAACAATGGATGCTGCTAATCGCCTATCTTTATTTCAAGGAGATTGTGCGTTTACATGGTGTTCCATGATCCATTACTTCAGGTCGTGACACCAAGTTTATAAGTCATTTCTGGCGGAGTTTATGGGAGAAAATGGGGACAAATTTGAATTTTAGCAGCGCCTACCACCCCTAGACTGATGGACAAACCGAGTTTGTGAACCGCAGTTTAGGGAACCTTTGAGAAGTTTGGCAGACACTAAACCAAAACAGTGGGATTTGGCGTTACCTATGGCAGAATTTTCCTATAATAGGTCGAAGAACAGAACCACAGGAATGAGCCCATTTGAGATTGTCTATGGCCAGAATCACAGGAATGAGCCCATTTGAGATCTTGCTAAAGATCAATGATAATGTCTATAAACTGCGCCTCCCCAGTCATTTGAGGACTTCTGATGTCTTTAATGTAAAACACCTGAGTCCTTGTTTTGCAGATTCCAATGATGCTATTGTCAACTCGAGGACGAGTTCTTTCCAACCCGGGGCGACTGATGTAGGAGGATCCGAGTCAGATGATTCTGAGCTGTCAGATAGCACGTTGTTAGCACTAAGATATCTTGAATTAGCAGATCAGCGCAAGGATGGCAGGAAATCATAAGTCCTTTTTCTAATTTGGCAGTTTTGGGTGCGTTTTAGTATTTTGGCCATAACTTTGACTACGAGTATAAGAATCACGCATACGACCCCAATTCGGAAAGCTATTTTCGACGTGCACGTTGTGGTAAAATATTTATGCTTGTTGCACATCTTTTTGAGGCCAAAATCCACCATTTTCCATTCCAAATCCACAAATTTAGTAGTTTTTTGCCCTTTATAGTAATATTTCAATTATTGTTTAGGAGGTGTTTTTGAACCCAATTTGAGCCAGATTTCTGGCAGTTTATTTCTTTTATTACGTATTTTGTTTTAGCATGATTATTGGGGTTTTGCTATTTTTGGTAAAATTCTAATAATCACAAGTTTTTAGCTATAAAGCCCGGCTTGTCGGTTGATTTTAGAGATACCTTGGATTTGAGTAATTTAATTGACATTAGAGTTATTTCTCTGTGTTTTTGGACGAATCTCTTGTATCCTTACTTGTGAATTTTCTGTTGAACTAGCTCGTAGGATAATCACTATTTTGCCCAACGTCACCATCCGATCCATTATTTCACATTTTCTATTCTACTATCTTGTTGACAATTGCACTTGTTCCGAGTGGTATCAAATGACTTGTTTTTCTAGTTGATAAGTCAACATATTCATTTGAAGGTTTCAGAGACGAAAGTTGAGTACATCGCTCCCAAAGAAGATGTTATTTTGTAGAATGAAGTTCCTATGGACTTTTACATACTAATGACTGGTGCCGTGGTAACAACCAATATTCATTTGTCAGATTCTCGTTGAGGAGTTTCTGGTCTAGAAAACCCTAAAACGTGTTTCTTTATGATACTGAGTTTTCATCTTTTATGCAGCATCTTATCGTGCTAAGAAATGGAGTAAAGCAGGCAAGTCTGGTCTTTAAGATCTTTTAAATAACCCATTACGACAGACAACTTTGTACAGCTGCATAGAAGCTAAAATTGGCTATTTCTTGTTTGCCTTAAGAGTTGAGTACATTCTTAGATGGACTGGCTGATGTTTACAGGTTGTAGGAAGGCAAGGACTGGGAATCTTTGTGGAGAGACTGAAGTACTGTGTTATACGCCACAACTGTTTATCGTTAGCACCAAATATTTGGAAACAAAGGACATGCTAGCTCATCGTAGGACGGACCTCCCAGTTAGTCTGAGATTTGCAGCAATTAAAAGAGATGATCTTTAGTTGCATCAGTTACTTAGATGCGGTTTGGATCCGAATGAAGCACACAACAACAAATGGACGCCCTTGGTACATGAATGGCCTTTGTTATTGAGTAGATACTACCCCATGCTCGATTTTTGAATTAGGCTTAGTTTATTTATGTTTCACTTCAATATTTTTTTCTTTGTAAGCAGCATATAACAAGTTCTAAAGGAAGTGAAAATTGTGTCCTGTTGCTACTGGATTATGGTGCAGACCCTAATAGCAGAGGTACGTTCTAGTCTTGAATAATACCCTGAAGTAGTTGCTTTGAAAAGCTTTTCTTCTCTTGTTTTCAGTTGCTATTTTGATGTGGCAAATATTTTACATCCTATTCATGGTGAATTTTTTTATTACCAGTTTGTTTAGGTCTTGTAACTATATCCATTAGTTTTACCCATCGATCAACTTTTTGATTCTGCTCAGTTCTGGTTTATTTGTGAGACATTTTTCTATCTACGTGTTGACCTTTTTAGTACCTCCTTGTACTTCTTATCCAATGAAATGTTGCAGGTCTACAATACATATATATAGTTTTCAGGGAGACCCCTTATATCGAAAATTCTACGCTGCCTGGTAGTCCATGCCTAGATGGTACCAGGCACGTGGCTACCTTGACAAAAATAAAACACATTTTAATTTGTAAAGAAAGGGATCTAAAACTCGAGACTGTCTGCAGGGCAAAACCCTTAGGGCTCAAAATTAAGATCTGATCCGCCGTTGCCTGGTGTTGTCGTCCTCCTCCACCTCCGATTGACGAAGTATCTGTATGTGAAGATGGAGTAGGGTTCGCTCAACTCTTCATCAACCAGGCGCATGTGAAGATGGAGTAGTGATGTTGGGACAACAATAGGGAGTTGGGACAAGTTCATGTTTTCAGCACACTTTAAAGTAGCTAAAAATTCTACATTTCATAAGTTTCTTATTGCAAAATGAAGTGATTGCGTGTTGCAACTGTTAAGAGCGTAAAAAAGTTGTGTTTGTTCTGGGAGTATTGCAGTTCAAAAATTTGTTTCTAAAGTGTAGAACTGACCAAACTCCTTGTTGTTAGAAATACTTGAAGAATAAGGAGCATCATGTCTAGCTGCATTTGAGACAATCTGACAAATAAATAAAAAATAATTGGTTTGTTTTCTGTTGATAATTCTTAAGCAAGATACCTGAATGAGATCCAGTTACATTGTATATCATCGAATCCGATGAATTTCTACTGATCAATTGTGTTATTGTATCCCAGGTCGTGTAGAACATTGGCCAAATTATGTCAAAGGATTCTAATTTTCCTGATGATCTGTTGGTCCTTTCTTGTGTAGAAGGTTATGAAACCGATGTGCCTCTCCTAGAAAAGGGTAATTGTTCCTACTTGCTATTTATTTCATTATCACATCGAGCATGCTGTTGGACTTGCTATGAGCTTGTAGCTTGACTTACTCATACAAGAGCAGCAGTTTACAGTTCAGAGCTTCTGCTGAACGGGATAGTCATTCAGAAGCTTCAGTACAAAAGGTAAGTACTAGTAAAACTAAACCATTCCTAATGTAAAGGTTTCTATTTACATCAATAAGGGGGTGTAGATGTCACTGCTAGATATGTCATACAACCTACAAGGTGGGTCAGATAATACTATCATATCTCTGTAGTCTCTTGAATTTACCTTTCTCAATATCTGGGGAAGTCATTAATTAGATTGAGGTTATAAAATAACCAAGTTTATTGGATAGTAAATCCTCTCCCCGGTGTCTTCTATATAAATTGCAGACGTTATCCAGTTTGAGTCTTAGGTGATTAGCATTACTAAACTCCTTTCTCTTTCATTGGGCAGAAATCGTCTCTTCGCAGATCATGTTAAAAAGAGGAAGAGGATCAGCTCTACTACAATGGCGAGAAGAGATGGCATCCAGTTTCGTCCTGTAAGCAAATGTAAGTAATATTCAATTTTGTCGCCATTCAGATTCCGCCTTGTCATATATCTCTGTGTTATCACCAATTTTGTCATAGGAGGGAAGGTTTCTTTTTGTATCATGTAAGCATTGTGAAATTGTCAGCTTCCATCACATCTTTGTAATTAGAATTTTTGATTTTCAATATCTAGCTATTGAAGTTTGTCTTCTGTGAATCTATTAGGACGATATTGGTACATTGTTTCAAATGGCAGAAATATGAACAAGATGAGAAGCCCCACTACACCAAATTGGCACTTTTGTAACAACTCTCAAAACAGTATCACTTTTGAGATGTTACAATCCACCAAACAATTTCAAGTCAAAACTAAATTTAGTAAAAAAAAAATGAAAAACAGTAACACAAAAAAAATGATACAATAAGTTGGATCATCATGAATAGTATCACTTTTATAACCATACTCTTCATAGTGATACAATTATTGTATCATTTTGTTTGTGAAAATGTATAAAATTGTTAGGTGGATTGTTACACTTCAAAAGTGATACTGTTTTGGAGTTGTTACAAAAATGTCAATTTGGTGTTGTGCCAATGTAGCAAGAACGTTGCATCTCTCTTTTGGGAAACAGTAGTGATGTTCAATATATAACTATTTGCACTGCTTCTGCATAAGCATTTAAATTTTAGTGAAATAAAGTAATTCATCGATTTACACCTGGATTTTGATGATTTCAAGTGGTCAGCCTTATTTTCGGTTTAAGCAGGATCAGAGCAGGATCAGCTAATATTCATGCATGTTCCACTTGTCTTTTGTTTCACTTTGTGTCCTAACTTACATCCTTTTGCAAAAATTTCCCTCAGACTTTATCAGATTTGCAGTTTTCCACTCTCTACATCTCCCACTATACTATCCTCTTCATTTCTTTGATCTTTTTTACCATTCCATCATCTTTTGCCTTGGATTCCCACTTCTCCCTTTGTCTTCCTACTTTTACTTTACCACCCAGAGGGATTGAGGACAGAGAAGACTATAGTCCCGAAAATCATGACTAGAAATCCTAAGATTGTAATGTCAGATTCGTTGCTGCTGTTGTGGGTATTGTTGAGAAAGGTTGTTGTTCATTGTTGTCCACATCTTGTGACAAGTCTTTGAAAAATTGAAGTGAATTTGTTATTGTAACAGTTGACACACCTTTGGCTTGCATGTGTATTGCTCTGCAAAAGCTTTTACTTCTTGTTTCTGTGATACTAAATAAAGTGATTTTACTTTTGTTGTTTTCACTGTTGGATAATCGAATTTTGAGGCATAAAGTCCCCAACTTTGAACCAGATTGTGTGAGAACATTTCCATGGGACAAATGCTAAACCACAAATGAAAGACTTTCATCGAAGAAAACTTCTAAACAATAAAGATCTACCATCAACATCCCAACAAACTCCCAGAGTTTTGTTACCCACACAAATCATTGTGATCATGTCAATTTTCATTCAAAAGTTACCGTTGGTTATCTCTAACTAAAGTAAAACATCTTAATTCAACTCCATCTAAACATGAAAATATATCATGTTAAGTTCATGAATTGATTAAAAAGTTCGGCAGTAATTAACATATTCAGGTGTTAATTAACCGACACCGCTATTAAAATCTTATATAGTTTGAAGACCTGCAAGCTCCATTGGAGAAAAAATAAACCCTACTGACACTACAAGAAAACTGTATTTTAGCGACGGTCGCCAAAGGTATACAGCGACGGTTACAAAACCGCCGCTAATAAAGGCGTCATTAGGTCATTCAGCGACGGTTTTAAGCAACCGCTGGCATAACCGTCGCTAAATACTATATAGCGACGGTTTAATGTAGCGACGTTTATAACCGCGCTAAATTGTATTTAGCGACGGTTTATAACCGTCGACAAAATTCAATGAACAATCCAACTTTTTGCCTTTTAGCGACGATTTGCAACCGCCGCTAAATTCCCTTTGATAATTCAAATTTTTTTACCATATAAAAATCACATTTTTCAACCTATAGTGTTTTCTTTTCATTGGGTGCAGATAATTTATCCAACATATGCACTACAACTTTTAGACTCAAATAAAAAATCAAATATAAACAACGACACTAAACTAAACTCATATGATATCATCATCATACATTAAGAGGAACTTTAATTTCATTTCAAAATCAATATTATACATTGTCTAGAAGAAAATTACAAATTAAAATTGTTACAAATTGTCAATGGACATAATCAAATTTTCAAAAAAACAATATTACAATCACAACAAAGCCAGCACGATCTCACTATGTTTCTGTTCCACCTTCCCCGTCTTTGAGGTGCTCTTTAAGTGTACGAACTTTGATTTCCCATTATTCACCATCCCATGCTGGATCCATTTCTGGCAAATTGTAGTCCTCAGGTCTCAATGACAACTCGAAATCTGGGAGGTCAGGCAATGAATTGAGAGCCCTGCAGAAAACCATGCAATTGAGAGTCCAGTTACTTGTCAAATTTGGTCGACAATATGAAATATCCATGCATTTTCAAGTAGGAGAAAACAAAGTCTGCTTACTTCTCTTGCTCTAACAGGTAACCATACTTCTGAGATTTCTTCGATGCAATGTCTGGAATTTTGTGATACAAGTGCTTCATAACACCCCAAATCCCTGTTTGAGGGTAGATATCACGAGGACACGAAAATATGAGCTCACACCTAGTTACTTTCTAATAATAACTAGTGTCACCATCTGTAACCCATTTAGCCCCAGCCCTGGTGGATCTATAGGTCAGATATATGGCAAGGGTTTCAGCGTGCAGAATAATTTTCTAATATACTGATCATCACAGAATCAAAAAGAAAAATAGCATACCTCAGATACCATCCTATCACGAGCAACTAAATCATAAGAAAAAGGGCGCAATCTATCATATGATATCCTTGGTCTACCATTCCTTTCATTGCTATGCCATCCTAATGAAGAATGCCTGGAAGTATAAGCTTCTGGAACCGACTGCAGACCATTCTCAGAAGACGTCACATGTCCCACGCGTGGGTAGCTTGATATGGTCCTATAGCTGGGTGTTGCTCTTTGAGCATAGCTGCTGCGACCTCCCCTAGCAAAATGAGGGGCAGGACCATGAAAAGTTTGCACAGGAGCAATGGAGTTTCTGCTGGAATTGTGGTTGTGACTGTGTCCATTAAACTCCGCAGACCCACTGGCACTACTGCACCCTACAAAGAATTGTCCCGGCCCTCGACTTAGACCACTGGTATCTGTAATTTCCGACAAATTATCTTGTTAATAACACAAAAATGGAATTAAGTGATCAATATTAATAATGTCTTATACTAACCTGAAGGCAGAATTCTCCCTTTAGCAGGAGGAGATATAATAGGATGGTTCCAGTCACCGCTTGTAGCACCGGTAAGATCAAGTGCACCAGGATGGGTAATTGGATGACTTGTTGCAGGGAGATGACCATATGGATAGTTTGATAGATGGGTCCTAGCAAGATTAATTTCTAAATCAAGTGCAGATCGACTTCTCACATTCCTTTGACAGGCTTCTGCAATGGAGAGATTGTTGTCTCTGTAATTGGAGGTCATACACATTGGGTCCCAAGGACTTTTCTGAGCACCTCTAGTCAGCTTCTCCGGGTGCAATTCAGAAGATAAGGAGAAACCAGAAGAACTCCCACCATCATAGTAGCTGCTGGTGCTGCCTCTGTCATAGAGAACGGAAGTTACTGGGCTTTTTCTTTTGCATGCTCCTCTTCCATTGGCCATAACAGAATTATCAATACCACCTTCCACTCCATGAGTTTGACCAGCAACTGAGGGATGCATAAAAGGATCATAAAAAGGGACTGGAGCAGCAACTTGATGATGCCGTGGATCCATTATGATACTTGAAGAAGAATAGTCAGTGGGCCTTGGTGCCAAATTCCAATGAGGAGCGGAATTCACTGCCCCGGTGGACACATTATCCGTGGGCAAGGCAAAAAAACCATTTTCTACAGTAGTAGCAGTACCTGTGGTATATATTTGAGATTAGATCTTTACCTTTTCTGTTTCTCTCATTCTTCCTTTTTGCCACAAATAAAAATTAAAAACAAGTGGAAGTAAAATAATAATGAATCTACAGAGAGAGAGAATCACACAGAAAGTCAGCTATCCTCTCTTCAGCTGTTCCACGAGTTAGCGTTTTGATTGCTACGAGTTGCCCATCGTGCAAGCATCCCTTGTAACAGGAGGGAAGCTTGGAGGCAAGCACTTGATCGGTCTACCTTTCAATAAACTGAAGAATCTACTCCAGTTAGACTTAGCTCTATGATTAGGTTGAGCTTCAGAATCTGAAATGCTTGTCTTGGAATTATCCGTTTCGGAGTCTAAGCTCCTTGTGCAGTCCTCTAGAATTCCTCTAGGGGACAACTCATCTGATACTATTTCTTTCTCCATTTCGGTAGTACTCAAAACTAATAATTGGAGGAGTTTTAGTATGAGTTCAACAACGAAGACCTGATATATTATTAGCTTTCAAAAAACAAACTATTCTGAAATATATAAAACTCAAGTAACTGGCATATATAAAATCTAAAATCTAAAATCTAAAATCTAAAATCTAAAACAGAGTCCTACGAACGTAGTACGTACCTTTTATTGACCAGATCTTAACCGTGTTATCCATGCCTCAACTTGCAATGAGATGCATGTTGGACGAATGGAAATCCTATAGCAAACAGACATCCATGGTGAGCCGTAGAAGAAAAAGAGGGAGAGAGATTAAAATAAGAGGATAGAAACTTTGTATACCACACTTACAACTTCACTGCGATGGGGGGCAAATATCAAAACGCATACACCAGTATGAACATTCCATAATCGGACAGATTCATCTTGTGATATTCAATTGAAAATTCAGACATATTCAACTTCAAAAAATAGTGCAACTGTTGTGAAAGAATATATAGTATCTTACTTTGCTCGCGGATAGCACAAGAGAAAGGCTTCAGTGCTTGTGTCCTGATTTCATTTATGGCCTTCCCATGGCCAACAAAGCTCTGCATACACATGAGCAACGTTAACATATATTTGTAATATATGTTTTAATGTGCGTGTGATAAGTTAGTAAACCATAACGATTCTATGAGTTTAAAATGCTATGATCTATATAAAATTTTGGATGATTGCATAAACATAGAGTCAGTTAGCAAGAAATTATTAAATTAATACCAATCGATCATTTTGCATCAGAAGCATTTATAGCCTTGTACAATTGTATCTATCTCTTTTATTAAGATATATTACTTTGTACAATATTTATTTGAGTCAATGTGTTAGGATTTACATTCATTTTTGCCTTATATCAATTCAACATGCATGTTTAAGCAAAATATCTTATTATCATGTGCATCAACTTTTGAATCACAGTAATAACCAAGAAGAGTAATAACCAAGAAGAAATACTGACACCATGCCAATGGGCAATGGCCATTGTTGTTATAACGTTCTCATGCCCAGAATGCACATTCGATGATGCAAAGGAGGGCGTGATGAAAATGATACCAGCTGCTAGTCTAGAAAGATGATTTAAGACAAGTTTCTTTCAATATGTTGGTGATAATTGTTTTCCTCCAAGGTTTAGCTTTTAGTGAGTGGTAAACCTGTTCAAGTAGCTAGTCTCTCCGAGGTGTACCTAATCGGTTGGATAACTGGACTCGCGATGACTAGTGGCCGGATCAATGATTTATAGGGGATAAGAAATTAACAAGCTCCATCTAGCCTATCATATATACACTTTCAACTTTGTAGGATACAATAAGGGAATCATAACATTTTGTGCAGCAAAGTAAACTATAAACGAACCCACTCTTCCTCTTTATTTTGTTTCTATTAATTGTATTTATAGAAAATTTCCCTTTGCTTTTAACATTAATTATTAGAAAACAAATGCCAAGATGAGATCAAATCACGAAGAAATGATTGCATCTGTATAACATAAAATATATACCTAGCACTTTTCCCTGTGGCCACATCAATAACCCTAATCACACCTTTGAGTCCAGCGGCAACCAATAATGGACCTCCATCAACATTGCATGCCCAACTCACAGTGTAGAACGTCTCTTCCTTCTGAGCATCGGGATATATGCCCAAAACATTCTTTAGATCACAAAAAACTTGCATTTCCACACACAAATAAGTCCAAGTAAATAAGAACAACGTTGACATGAAATTAAGTTCAATATTCTTACATCCTCATCCACATATTTCTGTAGAAGCGAAATTCTACCACATTCCCAGACCCTGAAAAAAAACCAAATTTAAGTGAATCAGAAACCCTAGAGACGGATGACGAAGAATAAACCCTAAAACAAAAAAAAAGGGGGAGAGAGCAGAGTAGTAGATACATAGGTTTTGAGGAGAGCTATATCGTCTTCATCAAAAGGGCGAGGTTTCTTCTCGTTGTTGATATCGATATCTTCAGGTTCAGGCACCATGATTCAGATGGGGGATGGGGAAGAAGAAGAAATTGAAGGGAAGAAGAAGAAATCGAAGGGTTTGCGAAGAACATACCTTTGATTTTGATTTCACAGGCAGCAGCAGCAGATCAGTCGATCATACACTCGTCTATCTCCCTCAATCTCTCTTTGCATCGATCTCCGTCGATCGTCCCTCTCTAAGTCTCTGGCTCTGTGAGTCGATCGACTGATCTTCTTCTCTTCAGTTCTTCTCTTTCTCTTCCTCTGTTCTGTACATTCTCTTTTTTTCTTTCTTAGGTTAGATCGACCAAAGGAAAGAATAAACCCCAACTGAGATCCTATTTGCACCCAACTTGCGAGATTTCACATTAAGCTTTAAAAATTGATGTTTTATTTATAACGATGGCTACAACCGTCGCAATTAATTATAACCGTCATTAAATAATATTATTCTACGACGGTTATTCAACCGTCGTTGAATATGGTATTTAGCAGCAGATTTTTCAAACCGTCGCTAGATAACCGCCTCTAAATTCTCAATTTCTTGTAGTGTGAGTTGATAGATGCCAATTATTCATTGTTATGATTGAAAAGCCTGGACAATCAGCTAAGCTGCTCCATTTCACTACAACCTCCAACCTTAGAAGCCTTTCTTTGTTCAATCTAGCTAGTTAATGGGCACTCCATCTCTGTCATACTAACTGGTAGTCTGGCACCCTTATCCTACATGCTCTACAACACCTAATTTGTTCTCTGCTATAAATATATAATATGCTTGAGCATCTCCAAGTAAGAACTAGAGCCTTAAAAATGTCTCCAAGGCAAAAACACAAGTTCAAAACCTTATCTATTTCCGTTGCTAGAACATATTGGGGTTGGTCTCATTTTTCTTACTCGTACGAGTCCTAATGCATACTGTAATTACACTCCTCCATAATTTTCTCTATTGATAGTACTAGCTAGTCAGTTGTTTTGGGGGCATTCTCAAAATAGGACTCATTGCCTTGCTACTCCTGTTGATTTGTTGGTAGCACTTATTAGTTAGACCAAGCATATGAAAATAAAAAATGAATGAAAGAAATAAAAACCGCTGCACCTTCGAGTACACGCGGAGTGGTGCAATTAGAATATATAAAACCTAGCTACATACATACATCGGGGGATTATAACATCCAAACAGAACATGGTTACAACTTACAAGGAAAGAAGATTGAGAAGGGAAGCAATATTAGTTTACAATTCCTACCACAATACAGTACTGAAAATCTGCTCACACCATCCTACTTGGAATTCAAAATATATTACAACTCTATAAACAAGTTGTTGCATCAGATGTCCATTGTGGTTTTCTTCTTATCTTCTTCTTTGTTGCATGCATGGAGCCTACCATGGAGTACGACCCCTGCGGGGATTTTAACTTGAGTTTTCTCTAACTCAAATTCTCTCCTGGGAAGCTTGACAGAAATACCAAATCTACAGAACCAAAGTTGTCCTTGCAGCCAAGAACATAACCCCGAGTTGTATTCACTTATCAAACAACAGAAGTTTAGTTTCAACCCTGTTTTCAGAAGGAAATGTTGATTGCCAAACAAAAGAAACCTCATTTTACATGAAATCAACTTGATCACAAAATCCCCCCCAAAGATGGGAATATATACAAGATAATGTTCAACTAAGTTCCCCAACATAGAAAATGCTACTTGGAGACGCAACATTTGTAACTCAAGGAGTCCAGCCCACAGGGTCTACTACAACATCAATATGTTTGCATGATGACAGTGGTTGAGAAGTTTTTCCATGGCCTCCCCAAGTAAGATTTGGCTGTTACAGTACCCAATGGCGCGATGACACAATCTTGAATCGAAATCCCAGTGTTCTGATTGGGGTCCTTCTTTCCCTGGGCAGTGATTGTGATAAATTGGTTGGGCATTGGTTGTCTGGGTTGGATATTACACTTCTGGAAAATAGAAGCTGCATTTACACTTAAGGTTTTCTTGCGTTTATTTCACTCTAAGATGGGAGGTGATTGCGTGGAGGATGACGGCGGAGGTGGAGGAGGCGGATCTGATCTTCACGCGTTTTGAGCCCTAAGGTTTCCTTGCGTTTCTTTCACTCTATTTTTACACTTAATTCACTCTGTTTTTTTTTTTTTTTTTTTGCTTTTGATGAGGTTGCCACCTCATCACCAGGCACGTGCCTGGTACCATCCAGGCATGTGCCTGGTACCATCCAGGCATGGACCACCAGGCAGCGTAGAACTGCTATTCTTATATTACCTTTTGTGTTCTTATGTCAGGTCCCAATTACTACATCAAATTGACATTTTTGTAACAACTCTCAAAACAATAACACTTTTAAGCTACAACAGTCAACCAAACAATTTCAAGTCAAAACTAAATTTAGTCAAAAAAATGAAAAACAGTTACAAAAAAAAGTGTTAAAATAAATTGGATCACCATCAATAGTATCAATTGTACCACCATACTCATCATTGTGATACAATTATTATATCATTTTGTTTGTGAAAATGTGTAAAATTGTTTAGTGAACTGTTAGAGCTCAAAATTACTACTGTTTTGAGGGTTGTTACAAAATTCAATTTGGTGTAGTGCATGAATATATGATTAGTATGAGTGCGGCTTTGGAATGCATCAATAATGCTCAATGAGTTTTGACTTTCCTTGAATGACATTACTACTTGCTAGTGGCAACACATTCAACATGTCCATTAGATCCAAAATGGATTCCATTCAAGTCCAATTGGAGGGTGAGTTTGAAATAATGGGTGGAAATTTCAACCCATTATTTCATTTTGCTAAATCTTTACACGTTTCTCAGCTAGATTGTGCGTGACTGCAAGAAAAATCAATTTGCTAGGATAGTGAGTATTTTCCAGTATTGGGTCCACAAAATGGGTTGGAGAATGATTTTTTGTGTCACTTCATTTTCCATTTTTTGTGTCACTTCATTTTCCCACTTCTAATTGTGTGATACTAATTATCACTTCTAACTGTTGGCCTTATTGTGTGATACTAATTGTCCTTAATGCCACTCTTTCAAATCAAGACCATTAAAATTTTGATGATAAGTAGAAGAGATTGTTATGATTGAACTGATTGGTGAACTTTAGTATGTTTGTAGCACTAGATTCAATAAAATCTGGGTCTTGCCCTTGGAGGTGATGTCCATATAACAACACCCTTATTATCAATCCATTTGATGGTAAGTTCTTTATTTCTCCAGAGTGAAATGAATGTTGCTTTGATGGGTATTCTTCGAGTCCGGAACCTATGTTGCCCGCCATATGTCTCTTCTCAACCTTCAGTGAATGTTCATCGAATTTCAAAAAATGACTGTTTTGTTATTGTTGCAAGTGATGGTCTCTTCAATTCCGTCAGCAAAAATGAAGCTGTAAAGCTTGTGCATTCATATCTTGAGCAACCCTTTTAAGGATCCGGCAAAGTTTCTTCTGGAGCAGTTTGTATTGCAGCTGACAATGCAGGTAAAATCACAAGAATCTTGCAATGCTTAGCCCCTCTATTTTTGTATACGTGTGAGGCAACTTTGTGTAATATACTAAGTTTCTGTAGTACGAGAGTCTCTTATATTATGAGCACACTTCGCTTGCATAAAACTAATAATGAACAAATAAATCATGTTTCCCTTTCTGTATATAAGTCCACTATCTTCCCTTCGACGAGACTAAGTTCGGCCATATAGGTGACTATTATAGGCTTATTCATTGGCAGTCACTATCTTTAGGAAGATATATACCAAATAACTAGATGAAAGTTTCTCAATTGATTTAAAACTTTTAAGGTATGCCAGGAGCAAATCCCACAACTTCTATGCCCCGGTAGTTGGTAGAATACTGGAATTTTATGGTTTGTGTGCAAAGATTTGGGTTTACATCTTCCAGCACAACTGCGTTCGTGTATCTCTCAAGTCATCTGTAATCTAAGATACTAAGATCACTTTTGGGGGTTATAACACCGAAATCACTTTGTTTATGAAGATAGCTTGAAGCAATTTCAACATTTTCTACCATTGTGTTTTATTCGCTTATATGGCAACATATAGTCAAGTGACAAGTGTGTTACATCCTTTTAGGCTACTGTGCCCGTGCATATACTTTTACCTGATAAACTAGTACTCCAGAAATATTTTGTCCAAACACAAAAATGGCGGAAGAAAGAAATATATTTTACATTCTGCTTCCATTATTAGCCAAATAACATTTGTAGTTTCCTTTTACATCTTTATCTTATCCTTAGAAAAGTAAATTTTCATGACACTTATTACTTCCTAATGTCGAATACAAGCCTTTTTGGCAACTACAATGTAAGGTCGTAGCAACTACGGTTCCTTCCGCCACGATCCAAGCAGTTCTAATGGTAGTGGTGTACATTAGATACTCGTCATTTTGATAAGCTTGGTGATCATGATGGTGATGATGATGAATGATTCAAGGAGGTTGTGGGTATGAATAGATGTTGATGAGTTAAAGAGCTTAGTTTTACCATATTAGACACCGTTTTTGTTTGGATGTTTACATGATGTCACTTGATATCATTCTTAGACTTGTTTGAGGATGATATATATTGTATTCGGTTATGTGACTTTGCATATGCAATGAAAAAATGCAATATTTTGTGATGAATGGAAATCCGACTATTTTAATTTTAGAATGTACATGACACAAAAAATTTAGGTGGTCCCATTTAAGAATATATGGTAGTAGCCAACTACAATAAATGAGTGAACAAACAAATTGCCACAAATATAATAAAAGTGTGAAGAAAAATTCGTCATAAATAGATATTTTTAATGTATGAAATCACTATTGATGATACACCAAACCATCCTCTGATCAACATCGTACACGTGTCATGATAACCTCGTCAATAGAATGAAGCAGGCCCGATTGCATGCTCAATCCAACGAGTCCTACACAGCAGCAAGCCCATCACTGGAAGAATCCAAACAGTCAGGTCCAAGTTGCAATGGGCCAGTAAGCCCACGCGTCACATGGTCAAGCCCAATACTTGTAAGACATCTAAGGCAAGTATTTGAGAGATATACCCAAGACAGGCAGGCCAGCAACACATTGGATCCGACTATGAAACATATATTAGATTATAAGTCGGGCAAAGAAACTTCATTTCATGGACAACACTCAGAAAAGGAAACCTCTCCTGCAAATCTAAGAACACGAGTCTTGTCGGGAATTTATCCCAATGGACAACTCCCAATTATGAAATGATCTCCACAATAAGATCATTTTCCCTAAACTACGCCACCAAAGGCCTAGTCGAACAAAGACTCCTTCATAATAAAAGGGAGATAAGGTTGATGAACAAGAGATACGCAATACAACCTAGTTTACAGATTTAAGCCTCTCCTAACACTACAAGAAAAATGTTCTTTAATAGCGTTACAAAAACGCTATGGTAGGATACCATAGCGTTTTAGAAAACGCTGTGTCTGCCGGAGCTATAATAGATACATGGTCTATTATAGCGTTTTAAAAATGCTATTGAAAGTTGACTATTTATAGCATTTTAAAAACGCTATTGTAAGTCTATTATAGCGTTTTTAAAATGCTATTGTAAGTTAACTATTATAGCATTTCAGAAACGCTATAGTAACATTATTTATAGCGTTTTTGAAAAGCTATAGTAAGTCTATTATAGCGTTTTAAAAACGCTATTGTAAGTTGACTATTTATAGTATTTATAGCGTTTCTGAAACGCTATAGTAAGTTTATTATAGCGTTTTAAAAACGCTATTGTAAGTTGACTTTTTTTTTTTTTTTTGCTATCAAATGACTTTTTATAACATCTTATAAGTTTTATTTCTAGAAAATAAAAATCTAAATGTGCCAAACTTAAACATTTCAATGAAAGGAGGCAAAGTAATGAAATTAATTAATATAACATGAAAACATTACTGACAAAGTAATCGTAGCTTGTCCAAAGCATCACTTGCATTACTGAAGTACAATGTTCATCAAATGTTAGACATGAAAACACAACAATGTTGGTAGCCATCCAAGAGTTCTGTAATATTTGGCCAATGACAAATATAACATGATAAACAAATGCAAACGAGAAGTATAAGTAGCCTCTATTCTGATTCAGCTATTGTAAGTAAGGCGTGAAACCCGAATCTCCTGTTTATCTTTCTTCTAGGTTAATAAACTGATCGCTAGTGGATGCTTTTGTTTGTTTCTCTGTGTTAAGTCTTGTTGATATCTTTACCGGAGTTTCCAGGTTTCTGAGAAGAAACAGAACCAGCAGTTTCCTTGTGTGCATTGACAAGGACCTGAAATTCTTGATTTGAGGCCAATAACTAATTATAGGGATCAGGGACCAGCATGTAGTATTTCCCCATCTGACATTAACTGTAAACAAAATAAACATGATCAAAATGCTTGTTTGGAGTAATAGTTTGCCTCATGATCATGTCGGAGATGACTGTACAAGATGGTCATTCTAACTTGGAAACTGGAAATGGAAACCTTTTCAGTGGTATGGAACCTCCATTTGTAGATGTAGTCTTTCGAATGTACATCACATGGAACATCAACCAAGCTTTTGTTCTCATTGCATGTAAACCCATTTGAAGAAACTGGCACTTGCAGATCTGACAGATCCAACTTCACCTTCCCACTGATCCTCTTGCATGCATTTCCCCCCAACATTACATCATAGCTTACCATGGAATCAAGCCACAGACACTCAGGTTGCCCCACCATCTCCTTGTATGCAGAATTGGCCAGTCTCACTCTATTACTCGAGTCTGAAACCACAACTGGTAGAGCCTCAGCCTCTATCGCTGCTTCAACCTCATGAGACTTCTTGGAAGCACAAGTACCAGGAATTGGGTTGGGTTTCACTTGTATGCATTCAAGTATGATGCTTGAACCAACATGTCTCACAGGTTGAGGAGTTATGACATTTGCAGGTCCAGAATCAGAGACAACATCTGCTGCTTGCAGAGTCTACAACAGACCCTTATCTTGTGGAACATCAGCCTTCATGGTCAAATCCATGACCTCCTCAAGGTGAGTAACAAGCATTCATGCCAGGAAGTTCAGATACTAATCTGGGTACTTCTAGCGATGAAGAAGAAGGGTAAGGTAGAAAAGAAAGGGTGACCAAATTGACAGACTTCTCCAAGCTTGCTCCAAGCCCTCCTGAACTTGGGTGTGGAAACGGAGGAGGGAACCCATGACCAAAACTCTGCAGAGAAAGACCAAGTTGTGTGTTCTTGGCAAGACCCATGACCAGGCCTGTTTCCTAGATCAATAGGAACCAATTTGATCTTGTCCTGCAACCCCTGCTCCCAACAAATAAGAATTACTCAGAAATGAACTTTAATACGGAGGGTTTGAAGCTCCTTAATGAATAATTAACATAATATACTTGAAACTACAAAAATTGCTTGAACTCTTGAAGTGCAAAAAGAAATGGAAATGAACTCTTGAAGTATTTAATAAGTATACAATATGTGGATTTCATGACATGTTCAAATAACTCAAATTTTGAAAGACCAACATCTCAATACTATCCCTTGAAGCATCTCCACAGGATAAAGCTCAAATAAACAAACAAAACAAAAAATCACCATCTGATGTCTTCTGTGAATCTGAAATTACTGAAATAATACTGAAATTACTATAAACTCAATTTCTTTATCTTCAATCCGACAACAGTAGATGGAAAAAGGTTAAAGAAAATATCACTTGGGATTTGCACAGGAAGAAATTATCTATCAGCTTTACAAAATACTAGTTTCGATTTCTGAGTACCGAGAGCTATATCGATTCTAAATTTGTTCTGATGGGTTTATCATTATAAAGGAACTCAGACTGACAGGGGTTTCTCATGGCTTATTCCTGTTCAATTAGGAAACAATTTATTCAAGTTCAAGTGTTCAACAATATATCAGACAACAATATATCTTTATCTTCCTTTTCAACTCACATACAAAGATTATTATGTGCATGTAAACTAACAATGGTTATAAACTTTACAGAAACCACACACAAAGGAAGAAAAAACGAACTGGAAACACACACAAAATGGCAATGAAAAAGTAACCATGAACGTGAATTAAGCAGTTTCGGAAGTGTTTTAAACAATAACAATAATTAATCAATAACCACTGACAAAAATCAGATGAAGTTGAGCGTATATACCTGAGCATTGTAACTTTGAAGGCCCACAATAGGAGAAACTATGCACTACAACACAAATAGCTCAGTAATGCAAAACAGCAACATATCAGCAATGCAAAACAACAACATATCAGCCTCAGCAATGCAAAATAGCAGCGTCACCACAGCCTCACCAATGCAACATCACCACAGCCTCACCAATGCAAAATAGCAGCAGCACCGCACCTCAGCAATTCAGCAAACACAGCAGCAACTAGCCATTTTGAAATGACACAATCAAATAACAACTCGAATATTTGTATCTTAACATTGACGTCGAACTATTAGAAGTCACATTATACTTGATTTTAGTAAAATTATGTCATAGATTGATAATACAAACCTAAATATATAAAAACCAATTGAACTTCTAGTAGATTGAGGACATTGGTTAAATAAAGTTCCAACTTTTAATATAAGAATGGTTGAAAATTGAAGATTGTATCAGAATTTATGAAAGCTAAATAGCTCAAGAAGAAACCGTGTTGAACAACTCCTATATAATTGTTAAATTGAAAAAACTGATGAAAAGTGTTCCATATAAAGGAAGAGGCAAAAAAAATTAAAAAAATACAGATAAATTAACATTAGTTTCTTTCAACGTAAAAAAATAAATCATATAAAATCAAAATTATCACCTGACTGTAAGTAAATCTGGTCAAGGTTTGGCATCCCAGAAGTTGCAAATTGTCTTGTTTTCCATTGTCCAAAACTCAACAACAATGTTTAGTAGACTCACAACAAAACATGCCCTTTAAAACACAACATAAAAAAACATAGTTAAGATAACAAATAACCTATTTGGAAGATATGAAAGTAGTTACCATCTGATGAAAGCGCTACCATCTCTGGCTCACTTTAGCGAAGTTGTCTCTACTTTTCCAACACGACTCATTCTTGAATAAAAAAATAGAACAACAACATAGTATTGATCTTAACAAAAAACTGCAAATCTTGCTAAATAGAAGAGTAATCCAACACTAGTGGCAATTAGACTACCATTGAAGAAGCATAAGCATTTAGTGGCAATTCTTATTCATAAGCATTTAGTGGCAATTCTTATTCTTATTCATAAGCATTTAGTGGCAATTCTTATTCTTAGAGCTCATTACCCCTGATTCTTTTAGTTCAATTGCAACAACTGTTGATCTACGCCTAACAATCACCCTAGAAGGAACAGGATAATGTTCAACCTCCTCATTCGTCCTTCCCTCTTTTGCACTTTTTTTTTTCCTAAGAACAAGCTTTGTAGGAAGAGGCTTCGTCAAAGTAAAAGGTAATGCAAGTCAAATCAGAATCACCCATGAAAAAGCACACCATAACTACTCCAAGTTGCATTACCCAGCTGGTACTCCCTGATCCAGTTATATGAGACATCTTCATTTTCATCATATATATCCTTCCCCAGCTAACACCCCAATTAGATCAAACTAGTTAGCCCACCAGGTAATCCCCAATAATACAAGAGCCTAGAATATACGAAAGGTATACCAACCTCATCTGGAGTGGCGGTCATGTATGCCAAAAATTTGTCTGGCTTAGATGGATTTGAGCCAGTTGCAATAAAGCTCTTCATAATTGGTGGACACAAAACATCAAATATTAGTCTATCACTATGCACAGTCTCTCACATAAAATTGGCAATCCTAAATCAACTAGCTAAATCGGTGAACCAACATTTTCAACGAAATCTTTCAATTTCTTATTTTACTATGTTCAATTCTATGCATTCCTCTATAGAATCAATGATTTTTAATATTAAAATTAATGGCACAGTTTTGAGAATTTAACAGTCAAAGGAGGAGCTAGGAAAATCAATGTCATGAAATGCTGAAAATACAGGGTGGTTGAGATTTTAGATTTTTAACCAAGAGAAGATAACTGATCTGTGATTCATGCTGTAAGTACCCCTGTGATTCAGTCTCGAATTTCATACTCAAATTGAAGCTGAAGTAGAAAAGCTTCAACATACCCTCAAATTGAAGCGCAACACTAGTGGCATTTGTGGGGCAAACGAACCTGCATTAAAAAACCTGGATTATTAGACTGGGATGCATATAACCTCTTGAATATAAATTTAGCCTTGATTGGGTGATCCAAACTCAAATCTTTTTGTTTAGGTTTGTTTTTCCTTTTGTGTGTGTGTGTGTGTTGTCCTGTTTGTATATTATTTACAAAAGCTAAAATTGCATTGGGAGATTTAGCAAAAATAACCACAGTTTACCTGTAGATCACGAATATCAACTTCTCCGTTTGATGGCCAACTGTTGTCCGACTTATTATCTTCTATCACAAGAAGAGGTTCACTGGGAATGCTCAAGTACTGAAATATTCTCTCAACAGATATAATTGTGTTCCCGAGCTTTGAGATATTCCTTAACAATGATGATTGTATGACTCACTCTATTTAATATGCGTCCACTAGGAGTGGAATCAAAGAATGACATAGGAGCACAGAAAATACAGGAATGCATATTCGTGAAGGGTATTGTAGCAGTCTTGTATCCAACAGTCGCAACAAGAGTTGTTCTCACAAGCACACACAAGGAGCTTCCTATCGCTAACGCAACATAGACAATGATGAGAGTAGAACTGTTGACGAGAGGTTTCACATCTTTTGACACGGGAGTCGACAAAGCCATCCAGTAATTGCTCACAATCTGAAGGGATTGAAAGAGACTCTGCGATATCAAGATGAATAGCACGAGAGCTCTTCCATATGCCGTGGTCAGATATTTCCAATACACATGAAGACCAACTCTTCCTTTCTCTCTCTCTTCTTCCTGGACAAGTTGTCCTTTGGGACCAACTATTTCATCCGTTTTACCATCTTCTTTGTGCTCAACATTTTGATCCTTCTCCATTTTACCATCTTTGGCACTGATCTCAGAAGTTGGTCCTGACTCTACAGAATCAAGGGACGATAAAGCCTTCTTATGGGCACCCACGAGCTCCATAAAGTCGGCTCCTAAACTCAGAATATCATCATACTTGCCTGATTGTGTAATTCTCCCATCTTTCATTACCTGAAAATAAGAAAAGGAAATTAGTCTTCGTGCAAATTAATATTCATGGAACTTTAAAAAAAAAAAAAAAAATGAGAAACAAGTTCACACCGCTTACTAGGATTAGATCTGTAGATGGTAAGAACTCTACTTGATGAGTAACGAAAATCACTATTTTGGAATCCAAAGTGCCAAGTAAACATTCCTGAAATGTGGAGACTGTTATACATAACATCTTTCTTGAATAAAACAGCTAATAACTATAAACTAACAGCAAGTAAAACTAATGAAGCAAATTTCATATCAAGTATGTGTGACTCTCACCGTGAGAGTATGTATGTTCTCATATCAATGATTTTCTGATTGAGATGGTAAAATTCCTTCAAGAAATGTTTTAGTTGGAATAATAATTCCAAACTAATATCATGACACTTCTCATCATACCCAAATGAAATGCATGAAAATGGTTGAATCTAAAACATTTGATCGGCCAAATAAGACCAAAGAAATCAAGTTCGAAATTCACAAAATCGATTTCGAAATTAACCTCAGGAATTTGTGAATTTCTCAAATAACAACGAACAAACATTTGACTTGATAAAATAAAACCTCAACCATAAACACTTCAAAAACGATAACAGTTGAAGAGAAGTACCTCTAAGAAACCTTCAGTATCATCAATGATAGCCTCCAAGGCCAACTGCGCCTCATTCAACTTCAATTCAATCTTACTCGCCATATCTCCAATCGTAACTCTCCCACCACGCGAATCCACCGAGAAGCTAGAGCCATTGTCGAATAATTAATAATCAAATTAAAGAGAACCAAACATACCCATCTCCCCAAATCAAACAAGAACCAAAACCCAGATTGTAAATCTAGCTTAAAAGCAACCCAAACCCTAAAAACTGAGGAACCCTTAATCAATATACATAAACCCATTTGTCCAAATAGAACAAGAACTAAAACCCACATCTCAAAAACACAAATTAAATAGTGCAAATTAGAGAAAACCCAAATCAAACTTACCTCCATGGAATGTAGATACCCATAGATATCTGAAGCATAGTTCACTCACATCTGGTGATCATCCAAATGTGCTTCTTCTTCCATATCCTTCACCAAGAACAACTTATGATGTTGCTTCTTATTCTTTGCCCAGTTTTGGGTTTTGAACCTCAGAACCGCCCCAATTCACAGCAGCAGCGACATTTGTAAGCTCCCCCAAGACAACCCTTTTCTTGTTCAGTTGATTATCCCCTCTGAGCATATAATTCGTCGCCCTCTTCGCTGTGGCACAAGTGACCCTAACACAGTTCTCCTGCTCACCCATAGCATTACTTAAACAGGGGAGGAGTGAACAGAGGAGAGGTGAAGCAGAGATAAGAGAGAGATTAGCATATAAGAAGAAGTGAAGAACTCACCTAAAGTAGAAGATGCGCGCAGAAGATGACGGTGGATGGATCAAGCAGAGGCGACTGGCGAGTGTGATGAAGGGGGAGAGAAGGAGAGTTGGCGCTGAGTCATGTTTTAGGTTTTTAGTTTTATAGTTTTGAAGGGGGAGAGGAGGAAGGTTGGCGTTGAATCACGCAATCTAAAATATTTAGCGAGGCGCTTTGCGTTTTAAAATCCTGCCAAACTTAAGATAGCGTTTTTAAGATTTCAAAACTTCAATAGTAATTAAACTTAACTTTTGATAGCATAAATGTAAAAAACGCTATTAATAAATGCTATAAAAGATGACTTTTGGTGTAGTGTAAGCCTTATCTAACTTAAGCATCGGAATGCCATCGGCCTTAGCTAACTTAAGCATCGGAGTGCCATCGGCCACCACAAGGTGGTCCTTAGCTCATCTTTGCTACCTGTGCAAGTCTAGGTAAGCAGCAAGGAAGGAGAGCAGAAATCAACTACACCATTTGGTGCCGTCCATGGGGAGCGATAGAGTTCCTAAAAAAAATGGTAGTTCCACCTTCTCCCAAAGAACAAATGAGATGGTGACAACAAGTCCCTCAACAATGGAGACACAGCGGAAACCTCAAATGCTCGTAGTGGCAGAGCACTGCATGCTCTGGCGCTGTCGCGAACACGGGAGGAACCTTTACAGACCCCTGTACTAGCGGTAGCCACCATGGATCCAAAGGTGAATCTACTATCAACTCACATACAACAGATCTTACAAACAGAAAAGATACTCAAATCCATGAAGCAAAAGCCGGATGAGACGTTAAGAAAATATGTTACACGCTTCAATGATGAGCTGACTTTCGTCAACGTTTGTAACGAAGAAACAGCCGTTGCAGTCTTCATCGACGGTCTGAGGAACGAAAAGTTCTATAACTTCCTAACTTTAGGCCCCCAACAATATGGCGGATCAGGTAAAAAACAACACATAATACATCGTCCTAGACGAGAGATTAACCACCAACAATAAGGCAGAACCTAAGAAGAAGCCTTTTTGTCCCTAGAGATGAAGAAAAGGAAAAAAATAGGGAGCACTGTGATGTGGTATGCATCTTGCACAGAGTAAACTCGGAAAATGAGCGCTCCAATCGGTCCCCAAAGGGTTTGCTCTGCAAACTACAGACCAGATTAGCTTACCAAGACCAACAGATGCAATGCGTTCACTCCCAGGAATCGATTCCGTCCCTTACCTTTACAGACATGGATCTCCAAGGTGTCCATACTCCACACAATGATGCCCTGGTAATATCAGTGTCCATAGCAATCTGAGAAGTGAGAAAGTGTTTAGTAAATACTGGAAGTAATACATACGTGTCGTTCTCGAACACATTTTTCAACATGTAGCCGAAGGAAGAAAACTTAAGTCCCACGTTACATCCCCTAGTCAAACTCAGCGAGGATAAGTACTTCACAATGGGGAGGATCAAATTAATAGTAGTAGCAAGAGATCCATAGCTCCAAAAAATAATCCTTCAAGAGTTCGTGGTGGTCATTGCAACGTCCATCTACAACATCATCCTGGGAAGGCACTGGCTTCACCAGATGGATGCGACGGTCTCCACTTTACACCAACAATGGGCACAATACAAGAAAATTTGCCAGCCGCTAGAGACTTCTATTACTCAGCAATGGAGTGTCTCAATACCGTCAACTGCGAATCGAGACCACGACTGAGGTGCCCCAAAGCTCGAATTCAAAGTTGAGCGAGGATTCTCCCAACCCAGATGAGGAAGCCCCATGTCTGCCTAAGAGGAAGACCCAACGTCGATAAACCTGAAGAGGAGCCGATGACCGTGTATCTAGACAACCCTAGTAACAATAGAGCCATTCAAATAGGTTCCCGCCTATGCAACGAGTTCGCAAAAAAGTTGATAACACTGCTGCGATAGAACCAAGATGTTTTTGCCTGGACGATGAAGGACATGGTGGGAATAGACCCCTCCATATTCACCCATCGATTAATGGTAGACCCTGCATGAAAACCAGTCAGAAAAAAGAAAAGACTTGTAGCCCTCGAAAGGAACCAGATTATAACTGAAAAAGTGCAGAGGCTACTAAACTCCGACATGATCAAAGAGGCGCGGTACCCAGACTGGCTAGCAAACACCGTTCTGGTGAAAAAAAGGAAATTGGAGAGTCTATGTAGATTACACCGACTTGAACAAAGCATGCCCGAAGGACAACTTTTCGCTTCTCTGCATCAACCAAATTGTAGGTGCCACTTCCAGATACGACCTCTTAATTTTTATGGATGCGTACTTCGAATATAACCAGATACAAATGCCCACAGATCAAGAGAAAATTTCCTTCATAACCGAGAGAGCGATATATTGCTATTGAGTGATGCCATTCAGACTCAAGAACGCGGGTGTAGTGAGTCGAATGTTCAAAAGCTGAATTGGAAGGAACATGAAGGTCTACATAGAAGACATGTTGGTCAAGAGCCTCCATAGCCAAAATCAAATATCTTACCTTGCTGAAGCATTTGGCCAAATCCACAAGTATCGAATGAAACTCATCCCGCAGAAATGCATGTTTGGGGTCGAGTCATGCAAGTTTTGAAGCTACATAGTGAACCAAAGAGCAATAGAAGCAGATCCAAAATAGATCCAAGCTCTTCTCGATATGAAGTCCCCGACCTCCATCAGGGAAGTTCAGAGCCTGACCGGGAGGGTGGCATCACTTAACAGGTTTATCTCCAAGTCATCAGACAAGTGCCTCCCTTTCTTCAAAATCCTCAGAGGAAGCAAGGCCTTCAGTTGGGACGAAGAGTGCGAGCATGCCTTTCAGAAGTTAAAGTCATCGATGGGAAATACTAGAAGGAGCCATCTAGAAGCCTCTAGGAAAGAGCCATCTTCTAGATCTAGAAAATCTAGCTTTGGCATTAGTAATCTTTTGTCAGTATATTGCGCGTCGATTCCTACTCTATTTTATTGCTGCTTACCTAGACTTGCACAGGTAGCAAACGTGAGCCAAGGACCACCGTGTGGTGGCCAATGGCCCTCCGATGCTTAAGTTAAATAAGGATTAGTAGAAGCTTAAAACTGTAAACTGGGATTATATAGCGTATTTCTAGTTCATTGACCTTATCTTCATTTTATAGTGAAAGAGTCCTTGTTCGGATAGGCCTTTGGCGGCATAGTTTAGGGAAAGTGATCTTGGTGTGGAGATCTTTCCTAATTGGGAGCTGTCCATGTGGGATAGTTTCCCTACATGACCTGTGCTCCTAGATCCGCAGGAAATGTTTCCCTTTTTGAGTGTTGTCTATGCAAATAAGTTTCCTTGCCCAACTTATACTCTAATATATGTTTTCTAGTCGAATCCAATGTGTTGCTGGCCTGCCCGTCGTGGGTAGATATTTCAGATACTTTCCATAGAGGTCTTATGAGTATTAGGTCTGACCACATGACGTGTGGGCTTACTGGCTCATTGCCACTCGAATCCAACTATCTGAATTCTACCAATAATTGGCTTAGTGTTGTTTGGGCCTCGTTGAATTGAGTGTGCAATCGGGTCTGCTACGTTCTGTTGGCGATATTATCATGACACATGTACAATGCTGATCAGAGGACAGTTTGATGTATCATCAGCTACTCCCCCCGAGTTAGTGGACCGTCTTATCGGTCCACTAGGTCATTTCATGAAGCAACTGTGCACTCATGATGATTGCATCTAAGTGATTTCCTTGAGTGGCAAATTATATTAATTAGGCGTGCGCCAGCTTGAAAGTAGGAAAGGCGGGAGTTCAGTTTTCTATATAGATCTCCTACCCATGGAGTATAGCTCCTTTACTATTTCAAACTCAGAGATTCCGCTTTGCTGTATTTTCTGTTGCTATTGACTTTGCTCAACCTTCGTATTGGAAATCTTGTACTTTCTTTCATGGCAGGTCGGAATTAACTTTCTGATGAACTGTTCGCCAAGGGCCATTAGTTATTTGAGGAGAGGTTGCTCTCTGAATCTGATCTGGAAGTCCTTCGTAAGATGTGTGGGATTCCTGATGATCTGGTGCTCTGCACTTTCGGCGTTGATCTGATGCCATTGTAGCTTCTTGATGGGTTTATCTGTCTTCACGAAGGTATGCTTCAATCGGGTGTCCGCTTTCCTGTCATCAAGGAGATCTAGGAGTTCCTAGTCTACCTCGGCATTGCACCTGCTAAACTTGTGTCGAACGGGTATAGGACTTTGATTGCCATTCTGATTAGTGCTAAGAATGCTAGTGTCCGAGTGTCTTCGAGGGCGATGCAATTGCTCACTTCTCCTTGGATAAATGAGCACGATGTGTGTGTGTTGACGTTGCCAGACTGCTTTGGCAAATTACCTGATGATTTTCAATCATGGCAAAAGTTTTGTTTCATGGCTCCTGCGAACTCCACGTTCTTTCAACTTTCTGGTCGTTTGATCGAGCGCGAATTTAGACCATTGATTAAGTTGACTCCTTCTTTGGTCTTGCTTTGTTAACAACATATTAGATTGACCTGCTGTGTTTTTTAGCAGGGAGATTCTCCACTTTGCCTCTTTTTACCGAAGATAAAACAATTTGGATGCGTTCCACGACATGCCTCGTCTGGAGGTAGAAGATGTCGTTAAGCCTTCTAATGTTGAGCACATCAATCTGTGGGATCATTGGCACGTGGCTCCCACTATGTATCGGGTGAAAAAACCAAAGCCTAAAGGTGCGTCTATTTAATGGAAGCGAAATTCCTAAGCTCAAGGTTCCAAGCCTTTCGAGAAGTGCAGAAATAGATGATGTTCTTCCTTCTCCTATGCATCCGAAGAGATCTTGTGCTTTGCCTAGGTCCGTCCACAGGTGTTTGGCCTCGTCTGAAGGATGTGATGCTGTCGGGTAAGAGCTTGATGAGACTGTTGTGAGCGTGATGCTCCAGTCGCGGCCTCTGTCTCTCTTCCTGACTTGGAGAGAGAGTACTACAAATGGTGGCGTGTAGGATGTTACCAAACTGAGCACCAAGTAGGAAAGTTTATGAATAAGATGCTGCTACAAGCGGACATGGAAGCTTCGAATGGTTGTCCTTTTTCAATAAAGGACTTTGAGCTCCACCTCTCTCTGGATCATGAACCTGTTGAAGAGTCGTCTGATCGTCGGCATCATGGCGAAGGTTCTCCTTCATGTGGCCCATACTGTGCTCCATCTCATTCCCATCATCATATTCAACTGACGATGATTCCAAGGAATAACTCGTTTCCCTCTTCTCCGTCAACTGATGCTGGATCGGCATGTGAAAGAGAGTCGATTGTTGCAGGCAAAGGGAAAGTTGTTGATGAGGGCCCTGATGCAGTAAAGATGACTAAGGGGCGGTGCTGGGTGATTTTGATTCCGAGTGATCTTCATCCGGATGCTCGGATCAGTTTGTTTGCTCCAGATGTAATAAGGAGCAACCAAGCTTGGCATCTGAAGGTTGACATCTCTTACGTTGCGAGGAAGCATATCAACATGTGGAATGATTGGCTACCGAATTGCACTCTGGAGCTAGTTGGAGAAACGCTAGGAGAGCGTTTAGATAAAGGGCAGAAACATCTTGTGTTGGGGATGTTATATTTGAATCAAGTGGCCGCATCTAGAATAGAAGTCGAGGCTGCTCGTGAGAGGGTGTATACCATAGAGCGAGTTTTTGCAAACTTTCAGTAGTCATACTCTGGCGCTCTACATGAGATTGAGTTGTTGAAGAAGCAACTTGAAGCTTTTTTTAAGATACTTGAGCAGAGTCCAGGTCCATGAGGTCGGAGGCTCAAAAGGCTTACTTGGAGACACTTGAGTCCGACTTGGCTGGGGCATTGTCCGTGAGGGATCGGTTCGAGAAAGTATTGAACCTTGTCCATCGTGACTTGCAGCTTGCCGGAGAGGCTGTGGCTAGGCTGAAATGTAGGCTTTACATCTTGAGAGGATAAAAAAAGGAGTCCGAGTAGACTGCCCGATGTCAGCAGTTGGAGGTCGACGCTGAGTTTCGTGCCAAGAGTGCGCGGACCACTGGAGAGCAATTCCTTCTAGCGCATAGTGGGATGAATATCACCAATGATAAGCTGGATGTTGAGCAGTCAAGATCGTAATCCTGTCAGACGAGTTGGAGCAACTTAAGCATGAGCTCGCTGAGTCAAGAGGGAGCGAAGAAAATATTCTCAAGGCCCAGGGCATGTTTGAATTCAGCAGAGTCATGCATAGAAGGCTGGAGCTGTTGCATCTGATCAAGGAGGAGCATCTCGACTGGGATCTCTCCTATTATAAAGAGAATGCATATGTAGAGTTCCAAAGCGCCCTCTGATTCGTCTGAAGAAGAAGGTGGCCTTGATGAAGGGTATCAAGTGGCTGCACCTACGGATGTGTCTTCTGTTTCTACCCCTGCTAAGTCTAGTTCTTTTGTACCTGACTTTCTTTATGATGAGGAGTGAATCTTGTATTCAAGTTTCCAAATGAATAGTACTTCGCAGTTGTGTGTCTTCCTCTGTTTTTCTTGCTAGCTTTTACCTGTTTTGTCTTATTTAGACATTAATTGTCAGGAGAGGAACTTTGCTAAGCTAGGAAGCTTTATGTTTGATTTGTTGTTGGAAGCTCTGACTTCTTATGCTGCAATAGTTTGTGCAGTTCTAGTTAGACTTCTTTTTAGAAACCAAGGAGTGTAGTACACCCTCTGTTTAGCGGCTTGGCTGTTTGTTGGACCAGCCGTTGTTGTTATAAGCGTATTAGTCAGGCTGTGGTACCAGCGCTTGTACCCTTGTAGATGATCGGACAGTAGTCCTTGCGAGTCGTATGGGTCAAGTTTTCAAAACTTTGAACGGACTTTTGACTGACTAAATCGGGGTCAGGTTTAGGTGACATTGGGGTCCCTGGCAGGCCATCTTGATCAGGCGTCGAGGGCGCTGACTAGGAATTGGAGCGAACCAGCAGTTATCATCGTTATTTTTTTCTGACTAAACTTTGGGCGGGGATTTGGCGATCATTGTATGTAGTTGGCCAATGGTCCCTTGCAAGCCCTCTTTACCAGGCTACATGAGCACTGACTAAGCTCCCACTTTCTAAGCCGTCGAAATTCGCGCGCAATGAACTAGTCTTCAAGCAGACCAAAATCATCGTCATTAGCTGCTGTTGACTAAGCTTTGGTCAGGGTTTGGCGATCACTGTCTACTAACGAGTGGTGACCCCTGGCAAGCCATCTTAATCTGGCGTTGAGAGCACTTTCAAAATTCTTGTCGCCTAAAACTCCAAGCAAATCAACATTTTTTTATGTGTTTTTTTTTGTTCCCTTCTTGTCAATTACCTTTAAAGTTCTAAGAAAAATACAAATAAAGTGGTTCATAGAGGTTATCGTCATATTCACCAAGTGTCTCGAGGATTGGAGAATCCACCTCTTAGTTTTGTAGAGATTAATTTAACACATTTTTGTAAATATTTTTTTGTACACTTGCACAAATTCCTATAATTTTCAATTCAAAACCAATGCTCAAAAGAAAATTCTTTTCTAATATAGAATTTCACCTACCTCTTTCGATGATAAAAGAAACTCCTCAATAAATGGTTATAATTTGTGAAGAATTGAAGAACTACAAAATACAAATATAGTTTTTATTTCCAAGTCTATATCTTCATTTCACATAATCATTTGTTGTCCATCTTTCATTTTGAAAACTTTGATTCATTGGTTGAATCTAGGATTAATAAAAATAATACAAGTTTTATTATTTTTTGTGAAAAAAAATCTCTACATCACTCAAGTAGGTTTCATCAACTCTCCTTTTGAGGAGAGGTTTAACCTACTGATGTAGTTGATTTTCGCTCCCTGCTTGACCTTGACCTGTTGATCTGCACAAGGAATGCACGTGAGCCACGGAGCACCATTGTGGTGGCCGATGGCACTCCGATGCTAAAGTTAGACAAGGATCTGAGGAAGGCGTAATGCTATAAATAGGGAATTTGTAGTGTACCTTAGCTTACCAAACTCATGTCTTATTTATAGTGCTGGAGTCCTGGTTCGATCAGGCCATCGGTAGCGTAGTTTAAGAAAGAAGATCTTTATCGAGATCCTTCTCTAATTAGGAGTTGTGTTGTGAAGGGAAGTTTCCCTATTAGACATTTTCTCCTAGATACGCAGGAGATAGTTTTCAATCAGAGTGTTGTCCATATATAGAAGTTTCTATGTACGATGTATACTTTGGTATTTGCTTTCTAGTAGGAAACAAAGTGTCGCTGGCTTGCCTGTCTGAAGTTGATCCCTGAGATACTTGCCTTAATAGGGCTTACAGGTATTGGGGATGATTGTGAGATGTGTGGGCTTAGTAGGCTATAGTAATTTGTGTCCATCTGACGGACTGCGCTGTGCAGGCTTGAAATCGCTTGAACCAGATGAGTGTTGGGCTGACACTTGGGCTTGTTATTCCTTGAGATCATTATGACACATGTACATTGTAAAAGATAGGACATTTCGGTGTATCATCAGCTGCTCCCCCAGAGTTAGTGGGTCATCATATCGGTTTACTAAGTCACTTCTTAAAAATATACGTCGTTCATGATGATAGAGTTTGAACCATTACTTGAGCGGCACGTTTCATTAATTAAGTGTGTATCGGTTCAGTGTAGAATGGGTGGGAAAACAATACCTATTTAGATCTCCCTTTTTGAAGAGATTGACTTTTCCATTTCTTTCTTTTCAGAGACTTAGAGACTTTGTTCTATTCATCTTTTAATTGTAATTTATTCACCTTTTTCATGGCTCACCAAAATCAACTTGACGATGAGCTTCTTGCCAAGGGCCTTCAGTTCTTTGAAGATAGGTCACCTTTCGAATCGAGCCTCGATAATATTCGAAAGACATTCAGGGTCCTTGAAGACCTGCCACTCTATACTCTGAATGATGATAAGACACCAATGTTTCCTCAGGTTCGCCTGTTTGTAACGTGACATGCTTCAAACTAGAGTCTGTTTTCTTATGCTTGATGAGATCTGGGGCTTTTTGGAAATTCTCGGAATACATTCTGCTCAGTTCGTACCAAATCAAAAGATGCTGGTGTCCGCGTGACTCCGAGGGTAAATCAGTAGCTGACTTCCCCTCGGCTGAATTATCACGCCGTTTGTAAGATGACGTCGCCGGATTGCTTTGGAAAATTGTCGAATGAGTTTAAATTCTATCAAAAGTTCTACTTCTTGGCTCCTTCGGATTCGAAGTACTTCAAGTTCAAAGGTCGTCCGCTTGAGGGGGAGTTCAAGCCACTTCGTAAGTATAGTTTCACCCTTTGATTTTGTTGCGTTGATTATAAATTGATCATCGCATGTTTTTCTTTGTAGGGAGGTTTTTCACTACTCCTCTCTCCGGAAGAGAAAATTACTATAAAGGCATTCCGTGACATGCCTTGAATGAGTGTGGAGGACGTTATATGCCCTATAAACTTTAGTCGCAGTGGATTGTGGGCCAACTGGCACTTGGGAAGGTTAAGTCTGAAGGTGGAACCCCTTCCAAGAAGAGAAATGCCTCCAAAGTTAAGGCTTATGTTCTGCCTGACACAAAGGGGCTTTCTGAGACGCTTGCCTCCTTCATAAGCTTAAGAAGGTCTCGCGCTGAGGCCGAGCCGATTCCCAAATGATCTGCTCCAGTGAAGGAGGAGTGTGATCCTGGCTGGTCCACCAGGGCGGAGGTTGTAGCATCTGGCTGGAAATGGACCACTTGCAATTAGCAAGGGTTGATGATGCATCACAGTTGAGTACTGAGCTAACTGAAGCTTTGAGTGAGAAGCTAATGTTGGCTGCTATAGTGGCTTCTACTGGTGTAGATCAATCCAAACTTGTTTTACTGGAAGGTTCTAATGAGGATTCACCCATAGTCATGGGGTTCAATCGTCCTAGTGATGGATCGTCTGACAGTGGTTGTTGTAGTGTGAGTCGTCCCTCTAGTAGTCCGCATTGCCCCCCATCTCACTCCAAATCGTATATTAATGTAATGAAGGGTCCGTTAGACAATTCGCTTCCTTCTTTCCCTGTAAATTTCGCTGAGCTGGACCGCAACATAGGATCGGCCGTTAATCAATCTCAAATCATACCGTAAGCCAACGGTTATCTATTGAGTTAGATAAAGGGAAATGCAGGTCGAATCCTACAAGGAGAGCTATAAAGTTAGGAAAACTAATCTTCAAATAATCTCTTTTAAAACTTAACCTAGTTAGAAAAAAATGATTGTTGAAGTGTTTAAAACAAAAATGCAAACTAAAATCTAAACGTGAGAGTTAGGGCCTTGAGTTTACTATCATATGCAGATGGAACCTTTAGTCTACTCTTAGATTAATCATTCCAAATTCATTAACACATCCTAAGTTAGATTCACATCTCACCTTAAGATGGAAAATATGACTTTATGAGCAAATTGATTTCAAGCTTTAATTATATTAGTAATCTAAGAATCAAATGTGGATTTAAAAGCATACTAGGAATCCATACATAAATGAAACACCAAATATTTAACAAATCAAAATGAAACTTAGACTAATAATATGTAAATATTATAAGTAGGAGCTTGTTAGAGAATTGCAATGATAGAAACTTATCTAATCTTGAATTTAAGAAGTAGAAGAAGAAAACATGAATTGAATTCATATAATGAAACATAAAACATCTAACTTACCTCATTGGTTCATGATACAACCAAGCGACAAGATCAATTTAACTAAACTTGCTTATCTAATACATGAAAATGGAAAGAATAATCTTAAAAGATAACCATCTTGGAGCTGTCCTCCCATGGGCTCACCCACACCCTAAGGTGGGATGTTAGCTAAGCATAGTAGGCTCTAGACCTTCCCCCCAAACCTACATTTTGCTAGTAATCGAGCAAAAAGAAGAATAAAAACTAACTCATTTTCGTAGGAATCACGATTACATTTATGATATGTATTAAGCCTTATACCTCTAGATTTATCCTAGTAGACGAGTTGTAGTCTCGTGAGGGTTTCTAGAAACGATACCCACAAACATTAGTGATACTCGTGACTCAAACTAAAAAATTTAGTTAAAAATAACTCTTTCCTTATTTAACCTCAGAAAGTTCCTACTTGAATTCGTAAGGTTCAGGAGATGTATTCCTATAACTTTTTGATCAGTATTAAGTCAATAAGTGACTTTAGTAAACACTATTCAAAAGACATAAAAATTATTCATTCAAGTTTATATAAAGAGTTTGATGATTTTCTTTGTTGCAAATTTTAATTTAAAAATGGAAATATATCTGCATCACATTCTAGAAAATTCGCTTCGACTTCAAATCTCATAAGGTATATAATTACTCAGAGATTTGGCTATTTTCTCTCAAATGTATGTGAATGAATGAAACAGTGAATAAGAGATAGTTTACATACAAGACAAAAGATCGGAATACGAGAATATAATAACTATGATCTCAAGAAAGAATATCCTCCGTTGAGAATGTTGATTCATTAACCACAATATTTCTTAATTCACCCTCAACACTTCGGCCATATTTTTCTAAGGATCAAAAGATTTTGACTAGGTTGTAACAGGGTTTAGGAAAGGGTAACATTGAAGGTCAAAGACAAATAAAATTACTTTTGATAAGGTCAGAGGTCTTCTATAAGTGTTGAATTTAATAGATTGACTTAACTCCTTTTCTATTAAAGAGTTTTTCATCTTCATGGATGTGGAAAACAATGGTTACTTTTTTTTTTTTTAAGCCTTATACAAAATGGTAATGGAGTGTGAAGCTCTTTCTCCTCATTTTGGAACTAAGAAGTGTGTACCTATCAATTGATGATGATAAAACTTTCTTTGTTAATCATTCATCTCCAACCTTTCTCAAAAGTACAAGGGTCAGGAAACAATAATTGGGATATTTTTGGGTTATCAATTAGTGGGTTAACAACAAAATTGTTAATATGACAGGCTTAAAACTGGCTCCAAGGTTAAACAATACATGGGAAGGTTAAAAGGCTCAATCTAAGAAAATAACGATTTTTCTTCATTTCCCAATAATAACATGGTTTCTATGCTTTGGGTGAATTTCAAAATGTATTAAAGTGGTATGATTCAACTTTGATGTTTTATTCTCAGTTTTTGACAGAAACAAAGAATTATAGAGATCGTGCAACAAGATAATGTAGGACTCAAGAAATTCAGAATTAGCTTATAACCCTTTGAAAGGAGAATGGCGAGAAATCTCATAGGGTTCAAGTCTCCACTATTATTCTCATGTTCACCAGATAACTAGTCCACTTTTCAACTTTAAACAAGAATATCGAAGCTAAAACACAACTCACAATGCAAACTCTTAGAAAATGCCAAGCTTATAAGTAGTACAAACTATTGTCTAATATTGACAAACTACTAATTTTCAAGGTTTCAAATCTTACACACACAGATGCCTTTGCAACTAGATTTATGGAACCTAATCTCATCATGGATAAGTACTCGAGTTACAAAGACAAAAAACAACAATTTTTTTAATCAATAAATTGGACAACCCATTTTCAAATGAGATATAAGTTTAAAAATATCTCCCCCAAACCTAAATCATACATTGTCCTCGATGTCCTAAAATAAGACATCATGGGTCGACCATGAACAAGAGATAAATAATACTAAATAGAAATAGAAAGGGTATACCATTAAACGACATGAGAGCTCAACCGACTTCTTTTAAGATTTAAAAGTAGGCTCCAATCAAATCATAGTCAAGTGAATTATTTTTTCTTTCTTTCTTAATTTAGTTGACCTAATATATACACTAAAATCTTAGTCTAAAAAAATATCATACAATAACAACAAAATTTTGTGGGTCATACCAAACATGATTATACGGGACAATAAGATGCAACTGATTTTACATGCCCCACAAGTGAATCCAAGGAAATCTCTCAAGATAAAATTTTATCTTGACCTTAGAAAATGTTTCCTCAAAAGAATGATGCAAGTATAATTTATCAAAAGGAGTAAAATAAATTTGGTGTTCTAGGAGAGGCTACCGGTCAAGGGTGGATAAGTCATCATCCTCTTCATAATTTGTTTTACATTTCACAAAATAATCCTCCAAGGTTTTTGAAATATGCAATTCAAGTCTAAACTCAGGAAACTTTCTAATACTGGGAAGATTATTAACAAATTTATCAGGTCAAAAGATCACAAGAGTCACATGAGTCTTTCATGAACACAACACATGAGTCTTTCATGAACACAACACAACACATGAGTCTTTCAAAAGATCACAAGAGTCACATGAGTCTAAAGATCACAAGAGTCACATGAGTCAAATTTATCAGGAAACTTTCTAATACCTTTGTATTGGATATGGATGTTCCAACAATGGTCAAAAGATCACAAGAGTCACATGACAATTCAATTGAATAATCACTTACGTCAACATCTTGTGTGTACATAGGATTTACATCAATAAGCATAGGGTTAGGTATAAAATTTCCATGACTAATTTATTCATGAACACAGCACTCATGATTCACCCACAATCTTGCCTCATCACATTTTCTTACATGTTTTATCAACTCATCTTGTTTTATCTGGGGAGTTTGAGGGGTTGATATAGGTATATTAATGTGGCACAATTCATCAAATCTCTCACTCTCCTCTAATAGACTTTCTTCACATTCATCCTCAACATTCATCAATGCATCATTTTGAAGCCTTAAATTTCCAAATTTCAGACAAAAGTTGGTCAGTGGCCAGCTGACTTTGTTCTATCTCTCTTATGGAATGACTTAAGAATTTCATATATTTATTTAGGCTCTCTTGGAATGAAGGAGAAATGTTAGTTTTCTCCCATGAGCTAATTGGATATGAAGATGATATGGATTGCATATTTTGCATAACGTGGTATGGATTGGTCTCTACCGAAGGCATTGTAGGACAAGTAAGGTAAGGCTTATTGTTATACACATATTGGGGATCAAAGGATGGTGTGTACCTAAAAGATTCATAAACCCATTTGGGTTGGTGTTGGTTCCAAGGCGGTTGGTTTCTATATCCATTTTATGAATAATGATTGGTATAATCAAAACTTCATTCTAAGGGTTGACCTTTGTTTACCGAGGCAAAAGTAATTTACCTCAGCATTGTCATCATCTTCCTAATGAAAATCCATAATTGTATGGCTCCTAACACAAGAGAAACTCTTTGACACTGAACTTGAATCAATCTTGATTGGATTTTTAAATTTTTTTTTAACTTTTTTGTTTTGTAAATGACTAAAATCTTATGCAACCTTATATGATATGATCTGAACTAAATGCAATATGCAAATGTACCTAAAGGGGGACACTAATCATGACACTCAAACAAGGCTTAATCAATTCCTATTCATCCATCTAGCAAACAACTGATTATCTTCAATTAAGTGCAAGGGAAGATTGATTTTTAAAACCCAATTTCATTGAAGTGGATAATGATTTAGAGCATCTCAAAACCAATTCTAACCCTAGTTAGATATTCCCATATGCCTTGTAAGTAAGTAAGTAAGAAAGAGGTAGCTTATTACGTAAAAAAATCCATAGACCACCACACTAGGCAAAGATGCATTCTAGCCAGGTTTTACCCTTTTTAGTATGCTTGAACTAGCTAAGCTTTTGAAGGGCGTCTTTAAGATCCAAAGATTTCTTACGATATTCAGCTATCACTTAAAAATCAAAATAAGATTAGACTTGTGAAAAACTCTGTTGAAGCACCACTCTAAAAGAGAAAAGGTAAGAAATGGCGGTGCAGTCACACTGGTCTTACCGACACATATCAATTGGCACTAGAACAGCCTTACTTCGAAAGAGTTCAAATACAGTCTATTCCTTTTTCAAGTCCTATGAAAACCATTCTAAATTTGCTCTAGTTATCTGAGTTCATTTTATTAAATTTGGCCAAGTTTGAACGTATTAGAGTGATGAGGTAGGTGATCAAATCCTACTCAGTTGCAAATATCCAGGTTCGCTCTTATGTAGTTTAGTACAGTTGGATATCTTGCAAAAAGTTAAATACACAAAAATATTTCAGAAACACTTCTTGCAGGATATTCGAAGTGGGTTGAGAGAGGTACCTCACTTTGCTTTCAGTTGTATCTTAGACCATGTTTTAGTTATTACAACTTAACAGTACAAATTTAAATCCTCACAATCACTCAAAGAAAAAAAAATGTCCTAATTATGATCAAAGTATCCTTCATTGTTCACTAAGTTCACCAAAACTCTTCTCCAAGTATCCTTTTGCACAAACCCTGAAAATTACACCATAAGAGAATGATTAATTGCTTTAAAAACAAAGTATAGAACCAAAGTTTTGAAAATCATTCAAGTTTGGCAAAACAGTGTATTGCTTGAAATTTCCATAACTAATAGATCGATTTTGAAAAATCGTGCAGAGTTCAATACTTGATGAAATTTAGGTTTTCAAATTTTCATGGATTAATAAATAACTAAAGTTTTCTTAGAAAAACTTAAGAGAATCATTTGGCAGTTAGAAGGTTACTTAAAGTCGAAGTGAACTCAAAATAATAGTATAGTGTACAGATTATGTAAATGTTGCGAGAATTCATATTCTATTTCAACCAGTTATCCAAATTGAAATCCAAAAGATGATATAGAAACTAGAAAAGATATAGAACATGATAGAATTTGGAAACACTCGAAACGGGATTATCAATCAGCAGAAACATGAGTCCAAACATCGGTCATCTGCAATAGTCAAATTCCAGCACAAGTGGTCCAACTTCAAAATTTTGTTTATCACTAACCTTTGATCCAATGAGCAAATGAAAAGATGTTCGTGAAAGTTCAGATCATGTACATTTCTCAGATAAATTGAAAAAAATAAAGCAGAAAAGGTCAGTTAGTCGAAAAATGCAAACATAAAGATGTTACTTAGTTTCCATACTACAAATGTTATCATAACAATGCAAATGCTCCTAAACTATGAAAATGAACCTAAACTAAACTAGTGATAAGCATTCAAAATATATTTTAAAATTAATTTCCTTTGCTCTCCCCGGCAACGGCGCCAAAAACTTGATCAACTCAAATCATACCGCAAGCGCACGGTTATTTATTGAGTTAGATAACGGCAAATATGGGTCGAATCCCACAATGAAAGCTATAAAGTTAGGAAAACTAATCTTCAAATCTTTTTTGAAACTTAACCTAATTAAAAAGGAAGTGATTGTTGAAGTGTTTAATATAAAAATGCATACTAAAACTTAAATGTGAGAGTTAAGTCCCTGAGTTTACCAACATGAGATGGCACATTTAGGCCATTCTTAAATTAATCATTCCAAATTCATTAACACACCCTAAGGTAGGATTTATGAGCAAATTGATTTCAAGATTTAATTATATTAGTAATCTAATAATCAAATGTGGATTTTAAAGCATACAAGGAATCCATACTTAAATGAAACACCAAATATCTAACAAATCAAAATGAAACTTTGACTAATAATATGCAAACATTATAAGTAGGAGCTTGTTAGAGAAATTGCAATGATATAAACTTATCTAATCTTGAACTTAAGAAGTAGAAGAAAAACTCATGAATTGAATTTATATGATGAAACACAAAACATTGTACTTACCTCATTGGTTCATGATACAACCAAGCAACAAGATCAATCTAACTAAACTTGCTTCTCTAATACATGAAAATGGAAAGAATAATATAAAAGAAAACCATCTTGGTGCTATCCTTCCATGTACTCACCCACACCCTAAGGTGGGATATTAACTAAGCATGGTAAGCTCTAGGCCTTCCTTCCACTTAATACTCTAAATACTACAATAACTACAGCTTCTCTCAATTTGATTACAACTCTTTGGTTTTCTTCCTCATTTTTTAGTATACTCCAAGCATGGGGTATTTATAGGTAAAAAGGTGCAAGATGATAAAATGGATGGTGGATTGAAATAAAGAAAAAAAAATATAAGGGAATATATTGGAAAATGAATGGTAGAATAAGGAAAAGATAAAAGAATATGGTAGAATAAAATAAGAAAAAGATAAGGGAATATGTTGGAAAATGGATGGTGGAATAAGGAAAAGATAAAAGAATATGGTAGAATAAAATAAGATAAAAATAAGGGAATATGTTGGAGAATGGATGGTGGAATATTTGGAGATTCCTTTTGGCTAGGATGAAGTTGGATGTCCAAATCTTCAAATAATTTTCTCGAGATTCATAGATGATGGTGCTTTGTGGGCTTGAATTTATGGATCTTGGGCTTGAAAAGCATTGGTAATGCATGTGTTATCTTCCAATAGACTTTGTTGTTGAACATAGCCTTATTGTGTCATTTTGTGCATATTTGATGATTAATATTTGAATTCATGCATTATATACAAAATACACGTAATGAGAGTATTTTATTAGATAATAGAACATAACAAATATAGAATTAGGGGCTTAAAATGTATCATTTATAAGGCTATCAACCGCAGGTGACAAAGGAAAGGTTGTGGATGAGAGCCTAGGTGAAGTGGAGACCACAAAGCGCGTCGCTGGCTTGACCCCGCATCTAGGAGAGCTTCATACGAATGCACAAATGAGTTTGTTTGCTCCGAACGTGGTGAAAATGAGCAACCAGGCATGGCACCAGGTGGTTGATGTTGATTATGCTTCGGGAAAGAATATAAGCAAACACTATAGCTGGCTGGTGAATTGCGTTCCAAAGCTTGAGGAGGATGTGTTGGAGGAGCGCATGGATAAGAGGTTGAAACAACTTATGCTAGCGATGTCCCAATTGAGCAAGGTGGCCGTTACTGGGACTGAAGTTGAGGCAGCTCGTAAGAGGGTATACACCATGAAGCATGTCTTCTCGACTATGCAGAAGTCATATTCTGATGCACTTTTCGAGATTGAGTCACTGAGAAAGCAGATTGAGGAGTAAAGGTTGGAACAGTCAGCCGTTGATGCTGAGACTCAGAAGGTTTGTCTGGAAGAGCTTGAGTCTGATTTAGCGTAAGCGGTGTCCGCAAGGGATAGATCCAAACAAGAGTAAAACCTAGTCCGTCGTGATCTGGAATTCGTGCAAGAAGCTCTGCATGAAGCTGCGGCTAAGATGTGCCCCAAATTGCAGTATCTTGTTGAAGAGAATACCATGAAGTAATCTGAGTGGGTTGCCCAAAGACAACAGTTAGATGCCGTCATGGGATTCAATGCTCGTGAAGCAAGGAAAGCTGATGACAAACTTCTCCTGGAGCAACATGAACTTAATGCAGTTAAGAGTAGCTTGATTACTGAGTAGTCTCAGGTTGATGCAATGACAGGCAAGCTGGAGCTGTTGTAGAGTGAACTTGCTGAAGCAAAGGTGCGCGAGGAAGAATTTCTCAAGGCGCAAGGCAAGTGTGAAATTCATTGGGTCGTGTAAGGAAGGTTAGAACTATTAGCACTGATGAAGGAAGAACATCTGGAATAGGACCTTGCTTATTAAGAGAATATGTATTATGCAAACTTTCGAATGGTCTCTGAGTCGTCAGAGGAAGTGTGTGATCTGGACCATGGCGCTCAGACTAAGGCATGCACAGATGCAACTCCTGCTTCTTCTCCTGCTAGGCTTATTTCCCCCACATATGTTCGCGGGCTGACTAAGCTTACCTGGTTTGGTTAAGGCTTCGCCAGCTGAAGGCATGTGAACCTATGTTCGTGGGCATAGTGCATTATGAGCTCAAAATTCTTTTTGAAGAAGCAATAATACCTTAAATCAGCTGGTGATCTGCAAGTATGATTTGTATGTCAGAATTGACCTGGATTTCTAATGCTTGTGTCAGGCATGTGGTAGAATACAATTTGAATAGTGAGCCGGGCCCATGGGCTTGCCAAGGGGGAGCTAGGGTTTCTTGCACGAAATACTCTACGCGTATGGCATAGATTGCATGGTAGCACGTGTACGACGTAAATTGTTAGACAGTTGAGTATCGGTCATTCTTCTTTAATTGAGGGGGTTGCGTACAACACCATTAATTGGATGAACGTGGTCCGTGCAAATTCCTTAAGAACCATCGTCTCCTCGCTTCCCAAACAGTATTTAATGCTGATAGTCAATGCTGAAGTGCCCGTTTGGTGAACCATTATGTCTATATAATGGTGTCTCTCAATCATTGTAGGCACATCTTCTGCAGAGCGTATCTCCTATAATGTTCTTGCTTGAAGAGAATGCTTTGGGTTTTCCAAAGGCTGAAAGGAGATCTCCATCATTGGAGTCTTCGAACGTTCTCGCATTTGCACCGATTGGGCACGATGATAATCGTTGTTATGCCTGGTCACCTGCTCTGGGTGGGCACGTAGTTGATTTGCTGAGATATGTTAATTTATTCTCATATTGCAAAGAAGAAGTATGCACTCTCTTCCAAGGGAAGAGTCTGTCGTTTATTCGACTGCGTTTTGGTGTTACCTTTTGTCGCTATGCCCGCATGTATGCGATTCTTGCTGCTTGCTTATGGTATATCGAAGTGTTGGTAGATGCGTGATGCTTCCGAGGGTGGTAGCTTTCAATCACCTCGAGTACAATGCATGGGAAAAGTGTCATCGCTTGACAACATTGTGAAACCTTGACCGCTCCATCGCTCGCGGCCATCCTTAGCTGCCTTCTTCTACCTCCTTCGGGAAGCCAAAAGTCGTTTGAGGAAGTCTGTAACTCGTTACTAGGTCTATATTGTCGTTGTTGGGTTACTTTTTGGGGGCGGTTCGGAGGAGCGGACTACTGCTCTATCCTCTCAGCCCCCTCTCGTACCTTTGTCCTTGATTTTGGGAAGGGGTTGAGCAAAGTTTACTCGTGCCGTAGCTTGGTCTCCACGTATTGTTCCTTCAAAGTGGTTAGCAGTGTACTTAACGCATTGGTGAAGGGTGGAGACTATTGCTTCCATCTGGTTGAGCCTTGGTCTTCCCAAGATAAAGTTGCAAGTAGACAGTGCGTCTATTATCATGTAGTCCAGAAACATAACCATTTTCACTTGCGGCTCCCTTGTCACTACTGCTAACCTTATCTTCCAGATCGGGAGGCATTTTTCTCCGCTGAACCCAATCAGCAGGTAATCTAAAGACGCCAGGTTCTCCTCCTTGAGGTTCATACTGCTGAACGTGTTGTACAACAGGACGTTGAGTGAGCTTTCTGTGTCTACCAGAGTTCTCTTTACCTCCCACCTTGCAATGGAGACCGAGATGACTAGGGCGTCATTGTGCGGTGCTCGAACTCCTTCGAGGTCCTTGTTTGTAAAGGTTAAGGTGGGAATGAGGCTTTGCACCCTCGAGTAGCAAATGTGTTTGTCCTTACCCGCGGGTTGTGTCCGCATCTCCAGTAGAGTCCACTTGCGAGACCTGTTTGACTGGTCTTCGTCCGATCCGACCCCATGAAGGACATAGATTATGACTAGAGTCTCCTTATCTATTTCTTTGACTTAATCTCCCTGGATCGTTATGGTCACTTCTCAGAGCTTAGAAATTTCTTTAGCTTGCCTCTGCGGATCCAGTACTCAATCTCGTACCTCAGACTCTTGTAGTCGTTGGTATCATGGCAACCCTCTTTGTGGTATGAGCAGTACTTGCTGTTGTCACGCTTGGAGGGGTCTTTGCACAGCTTTGGGGGCCACTCCAGATCTTTCTAATTATTCATGGAATTCAGGACATCCAACTGGCTAGAATTGAGGGGGGTCATGGCTTTGGATCCAACGTAGTTGGATGTCTGTTCTGGCCTAGCCTGGTCAGGGTCTTGCCTATTGTCATTACGTTTCCGCTTGCTCCTTTATTCATCCTCGCGTCACCTTCCCTTTTTTCTGTTCTTAGGAGCGGAGGCTTCTTCTCGCCTTCTGTTTCCCTCTTAATGGTCCTCAACTCTTCTAAGGTAATGTACTTTTGGGCGCTCTTGAAGAGTTCCATCATGTCCAAAGGGGGTTCCAAGGTAAGGTCTTCATAGAGCTTTCCCTCCTTTAGGCCCACGATTAAGGTCGTCACGGCTGTGTCATCGTTGCAACCGTCATTGAGTGTCAACTCGTCATTGATGTGCGTTACATACTCTTCGAGCGTCTCATTGGATCTCTGTTTCAGAGAAAGTATGCAGTGTGGGCCTTTTCAAAGACGCTGACTTCCGACAAAACGCATCAAGAACTCCTTCGCGTCTTGAAGGAGTCGATCAACCTAGGCAGAAGGCTGTGAAACCACGTTAGTGTTGACTTCTTCTGGCTAGTAGGAAAATTTCTGCACATCACCGACTCAGATCCTACTTAGAGGGCCATTACATGTCAACTCATCATTGAAGTGTGTGACATACTCTTCGAGCGTTTCATTGAATCTCTGTTTCAGAGAAAGTATGCAGTGTGGGCCTTTTCAAAGACACTGACTTCCGACAAAACGCATCAAGAACTCCTTCACCGGCGTCTTGAAGGAGTCGATCAACCTAGGCAGGAGGCTGTGGAACCACGTTAGTGTTGACTTCTTCAGGCTAGTAGAAAAAGTTTTGCACATCACCGACTCGGATCCTTCTTAGAGGGCCATTACATGTTGGTAATGGCGCAGGTGGTCGAATGGGCTGGTGCTCCCGTCGTAGGAGTCGAGTTTCGGAGGCGTGAACTTTTTTGGAAGGGCCTCATTCATAATACGGTCCACGAATGGTGGAACTAAGAGACAATATAGCACGTCTGGGTCATGTGCCCCTCTGCGGAAAGGGTTCTGAGGGCCGAGCCTCTCTGCCCTGGCAGTCAATTCCGCGTTAACTGCACCACCTCATCTAGTTCAGTGAGAACTAGCAGGACTTGACTATCTTGTGCTTGCTCTCTGTCGTCCCCAGGAGACGAAGGCCTGTACTGCTTTTGATCTCGATTAGCGGGTGGAAGGTTTTGATGTGCGAGCGCCTCCATCGCTTAGGAGATTCGTTGTATTTGAGATGACAACAAATCTATCCTGTGGTCTGTCATTGTTGTTGCTGGCGCGGGGGCATGAGTTTGTGGCCTGTGTGTAACCGACACCGCTGAGAGAGGTGGTATAGTGCCAGTCTGAGCGCTTGACGTGTCCCCTTTTTTTTTCCGTTGTTGCAGTGATCTAGTGGTCACCATCTTTTGAAGGGAGATGATGCTAGTGAAAGGTTAAGAACTTTGTCGTCCCCACGGACGGCGCCAAACTAATGCAGCCATTTTCTGCTCCTTGCTTTGACTTTGACCTACCAACTTGCTCGCCTGCACAAGGAACACACCTGAGCCACGAAAAATCGTTGTAGTGGCCAATGACACTCCAATGCTAAAGTTAGACAGGGATCTGCGGAATGTGTAATGTTGTAAATAGGGAATAGTCATTGTAAGGTGTAAAGTCAGACAGGGAGCCACAGAACATCGTTGTAACAGGGAATTTGTAGTGTGCCTTAGCTTACCAACCTCATGTCTTATTTATTGTGCAGGAGTCCTGGTTCGACCAAGCCATCGATGGCGTAGTTTAGGAAGGAGATCTTCGTGGAGATCCTTATCTAATTAGTTGTGTTGTAGAGGGGAATTTCCTTGTTGGGCTGACAATAGGGCCTAGTTTTCCATGAGATCATCATGACATGTGTATGGCTCAGGGTCGTGACCGTTTTGGTGTATCATCATAAGCTATGCTACAGAAAAGAGAATGACGTATGAAAAAGAACTAGAACTATTAGATGTACTGGATTTTTTTTCTCCAAGAGTTTGAAAGCCTATTTATAGTGTTCTCCTCTAAACTAGAAATGGGGAAAATCCTACAAATCCCTTGATTATACTCCAAATCATATCATATAAAATCAAGGGAGTCATAATTAGGGATAAATACATCAAGGTAATCCTAATAGGAGGTAGATACATGAGACAAAACTCAATGTAATGGAATATTCTTTGATTTGATCATTGGAATATGCTTTGGGTTGATGATTTATTTGTCTTTATGATTTCATGCTCCACACTTGAAGTTATCTTGAAACTTGCCACTTGCTTCTATGGACGTGGCCCAAATGCCTCGAATTTCGTACTTTTTGATTTTTTATAGATTTCACAATTTCTCCAATTGCTCATGGTCATGCAAATTTATGGTAGAATTGTCTCGAATTTTTCACATTTCTCGATTTCCTAAAAAGATATAACAATAATCAAATTCGAGACAAATAAAGACATTGAATTAATTTTAACCACAACTAGAGACTAATAAATAGCTAAATGGTGCGTAAAAATCAATGTTTTGAGTACTTGTCACACCACCCCTAAACAACCTTTCTCTAGTCCTCGAGCAAAGACAGAGAAACTCACAAAACCTTTTTTTTTTGTTCCTAAACTTCACAAATAACTCAAGGCCAATTTCGCTGGTATGACTTGATGCATTTACAATGTGCAACAACACCTTAAACCTCTAGCATGACACTAAAGGAAGAGTATTAGCCTCCTAAAGGTTTGTACCTTATTTTTCTTAGAGAATATCATTGAAATTCAATCACATCGAAGACAATAGCCAAATGTAGTTAGTTACTAAAATGCATATTACGACTGGGCAACTTTGGAACATGGTGTGTGTGTGAATAACCAACAATATGCAATTTTCTTTTCAAAGTAAGGTGCATCCACCCTTGGAATAGTCGTCTTGATTTCAAAACTCACTAGTTGATGATCTCTCTGAAATGAACACTTTGAGATTGGTTAAATATTTTCTCTCTTACATGTATGGAAAATAGTAAGTGTGAAAATTCAAACGTCTCACATACACATAAAAACAAAAGTACATGAAAAAGAATAATAGTCTTATGGAAGGAATGTTGATCACTTGCGAGATTGTCTAGTTATCTACCATAGAGCCTTCTCATCTACTCTCCACTTTTTACCATACCTTACTGATGATACACCAAACGAACACATCCCTGAGCCATACACATGTCATGTGATCTCGAGGAACTACGGGCCCCAGAGTCAGCCCAACACTGATCTCGTCCAAGCGGTTCTAAGCTCGCCCAATGCAGTTCGCCAAACAGAACTGAACTATTATAACATGCTAAGCCCACACATCTCACAACTATCCTCAATACCCATAAGCCCTATTAAGGCAAGTATGTCAAGGGTCATTTTCGGACAAGCAATTACAACAACTCTCCACTTTCGACTAGGAAACAAATACTAGAGTACATATCACACAGGGAAACATCCTCTTACGGATTACCCTTAGATAGGGAACTATTTCCTGCGTATCTAGGAGCACAGGGCTAACAAGAAACTTCCCTTCTACAGCACGACTCCTAATTAGAGAAGAATCTTAAACTACTTCATCGATGGCCTGGTCGAACCAGGACTCCTACACTATAAATAAGACATGAGGTTGGTAAGCTAAGGTACGCTACAAATTCTTTGTTTACAACATTACACCTTCTTTAGATCCCTGTCTGACTTTAGCATCGGAGTGTCATCGGCCACTACAACTGTGGTATGTGGCTCACGTGCATTACTTGTGCAGGTCAACATGACTAGGTCAAAACAGGGAGCGGAAAACGACTGCATTAGTTTCGCGCCGCCCTGGGGATGACAAAAGTTCCTAACTTTTCACTAGCATCATCTCCCTTCGAAATACGGAGAAATGGTGACCACTAAATCATGCAACGATGGATAATTGGTGAAAATGCCAAGTGCTCGACCTGGTGCTGCTTCACCACCCTTGACGGTGCAGGTAGTTCGCATGTATCAAACCAGTGCTTCCAAGACAACGGCAACACCAGCGGACCCAGAGTCAGATCCAGGATCACTTTTCATAGTCAGGCCTTTTCGATGATAAAGATGCTCAGATTGATGAAACAAAGGCATGGTAAAATATTCAAGGCGTATTTAACCTGCTTCAACAATGAGTTAGCCACTGTCAACGTGTGCAATGACACAACGACTGTCTCAGGCTTCATTGACGACCTGAGGAAAGAAGAGTTTTATAACTTTATGACGCCGGACCCTCCAGCGAGCATGACAGACCTAATAAGAAAAGCGCATGACAACGTTAACCCTTGATAATCATTGATGATCAACTTCAGCGGTGAAAAGTGATTCCCCGTGGGAAAGCTACAACTAACAATAATAGCAGGAGAGACGCCAACTCAAAAAAATCTTGTTTCAAGAGTTCATAGTAATCGATGCATCTTCAGCATATAATGCAGTCCTAGGGAAACCCTGGATACATTAGATGGGAATGGTGGTTTCCACTCTACACTAGTGCATCAAGTATCCAACAAACCAAGCCGTCGGTATGTTAAGAGGTGACCAAACAACTGCCACTGAATGCCAGTACATGACGACATTGTCGCCCAGTGATTCTCAATAGGCGACTAGCTCCGTGACTAGAATGACTCTTCATTCCGCCTGGGAAGCCGGAGAAGAACAACCAATCCCAGATGATGAGGCTCCGGTGAGCCCTCGGGACAGGCCTAATGCTGGCCAATCAAAGGAAGAAACCATCCCGATCTACCTCGATAGCCCTCTCAATAGCAGGGTTGTCAGATAGGTTCTCGCTTAAGCAAAGAATTGGTAGAGCAACTCACAGAGCTGCTACATTGGAACCAGAACATCTTCGCCTGGGCCATGCGTGACATGATGGGGATTAACAGGTCAATAATCACCCATTGCCTAGAGGTGGACCACACAAGGAAACCGTACGGCAGAAGAAGAGGCCCGTGGCACCCGAGAAAAATGCAATCATAAACGAGGAGGTACAACGTTTACTCAACGCAAACATGATCAAGGAAGCACGATACCCAGACTAGCTAGCTAACATCGTCCTTGTAAAAAAAATGGGAAATGGAGAGTATTCATGAACTACACGGACCTGAACAAAGCCCGCTCGAAGGATAGCTTTCCACTCCCTCGAATTGATCAGATCTTAGACGCTACATCCGGGCACAACTTACTCAGCTTCATGGACACCTATTCGGGCAACAATCAAATATTGATGCACCCTCCCAGATCAAGAGAAAACCATGTTCATAACTGAAAAAGGGATATATTGCTATAGGGTGATGTCATTCGGCTTAAAGAACGCTATCGCTACATACCAACGACTAATCAACTGAATGTTCAGAGAGCAGATCGGCAGGAACATGGAAGTCTACATAGATGATATGCTGGTCAAAAGCATTTGCTACCCTGACCACATACAAGACCTAACCGAATCGTTCAATCACCTAAGAAAATACCAGATGAAGCTCAACCCACATAAACGTACATTTGGAGTCGAGTTTGGAAAATTCCTTGGCTATATAGTGAACAAGAGGGAAATCGAATCTGACACAAAACAGATGCATGCCCTTTTCGACATGAAAGCTCCGATCAACATCAGAGACGTTCAGAACCTGACTGGGAGGGTAGCAGCACTTAACAGATTTATATCAAAGTCGTCTGACAAATGCCTTTCATTTTTTTAAGATACTAAGAAGGAGCAAATGATTCTCTTGGAACGAAGAGTTCGAACAAACGTTTCAGAGCCCGAAAGCATACATGGGGAGTCCAGGGCTGCTCTCAAAACCTGTGAACAGAGTTTGTAGTAGTCTAATTTCCACCAGGGAAGAGAGCTAAATGAAAAGGAAGAAAGGGTCCTTGATTTACCCTAATTCGTAAGGAATCTCGAACTGAGTCTGATCTTTCTGCCTTACAAACTGTTTAGTCCGAGCTTTTCGGAAGGAAGGATTTCGATCTTCGTTACCATTCCTTTATTATTTAGCTTTCGATTAAGTGAGTGTTTGTTCGCTGAGACTCTGACTTAAACATGAGTCTGTTACTGTCCTCTAATTTGAATTCTTGTCTCTTGACCCATTGTCAGGTGATTGGCTAACCGTGCCTTAAGATAAGGGAAACACTCTACTTTTACTTGTCTGTTTCCAAGCATGCTATCAGCTCAACCCTCGTACAAGACGACCGAGGGAGTCAAAAACTAGTGTACTATACCAGCAAAACCTTCATAGAAGTTGAGGCACACTATCCGGACCTAGAAAAGTTAGCTCTGGCACTGGAATATCCTCCAGGAAATCGAGGCCCTATTTCCAGGCCCACTCTATAACGATCCTGACCAAGCATCCGCTCCGCTTGGTATTAAACAAACCCGAGCTTATCCAGCAGAAAGGTGAAATGGTTAGTGGAGCTTGGACAGTTAGACATAAACTACGCTCCAAGAACCGACATCAAAGCCCAAGCGCTACAGATTTCATTGTTGAGTTCACCAGCGGAGAAAAGCCGAAGATAGACCACCATCCCTCATATTCGAATGTCCATTCCTAGATCTTGCACTACGACGGGTCCTCGACAAGAAAGGCAAGCGGAACTGGGATCACGTTTCGCTCCCTCAGTGGTTTCATTCTAAAAAAAGCAGTCAGGTTCAAATTCCCCGCCACAAACAACGAGGTCGAATACCAAGCCCTCCTGTCCGGCCTAAAGCTAGCACTAGGAATCAGTATAGATTGCCTAACGACATACAACGACAAAAGACTAGTGGTCAACCAGGTCAAAGGGGATTTCAATAGCAATGACCCCCGCATGATAGCCTACCGCGATAAGGTACTTGGCATAATGGTGAGTTTCGAAAGGTGTGAATTAATATAGTATCAACAAGACAACAACAAAAGAGCTGACGTGCTAGCCGGAAAAGCCTCAGCCTTCGATGATGTCTCAAGCGACCTCATTGAATACCAAGAGCGCACTACAAGAAAAATTGTGATCAATAGCGTTTAAAAACCGCTATGGTAGGATACCATAGCGGTTTAGTAACCGCTATGACAGCCGGCGCTATAATAGACCCAGGGGATATTATAGCGGTTTTAAAACGCTATGGTAAGTTTGTCTTTTATAGCGTTTCAAAACCGCTATGGTAGCCTCTTCCATAGCGTTTTAAAAACGCTATAGTAGACTCTAAAACCGCTATGGTAGACTTTACCATAGCGTTTTAAAAACGCTATGGTAAGTATACATAGCAAATTTTTTTTTTTTTTTTTTTACTATCAAATGACTTTTTATTACATCTTATCATGTATGCATTAGCCTGAGCACTCGAAATTCATTGTGACAAAGACAAGAAACACCATGTTGGTGATCAAGCAAAAGAAAATAAAATGTATTATTTTCACTTCCTTTTGCTAAAAGAAATGTTGAATGACCTAAACATTTTTGTGATGATGAATGTACATAATGTTTCAAGGGAAAAAAGGGAACGAAAGCAACGACATAATTTTTGTGATGATGAATGTACATAATGTACAAACTCTTATTAATCTACACCTGCAACAACAACAACGACAGCAGCAACATCAACAGCAACAGCAACAGGGGCTATCGACAGCAACAACAGCAACGATAGCAACGACAGCAACAGCAACAACAGCAGCAGCAGCAGCAGCCATACTAGAGTTTCTCCTAGTACACACCCCTTCCTTTTCTTCTTCATGTTATGAAATTGAAATCCCCTACCAAAAAGCCAAGGGGAGTCTACCCCAACCTGCTGAATCAATCAACTCAGATCAGAATTACTCTATTTAGTGTCACCCCTAAAGTTGAGTTTCCTAAGGGAAGTACATTACAACATAAAAGCCATCATCCAGATGGACTTCTTGACAAATGCAAGTCTTGTTGTTTTGGGATTCTAGCTAATTGAAAACCATTTACTTTGAGGAAACTGTAGCAACATTTTCTCAACCAGAGAAGTTATATAATTTGTTAACAAGAATGGTTTGTTTTGAAAGAAAAATCTTCACTGACCTGCCCACCATGAATAAGACCCATCAAAACCCTTGCAGTTTGTACTAAGTTTGTTCTGTTGTTTCCTAAAGGTCACTACAAGAAAAATGTTGATTCATAGCGTTTCCAACTAGAGGCCCAAAACATAAATTCAGGGGAGAAATGAGTCCAATATATAATTAAATATTATTATGGTCATGTAACTGTTTTGCCCATATCAGTGTTATAGGATTATGTAAAATAGAAGACATGTAGAATATCTGATAAAATAAAAAGACATGTAGAATAGAATGGAATGTGACAATGGCATAGGCAAATTGGAGTGACAAAGGCACTTGGAAGAGACAATCATGAATGCAACTATAGTGAATAGTACTTACAAGAGTGTGTGACAATATCGGCAGGGAATGTTTTATGAATTGCCTTGGATTCATCACCCAAACATGTAAAGCGTACACTTCTGGATGACCACAAGACGATATACGTGCTTGTGATGCTGGCATCAAAAGTATGCAGTGTAAAAGCATATTTTCTGCACAAACAATTCTTAGAAAACATCGATTGAAAGCACAGAAATTAGACTGTATGCATCAGTTAGCTAAATGAGTTTATTCAATAACTTAATGCTAACATGTATGGACTACATAGAAAACATCACCAGAAAGTGCACGCTTTTGACAGTCTGATTTTTAGACAGAACCCTTTGACTAGCCTAGCACCATAGATAACATCTAATTAAACACTACAGTCGCACCTTTTCGATCCGAAAAACATTATTCAATCAGTGGAACAATCTCATTTTGTTTATCTTTTTGGAGTTGAAACCAAAGCAAGTTGCTATATCGACAGGTTACCATGTCATATGCAAAACATAAAAAGTTAAAACGTGCCTATAAGAAAAAAATATCAATTTGTTCTACTAAAACTTGTTTTATTTGAATATCCATCGAGCTCCTTTAAATGGTATCCTGACAAGTTACGATGTTGCATCATAAACTACAATACATAAAAGGTTTAGAATATGCCATACTCTAGGATTTCTTCTATTAGAACGTCCATTCAGCTCTTTTAAATGGCGTTCTCTCTGACTTTTATGTCTTGGAAGTTCCAAATTTGATTCTGCTCAGTACTTCCAGACAGAAAAGTTACAATTCATCACCTGCAACATTAAATAGACAAATCACATTAGATGATCGTCTCAGGTATAGTAAAGCCCTGTTATATCACAGGAAAATATTATTCAATCAATCAAACAATCTCATTTTGTCCATATCTTTGGGACTTGAAAACGAAGGAAGTTGCACAGTCCCATATCAAGAAGTGACCATGTCTCATGCATGACCAATAATACATAAAAAGTTTATAAGCAAAGCATCAGTTTGTTCTACTTGAACTAGCTTGTTTGAAAATCCATTCAGGTATATTAAATGGTATTTTGACGTGCATGTCATATGCATTCCAGATAAAAATAAGTTTTGATCAAACAAACAGCAGGGAATAACATTAATAAGCAAGAGTGACTGAGAAGGTGGCAAAGTACAAGCAGGGGAAAAACCTTGAGCAAGCAAAACAAAGTTAAAGAGAAAATAGACGTTCCCAATCAAAGATACACACATGAAATTCTACCCCAACTAAAATCTCCCACACTAGAGGCAAACCCAATAAGTACTCGCCTGCAAATACCAACAAAAACATTTGTCTTAAAATATGAAAACGGAAGCATATGAAAGATGATGGAAATGGCAGATCTGCTAATCCTTGCTTCAATAGCTTATACAAAACCAACAAAGATGATCAGAATTCAAATAAAAAGCAATTTGAAAAGCCTGCTATCAACAAGGACTGAAACTGAAATAGAATTTTGAACATAGTAATGAAGAACCATACTTTGTCTCATCGACTCAATTGAACATAGTTTTGAAGCAAATCTTCATAGAACGAAACTTGTTATGTTTACCAAACAGTTGCTTGTAGATGGTCCAATGCTTACAGTTAATAAGATGACAATAAACTATGCCTATCTCAATAATCGAAAAAATTTTGCATTAAGAATCTATAGATTACCTGAATAGACGGAAAAATGTAATTCATTTAGCTTACCTGAATATTCAACCATAAGCCTGGTTTAATAACTGCAACTTGTTCCACAGTAAGAACAGTGTATATATTACCGTCAAATTTGTCTGTGCGTGATGTGATGCCTTGCATTACTGTCAATTGATTGCCTATGATGCCGTCAGAAGTTAGAGAGGAGAGAACAAAGGTGAGCATCTGAGCTGAGGAAGTTGAAGCTGCAAGCTTTGCGGCCATAGCAGCTGCCGCAGATTTTCTAGGATCCTCCTCAACATAAGAATTGCTTGAAGGAGCCCGTTGAGTGTACATTACTGGTGCAGATTGTTCTGTCATGACTGGCAGCAGGGGCTTCTGGAACAAAACCCGGAGGCAAGCTACTGAAATTGCTTGGTTCCTTCAATTCCTGATCAGTTGACTGCACACTCTTGCACTTAAGTATTTCTTGACATACACTGCCAGCCCGTTCAGATTGAGCCTGAGCCGCCTGAAATTAGAAACAAAAATAAATATTATAATGTTAAAAAAATCACAAGCATTTCATCTAATTAGCAATTTATTATTAGATGTGACCATATCACATGAAATTCAAGATTCATTAATATACAGCTCTCCTACGTAACTTACACAGAAAGTATAGTAGTCGGAAAAAAAAAACGGTACATCAAAGATTTTACTAATAATAGTGGTTATTGGCATATTGCAAGCAAACTAGATTACAAACACGGGGGGCTCTCTCTGGAGATAGCACAGATAAGTTCATCGCAAACATCACACATATTAAATTCACGGACTCGGGCAACACTACAAAGGTACATTTACAACCTAATTTGAAGATCCATGAAACATAGGTAACAAGGAGCTGACAGTACCCATGCATAGCATGGGTCTTCCTAACATGATATACATGCAAACATATCTGTCTAAGTTTCAACAGTCGAAGATAATCAGAGTCGAGCACTCATTGCCTCATTGATTTACAAGCGTATCATCTAATTTTGTTGAGCGGGCCAGCAATGCAATGATATGAAAAGTGAAAAAGTCTAAACCAGTAATAACTAATAACGAAAGAACACTTGATAGGTTAAGTGGAAGATTTTGTTCAGTTTTGTCAATGCAGAATTAAAAATAAAAATAGAAATTCCATGTTCATGTATTATGAACATTCTTGACAATTACAATAATAGGGCAGGTTATTTTGACATTTTACAAACTTTCCTGGGGGCTCCTGGGGGAACATGGAGTAAAGTTTGGGACTATTTTCTGTGAAGAAGATTGGCTAAAAACAGTAACATTCTTAAAGTTTGATATTATTGTTTGATGGCTAGAAACAGAGATCATTTTATCCTATTCCATGTGAAGCTAATGCATGCACCAAAATAATCTGAGCCACTGTTCCACCTAAGTATGTGATATAGATCAATAATTTAAAGCTATTTCCCTCAGACTTGAACTTCAAGAAATCTCAAGATTCACCCATATTACAGTTATGTTTTGGTTGTGGGGGTAATACATGGGGAGTTCCTAGAGATTTTTCTTTCGAAGACTGTATGTTTCATGGCATAATTTATTTGTTGGTTGGACGCCGATCAGGTTACTTTGTACTTTCTTTATGCAACAAAAGGCTTTTTGTTGTTCAATATAGCCCTGCTTGTTTTGCTAAAAAAATAAATAAAACCAGCTATATCATATGACCAATATCCAATATTTTGGTTCAGAGTTGAGAATTTGACATAAAAGAATAGAATATCTGCTCTATAGTATCAAGTAAAATGTTAGTGAATATACTTATATGAAAGACAGTTCCTTGGACTCAATCTTCATCTCATCCATACAATGGTCTATTCTATATCCTTTATGTTTGGTTCCAATTTCCAAATCATTAATTGTGAGAAATGAACATGACAGAACAGGTAATACTGTATCATAGAGGATATAGACCATTGTATGGATCTTCAGCTCATCCATACAATGGTCTATATCCTCTATGTTTGTAGAAATTCACAACCATGCAAACATATTTCTCATCAGGAATTATAAAAAAAAAATATAATCATCAACATGCCATATGCAACAAAATAGCTCTTATCAGTCTAGAGCAGCTTACGAGCCCTTCCTCAAAATGAATATGCAGAAATTGTTAGGCCAGACACTCCCACACTTCGGCCCATACTTTGTCAAACATTTGAATGAGAGAGAAGAGAGAGAGATCACCATCAAATTTGTGTTCTCCATTCTTTCTTCCTCTTTCTCACTTTTGGAAATCATTCTTTTGAACCAAACACAACCTTAATAGGCAATGTAAGAGATTTCATCATATTGTTGAAAAAATTACCTGAAGCTGAGAATGAACCTCTTCCAGCTCAAATTCCTGAAAAGAAACTCTTGTCATATATCAACCAAAACATGATAATATAAAAATAGAACGATATTGATTACTTCTACATCTTAATAGTTAATGGTGAAATAGTTACTGGTTACTCATGGAAATTATACAACAGAAATCTCAAGCACAGGCATTTAATTATTGACATAACTTTTTTTTTTTAATCCCTTAACCCCTCCCACCCCATATGCTGCTGGAAAGGATCGAACCCTGGACCTGTGATTCCAAATTAAAGATAGTTCACTACGAGATAAACAAGTTCACAAATCCACTAGCTCTAAATCCCACAGCTTTGAAAGACTCCAATAAATCCAACACCAACCTTTATCAAGGTGGTGAACCCACTACTTCTTTAAACAAATTTATGAAAAATTTCCATCAAGAATCAAATGAACTTCAGTTGCTACACATAAAACCTCTCCAATATCACAAAACAGACAATTTCCTCATTAATAGTTTTACTGTTTATCAGGTCAAACTACCTTTCTACATCAATCAGCTGTAATACCTCTCTTCAGAAAGCACACAGAAATAGGTAGTCTTAAAGACTCTAGACCATGCTCACACGGGCACACTGTCTCCACATCCATACACCTTCTAATTAAACCCTAGTGGCAACCAATTTCATAAGACTTCCCAAAACAAATAAACTTTCAAAAGTAAACGTTTTTGCTTTCACTTTCAGTGTTCAAAAAAAGGGTACCATACTTCTTGATCAAAAATATTTACAAGAACAGATAAATAACAATTATTTTCATCAAATAGTCTCTGAACACATACCTTCCAATTTGGTGGAGATATTTTGTCAATGACAGTAACATGGTCATCCCAAGCATCCACAACAACAACCAACATTTTCTTTGTCAAACTGATAGAAGAAAAAAATAGTAGGTATTCGAACTCTGAAAGACCCTTAAATCAATTTAGGTGTAATCATATAGCAGAACTTGAGATATTAAGAGCGATTGGGAGATACCGCAATATGAGTTTGCTATATACCAAATTCGGAGGAGCTAAGAGAACTTCTGCTTTTGTATTCAACAAAAAAAACCATAGTGGAGTTATAACTCAGAATTCTAATAAAGGGAAAAAAACATAAAGAAAGAAAGGGGTTCTCTTTAACTTACATTGCAAGTTCTCTAGCAGCTCTGGGGGCTGCAAAACCTTCCACTCTTATCAATTTTAGGCATTAAGTCCTTTGTTGAAGAAGAAATGGGGTTTGTGGATTTCTCTGATAAAGCAGGGGAGAGAAAGGAAATGAAGGACTTGGGACTCTTTCCAATTCTTTATGTTGGGTCTTGGGTTTTAGTATGAGTTTGTGATGAAATGGGGAAGATGGGTTGCTAAAGCGGCTGAATTGGAGTCTGCCTTTTGAAGCAAAAGATGCAGATGCAGAGGCAGCATAAGCACAAGCAGAAGCGAAGCCAATATTAAATGCACAGAGATCTGAGGTGGTGTGATGGATCTAGTGGTGGCTGCGAGATGGAATTGTGGCTGGCGACATGAAGAGAATGCGGTCGAGAGAAGAAGAAAGGGCAAGCATAAAGAGGGCAAGCAAGAAAGAAGGAGATGAGAAGCAAGCAAGAGGTCGAGCAGAGAGAGGCGAGCAAGAAGGAGATGAGAGGCGAAATGCAAAACAATTTGGGAGCGCCAAAACGCCCGCCATTTTAGTGTACTGAATGGGGGGGAGAGATAAAGTCACGAAATGCAAAACAATTTAGGAGCGCCAAAACGCCCGCCATTTTACTATAGCATTTTTTTATTTTCAAAGTCTTTCAAAACTGACTTTTTATAGCATATTCATAAAAAACGCTATTGAGAAATGCTATGAATGAGCATTTGTGTTGTAGTATCGAACCTCGACGAAGAGGAACCTAAAAATATCTGTGCTGCAAAAGCGCAATCAGATTGGATGACTCCGATACTGGAATACATAGCAATCAGAACCCTACCAATTGAAAAGGTCAAAGCAAGAAGACTTAAAAACATAGCAGCAAGGTACACTGCGACGACCCCCTCCCGCACTTTATCAATACTGTCCGTTTTGGGCTACCATCCGGCCCTTACGACTTTAAAATGCATCAATACAATGGGGAGCTGACCCCGCACATATAAGGATCATTCTCCTCCCCTACCCAGGCGATGTGATATGATTCCCTTTGTAGCTCGTCCAACCTCTCTCGGCCTATTGGGCCTATTGGGCTCCAACCCTCACCCTCACCCTCACCTCAGGTCCGCCCACTCAGGGTCTCACCATCCACCCTCCTTAAGGCCCAACATCCTCGTTGGCCACACAAGCACAACGTCCACGTTTCCCGAGGGTCCACCTCCACGTGGCACACTTTCGGCTGGGTCAGGCTCTGATACCAAACTGTGTCAACCCCCTCCCGCACTGTATCAATACTGTTTGCTTTGGGCTACCATCCGGCCCTCACGGCTTTAAAACGCGTCAATACAACGGGGAGCTGACCCCGCACATATAAGGATCATCCTCCTCCCCTACCCAGGCGATGTGGGACTACGATTCCCCTTGTAGCTAGTCCAAGCTCTCTTGGCCTATTGGGCCTGTTGGGCTCCAACCCTCACCCTTACCCTCACCTCAGGTCCGCCCACTCAGGGTCTCACAATCTGTGACGACCCCCTCCCGCACTGTATCAATACTATCCGCTTTGGGCTACCATCCGGCCCTCACAACTTTAAAACGCGTCGATACAATGGGGAGCTGACCCCGTACATATAAGGATCCTCCTCCTCCCTTACTCAGGCGATGTGGGACTATGATTCCCCTTGTAGCTTGTCCAACTTCTCTCGGCCTATTGGGCATGTTGGGCTCCAACCCTCACGCTCACCCTCACCTCAGGTCCGCCCACTCAGGGTCTCACAATCCACCCCCCTTAAGGCCCAACGTCCTCGTTGGCCACACAGGCAAAACGTCCACGTTGCCCGAGGGCCTACCTTCACGTAGCCTGAGGGCCCACCTTCACGTGGCACACTTTCGGCTGGGTCAGGCTCTGATACCAAACTGTGACGACTTCCTCCCGCACTGTATCAATATTGTCCGCTTTGGGCTACCATCCGGCCCTCACGGTTTTAAAACGCGTCGATACAATGGGGAGCTGACCCCGCACATATAAGGATCATCCTCCTCCCCTACTCAGACGATGTGGGACTATGATTTCCCTTGTAGCTCGTCCAACCTCTCTCGGCCTATTAAGCCTATTGGGCTCCAACCCTCACCCTCACCTTCACCTCAGGTTCGCCCACTCAGGGTCTCACATACACTGTCGTAAACGACAAGTTATACATGAGATTAGTGACAGGGCCCCTGCTCCGATGTCTATCATCTTCAGGGGAAAATGCAGAAATCATCAGGGCAGAAGAACCCTAACCCACAAAGTTTTGACTCTAGGATACTATTGGGTGACTATGTAGCGAGACACCAAAGATATTGTCCGCAAGTGCAACAAATGTCAGAGATTTGCGCCATACACACATATGCCAACTCAGCCACTGACACCGATGACTAGTCCGTGGCCATTCGCACAATGGAAATGGGCATCGTCGGACTGCTCCCAGGTTCAGCCGGTAAAAAGTTTTTTCTTGTGGCAGTCGACTACCTCACTAAGTGGGTCGAAGTTGAGCCCCTATCCAAAATTTGTCAAGTCCAGATCGAAAAATTCATATAGGCCACCATCGTCTGTAGATCTGGCATCTTCAGAGTACTGGTCAGCGACAACGGAACTCAGTTCGAAGGTATCAAGATTAAAAAACTATGCAAAATTTTAAATATTTATCACCACTTCTCCTTACAAGAACACTCCAAGCCAATGTCCAAGTAGAGGTTACAAATAGAATGATCCTGGTGTTTATCAAAAGAAAGCTTGACGGTGCTAAATGTAGATGGATTCCAGAGCTACCTGGACTATTCTAGGCATATCGAATGACCAGAAGAGTCCCTACCAGAGAGACACCCTTCGCCTTGACATACGGGCCAGAAGCCATGGTTCCGATAGAAATCGTGGTGCCAACTTTCCGAATGGAAGAGTTTAGACCAAACGGTAACGACGAAGCCCTGCGCGTTGGGCTAGACCTCCTCAATAAAATGAGGGATCTAGCCTCCGCCAAGATAGCCACCTTTCAACAATGAATGGAACAATACTACAACAAGAAGGTCAAGCCACGCGAACTCATGGTGGGGGATTGGCTACTCAGGATGATCCAGCAAAACACCAAAGAAACTGGTGCAGGAAAGCTAAATCCAAATTTGGAAGGACTATACAGAGTTGCTAAGGTGAATAGGCCGGGAACATATTGGCTTGAAGACGCAGATGGCTTCAGGCTTAAACATCCATGGAATGCAGAACATCTCAAACAATATTATCAATAAAATATTTGTTTTTACTAAAACTTCAACTGTTGTCCGTTACGACCCTCGACCATCCCGGCTATGACCAGACTCAAATATCACACCGATGCCTAGTTCACTGTGCGCGGACCATGATGGTTGAGGAAGTGGGAGTCTCGTCAACGCTTGTCCGTTGATGACGACGACTCACCAAGGGATCATTGCTCTCCAATAGACAATGATCGCCGAACTTACCAGTTAAGCTTAATTAGTTCGTGACTGATGACGATGGCTTCTGGTGCCCGATGCCTAGTCCGCTGAGCGTGGACCACGGTGGCCGAGGAAGTGGGAGTCTAGTCAACGTTTATCCGCAAATGACGACGACTCGCCAAGGGATTATTGTTGTCAAACAGACAATGATCGCCGAACATACCAAGTAAACTTAGTCAGTTCGCGACTAATGACGAAGGCTTCAGGTGTCCGATGCCTTGTCCGCTCTGTGTGGACCACGATGGGTGAGGAAGTGGGAGTCGAATTAGTGCTTGTTTGCTGATGACGATGACTCGCCAACGGATCATTGCTCTCCAACAAACAATGATCGTTGAAATTACCAGGTAAGCTTAGTCAGTTCGCGACTGATGACGATGCCTTCTGATGCCCGACGCCTTGTCCGCTGCGTGTGGACCACGATGAACGAGGAAGTGGGTGTCTACTCAATGCTTGTCCATTGATGGTGACGACTCGCCAAGGGATCATTGGTCTTCAACAGACAATGATTGCCAAACTTACCAGGTAAGCTTAGTCAGTTTGCGACTTATGACGATGGTTTCTGGTGCCCGACGGCTAGTCCGCTGCACATGGACAATGATAGCCGAGAAAATGGAAGTCTAGTCAGCGCTTGTCCACTGATGATGATTACTCGCCAAGGGATCGTTGCTTATCGCCGAACTTACCAGGTAAGCTCAGTCAGTTCAAGACTAATGACGATTGCCTCTAGTGCCCGACGCATAGTCCGCTGAGCGTGGACCACGGTGGCCGAGGAAGTGGGAGTCTAGTCAGCATTTATCCGCAAATGACGATGACTCGCCAAGGGATTATTGTTGTCCAACAGACAATGATCGCCAAACATACCAAGTAAACTTAGTCAGTTCGCGACTAATGACGATGGCTTCTGGTGTCCGATGCCTTGTCCGCTCTTTGTGGACCACGATGGGCGAGGAAGTGGGAGTCGAATTAATGCTTGTTCGCTGATGACGATGACTCGCCAATGGATTATTGCTCTCCAACAAACAATGATCGTTGAACTTACCAGGTAAGCTTAGTCAGTTCGCGACTGATGATGATGCCTTCTTATGCCCGACGCCTTGTCCGTTGCGTGTGGACCACGATGAACGAGGAAGTGAGTGTTTACTCAACGCTTGTCCATTGATGGCGATGGCTCGCCAAGGGATCATTGCTCTTCAATAGACAATGATTGTCGAACTTACTAGGTAAGCTTAGTCAGTTTGTGACTTATGACAATGGCTTCTAGTGCCGACGGCTAGTCCGCTGCACATGGACAACGATAGCCGAGAAAATTGAAGTCTAGTCAGTGCTTGTCCACTGATGATGATCAATCGCCAAGGGATCGTTGTTTATCGCCGAACTTACCAGGTAAGGTCAGTCAGTTCAAGACTAATGACGGTTGCTTCTAGTGCCCGACGCATAGTCTGTTGTGCGCCGACCACGACGGCCGAGGAAGTGGGAGTCTAGTCACTGCTTGTCTGCTGTTGACGACAACTTGCCAAGGATCATTGCTTTCCAACAGACAATGATCGTTGAACTTACCTGGTAAGCTTAGTCAGCTCGTGAATGATGACGATGGCTTCTGGTGCCCGACGCCTAGCCCGCTGCGCGCGCACCGCAATGGACGAGAAAGTGAGAATCTAGTCAGTACTTGTCCACTGATGAAGACGACTTGCTAAGGGATCATTGTTCTCCAAAAGACAATGATCGCCGAACTTACCAAGTAAGCTTAGTCAGTTCGCGACTAATGACGATGGCTTTTGGTGCCTAACGCCTAGTCCGCCACGTGCGAATTACGATGGCTAGAGAAATGAAAGTCCACTCGGCACTTGTCCGCTCATGACAACAACCCACCAAATGAGCGACAACAGTATTTGAAGCATCTCAACACAGTCTACGACGCGCAGAAAATAGCGGCTCACCAACAAACGAAAGCGACCTAAAGGTGGTCAATAGAATTTGACTAACAAAAATAGGCATTCTGCCTAGTAGTACAAATTCATCAATGTATGAAGCATCTAAAGAAAACTCAATAGTACAAGGAAAAATAGTAAAAAAAAAATTGTCCTTGGAAAGACGTTACAACAGTTTCAAGGAAAGACAACCTCTTCAGCATCTAGCCCTGCGGAACCAGATCCTTCCCCTCGAGGAATCGATTTAAAACCAGCCCTCTTGTAATGGGCAAAATCCAGGACGACACCAGGATGCTCCTATCTGATTAGCTCCAATAGCTCCAGTCTACCACGAATAACCTCGAACGAGATCAATGGCCTCCATCCCGACATGTTGATGTCCACCGCACCTACCAAGGTAGCATAGTGCAAACGCTCTTTCGACAACAAGCATTCCGCCTCACGAACACGACGGAGCCCCTCAACACCTATAGACTCCAGGTGTCGTCGCTCAACGACCCATTCTATTTCCGCTTGCTTTCTTTCATTTTCTTGGTCCTCCAAGTCAGACAACCATCTGTCCACGACATGTAGAGGGCATCTGAATATGACATCCATAGGTCCACGAAGGCTTTTTCCAAAGCAAGAACTCGCCCGCGGGCTTCGAGATGTAGAACGACAGGATTGTATGGCTCAAGGGCACGGATGACCATCTCGAGACCATAGTGACACGAAGCATCAACGCGTGGTCCGATGTCTTCCTCTTCTAAGTCAACAGGGGGAGTGGCAGCATAAAAAGGCAAGCAATGACCCCCCGAGGTCGCCGCCTATGCATAACGTGATAGCCCAAGGGGAGAAGTCGCGCGGTCAGAGGGTTCTTTCCTCCTCAGAACAATGACAGGAGGCACGTTCATCTCCAATTCTGCAATCCTAGTTGGGCTGGGCAGAGCCATGCTTTCCTTCCTCGAATGACGAAGAACCACTCCAGCCAGTTAACCCAACACGCGTGGGCACCATGAAAACACCACAGCAACCCGCTGGGCACAATGTTACCTGACGTTATGACCTCCTCAACGGACGACAAAGGGAGCTTGAGGAATTCCTTCTCTATCCGCCTTTCCTCCTCAATATGAGACGAAACAACAAACTTCCTTGAAATAGAGGAGTGACATCAAAACCAGCATTGCATCGGGTATACAAAAATATATGAGGTAGCAGCAAAAAACAAACTCGCGGATATCAAACTGGAAGTATCGGGAAGCTCTGCAACTTCCAACCTTGAAGTATGAAGAATCCACCGAAGCCAAAAACCAACGCTTCTCCCAAGGCTTCACGCTATCTACTTCTAAGGGCAGGCAAGCAAGGCAGTTCAATATGCAAAGACCCCTAGGGTCCAACCGAGCGGCGGTCATGTGATGAATCACTGTCATGGTCAAATGAAGACCAACGTCATGTGCCCTAAGAAGAATCGCAAGCAAAATCTTGAACCCGCTCGGAACCATCTGAATGGGAGGAATGCAAAAAGAAATAAAAAAATGCTAGACATCATATGGCACTGGAAATCGGAGCCCTGACTCAAACATACCTCGGTGCAAACTTATGTACCCTTGAGGGGTTGTAGTGGGAGCTAGATCCCAAAATGCGGGAACGATTTCCAAATCTCTTGGGATACGGTATAAACTCCAAAGCCTGATTAACTCGGTTTCATCAATGAGGCTACCCTCGAAAAGCTTGAGGCAAGTGAAGGACAACAAATCCTTGGAAGAAAGTTCAACATTATCTGCCATTGATAAAAAGAATAAATCGAACATTACAGCAGCATTATTGCTTGGAGGAACAACGCAGATAAGAATGAGAAAATCCTCCTTGAAGCTGCAAATAATTATAGGGATGAAAAATCGCACCTTCCCTCTTTGAGCAGTCACGTACCCATTAATATTTTGCACCGCTCGAGACAAGCGCTTTGAGTTTAATCATCACGATGGTATAGTTTCTTTTTCAAAGAGTCAATGGACCGACTAAGTGCCCTACTTACTCAAGGGGAGTAGCTGATGATTCACCAAAACGATCACATCCCTGAGACATACATGTGTCATGATGATCTCGAGTAACTACGGGCCCCAACGTCAGCCCAACACTGGTCTGCTTCAAGCGATTCTAAGCCCACCCAATGCAGTTCGCAAAACGAACCCGAACTTTTATAGCTTGCTAAGCCTACGCATCTCACAGCTATCCTCAATACCTGTAAGTCTTATTAAGGCTAGCATCTCGAGGATCAGTTTCGGAAAGGCAATACAGCAGCTCTCCGCTTATGACTAAGAAAAAATACTAGAATACATGTCACACAGGGAAACATCCTCTTATGGATTACCCTCAGATAGGGAACGGTTTCCTGCATATCTAGTAGCACAGGGCTAACAGGGAACTTTTCTTCTACATCATGACTCCTAATTAGAGAAGGATTTCCATGAAGATCTCCTTCCTAAACTACGCCATCGATGGCCTGGTCAAACCAGGACTCCTGCACTATAAATAAGACATGAGGTTGGTAAGCTATGGTACGCTACAAATTCCTTGTTTACAACATTACACCTTATTCAGATCTCAGTTTGACTTTAGGATCGGAGTGCCATCGGCCACCACAACGATGCTTTGTGGCTCACGTGTGTTACTTGTGCAGGTCAGCATGACTAGGTCAAAGCAGGGAGCAAAAAATGACTGCATCACTTACCATATGGTTAATTGTGACTTTTCTAAGAAAAATAAATTTGGATGGAAATTTTTTTATTTATATTTTTTAGATGAGGAAGAGGGGTAGATGATAAGTTTTTTTTTTTTGGATGAGGAAGAGTTGGGTAGATGGTAAGTAAATAAATGTTTCAAAAAAGGTAGGGTATTCAAGTAGCTTAATAGCGAACTCATCATTCACTTCCTTTTATTTTCCTTTATTCTTCAGAACATTTTTTTTTTTTTAAATTTCTTCTTAATAACCCAACCTTTTTTTAAGTACCTTGGACATTGGATTTTCACTTTGAACTTGTTTTTTCAGAAACATGGATGGGCAACGAGTTTTTTTTTTGTCTAATAAACCAACAGAAATACTCACAATTGTTTTGGATGGAATAATTAGCAAGATGGTTTTGAGAAAGTATAGATGGACGAGATGCCTAATTTACCTTCTAAGGTTCGATAATGGTTATAAGTCTCAAATAGACTACAAGACCTATGTTTCTCTTAACTTGAAAAAGATGTCATCCTCAGTGATCAACCAAAAAGAAGAATAATGAAACTTCACAACAACTTAATGTGAAATCCTATAAATTTGAGTCATCAGGTGACTTGGAGTTATGTAAAACCCTCTGAATAAATGAAAGGTCTGATAGCTCACAAGGTAAAAGTCTTCACTAATATTCCTCTAGATTCTCAGGAAATTACTTACTACTTTATTCCAAACTACATATCTGGTCATTGTGCAAAAATGTTTGTTCCTAAATGCTCAAATGCAATGTTTACTCTAGTAATAAACTTCCAACATCTCTTTTCCTAAATGTAACGAATCAAGTAATCCAATCTCATCATAGCTCGGATACCACACCTTTTTTTTTATAAAAAAATGGATTTTCAAAAGAGGTATGATTTTTAAAACACTATCCCCAATGTTAAACAAATGAAATGGAAGGTGATAAATAAAAATTGGAACTTATTACCTCAGGTGATTTGTTGAACATGTGTACCATCCCTGCAAAGAAATAGATAGAGTTGGTGGGGGTGATGTATTAACAAAAAATCTATCACCCCCAAACAGGCATTGGCGGTATTGTTAATCTTTTTTTTTTAACAAATGAATGCGTAAACTGATTGGGCTGCCTCCCAGTAGCGCTAACTTTAATGTCATTGGTCGGACGCAATTGGGGTGGTGAATACCACCCCCAAAAAGTCTTAGTGGAGTAGGAATTTGTGGTCGTGACGAATCCTCACATTTAGGATCAATCAACTGAATGGTTCCATTGGCCTTGTGAGAAGTTCATGGTATGGCTTTAATCGCTATCCATTTACTTGAAAGAGACTGCCCTTAGTAGGGTTTTCTATGGTGATGGCACTGTAGTTTTTAACATCATGAACAATGAATGGAACAGACCTACGAGTTCTTTACTTACCTGGAAAGAGGTGAAGACGAGAGTTGTAGAATAGAACTTTCTGACCAAGATGGAACTTTTTTCTCATGATGCTTTTTGTCATGTATCCACTTCATTTTATTTATGTAATTCTTGGATAAGTCATAAGCATCATACCTCAATTCTTTTAGCTCATCAAGCTGAAGCTTTCATTGTTGACCAACCATATCGAGGTCAAAGTTTAGACTTTTTGTAGCCCAATAAGTTCTGTGTTGGAATTCGACAGGAAGGTGACAAGGTTTACCAAATACCAATCTATAGGGAAACGTCCCTAAATGAGTTTTGAATGCAGTTCGATATGCTCACAAGGCATCTGAAAGGCGTAAAGACTAATCTTTCCGATTTGGATTGATAGTCTTTTTGAGGATGTTCTTGATTTGACGATTTGAGACTTCAACTTGACCGCTTGTTTGAGGATGGTAGGAAAGGGAAACTTTTTTTAGAGACCCCATACTTTCTAACAAGATGCTCAAAGATGTGGTTACAGAAATGCTTACCCCCATCACTAATGATACCCTTGGGGGTGTCAAATCTACTAAAGATAAACTCCCTTATGAATGAAATAACATTTTTTGTGTTTATTGGTCTTAGTGGCAATTGCCTATATCCATTTAGAGACGTAATTCACTACAAGAAGGATGTATTGATACCCATGGGAAGATTGAAACGATCCCATAAAATTGATGCCGCAACATAAAAAAACTTCAACCACTAAAATAGGATTCAGAGGCATCATGTGTCGACGAGTTATTCGCCCAAGTTGTTGATATCAGTGATAGGCTATACAATACTCATGGGCATTTCGAAAAAGGGTAGGCCGATAAAACCGGATTAGAAAACCTTCTCCGTGGTTTTCTTATAACTGAAATGCCCACTGCAAGCTTGATCATGGCAAAATGAGAGGATGCTCAACTGCTCACATTCTGGAACACATCTTCTAATAAGTTGGTCAAGCCAGTATTTATACAAATATGTTCATCCCAAGAATAATACTTGACCCTAGACAAAAACTTGTCACGACTTGGCTTAGACCAGTGTGAAAGGATTTCCTTTGTTGCAAAAAAATTGACAATGTCATCATACCAAGGAAGATCTTGCTCAACCAAGAGTAGTTGTTCATCTGGGAAGTTCTCTAATTAAATGGGCAAGAAACTAGTAGACGACTCCGATATTAGCCATGATAGGTGATCGGTGATTGCATTTTCTATACCTGACTTATCTCGTATTTCAAGATCAAATTCTTACAGCAAAAGAACTCATCAAACCAAATGAGGCTTGGTGTCTTTCTTATTGAGAAGGTATCTAAGGGCTGCATGGTCAGTGTACACAATGACTTTAGCTCCATTGAGATAGGAACGAAATTTATCTAAGGCATAAACAATGGCAAATATCTATTTCTTAGTGGTCGAGTAATTGAGTTGAGCCCCATTAAGAGTCTTGCTAGCATAGTAGATGACATGAGGGAGCTTGTTAACCCTTTGACCTATAACTGCACCTAGAACATAGTCAGATGCATCACACATAATCTCAAAGGGTAGCGTCCAATTAGGAGCTCGAGTGATAAGAGCAGAGATTAGTTCAGACTTAAAACACATAAATGTAGAACTACAATTATCGTAAAAAAGAAAGGGATAATTCTTAGCTAAGAGACTACTCAAAGGGCATGCTATCTTGGAGAAATCCTTGATGAAACGACGATAAAACCCAACATGCCCTAAAAAAGATCTCACATCTTTGACAGATTTGGGAATCAGAAGAGATGAAATGACATTGATCTTAGCTTGGTCCACTTCAATGCCTTTTGAAGAGACAACATGCCCAGGAACAATGCCATGTTTCACCATGAAGTGACACTTTTCTCAATTTAGAACAAGGCATTTTTTTTCACAACGCTTTAAGACAAGTAAGAGGTGATTTAGACCAGAGTAGCCAAAGGCATGGCTTTTCATAGCTTAAAGCCAAAAGCCAGGCCAAGCCATGACATCTTGCTTCGCTTCGGTCAAAGCAAGACCACTACTCTGAAGCCATAAAAAGCCATGGCTTTTTGGGCTTTTTTGCCAAAGCTTAAATTGCCCAAAGCGGTGGCTTCATGTTACAAAAAGTCTCCAAATTTTATTTTATTTTTGAATTATCTTACTGATTTTGGTCAGAAAAAAGAACGGAAAGGGAGAAAGAAGGAAGAGGAATAAAAGGAAGAAGAGATGAGAAGATTTTAACCCGCCTAGAAAATTCAAAAAAAATTAAAATTTTAAATTCAATTAACATTAACACTATGTAATTAATATAGAATTAAGGAAATCATGGTTTAATCTTTCAGAGCACATACTTCCATTATGCATTTTTTTAAATATATTATGAATTGTTTTTTAAGGGTTGTTTCACTTGCGTAAAGCAACCACATTACGCTTCTTTTTTTGGAAAAATCCAAGCCATTGGAGTTCGCTTCGACTTTGCTTTACGCTTTGACTACCATGATTTAGACATTGGTCAAAAGACGAGCCGAATACTAAAAAATCATCCATAAATATCTCATGAAAGTTTTCCACCATATCACTAAATATGCTAGTCATGCACCTTTGATATGTCGCAGGTGCGATGCATAGCCCAAAAGGCATGCGACGATAAGTATAGGTACCGAAATGACAAGTGAATGTGGTTTTTTCTTGATCCTCACATGCAATGGGTATATGATTGTATCCATAATACCCATCCAAGAAACAATAGTATGGATGACATGCTAACCTTTCAAGCATTTGATCAATAAATAGGAGGGGAAAGAAATCATTTCGAGTATTAGAGTTTAGCTTACGATAATCAATACATACTCTCCATCCCTTTTTCACTCTTTGTGGCGCAAACTCATTGTTCTCATTTTCAACAACTTTAATTCCCGATTTCTTAGGAACCACATGGATTGGGCTAACGCATTTGCTATCTGATATAGCATAAATGATGTTTGCATCAAGAAGTTTCAATACTTCTTCCTTTACTACATCTTTCAAAATGGGATTTAGATGTCGCTGGGGTTTCCAGAGGTTTTGGTTTTATCATCCAAATAGATATGATGCTCACAGACAGTAGGGTCAACACCCTTGATGTCGTTAATACTCCAAGCAATGGCTGACTTGTATGCTTTATGAACTCCCAACAACATGTTACTTTGTTCCTCAATGAGATCTGAGGCAATAATTACTGGATTACTCTCCTCAGGACCGAGAAATGCATATCTTAATTCATGTGGCAAAGTCTTAAGTTCTAATGATTGAGAAGAGCTTGTAGATGACTTACTTTCTAGGGACTGAATTAGAAAGGAAGACGAGGAATACAACTCTTCCTCATATTGACAAAGTGATATCGACTCAGACTCAGGTATATGCAGTATAGGAACACTATCCAATATATTTTTGACTTCTTCAACAACTTCGTCAATATCTTGATCCATACCAAAATGTGAAAGACAACAAAGCAATGCATCATCTGCTGATTATTAAGTCAAAGACTCAAAAAATTGAATCATACACAATTCTTCTTCTTTTTCCTCACCCTCAATCATATCAAGTTCATCTCTCTGTTGCATAGCCTTAAAAATATTCAACTTAGCTTTAAGGTTCCCAAAGGAAACAGACATGCTACCGCTTCTATAGTTGATGTTGGCATCTGCAGTTGCTAGGAAAGGTCGCCCTAAGATGACAGAAATTTGATTATTTGGGCTTGAGCTAGTTTCTAGGATGATGAAGTCAACTGGATAATAGAAATCTGCAACTTGTACAATCACATCCACAACTATTTCTTTTGTCTGCCGTTTTAACTCATCTGCTAGCTTAAGAACTACCTTTGTTGGTCGCATCTCCTTCAACCCAAATTCCAAATAGATATGATAAGGGCAGAGGTTCACACTAGTTCCTAAGTCAATCAACACACAACTTTCAAAGTCTTTTCCAATAAAACTTGATACAATAGGAGTTCCTGGATCCTTGTACTTAACCACTTCAGTTTGTTGAATAAGCAATGTGGCATCGCTTGCAAGGCATGCAGTTTCAGGTACTTTTGTTTTTCTTTTTTTGTGCACATGTCCTTGAAAATTTTTGCATAGACTTTTACTTGTTGGATAGCTGACAAAAGAGGAATGTTGATCTGCTTTCTTTGAAAACCTCGAGGATTTCTTGAAATCTCTTTTTTCTACCTAAAAGGGCTTTGGGAAAAGATGCCTTAGGTAAATAGTTTTTTGGCTCTAAGGCAAGCTGAGATAGTGAGTCTAAATTGGTTGTAGAAGAATTTCTAGCTTTCTCAGTAGGTTTAAGAATACTATATTTGGAAATCACATCAGGTTTCTTAGGTTTCTCTACACCATTATCAATTGCTCGCCCAGAACGAGGGGTGGTAACTGCTTTAACTTCTCCATGTGATTCCAATTTCATTGACATGAGCATGGGAAGCACCCTTTGGATTAGGGACGAGTAGGCTTGAAAATGTTCCCTTTTTCCCTTCCAGTAGTCAAATGTTGCAACTGTTGTTGAAGCTGATGGATGGCTAGGGAATTAGTAGCATAGGTGGCCATTAATTGATGCATCATATCCTCCAATGATGGCTTTGGTGATGATAAAGGAACACCAAATTGAGTTTGAGGTACCAAGACACGCGAGCTGCTATGCTAAGGTTGACTATAGGAATTATGAGGGACAAGAACCATTGAGAGGGGCATAGGCCAATGCTGCTGGTATGGGAGTTGTCCTCTCTGAGGTGGATACTGATTTTGATGCCACTGGTTAGATTGAGATCCATGTTGACTGTGCCTAGGATAAGTGTGTGAGTTGTGGGCTTGTCCACTAGGTTGCCTAGGGTGTTGGAAACCAATATGATTCCTTGAACTCCTTGGTACTTGCTCATTAAAGTCACCACCATAGGAAAAGTTAAGAGTGATTTCAATTTGCAGATGTGTAGGTTTGACCAAATGTGTTGGATTTACATTCATTATTAAACACACACACCTCTTCTTGAGGTTCATTGCCACCCGGATATAGAAGACAATCAAAATCAATATGATATACCTTGAAGCAAAAGGTACAAGGGTTGGAAGTTTGCTCTTTGGCTTGGGAGACAAACTTCGTAACAATAGATTTAATTTCCTTAGCAAAGCCCTTAAATAAGGTTTTGATGTCTGGTTCTGAATCTTCTTTTGTTTCAAATATACGCGATTTTCTAGAAGTACTAGGTTTCAAGTCTCTATAGGCAATCCATTTTCTAGCATCATCAGCAAGTTTACCTAGAAAGGTATAAGCATCAATACCAGTCTTACACATGATTTTTCCTTGGTGCATGGACTCAATCATATTTCGAGACTCGACACTCAATCCATTGCAAAAACTTTGCACTAAAACTCATTTTTTAGAGCTAGGATGAGGACACTTGGTGAGTAAATCTTCAAAGCTCAATGCATTTGTGCATATTAGCTGCAACGGGAACATTATATTCCCAAATCGGATGCTTTACCATCTCAATGTTGTTTTGGCGGTATGGACAGATGTAGAGGAGGGTGGGGAAACAGATGGAGTAGAGTATGGTGAAGAGGTAAAGAGTGGGTTAGGGTGGCTAGAAAAACCTAGGGAACAAATAAAGTGATTGCTAGGGTGGTCAGAAAAATTTTGGGAATGAACCAAGCATTTGTGGGGTCGTTCCCAATCTTTCATAAAGGAATAAGAGTGTGATGGAAGGATGACAATGACGAAACGCACAGAGTCCTTATCCCTAGACGATTGCAAAGAAGGCATACACAAGCAACAATCACTGCTTAACCACACAAATGCCTAATCTAAGCAAACAACATTTTAAATGGATGTTATCTTGTGAGTCTATCAGGGACAAGATTGATTAAAACAAGCGGGCACACTTTGTTATCCTTTATCGTCTAATTAGATAAGGTGCTAAAGGATGATCCTAAAAGCTTGTATCCAAAAATACAGAGTAAAAAATCAGGAGGTCAGAGTTACGCTTGCAAGAAGCCAGATTATTGCACAAGTGATAGGAGATCACGTGGTTTAATTAAGAATTGTACTTGTGATAAGGGAATGATGTATGAAAAAGAACTAAAACTATTGGATGTCTTTTTCTCTAAGAGTTTGAAAGCTTATTCATAATGTTCTACTCCAAGCTAGAAATGACAAAAATTCTACAGATCCCTTGATTATGCTCCAAACCATATCATATAAAATCAACGAAGTCATAATTAGGGATGGATACATCAAGATAATCCTAATTGGAAGTAGAAACATGAGACAAAACTCAAGGTAATGCAATATTCTTCGATTTGATCCTTGGAATATGCTTTGGGTTGATGTTTTATTTGTTTTTATGATTGCATGTTCCACACTTGAAGTTCTTATCCTGAAACTTGCCACATGTCTCCATGAATGTGGCTCAAATGCCTCAAATTTCGTTTTTTTTTTTTTTTTTTATAGATTTCACAATTTCTCCAATTGCTCCTAGTCATGCAAATTTATGGTAGAACTGTCTCAAATTTTTCTCGATTTTATGCAAAAATCATAACAATAATCAAATTTGAGACAAATAAAGACATTTAATTAATTTTAAGCACAACTAGAAATGATAAATAGCTAAATGGGGCGTAAAAATCAATGTTTTGAGTGTTTATCAAGCGCTGACTAGACTCCAACTTTCTAAGCCATCGAAATCCGTTATTTGCGGACTAGGATTCGAGCAGACCAGAAGCTATTGTTGCAGGTCGTCACTGACTAAGCTTTGGTCTGTAATGCCCATGTTGGACAATGAACCCTGACAAGCCGTCTCGATTAGGCATTACAGCGCTGACTAAGCAGCCACTTTCTAAACCATTGACACCCATTTAATTTAACGAACTGCGCGTTAGAGTGTACCAAAAGCTATTGTCATAGATCGAAATTGACTATGCTTTGGTTAGGTTTGGCGACCATTATCTATAGTTGGACAATGGTCCCTGGGAAGCCATTGAGGTCAGGTATTACAAACACTAACTATGCTCCCACTTTCTAACCCATCGACGTCAATTTTTGGCGGGCTAGGTGTTAAAGCGGACCAAAAGCTATTGTCATCAATCAAAGCTGACTAAGCTTTGGTCAGAATAAGATTATGGGCGCGTAAGCCTGACTTGGGTGTCCTGACTTACTTAGCTCGCATATAGCATTATGGGCCCGTAAGTCTGACTTAGGTGTTTTGACTTACTTAGCTCTCATGTAAGATTTTGGGCGTGTAAGTCTAACTTGGGTGTCCTAACTTACTCGCATATAAGATTATGGGCGTGTAAGTCAAACTTGGGTGTCCTGACTTATTTAACTCGTATGGCAGTCTGATTCCAACGTCGGATTGATTGATCAGACGAATAATAGATTGACCAACTTTAATGAACAGTAGCGGAATAATAATGAAGAGTGCATTGGGTTTAATGATAAAACTTTGTAGGCGCACTCCTTATTCTGTGGGCGCTCAGGGCCTTTGTTGTTTGTTCCTTTGCGTATGCTGGGCCAAATCTAGATGGGCATAAGCTTGGGCCCATTACTTGAGGGGCACAATTAGAACAAATCTTTATGGATCAGCGTGCTAGGGGTACGGCGCATTCTGCAAAACGGTTCAGTATCGATTACTCCCCCCAGTTAATGGGGCTACTTGCAGGGTCATTAATTTAAAGGATGTGGACTTGTGTAGTTGCAATTGGAACCGTTGTTTTCTCGATTTCCTGTACGACATTTATTGCTGAAGTAAACTTCTTGACGCCTCTTCTTGAGCCATTTCGCCTATATATTGGCTGGTTGTTCTACGTTCAAGAACTGCAATGAGAATAGTAGAGCGTGTTAATTAAATGCATCTTACCAGAGAGTTTGCTTTGGAATTTCCAAAGGCAAAAGGAAGATCTCCCTCACTAGAGTCTTCGAATGTTCTGACATTTGCGCTGATGAGTCTTGATAAGACTTGCTATTACGCGGTGCTGTATGATCTTGGTGTGTACCACGTTGATCCCATGAGATCTTTTAAAGTCTTCTTGCATTGTGAAGAAGATTTATGGACTTCCTTACCGGGGTCAGGTATGTCTTTCATCCTCCGGTGCTCAAGAACTCTCCCATCCATGTACTGCTGTCGAGGGTTGGTCCTCGTAGTTAGCTTATGGTTGATGGGAGCGTTGGAGGTCGTGACCCTCAATCCTGGGGTGGTGTCACACCCCAATTTTTGATAAAACAAAAATTATTATATCCGCGTAGGATTAGGATAATTTACTTTCATAAAACACAGGACGTGAAAATTTAACAATAGAAACATTAAACAAAACAAACATAGACAAAAATTCTAACCAGGTTAACTCTTTAGAGATTTTGCCCCACAATAAACCTCCCATAACGCCGCCTCAATAACTTCTAAATCTGAGAAAAACTAAATGGCTACGTTCTAATAAGAACGTACCCAAAAAACAAAAACTTACTTGGGTCAGCGAGGTAGCTGGTATGAGTAGTCTTTATCCTTATAAATAAAATAAGTTACATGATTTAACATTAAATTTTATAAACAACCAAATGACACTCAAGGACTTGTAGTTCCTCAACGAGGCAAACATTTCTTACTAATAAGTTTTATCATGCTTAAAATATATATTTATTTAACCAACAATCATAAAGTAAATGTCGAACATGGTAAGTCTGTCCTACAAAAATGTTACACTACAAGAAAAGTGTTCATTGATAGCATTAGTTTATAGCGTTTTTGTGAAAACCGCTATAAGTGACCGAATTCATCAAAGCCAATTAAAATTGGAACCGCTATAGACCAAAAGCCGCGCGGGAAGTGAAAAAAGAAGCGCGAATTGCTTCTCAAAAGCCTCGCGGGAAGTGAAAAAAGAAATGCACGAATTGCTTCTCAAAAGCCTCGCTCGATTCCACTTCAACATCTTTCTCCCTCACTCTCGCTCTCCTCCCCCGTCAATCGCAGCAGATCGGAGAGGCATTTTTCTTCTCCAAAGGTATGCCGCTCTACAAGCGAGAGTGAGGGAGAGAGAAATCTAGGGAGAGTGAGAGAAATCAAGAGCGAGAGTGAAAGAGTGAGGGAGAGAGGAATTGAGCGAGAGAGAAATCCAGGGAGAGAGATGCCGCTCTTCTTCAATCCAAAGGCACGCCGCTTTTCTTCAAACCAAAGGCACGCCGCTCAAGCGAGAGTGAGAGAGATCCAGGGAGAGGGAAAGAGTGAGGGTGAGAGAAATCGAGAGATCGAGAAATAGAGATCTAAGTGCAGAAGCTCGTCCTCAACATCTCCGTCGGCAAGAGCAGAGATCGTCTCACCAAGGCCTCCAAGGTATGTATACTAAGTCTATCTCTCACTGACCCCCTAAACCCCATTGCACATCTTTTCCTCCCAAACCCCCATCATTTTTCACTGATTTTTATTTGTAGGTGTTGGAGTTGTTGAGTGGACAAACCCTAGTTTTCTCCAAAGGTATGTATCTAACAAACAAAAAGGGTTTCTCTCTTTTATGTTTTTTGTTCATTTTGATTTTACATTGATGGGGTTTTTTACCCTTTGATTTTTTTTTTTGTGTTAACAATTTTTTTTTCAGAATTGGGTGTAATGAGAAGATTTCTTGCTATGTCACCATCGAGGTGACAAGTGGATGCAACTTCTTGAGAGTGGATTGAAGGTGAAGGAGTACTACCTGTTGAGGAGGAACTTCAGTAAGACTGGATGCTTTGGTTGAAATTGGTTATCTTTTTGAATATTTCGTGGTAACTGATGGTTGTGTATAATATTTAGGTTTCTTTGGTGTCAATGGTATGCACATTTGGAAAGGGGCGGATGTCAGCCATGCTTAGGCTTTTGGGTAATGGAAATTACCCTGAACTAAGTACAGGTATTGTTAGCTACAACATTATAATGCCGTAAAATTTAATGTTTTGATATGGATGTGATGTGAATCTAATATGCTATTGTCTGCTTAGATACTTTTAAATTTCAATCTTTCCTTTCCAATATTATTGGTCAGATTCATGACTAAAGGCCCTTTTTTTGTGTGTGTGCGTGTCTGAAAACTTTTGCAAAATGTAGATGATGTTGGTTTTTAGACACATCCAATATTATACTCACAGTTAGAGGAGTTGAAAGACTCCATCTGTTTACACCTGCAGGATCAAGTAAGCCTCTCTAACTAAATTAATATGTAGTGAATGCATGTTTGCATGTATCCCTACCTTAGTGATCCTGATTGGGTTTAGCTCATTTGTTGAAGCTAACATGTATCCCTACCTTAGTGATCCTGATTGGGTTTAGCTCATTTGTTGAAGCTAACAGGCAAAGGGAAATAATGTTTTCAAATCAAAACATGGTGCATGATCCTATGACTATTGCTCTATTTGCAAAAACTAATCTATATGTTCAACCACCTTATTGTGAAAGCTACATCAAAAGAAGATGTTCATGAACTAATCAATCAAGTTCCATTTAAACTTTTGAAATTGATGTTCCGTTTTGACTTGTCCACTTGGCAGCTTTGTCTAGGATTTTTTTTTTCGGGGAATGCTTTATTTCCAACAGAAATTTTGTAGTAGTGGTCATAGTCAATTAAGCTGTCAAGGCTTGTGTACTTAATAGCAGTTTATACATCATATGTAACATTCATGTTTTGATGATGTTAGAATTGCCTCATTCTTTTTTCGAAACCAATTTAAAGTGTTCTAGAGTTTTGAGTTGATCCGTGACAAGTTGAGAGAGACAAACACAAGATTTGAGAGGTTAAAGATAATATTTTTCTCTCTTGTGTTTCTCCATCGAGTTATTGTGGCACTCTTGAATACCTTAAAGGCTGTCATTAAAGGGCCGAGTGGTTGATTAGAAGATGAAAATTGTTAGTTTCAGTTACCTTCTGTGATGATGGTTGATAAATTTTTCCCTAATCTCTCTCTTGTTGTTGTTGTGGTTTGTCACATAACATGATACATCTGATGCAAATATGTTATCTTCAAATATTAATTTAATGTTTAGATAACATTCATAACCTATCATGTATTCATTTTACTCCCCTTAGATACTTTGGGGCCTATTCTTCTATATCTCATGATTTTCGGACTTACTGGCTTGATAAAAATAATTTTTTTTTTACTGTCTCGGTTCAGTGTGCAGCACTTTCTACTCTCCTTCTCGTGATTGCTCTCAATTTGGCTATTGGTCTTCTCCCTAACATAGACAGTTCAGCCCATATTGGAGGATTCTTGTCAGGTTTTCTCCTTGGATTTATTCTTTTGATTCGCCCTTAGTTTGGATATGTTAGCTGCAAATACATTCCTACAGGATATGAGTTGAAATATGTTAAACCCAAGCACAAATGCTATCAATATTTGTTATGGGTTGTAGCTTTTGTCATCTTGATTGTGTAGTTTGTTTATCATCTCCTTTTGTTTCTAAGCTCATGTATGCTACTATATAGTTTGGATAAGATCACATCTTTCTACTTCTACACTTGCATATTCTTGAGACATGTTTAGTTTCATACTTGCTTACCGTAATTGTAGAACAATAATAATGTGATGTCTGATCTCACAACCCTGTATGACCTATATTAGTGAATGAGCAGTAGCATTTACACTTCTTAATGAAAATGATGGCGTGAGACCGAAACATCATAGGCTGTGGGTGATCTTCAAGATATGAACATGTCTGTTTACTCTTCTAATTGTCTGTTTATGGACAAAAAGTATGGATCTTTCACAATGACCTTTTAAAATTTCTGGTGATCCTGTAAAGACACTTGTGGAACAAATATAACAATGGTTGGTGTAATGAAACTAACAAACTGAACTTGTCGTAGGCTGTTTTTTTTTTTTTTTTTACATACTGTGCCTGTTTTATAAACTGGACAGAGTACTTTGTCTTGCTGGACAGAGTGCTCTGTCTTGCTGAAGTTGCTGCTGCTTTGGCAGCGAATGTTTGTGCTGAATTTGCTGATGTCTTGGTGGTCAGTTGGTTATGCTTGTGCGGGTTCGAATATGGCTGGGAGCCGGCTTTGCATGGTGTTGTTTTGTGCTTGCATGATTTGGATTGCAAGTTGCAAATTGGACTCAAGTAACGCCCTTTTGCTATTTGTATATAGTGACAGGTTTTACATTTGGATTGCAAGTTGCAAATTGTTGGAGTTACCTCATTTTTTTAATTTTCTATGACAGGTTTTACATTGCCAACTTGTCATTAATTTCTTTCCTGTGTTGGACATCTGACAACTCTTGGAATCATTTTTGCAATTGGAAACCTGGATATTAATTCATCAAGTCATGGTCTACACTCTAAGTCGATAATCAAGGAAATGGTATGCGTTCACTGACTCGTTTTTTACTTTTCGAATTACTCTACACAGACTGTTTTTGACACTTGGAATTATGATTCACCACCTCAGTTGTACTAAACTGTCTATTACATGGTCCATTGATAGCTTTTCATGCAAAACTTCAAGCATAATACCCAGGTTTCTATGATTACCTTTTTGATCAGCTTCCTAAGTATATCTATAATTTGATTTTGAATACATAATGTCAATCATTTGATTTTGAATACATAATATCAATCATTTGGTTATTTTGAATACATTTCACTTTATCATTTATGCCCTGTTTTTTTGGTACTTGTTCTGTGCTAATGACTTGTGAATGTTACTGAAAATGAGAAATTTGATTATGCCCATCTTGAGCTAAGTTGAAAGGTGAAAAATGCATCAAGATTTTTGTGTTCATTTCTTGGAGCTCTTCATGAAGGATATTTCTATGCACATTGATTTCTCCGTTTTATCTGTTGCATGTTTTGCATATGCAAATCTCTTGATTTCAAGTGGGCCCACTTCTGTTTTTTTTTTAATACATTTTTTCTGGTTTCTGTACTCTTGTGAATATCTAAGCATATTGCTATCCAGGCTTGGGTGAAACTGATTCCTGGTGTAGTAATTTAGGCCAGAACATAAAAAAATTTCAAATTTTGATCATTTGCAGAGATGTTGAAGGAGCTATCAAGAAGAGAGGTTGCTGCAAATATCAAGCCAGACCCAGATCTTGATGTGTATATGAAGGTATGAGCTCTAATCAGGGTCATTCTCTTAATCACGAGTTATGTACTGTATATGGGTTGAAAACATTAAACTTGTTGAATCAATTCAATGTTTGACATGACAAAATAATTTTCTTAAAAAAAATGGACTAGTTATTACGTTTTCATGTTGTCAACAATTATGACCAACTTGATTGAAATATATTGAGTGATAATAATGCTCCAATCTAGTACATCAGACATTAGGAATACAATAAGTGATCAAATTGGTCTAATAATTCATAGATTTATAGTAAATGGTGTTCGTATGCTCCGTGTCAATTGTCAAATGATGAGTCCTAGAGACCCTGATGTGCCATGTGAGTTTTGTGGCACAAGCATTAGGGTTCTATTCGATTCGTATACTAGTATCCCTCACCTTGAAAATATAATTAAGAGGAGCATGATATATCTGATGAATAGGTCAGGGATGCTTTGTTCGGGCACACGGAGGCTTCATACTCAGGCTGCACTTGTTACTCCGGCCTTGCAGATTTTGTTCCTCCAGACATTGAATCTGTTGGGTATGTTTATTCTCTTTCTTTACTATGTGGTTGCCTTTCTGTTTCACGAATTGTGCACTTCTTGAAAGTTCACGGGAAGTTTTCTTATCTGCACCACAGCTTTTAAATTGTTTAGTGTTGACTACATTTTGTTCCATTTATAACTTTGACTTTAAAATTTACAAGTTAATGGACTCATTTTGTTTCTAAACATGATATGATCTCGTTGTAGTCGTTCTAACTGATTAAAATTATAGATCTTTATGATTTGATAAAATCAAAATTATCTTTTTCACAGGTACCGGGTATTTTTGGGTCACAAGCAATACTTTGTTTCATCAGATGTGGGTGCTGGCAAGATGCAGTGGTATGCATTTCACAAAGAACCACCTGGTGGCGTTGATGTTCCAAATGGTAGATAATCTCATATTTTTGGAGTTTTGTGGATGTAGACATTGTGGTTTCGTGGGAATGCCATATAAAAGACTTATTAATGGCGTAGTTGTTAAGTTAAACTTAAAGTGTCACATATAATAAAACAAAAGCTGAGGATGATCTTATCCATTTTCTGTTAATCCGTATTTAATGTTCCCTCGTGGATCTTTTGGCAGGTCAAAAAGAAAGATTGCTTAAAATATTTGGAAATTGGTGTGATAATGTAGTTGATCTGCTCAATGCTACGGAAGAGGAAGCAATTATTCGACGTGATATTTATGATCGGACACCTATTTTTACCTGGGGAAAGGGCCGGGTAACTGTGCTTGGTGATTCTGTTCATGCAATGCAGCCAAATATGGGTCAAGGTGGCTGCATGGCTATTGAGGTATGCTTCACAGTTTAAGCATAAAAATGAACTCAGGTGTTTTATTCCATTGGGGAATATTAGCCATCAATATCTTGTGTGTGTCTGATGTGTGCATCCTCTTGTAGGATGAATTTGTTAACAGACATCCTCTTGTGTGTCAGACTGTCAGTCTCTGGTTCTCATTTTGTCCACTTCGAATATTTTCTTTTAGGATGGCTATCAGCTTGCTTTAGAGCTTGAGAAAGCCTGGACAGAAAGTGTAGATTCAGGAAACCCTGTTGACGTTACGGCTTCTATCAGACGGTAAAATTTCATTTTCTATGAAAATATTTGAATATAAATCAACTGCGTAGGTTCATACTAGGAAGATTTCTTGAGCTACTTTGTTACAGTTTATTAGGTACATATTACTGAGTCTCCCGCTTTCTATGGAAATATTTGAATATTTAAATATGAAAATATTTGAATATTTAAACCAACTGTGTAGGTTCGTATTAGGAAGATTTCTCGAGTTACTCTGTTAAAGTCAATTAAGTACATATTACTGAGTCTCCCGCATTGTTCTCTTTATACATAAACCTTGTTAGTTACATACAATTGAGAATGGCACCCCATTAATATTTGTATGTTTGCAGTACAGTTATTTTCATTAAACCGTCATATTATTATCAATTTTTTTTCCTACATGTGTTATGTAAAGAGCAAGCAGATACAACCTCCCTCTCTCTTTTGAGTGGGTGGGGATGATCATCTGTTTTGTTCATTTCTGCGATTGTCAGAACTATTAGAATAGCTTCAGGAAAATGGCAAGATTGGACAGTCAAGGACACCTATGTGGGTTAACTTTTTCTACTGGCTTTTCAGTGCAAAGCCACACGTTGCTTTTAATGACCATGTATTCTTATGCTAGCTGAGCACTATCCTACATTAAATGTCACAGAAATGCTTGGTGCTCTTCATATCTGGATAGATCGATTTAATTTCTTGATTTCCATGCGTTGTGAACTTCACCTCAAGGTTGTCTAAGGGTTATATCTGACTTGTTAGAGATTTTGAAGTTCATTCCAACAAGTTTTTGGTATGGGTTTCAGTATGCTTTCTTTCTTTCTGATGATGATACGTTTTGTTTCAGTTATGAGAAAGAAAGAAGGCTCCGGGTTGCCGTCATATATGGAATGGCTAGAATGGCTGCAATAATGGCTTCCACTTACAAGCCATATTTAGGTGTAGGGCTTGGACCATTGTCGGTACGACTACTAGACTATTTTCCAGATAACAGATAAGTGTTTTCTGCTATCTTCATCATGTACGAAACCTGTTTTGCAGTTCTTGACAAAGTTTCGGATACCGCATCCTGGAAGAGTGGGCGGAAGAGTCTTTATTGACATTGGTATGCCTTTAATGTTGAGTTGGGTATTGGGAGGTAACAGGTGAGACTTTGAAGTTTTCTGCCATTTATTTGTTTATTTATTTATTTTGTCATATTGAGATGCATGTGGTTTCTGCTGTGGATATCTCACCTTGTACTAATAGTAAAATACGAAAGATACTGGGGTTGTATTTCTGACTTATCTGAGCTCATTTCAAATCAATCGACTCAATTGAAAGTTAGGTACCTTTAAGCTGAATGTTTATATGTACCTATAGACTGACCTATTTGCTGCTTAGGGAATTCCTTACAGTATTTCAATCCAGAAATAATTGAATATAATCCCCAAGTATTTCTAATACGGTTATTGATACGAACATTATTAAACATGTTACATCTATAAGATAGACTCTCAAACAGTCAACTATTATTCTCAGCAGTCATCCCCCATTGTACTCTAAACATATCTGCTATACTATGTTTTTAGGACTGGGGGGTGAACAAACTGAGCTTGTTTGACACAAGTGCTCGCGTAAAAAATCCATTGCTCAACAACACTATTTTTCTCTTGATTGAAAGACAACTTTTTGGAATCATGATACATTCTTCATATTAATGAAGTATATCTTCAACCTAAGATAGTATAATCATGTCACATGTTAATCATCATTGCGTTTAACTGTTTCCATATGCAATTTATTCTGAGAAACCATATTACCTTTTTCAGTGGGAAACTTGAAGGGAGGTCACTGAGTTGCCGACTCACAGACAAAGTATGTTCACTTGAAACTCGAGAAATCCACCAAGTGAAATTTCTCTGTTTCAAATAGTTAAATGGTTTTCACCTGATGCAAATATTAGAAATTGTGTTATTATATATACTACTATTGTCTGAGATGTATCCATTAACTATTGCCAGGCAAGCGATCAGCTGCAAAAGTGGTTTAGAGACAATGATGCACTGGAGCGTTCTTTGAAAGGAGAGTATGTATCCAGCATTGAATATAGTTTGATTTCATGACCTCATTGTTATAAGCTAGGCAGTGCCTACAACTCATTGAATTTTGTAGGTGGTTCCTTTTCCCCTCTGAGAATGAGATGGGTAATTCCGTAGAACCGATTCATTTGAGTAGAGATGAACATAAGCCATACATAATTGGGTAATGTTGATGATATTGAATGCTTATTTCCTACTATTTTACGAGTGTGATATTCCCTATTGGTAGCTCACGTGGATTGGGCTTGGGACCCCTACTGTTTTTATTTGTTTTTTATTACTTTTTTCTTGACACGCTAGTTTATTTTAAAATGCAGGAATATTTCACATGGTGAAAGTCATGGAGTATCAATAGTTATACCTTCATCCCAGGTCAGTACACATGCATGACATGCTTTCATCGTTTCATGTTCATTTTCTGAAATGAGCTTTCTTGTTATGTCAGGTATCCGAAATGCATGCTCGTATCAGTTACAAGGACGGTGCCTTTTTTGTGACCGACTTGCGAAGTGAACACGGAACCTGGGTCACCGAGTAAGTCGAGGAACATCTCATTTTCATTTAGCACGTCGTTTAAAATATTTGACTTACTGGCAACTGTGCAGTATTGAAGGGAGACGGTATCGGGTGCCTCCAAACTTTCCTGCTCGGTTCTGGCCATCTGACAAAATTGAGTTTGGTTCTAATAAGGTGGTTCTTCTAATTCTCCATCTAATGCTAACGCATGAACCTTTTTTCAGCTTTTATAATTGGATCTGATACGTAATTGGGTCAAATGGTGTATTGATATGATTTTGACGAGAATTGAGATATGCATGTGAAGGATGACCCAAAGGTAAAATGGCTGCGGTCTGGGTGCTGCGGTCTGGCGGCTGCGGACTGTCTTGAGGTTAAGATGCTGGTTAGGCAATGGCGTGATGGTGGCTGCCAGGCTTATGTTTGCTGCGTTGCAGTGGCCTGGTTTGCTGTGCACTGCTGTGTTGCGGTCAGTCTGCCGCGGCTCGACTTGCTGTGAGGCTGTGGACGTTTGAATGTATGCGGGGTGCTGTCTAGTGACGGTATGCGGCCTGCTGAGATGATGCTGCGAAAGTGCGACTGCGACACTGTTATGCTGCTCTTGCTGCGCTGCGTTGCTGCTGCTGCTGAGGCGCTGCGTTGCTGCTGTTGCTGCTGTGATGCAGTGCTGTTGCTGCTGTGTTTGCTGCTGCTGGGACGCGTTTGCTGCTGTATGTAGCAGCGTTTGGTTGGAGCGTGTGTATGCTGGCTTTGCATGAGATGGTTGTTGTAATACCGTTTATTAATACCGTTTGGTTGTGACTCGATGTAATACCGTTTATTAATTAATTACATTACTTTGCCTCCATTCATGGAAATGTTTAACTTTGGCACATTTAAATTTTTATTTTCTAGACATAAAACTTATGAGATGTAATAAAAAGTCATTTGATAGTTAAAAAAAAAAAAAAAAAAAAAAAAAAAAAAAAAAAAAAAATTCCTATGTATACTTACCATAGCGGTTTTAGAGTCTACTATAGCGATTTTAAAACGCTATGGTACAGTCTACCATAGCGGTTTTAGAGTCTACTATAGCGTTTTTAAAACGCTATGGCAGAGGCTACCATAGCGGTTTTGAAACGCTATAAAAGCCAAACTTACCATAGCGGTTTAAAACCGCTATAATATCCCCTGGGTCTATTATAGCTCTGGCTGTCATAGCGGTTACTAAACCGCTATGGTATCCTACACGAACCAGTTAGAAACTAACGAATAAAATTTTCTTGTAGTGTTAGTAGACTTACCATCCTGCACGAACCGGTTAGAAACTAACGAATAAAATTTCTAAGTTATCAATCCTCATAAATACAATTTATTTTCAAATCATAGTCATAATCACCATTATTTAAATACCAACAAAAACCATTTTGCCTTAAGGAAGACATGTAGTTTTCAGAATGTGCATTTTGTTTTTTTTCATTAAGGCAATCATGCACATATACAAAAATTTTCGCTTCTTTTCCACAATCGTACTACCCTCCTTGTACCGAACACACCTCACCCAAGTGTGTCTCCCTTGCCTTTGAAACCACTCCGAGCGTACATGTTCCAAGTGAGGTGCCTCATCGAGGAACATGTCATCTCACTTGAAGTTCGATCCATGGCAAACATTTCCTAAATACTGCACATACTACCGAACTCACATGGAACGGCGTACAGATATGCAAGCAAGTCTGCATACCCAAAATTATATCACACGTATACAAACAAGTCTGTATAAAAAAAATCCATTAATCCTAAAAACTATTTTACGGTGACATTTTGTCAACCATAACAAATCAACCACAATGTTCACCCATTCTATTGGAGAAAAAAATAAAAGTTTCATAACTACTAAGTCTCAAGTTATACACTTCACAACCTCACGCACAAGTCACTTATATCACATGTCAAATGAAGCTCACACTTAGAATGCGTTTGAAATAACTGTACACATATTGTCATAAAATGATTAAACTTTATTAATAAACAATAGACAATAAAGTTATATACATTACAATAAGACTAATCATCAAGCGAATTGGCAATCCCACATACTCATACAACATGCTTAACTAATAGCAAAATTTACATAAAACCTAAACTTAATTTGCAAACATTCATATACATTTGGTTGCCTCGGACCTACTCTAACCACATAATTAATTTACAATCAAGCATGTACAAAAAAAATAATCTGACAATAACATCTATCACAAAATTATCAATTACTTTAAGGCATTCAGGTATTGTATTTTTGTAAGGGAAAAAAAAACAAGCGAGAATTACTCATAAATTTTGGAAGGGATGAATCAAGTTTTCATAACGACAATGAAAAATCCCCATAACGTAATGCACACTAAATGTGAACAAGTGCACACAAATCCCACATTCCAAGCTACAATAAAAATATCAAAATTCAACATCAAATCGAACCCGCATGTTCAAACAGGTACACGCGCACACGCAAAACTGTGCGCTTAACACGTTGTTGCTTCTCCTTCTCTTTCCCTTTTTTAATTTTTTTTTCTCTCTTTCTCTCTCTTTTTTTTGTACTGTACGGATAGAAGAGAAAGAACTCTCTTCATTCCATTTCTTTTTTCTCATTTTTTCTTATTCTCCCTTTTTTCTCTTTTGATCTATCTCTCTGCTCTTTTTTTTTCCTTCTCTCTCTTTCTTTCCTTCCACAAAGCGAGCATAACAATCATCACCAAATCATGTCAACTCCAAAGGAAATTAATCAATCATTGATTCCCACCTATTAACAACCCCTATGAAACAAAATATCCCAAACACTCCCTTTCTCTTTCTCATTTTTTTATCCCCCCTCCCCATTTTTTTTCTTGTACGGATGAGAGAAGTCGTTTTTCTTTCTCTCCTTTATTTAGCAAAACCTACTAAAATGTTAAACCTAATTCAACCGTAACCCAGGTCCGAAATCTAAATATGAGTTTGATCTCAAACCCAAGCCCAATATAAAAATAACAAAAGTCTATATACTATCCCAAACTTTTATTTTATTTAGCAACCGCAAACAAAGATTTTTTTTAAACACTATATAAAATTTTAGCAAATATCACAAATTAATTAATAAGTAATATTTATATTTATTTAATTAGGCGTGTATTACAATATACACACCTTAAAAGAATCTCATCCCGAGATTCGGAAGGTAAGGGAGTCATGTGAATTTTTGAACAAGAAAATGCAATTGGCAAACAAAATCCGATTTTAGAATTTACATTTTCAGATGAGAAATTATTCAAATCTTATACACATAAAAATTCCACAGCATATAAAGCCACACAATAAACATGTGTAGACACGAGGCTGCTACATTCATATATCTATAATATTTTAACAAGAAATAAAAAGATAATAAATTGAAACATTTTTATGTAAAAATATTTATTGAAGTCAATGAAAAGTACGGGTGTTACAATATATACACCTCAAAAGAATCTCGTCCCGAGATTCGGTAGAAGGCAAGTAGAAAATTAATTATATAATTTGCAAACAACCTTCTGAATGAAACAACACTAGAGTCCAAATAATAAACCATTCTATAATAGATTTTCGGTCAGCCCTCCTTAAGAAACAAACCATACATCACATGGACAAACAAATAGCTCATGCATATGCCCATGACTTCATGAAGACAATCACTCAAAGATATATTACAAAATTTAATAAGTATTACAAAAATACGGGGTGCTACAGTATATACAATTCAAAAGGAATCTCGTTCCGAGTTTTGCTGAAAGGGTTAACTAAATGCTTTTCATAAAAAAACGTTACACGGGAAAGTAACCGGAATAATATCCACCAATAATGACATTAAATTAAGATATGATTACTCTCGCACACGCAAGTAAAAGGATTCTCATCACGAGATTCACCAAGAAAGGAAACAATACTAAAGGTTCAAGGTTCACCCTTGTCACGTTATCTCTAGACATTTGCACTCTTACTTACCCATATCCACACTCCGAGGATCACCTAGACTCTACCCTAGCCTAGGCTAACCAAATGCTTTGATACCAAAATGTCACACCCCAATTTTTGAGAAAACAAAAATCCTTATATCCACGTAGGATCAGGATAATTTGCTTCCACAAAACTCGGGACGTGAAAATTTAACAATAGTAACATTAAACAAAATTAACATAGACAAAAATTCTAACCAGGTTAACTCTTTGGAGATTTTGCCCCACAAGTAAACCTCCCATAACGTCGCCTCAATAACTTCCTAAACTGAGAAAAACAAAATGGCTACGTTCAAATAAGAATGCACCCAAGAAGCAAAAACTTACATGGGTCAGCGAGGTAGCTTGTATGAGTAATCTTTATCCTTATAAATAAAATAAGTTACATGATTTAACATTAAATTTTATAAACAACCAAATGGCACTCAAGAACTTGTAGTTCCTCCACGAGGCAAACATTTCTTACTAATAAGTTTTATCATGCTTAAATTATACATTTATTTTACAAACACTCATAAAGTAAATGTCGAACATGGTAAGTCTGTCCAGCAAAAATGTTAGTAGACTTACCATCCTGCACGAACCGGTTAGAAACTAACGGATAAAATTTCTAAGTTATCAATCCTCATAAATACAATTTATTTTCAAATCATAGTAATATCACGATTATTTAAATATCAACAAAATACATTTTGCCTTAAGGAAGACATGTAGTTCTCAGAATGAGCATTTCGTTTTTTTCCATTAAGGCAATCATGCACATATACAAAAATCTCCCTTCTTTTCCACAATCGAACTACCCTCCTTGTGCCGAACACACCTCACCCAAGTGTGCCTTCCTTGCCTTCGAAACCACTCGGAGCGTACATGTTCCAAATGAGGTGCCACATCGAGGAACATGTCATGTCACCCGAAGTTCGATCCATGGCAAACATTTCCTAAATACTACACATACTACCGAACTCACATGGAACGGCGTACCGATATGCAAGCAAGTCTGCATACCCAAAATTATATCACACGTATACAAGCAAGTCTGTATAAAAAAATAAATTAATCCTAAAAACATTTTTACGGTGACATTTTGTCTACCATAACAAATCAAACACAATGTTCACCCATTCTATTGGAGAAACAAATAAAAGTTTCATAACTACTAAGTCTCAAGTTATACACTTCACAACCTCACGCACAAGTCACTTATATCACATGTAAAATGAAGCTCAAACTTAGAATGCGTTTGAAATAACTGTACACATATTGTCATAAAATGATTAAACTTTATTAATAAACAATAGACAATAAAGTTATATACATTACAATAAGACTAATCATCAAGCGAATTGGCAATCCCACATACTCATACAACATGCTTAACTAATAGCAAAATTTACATTAAACGTAAACTTAATTTGCAAACATTCATATACATTTGGCTGCCTCGGACCTACTCTAACCACATAATTAATTTACAATCAAGCATGTACAAAAAAATTAATGTAACAATAACATCTATTACAAAATTATCAATTGCTCTAAGGCATTCAGGTATTGTAATTTTGTAAGGCAAAAAAATAAAATAAAAGCGAGAATTACTCACAAATTTGGGAAAAGGTGAATCAAGTTTCCATAAAGCCAATGAAAAATCCCCATAACGTAAAGCACACTAAATGTTCAAACACGTACACGCGCACACGCAAAACTGTGCGCTTAAGACGTTGCTCCTTCTCATTCTCTTTTTCTTTCTTTATTTCTTTTTTTTTCTCTCTATCTCTCTCTATTATTGTACTGTACGGATAGAAGAGAAAGAACTCTCTTAATTCCATTTCTTTTCTCTCATTCATCTCATTTTCTCTTTTTTCCCTTTTTCTCTTTTGATATATCTCTCCGCTCCTTTTTTTTTTTTCTCTCTCTCTCTTTCATTTCCTTCCACAAAGCGAGCATAATATTCATTGCCAAATCATGTCAACTCAAAATGAAATGAATCAATCATTGATTCCCACCTATTAACAACCCCTTTGAAACATAATATCCCAAACACTCCCTTTCTCTTTCTCATTTTTTTCTCCCCCCCCCCCCCCCCCCTTTTCTTCTTGAGAGAATTTGTTTCTCCTTCTGTCCTTTATTTAGCAAAACCTACTAAAATTTTAAACCTAATGCAACCGTAACCCAGGTCCGAAATCTAAAAATGAGTTTGAGCTCAAGCCCAAGCCCAAGCCCAATATAAAAATAACACAAATCTTTAAACTAGCCCAAACTTTTATTTTATTTAGCTACTGCAAACAAAGATTTTTTTTTAAACATTATAATTTTTTTTAGCAAATATCACAAATTAATTAATAAGTAATATTTATATTTATTTAATTAGGCGTGTATTACAATATACACACCATAAAAGAATCTTGTCCCGAGATTCGGAATGTAAGGAAGTCATGTGAATTTTTGAACAAGAAAATACACTTGGAAAACAAAATCCGATTTTAGAATTTACATTTTAAGATGAGAATTATTCAAATCTTATACACAAGAAAATTCCACAGCATATAAACCCACACAATAAACATGTATAGACACGAGGCTGCTACCTGCATATATCTATAATATTTTAACAAGAAATAAAAAGATAATAAATTGAAACATTTTTATGTAAAAATATTTATTGAAGTCGGTGAAAAGTACGGGTGTTACAATATATACACCTCAAAAGAATCTCGTTTCGAAATTCGGTAGAAGGCAAGTAGATAATTAATTATAAAATTTCAAACAACCTTCCGAATGAAACAACACTAGAGTTTAAATAATAAACCATTCTATAATAGATTTTTTGTCATCCCTCCTTAAGAAACAAATCACACATCACATGGACAAACAAATAGCTCATGCATATGCCCATGAATTCATGAAGACAATAACACAAAGATATATTATAAAATTTAATAATTATTAGAAAAATACCGGGTGCTACAATATATACAACTCAAAAGGAATCTCGTCCCGAGATTCACTGAAAGGGTTAACTCTTCATAACAAAACGTTACACGGGAAAGTAATCGGAATAATGGCCCCCAATATTGACATTAAAACAAGATATGATTACTCCCGCACACGTAAGTAAAAGGAATCTCATCACGAGATTCACCAAGAAAGGAAACAATACTAAAGGTTCACCCTTGTCACGTTATCTCTAGACATTTACATTCTAACTCACCCATATCCACACTTCGAGGATCACCTAAACTCTACCCCAGCCTAGGCTAACCAAATGCTCTGATACCAAAATGTCACACCCCAATTTTTGAGAAAACAAAAATCCTTATATCCATGTAGGATTAGGATAATCCGCTTTGACAAAACTCGGGATGTGAAAATTTAACAATAGAAACATTAAAAAAAATTAACTTAGCCAAAAATTCTAACCAGGTTAACTATTTGGAGATTTTGCCCACAAGTTAACCTACCATAACGCCGCCTCAATAACTTCCTAATCTGAGAAAAACTAAATGGCTACGTTCCAATAAGAACGTACCCAATAAGCAAAAGCTTACTTGGGTCAGCAAGGTAGCTGGTATGAGTAATTTTTATCCTTATAAATAAAATAAGTTACATGATTTAACATTAAATTTTATAAACAACCAAATGATACTCAAGGACTTGTAGTTCTTCAACGAGGTAAACATTTCTTACTAATAAGTTTTATCATGCTTAAAATATACATTTATTTTACCAACACTCATAAAGTAAATGTCGAACATGATAAGTCTATCCAGCAAAAATGTTAGTAGACGTAAATCATGCACGAACCGGTTAGAAACTAACGGATAAAATTTCTAAGTTATCAATCCTCATAAATACAATTTATTTTCAAATCATAGTCATATCACCATTATTTAAATATCAACAAAATACATTTTGCCTTAAGAAAGACATGTAGTTCTCAGAATGAGCATTTTGTTTTTTTTCCATTAAGGCAATCATGCACATATACAAAAATAGCACTTCTTTTCCATAATTGCACAACCCTCCTTGTGCCGAGCACACCTCACCCAAGTGTGCCTCCTTTGCCTTCGATACCACTCGGAGCGTACATGTTCCAAGTGAATTGCCACATCGAGGAACATGTCATCTCACTCGAAGTTCTATCCATGGCAAGAATTTCCTAAATACTACACGTACTACTGAACTCACATGGAACGGCGTACCGATATGTAAGCAAGTCTCCATACCCAAAATTATATCACACGTATACGACAAAGTCTGTAAAAAAAATTAATTAATCCTCAAAACCCTTTTACGGTGACATTTTGTCAACCATAACAAATCAACCACAATGTTCACCCATTCTATTGGAGAAACAAATAACAGTTTCATAACTACTAAATCTCAAGTTATACACTTCACAACCTCACGCACAAGTCACTTATATCACATGTCAAATGAAGCTCACACTTAGAACGAGTTTGAAATAACTGTACATAGATTGTCACAAAATGATTAAACTTTATTAATAAACAATAGACAGTAAAGTTATATACATTACAATAAGACTAATCATCAAGCGAATTGGCAATCCCACATACTCATACAACATGTTTAACTAATAGCAAAATTTACATAAAACCTAAACTTAATTTGCATACATTCATATACATTTAGCTACCTCGGACCTACTCTAACCACATAATTAATTTACAATCAAGCATGTACAAAAAAAAAATCTGACAATAACATCTATCACAGAATTATCAATTACTCTAAGGCATTCAAGTATTGTATTTTTGTAAGACAAAAATAAATAAATAAATAAAAAATAAAAAATAAAAAAGCGAAAATTAATCACAAATTGGGGATGCAATGAATCAAGTTTCCATAAAGCGAATGAAAAATCCCCATAATGTCAAGCACACTAAATGTGAACAAATGCATACAAATCCCACATTCCAAGCCGCAATAACAATATATAAATTCAACGTCAAATCGAACCCGCATATTCAGACACGTACTCGCAAAACTGTGCGCTTAACATGTTGCTCCCTCTCCCACTCTTTTTCTTTCTTTATTTCTTTTCTCTTTTTTTTTGTACTGTACGGATAGAAGAGAAAGAAATCTCTTCATTCCATTTCTTTTTTCTTCTTTTTCTCTCATTCATCTCATTTTGTCTTCTTCTCCCTTTTTCTCTTTTGATCTATCCCTCTGCTCCTTTTTTTTTTCCTTTTATTTCTTTCATTTCCTTCAACAAAGGAAGCATAACGATCATCACAAAATCATGTCAACTCCAAAGGAAATTAATCAATCATTGATTCCCACCTATTAACAACTCCTTTTAAAAAAAAATATCCCACACACTCCCTTTCTCTTTCTCATTTTTTTCTTCCCCCCCCCCCCTCCCCCCCCCCCCCCCCCCCCCCCGTTTTTTTCTTGTATGGATGAGAGAAGTCGTTTCTCCTTCTCTCCTTTATTTAGCAAAACCTACTAAAATTTTAAACCTAATGCAACCATAACCCAGGTCCGAAATCTAAACATGAGTTTGAGCTCAAGCCCAAGCCCAATATAAAAATAACACAAATCTTTAAACTAGCCCAAACTTTTATTTTATTTAGCTACTCCAAACAAAGATTTATTTTAAACATTATATAAAATTTTAGCAAATATCACAAATTAATTAATAAGTAATATTTATATTTATTTAATTAGGCGTGTATTACAATATAAACACCTTAAAAGAATCTCGTCCCGAGATTCGGAAGGTAAGGGAGTCATGTGAATTTTTGAACAAGAAAATACCCTTGGCAAACAAAATCCGATTTTAGAATTTACATTTTCAGATGAGAATTATTCAAATCTTATACACAAGAAAATTCCACAGCATATAAACCCACACAATAAACATGTATAGACACGAGGTTGCTACATGCATATATCTATAATATTTTAACAAGAAATAAAAAGATAAGAAATTGAAACATTTTTATGTAAATATATTTATTGAAGTCGGTGAAAAGTACGAGTGTTACAATATATACACCTCAAAAGAATCTCGCCCCGAGATTCGGTAGAAGGCAAGTAGATAATTAATTATATAATTTGCAAACAACCTTCCGAATGAAACAACACTAGAGTTTAAATAATAAACCATTCTATAATAGATTTTCTGTCAACCCTCCTTAAGAAACAAACCACACATCACATGGACAAACAAATAGCTCATGCATATGCCCATGAATGCATGAAGACAATAACACAAAGATGTATTATAAAATTTAATAATTATTAAAAAAATACCGGGTGCTACAATATATACAACTCTAAAGGTATCTCGTCCCGAGATTCACTGTAAGGGTTAACTAAAAGCTCTTCATAACAAAACGTTACACAGGAAAGTAACCGGAATAATGTCCCACAATATTGCCATTAAAACAATATATGATTACTCCCGCACACGCAAGTAAAAGGAGTCTCATCATGAGATTCCCAAAGAAAGGAAACAATACTAAAGGTTCAAGGTTCACCCTTGTCACGTTATCTTTAGACATTTACAGTCTTACTCACCCATATCCACACTCTGAGGATCACCTAGACTCTACCCCAGCCTAGGCTAACCAAATGCTCTGATACCAAAATGTCACACCCTAATTTTTGAGAAAATAAAAATCCTTATATCCATATAGGATTAGGATAATCCGCTTTCAGAAAACTTGGGATGTGAAAATTTAACAATATATTTATTAAACAAAATTAACTTAGACTAAAATTCTAACAAGGTTAACTCTTTGGAGATTCTGCTCCACAAGTAAACCTACCATAACGCCGCCTCAATAACTTCCTAATTTGAGAAAAACTAAATGGCTACGTTCTAATAAGAACGTACCAAAGAAGCAAAAACTTACTTGGGTCAGCGAGATAGGTGGTATGAGTAATCTTTATCCTTATAAATAAAATAAGTTACATGATTTAACATTAAATTTTATAAACAACCAAATGACACTCAAGGACTTGTAGTTCCTCAACGAGGCAAACATTTCTTACTAATAAGTTTTATCATGCTTAAAATATACATTTATTTTACCAACACTCATAAAGTAAATGTCGAACATGGTAAGTCTGTCCAGCAAAAATGTTAGTAGACTTACCATCCTGCACGAACCGGTAAGAAACTAACGGCTAAAATTTCTAAGTTATCAAACCTCATAAATACAATTTATTTTCAAATCATAGTCATATCACCATTATTTAAATATCAACAAAATACATTTTGCCTTAAGGAGACATGTAGTTCTTAGAATGAGCATTTTGTTTTTTTTCCATCAAGGCAATCATGCACATATAAACGCAGTACCCTCTTTGTGCCGAACACGCCTCACCCAAGTGTGCCTTCCTTGCCTTCAATACCACTCGGAGTGTACAAGTTCCAAGTGAGCTGCCACATCGAGGAACATGTCATCTAACCCGAAGTTCTATCCATTGCAAGCATTTCCTAAATACTACACATACTACGAACTCACATGGAATGGCGTACCGATATGCAAACAAGTCTGCATACCCAAAATTATATCACACATATATACAAGCAAATCTGTATAAAAAAATCAATTAATCCTCAAAACTCTTTTACGGTGACATTTTGTCAACCATAACAAATCAACCACGATGTTCACCCATTCTATTGGAGAAGCAAATAACAGTTTCATAACTACTAAATCTCAAGTTATACACTGCACAACCTCAGGCACAAGTCACTTATATGACATGTCAAATGAAGCTCACACTTAGAATGCGTTTGAAATAACTGTACACATATTGTCGTAAAATGATTAAACTTTATCAATAACAATAGACAATAAAGTTATATAAATTACAATAAGACTAATCATCAAGCGAATTGGCAATCCCACATACTCATACAACATGCTTAACTAATAGCAAAATTTACATAAAACCCAAACTTAATTTGCAAACATTCATACACGTTTAGCTACCTCAGATCTACTCTAACCACATAATTAATTTCAATCAAGCATGTATAAAAAAATAATTTGACAATAACATCTATCATAAAATTATCAATTACTCTAAGGCATTCAGGTATTGTATTTTTGTAAGGCAAAAAAAAAAATGAGAATTACTCACAAATTTGGGAAAAGATGAATCAAGTTTCCATAAAGTCAATGAAAAATCCCCATAACGTAAAGCACACTAAATGTGAACAAGTGAACACAAATCCCACATTCCAAGCCGCAATAAAAATATCAAAATTCAACATCAAATCGAACCCGTATGTTCAAACACGTACACGCACACACGCAAAATTGTGCGCTTAAGACTTTGCTCCTTCTCCTTCTCTTTTTCTTTATTTATTTATTTTCTCTTTTTTTTTTGTACTATACGGACAGAAGAGAAAGAACTCTCTTCATTCCATTTCTTTTCTCTTCTTTTTCTCTCATTCATCTCATTTTCTCTTTGTAAGACATGTAGTTCTCAGAATGAGCATTTTGTTTTTTTCCATTAAGGCAATCATGCACATATACAAAAATCTCGCTTCTTTCCCACAATCACACTACCCTCCTTGTGTCGAACACACCTAACCCAAGTGTGCCTCCCTTGCCTTCGAAACCACTCGGAGCGTACATGTTCCAAGTGAGGTGACACATTGAGGAACATGTCATCTCGTCCGAAGTTCGATCCATGGCAAACATTTCCTAAATACTACGCATACTACCGAACTCACATGGAATGACATACCGATATGCAAGCAAGTCTACATATCCAAAACTATATCACACGTATACAAGCAAGTTTGTATACAACAATCATTTTTCATTTGTTTTTCAGAGTTGCGGAAAAGATCATAAAAAAAATCAATTAATCCTCAAAACTCTTTTACGGTGACATTTTGTCAACCATAACAAATCAACCACAATGTTCACCCTTTCTATTGGAAAAAAAATTACAGTTTCATAACTACTAAGTCTCAAGTTATTCACTTCACAACCTCACGCACAAGTCACTTATATCACATGTCAAATGAAGCTCACACTTAGAATGTGTTTGAAATAACTGTACACATATTGTCATAAAATTATTAAACTTTGTGAATAAACAGTAGACAATAAAGTTATTATACATTACAATAAGACTAATCCTCAAGTGAATTGGCAATCCCACATACTCATACAACATGCTTAACTAATTGCAACATTTACATAAAATCTAAACTTAATTTGCAAACATTCATATACATTTAGCTACCTCGGACCTACTCTAACCACATAATTAATTTACAATCAAGTATGTAAAAAAAATAATCTGACAATAACATCTATCACAAATTTATTAATTACTCTAAGGCATTCAGGTATTATATTTTTTGGCAAAACAAAAAAAAAGAAGCGAGAATTACTCACAAATTTGGGAAGCGATGAATCAAGTTTCCATAAAGCCAATGAAAAATCCCCATAATGTCAAGCACATTAAATGTGAACAAGTGCAGACAAATCCCACATTCCAAGCTGCAATAAAAATATCAAAATTCAACGTCAAATCAAACCCTCATGTTCAAACATGTACACGCGCACACACAAAACTGTGCGCTTAACACGTTACTCCTTCTCCTTATCTTTTTCTTTCTTTATTTATTTTCTCCCTCTTTTTTTGTACTGTATGAATAGAAGAGAAATAACTCTCTTCATTCCATTTCTTTTCTCTCTTTTTTTCTCTCCTTCATCTCATTTTCTCTTCTTCTCCATTTTTTTCTTTTGATCTATCTCTCTGCTCCTTTTTTTTCCTTCTCACTCTTTCATTTCCTTCTACAAAGCAAGTATAACAATCATCACCAAATCATGTCAAATCCAAAGGAAATTAATCAATCATTGATTCACACCTATTAACAACCTCTTTGAAACAAAAAAAAACACTCCCTTTCTCTTTCTCATTTTTTTCTCCTCCCCCCTTGTTTTTTTCTTGTATGGATGAGAGAAGTTGTTTCTCCTTCTCTCCTTTATTTAGCAAAGCCTACTAAAATTTTAAACCTAATGCAACCGTAACACATATCCAAAATTTAAACATGAGTTTGAGCTCAAGCCCAATATAAAAATAACACAAATCTATAAACTAGCCCAAACTTTTATTTTATTTAGCAACTGCAAACAAAGATTTTTTTTAAATATTATATAAAATTTTAGCAAATATCACAAATTATTTAATAAGTAATTTGCAAACAACCTTCTGAATGAAACAACACTAGACTCCAAATAATAAACCATTTTATAATAAATTTTCTATCCGCCCTCCTTAAGAAACAAACCACACATCACATGGACAAACAAATAGCTCATGCATATGCCCATGACTTCATGAAGACAATCACACAAAGATATATTATAAAATTTAAAGTATTAAAAAAAAATACGTGGTGCTACAGGTGGTATCTCTATGTCACCCCAGGCATTAGGCGCTTGAGAGGCGTTTCCATTTGTTAGCATTGTGAAACCTTGACTATTTTGTTGCTCTAAGACGTTCTCATCAACTTTCTATCACCTTTTTATGTTCCTTTTCATGAGGCAGACTGGCAGGGCAAAGAATAGAGGGAGTATTCATTGCCCTCTTCGTGTACATTGCTTGCCTCGTCCGAAACGTCTTTCTGGAATGATTCGATAGAACAATTAATTGAGCACGCTCTTTCGTTTCTAATCGCCGACGGTTACTTTAACCACCTTCTCTCATGGAGGCATAATAGTAGATCGTTGTCTCTACCCTTGTTTTAGTGGATAGATGTTTGCATCGGACTTAGATACTTGTAGTGTATAAACTAATGTACTAGTTGGTCGACAAGCTTTGTAATAACTCTCATTGCAATCAATAAAATCTGTTTTATTTTTTAAATGTGTCTTGTACAAACACTTCTCCTAAACTGAAATTAAATGGAAAACATAAAACAAGAAATGAAATCAAAGTAACAGATAATTTAACTCCAATCGGAGATTAAGCTAATCCAGCCTTGAAAGAGGCGCAAGTGGTCCTGGCTCGGATTGCGTTGTCCCTCTAGCGAAGTTTTTTTCTATTTTTTTTAAAAGCTAACGAAGTTACTGAATAGTGATCTTCGTGCTGGCGGGTAGTTCCTTGTTGATTAACAACTCTTGGAGTTGGTGCTCGTGTGCAGAAGTATTGTTACTTAGCTATTTATTAGTCGAGATTGCATTGCTAGCTTTGATTTCTAGATCTCCGCATAGCTGAACTTTGGTTATCTCGGCTCCTCCTCCTTAATAGAATGATTCACCTTTTTTGTTGAGGCCTGATGCCTGACATGTTGGTTCTGTGGGTCTGAGCTGTAGCTGGCAACAATTCAGCTGCTTCATGGCTACATAATGGCAGTTTCTAATGCTAGCTGATCTCCTCAGATAGTCCATTGGGCATGGTTGGCTGTATATTTTATGCATTGGTGCAGGGTGGATACCACTGCTTCCATATGATGAAGCTACGTCCTTCCTAGAATGACGTTGCAAGTGGATGAGGCATCAACTACCATAAACTCTTGGACAAGGTACTTTCGTAGCTGTGGTTCTCCTACCACCACCATTAGATTGATCTTCTCGATGGGGAAACACTTCTTGTCAGTCCTCATACTGAGATGGTATCAGCATCTCGGTCAGTGTCCTCTTACATGACATGTTTGATTGTTCTCCTTTCGGACTGACTCCGTGGTGGACGTAAATGGCGCCAAGGAGCTTCCTTTCCAATCTCCTTGATATTGTTCGCTCTTTCTTTTGATCTACCCTACCTCCTGTCTGAGCCTAAGAACTCCTTGAGTTTGCCTTTCCTGATCCAGTACTCGATTTCTCTTCTGAGGTTTCTACAATCCTCAATATCGTGTCCGCCTTCCTTGTGGTAGGCACAATATTTTACGTTGTCACACCGAGCAGGGTCTCCTCACTGCTTAGGCGGCCACTTCAGCTCTTTCCAATCCTTGATGGAATCTAGGATGTCGGACAGACTGGTGTTAAAATGGGGTGACAGACTTGGACCAGATGTAATTTGAGGCCTTGTCCTACCTTGAGCAGCTAAAGTTGGTCTTGCTATATGTGTGCTTCCTTTTGTTGTTGTCATCAACATCTTTCTTTTCCCCTCTTTCGTGTCTTTTGGATCAAAGGGTTTCTTTTTTGACTCCGCCTTTCTCTTGGCGGCTAGCAACTCCAGAGTGATGTATCTTTGGGTATCTCTGAGCAAGTCTGTCATATTGGTTGGAGGGTCTAGGGTAAAGAAGTCATAGAGTTTGCCTCTTCTTAGACTCGAACTGAAAGCCGTGATGGCGGTGTCATTACTACATTTATCGATGAGGGTCAACTCATCATTAAAACGAAAGACGTAATCCCTCAACATCTCATTCTATTTTTGCTTTAGGGTCAGCAAATAATGCAGGCCCCTCCTAAATTGTTGGCTGCCCATGAAGCGTGTAAGGAACGCCAATGCCAATATCCGGAATGAATTGATGGATTTCGGAGGAAGGTTGTGGAACCACGTCAGCGCTGATGTCTTTAGGCTTGCAGGGAATGATCAACACATTATTGCATTGAATCCTTATTTGAGTACCATAACGTGTTGGAAGTAGTGCAGGTGATCAAATGGGTCTCATGTCCCGTCGTAAAACTCCAACTTCGGTGGGTGTATTATTTTGGCAACGTTTTGTCCATGATATGGTCCATGAACGGAGGGGCTATGAGATTAAACAACACGTCTGGGTCGTTGCGAATGGGGTTGTGCGAGACGTGCCTATCAGCTCTGGGCGTTGGGTTTCTATTGGTCGTGCCTCCGCTTCTTGTCCATGGAGAAGTTGTTGGGGCAGCGCAGCTTTCCTAAAAATACTTTCTAGAACTTTTGGGGGACTGGGCCCTTCACTGCTCACGGTCTCCCTCTACAGTGGAGGATTATGTTGTTTGAAAGCCTCCAACGTTGTTGTGATTTGTTGCATCTGTGTTGAGAGTAGGTCCACCCTTCGGGTCTTTTGTGGCCTCCATCAACGCAGGGGTCTGAGGAGGTTCCTTCTATGGCGGTGGTGGTATGGGCAGCGCTCTGCCGGTATGGGCATTCGAAGGCTCAGCAACATCTTCATTTTTGCGAGACCTTGTTGTCACCATCTCGTTGATTATCTGGAAAAAGTGGAACTACAGTTTTTTCTGATAACCTTTGTCTTTCTCCACGGACGGCGCCAAACTGATGTAGTCGATTCTTGTTCTCCTTCCTTACTACTTACCAGTGTTCTAAAAATCGGCCTAGGCACTAGAAGGTGGAAAACCGCCCAGATTAATGGCTGGGCGGGAAGTCTGGGCGATTCTGGGCAGTCTGGGCGGGTCAAGGTGGGTCTGGGCGGGATCTAGGCGGGGTCTAGGCTGCCTAGGAGGGGTCTAGACGGACTCTAGGTGGGGTCTAGGCGGTCGGGGCGATTTTTATTTTTTATTTTTTTATTTTTTAATAAGGCTGATTGTGTTCTTATTTTATTTTTCTTTCCTATTTTTTAGAAATAAACTATTTAATTATTTTTTATTCAGTATATGTCTAAATGTAGCAAAGGATGATTACTTAATGGAATTCTCAAAGGATCTGCCGGTACCAATTTTACTAATGTAGATTTTATCAAACATAACTGAGGTTATTCATGCAATTTGAAGAAAAATAAAAGAGTACACAAATTAAAATTTATATAAAGTACCCATCATGACCATATTCAGTCATTTGGGTTTTAATAAATTTTGTTCACGATTGTTAATTTTTCATGTTTTTAAATTTTGCATATGTATATTGGCATTAAATTGGATGTAATTGATAAGGTATTATGCTTAACTTTTAAAATTATTAAAGTTATAATACAAAACCTAAGACCGCCTAGGCCCTTAGGCGCTAGGCACCTGCTCGCCGCCCGCCCAGCGCCTAGCGATTTTTAGAACACTGCTACTTACCTAGACCTGCACAGGTAGCAAACATGAGCCAAGGACCACCGTGTGGTGGCCGATGACACTTCGATGCTTAAGTTAGATAAGGCTTAAGAGAGGCTTAAAACTGTAAACTGGGATTATGTAGCGTACCTCTAGTTCACCGACCTTATCTCCATTTTATAATGAAGAAGTCCTTGTTCGGCTAAGCCTTTGGTGGCATAGTTTAGAAAAAAGTGATCTTGCTGTGGAGATTCTTTCCTAATTGGGAGCTATCCATGTCGGATATTTTCCCTACACGACTTGTGCTCCTAGATTTGCGAAAGAGGTTTCCCTTTCTGTGTGTTGTTCATGTAAAAAGGTTTCCTTGCCCAACTTATACTCCAATATATGTATCCTAGTCGGATCCAATGAGTTGTTGGTTTGTCTGTCTTTGGTAGCTCTCTCAGATACTTACCTTAGAGGTCTTACAAGTATTAGGCCTGACCATGTGACGTGTGGGCTTTCTGGCTCATTGCAACTCGGACTCGACTGTCTGGATTCTACCAATGATGGGTGCTTAGTGTTGTTTGGGCTTCGCTGGATTGAGCGTTCAATTGGGTCTGCTTCTTTCTGTTGATGAGATTGTCATGACATGTTTACTGTGCTGATCAGAGGACGGTTTGATGTATCATCAACTAATATTTCTATTATTTTTATCTCCTTGCAATTGATTTTTAAGAGATTTTATTCAAGCGGTTTAGAAACCATTTCATGAATTTTTACTATTAGTTGCACAAGGTTCATGTTCAATGAATTATTTCTATTTTATAATTTATTTTGAAAGTAACGAATTTGATTAAAGTTCAATTTTCTATTAATTTTGATATTTACTAAAATGTCAATCAATATTTTCGATATATCTGCAAATATCCATGATATTTATTTATATAAAATCTGATGTAGTCGATTTTCACTCCCTGCTTCACCTTGACCTGCTAACTTGCACAAGGAACGCGCGTGAGCTACAGACCACCGTTATGGTGGCTGATGGCATTCCGATGCTAAAGTCGGACAGGGCTTTGAGGAAGGCTTAAAGATGTAAATAGGGAATTTGTAGCGTACCTTTATTCACCAACCTCCTGTCTTATTTATAGTACTAGAGTCCTAGTTTGGCCAGGCCATCAGTGGTGTAGTTTAGGGGAAAAGATCTTCCTAGAGATCCTTATCTAATTAGGAGTCGTCTTGTGGAGGAAAGTTTCCCTGCTAAACCTGTGCTCCTAGATACGCGAAAGATAATTCCCCATCGGAGTGTTGTCCATAGGTGGAAGTTTACACGTACAACGTATAGTCTAGCATTTTCTTCCTAGTTGGAGAGAAAGTATTGCTAGCTTGTTCGTCCGAATCTGATCCTAGAGATTCTTGCCTCAATAGGTCTTATGGGTATTTGCAATGGCTGTGAGACGTGTGGGCTTAGTTGGACACAATAATTTGGGTCCGTGTGGTGGACGACACTTCACGAGCTTGATGTCGGATCAGTGCTAGACTAATGCTTGGGTCTGTTATTTGTATAGATGATCATGACACGTGTACGATGTAGATGAAAGGACGTTTCGATGTATCATCAGCTGCTCCCCCAGAGTTAGTAGGCCTCCTAGTCGGTCCACTAAGTCACTTCACAAAAAGATACGCCGCTCATGATGATTGAGTCCGAATTGTTACTAGAGCGGCACGCTTCATTAATTAAGCGTGCGTCGGTTCAGTAGAAAAATGTGAGAAATCAATCTCTATTTTGATCTCCCTTTCTGCAGAGATCGACTCTTTCATTTCTTCGCGTTTTAGAGACTCCGTTCTGTTCAGCTTTTAATTAAAAGCTTGTTCACTTTTTCCATAACTCGACGATGAGCTTATTGCTAGGGGTCTCCATTTCTTTGAAGATAAGCCGACCTCCGAATCGAGCTTTACTAAGATTTTGAAGGCGTATGGGGTCCCAGAAGACTTGAAATTCTTATTGGGTGTTGATCAGACGCTAATGTTTCCTCTGGAAGGATTCGTCTATTTGCACTATGGTATGCTTCAAACGAGTGTTCATTTTCTTGTGATTGATGAAACATGGAGCTTTATGGAATTCTTTGGTATCCCTCCTGCCCAATTGGTACCGAATGGGTACAAGATTGTTCTCCTTATATTGATCAGGGCAAAAGATGTTGGTGTCCGAGTGACTCCGAGGGTGATTTAGTTATTAACTTCTCCTTGACTAAACAATCACGCCGTATGTGAGATGAAGTCGATGGCTTGCTTTGGAAAATTGTTGGATGACTTCATGTTCTGGTAGAAACACTGCTTCCTGGCTTGTTCAGACCCAAAGTATTTTGAATTCAATGGTCGCTATCTTGAGCGGAAGTTCAGGCCACTTCGTAAGTATAATTTTGTCATTTTCTTCTATTGTGGTGATTGTATGTTGATCATTACGTGTGTTCTCTGTAGGGAGGTTCCCAACTACTCATCTTTCCTCGGAGGAGGAAGCTGTTGTGAAGGCATTTTGTGGCATGCCTCAAATGAGAGTGGAGGATGTTATCTGTACTTCAAATTTTAGTCACAATATGTTATGGGCCTATTGGCATGTGGATCCCACCCTTTTCAGAGTGCCAACGGTTCAGTATGAAGGTGGAACTCCTTTAAAGAGTGCCAAAGGTTTTCAGTTTGTCAGACACGGAGGGGCTTTCTGAGACGCTTTCTTTCTCCATAGGCTTGAAAAGGTCTTGCATTGAGGCTGAGCCTGCTTCCAAATGGTCTGCTCCATTGAGGGAGGAACGTGATTCTGACCTATCCATCGAGGCAAAGGTTGTAGCATCTGATTTGGAGAAGGACCACCTACGGCTAGCAGGGGTTGATAACACGTCGAAGCTGAGTATCAAGCAAGCAGAAGCTTTGAATAAGAAGCTGATGCTAGCTGTTGTGGCGACTTCTACTAATACTGACCAATTCAGGTTTGTTTTACTAGAGGGTCTTGTTAAAGATTTGTCTGTGGTCCCCAAGTTATCTCTTCCCGCTACTGGATCATCTGACAGTGTCCATTGCGGCATGGACCCTTCCTTTTGTAGTCCGTATTGCCCTCCATCCCGCTCCAAACTGTATATGGAAATAATGTAGTGTCCGATAGACAATTCATTTTTTTCTCCCTTCGGATTCTACCGAACCTGCTTACAACAGAGAGTCAGCTGCTGGTGAAAAGGGAAGGCAGTGGATGAGATTCCAGGCGAGGTGAATACTAAGGGCGGTGTCGGTGTAATTTCGCATATGGGAGAGCTTCATCTAGATGCACGGATGAGTTTGTTTGCTTCGAATGTAGTAAAAATGAGCAACAAGGCCTGGCACCAGGAGGTTGACATTGATTATGCTTCGAGGAAACATATCAACAAACGTTATAGCTACCTAGTGAACTATGTTTTAAAGCCAGAGGAGGATACGATGGAAAACCGTATGGATAAAGGGTTGAAACATCTTATGCTAGGGATGTCGCATCTGAGCCAAGTGGCAGCCACTGGGATGGAAGTTGAGGCGACCCACGAAAGAGAGTATACCATGGAACGCGTCTTCTCTAATATGCAGAAGTCATATTCTGATGCACTCTTTGAGATTGAATCATTAAGAAAACAGCTTGAAGAGAGGATGTTGGAACAATCAGCCGCTGATGTTGAGGCCCAGAGGGTTCGTCTGAAAGCCCTTGAATCCAATTTAGCAGATGCGGTATCCGCTAGGGACAAATCCAGAGAAGAGTTGAACCTGGTCTGCCATGCCTTAGAAGAAGTTGCGCAAGAAACTGCAGCTAAAGTGCGCTTCGAGTGGCAGTCTCTTACTGATGAGAATTCCAGGAAACTTTCTGAGTGGTTTGTCCAAAAATAGCAGTTAGAGGCCGACGTTGAATTCAACTCTCGAGAAGCAAGAAAAACTGGGGCACAGCTTCTTCTGATGCATAATGAACTTAGCGTAGTTAAAGACAACTTAAATACTGAGCGATCCCAGACTGACGCCCTGACAGGCAAGCTGGAACTGCTAGATCGTGAACTCGCTGAAGCAAAAGTGCGCGAGGAAGAGCTTCTCAAGGCGCAAGGCACATTTGAATTCTGCAGGATCGTGCATGGGAGGTTGGAACTGCTAGCGTTAATGATAGAAGAGCATCCAGACTGGGGCCTTTTCTTACTACAGGAAGGTGTCCTTTGCAAATTTCGGAGAGATCTCAGAATTGTCGGAGAAAGAGGGCGATCCAGATAATGGTACTCAGGCTGAGGCACGTACTGATGCAATTTCTACTTCTTCTCCTATTAAGCTTAGTTCCCCTATATTTGTACATTCTCCTGATGAGGAGTAACTTTTGTATATCTGTACTTTTTACTTGGATTATTAATGAAAACATGTTTCTTTCGAGTATGCTTCGTATATGTTCTATTTGGTCCCCTTGTTGCATGTTTTATATTTCTCCTTGTCGTTTTATTTTGATGTAAGTTTTGTTGGGTTAGCGAGGAGCCGCGTGGTCTATCTACTGTTGAGAGCTCGACCGTTTATGATGCGAATAACTTTGATCGATACTTCCATGAGTTCTCATAGTCCCCATCGCGTAGTTATGCATAACAATGAGCATTCTATATGATGTGGATGGTTTGGCAGTGGGCTATTTTACCCAGACTGCAGTTCATGCTCATGGTAGGTTGTTAGAGGCTCAAGTTATAGATTGGACCGTCGGTTCCAATCGTTGGCATGAGTGAACTGTTATGGTCGAGCACATACGTTGTTGTCTGTAGTTAAGCAATAGCGTTTGGCCTGAGTTAGGTTTCGCAAGCTCGGGTTGGTCTGCCATGTAGTATTCATCTGCGCTTAGTGGATTAGTTTTCGGTTCGGCTCAAGTGGTTTTTGCCAATAATGGGATGTCAACTCCATGCATGCGTGAAGACGCTGGATGAGTAGTAATCGGATTCGGCGACCACCATTCTACGGAAGAGCAGTAGTCTCGTGGCAAGCTGTCGACATCAGCCGGAGCTGACTAGGCTCCCTTATTCCAAACCTTTTACACTCGCGCGAAGCGGGCTACCGGCTTGGGATGAGAAAATTAAGTGACCATGGTATGTAGAAGAGCAGTGGTCCCGTGGAAAGTCGCGACATCATTCGGAGCTGACTAGGCTCCCACCTTCCAAACCATCTACACCCACATGGAACGAGCTACAGGTTTGGGATGAGAAAATTCGGCGACCATGGTCTGTAGAAGAGCAATGGTCCCGTGACAAGTCGTCGACATCAGTCGGAGCTGACTAGGCTACCACCTTCCAAACCATCTACACCCGCGCGGAGCGGGTTACAAACTTGGGAGTTTGCAAGAAGTTGTCGTCATTAGTCATCGCTGACTAAGCTTACCTGATCGAGTTCAGCGATTATCGTCCATAGCGAGGCGATGATCCCTGGCGAGTCATCATCATCAGGCGTGAGAGCGCTGACTAGGCTTCTACTTCCTAAGCCATCGACATTCACGTGTAGAGAACTAGGAGTTGGGGTGAACAAAAAGCCATTTCCATCAGTTGAAATTGACTAAGCTTACCTGGCTAGCTTGAGGCTCTGCCTATTACGGCGTGCGAGCCTACTTTCGAAATCGAATTGCATTGTGCAGTCGAATTGCATTGTGCAGACTAGTTTCCACTAATTCCAATGAAAATTATTTTAAAAAAATGTACCTTAAATCAGCTGGTGATATGTAGGTGTGCTCTGTGTGTCAAGAGTGACTAGGGGATCTACTGTTTGAGTTAGTGCAGGTGGCAAAGTGTCGCCTGGATAGTGGGTCGAGCTGGTTGGCCCATTTAAGAAAAAACTAGGTTTTGGCACTTGATTATAGTGCCATGTGTATAGCATAGATTGCGAGACGGTAGAGTATAAGTTAAACCCCTAATTAAAGGGGTTAGCATCATTAATTAATTTAATGTGGACTTGTGCGGTTTTCATGGGAACTGTCGTCTCCTCATTTCCCATACGGTATTCAATGCTGATATTTAATGCTGACGCGCCTGTTTGGTGAGCCACTACGTCTATATATTGGTGTTTCTTCATCGTTGTAGGTATTATCTTCTGTAGAGTGCACTTTCAAATGCTTTTACTCAAAGAATATGCTTTGGGTTTTCTAAAGGCTTATGGAGCGTTTTTGTTATTTGAGTCTCTGAATGTTTGGACAGTTGCAGCGATGAGTCTTGAGAAGACTTGCTATTATGAGTGGTTACCCGCTCTGGGTGAGCACCTGATTGGTTTATTGAGACTTCGTAATCTGTTCTCATATTGTGAATAAGTAGTATGGACTTCCCCTCAAGGGACTAATTTGTCTAAGATAACCTGCAGCCAACTTTGGAGTGTTTTCTTCCCTTGTATCTAGCCTTGACACGTTGCGCTGCACTAAAACTCGGAGTTGCGGGGCAGAGTGAAGTTGGACATGGCCTGTCAGAGTGGGCCATTGACTCCTAAACGCCCCTCTCATCCCTCAACGGGATGGTGTACTCTATCCATTTCAACTTGATTCTTGTCCCAAGTTTTGCTGATTGGGCGAATCGAGCGAGTGAGTTGGCTGTAGCTTCGGTCGGCGTGTCGCGGGGCCTCATGTTGCTGATTTTGTACTACCTCAGGTCATCCTTGAGAGGTGGGTCCGATGGAGTATTGAATTGAGTGCGCTTTTTAATACTTCTTTTTGTACATTTGTTCTTGCCCGTAAATCCTCTTCTCCGGAGAAATTGCAAAGCGGAATTTCTAGTGAGTACCATAGTCTACCTTGGGTACCTTTGCAATCACTTTTGAGTCCTCTTCTGAAGTCAGATTGTTTAAGCAAATCTTTACTGTACATCGCATCGGATTTGGACGCTTGTAGTTTGCGATCTTTTGTACACAATATGTTTGCGTAATTCTTTTTTATTTCTCATATAAGTCCAAATCACATAGGTGCCTAAGATTTAAACCTCTAAACTGACTACTGAAAGAAAGCTAAACAACTGGATAGATTGACTGTTGGTGAAGAGAAGCTGATCCGACCCTGAAGTAAATTTGCATGGCCTTTGCTTGGATCGTAAGTACTTTCGGCAAATTGTCAAGTCTCCCCGACGCCGTTGAGGTTCCTAATAAATAAACCTTGCTTGGGAGGGTCCTCCCAGTTGACATTTGTGGAATTGCACCCCCGTTTGAGACAACTTTTCTGCTTGGCCAGACGTCCCATCAGGCTAGAGGGCGGACAACACCTGTGATGTTTGATTGTCCTCCGTTGCTAAGTTGAGCAAAAGTTGCTGGGTCTTTGTCCCCATCTGGGAGGAACGACTCTTCTCCAATTTCTAGGTCTGGCTTCTGCTCAACTTTTTTGGTGAACTCTAGCTGTATCTGAGAACAATCTATCTTCTTTAGCGTGGCATAGTGGCAACCCCGTGACGTTTGTTTGACCCCTCGAATTATTCCCTCTGAGTGGTTGGCGATATACTTGATGCAGTGATAAAGGGTGGAGACCACTGCTTCCATCTGGTGAAGCCAGGGCCTCCCTAACATGTGGTTATAGGTAGACGATGCGTCTACCACCATGAAGTCCAAGAACATAACCTTCCTCCATTAAGGCTCTCCTGCCACCACTGCTAGCTTTATCTTTCCGATGGGGAAGCATTTTTCTCCGCTAAACTTAATCAGCAGGTAGCCGGAAGGTGTTAAGTTATCTTTTTTGAGGTCCATGCTGCGGAATGTGTTGTAGAATAAGACATTGAAGGAGCTTCCTGTGTCTACCAGGGTGTCATTGTGCGGTGTGCAGAACTGTGAAAGTCAAGGTCAGGATTGGGCTCTGTACTAGTGAGTAGTACACGTGTTGGTCTTCACTAGAGGGTTGTGTCCGCATCTCAAGGAGTGTCCACATTTTGGACTTGTTTGATTGTTCCCCTTTTGATCCGACTCCATGAAGGACATATATAATACCCAGAGCCTCCTTTTTTATTTCTTTGACCTCCCTTCCTCTATCCTTGGTCTGATCCAGCCTTTTTTCCAAGCCCAGGAACTCCTTTTTTATTTTATTTTTTATTTATTTATTAATCCATGCTCGAAGGTTACATGACTGACCCTATAGGGTTAACCAAACCAGGCCCGAATGCTACAATATTGTTGCCGCTTAATATCTTCGTCTCCTCCATCTCGCCTAGAGACTTGCTTTCGCTCCGGTCCATCACCGCCACCTTACATCAAGACTCACTTTCGTTTCGCTCCGGTCTAGTCCATCTAAGCAACTGCATTCAATACCCAAAAGCTTATCAACGGCAGAGCAAATGTGCTCATAATAATCGGGCGAAAACTTACAAAATCCTAACTGGTGAGTCTCGAACCCGCGACCTCTCACAAGGAGAGTGGATGTCCGACTAACTGAGCTACAATTGGTGGACAGCCCAGGAACTCCTTAAACTTGCCCTTTTGAATCCAATACTCAATCTCATTCCTCATACTCTTACAGTCGTTGGTTTCATGGCCACCTTCCTTGTGGTACGAGCAATACTCGATGTTGTTGGAAGATTTTAGATCATCCAAATTCTTCATAGAATTGAGGACATCTGTCAAGCTAGAGTTGAGGGGGTTATGGTCTTGGACTCGACATAGTTGGAAGATTTTTCTAGCCTAGCACGACCAGAGTCCGACCTGCTGTCATTGTGATTCCATTTGTTTATATCTTCGTCTTCTTGTCTCTTTCCTTCCATTCTGTCTCTAGAATCGGAAAGGTTTTCTTCTGTCTTTTTGGTTGTTCTCTTTTTCTCCAGGGTGAGGAAGTCGTAAAACTTTCCTTCTATTAGCCCCGCATCAAAAGCCATAACGAAGGTATGTCACTGCAGCCGTCAATGAGCGTCAGCTCATCATTGAAGGGCGTGACATATTCCCTTAAGGTTTCATTTGACTTCTTCCTCAGGGAGAGTATATAGTGAGATCCCTTCCCGATCCACTGGCTGCCAACAAAGCGTGTAAGGAATATTTTGGCCAGTGTCTTGAATGAGTCGATTGACTTTGGATGGAGGTTATGGAACCATGTCAGCGCTAACTTATTCAGGCTGGTAAGGAACGTTCTACACAACACTGATTTGAAACCTTATTAGATCGCCACCATGTGCTGATAATAGCGCAAATGATCAAATGGGTCACCGATCCCGTCGTAGAACTTAAGCTTTGGGGGGCTGAATTTCTTTGGCAGAACTTCATTCATGATGTGGTCCATGAGCAAGGGAAAAGAAAGGTTGTACAACACATCAGAGTTGTAAGCCCCTGGCGGAAGGGGTTCTGCTTGTCTGGTTGATCTGCCCTGAAAGTTGGATCTCTGTTGATTGCGCCACCACCTCTAGTCCAGTGAGAGCTGGCAGGGGTTTGACTCTCCTATGCCTACTCTCTGTTGTCGTCTGGAGATTGAGGTCTGTGCTGCTTCTGATCTCCATCAGCGGGTGGAGGGTTCTGCTGAATGAGGATCTCCACTACTTTAGCAATCTGTTATATCTGGATGATAGCATATCCATCCTGGGGTCTGTCGCCACTGTTGCTGGCACGAGGGTGGGAGCCTACTCCCCTGCATCGCCGGTACTGCTGGAAGCAGTGGTATAGTGCCAGTCTGAGCGTTCGATGTGTCCCCCTGGTCTCCATTGTTAAGGGATCCGGTGGTCACCATCTTCTTGAACTCTGAAGAGAGATGATTTCAATACTTTGCTAGGAACTCTGTCATCCCCAAGGACGACGCCAAACTGATGCAGTCGATTTCGCTCCTTGCTTGACCTTGACCTGCTGACCTGCATAAGGAACGCACATGAGCCACATACCACTGTTTTGGTGGCCGATGACACTCCGATGCTAAAGTCATACAGGAAAGCATAAAGCTATAAACATGGAATTTGTAGTGTACCCTTATTCACCAACCCCTTGTCTTATTTATAGTGCTGAAATCCTGGTTCAGCCAGGCCATCGAGTAGCGTAGTCTAGGGAAAAAGTGCTTCCTGGAGATCCTTCTCTAATTAGGGTCGTCTTGTGGAGAAAAGTTTCCCTACTTGACCTATGCTCCTAGATACGCGGGAGATAGTTCCCTATCAGAGTGTTGTCCATAGGTGGAAATTTCAACGTATGACGTATACTTTAGCATTTATTTCCTAGTTGGAGAAAAAGTATTGTTGGCTTGCCAGTCCGAAGCTGATCCATGAGATAGTTGCCTCAACAAGTCTTACGGGTATTGAGGATGACTGTGAGACATGTGGGCTTAGCAGGACACAATAATTTGGGTCCATCTGGCGGACTGCACTTCGCGGGCTTGATGTCGCTTGGGTCGGATCAGTGCTAGACTGATGCTTGGACTTGTTATTCCTAGAGATCATCATGACACGTGTATGGTGTAGATGAAAGGACATTTTGTTGTATCATCAAAATCAACTAAAAAATATGCAAAAAAAAAAACCTTGTCTAAATCAAATATATCTTATATACACCCGAAAATTATTTCAGGGATGTATCCACATTTTCAGCCTTTTTGAATGTTGCTCCAAAGGCAAGCTTAACAAACAATTGGAGCTAAAATCACCAATCCAAGAAAGGGGAGCTTTCATTCTCGACAAGGAGATGTACAATGCAAGTGGAGCACCAATCTCCTTTGATTATATGTCTGATTTGTTCTAAGCCAGGGCATATCGTATCCATATGTTAAAGCTGATAATAATCAACATTTAACAGGATGATCTACCCCAATCATTGTTGAGCTAACCATGGTTGATCTCGACTGGTATCTTCATACATGAACTACCAATCATCTCGTGGTTGATCCGTCTCTTATGACAATCGATCTGTATAAGCAGGCAAACACATTGTTGTCAGAAATGAAACAAATATTTTTATCCATGATTCCTGTAATATTTTTTTTATGACTCCATCTTTCAAAAAAAAATTAACAATGTTCTTCATGTGCCTGCAATATCAAAAAAGTTTAATTTTTTTCGATAGATTTGTGAAGGATAACAATTGTTGTATTGAGTTTAATCCTCATGGTTTTCATATCAAGGATCTAGTGACAAATAAAATTTTCTTCGAAAAACGGTGTAAAAAGGGATTGTTTCCCTTCTCTGTGTACCAATTGAGGTATATTCAAGACTCATAATTACTTTTCTCGCTTCTACATGGTTTACACTCTCAATATACGAATTTGCTAACCTCAACAATAAATGCAACACACCCCTTATATAGCCCAATAACCTTCACTACTAAGTTGTCTCTTTCATTGATATTTACTTAAATATCTTATGGGAAACAAGTACTTAGGCCAAAAGATCCTAATGGAGACATTTCTTACTCCATAATATCACAGTGATGATAAGATCCTAATAGTCATCTTGAGATTGCATTTTCTTCACACGTCCTCTTCAAATGAGCCCCTGGGCGGATTTACAAGAAGATCTATGGGCCGAATTCCTTGTTTCGAGCACTTGGATCTCCTTTCTTTGACTTCATGGGCTAAATCCTCAGATCATTTTTTGTCTGTGTGGTGCTACACAGGCATATCAGATTTGGTACCCATAGTCGCCTCCCTTAGGGTTAAAGTAACATTTTATTCCCAAGGAGTATTGGATTATCTCATCCCAGTCTTTCTGTATTCCAAACGACAGTTATTGATGCACCCAAATCCATCATTGCTGATCTCGAGCTTGCAAAAATGAAAAGTGGTGAGCCAACGACCACCATTAAGGACCGTCTTGAGGCCTTTCCCATATTAGGGTTTGCATATGCCACATGTATGGGTGTGATCACTTGGCAGATTGATGTCTCATCAGTTACTCCCCATTAATCAGTGGGTCTGCTTATTGGTTACTAGTTGATTGTGTGTAGGCGTCTACATGAGGTCATGATGATATATTCGGCGCTTTTTCGGCGTCTACGCTGCAGTTAATGCTTATGCATTAGTTGGGTGATTGCGTCCCTTGCAAGTCAAGTCTATATAGACGTTCTTTGTGAAAGTTTGACCTTTTTCCCTCCTAGAGTTCCTGTTTGTTCTTGCCAAGAATTCTCTTCAATCGAGTTAAGTGCAAACTTTCTTCCAATCATGTCTACATGAATCTTGCCTTAACCGTCTCGTGGCTTGTGTTGAGTTTTTTTGGACACTTTTGTGTCGGAGAGGGATTTTGCCAACCTTCACGGCATGTATTCGGTCCCTGATGACTTGAGGCTACACTTATGGATGAAGACGAGTTTTCAATAACCCCAAGGGAGGGTGACATCACTCTCCATTAAGCCATGTTCAGAGTGGGCCTTCGCTTCCCTGTTCCTAGAGTTATTTGGCAATTCCTATTGTACCATGCTATTGTTCTGACTCAAATGACACCTAATGGATGGATGATTTTGATTGCCACCCTGGCTACGGCGAAGGTTGCTAGGATTCACCTGTCGCCTAGGTTGATTCATTGCATGGCCCCTATCAGGACAAGCAGCCATGGTACCTACTGGCTAGTAAAGCCTTCTTGCTTTAGTGGGTTCTAGAGGACACGAAGAATTAGCAATGGTACTACATTTTTGCTTCTGTTGATAGTTCGACCATGGAGATTGAATGATGTATCACAACTTTACGAATGCCAGTAAGTTCTCTGACTTCTCTCACTTTATATTTTCAGTATAGTGCTTATTGTTGTCTGACGTGCCACCTATTTTCTTAACTAGGGGCATGATATTGTTGCTCTTTCTTAAGGAGGAGAAAACTAAAGCCAACTTTCTCGCTCTGCCACCCATGCCCCTTTCGAACACTCTCAAGCTTGAATTCATCGAGCGAAGTGGTATGTTTTCTAATGAAGTCGACAAAGTTGATACGGCACCGACTACCTCTTCTTTTGGTGGTTGCACGTTCAGGGTGCAGAAGAAGATAGTTATGAGGGCATCTATTCCATCCGAGAGGAAGGCTGTGGAGGGCTTGCTTTTTCCCTCCCATAAGCCCAAGAAGGTCAAGGTGGGGATTGCCCAGGCTATTTTTCCCACTCCGTTGTTTGCTATGGAGAACGAGCTTGTGGAGGATTTTTCTCATGGCCTGTTTGGATCACCGCCTTGTCCAGATTTTCAAGCTCGCTCCACTTCCTTATCACTTGCTACCTGCAAAGATAAGGGAGTTTTGGAGTTTCCTTATTCCTTGGAAGTTGTAGTTGTGAGAGGGGGTGCAAGATTGATCTGTGACCCAAGGTTCTCCATACCGACAGTCGCATCAACTTTCACGGCACAGGCGCCCCTAAGCTCTTGCGGTCAACACATGTGGCACTAGGAGGTCTATCAGATAAACCACTCCATGCAACTTCTGATAATGTCATTTTCTCGGCTGGTTGATCGTCTGCCATTGAAAGAGTTACCCATGGGGGCCACCTCAATCAAGGTTTGAAGCAGCTCATGCAAGTAAGTTAGCCTTTGTCTTGTTGTCGCTGGCCTTTTAACTACATTTTTTGTTTGTAAACATGTACTTGATTTTTAATAAGAGGATGGCCCACTTGACCTACGCTGGAATGCTGGGCAGTGAAGTGGGCTCCAAGCGGGGCAAATTATATGCTATGGAGAGGTATTTTGCCGAGCAGTAGCTACAACATTTGGTTTCCCTAAAGGCTCAACTTTGAGAAGTTCGTGATAACCTGGATAAAGTTTTGGCTGCTCAAGTAGAGTTAGAGGCTCAGCTAAAGGGAGCCCTAGAGAGTGCGGATGAGGCCCTGGCCGCCCAGACCGATTTTTCGATTGAGCTCAGGGGAGTTTAGGAGGATTGCGACAAATTGGTAGCTGAGAAAATAGATGGTGTTGACCATCTGCCTAAAAATCTGCCACTGAAGTCCAGAATGCTCTGGACCGTGAACGCGTTGAGTTCCCCTGACAGAAGAAACCCCAAGGCGTTTCTATACTGCAAGTGTCCCGGCTCACCAGGAGCGGGATTCCGAGCACACAAGTTCAGTTGCGGCTGAGTGTAGGCTGGCAGACTGTGATAGTGGCCTACCATGAGCGAATGATGAACTAGTTGCCTTAAAGGCGCAATGGGAGGCAATGAAAAGGAGCTCCTTGAAGCCGCTAAGATTGTGACTTCAACAAGGCTGTTACTGGTAGATCGGAGTTGCTAGACTACATTGAACAAGAACATGAGGACTGGGACCTTTCTGCATACAGGCAGGTGGCCTTCACCCACTTTGAGAAAGTGGACGACTCCTCATTTGTCTCCGCAGGCGGTCCTGAGGTTGTTCGGCTTGTGGCTGAGATGACCTCTGATCATGGTGTTCCAGAGCCTACTTCCAACCCTGAGGCTATTCTAGATTCAAAAATGCAAAAGGATCTTCCTGACTCTATTCCCACCGTGTGAGTGGTTTATTGTGTTGAACATAACAATCTATATACAAAAAAGCTTTCTTTTCTTTTTGTTCGCACTATAGCAGTTGTACTTACCACTTCTAATTATCGCTTAGATTAGACAAAGTAGACGGGTGTGTCCACCCCACCTAAAGTAGGGCTTTAGTTTGGACTAGAGCCTTTTTCTTGTCTTGTTTGAGCTCATAATCTGACAACAATAATAGCATAATCTTTCGTAAATGTTAACATGTAGAGTAGGTCACCTTTGTTTTTTCAGTTGTGCTCCCTTAGTAACGTAATTATTGTCTCCCTTAGGAGCGAGCTTGTGCAAAAGTTGTTTTTGCATTGAAGGATGGGCTTTCTTGGTGGTCCTTGACTTTGTATAGTGATTAGGTTGCTTGAGAAACCATATCTTGTCGAACTGAATTTCAGTACCAGATACCTGTTTTCAGTCCTATAAGTCAAGTGGAGGATTTTGAGTTGAAGGAGAGTCGCCTTTGCCTTTCTGAGGTGGGCTCCGATAATAAACCCCACTCCATAACAAGAGTTATGTTGTTGAGGAACCATCTTGACCCCAATGGGCTAGATACATGTGTCCCTCTGGCTCAGTCCTTAGGAGGACTTAAATTGGGAGGAAGTCTTCTCCATCCGTTTGGGCTATACTTCATAATAGACCCCAATCATGAATAGGAGTTGGGTTGTTGAGGAACCATCTTTGCCTGAACGGGCTAGATTCCCGAGTTCGTCGGGCTCAGTCCTTGGGAGGACTTGAGCTGGGAGAAAGTCATCCCTGCCCGTTTGGCTAGACTTTGTAATAGACCCCAGTCCTGAACAAAAATTGGGATGCTGAGGAACCATTTTTGCTCGAACGGGATCCTTGAGAGGACTTGAACTAGAAAGAAGTCATCTTTGTCCGTCTGGGCTAGACTTCATGCTAGACCCCAGTCTTGAACATGAGTTGGGTTGTTGAGGAACCATTTTTGCCTGAGCAGACTAGATTCCATGTACTCACTTGGCTCAATCCTTGAAAGGACTTGAGCTGGAAAGAAGTCATATCTGCCCGTCTCGGCTAGACTTCATGATAGACCCCAATCTTGAACTGGAGTTGGGTTGTTGAGCAACCATCTTTGCCCGAACGGGCTAAATATATGTTAAGCGAACTAGGTCACTTATTGGGTGAGTTGTCAGTAACTGAATAGGATTAGACATGGCCTTTGTGCGCCATCTTGGTTTTTTAGACAATATTATCCCGGTGCGGTGAATCGTCAACATACTGGACTAAGTCACTTATGCGGCGAGTCGTCCTTGACCTTAATAGGACTAGGCTCGACCGTTGTGTGCCATTTTATCGCCGTGGTAGGATCGTGTTTTCCCTTGTAGAAGAAGTTGATTCTGGAATGGAGTCTTTTTTAAAGAGATTAATTACCTTTATTGATAGTTATTTTCAAAAGTTCTACATGGTACTCTCTTCGCTCAGACTCTTTTACCAGTAAGCCCTTTTCTTGTTGGTTATTTTATTTTTAGGGGGCTTGGGCCATCGTGGCTATTTGCCCGATAGCTTCATCGCCACGTAGTGGCATTCTCTTGCGAACGGTTGATCTAACAATTTCTATTTCACCTTCGGTAGGGTATTTGAGGCATTGGTACCATGTGGATACCACTGCTTCCATTTGGTGAGGCCATGACCTTCCTAAGATGGTGTTGTATGCAGAAGGGGCGTCTACCACAATTAGGGCTGAATAAAAAACCAATCAAACCAACCGAACCGATCAAAACCAAACTAATTGGTTCAGTTCGGATCGGTTTCTGTTTTCAAAAAATTCAAAACCGAAGTGGTCGGTTCGGTTTTTGGATTCTATGTGATTTTAACCGACCAAACCGAACTGACCAAATATATATTTAATATATATAATAAATAATATATATTTTATATATAAATAATATAATATGTTTAAAATAGTTGGTCGGTTCGGTTTTATTTCGGTTTTAGTCGGTTCGGTTCGGTTCGGTTCAGTTACGGTTTGCATATATTAGAATCGGTTCGGTTTCGGATCGGTTTTGTTAATGGTCGGTTCGGTTTCTGTTTGAAAATTTTAAAACCGACCTAAGTCGGTTCGATTTCGATTTGAAAATTTTAAAACTGACCTAAGTCGGTTCGGTTTTCAACCCTAACCATAATGAACTCTGACATTAAGAGATTTGTTGGTTCCTCTGCTACCACAGGTAGCCTGATACTCCCTACTAGGTGACTTCGAGCACCGTTGAAGCCAATTGTAACCTGATTGTGCGTTTTCAAATCTTCCTTCCTCAGTCGCATCATGTGGAATGCCTCAACAAATAGGACGTTGGTTGAGTTCCTCGTGTCCACCACTGATCTTTTGATGCTCTATTTTGATACTGCAATCGTGTTATGCGGGGAATAGACACCTTGAATATCCCGCTCAGTAAACATCAGGTCTGGGGTTGGATGCTCTACTCGGGTGTGCTAGACTGGGCGGTCTCCACAGTGGGAACCTGTTCGCAGTTCTCGGATTCTTATTTTTTGATCGGTTAGAGTTCTTTGGTCCATTGTGTGCACTGTGCAGTACGTAGATGACGTCTACAGTCTTTTCTTTGGCCTCTGGTGTTATTTCTTCCTTCTCATTTTATAGGGGCTGTTTCTCGTCAGAATTCATAATTTTTCCGAGTCTTACCTTTCGAACCTAGAACTCTATCTCATTCTTGAGATTCTAATAGTCTTGAGTGATGTGGCTATGGTCCTTGTGATATGAACAATACTTGCTCTTATCATACCTCGAAGGATTGCTCTTCCGCTTGGGAGGCAACTTGATGTCATCCCAACTCTTCATGGTGGAAAGGATTTTGAGCAAGCTGCAATTGAGAGGCGTGAATTCAGTGTACCTTGAGCTGACGTAACCCTGTCATGTATTGCCTTGTCGAACTCGGTTTGTTGTCATTTTTCCTCCTCTTCGACTTGTCTCGGGCCTTAGAGGCCTACTTGGCTTCATTTTTGCCTCATTTCATGGTTGCCAACATTTATTTGAGAGTGATATACTTTTGTGCACTTTTAAGTAAGTTTGCCATATCTCTCAGAGGTTCCAGGGAGAGGAAGTTTTAGAACTGACCTCCTCGGATGCCAGAAGTGAAAGCGGTGAATGACGTGGCGTTGCTGCAACGATCGATCAAAGTCATCTCGTTGTTAAAATGAGTGACATACTCGCTGAGGGTCTCGCCCTGCTTCTGCTTGAGACTCAACAGGTAGTAAGGCCCTTTCCTTATCCGTTGGCTCCCGTGAACCTAGAAATGAACGCCTCACCAGGACCTAGAACAAATCGATAGATATCAGTTGGAGATTGTGGAACCAGGTTAACGCAACCTTCTTCAGGCTAGTGGAAAAAGTTCTGCATAGGATGGATTTTGAATTTTCTTTCATTGCCATTACATGTTGGTAATGACGCAAATGTTCTGATGTTCCATCATATGGTTAAAGCTTTGGAGGGACAATTGTTTTTGGCAGGGGGTGCTCATGATTTCCTCTGAGAATGGAGGGATAGTAAGATCATACAGGAAATCCGGATTGGCTGTCCCAATCAAAGCGGATCCCTGGATGTGGTCCAGTTTGTCTTCAGGGCATGGTCCCCATGATCCACGTCATCCTTTAAACTCTCTTGTCGGCTAACTCTTTGCACCTCCCCAAGGAGGTTCTCTTTCCTGAACACGCTGTCGAGCATTCTTCTCAGGTGTGGGACCTCCCCGCATATCCGACATTTTCGGGTGTTTGATGACGATCCAGGGTGAGTCTTTCCACCACCCATGCAAGATGGTCCATATGGAACATGATCTTGTCCATACGAAGGTCAGTTGCGGCTGCCTCAGTGGCTGGGCCATGCGACTGTTCTACTCCCTCGACTTGTTCGATATTGTTGTTGAATGCTCGAGATCTGGTGTTGGTGTCCAAGTCTCGATTCTCTGCTTACCTAGAAATAACTTTTTATGTTCGTTCCAAAGAAAACTTGTCGTTCTCCCCACGGACGGCGCTGAACTGATGCATCCAAATTTGTCCTTACTAATCTCAAGCCTCCAAATTTTTACACTTCTACGCCTTCTATAAATATTGTTTGTGGTTGTGTTTTAAAGAGAATGAGCAAAAAGTGTAAAAACACAAAAAAAAAAAAAAAAAAAAAAAATGCTAGCAAACATGGCTGGCTAGACTTAGTCGTGTGAGTTTTAACTTCTTACATCATGGTCGTTCTAAAAATAATCGTTGGAGTTGCACATGCAAGGGTTTTTGTGTGTGCGAAACTATTTTGCATGCATAACTCCCCCTCAATGGAGCTCACCCATTTCCATATACATTAGTTTGGACTAAAATCTCAAAGCTTACGTTACAATTTCAGCTTTTGCTCATTGAAAATATTTTCATATCTTTCATTTGTTTTTTGAAAAAGCAATTAGGCTTTTAAGGACTCCTTAACCTTTAATGAAAATTGTCAAAATTTAATTACAATCTCTCAAGAAGGTAAATCGCCCCTAACGAACACACAGTTTGAGTGATCTATCTATTTTATGTTTTCCCTCTCTTTCAGAAAATTATTCTTTACTAGACTACTATGTCAACATTGATTTACAGTAGAAAAATTATTCTTTATAGTAGAAAAATTTCCGTAAATAATACATGTCAACATTGATTTACAACATTACAAATCGAAAGAAATCGATATTTAATTAAAACCAATAAACATTAACTCACAACAATGGGAACAGGCACGGCATCCCATCTCCCATATGCATTAACACCTTTACTTGCTTCACAAATCATCCAATTTCAGGAATAATTGGATGAAAGCCTGTAACCACTCTAGTGGCTATATTTATATACAATGGGCGCACTCATCACAAACCACTCATCATTGCTCAAGGAACACTGATCACAATAATCTTATTAGTATTCCTGTTAATTACTTTGGAACCCATGCTCCATGCAATCCATAAGGTAGTCCATATGGAAACTTCGCCCTAGCAATTTCTTCAAACGTTGATCCATCTAACAACAATGCATATCCTTCACCATTTTTAGCGCTGATCATCGATATCACCACACCTGATTTGCAATTCAAAAAAGAAAAATCAGACTTGTTATTTTGTGGATTTTTGTTTTCTTGTTGATAGAGTGCATCAAGAAGGGCGTGTATTGAATGTACCATCATCTTCTTCAGCGGCACCTGGCCGAGCCACGAAAAATGGCTCTGAGGGCACCGCACCTTCATCATACCAATTTTTCGCGGTCTTCTCCACCAAATCAACCTGTAAATTATCGGTTAATTAAATTACTAACCCAGAAGAAATTATCAAACTAAAAAGAGTTTTTTAGTGTACCTTAGTAAGAGTGTTGGGGAAGTTGCAAGGGCGTTCAGCCCCACAAGCATAAGCATATCGGTAGGGTTTGCCCAAGTAAGCAGGGTTGATGCTGCACATATCCATGCCTCTTCCATGTTCGTTTGGGTCCAATGCTGCATCCAGCTGCCCCATTGGGCTTCCGTCCAACGGAATTATGAACCGTCCAACCCTGCATTTTCATGAAAAAAAAAGGAATCAATTGCATTGTACTTGAAAATATTATGAAGCAGTACTATTAATCTGTGATTAACTGATATGTATTAATATAATACTGGTTAATTAATTATATTATCAATCTGTTAACATACCTGGCGTCTGGCAAAACATCTTCACCCGTGAAGGATCGAAGATGCTGTAATCTGAGCTTGTCTAGAATGGATGTATCTGAATTATGCTCGCAACAGTCTGCAATAATCGCTGTCACCCTTCCATCTTCGTCTACTTGTTCATATGCATTTATAAAATGGAAGGTCACGAAGTTGGGGACCTCGACGCTTGCGACCTTCATTTCAATATTTCCATAAATAATTGAACAGTTTTTAATTTTAAGTGTTCTGAACTTCTGATGCTTTTTTCTTTATAAAATACATAGTGAATATATGGTGTTTGTCTAGATTTGGTTGGTCCTTGATATATATTAGCTAACCGTGTGTACAATAATGATGTTCCCCAATTACTCTCATCGAAATTCGCTAAATTAGAAATAATATCATACTCAAATGAACAAAAGCACAGAGGGTCAAATATGCCCTTGAGTGTGATGAATAAAATCAAGAATGGACAATGAGGTAGGTCAAATTTTTATTGACCCTCCTGATAGTCCACCACATCAATGGTCACCATCACCCAATCATGATCTCTTAAGTCAAAATTGGGGCCAATTTAATCATCAAATGTTTGAAAAGTATAGAACAAGAGAGAAAAACTTACAATCTTGCCACTAGCTTTGCACATAACATGCATGAAGGCATTCGAATCAGGGTGCCATTCAAACTTGTACAGTGGTGTGGGCTCTGCCCTGAGCAGATTCTGGGCACAGTATCTCAAAGGCATTTCTGGCACAACAACATAATGTTCCGTCGCAGGGAACGAATGTACCCACCCGGGCGCAGGCCCGCCTCGACAGTTTACCCGCCCGATCACTTTCCTCTCGTTCGATCCCGGTTCCATCCTCACCACAACGTATCCTGGGTTGATTAAGTCTGGCAATAGAGTTAAGAACTCCTTCTCAGTCACAATTGGGTGTGCTGAGTGAATTAGCCCACCCCAGTTATCAGTGTACTCAAATTTCCCTAGTGTGTCTAATGTTTCTGGATCAATCTCGATAGACCCTTTTATGGTCTCGGTAAGGCAAACCACGCGCCCATCACCTAGCCTGACCACGCCGGTATTGGCATTATCAGTTAGTGATGCACCGGAGAACAAATTTGCTAGTTCACCTACATATGATAGGAAATTATCTGGCTTTGGTGCCTCAGAGAATTCTCGGTAGCATAATTTGTTGTTCTTCTTTGCTGCTAAGTACGCTTCAGATTCAATTTGTCTGTGTCCTGCAACTAATCGCTTATTCTCAAAGCTTAGTCGCACAAGGGTGGCATAACCATCGAACAAGTGGCGGAAATTGTAATCGCCTATGTGCCAAAGCCCAGGACCGTTCCTCAGGTACGTTCCTTTCTGCATGAAATTAAAACTGGATTTAATATGGTCCTCAAAATGGATTTAATTAAATTATTAAGTTGATGTCGAAGTATATGACATATTATTGGAAAAAGAAGCATAGAAAATATTATTTGGACTAATTAAATAATTTCAGGTACGCTACATGGGTAAACTCGTCAAATATTATAAGGAGTATCAAACAAAATGTACATGTATTCTCGAAATAACAATTTAATAATTCAACAAAGAATCTGAGCAAACATTTGGTCCAAGAGTTTAACCAACTAGCCAATCCATGCTTAGTGAGAACGGAAAATTAGATTCTCTTAAGCAAAAAAACTTAGAGAAGACTTCATCACTCACGGTGTGGTAGGATCTTGAGATATATCTATATACTCAATCGTGTATGTGTTCTCTCTTTCATTCACTGCGATTTCTAAATCTACTTATATTTTCTAATTACAAGAAATTTAATTGATCTAACATTAAGGCTTTCACTGCAGTTAAACCAATTAACTGAAAGACTGCCAAATGGACAAGAATCAATGATGTGAAAAGGGAAACAGAATGTTAAAACCAACTAGTACATGGGTGGTCTAAAATTATGTTCATAAATACATTTTATCTATCAAAATGTACAGAAGTTTACGCTCATTTTAATCATATGGAACTTTTATATTTTCCAAGTAGAGCTAATTAAAATGATGGTAAGGGAAGTCATACCAGCCACATGGGAATCTCTCCTTGAACATCAAGCTCTCCTTCCCATCTCTCCTGTTGAATACTAGTCCATGCTGCTAACTTTCTTTCCTGGCTACCTTCTGTTTTAACAGATGGAGCAACTGCTAGAAGAGGGGGTCTAGTTGCGACGTTAGTGACTGTTAAGTCTCCACGCTTGGACAGGAGGGGATGATCCTTCTTGAACGATACCCCATCTCGAATAGGAGCAGACTCCGATGAGTGGGATGCAAAAGCTTTGGCTGCACTGGGTGCTGCAAACCTTAGTGAAGCCATTAAAGGAAGGTGGTTTAGAGTGTACTAATAGAGATGAATTTAGTCGGTAATTAAGTATGAAGGTTAACAGTGTTATTTATAGGCACCAAAGGATGAAAATGGAATCTTGATTGGTGGAATTCGAGTGCACTAGTGGACGATTCAAGGAAATTTTTTGTATTTTTCATCCAGGTTGGGACCTTGCTGTACGCCACGCGTACCGTTGCATGAATTATATATTATACTGGCCATTGTTTGATTATAGGTGTCTGGCAAAGACAAAATTTTATGGAAAAAATCTGCTTGGTAGCAAAATAACGAGTACATGAGGTTTTTTTTTCTAAAATTATATTGATAACTTTAAAATTACAATCGAAAATTTTACCTTTTTTCTATACACAACGAAATATTTCACGAAATATTTTTTAAAATCAATTTACCAAAATTTCCTCGTAACAAAATCACAATCCTTTTCTAAGACCACACCAAAATAAAAATATAAATAATAAATAATAAATAATAAATAATAAATAATAAAATAAAATTTTCATCTTGTTTTAGAAGTAGTTTTTTAATAAAAACACCCCAAATTAACCCCTAACAAACCAAACATCCCAATAATTCAAAATACTGAATGTTGGCAACCCTATGACTATCCTTCAACCTGTATTGTGTTTTAATTAGTATTCCTCTCACCCTTCTATGTGGCTTGTGTATTTGGTTTGTGATCGATATGCTTGTATTATATACTAAGTTTTGTGAAAAATTATTGTCGAAATAATTATTTATCAATTCGTTATTATCAAAATTGCTAGCCCTGATTTTTTTTAGCATCAAAATGATTAGCCCTGATTTTTTTATGAAATGACTAAACTAAGTCAATTTGGAATTGTTGAAAAGACTAACCCTACTCATTTTGGGATGCATAAAAAGACGGGTCATTGGAGATGAAGTAGATATCGCTGGAGATGAAGGAGAACAAGAGGTTGTAGAACCTAAATCATTGGAGATAGAAGAGTGCATTTTTTTTTTGGGGAGGAGAGTCATGAGAAATTTTTAAGTTTTCGGTCGTAAGTTGTCAAACTAAATGTTTTGTTTTAGTTGAGGACATGGGTTAAGTCATGAAAGGGAAAATCTATAATTTGACTTGGTTTGTGGTTTTGGTGAATTTAGAATATACAAACTCAAACATGAATTTTTTTTAGTAACTTAGTGATTCTAATAAAGCATGGAGTGAAAAAAGAACACCCTAAGCAAACTTTCCCAAATAAGGAGTAGATGAGTTTGGATTATTTTATTTTTCTAATGCTCCTTGCAACAATGTTCATTTTTATTAAAAAAATAATAAATAAATAAATTTAGACCCAATTTTCATGCAGTCAAATACACCCTTTAGTTTCAAAATTATTTCTCCAGCAAGTTAGCAAATAGTTTTAGGTTGTTAAATCGACCATCAGACCCCAAAAGTTTTCATAAGAAATATATAGCAACAATTTTTAAATCCCCACAAGCTAGATTTTTATTGTTTTTCCCCTAAATTTGGATTTCTTGTGTACATGTTCCGCCCACAATATTTGCATCTCTAATTGTTAAAACTTAAAAGAAGAATATTAGAATTCTAACTATGTTTAGTGGGGAAAAAGAAAAACCTAACTATGTTTAGGTAATGTGCCGTTTGGTTTGCGGCTTTTTCCCACCAAACTTATTTGCAGGGACATAAACCCAAAATCCAATTTATTTTAAGCCAATTCAAAGCCTGATTATTTCTAAACATGACAAGGTTTTAAACTTAAAATTGAAATCTTATCAACTGGGCATGCACTAATTGACAAATCTTTCATTTTCAAATTTGATTTTTGTGATTGTTGATTTGCATTTAAATTAGTATTCCATCATAGATTATTACTTCTTGTACTGATACATCATCTATAGAATAGAGAAGTGAAGCAGTCCCATCACATTTTTTCTCATCTTAAATTTTGTACATTATATTTGGGTTATTGATGAGAAATCAATTAGTCATACCATCACACGTGGTATGAGTTAACTCTAAGATAAGAAAGGCTTCAATGTGATCTCGAGCTAATCAATTCATAAACTATTGTTCAACCCATAAGTCAAGCACACAAGCCCAAGTCACACCAACTCAAGAGGCACGGGTCAAGGCATGGCCCGGGACAATAAGGCCCGAACATGAGTCTTTGAGTTGTCATAGTCTCGAGACCCACTCGCACAAGTCAGCTCTTAGCCCAATCAAACATTGGGTCTTAAACAAAATCAAGTGCCAAAGAAACTAAGTCATGCACAGGGAAAGTTGAAGAAGGAACAGTCGCTATAAAAGGTTATTAAAAGGAAGAAGAAAGGTACGCATACACTTTGCTAATTACATCTAGTTTTTTCTTCCTTGCACCATTACCTGACTTAAGTATCGGAGTGTCTTCAGCCACCACAATGGTGGTCTCTAGCTCATTGTTGTTCATTTCTATAGGCTCGAGATCAGCAAGTACAGATTTGGACTCATCAGTTTGGCGTCGTCCGTGAGGAGAACGACAAGTTTTCCTTGAAACCAACATATAAAGTTCTTACTAGCTAAGCGGAGCATCGAGACATGGTCACCAGTACTAGATCTTGAGCATTTAACAACAATGTCGAACCAAACAATCCCATCCTCCGGCCAAGAAAGCCTAGACACAGGGCCAAATCGATCCAACCCAGGGAGCAGAACAGTCACACGGCCCAGCCACTGCGGCTAACCTCGCATAGACCAGATCTTGCTTGACATGGATCATCTATCACGGGTGGTGGAAGGACTCACCAAGGATCGACAATGGCCACCAGAAAATGGCAGAGATCCGAGGAGATCTCACGCTCGAGAATGCATCCAAGAAAGCGAGAACCTCCCAAGAAAGGAGCAAAGAGCTGACCAACAGGAGAGCTTAAGGGATGACAAGGATCATGGGACTACACCTCGGAGACAGATCGGACCACAGTCAGGAACCCATTTTGACTGAGGGGCAACCAATCCGGATGTCATGTACGACCTCACTGTCCCTCCATTCTCGATGGAAATCATGAACACCCCCACCAAAGAAAATTTTCCATCCAAAGCTCGAAATGTATGATTGAACAGTAGATCCATCAGATCATCTACATAATTACCACCAAGTAATGACGCTAAAAGAAAGTTCAGAAGTCATCCAGTGCAAAACTTTTCCCACCAGCCTAAAGAAAGTCGCACTGACCTGGTTCTATAGCCTCTAGCTGAGATCTATAGATTCATTCTAGGTTGACAAAGGCATTTATCACCAGATTGGTCGGGAGCCAGGGACTCAGGAAAGGGCCTCACTACCTGGTAAGTCTCAAGCAGAAGCAGGGAGAGGCCCTCAAAGAGTATGTCACTCGTTTTAATGATGAGCTGACTTTGATCGACGGTTGTAGCAACGACACGTCAGTCACCACTTTTACATATGTCCTTCGAGGAGATAAATTCTACAACTTCCTCACCCTAGAACCCCTGAGAGATATGGTGGACTTACTGAAAAGTGCGCAAAAGTATACTACTCTTGAGGAAATGTCGGTAGGCAAGAAAGGAGGCGAAAATGAAGCCAAGCAAGACTCCAAGGCTCAGGATAGGGGAAAGGAATAGAAGCGCGAAGATGAGGACATGCTGAAGAGAAGGAAAAATGACAACAAAACCGGGTCCGACAAGATAAAACTCGACAGGGTTACCAATTGCGTCGGCTCAAGGTACACTGAGTTCGCCAATCTCAGTTCCAGCTTTCCCAAAATCCTTTCCATCATGAAGAGTTGGGACGACATCAAGTGGGCCCCCCAAGCTCAAGAGTGATCCTTCGATGCATGAAATTCGATGCATGAAAAGAGCAAGTACTATCCCTATCACAAGGACCATGGTCATGTCATTCAGGACTGGTAGTCTCAAGAATGAGATTGAGTATTGGGTTCGAAAAGGGAAACTCAAAATTTTTTTGAATTCTGACCAGAAATAGCCCCAAGAAAAGGAAAAGGAACAAGTGGCACCAAAGGCCGAAGAAAATAACGCAAACGCCATCTACGTCCTGCACAGTGCACATAATGGACTAGAAAAGGCCAACCGATCAAGAAAGAGGGCAATCTGAGAACTGCAGAGAGGTATCGCAGAGACCGCCCAGTCCAGCACGTCCAAGTGGAGTACTCAACGTTGGACCGGACATTCACTGAACGGGATATGCAAGGGGTTTATTCTCCACATAACAATGCCTTGGTTTTCACGATTGCAATATCGAAATGGGGCATGAAAAGATCGTTGGTGGACACAGAGAACTCAACCAACATCCTATTCCCGGAAGCACTCCACATAATGCAGTTGAGAAAGGAATAGCTGAAACTGGACAACCACGTGATGGTTGGCTTCTCAGTCGCGAGCATCAAACTACTCATAGGAGCAGAGGAACAAGTAAAACACCTAATGACCTAGTTCATCGTGGTAGATGCCCCATCCGCTTACAATGTGATTCTCGAAAGGTCATACAACACCAGTGTCTCTAATAATCTGTAAACGGACAGACATGGACTGTTAGGGGAGATCAGCCTTCCGCCAGAGAATGCCATTACGTGGAAATAAAACTATCGGGTAAGTAGTCGCGATGACTCGAGTGTCCCTAAAAAGGAACCAACGTGCCAAGGGCTTACTTTAAGAAAGTCTGAGTGGAAAGAATAACATATAGAATTTTTTAAGAAGAACTATCAACAAAGGCAACCTCTTTTAAAATGACTTCATTCCACACTCAGCTCCTTCTACAGAGGAAGACCCAGTCCTACCACAGGGACCAAAATGGAGCACAGAGCCCCTGCCTAGTCCTATTAAGGTGACAATAGCTTGTTGCATTAATGGCCAAGTCCACCTACAAAAATGAGGTAAGACACGACAAGTCAAGCCTAGTCCACAAACAGCTGACCACCGCGAAAGGGCCTGGTTCGATCACGGGAACCAAAATGGCGCACAACGACCGAACCTAGCCCTATTAAGGGTAACGACAACTCGTCGAAAAATGACCTAGTCTACCTAAGGAACCAAGGTATCGCACAGAGGATCGAGCCTAGTCCAAGGACAACTCATCGATCAAAAAGGCCTAGTCCAAACACGGGGACCGAAAAGACGCACAGCAGCCGAGCCTAGTCCTATTCAGAATGATGACAACTTGCCGTAGAAATGACCTAGTTTGCCTCAGGAACCTCAAAAAGACACTTGCGGACATAACTCAGTCCACAGACCATTCACCGCAAGCGGATTGAGCCCGTCCATGGATAGCTCACCGCACTAAAAACTTTGTCCTGTTACGGGGACCAAAATTGCACATAGAGGCTAGGTCTAACCATATTAAAGGAAATAGCAGCCCGCATCATAAGTGACCTAGTATGCCTAAGGAACCGAGGTAAGATACAGCGGACCGAGTCAGTCCACGGACAGCTCACCACTCAAAAGAAGCATGGTTTGTCTACAAAGACCAAAATGGTGCACAACGGCCAAGCCTAGTCCTAATGAAGGTGACAACAGCTTGCTGCTAAGTAGCCTAGTCCGCCTAAGGAACCACGACACCACGAGACGGACTTAGTCCAGTCTGTTGACGATTCTCTACACCGGGATAATATAGTCTTTAGGATCAAGATGGCACACAGAGACCATGTCTAATCCTATTCATGATACCGACAACTCGCCCAATAAGTTACCCAGTCCGCTCAACAGGAATATAGCCCATTTGGGCAAAAATGGTTTCACAACAACCCAACTCTTATTCGGGATTGGGGTCTATTAAAAAGTCTAGCTCAGACAGGCAGGGATGACTTCTTTCCAGCTCAAGTCCTCTCAAGGATTGAGCCAGATAAGTACAGGAATCGGCCCATTCGGGTAGAGATGGTTCCTCTCAAGGATTGCCAATGGCATGACAGCTCAATGGTTAGAGCTTGGCGGATGGTACCACTAGGTCAAGTGTTCAAACCTAGTCGGCGACATGTTAATCAGTTTATGGTGTGTTGACCAGTTCTGGTTTTTGATAGGTTATGGGATCCTAAAAACCCAGCTCGCCTTTCAAAAAAAAAATAACTCAACTCATGTTCAGGATTGGGGTCTATTAATACAAAATCTAGGCCAGACGGGGAAAGGTGGCTTTTTTCCAGCTCAAGTCCTCTCAATGAGCCAGATGAGTATGGAAATCTAGTTTATTCGGGCAAAGATGGTTCTTCAACAATCCAACTCCTATTCAAAATTGGGGTCTATTACGAAGTCTAGACCAAACGGGCAGATATGACTTCTTTCCAACTCAAGTCATCTCAAGGATTGAGCCAAATGAGTACAAGAGTCTAGGCCATTTGGGAAAAGATGGTTCCTCAACAACCCGACACCTTTTCAGGATTGGGGTCTATTACGAAGTCTAGCCTAAATAGGTAGAGATGACTTCTTTCCAGCTCAAATCCTCTTAAGGATTATGCGTGGTGAGTGCAGGAATCTAGCCCATTTGGATAAATATGGTTCCTCGACAACCCAACTCCTTTTCAGGATTGGGGTTCATCGTGAAGTCTAGCCCAGACGGGAAGAGATGATGCTAGCTCAATTCCTTCCAAGGATGGAGCCAGGTGAGTACAAGAATCTAGCCTGTTTGGGCAACGATTGTTCCTCAACAACCCAACTCCTGTTCAGGATTGAGGTTTATAGTGAAGTCTAGCCCAGATGGGCAGAAATGACTTCTTTCCAGCTCAAGTCCTCTCAATGATTGGGCCAGATGAATACAGGAATCTAGCCCATTCAGGTAAATATGGTTCCTCAGCAACCCAACTCTTGTTCAGGATTGGGGTCTATTACGAAGTCTAACCCATCAGGAGGAAAAGACTTCATCCTAGCTCAAGCCCTCCCAAGGACTGAGCCAGGCGAAAAAATGAGTTTAGCCCATTCGAGCAAAAATGATCCCTCAACAACCTAACACATGTCCATGAGTGTGGTTTATTATGGAAGTCTAGCTCAAAAAGACAAAGGCAGTCCCTTTCAACTCAAAGTCCTCCTCAGGACTGACAGGACTACGTGTACATGGTACCGAATTCCAGTCCAGCAAGATATGGTTTCTCAAGCAACCTAACTACAACACATTGTCAGCGACCTTCAAGGGATTCTAGTCTTCAATGCAAATACAGCTTCTACACAAAATCAACTCCAAAGAGAGACAATAATTATGTCACTAAGGGAACATGACCCGGATAAAATATGGTGACTACTCTATAGCTTAACTCTCACAGAAGATTATATTATTACTGTTGTTAGAATATGAGCTCAAACAAGCCAAGAAAGGGCTCCAGTCCAAACTAAAGCCCTATTTTAAGTCGGGGTGGACACATCCGTCTACTCGTCTAATCTAAGCAAGAATTGGAAATGGCAAGTATGACAACTACAACATAGACAAAAAGTAAAAAGAAAATTCTCTCATTAATAAATTTCTCAATACAAGAAACCATTCATTCAGCGGGAGTAGAGTCAAGAACATCTCCTTAAGAAACAGAGTCAGAAGCAGATTTGTGGGAAGCAGGATCCGCAACAGGCTCTGAAACGTCGAGATGGGTAGTCGTCTCCGCGATACCCGAATTGGATTTAGGGCCATCCGCCTCCTCGATTGAGCATAAGCAAGCGCCCTATAAGCAGAAAGATCCCAACCCTCGCGGTCATTGTCGATATAATCCAACATATCCAGCCACCACAAGCAACCTCACGGGTCTAAAAATTATTGTCAGCCTCGAGAATATTTTTTTTTTCTCTAGCATACCACTATACTTCGAGCTCTTCTGCTCCCCAAATGCCATGGTCAGGCTCTCTCCAGAGTCTGCTAAGTTACAAGCCACTTCATCACGACGTGCACACTCGGAGTCAAGCTCTTAGGTGAGTACAGAAAGCTTCGGCTGAAGGGCTTCATGAAGCCCTTTTAGGTGGACTGCCTCAGCCTGCTCACCATTTAAAACACTCTGTGAGTCAGCAACAGACTTCATGACAGTTGACCAGCGCTCAGCAAACGCGACATGCTCATCTATTGGCTTGTTCTAACGTTCCTAGGCGTCCTTCAACTCAGACAACAGCTCGACTCAGCCAGCCTAGGCTTCATTCAGACTCACTTGGACTCCTTTCAGCTGAGATTCTAGGGCCGACTTAGCAGCTAACACATTGTTCAAACCCCTCTGAGCTTCAGCCAACTGAACCTCCAGATCATTAATGCCGCTCAGTTAGCAAGTTTGTCTTGTAAGGGCATCAGATAGTTGTGTATCCTGATTGATGAACTTCATCTCCAAGGCAAATAACATGCCTCGTACAGACTCCAACTCAGTACCCGCCATACCAGCATGGGTCAAGTGAGCCATCCCCTGATTGGAAAACAATGCATAGGTATAAACGATAAAGCACAACGAAAAATCAAGTGACAAATCAACTGAGTTGTAAACTTATTAGCATTAGATGCTGCAACCCACAATTAATGTGTGTTCTAACGACCACCTTCTTCATTTGCAACTGGTTAGCAAACCAAGAGAAACTCTTCTTCATCAGGTCGATAGTATCAATCTTGTGATCCACCCCTTGATGCCACATATATTGCTAACATGATCTCAGGAAAACACCCGCTAGAGCACAAAACTCAACCCCAATGTCAATAAGAAGAACTCTGAGGCCAGAAGCCAATCCCTTATCACTTCCGCACCTCTTGAAGAAGAGGACTCAACAACCTGCTTCCCCTTATTAGCAATAGTGGAAGGAGGCTCAGACAACGTTCCAATTCCCGGACCTCACGGGCAGTGTTCTCAATAACAGATTGTTCTTATACAGCAAACAGGCCAAGGGTAGCAACCTCCAAAGACAACCGCTCCGTTCCCAGTTCAGCATTAGCTGGTGCCTACAACGACTCCTAATCAATGGTCAGGTCCACAATATCCCTCTCTACGCTATGGGGAGCAGCAGTGGATCCCAACTTGATCCTTTTATAGCAACGGAGGAGAAAACAATCCATCTAAAGCTTTCTTCTTTGAGAAGCTAGGCATCTTCTGCACCTTCCTCTTCTAAGACCTAGGTGCCTGCACTTTAGCGCCCTAAAAAATCCTATAGGCATAGTCAGGGCTAGCCCTACGCTACTGGTCTCGCTAGAGAACAACCACTCCACTTAATACTATCCAGTTGGAAAACCTACAGGATAGTCATCAACAACATAGCGAGGAAGTTAGTTGTCATCTTCTTCTATTCCTGATAAATAACGATAGGGACGATAGGGTCATGCATCCCTAGTCAGAAACAACGTATAAGTCAAACAATGACAAATACTAAATAAAAAGCAAAAAAAAACTTAACAAGGTTCCCAAGCGGCGGAGGGCCCGTAAACCATCAAAGATGAAGTACCCATACTTCACATAGGCATAAAAGCAATACAGATCCAATCCTCTAGGTCCTCGAACTGACCAATCAAACAACGTGGATTCACCAACCAGTAAATGCCATGCTTATTCATCTTGATGGAAGTCAGGGAATGAAGCAACTTCATCGACAGGTGGAACACGCCATCCTTTGTTCTAATCAGAGTAGTAATCACTATACTCCACCCACTCAGTACTATCTGAGTGGGAGCAATGTCTAGGAAAGACTAGTAGCACCAGACAGTTCTAGGAACATGGAAGTGCGGGTCGACCTCAAACATTTCCTTGTATAGGCAAATGCACCCCTCCGTCGGAACAGAATGAGAGTCACTTTCCAAGAGGAGCCACATTTCCAAATCACTAGGGATTTCATATAATGCTGACAAAGGGCAGCTAGGTCCTCCCCGGACAACAGTGACCCTCTGAAATAGTATAAACAGCCTTGTTGCCGCTTTTGCAAGAGATTAAGTTGCACAGACATGGTTGAATAAAAACTGGAGCTCAATCAAGCTGAAAAAGTAAAATATAGAGACCGGATAGAATCTCTAAGAAGGTAAAAGTAAAAATTCCCCAAAGCAGGCTTATATAGGTCTGGCAAGTAGAGAAGATGATTACCTAACGCTGCATAAACATTAAATGTGGCGCAAAAGCAGAATTTATGTCATCATGTCACACCACGAACCCCCACATGCTGTCAATTAGTGGCCCAGTGCGCTGACTCTCTAACTAGGAAGGAGTAGCAGATGAGACATCAATTAGTCATACGATCACAGTCGTACATGTCACATGGGTCAACCCTAATACAAGAAAGGCCTCAGCATGGTCCAGAGCAAACCCATTCAGAAACTATTGTTCAACCCGAAAGTCAGGTGTCCAAGCCCAAGTTACGCCAGCCCAAGCGGTACGGGTCTTTGGGCTTGGCCTAGGACTATAAGAACCGAAAATGAGTCTCTAAGCTGTCAGAGGCCTGGGACCCAATCATACAAGTCAGCTTTTAGCCCTATCAAGCACTAGGTCCTAAACAGAGCCAAGTATCGAAAGGACACAGTCATACACATGTAAGATCATGGGCGAGATCTCCTCCCTCCATCACACCCTCGATGACAGAGACAGTTGAGAAGGGAACACTAGTTATAAAAGGTCATCAAAAGGAAGACGAAATGTATGCATACACTTTGTTAATTACATCTAGTCTTAACTATTCCTTGCACTATTACCCGACTTAAGCATCGGAGTGCATTCGGCCGCCACAATGGTGGTCTCTGGCTTACCGTTGTTCATTTTTACAGGCTCGAGATAAGCAAGGACAGATTTGGACGCATCAGTTATCTTTTTTTTTTTGATAATAATAGGTATAGTATTATTATATCAACAATACCAATCCATTCATAGTTGGATGCAATAATAGAAAATTTTATATGCCATATATTAATTATTTAATTCATTTATCTTTTTAAAAGTTTTCTTAAATTTTGATTTGAAACAGATAAGCTTTTGCCATGTTAATTGTTGTTGGTCATAACTTATTTGGTAGATTGGTGATCAGTCATAGTATATTTTGTTTGAGTCCTGTCACGACATTTTCATATGTAGGAAGACATAAACAAATTTTTTTTTAAATATTAACGAAAAAGAAAATAATGAATTTTAGAGGTTGACCCACAATATTATGGCATTTCAAACTTTTGTCCAAGATATCACAATAATTAGGTCATGGTCCTAAGCCGCAAGTTGATTGTCCAATCACTAGTTAAGTCAAAAGAAAAAGACATTTTTCCCTCAACTAGTATGAATTGCCAATGTGTTAGAGCCGGGGCAAGGAAGTTTTTTTGTCACGTGATACTCACATGCTAACTTAACAAAATACTAGACGGTTCACTCACACTTTTGACCATCTATGAACTGAATAGTGCGGACTGTTACAACCAAAGTCAGAAGTGCCTTATTATTGGGACCAATCTCTAAAACTTCCAAAATAAAAATAGAAAATTATTTACCGAGACCCTTCTAATGACTCCATGCTATAAATGCTCTTAAATTTCCATTTGAAACACAAATGTATTAAGCTAGCGCTTATGTTGAATATCTCGTCCCACTGTCAAGTAAGTTTGTATTTATTAAAAATCAAACTTTATCAACATTTTTCAAATTATGCAGTTTAGGATATGTTTGCATAAGATGTTATCCATTAACAAACTTCAAAGGCAATTTTGTGGACTTTAATGGTCGTGATGATACATAACAGTCACTCAATTAAAGTCGTACACATGGCATGGGCTAACCCTAGCACGTAAATGGTTTCAGCACAGTCCTAAGTGGACCCATGTGCAAGACTATTGTACATTCCGTAAGTCAGGCGCCAAAACCCAAGAAACGCCAGCCCTAGAGGCATGGGTCTTAGGGTTTAGACCAAAGCAATAAGACTTGAACAGTGGATCTCAAAGTTGTCACAGGCCCGAGATCCAATTGCACGAAATCAGTTCTAGCCCAATCATGCATTGGGTCATAAAGCCAAGTGTCGAAGAACTCAGTCGTGCACAGTAAAGATCTTATGTGAGATCTCCTCCCTCCATCACTCCCTCAATCGCAAGGACAGTTGGGAAGCTAAGGCTCGCTATAAGAGTCGGTGAAATGAATAAAAATGGTAAGTACATATACGCAAGTATACACACTGCAATTTTATATTCATTATTCACTATTTTTTTAGGTATCTGCCTTAAGCATCAAAGTGCCTTCGGCCACCATAACGGTTGTCCTAGGCTTAACCGCTGCTCCTTTTGCAGGTAAGATATCATCGGGATTGGCGAGGACAGAACTAAACGCATTAGTTTGGCGTCGTCCGTTTCCCTGAAAAGAACTTACAAAGTTCTTTTTGAGCTATACAAAGCATTGAGAAATGGTCACCAACACCAAATCTCGAGCCGAGCCAGAAGAAGCTATGGCCAGTAAAGTCCAGCCATCGAGCCAAAACGATCCGATCGAGGAGGTCCAACGGCAGCACGGCCTAGCCTCATAAGCGACTGCGGCTGCCCCTAACATGAGTCTGATGCTACCCCACCTAGAACTATTAATGGGGTGGTTAAAAGGATGACTCGAGAACGACAACAACAATTTGAGGAGAAGGGACCTCAGGTCCAAGAGCATGCCCTGGAGGGTGACCCCCACCCCCCCCCCCCCCCCCACACACACACACAGAAGAATCGAGAGCTTACCAAGGAGGAAGCCCAGGAAAAGGTCACGGGGATCACAACTCAACAATTAACAGGACCATGGTCGAGAATTCGCTCTGACTAGGGGCAACCCGATGTCCTATACTATCTCAGGTCCCTCCACTCGTGTAGGACATCATGAGTGCTCTTTTCCTAAGAAGTTCATCCCACCAAAACTCGTGTTCTATGAAGGAACGTTGGATCTGTTTGTCACTTGCGCCCTTACCATCACGTGATGGCACTCAAGGAAAGTTCAGAGGCCATCTTGTGCCAAATCTTTCCCACCAGCCTGAAGAAGGTTGCACTAACCTAGTTGCACAGTCTCCTGCCTGAGTCCATCGAATCATTCCAGGATCTGGCGACACCAAATTCATCGGGAGCCAACCGATCAGGAAGGGTCGTCACTATCTGCTAAGCCTCGAGCAGAAGTAGCGCAAGACCTTCAAGGAGTTTGACACTCATTTCAACAATGAGCTGACCTTGATCGACAGGTGTAGTGATGACATATCAGTTAGTACTTCCACCTCAGGCTTCTGAGGAGGTCAGATTTACAACTACCTCACTGGATCCCCAAGCAAATATGGCGAGATTGCATAGGAACACCAATAAGTGCATCACCCTGGAAGAAATGTTGGCTGGCAAGAAATGAGGAAGTGAGCCAAAACACCCCTCCATAACCAAGGACAGGGATGAAAATGAGGACAGCTACAAGCGAAAATGGGGTGAGTACGAGAGCGGACTCAACCAGGCAAAGATGTTCAAGCTCAATGGCTCCAAGTACCTCTACTTTACCTCGCTCCACTCTAGTCTGCCCGACATTTTGTACATTTGTCCACCGTAGAAAAATGGGCAAACATCAAGTGGCTGTCAAAACTGAAAGGAAATCCTTTAGAACATGACAAGAGTAAGTATTGTCCATATCACAAGGACACGAGCCACGACACCAAAGATTACAGGAGCCCCAGAGATGACATTAAGTACTAGATCCAAAGAGGATGACTGATGGAGTTCATCGACCTCGGGGACACGCATCCTCAAGTTGAGATAACGACACAGGAAGCACGGAAAATGACTCCCGACATGGTATGTGTCCTCCACGGGACAAGCAAGGAGAGTCAGTGCTCAATGAAGAAATCGGTTTGGGAGCTGCGGGTCAGATCACACTATCAACACCAACTCGTACATTGCGTACTGGAAGGAGATGGGCCACAAAATTAACATTCACAGAATGGGACATAAAGGGTGTCTGCTTCAATTCCCACATAATGATGCCCTAGTCAATTCAGTAGGGATAGCGAACTGGGAAGTGAGAAGATAACTGGTGGACACGGGCAGCTCCATCAACATACAGTTCCTAGATACATTTATAAAAGTGCAACTCACAGGACGAAAGCTGACATCTTCAAATATGGCCATGTTTAGCTTCAACAGAGAAAACTGCTATCCAGTCAAAAAATTCACACTGCCAGTAGTCGCATGGAAACCGGACTTGCAGAGGATCCTGATGACTGAGTTCTCGGTCATAGACGCCCACTCTTAGTACAACGTAATCTTGGGCCGACCTTGGTTACTCCACAGGGAGGAAGTCGTCTCCACCAAGCATCAGTGCCTCCAGTACCCCTCAGACGGCAAGGTATGGATAATCAGAGGAAACCAAACTATCGCACTGGAATATCACTACGCCTTAGCCAAGTAGCTGAATAACAGAGCACAGAGGCCCGAACAACAAAATCTGGACAAGGAAACCCCGAATCTAAATAGAGAGGACCCACCTCCACTTTTAGACCTCGAACCTCCATCCAGCCTAAGGGGAAGGCTAAATGCTAGCAGCCGGAGGAAGAAGCTATGATAATATATCTTGACAACCAAGCTTACATAAAAGCGGTTAGATAAGCTCTAACCTAGACAGAGCACTGGTAGATCAGCTAGCCGCACTCTTAAAAGAGAATTAGGATGTCTTTGTCAAGACAATGAAAGACATGGTGGGGATTGATCCCACAATAATCACTCACAGACTAGCAGTCAATCCTGACTTGAAGCCAATCCACCATAAAAAAAAAGGCTAGTGGTGCCCGAGCACAACTAGACAATCAATTAAGAAGTGCAAAAACTTCTAAATGTCGGCATGATAAGGGAGTCTCGCTACAAGGAACGGTCGGCAAACCCGATCCTGATGAAAAATAAGAATGGGAAGTGGAGGGTCTACTCGGTTTACACCGACCTTAACAAAGCCTGCCCAAAAGACAAATTTTACACTGCCCTGGATAGACCAGATCATAGATGCAACATCCGGGCATAGCCTACTCAACTTCATGGATGCTTTTTCTGGCAACAATCAGATCATTATGCACCCGCTGGATTACACCCAAACAATACATGCGGTCTATGCAGTAGAGAATTGGGTGTCGAACCCACGAGGAAAACTATCTACAAAATAGGTTCAAAGTAATACCAACAAAGCAATGAATCAACACTAAGAAAATCTTTAGAAAAAGAAGCGATTGAATTTAGGAGAACAAAAATCAAGAACGAAAAATCAGAAGGGTCCAAGAATCCCTCCTAGATTCCACCGTTTCAACTTGTATTGATTCTATCATAATAACTCAATTATGTGTTTCACATCCCAAACAACATAACCGAAAAATAATCTTTAACATGCCACCATATTCTAATGTAAATTGATATGGGACTTCCATTTTTCTAGAAAGTATAAAGACTTTTCATATATGATATCTTAAATCGACAATATATCCGGAGACAATAATGCAGTAAAAGACAATCACATATAGCCAATCTACTGGAATCAATTGAACCCTAATATTCCACACATAAGAAGAGCATGACTAGACTTATATGGAAAAGAAAAAAATAATCACCGGATTAAAAGAATCTATGGAAGATAAAAACATAATCGGTTGTCACACGAAAACATAACTTCTATATCAAATAAGAGTTCATTTCTTTGCCTAGCTTGAAACTTAGCCTAGCTGACAATACACCTCCAAAGAAATGTAATGAAAGCTGTGTGTATTCTCCTCTTTTTCCTTCTCTAGGTTTCAACCCTATTTAAGGATAGGACTCTCCCACTTCCTCAAGTATACAATTCTCCAATGTATTTCTCGAAACAAACTCCTTTCTAAAAAAAAGACTGATTTTTTTGTCTTGATTATCTCATGTTTTGATCCTTACAAACGACTTAATTTGGTAAAGTGGGCAACATAAGAGTTGCATCCTTGTCTCTTAGCTTTAGTTAGCAGCAAGAATCATTGTAATTATATTTGTGCAGCAAAAGTTATCACCTGCAAAAAAAAAAAACTAAAACACAGAATCCTTCAAAAGACCACACAAGTCAAATAATTAAATCAACTAATAAAATAATCTTAACAAGTGAAAAAACTAAATCAATTATTAAAATAATCTTAACAAGTGAAAATAATTAACTCTATATAAAGTGCATTTCCATGCCCAAACAACCCCAACCTGCTCATTGCTAGTACCTAGCAATACAAGCTGAATAAATAGCATGAAAATGTACATAGCATATGGGTTAGAATACAAGAATTTCCAAATTATCTAGCACTCAAACAAATGTTTGCCAAAGCTCACAAACGCTAACAAGACTTCAAATCATGATTTCTGAAAAACAGTGAGTGTGTGCACTAGGCCACAACCTTCCTTACCACAAACCAGTAATGCATATAACCTCTAATTTAACCATGTAAAAGCCTCTACTCCATTGTCCTCACAAGTAAAGAGTCTATCAATTGGAACAGGTAAGGTATTCACTCATGGAGTTGAAAATCAATGCAAATCTCTCATAGAAAAGGTCAAATGATTTAAGACAAGCAAGTAAACAATAATTGCTCACATGATAGGCTAGTCACACCATTCAAAACGCTTATCAAGCTTACTATAACTATGCCTCAAAATTTCATTGGTTAATAAATAAAGCCTTGATGTTTAAGCTCTTCCCTTCTGAATATGACTAAGACGATGTATCTTCCTTACGCAGTTGAATCTCTCTTCTTTTGAATCAAAGCGAAAACAAAAACTGAAACTCTGAGACTTTCTTGAAGATTTTTTTGTCTCACGAATTGACTAATTACAATGAAAATAAACTGATAGAATAAAGATAATTCTCGAGATGTTGCCGACGATAAAAAAAAATTAGCACAAATGTCAATGATGGATTAGAATGTCAAACAATTAGCCCAAATGTCAAAGATTAACAAAATTGTTTCTCCACGTGCAAGGTAAACCAAATAGGACATCTCAAATGTTGACGAAACCAATTCCAATTAGCAATAAAATTTTGTAATGTCAGTTATTTCAAGCTCTCCACTCAATCAACAAAAATGTGCTTCAGACATGGTCAAAATAAAAAATCATACGCATCAACTATCCTAATCGATCCACAAAGCTTAGCCAGTACACAAAACGGTCAATCAAGATAGTATCATTGGACCTTGACAAAAACAGTGTTGTAATCATTCATCAACAGTTCACAAAGACTCAAAAGAAAACAACATGCTATGGCAATTTCACACAAAAAAATAAATATCAAAAACATGAATATGCTACCACCCTCAACCTAAATCTGTCAGTGTCCTCACAGTCACCAAAATATAAGAAAATCTTACCGAGGGGAGAGAGGAACACAAGAGGGTGATCGGCTCGGAGTGACTCCAGTAGCAAAATCTAAAATAATCTGTAACACTCAAAGAAAAACATAAAAGCGAACAATGAAAGCAAGAAACCTAAACTAGAAAACAATAGCCTAAACTTAAAAATAAATAAATAAATAAAATAGAGATAGAAGTGGAGAACATCAATCCAAGTAGACAAGGGAAACCATCCACGGTTCTTGTATGCAACTCCACAGTGGAACTAGGTCGACTTTTGGGATCTCCATGGAGGATGGTCGTGGTCTCACTCTTTCTCTTGGCAACTCCTCAAAGCTTGGTTTCCATTGTCGTCCACGTTTATCCTTTGACACTGAAACAAAAAAATTATCAAAAACATTGTCAGGATAATGTAAAGTCTCAAAATTGTAATCACAAAGGAGATACTCTAAAGGTTCAAAATTGTGCTCATGAAAGTATCCTCTATCCTTGTGTCTATCATGTAAGTGTGATAGCACTCATCATCATCACATGGTTGCTTTCCAATGTTGAATATGTTGACATCTAGAGTCATGTTCCCTAAAGACAACTTCATCATACTATTCCTGGAATTAATAAGAGCGTTAGCTGTGGCAAGGAAAAGGTTGACCTAGAATGATTGGAACTGTAGACTCCATATTAACCTCAAAATGGGTATCAAAAATAAGGAAGTCAACAAGATAATAAAACTTATCGATCTGTATCAATACATCCTCGACTATTCCTCTCGGCTTCTTAGTCGATTGATCGGCCAATTGCAATACCACAGATGTGGGTTATTTCTCCTAGACCTAGTTGCAAGTAGATAGAATAGGGCATTAAATTCACGCTTGCTCCTAGATCCAACAAAGCTAGGCCGAACTCATGAGTTCCGAACTGGCAAGTGACCGTGGGACACCCTGGATCTTTGTACTTGTGTGGTGTCTTCTGCTCGATCACCACACTTAAATCAAGAAAACAGTCTTCTTGACATGATACTTCCTCTTGAGGGTGCATAGATCCTTGATGACCTTCGCATAAGTTGGTACACGTTTAATCACATGCACCAAAAGTAAGTTAATCTTAACCTATTTTAAATGTTCTAGGATGTCACCTTGTATTTTCAAACTTTTCCCAGTAGGTCAGAGCGCTTGAGGAAAAGGGACTTGGACCGAAATGTTCTTATTTGGCTCATCCTCATGGGTGATCTCCTTACTACTTGGAGAGGTGCCTGTAGTGGTTGATGGGCTAGGTCCATCTAGTATCTTACCACTCCAAGTAGTTATGGCATTGAGCTCTTTGATGTTCTGAGTGTCTGAAGTGGAAGTTCGTGCGATATGTTTCCCATTAGGATTTACTTGAGGCTGGGATGGAAATTGACATTGTTCTTGCATTGTCAGAGAATTATCGGCTTGGTGATCTGGCTTTTGATATCCATGTTCTCTTCTACCACATATGTTAATGCAGCCTCAATTTTTTTTATTAGTTTTACCTTGTGCCAATATAAACGCATGTAATGTATCCACTAAGAAATTCCTGTTAGATTGTGCATTGTATGAAAGTGCATGGTATGGCCTAGGTGGTTGTGCTTGTGGGTGTGCGGGTTAGTTCTGATCGGACCTCCAGCTAAATTTGGATGATTCCTCTAGCCAGAATTATAAGTGTCAGATTAGGGTGAGTAAGGCCTCTTGTACATCCTAAGGCGTTACATTGTTCCTCATAAACCCCTCTCATCTAAGTCAACGTCGGGCAATCCTGTGCTAGGTGTTCCACCCGAAGCAAATAAAACAGGTATCCTGTGACTCGACTCTAGCAACAATATGCGTGGGTCTCCCATCATTGTTCAAAAGTGCCTTTAATTCCCTAGTTGTTCTATCTATGGAGGAACTCTCCATTATACATCATCTCAACGAATTGGCGTTCCCTACTTGTAAGCCCCTCATAGAAATAACTGACTAAGAGCCAAATCTCATACCCATGGTGTGGACACATATTGAACGGATCCTTAAACCTCTCCCATTCCTGATATAATGTCTCACTATCCTTTTGGGTGAATGTAGAAATATGTCTCTTCAGGCCATTGGTTTTGTGGTGAGGGAAGTACTTATGAAAGAATGTTTGGGTCATCTCCTCCCATGAACCTTTAGACCTCGGTCACAAAGAATATAGCCAACTCTTCACTTTTTCCTCAAGGGAAAATGGAAAAAAAAAAAAAAAAAAAAAACTCAATCTAACCTAGTCTACAGCCTCAGTCTTGATTTCTATGAAACATGGCCACCACTTCCTCAAAATTTCTAATGTGAACATAAGGGTTTTCACTATCTAGATCGTGGAAGATGAGTAATAGTTGTACCCCAATTCTAGCTGGCCTAGGAAAGGGGCGAGGTTTGCTGCCTGGGTGGGGCAAATGTACACTTTTGCCCCCCCCCCCTTTTAACCACTTTTTGAAAAAAGAGGTTTAAAGAGGGGGGGCAAAAGTGTATTTTCGCCCCCCCAGGCCAGCAACCAGGCAGCTGGGCCCAGGCCAGCAAGAATTACTCATAATTGTATCATGCCCGGCTTAAATCCTAACTGTGGTGTGCTCAGTGGGAACATGATACATGACGGTATAGAAGTGCATGTGTGTTGAAAACAGTCCTTAAGAGACCCGACAAGGTCGTCTCCGTGATTACTCATGGTATTAGAATTGGAGCTAGGATTTGTCTTGCTCTCAACGTGACCCCGTGGGTATTCTAACTATGGGACCCTAAATAGTCTTCCTAATTTGTCTCTAATCCAACTCATACACCCCAAACACTCTTTTTTAAGTTTTTATATATTTTATTTATAAAAAGAACTAAACAAAAATAAACTAGAACCTAAAAATAAGAAATAGAAAGAAAACTAAGAAATTCGGTGGGTATTCTAAAATAAGAAAATAGAAATAAAACTAAAGTAAACTAGACCTAATTTTATTTTTTTTAGAAATTTGGTGGATATTCTAAAAATAAGAAATAAAAAGAAAACTAAGCTCTAATTTTTTTTAAAATAAAACTAAACAAGAAATATAAAGAAAATTAAACTACACCTAAAAAATATGCTAGAAAGATAATAGTGAAAACCTCCTTGTATAATGACGCTATCCCCTGCAACAACACCAAAATTTGGTTACGCCCAAACAATACATGTGGTCAATGCAGTAGAAAATGGGGTGTCGATCCCACGATGAAAGCGATCATCAAAATAGGTTCAAAATAATACCAACAAAACAATGAACTAAAACTAAGAAAATCTTGAGAAAAAAAAGCAATTGAATTTAGGTGAACGAAAATCAATAACGAAAAATCACAAGGGTCCAAGAATCCCTCCTAGATTACACCGCTTCAACTTGTATTAATTCAGTCGTGATAACTCAATTATGTGTTTCACATCCCAAACAACATAACTGGAAAATAATATTTAACGCGCCACTATATTCTAAAGTAAATAGATATGAGAATTCCCTTTTTCTAGAAAGCACAAAAACTTGTCATATATGATATCTTAAATTGACGACATATCTGGAGATGGTAACATAGTAAAAGACAATAACATATAACAAATCTACCAGAATCAATTGAACTTTGATATTATATACATAAGAAGAACATGACTAGACTTATGTGGAGAAGAAGAAAACAATCACCGAATTAAAAAATTCTATGGAAAATAAAATATAATCGGCTGTCATATGAAAACATAACTTCTATATTAAAAAAAAAGGGAAATTCTCAAATATCATTGTTCATCATAAAAGCATAAAAACGGAATCGAATACCAATCAAATCAGCTACATCTAGGAGTTCATCTCTTTGCCTTCCTTGAAACTTTGCCTAGCCGACAATACATCTCCAAAGAAATCTAACGAAAATTGTGTCTATTCTCCTTTTTTCCTTCTTTAGGTTTCAGCTCTATTTAAGGATACAACTTTCCCACTTCCTCAAGGATACAACTCTCCAAAGTATTTCCCGAAACAAACTCTTTTCCCAAAAAAAGGACTTATTCTTCTGTTTTGATTGTCTCACATTTTTCTCCTTACAAACGAATTAATGGGGTAAAGTGGTCAACATAAGAGTTGTAGCTCTGTCTCTTAGCTTTAATTATCAACAAGAATCATCATAATTGTACTTGTGTAGCAATAGTTATCCCCAATTTACCGAGTCCTGCTCCAAAATTCCTGGAATCAGAAAATTGAAAGGAAGACAATTTCTTTTCCTTTGATTTAATTAGCAACCAGAATCTGAGTTAGATTGGTGTAGTAAAAGTTGTTCCAATTAGACTGCTCTGGAAATTTTGAAATTCTAATTAGAAAAGAAAACAACTTCTATCTACAAAAATACACTAAAACACGGAACCCTCCAAAAGACCACACTTGTCTAATAATTCAATCAATAATCAAAATAATCTTAATAAGTGAAAATAATTATGTATAAAGTGCATTTTCATGCGCTAATTGCCTTCTTCATAACGGTCAATGGCACATACTACTACCAGGTAATGCCTTCGGACTGAAGAATGTAGAGGCAACATACCAGCGCCTGGTGAATCGAATGTACAAAGCACTAATCGAAAAACCATTGACGACATGCAGGTAAAGAACCTCCACAGTGTAGACTACCTGGCGGACCTCCAATGAGCGTTCTCTCAACTCAAGAAATATCGAATGATGTTCAGCTCACAAAAATACACTTTTGGGGTGCAATCGAGGAAATTCCTGGGTTACATAGTCAACAAAAAAGTGGATAAAAGTTTATCTGAAGTAGATTCCAGTTATTTTCGACATGAGACCACCCACAAACATTAGAGAGGTTCAGAGCTTGACTAGGAGGAAGGCAGCCCTAAACAGGTTCATCTCTAAGTGTTCAGACAAATGTCTCCCTTTTTTTAAAATTTAAAAAGGAACAGAAAATTCCAATTCGGAGAGCAGTGTGAACAAGCCTTTCAAGACTTGGCGGCGTACATAGGAAGCATGGAGCTGCTCTCAAAACCTACTTTAGTTTAGATGCACTACCTATACTTTTCAATCTCGGAACATGTTGTCAGCTTAGGTCTAGTATAGGAAAAGAAAGGGAAACAGAAGTCCATCTATTATATCAGCAAAACGTTCGATGGGTGTGGAGGCTAACTACCCTAATCTAGAAAAACTAGTCTTAACACTATTGACTTCCTCAAGAAAGCAAAGACCCTTCTTCCAAGCTAACTTGATAAAAGTCCTAATCGAGTACCCATTCTTGTTTGTATTGCACAAGCCAAATTTATCAGGAAGAATGGTCAAATGGTCAGTGGAGCTTGGACAGTTTGACATCCATTACACTCCGAGAACAGACATCAAGGCACAAACACTAGCAAATTTCATCGTCGAGTTCACTGGGATAAGAGAACTGGGACTGATAAACTAGCAGGGGGACGATAAACCCTGAACCGCCCCCACAGGGATGGATTTTGCGATGCGATGGATCATCTAACGTAAGTAGCTGCAGAAAGTCTATCAAATTTAGTTTTCGCACTTCAAACAATGAAGTGGAGTATTAAGCCCTCATAGCAGGGCTAAAGCTAGCTAGAGGAATGGGTGTAGAAGAGCTCACGGTGTTCAGTGACTCTCAATTGGTAGTCAATCAGGTGAACGGTGAATTTAATGTAAAAGAACCACGACGGATGACTTACTGCAAGAAAGCAATCAACGCCAAAAGGTGGTTCAAGAGGATACTACTCCACCGCTGCTTAAGAGAAGACAACCTGGCCAGAAAGGCCTCGTCCGTACAAAATGAATCTGACACGCCCATAGAGTTTCAAGAGAAGTCGGCCCTAGAAGATGAAAGCCTCCACAAACTCTCTCCACTGATGTGAAGACCAACTGGGTGAGCCTCCTGATTAGCTACATAAAAGGCACAACCCTCTAGCTAATAAGCAAGAAGCCCTAAAACTGAAAAACAAACCGGTATGGTACATTCTCCTCAACGACAGGTTGTACAGGAGATCAATGACTGGCCATCTAGTCAGTTGCCTGACCCCTAAGGAGGCAAACCAAATCCTCCTCGAAATCCATGAAAGAGTCTGGAGAACTGACCCGGAGGAAGGACACTGGCTCATAAAGCCCTCACATTGGGGTACTATTGACCGAAAATGCAGCAAGAGGCAAAAGATTTGGTCAGGGACAACATAACCTAGTTCAAGGGTGGAAATGTCAAGCAACTTCCCATCCAACTGAGCATTAGCCATCACTTCTCACGGGTCACCCTCAGGCCAATGGACAAGCAGAAGTCACCAACTAAACTATCCTGGAAGCTATCAAGAGGAAACTCGATGAAGCCAAAGGGATCTGGTTCTTTGAACTTCCAGGCATCATTTGGACATACCATACCATAAAAAGGACTCTGACTGGAAAGACACCATTCGAGTTGGCCTATGGGTTTGAGGCAATGGTTCTAGTAGAACCATCGATACCTGCATTCAGAAATGAGGAGTTCAGGATGAAGGACAATGATGAAATACTAAGAGTCAGCTTAGACTTACTCGAAGAACGAAGAAAATGAGATTATGTCATAATTGCGACTTATCAACAAAAGATGACCCAGCACTACAACAAGAGGGTCAAACCTCGAGATTTGAAAATTGGCGATTAGTTACGAAGGAAGATGCAACCGAGCACAAGAGATCCAAAAGAAAGTAAGCTAAGCTCGAACTGGGAAGGTCCCTACAAGGTAACTACGCTCAAAAGGCAAAAAACCTATTGGCTAGAGAAACTGGATGGATAGCGTCTGAAAAGGCCGTGGAATGTATAAACTCTCTTTAAATATTCACATTTCCTATAACTTCATACCCAGGAACAGGCCTGGTCCGACTTTCGGACTATGATGACACCTCTGCCTATTGAACCTAGTCCATGAACGGTTCATTGCCAACAGGCGAGTCTCGTCCATGGACGACTTACTGCTCCAGAGATAGCCTAGTCCTCCTTAGGACCACAATGGCACAACTGCTGAGGTAACCTAGTCTATGGACGACCCACCGCAAGTGGGCGAGCCCAGTTTCCGGATGACTCACTGCTCCCTAAGGAGCCTGATCTGAATACGGCGACCACAATGATGTAAAAGTGGCCAAACCTGACGACGACTTTACGCGTAAGTGACCTAGTCTGCTTCAAAGCCAAGGAACTCCATTGTTGACTTGACCCAGTCCATGAACAATCCACCGCAACTGGTCGAGTTCAGTCTTTGGATGGCTCACTGCTCCATAAGGAACTTGGTCTGGATACCAGGACCACAATGGCGCACAAGCAACCAAGCCTAGTCCTTTTCAGGATGACGGCGACTTGACGAGTAAGTGGCCTAGTCTGCCTCAGAGCCAAGGAACTCCAGTGCGGACCAGACCCAGTCCAACGACAGTATATCGTAAGCGTGTGAGTTCAGCCTTCGGACGGCTCACTACTCTCTAAGGAACTTGGTTTGAATACGAAGACCACAATGGTGCACAAGCGGCCAAGCCTAGTCCTTTTTAAGACGGCGACGACTTGACGCGTAAGTGACCTAGTCCGCCTCAGAGCCAAGGAACTCTAGTCCGGACTGGACCCAATCCATGGACAGTCCGCCACAAGCGAGCGACTCTAATCTCCGTACAACTCACCGCTCCCTAAGGAACCCAGTCTGAATACGAGGACCACAATGGCGTGCGGCCAATCCTAGTTCTTTCTAGGACGACTACAGTTTGCTGCAAAAGTCAACTAGTCCGCCTTAGAGCCAATGAACTCCAGCGAGGACCGGACCCAATCCAACACAAGCGAGCAAGTCCAGTCTTCGGACAACTCACCGCTATTTGCGGAACCTGATCTAATACGGGGGCCACAATGGTGCACAGGCGGCCAAGCCTAGTCCTTTTCAGGATGATGACAGCTTGCCGCATAAGTGACTTAGTCGGCCTCAGAGCCAAAAAACTCGAGCACAGGCTGAAACCAGTCCATGGATAGTTCACCACAAGCGGGCGAGTCTAATCCACAGACAACTCCCTGCTCCAGAAATAGCCTAGTCCTCCTCAGAAACTAAGGCAACACACATACTAACGAGTTCAGTTCTCAGACAACTCAACGCATTCAATTGTTCCAGTCCATACGAACCATGGCAATGCTCTGACAACCAAGAATCGTCTAAACAAGGAGTCAGAGTATATATGGTCTACTCCACTGTCACTCAAATTTTGTACGGAGCTAAGTAACAGTACTTGAATAGGCCAACACCTACTCAGAAAGCAGACAATCTGCAAGACAAGACTAGCCTACATGAAGATCGTTCTTCACTGACTCCACTATCATTGGCGAATCATGTTATTTCGCCAAGGGAACTACACATGCTGAATCAGGACCCGCGTTTCCTTTAGAAACATGTCAGCCTAGTCCATGTTCAGAGTTAAAACTGTCTCATCTTTTTTGACAGTCCAGAAGACTTATTCGCACAAGCCAACATGATTCACAATCATTCAGAGCATACAAGAAACACGAATTTAGCAAAAAGACATTATTGATCATCAAAAAGTTGTTACAAAGCTTGACCAATTGGCCAATACAAAAATTTACACACTACAAGTATATGAGCTTGGTGCAAAGCAAGGCACCAATAAGGATCCGCTAGAACACATATCGAGGTTTTGTTTTGCCAATCTGCTTTCAGAAAAGTATTTGGAAGTGAAAGCAAAAGCACTCAAAGTTGGCTGCTGAGGTGATCCCTCAAAGAAGGGATGCCTAGGGTGATGAAAAGTTAGATCCCCAAGATCGCAGAACTTGCACACTAGAGCTCGATTAAAACAGTCTGCTTTCTGGCTGAGGCGTCACAAGTGAAGGTCATGAAGGAGCAGTGGAAACAACCACCTAAAGTTGGTTGCGAGTATTATCCCCAAATTGGATGGCGAAAGACCCCGTGGAAGCACTATAAGATGGAAGACAAGCTTGGCCCCTAAGAGGGAGTCCGTAGTTCTACTTCACGACATAAGGAGTTTGGAGGTCCTATAAAAACACTAGAAGGTCACTCAAACCAGGTGGTTTCGCCCAATAACAGGTTTTATTAAGACTCGCTGCTGCAAATGTCAGAAAATTTAGAGACTCCACTATTGGAAATCCTCGGGACTCCACTAATGGAAATCCTCTTTCATCCTCTGAAGAGATCAAAACAAATTCTCTGGAAATACACATTTGAGGAACAGGCTCTACAATGCTCATGGCAATGTCTGACCCTATGAGAAGTGACCTATATATAAGCATGACAGTTCAAAGAAGGTGGTTACTCAGCAGTCGCGTCGACATTAAATGCTACATGTGGAATAAGGGGGCCACGGTTCCAAGTAAAACTACACTAGTTCACATTCATCAAATTAATAGAACTACACGGAGCCTCATTAATTGGGCGAGTAGCTGATGAGACATCAAACAATCAATCAATCAATCATAGTCGTACACGTAGCATGGGCTAACCCTAGCACGTAAAAGGCTTCAATGCGGTACCAATCGGACCATGTGTAAGAATATTGTTCAGCCCGTAAGTCAGATGCCTAGGCCTAAGACACACTAGCCCCAGAGGCACGGGTCTTAGGGTTTGGCCCAGGTCAATAAGGCCCAAACAGTGGATCTCAGAGTTGTCACAAGCCCGAGATCCGCTCGTACAAAATCAACTCTAGTCCAATCAAGCATTGGGTCCTAAATAGAGCAAGTGCCAAAAAACTTAGCCATGCACAAGTAAGATCTTATGCGAGATCTCCTCCCTCTATCACACCCTTGATTGCAGGGACTGTTGGAGAGGGAAGGCTCGCACATATACGCAAGTATGCACACCGCAATTTTACATTTAGTTTTCACTCTTTCTCGAACCGGTATCTAACTTAAGCATCAGAGTGCCTTCGGCCACCACAACAGTGGTGTTGGGTTTAACCGCTATTCATTTTTGCATGTTAGATATTATCGGGATTGACGAGATCAGATCTCAACACATCAGGTCGCATTTTGAAAATAAAGTTATTACAACTTAATGTTGTAAATGGTCGTAGAAACTATCTTAGTCGGCATTAGGAGGTATTTTTTAATACTCGATCTGAGTTTTTGGATTCTCTTTTTTTGCAAAAATATTATCGAAAATATCTGGATTCACTATCTCAAATTTATCAAGATTCGTTTATCAATTTCTCATAAAATAGAGAATTGAATTTTAAAGCCAAAACCTATCTAGTCTCTACACTTCTCTCCCTTAAAGTAGATTCAATGCAACCAAGCATAGTAAAGAATGACTATTGACAATGTCATGCAAAGGTCATTGAATAGAATTAGTATGTCATGATGAGACACCAGCCATCTCCATGATATAATAAACTAGTTAAACTCATCTGTTTTAGCAACTGGCCATGGATGAATTATGATGGTGTTCTATTGACAGACATCGAATGGTGGACGACACTGTCTCATTGTTTCTTCATGTTGTGGAAAAACAAACCAGTCTATTTTATTTTTAATTAAAAAAAATCAAAAAGAGAACGGAATGGAAAATAGGAATCATGCATGGTGGGGTTGGGAAACCAATAACTCCAAAGTGGGGAGAAGCACAAGTTTTGGGTTATTCAATTCAATTCTTACAAGTAAGTGAGTGAGAAACCTAACAAGACATTTGGATGATTTAACATTATTTCAACATAGACTGATCTTTATTTGGTCTTTATTTGTAGTAGGGGGCCTTTCAATGACCCCTATGTTTTAGACCCATGAGACAATAAAATTAAGAGTTATTTTGACTTTTAACCCATTTTCATAATACGAAATTATACTCTCTGTCACTTTTTTAATCTAAATTAGAGAATGATTGCCAAAGTCATGAAATTCGTTAACATCCTCACATGATGTTAGACCATGATCACAATTCCCTTAAAAATCAAAGGCTGAGATTGAATATTTTGTATCTCAAAGAGTTCATCTCGAAGAAAATTAAAGGGTCCAATTAAAAGAATACATGTATCTCGAGAAAAATCTAACAATTATTTTAAGAAAAAAACTCATTCTTCCCCAACCCACTCATCCCCCCTCCTCTTCCTTCCTCTCCTGATTGAAGTCCCCACGAGGCCACTACCACAATCGTGCTCTTTGCCTCCACATTTCAGCCCCCTGCCTCCCTCATTGTTTCAACACCCCCTCGCCTCCACCAATACAACTATCCCCCATTCAGCTTTTGTCTGTTGGCGCGCGTTGAGCGCGTCCGCGCACCTAGGTCCACTATACATAGCAACGATATTGTCCCCAACTTAACACCGCAACTTGGACCTACCATCCAGGCTACGGGTGTGGGGTTTTTTTTTTATCTTAAAAGACATCGTTGCTATTAGGGAGTGGACCATCTCCTTATAAACCTTAGTGACAACTCTACCTTACTTGATGTGGGACTATTCAAGCCAACTTCATCCCAACAATCTCCACCTTTGGCGCGAATCATCACACATCCTACAATCCATCCACTAGTCTGCAACATCTCGAAGTACACCTCCTCCTCGAGTCTCATGTGCGACCATGATCCTGTGGGTAGCACTCGGTGTACGGTCTGTTATCCCGGCGTTATTGGCTCCACTTTATCCCGGCATTATTGGCTCCACCTTAATCACAACCACCGCACTAACTCCACCTCGTCCGGACTTGTAGGATACCTTCTCTTGGCAAGGATCTGGAACCTAACCTGGATCCATTCATCTGGCGGACCGCGCACATGCGACGCTCTACCTGGCTCGCTACCTCGCGCCTGATCCCCAGAACAATGTGTTGCCTTGCACCACTTGCCAAGTCCCCGCTAAACCATCGACTATGATACCACTTGTTGGTGCGCCGGGTGCGTGCGCGCACCTGGGTCCACTATACATTGCAACGATATTGTCCCCAACTTAAACACCCACTGTCTTGGGCCTACCATCAGAGCCACGGATGTGGGGTTTTTATCTTAAAATGCCTCGTTGTTATTAGGGACTGGACCACTCCCTTATAAACCTTAGTGACAACTCCACCTTACTTGATGTGGGATTATTCAAGCCAACTTCATCCCAACAATCTCCACCTTTGGCGCGAATCGTCACACGTCCTACAATCCATCCACTAGTCTGCAACATCTCGAAGTACACCTCCTCCTCGAGTCTCATGTGCGACCACGATCCTGTGGGTAGCACTCGGTGTACGAACTGTTATCCTGGCATTATTGTCTCCACCTTATCCAGGCGTTATTGGCTCCACCTTAATCGTAACCACCGCACTAACTCCACCTCAGCCAGACTTGTAGGATACATTCTCTTGTCAAGGATCTAGAACCTAATCTGGATCCATTCATCTGGCGGACCGCGCACATGCGACGCTCTACCTGGCTCGCTACCTCGCGCCTGATCCCCATAACAGTGTGCCGTTTGCATCTCCACCTCAGACCGCGCACATGCGATGTTCTACCTGGCTCGCTACCTCGCATTGGATCCCCTGAACAATGTACTTCCTTGCACCACTTGCCAAGTCTGAGCCGAACCATCGGCTTTGATACCACTTGTTGGCGCGCGTTGAGGGTGTGCGCACACCTAGGTCCACTATACATAGCAATGATATTATCCCCAACTTAAACACCGCAACTTGGGCCTACCATCCGGGCCACGGGTGTGGGTTTTTTTTTATCTTAAAAGGCCTCGTTGCTATTACGGAGTGGACCATCTCCTTATAAACCTTAGTGACAACTCTACCTTACTTGATGTGGGACTATTCAAACCAACTTCATCCCAACATTGTCTAGGCCTCAATTTGTCTTGAGACGCGCTTGATTTTCATTGTTCAACCTGCAACTGGGACGACAAGCTTCCCTACTTTGCCTAGACATCTACAGTCTTTGATATAGGGTGATTGTTGCAGGGAGAATCGGGCCCATCTCAAGACAAATTGGGGCCTAAGAGAAGGCTCAATGGGGGGATGGTGGTGTTGGTGGAGGTGAGGGGGTGCTGAAATAATGAGGGAGGCGTGGGGTTGACGTTGGTAGTGGCCTAATGGGGAATTCAATCAGGAAAGATAAAAGATGACGGGGATAAGTGGGTTGGGAAGATTTTCTTTAATAATTGCTAGATTTTAATCGAGATACACTTATCATTTGATTGGACCCTTTGATCTTTTTTGAAATACATAACATTCCATCACATCCTTTAATTTTTCAAGGGTATATTGGTCATTTTCCATCCATCACTTGAGCAACAAGTGAGGGTGTTAATTGCTTTCGTGACTTTGGTGATCGCTCTCTAATTTAGATTAAAAAGGTGATGAGAGTCTAATTTCATATTATGAAAAGGGAGTAAAGTCAAAATAACGCTAAAATTAATGATTTTGCATCCAGTATAATTTAAACACTTATAATTAAAAATATTTTGATTCTGTCTCAGTTATTCATATAAACCCAAACTGGAAATGAATGTTTAATCGAAGTATGAGTCATTATCCACAAGTGTGGTCTTCTAAGAGCCATTTTATAAGATAGATGTGGTCGAGATAAACCCAAACTAGAAATCTAAACTACATAACTCATCTTTCCCAAATGAATAGTGAGTGTATGTCTTCAACTCTAATTTTACTTTTCCATTTTGCCCTCCCCTATTCTTAATAATTACATGTAAAAGCCAAAAACTAACGAATAGTTCCAGAGATATTTGTCTCTTTTAATTAATAAATATTATTACATTTTTTACACTTTTGCACTCCTAAATTCATATTATTTATAATCAAACCTACCCCTTCTCAATATTATTAATTACACCTGAAGCCTTCCAATTATTTATAAATTATAAATAGGCCCTTACTTTGAAAATACTATTATACATTATTACCATTTTACCCTCCCAGAGTTAAATTATTTATAAAATCAGTCCCTGTAAACATTCAATAAATAAACCTAAGCCCCTAATATAACTTATTTGAAGTCCTCCAATTATCTATAAATTATATAAAAATAAAATAAAAACCCTTTAACTTTTGGATTTCTTGTATTTCCCTCCACATTTAACGCTTTTACAATCAAAACCAGCATCTCTCAAACATTGATTATTTATACATATGCCACTAACATAAATTATCTGAATCCTTTTATTTATTTATAAACTATACATATACCCTTAAAGTTTTATTTATTTATTTTGTTTAGAAATTCAATAATTTTTTCTTATTGTTGAATTATTGTGATAAAATAAAAACTATTGAATATACGCGCATGTAGAACACGTTGACACCCTAGTGAATGTTTAATCGATGTATGAGTCGTTATCCACAGATCATTCAAAGGAAAAAAAAAATAGAAAAGATAGATGTGGTCTTCTAGATAAACCCATTGTGGTCACGTGTTTTCTAGTTAGAAAAGGTAGAAACAGGACCATTGTGGTCTTTTAAGAGCCATTTTATAAGATAGATGTGATTGAGATATATATATGTGTATGTATAATGATCTCTACTAGCATGTATAATGTTTTGACAAGTTTTAAATTTTTATCGCGCCAATGACACGGGGAATACCCTAGTCTATATTACAAATCATAATGATGTTTGAGGTTGGAGATAAAAGACGGCTGAGATTTACCCAAATATAAGAATCTAACGGATCGTATAGAACTCAAAGCACCAAGAGTACACGGGTTCGATTCCCATACTCAACATTTTGATATTTATTTATTTTTCTTCAATTGTTGATGGTGGTGATTAGGCATGTAAGTATGAAAGATGAAAACTTAAGGATGATCATGTTTTGACAAGTTTTAAACTTGTATCGTGCCAACGACACTGCGAATACCCTAGTCTATTATACAAAGCATGAGGGTGTTTGGGGTGGGAGATAAAAGACGACTGAGATTTGCCCAAATATATAAATTTAACTGATCGTATAAAACTTAAAGCACCAAGAGTGCATGGGTTTGATTCTCATACCCAACATTTTTATATTTATTTATTTTTCTTCAATTGTTGATGGTGCCAATGACAAAAACTTAAGGGTGATCATGTTTTGATAAGTCTTAAACTTTTATCGTGCCAACAGCACGGGGAATACCCTAGTCTATTATACAAAACAGGATGGTGTTTGAGGTGGAAGATAAAAGACGGTTGAGATTTGCCCATAATATATAAATCTAATAGATCGTATAGAACTTAAAGCACCAAGGTTGCATGGGTTCGATTCCCTTACCGAATATTTTGGTATTTATTTATTTTTCTTCAATTGATGATGGTGGTGATTAGGCATGTAAGTATGAAGGATGAAAACTTAAAGGTGATCATGTTTTGACAAGTTTTAAATTTTTATCTTGCTAACGACATGGGGATACCCTAGTCAGAATGGTGTTTGGGGCTTGAGATAAAAGACGGCTGAGATTTACCCAAATATAAAAATCTAATGGTTGGGACTTAAAGTTAGCCTTTATGACTTAAAGAGTGCATGAGTTCGATTCTCATACCCAACATTTTGTTATTTATTTATTTTCTTCAATAGTTGATGGTGGTGACTAGGCATGTAAGTACGAACGATGAAAACTTAAGAGTGGTCATGTTTTGACAAGTTTTAAGTTTTTATCGTGCTAGCGACACGAGGAATACCCTAATCTATATTACCAATCAGGATGATATTTGAGGTTGGAGATAAAAGATGACTGAGATTTACCCAAATATAATAATCACATAGAACTTAAAATCACCAAGAGTGCATGGGTTCGATTCTCATACCCAATATTTTGATATTTATTTATCTTGATAGTTAAAGTAAAATAAATTTTATTTGTTATGTTAAATTTTTATCATGCCAACTTTGGGGAATACCCTAGTCTATATTACAAATAAGAATGGTGTTTGGGGTTGGAGATAAAAGATGGCTGAGATTTGCCCATATATAAGAATCTAACGGATCACATAGAACTTAAAGCACCAAGAATGCATGAGTTCTATTCTCATACCCAATAATTTGATATTTATTTAGTTTGATATTTAAAGTAGAATAAACTTTATTTATCATTTTAAACTTTTATCGTGCCAATGACACGGGGAATACCCTAGCCTATCTTCCAAATCATGATGATTTTTGGGGTGGGAGATAAAAACGGCTGAGATTTACCCAAATACAAGAATCTAACAGATCACATAGAACTTAAAGCACCAAGAGTGCATGAGTTTGATTTTCATACCCAACATTTTGATATCTATTTATCTTGATATTTAAAGTAGAATAAACTCTATTTACTATATTAAACTTTTATTGTGCCAACAGCACGGGGAATACCCTAGTATTATACAAAACGGAATAATAATAATAAGGTTTCTCAATTTCCAAAAAGGCCATTAAATGAATAATATATATGATGATACATCAAACTGTCCTCTGATCAGCACTGTACGTGTGTCATGATAATCTCATCAACATAACAAAGTAGGCCTAATTCCACATTCAATCCAGCAAGGCTCAGACATTACTAAGCCCACGATTAGTAGGATCCAGAAGGTCGAACCCAAATCGCAACGCGCCACTAAGCCCACACATCACACGGTCAAGCTTAATACTCGTAAGCCCTGATAAGGCAAGAGTAACTCCTAATAAGGCAAGTATCTAGGGGATCGACCCAAGACAAATAGGCCAACAATATATTGGTTCCGACTAGAAAACAAATACTAGAGTATAAGTCGGGCAAGGAAATTTCCCTGCATGGACAACACTCCGAAAAGGAAACCTCTCCCACATATCTAGGAGCACAAGTCGTGTAGGGAAACTTCTTTACACGGACAACTCCCAATAAGGAAAGGATCTCCAACAAGATCTATTTCTCTAAACTACGTCACCAAAGACCTAGACGAACAAAAATTCTCACACTATAAAATGGATATAAGGTCGATGAACAAAAGTACGCTATAGAAACCCAATTTACAACATTAAGCCTCTCCTAACCCAATTTACAGTATCAAAGTGTCATCGATCGCCACACGATGGTCTTTGGCTCACGTGCGTTTCTTGTGCAAATTCAGATTAAGGCGAAGAATGAGAGCGAAATTCAACTACATCAATATATTTTATAAGAAGATTTTCTTATCTTCTAAGTTCTAAGTATGTCTCCAATTCCATGTGTCGACTACTGGATTGCATGGATACGAATATTGGTACTATCACGAGTACGGAATTGATACGAGGATACGACATATTTTCAAAATTGAGGATACAAATACGAGTAGGATACATCATTAAAATAAAAAAAAACTTAGGTTGGACAATAATTCCTTCAATGTCCTACAAGGTGTTGATGAGAACAATGATATGGAAGGGATAAAAAGTATGGAGCCCTTGTGTGTAGATTCAGAGGTTGAAGAAGGTGAAATTGAATGACATACTAATATTTTCGGTCAGGGTATCAAGCAGGGTGATAAAAATCAGCCCTTGAACAAGGTTACCCATGAGCCAAGTATGAACACAAAGGATCAATCATTGAACGAGATTGTTCATGAGTCAAGTATGGACGTAGAGGTAGATCAATCATTGAACAAGGTTCTCGATGAACTAAGTATGGACATAGAGGTTGCTCAATGTGTTTTTTGGGATAGTAAAGGAGATGAAGATAATGGCGAAAATCACTCAGCAGATAAAAAAACATGAACTTTTCAAATAAATAAATAAATTATATACCAAGCCCCCAGAGATCCACAAGGTGTAGGAAAAAAGCAAGAAATATGGGCTTCAACTTTTATGTCTAACATTAGGGATCAATTACCTCGAGAGATTGTAATCGAGTTTTACCATTTTTATTAATATAAAGGTTTTTTTTTTTTTTAATATAAAGGTTAAGGGGTCCTTAAAACCCTGCTTGGTTTCCAAATAAATAAATAATAATAATTATATATTTTTATAATAAAAAATATGATAACATAATCATTAATCAGTGTATCATATAATAACTACAAGCATACATTAATAAATACAAAAGTCATATAATTATCATTTCAATAATTTGTTAAACACCAAAAATATCACGTTTCATAAATATATGCATCCTTCCCACAAATAAAAGTTCATATTCTTGTTATTTTCGAAGAGAAAAGGGGAAAATAAATGTATTTTGTCATATCGAGGAAATTATTTATAAAAAAAAAAAGGAGTAAAAGTGTAAAAAAAACACAAGCATGACAAAAAAATGGCTATGTTTTTGATTGCCTGTTGTAAGAATGTCTCATTTTCAGTAAAAATTCCTAAATATACTTAGTCCCCTGGCTTCTTTTTATGGTACTTATATATATATATATTCCACAAGATTTCGTTGTTTTGTAACTTCGTCACACGGGGCGAGCACATTTTATGGACAATGACAAAAGGAGCAAGAATTTTCTCTATCATCTCGCACGAGGATGCATTGGGACACCCATTAATCAAAGTCAAGTAGGAACTTATTAATATTACATACCTTCGTCATCAAAGAAATAAGTATCAAAATAAGAAGGATAATTTTTTCAACACGACAAAAAGTAATCTACAAGGGTGATATTTACAACAACAAAAACAAAAATCCAAAATATTTTTCAAAAAGAAAACCTAGGGCTAGGTGTAACTTGGGAAGAGAAAACTTCAAGTAATTGGTCCACTTGTGATTGTAATTAGAAATGCATTTCATTCAAGGTGATCATATCTAGGGCTGGTAATGGCATAGATATGCAAGTTGGGCATTAGTCAGAAAAAAACTCAACCCTTGTAATTGCTTTGTGTCTCTTCATGCCTTACTTGATTCCCACATAAATCATTTGCAAGTAATGAACTTGCTCTCCTGTGGCAGACAAAATCTGGGTTCCCCACAATCCCCACAGTTTTTCTTAACCAAACTACTTAAAGTGATTGTAATAGGATATCATTATGGATGGTCCAATTAGTCATAATTAGACCATGTAGGGCCCCTTCGATCAATGATCAACAATTGATCTTCATTGTTTACCTGCGATAACATCTGTTTGTAATTGGTTGTGAAAGAGTTGAATATTTGATTAAGACTGAGATTTTAGCATTAATTAATAAAGAAAAATAGCTGACCGAATCAGCTCTTCCACAAGTGCGCTTCAGTAGGGACAAAGGGCTTGGCAAGGGCATAAGAGCGGCCTATTCACTATCATATCTAAGAATCAAAAGTGCAAAGATGCTTTGAGAAAGTTAGCATCAGAGACAAAATTTTGAAATGTTCATTATTTCTTCTTCATTGTGATTATGACTTTTAATTTCATTTTCGTTGTTATGTAGGTCATGATCAAACCCTAATAGCAGTTTTCCACAAGTCACAATCAGAGCAATCTAAATATCATTTCAACTTATGTCTTCACCCAATTTTTGTTTTCTAGTCCCAAATGTTCAAAGTTAGTGATAATGAGAATGATTAAACTCCCTAGTCTAAGATCGATTTTTTCTATACTAAAAATTGATTTCATCATAAAAAATAAAAATAAAATCTTTAGTTTTATAATTAGTAATGATCAGGCAATTACCTGAATTTCATTTTGTTTAACGCAATTAAGTTTGAGTAAAATTTTCAGAAAATAACATCATTTCCATGTAGATTTACCTCACATGAAATGCAGATGCTAGTGTTAAAAAACCAATCAATACTCCTTAAAAGCTCGCGCTGTAAAAAATTGAAAGGTTCATTACTTAACTAGAAGTATAACCCCAAAATTTTGCCATTCAAGTAGTTGTTACAATTTTAATTAAGTAATTGGTCTTATGTTCAAGGGGTATGGGTTGGGTATTAGCACTAGCATCTTATGTTCAATGGTTGGGCTTGGATTTGTAATGAAGCCGCCATAAACTAGCCTTGGATCTTGAGTCACACTATCTTGTAGTTAAAAACATGACATTATGGGCTGAAGGAATCAACACTGATGACGACAATACATTTTGTTTCTAAGTTTGTATTTTTGGTTGGCTACTTGGCCCTTATACTTTCAAACAGAACAAAAGTAGAGATTGAAAGGAAATCCATGTGAGTATGAAATAAAATCCATATGATATGTAACTCGATCATTTACCCATTGTTTTGGCGTAGAAGTGATGGTGACGATGAATCCAACTACAAACTCACCAGAAAAATCTAACTAGTCCCATTTTATCTTTCAAGTCATTTACCCATTGTTTTGGCTTAGCAGTGATGGTGACGATGAATCCAACTACAAATTCACCAAAAAAATCTAACAAGTCCCATTTTATCTTTCAAAAAGACAATGACAAACAAATTAAAAATAATAGAACGAAATAGTAAATAAAATAAAACTAAAAGAAAACATATTGGATAAGAATATGGCCAGCTAATATAAAAAAATACAATTTGAAAATGTTTCTATCGAACATAGATATTGTGATTAACGTTGTTTTGGTTCAAAATAACCTATTGTAATATCTTGTTTGTTTATTGGACAATATTCCGCCACCAAGTATTATTCTACAATTTTGAGAATATTTTCTTTAGAACTAAGGATTCGTTTTTTCGCAAAATTTTTTTTCCCAAAATTTAATTTCCTTTTTCTGTTTGTTTCACAGAAAAATTATAAATCTTTGAAAACTTTTAGTTCCAAAAGTGCCTAATAGGAGGAAAAGTAGCATTCCAATTTTTAATGGGACGTCGATTTTTTCATGATTTTCCTTATCTTTTATTATAACCATTTCCATTTTTCAATATCCACCACCCGTAACCACCTCATTCTTATAACCAAGGATTGTGATTTCATTTTTCGAGTTAATTTCGGTCTCCCAATTTTAAGAAATATTTTGATGTATAAAGAAAAAACGTAATAAATTCGAGAATACATGAAAATGATATAATACATTTCGAGGGTATATAAATATGTGAAAAAAATGCAAGTAATTAAATCTATTAAAAAAATTATATGAAGCCTAAATACCAATAAATGAAATAAACATGAAATCAATATATAATTAGAAAATCAGAGGGTTGTTTAAAAAATCAATAAATAACTAGAAGAAGATAATAGAAAAAGCTCAAAGTTTACGAAAAAATGAAAATTTGGTCACTGAGTTTTGTGATTTTGGCCAAAAAACTCAAAAAAATCCAAAACAAATTCGAAAAATCTCAAAAAATGTAAATTTATATTTCGCCTTTTTTTCTTTTCATAATTCAAAAAACGAAAATTAGGGTGAGATTTTTGAATTATGAAAAGAAAAAGGCGAAATATGAATTTACATTTTTGAGATTTTTCGAAAAAAAAGATTTTTTCGAGTTTTTTTGCCAAAAACACAAAACTCAGGGACCAAATTTTCATTTTTTCAACAAATTTTATAGTTTTTTTTCGTCGCGAAACTCGTTCCATGCTTATAACCACTACTACAACTCCACAGCCATACCACAACTGCCAACATGTCACAAACACCACCCATAACACCATATCACACCACCACCAACATAGCACAAGCACTAGCACCACAAATAGCATAACCATCATCCCACCACCACCATCATAGCACTCAACCACCACCACTATTCCCCACCACATTAGTGTGACCGCTACTACCACCACCATGCCACAATTAATGTTGTCAACGCTACCACGACTATCATCATTACCACTGTTATGAACACCTGCACCACCTACACAACCACCACCACATTCGTTCAACCACTAGTACCACCACCATATCACAATTAATGTTGTTGCTACCATCGTCACCGCCACAATCACCACTAATTAAAAATAATAGAACGAAATAGTAAATAAAATAAAACTAACAGAAAACATATTGGATAAGAATATGGCCAGCTAATATAAAAAAAATACGATTTGAAAATGTTTCTATCGAACATAGATATTGTGATTAACGTTGTTTTGGTTCAAAATAACCTATTGTAATATCTTGTTTGTTTATTGGACAATATTCCGCCACCAAGTATTATTCTAAAATTTTGAGAATATTTTCTTTAGAACTAAGGATTCGTTTTTTCGAGAAATTTTTTTTCCCAAAATTTAATTTCCTTTTACTGTTTGTTTCACAGAAAAATTATAAATCTTTGAAAACTTTTAGTTCCAAAAGTGCCTAATAGGAGGAAAAGTAGCATTCCACTTTTTAATGGGATGTCGATTTTCCTTATCTTTTATTATAACCATTTCCATTTTTCAATATCCACCACCAGTAACCACCTCATTCTTATAACCAAGGATTGTGATTTCATTTTTCGAGTTAATTTCGGTCTCCCAATTTTAAGAAATATTTCAAGAAATATTTTGATGTATAAAGAAAAAACGTAATAAATTCGAGAATACATGAAAATGATATAATACATTTCGAGGGTATATAAATATGTGAAAAAAATGCAAGTAATTAAATCTATTAAAAAAATTATATGAAGCCTAAATACCAATAAATGAAATAAACATGAAATCAATATATAATTAGAAAATCAGAGGGTTGTTTAAAAAATCAATAAATAACTAGAAGAAGATAATAGAAAAAGCTCAAAGTTTACGAAAAAATGAAAATTTGGTCACTGAGTTTTGTGATTTTGGCCAAAAAACTCAAAAAAATCCAAAACAAATTCGAAAAATCTCAAAAAATGTAAATTTATATTTCGCCTTTTTTTCTTTTCATAATTCAAAAAACGAAAATTAGGGTGAGATTTTTGAATTATGAAAAGAAAAAGGCGAAATATGAATTTACATTTTTGAGATTTTTCGAAAAAAAAGATTTTTTCGAGTTTTTTTGCCAAAAACACAAAACTCAGGGACCAAATTTTCATTTTTTCAACAAATTTTATAGTTTTTTTTCGTCGCGAAACTCGTTCCATGCTTATAACCACTACTACAACTCCACAGCCATACCACAACTGCCAACATGTCACAAACACCACCCATAACACCATATCACACCACCACCAACATAGCACAAGCACTAGCACCACAAATAGCATAACCATCATCCCACCACCACCATCATAGCACTCAACCACCACCACTATTCCCCACCACATTAGTGTGACCGCTACTACCACCACCATGCCACAATTAATGTTGTCAACGCTACCACGACTATCATCATTACCACTGTTATGAACACCTGCACCACCTACACAACCACCACCACATTCGTTCAACCACTAGTACCACCACCATATCACAATTAATGTTGTTGCTACCATCGTCACCGCCACAATCACCACTAATTAAAAATAATAGAACGAAATAGTAAATAAAATAAAACTAACAGAAAACATATTGGATAAGAATATGGCCAGCTAATATAAAAAAAATACGATTTGAAAATGTTTCTATCGAACATAGATATTGTGATTAACGTTGTTTTGGTTCAAAATAACCTATTGTAATATCTTGTTTGTTTATTGGACAATATTCCGCCACCAAGTATTATTCTAAAATTTTGAGAATATTTTCTTTAGAACTAAGGATTCGTTTTTTCGAGAAATTTTTTTTCCCAAAATTTAATTTCCTTTTACTGTTTGTTTCACAGAAAAATTATAAATCTTTGAAAACTTTTAGTTCCAAAAGTGCCTAATAGGAGGAAAAGTAGCATTCCACTTTTTAATGGGATGTCGATTTTCCTTATCTTTTATTATAACCATTTCCATTTTTCAATATCCACCACCAGTAACCACCTCATTCTTATAACCAAGGATTGTGATTTCATTTTTCGAGTTAATTTCGGTCTCCCAATTTTAAGAAATATTTCAAGAAATATTTTGATGTATAAAGAAAAAACGTAATAAATTCGAGAATACATGAAAATGATATAATACATTTCGAGGGTATATAAATATGTGAAAAAAATGCAAGTAATTAAATCTATTAAACACATTAAATGAAGCCTAAATACCAAGAAATGAAATAAACATGAAATCAATATATAATTAGATAATCAAGGGGTTGTTTAAAAAATCAATAAATAACTAGAAGAAGATAATAGAAAAAGCTCAAAGTTTACGAAAAAATGAAAATTTGGTCACTGAGTTTTGTGTTTTTGGCCAAAAAACTCAAAAAAATTCAAAAAATCTCAAAAAAATGTAAATTTATATTTCACCTTTTTGTCTTTCATAATTCAAAAAACGAAAATGAGGGTGAGATTTTTGAATTATGAAAAGAAAAAGGCGAAATATGAATTTACATTTTTGAGATTTTTCGAAAAAAAAAATGATTTTTTCGAGTTTTTTCGCCAAAAACACAAAACTCAGGGACCAAATTTTCATTTTTTCACCAAATTTTATAGTTTTTTTTTCGTCGCGAAACTCATTCCATGCTTATAACCACTACTACAACTCCACAGCCATACCACTACTGCCAACATGTCACAAACACCACCCATAACACCATATCACACCACCACCAACATAGCACAAGCACTACCACCACAAATAGCATAACCATCATCCCACCACCACCACTATTCCCCACCACATTAGTGTGACCGCTACTACCACCACCATGCCACAATTAATGTTGTCAACGCTACCACCACTATCATCATTACCACTGTTATGAACACCTGCACCACCTACACAACCACCACCACATTTGTTCAACCACTAGTACCACCACCATACCACAATTAATGTTGTCGCTACCATCGTCACTGCCACAATCACCACTAATATCATTGTACCATATCTATTTCAGCAAGGTGCTCATGTGGCTTCTCTGATATGCATGCAAAAGTAGTCACAAAGGTGACTTCACTATGTAAGTTTCATATAAACACTTCCTCAAAGGTGTGTTGTTAACCCTCCCTTCAACTTCCCACTTCTTTAAACCAAAAACTCATACGCCAATTGTGGATAACTTCAACCTCTTATATAGGCATTTTCTTCTTTTGAAAATCATACTTTAATCGTATGCCTATTATTTACAACGACAACATAGGCATTAATACTAATTGTCCTTCCTGCGAGCAAGCTACTAAAACCATTGAACACGTTTTTTCAGTGTCCTTGATCCAGGTGGATCATCAAGTATTTATTAATGTGCACATGGAGGATTGTATCACATAGCATTTTGATAATCCTCATTTATCCCCTGTGTTTAAGTTATAATGTACATGAAGCACTGTACCATATTTGTTTTCGGTGATCCTCATTGACCTCTCTAAGTTTAGGTTTATGCACAGGATGATGGTACCACATGCCTTTCAAGTGGTTCCACTCATCCTATTGTTTTCTTTTCATCCAACAAATGGATACCTCATGTATTTGTTTGCAATCAATCAATAAATAAGTTTTAATTATTTCCATTCCTAGAGCATTATTTCATTTTATTTAGTTTCTTTTTAATTATTAGGTAAAAGTGTTTCTGCGAGAAACCTTTGATCTGATGGTATCATACCAGTAGATGCTATTTTTCTTGTGGTTTATGATCTCAACTTGCCGACAACTCATGCTACCAGATGGGGAACTTTTAACATCATTAACTTCATAAGGAGAAATGTGATTAAAGAAGAAGAAAACACCTATAGAACAAGTAAACAATTTTTTTTAACCTTTGGGATGGATGGGAAACTATGAGATGCCAGATCTTTATTACTAATCAATAAAGAATTACACACTAATCGGGAGTAAATTACGACTTTGCCTAAAAGTAAAAAACAAATTTTGAACCAAATGAAAACAAAACTAGCTGATAGAGAAACTACCTCAGACTTGACGCGAATTTGCTCACCATCCAGCTACAAAACCAAAAGCCTACTACCAAGGAAATACCAATATAGACTCAATTGAACATACAAAATCCAGGTCGTGCTCTATTTTGATAACCAGAACACCATATGCAATACCCACCAAGTGATAAATCTCAGTTCTGATGCCACTAGCACCAACCTCTGCATTCGAAAGAGTCGAACAAACTTGCATAAACAACAGTCACCAGTCTGCCATATCACACTGCACCAATCCTACAACTCGGAACGGTGTCATGGTCTTTTCTTGCAAACAGAGCAACAGACTCGGGCAAAAAAACAGAGTAAGACAACTGATGCAGTCAAATTTTGCTCCCTGCTTGACCTTTACCTGCTGAGTTGCACAGGAACGCACGTGAGTCACAGACCACCGTTGTGGTGGTCGATAGCACTCTGATGCTAAAGTCAGACAAGGATCTGAGGTAGGATTAATGTTGTAAATAAGGAATTTTTAGTGTACCTTAGCTTACCAACCTCACATATTATTTATAGTGCTGGAGTCCTGGTTCGACCAGGCCATCTGTGGCGTAAATTAGGAAAGGAGATCTTCTTGGAGATCCTTCTCTAATCAGGAATCGTCTTGAGAAGGGAAGTTTCTCTGTTAGACTTGTTCTCCTAGATACGCGGGAGATAGTTCCCAATTGAAAGTTTCCATAGATGGAAGTTTTCATGTATGACGTATTTGCTTGCTAGTTGGAAACAAAGTGTTGTTGACTTGCCTGTCCGAAGTTGATCCACAAGATACTTTCCTTAATAGGTCTTACGGGTATTGTGGATGGTTGTGAGATGTGTGGGGTTAGCAGGCTGCAGTAATTTGGGTCTGTCTGGTGGACTGCGCTGTGGGGCTTGAAACCGCTTGGGCCGGATCAGTGTTGGGCTGATGCTTGGGCCTGTTATTCCTTGAGATCGTCATGACACATATACGGTGTAAAAGAGAGGACATTTCGGTATATCATCATCTGCTCCCCTCGATTTAGTGAGGCGTCTAGTCGGTCCACTAAATTTCTGAAAAGTAACTATACCGTCATAATGATTGAACCCGAAGCGTTTTCTCGAGCAGCACATAGCATTAATGAATACGCGACTGTTCAAGAATGAGGGGGTACGGTTTATATTCTTTATAAATAGTCTTTGTTTCAAGGAAGATCTTTTTTTGTTTCTTTTGAGACGTCTTCTTGTCTTTGCCTTGTGTTTTCTTTTGCGCGAGTGTTATTTTGCAAAGTTTGATTTCACACTTTCCTTCAATGGAGACCAGTTAATCAAGCTTCGAAGCCTGTACCATATCCCCGGAGATTTGGAAATCCTCCCAACGTTCGCAACTGAAGCTCCAACTTTACCCCACAGGGGTATATAGGGTTGCACTGGGGAATGTTTGAATCCAAACTCCGGTTCCCAGTGCCAGGCGACATTTGTCGTTTCTAATTTTTTCTTCGTATGCCTCCCGCTCAACTGGCCCTGAACAGGTTTAAGATTTTGATTGTGACCCTTATCAGAGCACACAATGTTGGCCTTCGTTTGACCCCGGTGATAGTTCAACGGCTGACCGTCGCTCGGTTGGACTCTAGAGGCATTTGTGTGCTGAGCACCCCTATTTGCTTGCATCCGATCGCGGATGACGTTGAGCCTTTGCAAAAGTATTGGTTTCTAGCTTCAGCGAATTCCTCATAATTCAGGTGTGGAAGATGTCGGGTCCCCAAATTATTCCAATTTGACCTTCGTAAGTTCTATGTCGCTGTCTTACCATCCCTGTTTTCGGATGTAACGCTAACTCGATGTGTTGCTTTTTTTTTTCCAGAAAAGTTTACGACTATGGTCCTCACTGAGGAGGAAGATTTGATAAAGAGAGAGTGTAATGAACTCCCATTGATGTCTGTTGAGGAGGTTGTAATGTAGGGCGACGTTGTACGGAGCGGACTGCTCAAATGTTCCCATGACGTCCTTATTGCACCCAGTTCACCGACTAAAGATATCGAAGGTCGTCGTTCGAAGAAAATGAGCCTGGTTATGCCTAGCCCGACTAGACTGGCTGAATTGGAGGCGGGCATGCCTCCTATTGTTCTTCCTAAGAGGAGGCAGCCCACTAATCATGTTGCTTCTTCTTCCGAGCCGCCATCCTTGCAAGAGAAGGAGGCGGTTGTTGCAAGGCACAAGTTATCTTCATTTGTTCAAGAGGTGGTCTCAGGGGATCGTCCTCTCTCGCCGGATCTTGTTATCCCCCTATTGACTTAGAGGGGGAGCACATTGGACCAAATGTTGATGTCGTGAGTCACCATGGGTCTCTGGCAGAGGCCCGTGCTACTAAGTCACATGATTCTATTGTGTTGAACCCCGATGCTCGCGGGAGAGTGCTTGCTTTGGAAAAGGCTTCCGCAGACTTGCCGAGATCATATTCAGATGCTCTCCACCGGGTGGATTTTTTTACCGATCAACTGCAGGATTCCAGTGCTGCTGCGAACTGGGGGGCCACGCGTACCGCGACGCTCGCATCTGATGCAAAATTTGTAGCCGTAAAGGCTCAATTGAAGTCGACCTGGCTTCTACCCGTGTGGACCTGTTGCAGGCTCGTGCTAAGTTGAAGCACTTCGAAGGTACTGTGGACAAGTGGTCGTCTATTTTGCAGGCTCAAATTGCTAAGAGGAAGTTAGCCGAGATCGAGTGGGCTTTCATACGAGGACAGGTCGAGTCAGAAGTTGTTGTGGGACTTCGCTGCGTTAACGAAACAGAATGTTATTGCGCGTGAATGACGATGGCCTAGGAAATGGGAGTCTAGTGTGTGTTCTCACGCTTGATAATGGTGACTCGCCATGGGATCATAGCTCTTATACAGATAATGATCGCCAAACCTAACCATGTTAAGCTTAGTAAGTTCGCGACTGGTGACTATGGCTTCTGGTGCGCCGGATGCCTAGTCCGGTGCTCGCGGATGACGATGGCCTAGGAAGTGGGAGTCTAGTCAGCGCTCTCATGCCTGATGATGATGACTCACCAAGGGATCAATGCTCTTTTACAGACAATGATTGCCGAACCTAACCAGGTAAGCATAGTTAGATCGTGACTGATAGAACGCGGCTTCTGGTGCGTCGGACGCTTAGTCCGAGGCGCGTGGATGACGATGGCCTAGGAAGTGGGAGTCTATTTACTGCTTACATAGGAAGAAGAGAATTCTCACTATGGCCCAGGAAGTGGGAGTCTAGGAATGTCATCAGTCGCGTACTGACTAAGCTTACATAGTTAGGTTTGACGATCATTGTCTGTAAAAGAACAATGATCCCTTGGCGAGTCGTCATCATCAGTTGTTAGAGCACAAACCAGACTCCCACTTCCTAGGCCATCGTCATCCATCCGCAGCGGACTAGGCGTCGAGCACACTAGAAGTCGTTGTCATCAGTCGCAAACTAATTAAGCTTACTTGAAGTTCAACGATCATTGTCTGTAGAATAGCAATGATCCCTTGGCGATTCGTCTTCATCAGGCGTGAGAGAGCTAACTAGACTCCCCTTCCTAGGCCATCGTCATCCGCGCCCAGTGGACAAGGCATGGGGCACACCAGAAGCCATCGTTATCAGTTACAAACTGACTAAGCTTACCAGGTTAGGTCCAGTGATCATTGTCTGTAGAAGATCAATGATCCCTTGGCGAGTCATCGTCGTCAGGCTGAGAGCGCTGACTAGACTCTCACTTCCTAGGCCATCGTCATCCGTGCGTAACAAACTAGGTGTCGGGCGCACCAAAAGCCGCCACCATCAGTCGCGAACTGACTACGCTTACATGGTCAGGTTCGGCGATCATTGTCTGTAGAAGAGGAATGATCCCTTGGCGAGTCATCATCATCAATCGTGAGAGCGCTGACTAGACTCCCACTTCCTAGGCCATCGTCATCTGCACGCAGCAGACTAGGCGTCAGACGTGATGTTTCGAATCTGGCCATGGCGGGATGATTGAACGTTGAGTTGGTTGTAACGAACAACAATGGAAGTTCAGTAAAAGCAAATAGTTTTATTGATAATATTTTTTTAAATGTTCTACATTCCATGGTTGTTTAAGTCCGTCACCATTTATGTCTTCCAACCAGTATGTCTCGGCTTGTTGACCATGGTCACCTTGTAGCGCCTTTATCAATTTGGGTTCAGCTTTCCTGCGCCCGCTTCTTTGATGTTATGTTGAGTTTTTCTGAGTACCCAGTCTCCCACTCATAATTTTCAAGGCTTAACCTTCTTGTTGAAGTATTGTTCTATTCGTTGATGGTAGGCTGCTATTTTGGCGGAGGCTAGATCCCACTTTTCCTCGAGGAGGTCTAGTCTGATGCGCAGGGCTTCGTCATTATTGTCTACTCTGAACTTCTCTATTTGAACGGTAGGCACTTCGAGTTCCACCAGAACCATGGCTAGGGCGAATGGTGTTTCTCCGATCGGGGGTTTTTTGGTTGTTCGATACGCCCAGAGTATTCCTAGTAGCTCTGAAACCCAGTTTCCCTTGGCAGCGACAAGTTTTCTTTTGATCGCTTCCAAGATTGTTTGGTTGGTAAGCTTCGCATGGCCGTTGGTTTGTGGATGCCCAGCCGAGGAGAAATGGTGACTGATGTTCAGATTTTCACATGGTGTTTTAACCTTGATACCTTCGAATTGAGTTCCTTTATCGCTGACCAATACTCTGGGGATGCCAAATCTGCAGACGATGGTTGCCCATATGAGTTTCTCTATTTGGATTTGCCCTATCTTGGATAGGGGCTCTGCGTCGACCCTCTTGGTGAAGTAGTGGACTGCCACAAGAAGGAACTTTTAACGGTTGATGCTGGAAGCGGTTCGACGATGTCCATCCCCCATTGTACGAATGGCCACGAACTAGTCATCGGTGTCATTGGCTGGGCAGGCGTGTGCATGTATGGCGCGAACCTATGACATTTGTCGCATTTGCGGACAATATCTTTAGCATCTCGTTGCATTGTCGGCCGATAGTACTCGAGGATTAAAGCTTTGGGGGCAAGGGTTCTCCCACCCTGATGATTTCTGCATATCCCATCGTGGATCTTTTTCAGGACTTTATCTACCTCGGGAAGGGACAAGCATCAGAGTAGGGGTTTGGTCGTTGATCTCCTGTTTAACTTGTTTTTTAGATGAGTGTACCGCCCTGCTCTGCTTTTGAGTCTTCTTGCTTCAGCCTTCTTGGCTGGCAGGGCTCCACTTTCGATATATTTGATAATCGGAGTCATCCAACTTGCCTCTATGCTTGTGGGCTCTTCTTCGTCAAGACTTGATTGCCCTTGGTATTCGATGAGACCGTTCAAGACTTTGTTGGAGGCTGAGGTTTCCTTGGCAAACACATCAGTTTTTCTATTGTTGTCTCAGGGGCACTGTAAAAGCTCACATATCTTTAACCTACTTATAACGCGGAGTACCTTTCCGTGGTAGGCTATCATGCGGGTGTCTTTGCTGTTGAATTCTCCTTTGATCTGGTTGACGACCAGCTAGCTTCAAGCTGGACAGGAGGGCCTCATACTGATCCCGTGGTAGTCACTATACGCCGTTAGGTGATCTATCCTGATCCCCTCAGCTAGCTTCAAGCTGGACAGGAGGGCCTCATACTCGGCTTCGTTATTTGAGGCGGGAAAGTCAAATCTGACGCTTTCTCGAAGGTGAAGCCGCTTGGGGAGCGGAGGGTGATTCCAGCTCCACTTCTTTTTTCAGTTGATGACCCGTTGAAATGCAAGGTCCATCCTTGATTGTCTGAATCTTGGGATTGAAGGTCCGCCCTTGATTCTTCTCTGTCGATAATCTCGGCAATGAAGTCCGACAGCGCCTGGGCTTTGATTGCGGCTCTTGAGGCATAGCTTATGTCAAACTGCCTGAGTTCTATCGACCATCTCACCATCCAGTCAAATAACTCTAGCTTGTGCAGTACCATACGGAGCGGGTGCTTGGTTAGAACTGTTATTGAGTGGGCTGAAAATAATACCTCAATTTCCTTGAGGACACAACTAGTGCCAGAGCTAACTTCTCTAGGTCTTGGTAGTGCGCCTCTGCTTCCACGATGGTCTTGCTGGCGTAGTACAATGTTCTTTGGATTCCCTGGTCGTCTCGCACAAGGGCAGAGCTGACGACATGCTTGGAGACAAGCAATTACAAGTAAAATGTTTCTCTTGTTGCCAGTTCTGAGAGCAGTTCAGGGCTCCCCATGTACGCATTCAAACCCTGAAAGGCTTGTTCACACTCTTCATCCCATGAGCATCTTTTGTTTTCTCTCAGTATTTTGAAGAAGGCACTACAACATATATACGATATGATAACATGCATTTTACGTTGTCGAATCATGTCCTTATAGGTTTTATATAAGTCACTAATATGTACAATGACTTAAATTTCACATCGTAAACTTCTTCAATGACGTCCTTAGCAAGTCATGAAAAAGGTGAAGCAATGACGTGCCTTGAATGTCGTTGTGCATGATGTAATTGATGAATAACGACGCGCTGGTCAAAACTTAACTAATTGTTGAGGACGTGCAATGCAGGACGTTTTATTGTAAACAACGACGTCAAATAGTTCCTCCAGGAGGGACGGGCAACTATATGGGATGCTAGATCTCTATTGATTGATCAAAAAATTTTACACGAGTCGGGGGTACATAACAACTTTACCCGAAAGATAAACAAAAACCTAGAGTCTAGGCCTAATTCACCAAGAAACTAACAAAGAAAGAAAAATTCTCCAAGAAACTTGGGAAAAAGACCAAGGCCTTGTGCCTAATTCACCAAAAGCCCTAATTCACCAAAGACCTTGGGCCTAATTCACCAAGACATTAGGCCTAAAACAAACTACTTAGATAGACTCTTAAGTTAACAAATAAAACAAAACCAATCACAGACCTCGAGAAACTGAGCTGAAAACTGAAACAAAGCCTTGCATAATCTGCCCAAAACTAGCAAACCTCTTCCAAGCACCAATTGCTGTCAACAAATCTCCAAATTCCTCCAGCTGAAGAAAGCCTCCCCATCCCATGATCCCTGCAGCTGAAACACGTCCCCAATCAGTTCTGTTTCAGGCCAAAACATAGAGCCTATTAACACTCTGTTTTGTGGCATTCTCAGTTGAAACACGTCCCCAATCTGCTCTGTTTCAGCTGGAGAAACAAAAAGCAGCAATTTTTTCAGATCATCAACAAATATCTAGTTAGTGAAACATACCATTTGTAATCTATGAAATGTACCAGTAGCTACTGCAGATGACGTATCCACAGCCAATGAAGTTTCCACAATAGGGGTACGTCACTACAACACAAATGCTCATTGATAGCATATGCCAATAGCGTTTTTTATAAATGTGCTATAAAAAGTAAAATTTGAATGACTTAGAAAATGAAAAATAACGCTATAGAAATCTGGCGGGCGTTTTGGCGCTCTCCCAAATGTTTTTTGTACTTCGCGACTTTCTCTCCTCTCCCCCATTCAGTACACTAAACCACAGAGCTCGCCTCTCATCTCCTTCTCTCTCGCCTCTCTCTGCTCGACCTCTTGCTCGTCTCCTTCTTGCTCTTGTTATTGCCCTAAAACATAGCAAAATCGAAAGAACACAACAATCCTTCACTCCATCTTCTTATGCAAGCAACATACCATCCTTCACTCCAAGAGACGGAGATTGCGAATTCACTCTCATTCGTCTCATTTCCTTCCATCTTTCCTTTCTCTATCTCTAAGCCAAACGAAACCAAACCATACGAAAGAAACCCTAGAGAGAGCTTTTATTTCTTTTTTCAATTTGCAAATGGGTTCGGATGATCTTGCCTTGCCAACACCGCTGGAACACAGCAGCAATGTTAATGTTTGCATCCAAATCAAGAGGTGAGCTTCGTTTCGTTTTCTCTCTGAATTTCCGTATCTACATTCACGACGTCTTGATCTGATCTTGGGAGGGTTAGGGCTCAGTTCTTGATAAAATTTCATTTCGAGAGAGGGATTTCAAGATTCTGCAAAATGGGGTTTTATAAATCCGAAACCCTAGACTGATTGACTGATTCCATTTAGGTTGGGTAGGTTTTGTTCACACTCTTCTTCTGCATCACATCTCTATGTAAAAGGTCCTCTTTGAATGAATCGATGAGCTCGAAGAAGAAGAGGGTGTCGGTGAGAGACCCATCACCAAATGTGTCGAAACAGATCCAAGAAATTTCTTCAGCTCATCATCAGCAGAAGCAGCAGCAGCAGAGGCCAGATGCTGAAACTTTAAAAGACTTTAAATTTGTAACCTTTCTCCTTTTTGTTTGATCTAAACTTAAAATTCTGTTTGTAGGTGAATTTGGTTGATTGCTTGAAGACAATGGTTGGAAATAGGAAAGCTGAGGAAGTAGTGGATCCTAAGTTACCAAAGATGCCAACTTCGAAGGCTCTTAAATGGATTCTTTTGGTTGCTCTTCACTCTTGAAGCCGAAATCACCGCACCATTCTGTGACGATTGGACCCCTCTCTCTCGTATTCAACTCTCATGTTCATTCAAGGTAACTCAACTTACAATTCTTGATTGATTTTTCTTCACTTTTCAGTTTGTTTTGCTGAATCTGTGTTTTGGATCTCTGAACATTTTTCTTTTGTTTGTTTGATTGAATTTGTATCACCTTTTGCAGTAAAGGAATTGTAGATTTAGAGCTTTGAAGGATTACATTTGCTGGTAAGTCTCAGATATGGCGTGCCTCGCCTTCATTTTGCTTGGTTTCGGTGTTCTAGGGTTCTTAGTTCTTGAATTTTTCGGAATTAGTTTTGATTTTACTTCAGTTTGTTTGGTTATTAGAGTTCATGATCTTTTGATAGATTAGTTGTTTTTTGTCCTGCATTTCACACTAGTTCGTTCTAAGATTTTGTTGCTTTGAGTTCAGATCAGAATTCGAGGTGAATTTTTTTGATAATTAGGAGCGTTTTACTTGATGTTGCGAACAGGCAAACACCACCAACCTCTCAAAGGTGTGTAATATGTACTTAGAAAAAAAAGAGTACTATGTTCTCATTAGACGGTGATCAGTCTCTTTTGTGTATCATATGACAGGTATGAATGATTGAAGAATGGTCTTGACAATAACAATGAAAACAATAACAACACTGCTCTTGACAAATGCTTCAAGACCCTGCCTGCAACAGAGATGCTTCCACGAAATGAGGTGCTTGGAGGATACATTTTTGTGTGCAATAATGACACGATGCAAGAAGATCTGAAGCGACATCTATTTGGTAAGACTTAGAATTTGAATTTGTTTTTGTAGGTTGCCCTGTCGATATTTTTGATGTCATGTTATCCTAACAGAAAGATCAACTGTGTTGCAGGTTTGCCACCAAGGTACCGGGGCGATAACCCGTCTAGCCACCAGAGCTGCTAAACCAAATGGTCAATGCTACATCTCTCCCGAGAAGGTGAGGTTTGTTGTTGTGAGAGATTCTGTGTTGATTGTTTTTCGAGTATAGGCATGTTTGATGATGAAGGTAGATGATAATTAGGATCATGCATGTGTAATTTCATTGTCATGGACTCTAATCGGCAGTTTTCAATGTGTTCTGGACTCAAAAAGTTTTAATCTTTTTTTTCCTTCAATTTTGGGTGGCTGAGGGGTTGAATTTTTAGAAAATGCATGTTTTCATTTTTTGCAAGTTTTCATCGTTTGCATGTTCAATCTCATAGAAGAATCATCAACTTGTTTTTTAACTTTCTAAATAGGGTAGTACTGTTTTCATTAGTCCTTTGAGACTTTTCATTGTGTTGGTACCAGAGTTGCAGTGGAAATTTTTTTTTTATATTGGAACTTGAGTTGATGTATCATGGATTGTTTTGTTCTCAGCTGACTTCTTTGATTGAGATTGGCGTAGAAGTGAAGGTTTCCTTTGCCTTTCTCAATCTTGTGACGAGAGGAGAGGTTTTGAGAATTGTGGAGAAAGGTTGGCCTTTTAGTTTAGTTTGATGGGTTTTGGATTTTCAGTCTAGGCATGTTTGATGATGAATGTCGATGGTAATTTGGAGTCTGCATGTGTAATTTCATTAAAATGGATTGTAATCGTCAGTTTTAAATGTGTTTTGAACTGAAAAGCTTTGGAATTTGTTCTCAATTGAGGTAATTGGAGTTCTTTTTTTATATTGAGTGGTTGAGGGATTGAATTTGCCGAAAATTCATATTTGCATAAGTTTTCATCTTTTGTTGTTTGTCAAGTTCCTAAGTGGGTTATTACTCTTTACTTTAGTCATGTGGAGTTTTTGATTGAGGTGGTACCAAATTTTCAGCGAGAATTCAGTGACAAATTTCTGAATTCAATGCATTGATATTGGAACTCGAGTTCGTGTATCATGGCTTGTTTGGTTTTCAGCCTCGACGACTTCTTTTGGTCAAGATTGGTGTGGAAATGAATGTTTCTGTGTTTGCCTTTCTCAATCATGTGATGAGAGGCTTTAAGAATTGCGGAGAAAGGTTGTTTTATTAGTTTGATTTTGATGGGTTTGGACCTTTTTTTGGGTCTAGACATGTTAGATAATGAATGTAAATGGTAAGTTGGTAACTAGGAACCTCCATGTGTAATTTTATTGACATGGACTATAATTTTAAGTTCCCAAGTGGGTTACTACTCATTACTTTAGTCATGTGGGGCTTTTTTATTGTGGTGGTACCAAATTTGCAGCGAGAATTTAGTGACAAAATTTCTGGATTTCTCAGCATTGATTTGGAACTGATTTTGTGTATCATGGATTATTTTGCTTTCAACTTTGATGATTTCTTTTGATTGAGATTGGTGTAGAAATGAAGGTTTCTTTTGCCTTTCTCAATTTGTGATGAGAGGCTTTGTGAATGTGAGGAAAGGTGGGCTTTTCAGTTTGGTTTCGATGGGGTTTGGATTTGTTTTAGTCTAGGCATGTTTGATGATGAATATAGATGGTAATTTGAATCATGGAATTTGCATGAATACTAAAGTTTTGGGAAACTAATTGTAAATCCAATTCTGTTTCAGATCTTTGGCTGGCTTAGAATAATAGGGTTTATGACCTTGTATATGTTGCAGTATAAGCTTTTCACATTTATGTGTCCATGTCATGTCTTAAGGGTATGGTACACCTTGTCTGCATTGTAGATCCTGTTCAACTTTTGTAGATACTGATGATGTTACCAAGATATTATGTGTTAGAGTGAGCATGCTTTGGTGAAAATACAGGTGTGTGTAATGCTTGTGAACTGGGCTACAGGCCTTGTCTTAACAGTGTTTGTGCACAAGGGTGTGTTTGCCTATGTTTCTATACTAGGGTTTGTTATTGATGTCTGATGTATTCATGTTAGTTGTACTTGCACAACTTCCAGACAACCTCCTGGCATTTATTTGACCAATCTGATACATTTCTGCTAGGGCTTGATGTCATTGTAGTTTGTAATCTAAGTGTTTTCCTTTTTTTCTTGTGTAGGTTTCAGATTGAATAACAGAAGAGCTGAACCAACAGAATATTGAGGCTCTGGTTGCAGAAAACAATTTGGTATGCTCTTGATATGCACTTCCTATGTATAATATTTAAGTCCATTGTTTAATGGGGTCATTACAATGAAAAAATTGGAAAATTTTAGGGCATTTTCCATGTTTGCCTTACCTTTTAATTTCATCAGATCCATTTGATGTGCCTGGCTGTATCACTTTCTTGGAGAACATGGAAATTCACGGCGGAAACTTAATATGTTGCTTTTTGTCATATTAGTAGGGATTAGGGGAAGGGAAGTATTTTGGGTATGAACTAAGCTGTCGAGACATAAATTACTTGAGTTTACAATCACTGAAATATTGATGCAAGGTACATAGTGTTTCAGCAGATCTTGTTAGATAATACTGCCACTTTTCAATTGCATAAATTTGTTCTATAGTGATCCTAATACGATTGCCTCATGTTTGACTAACATTATGAGGACTGTTAAATCTAGATGAATATCCATTCTGCTCAATGTAGATCCTACTATTTTGTTTGAATGTGGAATGCGCACCCTAAATTGATTTCTGGTTTTGCAGAAAATGGAAATCCTTCCAGTTAATGATTTGGATGTTGCATTACACGAATTTGTGAACAAAGATGATAAAATGGCTTTCTACTCTTGCTTGCAGTACAATCTTGAGGAAACTCGTGTAAGTAATCCTTTGTATTGGGTATACTCACAGTACTTGTGAGCCTGATGTTAAGTTTATCGTGTTATCTCATGCTGAACTGGTCACACTTGTATTTCCAAACTTTGCAGAACAAAATTTCTAGTGAAGATGCTCTAAAATTTAAAGAAGAAGATTTAATTGTTAAAGTTGAGGAGTGTATGCAAGTAAGTGCTTACACTAATAATCTTAATTATGTTACATACCCAGTGAGATACCCATTATAGTACACAATGTTATGTTTCTGTTGCAGGAACGAGTAAAAGGAAGGTCGTTGCGCGCTAAAGATGGCACAGAATCCACACCATTTTTTCAGAGCAAACAGGTGGATATATCGGTTGTTGATTTGATTACATATAACTGCATATGGAATCCAAACTTTATGGAGTTCTTTCTCATTATCTTAGTTTTCCAACATACCTTCAATTTTGGTGATGTCTTTATCTGTCCAATCTTATATTAGGATACTAGAGGAAAAAGAACACGAGGACTTCAACGATCAAATTCCTGTAGTGATGAAGAAGACGTCAATCAGATGCTCTCAAGCTCAAAATCTGCCTCTAGAGGCAGATCATTTGTTACTTCTAGGTCTTCAAATGATGCTTCTCAACTTGGTACAACCAAAGCTTCTACAAGGGGGCCAGGGTAGGGGAAGGGGAAGGGGTGGTGGCAGAGCTACTGGTGGCTTAAAGTACCATAATTGTAATACATTATTTTTATTATTTGATAGATTTTGTGACTCGATGTAATACCGTTTATTAATTAATTACATTACTTTGCCTCCATTCATGGAAATGTTTAGCTTTGGCACATTTAAATTTTTATTTTCTAGACATAAAACTTATGAGATGTGTAATAAAAAGTCATTTGATAGTAAAAAAAACAAAAAAAAAAAAAAAAAAAAAAAAAAAAAAAAAAAATTTGCTATGTATACTTACCATAGCGTTTTTAAAACGCTATGGTAAACTCTACCATAGCGGTTTTGAAACGCTATAAAAGCCAAACTTACCATAGCGTTTTAAAACCGCTATAATATCCCCTGGGTCTATTATAGCGCCGGCTGTCATAGCGGTTACTAAACCGCTATGGTAGCCTACCATAGCGGTTTTTAAACGCTATTAATCACAATTTTTCTTGTAGTGCGTCCTCCAAGTTCCTCATTGACCATATCATTTGCAGTCACTTCCAAGTGTTCTACAGCCTTTGCATAAGCTCCGGCCTGGTTTTCTAAGGCACTTTCAACAGGAACTTGAGCAGCTTGTGCCACAGACCCCACGTGCTAAAAGACATTATGAGAAAAAAAAAATGATAAGGAGAACAAGCAAAGCAATAAATTGCTCATATTTGTCTAACTTGGGATTCTACATATGTTTTGCATGAATGAATTTATCTGTAAATGAGAAACTAGTGCAAGGTCACCAAATTTTTTTTTATGTTAGCTGGAATATATTTAGTTTAATACATTGCATGTAAGCGTATCTGGAAGATTGTCTTTGGCATGCTTATACCTCTCGAGCTCACCGATCAGCTTCTTTTCCTAGAGTTGACAAAGAATAATGTTAAACTAACGTCTGAAGACATTTACATGTCTAATCTAAACAAACGAATGAGAACAACCACATACAAAAAATAAAACACACAAAAGCTATTGAATTCTAAAATTAATACTTTGGTAAAGACCATTAAAACACAAAAAGTCTGAATTAGATCAACAACTGTAGTCCTGCACATGAATAAACTTGTGGGTGTACCGCTTGCTAAGATTCAGGAAAAGTAAACTTACCAGGTTGCGAACACCATGTTGTTTACAAACTCAGTGAACATTCATTCAAGGAGGGGACCGAGACGAGTTAAGCGCTAAACTAGGTCTCCTTTCAGATTAAATATAAATATATCTTTTTAAATAATTGATTGTCTATGAAAACATTTAAAAAAGTAATAAATAATTAAAATATATATGTTGCCTTGATTAATGTGTGGTGTATGTGGATGTTCACCACTAATTAGGGGTGGGCATCCGATACTGTGATCCCGTTCCCGTCCCGATCCCGTCCCGCCCCGTCCCGATTTTTCTGGGTCTTAATGGGATTGAATAATTTCATCCCGATCCCGTCCCGTCCCGATCTAGAATGGGATGGGATGGGATGGGATGGGATGAAGATTTTCAATCCCGCCAATCCCGTCCCGTCCCGAACTAATTTATTAATATTAATTATTAATATTTTTATTTAATTATTTAGGAATAAGCCATTTGATAGGAAGAAAATAGCATGAGATGGAGTGGTGCTCACGATACTCACTTGGTTGAATGAAACATATTGACTGTTGGCTGATGGTGCCAGCCCAAGCTCAACATCTGATGGGAAACATTTGAAATTGTTAGAGATATTGGATGCAATGAGCTAATATGTTCAAAATGAAAATCTTGTACTCCACCAAATATATCACATCTTATTTTTAGATTTTTATTGATGTTTATCTTCTAGTTTGTATGATTTTGTTTTTCAAATTAAGCAGAATGCAGTATGATACCATAGAATACTGCAAAGACATTCAAGTAGTAAAAAGAGAGTGATTCTTGCAAAATAATACAAGTAAAACAATCAAAGCATTCAGACCAGATAACTTCACTTAGGACTGACTTTGCCTTATTCAAGATGACTAGGCACCCAATTCAGGAATATAAAAGAAATCTCTCGCCGTGCAACTTGTGTTGCATTGGCATTTCAAGGTTGCAGTTCTACACTATGTTCGTCAGCTCCTTGTAGAGTAGGACTTCTCCCCCATCTTCTCTCCTTTTTTTCCCAAAAGCCCACCAAACACCCAATTGACTATATGATAGAAGTTGCTAGCAATGCACATTATGTTACGTCGGCATTTCAAGGATTCCAGTTCTGCATGAAGTTTGTCCCCCTCTTCTAGTTGATAATATGTTCAAAATGTATTCTCCAGATTAGCACGCTGATCCCGTCCCGTCCTGAACCCGTTTGGGATGGAACGAGGTCGGGATGAGGTTTTTCCCATCCCGTCCCGTCCCGATCCCGTATGAACGGGATGGGATAGGGATGGGTATATCTCGTCCCATCCCGTCCCGTGCCCACCCCTACCACTAATCCATGCACTTAATGTAACATTGATAGATAGGCCCCACCAAACTTACAGCTTGAACGTAATCTTTTACACTTTTATTTACCAATTTTCTATTTCTTTCTCTTCATCTTATTTCTGAGCTTTCCTAATCAAAATTTTAATACTACGTTAATTTTTTTTAAATACTTATTTAATATTGTTAAAAAGTCTAAATGAGCTCATCTTCTACTAGAATCATCTTCAATCCTTAATGATGTTATTAAATGATAGGGGCATAATTAGGCTATTTTTAGTACCATATTTCTATATATATTTTTAGCTATTACTTGTTAATTATGGTATTAATTGCTATTTTCGTGTTTGTGTAGGTTTCCAATTACAAAATTTTAAAATAGAAGCAAATTGGCAATTTAGAAATACTAATTGCATAAGAAATCCACAGAAACAAGGAAACAAAGAATCCACACCAACAAGAAAACCACACAGAGTAGAAAACGAGTATAAAAAGGGGACGATACCTTGCCTTGAGGATCCATCCATCCAGCAATAGCATCCCCGTCCATAGCCCTAACCCATCATCGCAGCAGTCCATCAGCAACAACAACCCTCTCTCTGTTTCGCTCCCATCACAGCCACACAGACATCATCACATTATCTCCTTCTCACCCGATCTCTCTCTCAGCCGATCGCCCCCACCATCATCGATAAACCCTCGTCTCAGTCCCTGATTGTCACCACCCATCGCCACCTCGCCAAACCCTAGCCGTCGTCGTCCTGAATCCATAGCCCCCTAATCACAACCTCATAACCCATCCAAAATCACGCACATGAAGAGAAGCTAAGATCAAGAGCTGAAGAAGTAGAGAAGTGAGCAGATCGCGTGAGGAAGGTGAAGGAAGATATCTCTTCCTTCACGCTATTTGCACCCCAACACTCCTCTCTCTACCACCACGGATCAGATAACAGTGTTTTGTTTCCTTTATTAACTCTTTTACTTATTTTAGTTTGATTATTGATTATGGATTACTGTTTGAACATAATTAATATGTCTAGCTAAACCTTTCTTAAATAGGGGTGGATTCGAAGCCCCGAACATGTGTTTTATAAATAAATTGAATTTAATCTTCCTTGCTATTAGTGATTGTGTTTTGCTTAACTGCTTTATAGGGAACTTTTCTTTGTATGTTTGTTAAGGTGGCCAACTTAGTAAGCATGCTAGGATCTAGGTCTAGAGTATAGGAGAGTTTCACCTAATTGTTATAATTCTGTATTCACAAGTAGTAAATACCAAGGAACATTGGTAAGGTTAAGTAAAAACCTATGTAAGAACAAGATGTTGATCATACTTGTAATTGCCTAGTCAGTGTTCATATTTTCCACAAAACTTAATGATCTTAGATTGTTGTTTAACTTGCGATTCCTGTTTAGATAACATGATAAGAATAGTTTGAAAGCGATGCTTAGTTTAATTCAACGAACTTGGAAAAATAATAAGATTAATGCAGTGCTTATCACGGTTAATCTTGAGCATTGTCTCTCACGAGTTAGCAAGTGATTATTGAAGATTGATTTATGAGCATATGTTTGGTGTGTGGAGATAAACCCTTAGCTAATTTCTCATCTTGCCATCTCTTTAGTTTTATTATCTTTACAGTAATTTTCTTAGTTATTTTCATAGTATAATTTAGAAAATCCAATCCCCATTATTTAATTAATTATATTGTTAGTTACCTTTTAGCTATTCTTAGTGTTAATTGGTAAATCCTCTAATCCCCGGTCCAGAACGATCCCTACTTATTCTCTACTACAATCACAAAGCAGAGTAATAAGTTGTGTGCTACTAAAATAACGCATCATTAAACAATCAACCACAACTATACCCATGCCAAGCCCATGAAAGGATGTCAAACCTACCCCCACAAAATTTAACTATATTACAGTCCAAAAAGTGAAACAAATACTCAGACCATTTTTCCAATTTTATAAAAGGACATTAACAAAAAAAATGAGACAATGCACTTCTTATTTAAAAAAAAAAAAAAGACATTAAAAATCTTAGGAACGGTCTTTCATTAAAAATCAAATACATTTTTGGCATATTTTGAATTAATAACCTGGTTAACAGTAGCAACAAGATTCATGAGTCTTTTCAGTCTTCTGACGCCTAACTTTCTCCTTTTGGTTGTCGTCCTTTTGCTTCCGCAACTCGTCTCTCTCCCTTTCGAGGGTTTTTTCTAGAATCTGGAAAAGAGTGATGTAATGAAAAGTGGGCTTGGGAAAAGACCACTGAAAAGAATAAGCAAGATTTATTATTTGGGTACCTGTATCCGGGTATCCTTTTCTTTCATCATCAGTTCATTAATGGCATCCCCTGCAGTCCTTTTGTTTAACAAGTTTACATTTAATGTTAAAAGGCACATCAGATCAACAAGATGAGTTATCGAATTATAGACAAGAACCTCTCTTAGTGTTGAGGGAAGGGGCGAGGAAAATAGGGAGGGGGAGGGGTTTTACCACTCAATTTTTTCGAGATTTGTGTTGCTGTGCATCTCAAAGGGGATAAGCGGTCACTCCCTCCCCATCGCTGGTTTCCTCGCCATTTAGAATTTCTGTATAGAGAATTGTAATGCATACCTTGCTTTGAATCTTCCAATTGTTTGGACAGAGATTGTTTATCCTTGTTTAGCTCCTCCTTTTCCTTACTCAAAATCTCCAGCCTTCTCTGCTTCTGGACATCGGATTTAAGAGTAGTCTGCAGATATGCAAATGCTAGTAAAATTAGCACCATGGCAAATGTTGATTTCATCAAGTTAATTAGGGGAGGTGGGTTTGGGGATAAACGAAGCAAGGTACCTCAACCTGAAGACTATTATTTATCCTTTTTCTCCCTTTCCGTCAATTCCATCCGGGTACTTGCAATATCTTGTTCCAAGCCTGAGATTGTAATTTGCTTCTCAAAAACAATCCTTGCAGTTTGCTCCAGCTCAGCTTCTGCCTGCCTCAATTTTACCTGACCCAGAATATATAGAAATATAAATGTCAAATAAATTTTTTTGGGAAGAAACTATCAGATACACAACTACAGAGAATGAACAACTACAGAGAATGGGAAGAAACTCAAGGACAAAATGTTATTTGAGTTCGCACCTGGTATGGACCTATAGAAAGTCTCAAAAACGTTATCTGTATGCTTATGGAGGTATGCCGCTTGCCCTGTATATGCTAAGACAAGGGATGGAAATACCGCAGAGCACATACTTATCTGAATTGATTTGACTGAGAAATGCCCAAGATCTGCAAACATTGCTTCAGTTCCTGTAGTATATGCAAACAGTTTATATTACATGTAAACACATTATTATTTGCTTTAGGAAAATGGAAGGATCAATTGGGAACCCGCATTATTATTTGCTTTTATTTTCCTGTTCCTTTTCTCCTCTGATTTCCTTCTTTACTTCTTGTTTTTCCTTCTTTCATACACACGTGAACACATATCTATTTTAAATAAATTAGTGATTTTATACAGACTAGAAATTCACAAAATTCATTAAAGATTTTCAGATCAACAAAGAGTTCGCCGAGTGACACAGGAATCATCGTACAACATGAAATAAAGTGTTCTATACAAGAAGGGCGGCATCTGCAACAATGTGCTCTACACAATTTCAGTAGAATGAAAGCATACTTTTCAGAATTTCCACATTGGAAACGTTTAGGTACTCGGGGATTAAGTCAGACTCACTGTGGCAAACTTTAATGTGTTCCATGTCTCAAGTTAGTAGATCATGTGCCTCATTAATGTGCTAAAATTATCAAGATATATACAGTTTAAAGTCACCTGGGTGTATTTTGAGGACAAGTGCCTAAGTCGGCATTGCGTACCGGGCAGGTATTGGACTCATCATTCTCAATTTTCCATAGATGCAATCCTTGCAAACTACACCAAATACATCAATGGAAAATGATGATTATATCAACAACAAAGAAGTTTAAGCTGTCTTATATTATTATGTAAAGAAAATAACTTGAAAAATTATCTTGGAATAAGAAAATAGTTAATTAGTTTACGTGAAAAACTAATTTGCAGTCTTTAACAATGTGGGGCGTTTTGTGTTTTGACAGAGGTGCACCATGCAATGGCAATTAATACTCTTTTAAGCTCACTCTAAGCATTGCTTGGGTCATTGGTAGTCTGATAATGCCTCAAGTCAGAAAATAGAAACGGCCCTCTAACACTTCATGGCATCTCTATATGCCAAAGTTACTTAAACATAATAGGGGAAAAAATTAAATTAGATGAAAATTGACTATATATAAATAAATAATAAGAAGGGAAGGTATTGCTTACCTTCAAATACACTTTTTCCCTCCTCCTTTTATCCGGGCTTGGGACCGGCAATGCAATGCAAAGTTAGAACTTTGCACAAGCGAAGTTAAAAAAGGTTAGATAAATAACATCACACTCAAATCATCATCATCAATGTGTATATTCCAAAGTGGCATAATAAATAAATAAAAAAACCATCCAAATTATCTAATAAAATCCAATGAAACTTGGTACCTACTAAAACATTTCACAATAAACAAATCTAAAGCTTCTAAACACCTACACATAGATGCCTATTGTTGAATAGTTCAGGTTGCTATAGGCAACTCGCCTTGCTAAATATTAGCAACCTGCTGTGAATGCTCTTAGGATAGTTTGGGTTGCTATACTAACAATCTCTTCATAACCTGTTGTGAATGCTCTTGTGATGAGAGAATTCACAACTTACAAAATTGTAGTCTTAAAAAAATGAAAGAATTTTGTGAACATTAGATAAATATGCAATATTCAATTAACAAAACCAGTTAAACTGTATCAAACTCAAGACACAAACACATATGACACATAATTATACACAATTTTACTGAAAAGGGGAAAAAAGGTTGTGTGCATTGAGATAAACATAACGAAAACTCCAAACAGACCGAGCCTAATTAATCAATCATGAATTAACAAAATTAACTTGACTAAAAACAATCTAAAACATGAAAATAAAACAGAAGTACTCACTACCATGTATTTTATAAGTGCAATTATTGGAGCAAAAAGTCAATCTCTATCTATGCCTCCTCCTGGAGCTAAAATTGGAGCAAGAAGTCAATCTCTATCTCTATCACCAACCATCCAACATAAACAATTTGAAGAACACAAAATGTAAAGCATCCAACTTAAACAAGTATACTATTGAGAAATACCCAAGCTGGTTCCTTTTTAAATTCCTTCTCTATGCTATGAAAACAAATAGATTGACAGTATCAAAAGCTCCATTCTAGAGGAAATTAACACTTTTTGAGTAACTCGTTAAGACAAATAGTCAAATACCCATCAAAGTATGCTGGAAAAAAAACCATGGTACAAGATTTGAGCAATTCATGATGAAAAACAAAAGATAGCCATCAATATAACACCATAACATGATCAATTCCTAGAAAACATAATAAAAAACTGACAAAGAAAGAGCGGAGTAGTGAATGCAGGTAAAGAAACAACGAAGAAATTCTCTTGTTATTAACATAGAAATCAAACAGCAGGGCAACATGTTGAATCCAAGACAATACATAAAGAAAACAAACAGAGATCGAGAGGGATTTGATTGATGAGTTAGTGCGAGTCACTCGCTCACGTAGATGCCCCAAACACTGCTGCTGGTTTCGGTTTCGCAAGCTCGCTTGGACGATGGAGAAGAGGCTGTATGAAGTGGCAAGACTTCTCCAATATCGTTCACCTCCTTCTTGCCTTTCCATTTCCTTTTTCTTATGAGTATGGGTAGATTTAGAGCTTATCTTTTTTTGCCTTTCCCAATCACACAGCAGCAGACCCAATCGCCTTCTTGCGTTTCCTCTTCTCTCCTTGCCTTTTCCTATTCTCTCTACTCTTTGCTCATGAAAGCCTCCATGAACTTTTGTTCTTTATGCTTTCCTCTTCTCTCTATTAGATTGAGGACGTGGAGGTGATGGAAGCCTCCATTAACTTAGTTTGCGAGAGGGGCGGGATTTGTCGGGGTTATGCTGGTTGTTTAAGTTTGTTAAATATTTGTTTAAGTTTTCATGACTTGTCAAGAAGACGTGTCATAAAAGTATGTCATAATTTTTCCAAAATTATTATATAATGACTTGGTTTGCGACGTGCGCTTTATGTATGTCCTAAAAATAAATTACAATGAATGGCATGTTAAGCAAACCCCCCTCCCGAATGTAACTGAGATATACCTTGCATTTCTTCTTTTTTCGGTGGTCTGGGGAGCCCATATAAACCCCCACGCTTGCTTTTCAAAAAAAAAAAAAAATGTTAAGCAAGTCATAAACTTAAGTCCTCTAAACCCCTATTTGTTGTAGTGAGGGAAAGCATTTGTCGGATGATTTGGATATAAACATGTTGAGTGTTGCCACCCTCCTAGTCAGGCTATGAACGTCTCTGATGTTGGCGGGGACTTTCATGTCGAGAAGGGTCTGAATCTGCTTTGGATCAACTTCGATTCATCTCTGGTTCACTATGTAATCTAAGAATTTCCCTGACTCAACTTCGAATGTACACTTTTGTGGTTTGAGTTTCATCTGATACTTTCGAAGTTGGTTGAATGCTTCGGTGAGGTCTAGTACGTGCTCGGCGCTGCGGTGGCTCTTGACCAGCATATCGTCTATGTAGACCTCAATGTTTCTACCGATTTATTCTTTGAACATTCGGTTCACCAGTCATTGATATGTCCCACCTGTGTTATTCATGTCGAACGACATCACCCTATAGCACTATATTCCTCTATCAATTATGAAAGAGGTATTCTCTTGATTTGGGGGGTGCATTAATATTTGGTTGTAGCCTGAATATGCGTTCATAAAGCTCAAGAGGTTGTGTCTGGATGTGGCATCCACGATTTGATCGATGCGAGGAAGTGGAAAGTTGTCCTTCGAGCAAGTCTTGTTCAAGCCCGTGTAATCCACGCAGACTCTCCACTTCCCATTTTTCTTTCTAACCAATATGGTATTCGCCAGCCAGTCTGGGTATCGCACTTCCTTGATCATGTCCGCGTTGAGTAACTGTTATACCTTCTCGTTAATGATTTTATTTATTTCAGGCGCCACAGGCCTCTTCTTCTGCCGTATGGTTTTCCTCATGTGGTCCACCTCCAGGCGATGAGTGATTACTAATGGGTCGATTCTCACCATGTCTGGCATGGTCCAGGCGAAGACATCCTGGTTTTGCTGTAGTAGCTCTGTTATCTGTTCCGTCAATTTTTTGCTTAAGTGGAAACCTATCTGAACAACCTTATTGTTGAAAAGGTTGTCGAGGTAAACCGTGACGGCCTCTTTCTTTGGTTGACCGACGTGGGGTCTGCCACGAAAGCTCACTAGAGCTTCATCGTTTGAGATTGGCTGCTCTATCCCAATTTATTTGGCAAGATTAAGAGACATCTTGGTTGCGGGGCTAGTTGACAACTGAAAGTTATCGGGTTGTTGTGGGGTCACGTATTGACATTATCTGGTAGCTGCTTGATCGCCTCATATGGTACAACCTGTTTGATTGACTGGGTACTTGATGTATTGGTGCAGAGTGGAAACTACTGCTCCCATTTGGTGTAGCCAGGGTCTTCCTAGAAAAATGTTATAGGTGGAAGGTGCGTCGATCACTATAAACTCTTGAAACAAGACTTTCTGAATTGGTTGCTCTCCCACGACTACTGTTAGTTGTATCTTTCCCACCAAGAAGCATTTTTGGCCACTGAAATCTATCATTGGACGACTATCAGGAGTTAGGACCTATTCCTTTAGTTGCATGTTGCGGAACGTGCGGAGGAATAAAACGTTCAATGAGCTCCCCATGTCCACGGAGGTGATAGTGATTACCAGAGCGTCATTATGTGGAAACTGGATACCCCGGAGGTCTTTGTCTGTAAAGACTAGTAATATAGGAGGATCATGGCTCTGAGTGCGTGACATTTGTCGTTCTCCAGATATCGCTTAGATCCTCATCTCTCTAATGGATTTTTTTTCGGACCTATTCGATTGTTTGAACTCAGAATGTGCCTCATGGAGGACATGTGTCGTGCTTGCCAATTCGCCCCTTACTCTCTCGTCGGAAGCGACGGATAATTTCTCCTTAGACTCGGCCTTTTTTAGTGTGGTTCGTTCCTCCTTTAGGGCGATGTAACGCTGTGCTTCATTCACCAGGTCCACCTATTTGTTGGGGGGTCTAGAGTTAGGAAGTTATAGAACTTGTCATTCCTCAGACCGCTGTTGAAAACTGCGATGGTTGTTGCATCATTACAGACATTTACAGAAGTCAAATCTCTGTTGAAGTATGTGACGTATGTTCTTAATGTCTCGTTAGGCTTCTGCTTCATGGATCTGAACATCCTTGTTGTTAACAAGATCTATTGTATATAAGATGATCGCAGATCCATCCTTAGGTTCGTCATTGATACTGTTGGCATGAGGGAGTGAGTTTGTTACCCTTGTGCTACCAGTACCACTAGGAGCGGTGGTATAGCACCAGTCTTAGCGTTTGACGTGTCCCTTTGTTTTCCATTGTTACGGGATCTTGTGGTCACCGTCTTCTCGAATTTTAAAGAGAGATGATGCTAGTGTTTTGTTAGAAACTCTATTGTACCCATGGATGATGCCAAACTGATACAGTCGATTTTCGTTCCATGCTTGACCTATTGACCTGCACAAGGAACGCACGTGAGCCACAGACTGTTGTTGTGGTGGCCAATGGCACTCCGATACTAAAGTCAGAAAAGGATCCGAGGAAGGTTTAATGTTGTAAACAGAGAATTTTAGTGTACCTTAGCTTACCAACCTCACGTCTTATTTATAATGCTGGAGTTCAGGTTCGACCGAGCCATCAGTGGTGTAGATTAGGGAAGGAGATCTTCTTGGAGATCCTTCTCTAATTAGGAGTCATCTTGAGGAGGTAAGTTTTCCTGTTAGACTTGTGCTTCTAAATATGCGGGAGATAGTTCCCAATTGGAGTGTTGTCCATAGATGGAGTTTCCATGTACGACGTATACTATGGTATTTGCTTCCTAGTTGAAACAAAGTGTTGCTGGTTTGCCTGCCCGAAGCTAATCTCCGAGATACTTGCCTTAATAGGTCTTAAAGGTATTGTGGATGGCTGTGAGACATGTGGGATTAAAAGCCTGTAGTAATTTGGATTCGTCTAGCGGACTGCGTTGTGCGAGCTTGAAACCATTTGGGCTGGATCAGTGTTGGGCTGACGCTTGGGCCTGTTATTCCTTGAGATCATCATGACACGTGTACTGAATATAAGAAAAAATGTTTCGGTGTATCATCAACAACCATCTCCCCCAGCGAATTTCACTCCACTTCATGTCGAACTAAGGAGCACGAACATACACCGTTCGGGTGCAGTCTATCCTGACCAAACCCCTGATTCTAGCTGGGAGACTTGACGCCTCATAAACTCGTGACCTTCTTTCCCTCTGAGCTTTTCCCGCCAAAGAATTTTTCAACCGTATTCGTCTTCCTAAACGCATATTTAGAAATTATCTCTCTACATGCTTTAAGACTATGAATCTCCTAACAAAATTTTTCAAAGATACATGTGATTTTAAATTCATCATAAAACCTACCTTTAACCAACACCAAATTCGTTTGAACAACTATTTTCGAAAACCCCAGCCTGTTACATAGACGAAGTCCTTCCAATAATGACATAACGTCAACTCTATTATTAGTCCCTTCGATAAAAACCAACTGCTACTCCACTCAACAAGTTCCCCTCTCATCTCTAATCATCACCCCACCAGCCGCTAAATTATTCATTGACGACCCATCAACATTTAGTGCTACAAACACAGCCTGGAGAAAGGTCCAATAAGCAACCCTGCTAGCTTTAATAATCGAAAACACCACTTGCAAGCCAAACGCCAAAATCACATCTCTATTTGAGTTTCCCTGCTTTGGAACAAATGTCAAATTAGCCTTTTTCAACCATCTGCGAACAATAATATACCGCCAATGCATTTGGGTTGGCATCCTAAAAAAACACTTACATCTTTGTTTCCAAGTCTCCCATATTACAAAAAACTGTGTTAAAAGAAACAGAACACTAGCCTATGCAACGCCATTTGCTCGATGAAATCAGACCAAGAGTAACGACAAAATTTTTGCTTGTCTCCTTACATGAAATCAAAAATTCCATCAAAGTGCTCCCAAGCTATATTTTTTTAGTTAAAACCTCCGGGACGAAGGGGCACCCATGAAATGCCAGACCTTAATTATTCTGCCTAAACAAGCTAAAATAATACATCAGGGGTAACTTATGACTTTACCCAAAAAAACAAAACTATAAAACATCATCTTCTAATATAAGCAGTATGAGCTCTATCAAGCCTGAAATGGCCCTTAATTCTATTTGTCAAGGAGGACTCTACATACATTTGAGATCTCTTATCTTTCTAAGGCTTACACGCCAATGCATCAGCCACCGCATTGGTTTCCCTATACACGTGAATAAGTAAGACTTCCATGCCAAGACACAACCCCCATATTTCTTTCCAATTTTCAAATAACCAAGGGATCTTCAATTCTCCCAAAAACCAGCCCTTAACCACACTCGAGTCTATCTGAATTTCAACCCTAAAACATCCCAAATCTCTACAAAACTTGATCCCTCCAACCAATGCCCAAACCTCAGCTCCATTGTTCGAGCCTTCCTTGAAGAAGAAGTGTGCGCCGCACCCAAGCAATTACCCTGCTAATGATACATCAAAACGTCCTCTCTCATATGCCATACACGTGTCAGATGATCTCAAAGATTAACAGGCCCAAACGTCAGCCCAACACTGATCCGACCCAAGCGGTTTCAAGCCTGCACAGCGCAGTCTTCCAGACGGACCCAAATTACTACATCTTGCTAAGTCCACACGTCTCACAACAATCTCCAATACCCGTAAGACCTATTAAGGAAAGTACCTCGGGGATCAACAATCTCCAAATCCCGCTAACAATGAAGATGCTCAGATCCATGAAGCAGAAGCCTGACGAGACGCTGAGAACGTACGTCACGCACTTCAATAACGATTTGACTTCCATCAACATTTGTAATGACACAACAATCGTCACAACCTTCACCGACAGTCTAAAGAACAACAAGTTTTATAACTTCCAAACTTTGGACCCACCAGCGAATATGGCGAACCTGGTGAAAGAAACACAAAGTTACATCGCTCTAGAGGAGGAGCGGACTACCAGGAAACAGGCCAAGTTTGAGGAGAAATCCACCGAGGAGAAGGTAAGAGACAAATCGGTGAACACAATACACGTAATCCATGGGGCACATTTCGAGTCTGAATGATCAAACAAGTCTAGAAAATGACCTCTCAGATAGATGAGGATCCAAGCGATACACGGAGACCGACATACGTCACGTGCCCAGAGCCATGATCCTCCTATATCACTAGCCTTTACAATCGAAAATCTTCTAAGTGTCCAGCTTTTGCATAATGACACTCTGGTAATAACAATCTCCCTAGCAAGCTCTGAGGTAAGGAGATCCTTGGTGAACATAGGAAACTTATTGAGCGTTCTATTCATCCGCACGTTCCACAAGATCAGCTAAAGGAAGAAGTCCTAACTTCTGATAGTCGTCCAATGATTGATTTCAGCAGCGAAAAAGCTTCTTGATGGGAAAAATACAGCTAATAGTAGTCGTGGGAGAGCCACCGATTCAAAAAGTTTTGTTTCAAGAGTTCAAAGTGATCGACGCACTGGCCACCTATAATGTTGTTCTGAGGAGGCCCTGGCTACACCAAATGTGGAGCAGTAGTTTCAACTTTGGACTAGTGCATCAAGTACCCAGTCAACCAAATAGTCGGTACCATACGAGGCGACCAAGCAGTTGCCAGAGAATGACAGTACATGACCCCACATCAACTGGGTAACTCTCAATTGGCGACTAGTCCCGCGGCCAAGATGTCTCTTAATCTTGCCAAATAAGTTGAGATGAAAAAACCAATCCCAGACAACGAAACTCCAGTGAACACCCAGGGCAGACCCAATGTCGGTCAACCAGAGGAAAAAACCGACATGGTTTACCTCGACAGCCCTCTCAACAATTGGGCCATTCAAATAGGTTCTCGCTTGAGCAAATAATTGGCAGAACAACTGACAAAGCTACTACAGCAGAACCATGACTTCTTCACCTGGACCATGCGAGACATGGTAGGAATGAATCCGTCACTAATCACTCATCGCCTAGAGGTGGACCCACGAGGAAAACCATACGGTAGAAGAAGAGGCCCGTGGTGCATGAAAGAATTAAAATCATAAACGAGGAGGTACATTGGTTACTCAACGCGGACATGATCAAAGAAGCACGATACCTGGATTGGTTGGCAAACACCGTATTAGTGAAGAAGAAAAATGGGAAGTGGAGAGTATGCGTAGACTGCATGGACTTGAACAAGGCTTGCCTGTAGGATAGCTTCCCACTTCTCCGCATCGATCAGATCGTGGACGCCACATCAGGACACAGCCTCCTAAGCTTCATGGACGCCTACTCAGGCTACAACCAAATATTAATGCACCCCCCGGATCAAGAGAATACCTATTTCATAACAGAAAAAGGAATATACCGCTATAGGGTGATGTCGTTCGGCTTGAAGAACACAGGTGCAACATATCAACGACTGGTGAACCGAATGTTCAAAGAACAAATAGGTAGGAACATGGAGGTCTACATAGACGATATGCTGGTCAATAGCCTACACATCCCCAACCACATAGAAGACCTCACCGAAGCATTCAACCAACTCCGAAAGTATCAGATGAAACTCAACCCACAAAGATGTACGTTCGGAGTTGAGTCAGAGAAATTCCTAGGCTTCATAGTAAACCAGATGGGAATCGAAGCTGATCCAAAACAGATTTAGGCCCTTCTCAACGTGAAAGCCCTCGCCAACATCAGAGACGTTCAGAACATGACTGGGAAGGTAACAGGTTTATATCTAAATCATCCGACAAATGCCTTCCTTTCTTCAAAATATTGAGAGGAAGTAAAGGTTTCTCATGGGACGAAAAGTGTAAACAAGCCTTACAGAGCTTGAAGGCATACATGGGCAGCCCTGTACTACTCTCAAAGTTGGAAACAGGGGAAACACTTTACTTATACTTGTCCGTCTCCAAGCATACCGTCAACTCAGTCCTTGTGCGAAACGACCAGGGAATCCAAATACCAGTGTACTACGCCAGCAAGACCTTCATGGGATCAGAGACACACTACCCAGACCTGGAGAAGTTAGCCCTGGCACTGGTCATATCCTTGAGGAACTTGAGGACTTATTTTCAGGCCCATTCTATAACAGTTCTAACCAAGCACCCACACAGTACTGCACAAGGCAAAGTTATCTGGCAGGATGGTGAAATGGTCGGTAGAACTTGGGCAGTTTGACTTAAACTATGCCCCAAGGACCGCCATCAAAGCCCAAGCACTGGCAAACTTCATCGCTGAATTCACCAACGGAGAAGAACCAAGGACAAGCCTTCAAGCCCAAGATTCAAGCATTCAAGGATGGACCTTGCACTACGATGGGTCATCAACAGGAAAAGCGAGCAGAGTTAGAATCAGACTCTGCTCTCCAAGTGGTTTCACCTTCGAGAAAGTCGTTAGATTCAGCTTTCCCGCTTCAAATAACGAAGCCGAATATGAGGCACTCATGTCCGGCCTAAAACTAGCCATGGGGATCGGGATAGATCGACTATTAACATATAGTGACTCAAGGCCGGTAGTAAACCAGGTCAAAGGTGAATTCAATAGAAAAAATGCCCTCATGATAGCCTACCGTGAAAAGGTACTTTGTGTAATAAATGGGTTCAAAAAAGTGCAAGCTCTTACAATGCCCCCGAGATGATAATAAAAGAGTTGATGCGCTAGCCAAGGAAGCTTCAGCCTCCGCTGAAATCTCAAATGATATCATCGAATACCAAGACCAATATAACGTCAATGAAGAAGAACCTAGAGTTGGTTATGCTAAAAACACAGCGACGAGTTGGATGACTTTGATTCTCGAATATTTTGAAAATGGAGCCCTGCCGGCCGAGAAGGCCGAAGCCAGAAGACTCAGGAGCAGAGCTGCGTGGTACACTCTCCTAAATAATAAGTTACACAGGAGATTAGTTATCAGACCCCTGCTCTGATGTTTGTCCCCTATTTAGGCATATCAACTCCTAAGACGGATACACGACGGGATATGTGGCAATCATCCGAGTTGGAGAACCCTTGCTAGGGTACTATTGGCCGACGAAGCAATGAGATGCCAAAGATAATGTCCGTAAATGCAACAAATGTCAGAGGTTCGCGCCATACACGCACATGCCTATCCAGCAACTGACATCGATGACTAATCCATGGCCATTCGCACAATGGGGACGGACATCGTCGGACCGCTCCCTGCATCAGCCGGTAAAAAGTTCCTTCTTGTGGCAGTTGGCTACTTCACCAAGTTGGTCGAAGCAGAGCCCCTATCCAAGATAGAGCAAATCCAAATAGATAAATTCATATGGGCTACCATCGTCTACATATTTGGCATCCCCAGAGTATTGGTCAGCGATAACGGAACTCAATTCGAAGGTATCAAGGTTAAAAACTATGTGAAAGTTCAAACATCAGTCACCAATTCTCTTCGCCAGAGCACCCACAAGCCAACGACCAAGCGGAGGTTACCAACGAACAATCTTGGAGGCGATTAAAAGAAAACTTAATGCAGCCAAGGGGAAATGAGTTTTAGAGCTACCAGGAATACTCTGGGCGTATCGGACAACCAAAAGAATCCCTACCGGAGAAACACATTTCACCCAAGCCTATGGGTCAGAAGCCATGGTTCCGATATGAACTCGAAATGCCCACCTTCTAAATGGAGGAGTTCAGAGCAGACAATAACGATGAAGCCTTATGCGTCGGACTAGACCTCCTCAAAGAAAAGTGAGACCTAGCCTTCACTAAGATAGCTGCCTACCAGCAACAAATAACGCAATACTACAACAAGAAGGTCAAGCTACGCGAATTCAGAGTGGGAGACTGGGTACTCAGAAAAACCCAACAGAACTCCAAAGAAGCAGGAGTAGGAATGTTGAACACAAATTTGGAAGGACCCTACAGGGTGACCAAGGTCAATATGTCGGGGACATACCTGTTGGAAGACATAAACGTTAACAGACCTAAACGACCATGGAATTTAGAGTACCTCAAAAAATATATCAATAAAAATATTTGCTTTTAGTAAACTTTTATTGTTGTCCATTACAACCAACACAACCTCCAATCATCCCGCCATGGCCAGATCAGAAAGATCACGCCTGACACCGAGTTCACTCCGTGCGGATGACAGTGGCCTAGGAAGTGGGAGTCTAGTCAATGCTCTTACACATGATTACGACAACTCGGCAAGGGATCATTGCTCTTCTATAGACAATGATAGTTGAATTTACCAGGTAAGCTTAGTCAGTTCGTGATAGATGATGATGACTTCCGGTGCGCTCGACTCCTAGTCCGCTGCAGGCAAATGACGATGGCCTAGGAAATGGGAGTCTAGTCAACGCTCTTACACCTGATGATGATGACTCACCAAGGGATCATTGTTCTTCTACAGAAAATGATCGCCGAACCTACTAGGTAAGCTTAGTCAGTTCGTGACTGATGATGACGGCTTCTGGTGCCCCCGACGCCTAGTCCGCTGCGTGCGGATGACTATGGCCTGGGAAATGTGAGTCTAGTCAACGCTCTTACACCTGATGACGATGAATCACCAAGGAATCATTGCTCTTCTACAGACAATGATCGCTGAACCTACCAAGTAAGCTTAGTCAGTTCGCGACTGGTGACGACGGCTTCTGTTGCGCCCGACACCTAGTCTGCTGTGTGCGGATGACGATGGCCTAGGAAGTGGGAGTCTAGTTTGCGCTCTTACGCCTTATGACGATGACTCGCCAAGGGATCATTGCTCTTCTACAGACAATGATTGTCGAACCTACTAGATAAGCTAAGTCAGTTTGCGATCGATGATGACGGCTTCTAGTGCGCCTGATGCCTAGTTCGTTGCATGCGGATGACGATGGCCTAGGAAGTGGGAGTCTAGTCAGCGCTCTTAAGCCTGATGATGATAACTCCTCAACGGATCATTGCTCTTTTACAGACAATGATCGTCGAACCTACCAGGTAAGCTTAGTTAATTCGCGACTGATTATGACTGCTTCTAGTACGCTCGACTTCTAGTCCGCTATGCGCAGATGATGATGGCTTAGGAAGTGGGAGTCTAGTCAGCGCTCTTATGCTTGATGATGACTACTCACCAAGGTATCATTGCTTTTATATAGACAATGATCGTCGAACCTACTAGGTAAGCTTAGTCAGTTCGCGACTGATGACAACGACTTCTAGTGCACCCGACGCCTAATCCACTGCACACGGACGACGATGGCCTAGGAAGTAGGAGTCGAGTCAGCACTCTTACACCTGATGATGAAGACTTTCCAAGGGATCATTGCTCTTCTATAGACAATGATTGCCGAACCTACCAGGTAAGCTTAGTTAGTTCGCAACTGATGACCACGGCTTCTGGTGCACCCGACACCTAATCCACTATGCACGGATGACGATGGCTTAGGAAGTGGGAGTGTAGTCAGCTCTCTTACGCTTGACAATGATGACTCACCAAGAGATCATTGCTCTTCTATAGACAATGACCGTCGAATCCAATCAGGTAAACCTAGTCAGTGATGGCTGACGATGACAACTCTTGATCAATGCCCGAATTTGTAGCTCACTATGTGCGAGTGTAGATGATTTGGAAAGTGGAAGCCTAGTCAGCCTTGACTGATGCCGATGGCTTGCCACGGGACCACTGCTTTTCTATAGATCATGGTTGCTGAATTTAATCACAGCCCAATCAATGCTCTTGCGACTGATGACGACGACACTCCAAACAACCAATGATCTCTGGAACGCACCAAGTAGGCTTTGTCAGTTCCTACTGACAACAACGAATTTTGGAACATCCTAATGCCTAGTCTGTTGTGCATGGGCATTGATGGCTTAGGGAGTAAGAGTGTATTCATCGATTCCATGACTTATGGCGGTGATTCGTCAGGGACCATAACATCTCATCTATAAACATGGGTGGCTCAGAGCAGTTAGTTTTGATGCAACTCAACTGATAATACATACCATCTGCCAGCATGTAGGGCTCGAAACTATTAATTCCACGGCCTGCAGCATGGGTCGAAAGCTTCTAAAGAAGATATAATGGCACGACAGTATAAGATAAAAAGCAAAGTTACAAAACATGACTTTCATTAAAAAAAATTGTTTTTGTCCTGATAAGGACATTACAACTATTTTTGTACAGAAAAAGGCAAAACGGCTTCCTCAGCAGCCCGTCTCGAAGAACCATGACTTTCTTCCTACTTAATAGCGCTGAAAGTGACCTTTCTATAATAAGAAAAGTTGAGGGCAAGATCAGGCCACTCTTCTCTAATGAGTTCTAGAAGCTCTAACCTGTCCTGCACAACCTCAGAAGAAATATGCAGCTTCCTTCCCGAAGCCCAAAAATCCACCACACCGACCAATGCGCCATAGTGCATACGCTCTTCCGTCAACAAGCATTATATTTCATGAACGCGGCGAATTCCCTCAGTGACTTCTGACTCAAGCTGTCATCGCATAATAGCCCATTCAGTCTCGGCTCGAATCCTCTCGGCAATCTGAGCCTGTAGATTAGACGACCATTTGCCAACAATGCCTTCTAAGCGCTCCAACTCAGTGCGGGCCCGCCCCAGTTCTGCTTGTGTTAAAGCCAAGTCGACTTTGGTTGAATTCATTTGAGCCTTTACGATTACCAATTCCACTTCAGCTGCGAACATCATAGTTTGCATGACTCCCCACTACACCAAAAGGCTTGATTAGCTACACGAAGATGGCCACGGCTCAAAACCGTTAGTTTATTTGCCACGGCCCAAAACTGTGGCTAGTGCGTAAAACCGTCACTACACCAAAAGGCTTGATTAGCTACACGGATATGGCCACGACTCAAAACCGTTGGTTTATTTGCCACGGCCCAAAACCGTGGCTATAAAAAGAAAATGCACATGTTGCTTTGGTGCCATTGCGAAATAAAATTGGCGGTCTTGCGAAAGAAAAATGGCAGTCCCAGGATGAGGTAAGACGCCGAGAGATTTGGGGAGAGGGAGAGGGAGGACGCAGAAAGTAAGGGTTTTTGTGTTTTGTCAGTGTTCTTCTTTGTTGCGAAATTGGTTGTGTCTCAAGATGATAGGTTAGTGTCTCTATGAGAAGCTCACGGAGCATTTCTTCATGCTCATTTTGAAGCCTTTTTGACAGAAAGTCTATATTTTGGAAATAACCCATTGTTGATTTGCTTCTTTCGGAGCATTTTATATTCTCAAGCATCGATTTTTAGCTTGATTTGAGTCTGGGATAATTGGTTTGAACTTTGAAGTGAAAAGAAAGCAAAAAAGCTTGTACTTTGCTCAATCAGGTAACAAGTTCTCTGATTTCTTATTTCTTATTTTCTGTTCATGTTTTAGTCTGGGGTTCTTTTGTTTTGTGATTCTCCTTCAAAGGGTTCTTCCTTTTGTTTGGTCATTGACTTGATTTGAGCTGGAACCCACTTTAGTAAGATGCACACCATTTGTTTGTAAAAATTTCTATGAGGAGAACCATTTGTGAAGGAAAGCATTAGCTCATTTGAGTTGTTTGTAATTTTTATGTTCATTGATGGTCACATAGTTTCAATGCATTTGTCAGGGGGTTGAAGGTGAAAATGGTGGGTTTTACTCTCACTTGTCTGTAATGCCACTCAAGTCTGATGGTTCACTTTGCATCATGGAAGCTCTTAGTAGATCACAATCAAAAGGTTTGCAACACTTGCTCTGCCACTTTTCTGTTTCTACTTAATTTGAATCCATTTTAGTTATAGCTTGTTTTAAAACTATTTTTATGTTAAATGTGTGAAGGGATGGTGTCAACTACAACCCCAAAACTTGAGAACTTTTTGGGTGGTGCAACAATGGGTGCTCATCACTATGGGAACAATGAAAGGGAAGCAATGTCTTTGAGCCTAGATAGTATGTATTACAACCACCATGACTCAGAAGTTGGAAACAATAGACACCATTCACACTCACTTAACTTGCTCCATCAGTCATTTAGGCAACAGCAACAACATTATCAGATTCAGGTGGGAGTGGTTTCTCCGTGTATGACTCAACATTTATCACAATAGAGGTGGTAGTGGATTTTATGTCATTGGTCTGGGGTAGTGGTGGTATAGGAGAAACGAGTCCAGGTTGGGTGTAATTGGGAACATAGATAGCATGTGGTCGGGGATAGTATATTGGATTATTGGTCTTTGTTTTTGTTTTATTAAAACCTCTTGTGCCATTTTGAATAATATTGTACTGATGTCAATAGTACTAAATGCATCATTACGTTATATCATAAATCAAATTTATGTCGCAGTAGTTGGTACCTTAATTGATGTTTTTCTTTTGGTTCAGACAAGAATCACGGAGTCATCCTTCTGCCTAAAGGACTTATTGAAAGCATTCCTGAATTTTACGCTCTCTTGCAGGTATATTTTTCGAAAATAATCATCTTTATTAGTTTACATGTTGAAGCTGTTTCACACATTTTGTGTTAGTTGTGTTCAAGTCGAATTGAACAATTAGTTTGTTCTTTAGTCTCGTTTACCATAGACGTTTCATGACTAAACCATTGGTGTTCTACTCATTTCACAGGAAATTCATGGTTTCCATCGACAAGGCGTTTCTGTTGATAACATTTCCTTGAAACTTTCGCCTTGGGCATCTGCTTTATTTAAGTTTTTGCCACCATTAATCAAGATACAGGTTCTTATGATCTTCATGGTTTTATTATCTGAGAGCATCCTGTTTCATCATGCCAATATAAAATTATGTCTTTTACTTTGTTAGCTGCTGCTTCACCCCGAGTCAGATGATTCTGCACAGCTATCTCAGGTATGGAATGTGAGATTTGTGTGCTAAGAATGCACGATTAATATTCTTATAGGTTTCTGATTGTATTTTCTTGTCCAGATTGAGACAGAGAAACTTCTGGCCTACTTAGTGGAAGCAGAAATCAACAAGCGATTGGTAAATTATTACCCCTCCATTCCTGGATATATAGTTTTTGGCTATTCTGAAGCTAATTACTTATCCTAATATCCATGATTTTTACACAGAAAGAAGGCACATACAAGGGGAAAAAGTTCAATGTCATCTGTCACTTCTTTGGTTATCAGGCCCGTGGATCTTTACCATCAAAGTTTGATTGCGACTATGCCTTTGTAGGTTTCAATTTGCTTTGGCATTGCAACTTTTTAGTCACTTCTTATTATGCATACTTAGGAATAAGAAAATCGCATTTCCTGCAGGTTCTTGGCCACATCTGTTATCAGATTTTAGCAGCAGGCTTGAATGGTTACATGGCAACTGTGACCAACTTGAAAAATCCATCAAACAAATGGCGTTGTGGTGCTGCACCTATAACGGTAAGATATTTCCTTCACATATTTGGTGATGCTTCTATGTAGTATAAAGCTCTTATTTTTTTTAATTTCTGACACAAACATTGATATTGAATAGTGCAAGATTTTTCCTTCACATATTCAGTAGTTCAACTGCTTTCAGTTTTTTTTTTTTTTAATTGGTTAGTAACATGGGCATGTCACGGACACTGGTAGAATATATTAATTTGCTCTATTTTATTTACTTGTCGTAGGCAATGATGATTGTAAAGCGGTATTCTCATGGTCCTGGGGCCCCATCAATTGGAAAACCAGTTGTTCATCCTGCTACAGTTGATTTGAAGGGCAAAGCTTACGAGTATCTATCTTGACATGCTATTAATTAATATCCAGTTATCAAATCATGCAAGATATAGGGAAATTACATTAACCCCGTATCCTAGTACTTGTGGGCCCTAATGGCCCAACCATTTCCGAAAACAATTTAACCTTTTTTATTTAGGAATTAGGACCAGCAGGCCCATTATAATATTTTCTTATTGTCCTGTTGTCAACTTGATTGTTTTTTATAACTTCAATACATTCATAGAGTTAATCCAGGCATAGTAAGATATTCAAAAGCAGAAATTTAGTTAAATGGGTTGCAGGGTTTATAGGTCCCAAAGTTCGTTTAAAAGTTTTGTTTTGAAATGACTGGCCCTGTGGAGGGGCAGATTTGCAACATAGGTTCTACCATTCAGAAGTTGGGTGCTAAGCCTATTAGTCCAACAGATCAAAAGGTATATTCATTGAAAGTCTTATTTCAAAATGACTGGCCCTGGTACCATTGGTCTACAAGTCTGGAGAAGTGGGATTCAAAATTTCTGAATTGAATATAGAACTATGTGTCTGTAATTCTCTGTGCTTGCAATGCTCTATCTTGTCCCCTTTTTCTGCTTTGGATAGATCCTCATATTTTCTGAGTAGTGACCAATATTGGGAACTGTTTTCTATTATTCACATAGATTATGAAAATGGCAATAAACACTTGGGCTCAAGGAATAAATGCACAATGACTTGAGTCATCATCATTGTTTATCTCATTTCTGTCCTTATAATCGAAGTGTGGCTCAATGTGTTGGGATTTAACCAACTATGTGAATGAAAAAGAAGATAAGGAAAACAAGATAGAGTGTAATCTCTTGATAAAACTAGAACTCTGATGTGTAGAGAACTCACTTTATTCACATTGCTTGAAACCAAATAATACATGGGATTAAATAGGACTCACATGACCATTACCAAAAGACACTTAGTAATACTAAAAGACACACTGGAACACCAAAAGACACATCTCTTCTAGAACTAGTCTAGATTAATCTCTAACATCCCTCCTTAAGCTAGACTATCACCATTCCAAGCTTCTTCTTCAACTTGTTGAATGTGTCGGTCTTCAAAGCTTTAGTGAAATATCGGCAACTTGATTTTGAGATCTGCAAAATTTCACATTGATATGTCCCTCCTTAACCAAGTCTCGAATAAAATGATATTTGATCCTTATATGCTTGCTTTTGCCATAAAATTGGATTCTTTGTTGTCCTCCTCCATCCTGTTTCTACAATATCTCTTGACATGGCCATACATATGACAACAATGGCATTGAATATTTGATAAGGAAGATCTCCCTCTTCCACGATAAGATGAAGACTCACCATCATGAGATTTCTCTTGTCCACCATAGCCTCTTCCTCTACCACGAGAAGTGGCTCTTCCACGACCTCTTCCTCTCAAGCCATCTTTAGAGGAATCTCTAAAGGAGACTTGCATTTGAAAGGCTTGTTCAATAGAACTAGAATCATATTGCTTCATTCGTAGTTCATGGGATTGTAGTGATCCCAATAAACTCTCCACCGACAAAGAAGATAAATCCTTGGATTCTTCAATAGCAACAACACTAGACTCAAATTTTCGAGTCAAACTCCGAAGGATCTTTTCGACAATTCTTTGGTCTTCTAGATTCTCACCATTCAATCTCAATTGGTTGACAGTTGAGATAACCCGATTGAAGTATTCTTCAATAGTCTCGGACTCCTTCATTCTTAGTGTATCAAACTCCCCTCGAAGAGTTTGTAGACGCACCATCTTGACTTTGTCATCTCCTTTGTATGAAGAATAAAGAATATCCCAAGCTTGTTTAGCCGTTGTGGCTACTGAAATTCTGTCCAGAATAGCTTCATCTACTGTTTGCATAATGAAATACTTGGCTTTGTAGTCTTTCTTGCGGTTAGACTTCAACTCGGCCAAGTCTTGTGCATTTGTTTCATCTTCGGGCTCTTGGAAACCAATCTCTACGATCTCCAATAGGTCTTGTGAACCAAATAAGGCCATCATCTTCATTCTCCAATGATTGTAATTTTTACTAGTAAGAAAAGGAATTGGAGGTTGGACGGAATTGTTGTTGTTGAACGCCATGGTTCTCTCGACTAGGCTCTGATACCAATTTGTTGGGATTTAACCAACTATGTGAATGAAAAAGAAGATAAGGAAAACAAGATAGAGTGTAATCTCTTGATAAAACTAGAACTCTGATGTGTAGAGAACTCACTTTATTCACATTGCTTGAAATCAAATAATACATGGGTTTAAATAGGACTCACATGACCATTACCAAAAGACACTTAATAATACTAAAAGACACACTGGAACACCAAAAGACACATCTCTTCTAGAACTAGTCTAGATTAATCTCTAACACAATGAAGTGTTTGGTGCTAAAAGTTACTGCATGAACTTTTTTATCATAAAAGTAAATTTAACAACTTCGCTTGAACTTTTGCTGTACCAGGTTGCTTAGGCAAAATGCAACGAAATTTTTGATGGATGATGTTTACAGAAACCCTGGCCCACTTCAGTTTGATGGTCTTGGAGCTGATTCTAAAATTGTGACCCTCTGCGTCGAAGATGCAGATTACATGGGTCGGATCAAGAAGCTACAAGAATACCTCGATAAGGTTTGTATCCTTACCTTGAATATTGATAACCTATAATCTCCCACAAAATGAGCAATAAGAAATTTAGTTATGGCAATTAATATTGACAGAAGCATTTGTCTTAGTGATATCTTACGAGTTCATGTTCATCTCATTTCACCCTTTTTCAGGTGAGAAACATGGTCAAGCCTGGTTGTTCATTGGATGTTCTGAAGGCGGCTTTGAGTCAAATGGCTTCCGTTACAGATGTTCTTTCTATAATATCTGCACCTTCATCCACTGGTTCAACACCCATTTAAGATGCGGCTTTGCTTCCCTAAAGGTACCTAGACGATCTTAATCAGCATAAAAGAATTGCTTTCGAACTATGAAAGCTTCCAAAATTCAGTCCACACGAGTCATGCAGAACCTGGTGCACCAGCCTTTGCAAAGAGAGTGAAGGAATTGTTGCAGGAAGGTGGATTCAAGTGTGTGCGTGAAGAGAAAGGCAGAGGACTCGATTATGGCGCTTGGGTTCCACTCATGCTAATGTACCCAAAGGCCAACATCCCAGTCCGCCAACTTTCAGTTCAAACAGAGAAGGATGGTACTCATCACTACAACATGGTCTGTGGCCGTGGCAGCACCTCCTTCATCTGTTACCACCTACAAAGTAAGGTTTTGTTTTACAACTGGTTTCTTTTCTTCGTAATGACAATAATTTTCAATCTGCGAAAACTATTCTATTTAGTCCCTATTGGGTATGGGTAATTGCCAGACAAGTTTTTCTTAGATTAAGGGAGTGAATGTTGCATCTCTATGTCATTGTAACTTCATTGTGTTATCATCATTGTTTCCCTTTAAAAGTGTGGCATGGTAGCTTAATAGTAGTGTTGTGTTACACACTTAAAAGTGTTATCATCATTCTTTTCTTTGTTCATTATTTATCTTGAAAGTTTGCTATCTATCAAGATGACTTGGGTACACACTTAACATGTATTTGCATCTATATATCAAAAGATAAGATGATTTGCATCTATATTTTGTGTTCTGTTAGATATGGTTTGGAGAGAGGTTGGATTAAAAATAAACTGAGTTGCAGATTATTATAGTTGTGTGATACAACAGTATTTGTGTGATGTTTTAAGCCTTTTGGAAGAAGTTTGGAACATTTTGAAGAAAATCTGAAGTTCTGAACTATAAAATTTGAACGGCAAATCAAATTGCAGCAATGCAATTTATAACATGAACTGCAGTTTCAGATTTTCTCCAAATTGTTCCATTAGTGTTCGAACATCAGTCCAATGCTGTAAAAACTTTGCCAAACAGTAACAATCTTCACCATGGCCTAATTCTCAGAACGACCACTCTCCAAATCAAATCTCACCAAATAACAAACAATCCAGAAGTAAATAAAATAGGGAAAAGAGGACCACGTCAAATCCCCTATGCATCGACATTTATGTAACCTATGAAATGGAATGGAATGGTTGAACACAAACATACTTGTAAGGGTTGCATCTCTTTTGCTGTTGTTATGTTAAGTTTTTGTTTGTTTGGTTTTCGTAGTACAAAATGTGTCTAGACCACCACAAAATGCCCAGTTTTATCATGTCATACTTTGTAATATTGCTGCCACTAAAACAAGTTTTTAATCTTTTCAGGCAGTGGAACAGAGAACTAAACCTCAAGACAGAGACCGAACTGGTATTGTTGGGAGTAAAGCCACAGCAGAAGTGATATCTACTCTATCGTACTCTGACTTTTCAAAACCCCATACCAAGCAAGTTATTGGAAATTTTAGCAGTAATGACGATATTGTATTTCCTGATCCCGATGGAAAATCAGTGGGACTGCATCAGTTTTACGAGGCCAAGTTGGCTTCACTGATAAGAAAGAACAGAACTCTAGAAGAACGACTGGCAGCTGCATTGGCTAGCAAGGAAGGTGCAGAGAGGAATTTGTCATCTGTTGTTACAAGTAGACAGGACATGGAGAAAAAGTTGGGTGACACAGTAAGGGAAATGGAACTGCTGAAAGTGAAACTTTCTAGTGTAGAGCTTGCACAAGAAGAAGCCAATAGTCTATCTAATATTGTGCATTCTGATAATGTACGACTTGAGCATGACGTGGCTTTCCTCAAGGCAGTTTTGGATGATACTCAAAAGGTGCAATGGATGTTTAACTTTTTCATATTTGTACTACTGCATGCATTTTCGGTTTGATGCATTTATTCTTATTGAGTCCGTATGTTGATTAGCTTATTACAAATCCGTTGTAGGAGCTACATTCAATTAGAGGAGTCCTTGCAGGAGAAAGGGCCAGAGCATTCCAGCTACAGGTATCATACGATGTATTTAATTATTTAAATTTGCTGCTAGATTTATGTTCCCTATTTATAGTTACATCATGCATCCCATTCTAACTGATATTAAGCCTGGGGAAGTTGCATAAAGAAGTTGGGTGAGTCGTAGACTATCTTGGGTTAATTTGAAACTTAGTGGCATTATATACTTCCTGACTTCAAATAAGTTACTTGAAACCATCAGCTTCTTCTCTGGCTGCATGAGAGGGGCAGTGGAAAAATAGATCATTTACCACAGGCTCCAAGTGGCACGGCTGGTCATATTAGCACACCCTTGCTATTTAACCACCACTAGCCACCCCTCGATTCCAAAAAAAATAAAAATCATATCACCTCCACCTTTCTCTCACGAATCCTCCGATTCGTTGAACTTGTAATATGACCTTCTATTGTTTCATCTGAATTTTACATTAGACATGGATGTACAACTTGCAGAAATAGAACTATTTCATAAAAATAAAGAGTTTCTCTTTGGTTCTCAATGCACTCATAACACTGGGAGCTTGAAGTCAATAATCAATCAAACCATATGACATCAAATATCATATTTGTTAGCTTTGAAAAAATATGTGAAAAGTTTTGGATCTAAGCATGGAGTGTCCAATCTAGTAAAGTGTTGGAGTGGCCAAAGCATGGAATATTTTGAATACAAAATGTCCTTGGTACATGGGTTTTGATCAGATTGAAAGTTAGCCCATATAGTTCTTTTGTTCATTGAAGCACAAAAAGGAAGACATATTTGTATTTTCAATACTGATATCTGAAATAATTTGTTATGTTTTATTACTTTTTTAATATTCGATCAGGATCTATTACTACAAAGGTCTCAAACTCCACAACTGAGATTGCTGATACGATAGAGGTTCAGAATGAGAAACATATTACTACAAAGGCATCAGGTTCTCCAGATATGAGCATGGTTGGGACTGAGGTTGAGAAGCCGAGACACACCACCAGCAAGGCATCAGGCTCTCCAGCGCCTCATGTTCCAGATATGGGCATGGTTGAGCTTTCTGAGAAGATGAAGAAAGAAGTGGATGCACAAATGTCTAAAGATCTTCATGGAGGAAGTCCTCTGAAGTCATTGGTAGCAGATGATATAGTTGATGAGTTGCATGATGCTCATCCTGTTGTTGATTCACCAACTGTGGAGAGCACTGGGAAGGAAGAAAATGGTCATGTGACAAATGAGGAGTTGTTCTCAAAGGAAGTTAAAACTAGCAATGAGAAGGCTAGCAAGAGGAGAGTTCATTTCCAGCAAAGCAGGAATACCCGAAAAATGGGTCACATAACAGTCCAAAGTTGCCAAGCTATATGGCAGCAACAGAGTCTGCAAAGGCAAAGCTTCGAGCACAAGGCACTGCAAAGGCAAAGCTTCGAGCACATAACAGAGTCTACAAAGGCACTTTGTCGTTGTTGTTTGATTCTTCAGGTTCATACAATACCATGTCTTATATTTTCTTCATTTCCTCATTTTTTCCTGTTCTAATATTGAGTACACTAGTTCATGACTTAAGATGTTTACAATCTAGGAATAAAGTATTCATTTGCAAAAGTTGTTGTGGTTGCTGCCTTGTAGTAGTCTGAGTTGACTGTTTTAAGGATTTGATTTTATATGGATGCTTTGTTATGATATACTCTATAACTTGAAGAAAATATTCATCTTAGGTAAGGACTGATTTTGCAGGTGTGGGGCTGTGATTTTGCTGCAACAGCAAAAAAAAAGTATTTTTTTTTCGATTATATTATTTTGCAACGGTTTCAAACCCTCGCAACAAACCAGATTTCTTTTTTTTTTGAATTTTGTTTTGACTGGCTACGGCTTAATACTGTGGTACTTCATGCTTGCCACGGCTTAAAACCGTGGCCATCATGTTTGCAACGGCTTAAAACCGTGGCTAAATGCAAAAAATCATCAAGCGTCCTCGAACATAAAACCGTTGCTAATATGTGTTGCCACGGTTTATAGCCGTCAAAGGTGATTTGGCGACGCATCAAATGGCCAGGCCTCTAAGCCGTGGCGATAGGTTAACCCCATGGTCCCAAACCGTTGCGGATGGGTATTTTTGGTGTAGTGCCCAAGTCTGTAGCAGCACTGGAATCCTGCAGTTGATTAGTAAAAGAATCCACCCAATGGAGGGCATCCGAATATGACACTTGCAGGTCTGCGAAAGCCTTCTCCAAAGCAAGAACTCTCTCGCAAGCATTGAGGTGCAGCACAACAGAACCATGTGACTTAGTAGCGCTAGCCTCCACCAGGGACCCATAGTGACTCACAACGTCGACCCTTGGTCCAGTGCGCTCCCCTAAGTCAGTAGTGGGGATTACACGATCCAGCAAGAGATGACGATCCCCTCGGACCATCTCATGAGCAGATGAAGGTAACTCGTGCCTCACAACAGCCGCCTCCTAAACTGGCAAGGATAACAGCTCAAAAGAAGAAGCAACATGATTGGTGGGCCGCCTCCTTTGGGGAATAATAATAGGAGGTATGCACACCTCCAACTCAGCCAGCCTAGTCAGGCTGGGCATAACTAGGCTTCTTTTCTTTGAACGACGACCTTCGACCTCTTTAGTCGGTGAACTGGGTGCAACAAGGATATCATGGGAGCAATGGAGCAACCTACTCCGTACAACATTACGTGGCATTATGATATCCTCGACAGACATCAATGGGAGTTCATTAAGCTCTCTCTCTATCTGTTCTTCCTCATCAGTGAGGATCGGAGTCGCAAACTTTTTTGAAAAAAATACCAACATATTGAGTCAGCACTACATCCCGAAACAGAGAGGATAAAAGAGCAACAAAGAACTTACTAATGTCAAACTGGAAGTATCCTCGGTGTTCTCCAAGCCTGAAGTATGAGGAATTCGCCAAAGCCAGAAACCAATACTTTTGCCAAGGCTGGATGTCATCTGCTATCGGATGCAAGCAAGCACGGGTGTTCAGTATGAAAATGCCACTAGAATTCAAGCGAGCGACAGTCAAACGATGGACTATCGTCGAGGTCAAACGAAGGCCAGCATCATGTGCTCTTAAGAGGATAGCAATCAAAATTTTGAACCCGCTTGAAGCCAATTGAGCGGGAGGCATACAGAGAGAAAAGAAGAAACACCAAACGTTGTTCGGCACTAGGAACCGGATTCCAGATTAAACATGCGCCGGTGCAACCCTATATACCCCCATGGGGGTGAAGATGGAGCCCTAATCACAAACGCAAAGAAGATTTCCAGATTCTCGGGAACATGGTATAGGCTCTAAAGCTTAATTAACTCGGCTTAATCAACCAAGCTCTTCTCAAGTATAAGACAACTCTTGCCTGGGAGAAAGTTCAACGTTATTCGCCATCGATGGAAAGTGAAAATCATGCTTTACAGAAGAACACTCATGCAAAAGAAAAATACAAGAAGAAACAAAGAGATATTTCTTGAAACGATGGCTATTTATAAAGAATATAAACTGTACCTCTTATCCTTAAGCAGTCGCATATCCGATAATGTTATGTGTCATTCGAGACAACGCTTCGAGTTCAATCATCATGATGGTACAATTGTTTTTTAGAGATTTAGTGGATCAACTAGATGCCCACTAACTCGGAGGGAGCAACTGATGATACATTGAAACGTCATATCTCCTATGCCGTACACGTGCCATGATGATCTCAAGGAGTAACAGGCCCAAGCGTCAATCCAACACTGATCTGACCCACCCAGTTTCAAGCCCGTACATCGCAATCCGCCAGACGGACCCAAATTACTACAGCCTGCTAAGCCCACACGTCTCACCGCCATCTCCAATATCTGTAAGACCTATTAAGGCATGTATCTCGGGGATCAGTTGCGGACAAGCAAGCCAGTAACACCTTGTTTCCAACTAGGAAGTGAATACCAGAGTATACGTCGTACATGGAAACTTTCATCTATGGACAACACTCTGATTGGGAACTATCTCCCGCGTATCTAGGAGCACAAGTCTAACAGGGAAACTTTCTTCACAGCGCATCTCCTAATTAGAGAAGGATCTCCACGAAGATCTTCTTCCCTAAACTACACCACTGATGGCCTGGTCGAACCAGGACTCCAACACTATAAATAAAACATGAGGTTGGTATGCTAAGGTACGCTACAAATTTTCTGTTTACAACATTAAGCCTTCCTCATATCCCTGTCTGACTTTAGCATCATAGTACAATCAGCCACCACAATGGTGGTTCGTGGCTCATGTGCGTTCCTTATGTAGGTCAGCAGGTCAAGGTCAAGGTCAAGTAGGGAGCAAAAAATTGACTGCATCACCTGCCATTACGAATCACTGTAGCTACATCGACATTCAATGAGACGAATCTGATTGGAGGAAAATACCAATACACGTACCTGATAGCACCTACAGCCACCATTGCAATGCGCAGACCTAGAGCGATCAAGACGCCCTGTTCGATATTTGTTTAGGTACAAAAATAGAGTAAACTAATTGTTGCCAATGTCTCACCATTAAAATGATAGCCCCTACGTCTACCTTTGTATCTTCTAACACCCATTTGCATTATGTTTCCACAACTCCCATATTATAAACAAAGGTGTGAGCCCAAACAACAAACCTAATTGAGACAATCTATTTCCACATCGAAACCATGCTTGTATCAACGATGGAACCTCCATAGACGTGCTCAAATTCAAATTAAAAATAGATTCAAAGTGAGACCAAACTTTTCTTGCAACCGAGCTATCAACAAAAGCATGAGGAATTGTCTCAACCTCCGGAACATCACAACCTCAGCAACAAGAAGCCAAATGAATTATGCATCTCTAAACTTCTCCATCAACTTGAATTCCCCTATGAATTTTCTCCATGTTTCATCTCTGCTATGGACGGCCATCTACCCTGATCCACCAAAATCGTAGCTCTAAAAAAAACCATAGATGTGCACCGGTTCTCACCATAAAAATTGCAATCACCGATCCCAACTCTCCAAGTAGAGTTAAAAAAAAATCACGCAATTCATTAATTCTATAAACTTTGGGGAAGCCCCAACCACCCGACTCATCAACAGAACATTTGGTTGCCAATACTTTTTCCTTATAAACACAACCCAAAGGGAATTGGAATTAAGCAAATTCCACAAAGCTTTCAGTTGGAATGCTTAGACAACATCCGATACACTGCACACTCCTAAACCAATTTCACCTATCGGGAAATTAACATGTTTCAAACCAACCCATTTTTTCCTAGACTTTCCTTTACAATCACCCTAGAAGAAGTTCTCCATTATCTTTCTGATCTTACTCAACACCTGTTTTGGCACACACTTGGCATTGAGCGTATACACTGGCATCGAACTCAACACATGTCTTATTAAGGTTAGTCTTCCACCTAGCGAAATAAGTTTGGATTTCCAACCCGCTATTTTGTTTTACAATTTTTGTAATAGACCTTTAATATAATTAATCTTGCAACGCTTTTGGTAGATAGGAACACCCAAGTACTTCAGCGGTGACCCTTTGTATTGAAACCCTGTGTATGAGTTAACATCTACCACCCTTTCTGCATGAGCCCTTTCATCTACCATAAATGAACTCTTACCAGCATTGATCTTCTAACCAGACACCCTGCAATATCTATTCAAAAATTCCATACACCTAATCAAAGACTATTTCCTGCCATTTAAGAATATAAGCTTATCATCTGCATATAACAGGTCGTTATATGGGGGAAATCTCTAGGCATACAGTAATAACCAATGTATACACCTTGCAGCAAAACAGAAAAAACACAATTGGAAATCACATGACATACCCGTTGTCGAAGCCAAACCTACGGAGGACCAAAAGGAAAAAACTCCATTCTCTATTGTCATAGGCCTTCTCCACGTTGAGCTTAAGAACCACGTTTACCCCAAAATATTTTTTGTTGATATCCTTAACCAGATCCTGAGCCAAACAATTATTTTCCACAATAGACCTGCCTCTGATGAAGGTGCATTGATCCTAAGAAACAATATCTGGCAGCAAATTGCTCCCAAACCTTCGATGACAACCTTTTTTTAATAAACAGATGTTTCAAAGACAACCTTCGGCTCTGGACATCATTTACATCTAGACTCCAAATTATTGCCACAACGAGGTAGCTCTCCATCTACTGAGACACCTCTATTCAACAATTTCCAAATGAAAACAAAGATTTTAGATGGCACTAATGGCTGCCAAATCTTTTTGAATAAGGCACCTTCATCACATTTGACCTTGAGCAAATCGTAAGCAGACCTAGTCGAAAACAACTTATCAGCATTAGGCTTCCAAACGCACGTGTCTACACTAGTAATCTCTCCACTAAGCCTACTTTCAAACAAATGCCATGCCTCGAAGAGTCGGGCTCATCAGATCGAACCCGCCACTTTTCACTTGTTCAATAGTTAGCCAAGTTCCTTACTCCACCACCTCAAAAGGTCTAGCAAAGACCATCAGAGTCTTCAACAAATTCTATTAAAAAACAAGTATTCCCTCGACCAATATGCCAAACAAAATTTGCCAATAAGACATCTTTGACTTTCATTAACTCTTTCATCAGTAGAGACGTGTCGCATTTCTCCACCTGCCGACTCAACGAGACACCTTATTTCTAGTATTTCTTTCTAATAAAAACTAACCACAAAGACTGAGAGCTTAACATATTCCACAAAGCCTTAATCCGAAAGGCTTTGATTACTAGCGAGAAGTCTTGAAGTCCTAGTCCCCTTTCCCTGACTTAAAAACTGACTTTATCCCATCCAATCATTTCTTTGTCAGTCTACCTTCACAATCTCCCCAGAAGAAATCCGCTTGTAATTTCTGGATTTTGGATAAAATCTTTTGTTGCACATGCATCACACTCAAAATATTAACCAAAATAGAACTGAACACATTTTTTTATCAGGACCAATCTACCTCCTGGGAAATCAACTTGGCAATCCATCCATCCTTCTTTGATTTTTTTTAACCAATTATTCAAAATAAACAATTCTGCAACGTTCTGGTAAACAGGTCCCCCCAAATATTTCATAGTGAGCCTTTGAATTAGAATCCCATATATGATTTAATTTCTACTATCCTTTTAACTGCCACCTTTTCATCCAACATAAAGGAAATTATGTAAGCATTAATTTTCTGACCCGAGGCATTGCAATATTTTCCCATAAATTTAATAAAACCAAGCAATGCAATCTTCCTCCCATTGAAAAAATCAGTGTCACTTGCATAAAAGAGATGGTTAATAGGCTTATGGCTCTAGGCATATAGTAATATCCAATTTCTCCCCTGTGAAAAGCCTTGGTCAGGCCCTTATTAAGGTCCTCGGATGCAATAATGAACAACAGTGGGAAGAGCAGATCCCCCTGCCTCAATCCTCTAGAGGATATTTAAAAAAATCATTATACACACTTGTAGTAATACAGGGATCTGAGATAATATGAATAACCCTGTTATTGAAACCATAATTTCTGAGCACTGACAGCAAAACACCCCATTCCAAGTGATCATACGCTTTCTCCATATCAATCTTGAGTACGACATTCCCTCAAAAGACTTCTTCCCAATATCCCTAACAAGCTCCTATTCCCGATCTTAATATTCTCCGATAGATCCCCCTCTGATAAAAGCCGTTTGTTCCTGGGACACAATCTCTAGGAGCAACAAAGCTAGTTTATTGCAAAACAGTTTGCTAAAAAATTTTATAAATGACACTGCAAAGACTAATAGTTCTATAAAGTACGAGAAAAACCAGGAGAATCCACTTTCGGAATGAGAGCAATCAAATTGGATGAAAAAACTGCCAGAAGAGCTTCACCATTGAAAAATTCCATTGCTGCTTCCCAAATATCAATACCAATTATCTCCCAGCATGACTAGAAAAATCTGGATGTAATGTCATCCAGGCCCGGAACACTATTTTTCAGAAAACTGACAAGGATGCAATATTCGGGTTGCATTTCGGAACTGGACATGGATGACCATGAACTTTTCATGAATTGTAAGGGTTGCTTGTAGAAGTATATTCACTCAAAGTTGTGTTTGTTCAGGGTGCAAGATTTTTCCAAAACTTTAGTGATAACAATTAACATTGAAGCCAAAAAACAGAAAAAACGACAAAAATAATGACAAGGGAAAATTGAAGCAATAAAGTACTGGGAATAACAACAAGATTTGGGAGCAAAATATGAAGGAAAAATGTATAGTTAACTATTGAAACAAGCCAATGGCATGACAGCTCAACGGTTAGAGCTTGGCGGATGGTATCACTAGGTCATGGGTTCAAACCCAGCTTGCGGCATCTTTATGGGTTCTGGGATCCTATAAAAACCCTGCTTGCCTTTCAAAAAAAAAAAAAAAAAAACTATTGAAACAAACCTAATCATACCAGGGAGACATGCAGGGGCGGAGATAGGATGTTCACAAAGGGGGGAAAAGTGGAGGGGGCAAGAAAAAATAGCAAAATTCTAGAAGGGCAATTAGTTAAAATTGATTACTATTCACCACTGTTCATAATGGAAAAATCTGATTTTGAAAATTTTAGGATGAGCAACTGCCCCCCATGTCATGCATGTAGCTCCGCCTCTGGAGACATGGTAGTTTCTTCATCATGAGCTGGGGGAACAAAACAAGGGGAAGAAGAAAGAGAAAATAGTTCAGCAAAATAAGAAAAATAAGACAATGAATAACGTTAAAGTCGTGGAGATCCCAAGAATGGTGGAAGCTGGCCCGAAGTTAATTCTCATGATCTAAAGTTTTATTTCTTCATATAATAATGAGAACTTGTATAATGCTCAGATATAGATGAAATAGGAGCTGGTAGGTGCAATCATTGATCTAGGGCAGTTAAAAAAAATCTCATTTCCTAGGGACTAGTTCAAAAATTGGAATTGGAGACCATGCCTCATCCTAAACCTTACCCATCGGGGTGGATTCAAAATGATGTAAAGTCGCAGATTACTCGACAATGCTATTTCAAGTTTGCTATTTAGAAGGGTACCTTGATGCGGTGACATGTGAAGTGGTATCCTTGGATGTATGCCAAGTTATCTTTGGAAGTCCATATTTGTAGGATAAATATAAAGTATTCTATTGGCGACTTCAAAAGTACACTTTGTGATAGGCAAAGTTGAGTACTTCATTCATGCCACTAATGATGTTATTGCTAAAAGCTTGGTCAACACTACTCAAGCTAAGATGATGGTGAATGCTTACGACAAACTCAGTATTGTTATTGATTAGACTAGCTGATAAGGTTCCATCCTTAGTTATCTTTTCTACTAATAGGCTTACTCATGAACAACAATCAAACACGGGGAAGTTAAAATCACAGTTTCAAAATTTGTTCGATGATTTTGAAGGTTTACCAACGCTAAGGCCATCACTTGAGCATGAGATACATCTTACGGGAGATTCATCAGTGCCTAATCTAGGCATGTATCGTCATTCAGTGGAAGAAAGTGAAGATGTCAAAAGGCAGATCACTTAACTCTGAAATCAAAGAATACTGAGGCTAAATTGTTGACCTTGTGGTTCACTGGTGTTGTTGGTTCCCAAAAAGGATGATGGTTGGCGTATGTGTATTGATTTTTGGGCACTTAACAAAATCATTATTAAGAATTGGTATTTATTGTCGAGGATTGATCATTTGATGAATCAACTCCAGGAAATTCGAAGTAGAGGGTTTTATTAGCGAACTTGACTTAGTACGAGTTTGAGGGGTTTTTTAGTGAACTCGAAGTGGAGGGAGAGAGTGAGCGTTGTTGTCCAATATCATGTCTATCATGCTTCATGCAAGGTATTGTTGTCAAAAAAATTTCACACACGTGCCTTCGCAATTTTAAGCATTTATGAGTATATAATCTCTTAGCTTGTTTTTTTAGTCAACAATGTCTCTTTTATGGACTTTTGATTCAAAGCCTAAAAAAATTTCACAATGGCCCTAATAAAGTTTTCACACAGGCACGTGCGGGTAAATGATTGAGGTATTCAGAGGATTTCTCCTTGATTTTTTTAATTTTTAATTTGTAATTTTTTAATTTTTATCTTCCTCCAATTTTATGCTCGAGACTCCTTCAACCGAGCCTAGATAGTAATAAACTATGATGTTGGTCAATGGAGGTGGAATTTTGTTTATTGTTTTGTCTACCCCTTATTCGCTACATACTACTAACAACAATTCTAAGCAGCCATTTTTTTGTCAGGGTTGGGTTTTTTTTTTACAATTTTACCCCTTCTATAGATGATGTTTGTGGTTGTGTTTTAAAGAGAAGGGGTGAAGTTGTAAAAAAACCCAACCCTGGCAAAAAAATGGCTACCTAGACTTATTGTACTACTAAAGCTAACCTTGCTCAACCAAATCATGTATCCTATCATGTCACTCAAAACAATTATCAGTAAGGTGGACCCTGATGATGTGATAGGTGCAATAAGGACCAAACAAGCTAGACAACTTGTCATACAAGTCAAACATCGTCGTTTAATGGGATCTTGGTTTATTAAATTTCGTCTACAAAGGTGCCGTATGCAATTGTTTCAATGCTCCCTTGTCGAAGTTCCTACCGCCTTCTTGATACTCTACCTCGAGTCATCATTTAAACATTCATTCTTAGATCGTATGAGCTCTCCAACTATTTCTATTATCATGTTTTATGATAAGAACCCAACATTGATTTTTGCGCCCCATTTTCCTCTTTATTATTCTCTATTTTTTTTAATTGAAATGTACAGAAAGGAGCTTTATGGGTTCAAACCCAGCTTGCGGCATCTTTATGGGTTAGAGCTTTATGGGTTCAAATCCAATGGCATGACAGCTCAACGATTAGAGCTTGGCGGATGGTACCACTAGGTCATGGGTTCAAACCCAGCCTGCAGCATCTTTATGGGTTCTGGGATCCTATAAAAACCCTGCTTGCCTTAAAAAAAATAATAAAAAAAAACAGGAAGGAAGGGCAGTTGTGGGATGCCAGACCTTGATTACTAATCCAAAAGATTTACACACTACTCGGAGGTACATTACGACTTTACCCCATGAGAAAACACTAATTGAATCTAACAAAATCAAACCTACCAAACTAACCAATTCAATAGAAGACTAGCCACTCGAAAACAATTTGAGCTCTCGCCAAGAGCAATATTGTAGCCTTCAGGCCTGGTTTGGTTAACCCTATAGGGCCAATCATGTATCCTTCGGGCATAGATTAATAAATAAATAAAGGGTCAACGACCCAATTTAAAAAAAAAAAAAAGTTTAGGGAGCCATGTGTGGTGGCAACTTTTAAAAATAAAAAACTTTCGCCAAGAGCATCAAAACAACCATATAAACCTTAACCGTTCACAATAGAAACCAAGCTTCCAAACTTTCCTAGCAAAAATCTCACCAAGCTTTATCAAATATTCTAAACTGAAATATGAATGAGACACCCAATCCACAGTCCATACACCTGGATGCTACATGAAAGCAGAAATATAAAAGAAACAAACTCCAGCTTCAATAGAAAAATGCAAAGTTTTCCTACGCTGTCTAGCAAACACAAGCTCAACATAGTTCAAAACCAATCTAAATAAATAGAAAATGCTGACACTGGACCTGGCCTGAAAATCTGCAAAACCATCATAAACAATCATCTCTTAGACTAAAACAGAGCTGCTATGTTCAGCATGCCACCAACCTTGTTCCTCCTGGAGCTCCATACGTATACAACCAATCACCTCCTATTTGAACCCATTTCCAACTTGATAGTAGACATCCATGTTCCACATCGAACACTCAAAGTCTGCCTATACTTATCTAATTTCACCAAGCTACTAGGATGATTAGGAAGGTTGGCATGACTGAATGATCTATTTTATTTTATTTTTAAATAAACCTCCGGAACGGAAAGGCAATTATGGGATGTCAGACCTATATTACTTGATCAAAAGATTTACATTCTACTTTGGAGGTGCATTACGACTTTACCCAAAAATAATAATATGAACTTAAAACTTTTAAATCTAAAAAGACCAAGCAAAAACAAGACATTATAATGCTATCAAAATTTCTTTCCAAAAGACCCATACCAACTATTCCATACCTTCGAATTTGTCTGACACCAAACAACACGTCTTCCACCTTGTGAACACATAACCCAAACATCACTACCAAAACCAGCAGCAATATCAGACATATCTGATAGGCATGAGGCTAGCTCGCCTCCTCACCAAGCATCTGTAGCTTTCCATCTCATTAAACTCAAAGATAAGCAGTTTTGGCTCTGTCTAATCTAACAAAACCTCTTATTTTGTTTGGTAGACTATTCGCATCAAAGGTTCTAGATAATATTTCCCTATGCACCTTTCTTTTGAACGAATCCATGACTGCATTTACCTCCCTGAACAGATGTATACATAATACTTCAATGCCCTCTCTAAATCTGTGAATTTCCTTCTAAATTTTTTTAAAAAACCATGGAATTCTGAATTCATCATAAAATCATCATTTGACTAAAGCTGAATCAGTTTAAACAATAATCTTAGTCGTCCCCATCCTTTTTCAAAGACGCAAACCCTCCAATAAAGCTAAAATCTCCGCCTTATTATTTGAACCATCACCAAAAGAAAATTGTTAGGCTGCTAAACAAAGGCCAAATTCATCTCTAATAATTGCTCTGCCAATCGCCAAATGCTTCTTCGAGGACCCATCTACATTTAAAGCCACAGAACCCGTCGGGGAAACAAACCAATAAACAACTCTGCTACTTCTAGACATCACAGGCAACACTTGGAATCCAAATGACAAAATCACACTACTATTCAAACTTCCCTGCTTCGGAACAAAACTCGCGTTTGCAACCTTCACTACTACAGATATAGGCTTGCATAGCGCTTAAAAATAGGCTTAGATAGCGCTTTTTAGCGCTATCTAAGCTACCGCTATGGTAGCTTAGATAGCGCTCAAAAAAGCGCTATGCAAGGCGCGTACTTGAATAGCACTTCGCTTAGATAGCACTTTAAAAAGCGCTATCTAAGCGTTTATTTTTTTTTTTAATTAACTTCAATAGCGCCTTCTAAAGCGCTATGTAAGCGCTAATTTTTTTTTAAAATTAGCTTGGATAGCGCTTAAAAAAGCGCTATTTAATTTAAATGAATTTTTTAAATTAGATTTGTTTATCTGCTAAGATAGCACGTAAATAAGCGCTATGGAAGTAATTAGATTGTTCTTAGATAGCGCTAAAAGAAGCGCTATTGTAGTATATATGTTAAACTTAGATAGCGCTTATTTGAGCGCTATCTAAGTTATTTGATTTGTTTTTTCTATTTTTCCGATACCGATTTTCTGGGCTAAATATAATATTTAATATAATAATGACAACGTTCAATCAATCAATAAAGACACAACATGATAACTAATTGTTTCTCATTCATTCAAAATATAATTTAAGCATTCATACAAAATTCAATAAAGATACAAAATTGTTCTCAATCACGGTATCCCAAGCTTTGCCACTCAAACTGTAACGGATCAAGAACTTGAGGACATCAAGAGGGAAGTAGAAGATGATGCTGTATAACCAAATCACTCCTGCCCATCCCCACCCTATGCCTTGGATCCTTGCAAAGTCCCAGTTTGCATAAACAGCTATCAATGTAACCACCTTAACACAATGGATGGATAAATTGTCAGTTTTAATGGAGAATACAGATATATTCAATGGCATGAAACATCATTTATACTCACCAATTGAGCGGCAAGGAAGGCACTAACAAGCAACACGCCTGGTCGTTCAACAAAGGACCAACTCTGAGATCGGGTCACAAAGATGAGAGCCTGGCTCACTATGCTCACTTGGAGATAGAGAGCTGCAGTGAGTTCTTCGTTGTTGTGCCTGATTGATCTCACGCCAAATGTTTTCTGCACATTATATCATTTGGTAGACAATGAGTAGGATCAGTATGATTAATATATACTAATTGATATATAAGATGTTGCACGTGTTCTTTGGACAGGAGACTACTTACTGAGAAGAAATCTGTCTCACAGGAAGCCCAAAAGAAAATCACAGTCATGATAGCAAGATATGTGCCAAGTAGCTTGCATTAATAAACATAAGGTCATAAATATAACAAAGCATTTAGGATGTGGAGCTCATCAGGATCTTCTACGTTTTTCAACATCGCATTACTCATAAAGATTATTTCTTTATTTTTTCATGATATATTAGCATATAACTTTGGATAAATCAACCCAAACAAGTTTTCATATACAAACAAAACCAGTGCAAGATGACAGGTCACTTATTAAGTAAGAAGACCAACTTAATGGATATGATTTACCTTGGATAAGATTATCTTGCTTAAGGAAAATCTCCCTGAGCCTACTTTGACCGCAAGGGTTATACTTGAGATTGAACTTATCAAAACGATGAAATGTGCTCTTGTCAGCATGAACATCTAGCAGATCTACATTAAGGTCATACCTGTTTCCACATTAAGACAGAGAAACATATATCAAATCCCAAAATAACTAAGAACTAAAAAAGAAAATTAAACTAGATTGCATTTTACCCAGTCAAATCAAGACTCTCGAAAACTTCTTTTAGTGTCAAATATGTTCCATCGCGAAATATCACAACCTGAATAAAAAGAAATGCACAACAACAGGATCTAAGTGAGACAGTGGTGCAACCTGCTTCAGTAAGTCAATTAACCAGTAACTAAGTAAGCAACACTTCCTCAGAATGCAAGGATAGGATGTCATTAAACACTATTTTGCTGGTGCAGTATTTGGTTAAAACTAAGCTGCACGGACACATACATATACCCAGGATCAGAGACTCCGCACGATATACGATTCCTAATTAGTCAACAGCTAAAAGTAGGATTTTCTGGAGTCCACAGAAATTTATTTTACATATTAAAATTTGATTTTGCACATTAAAAAATAGGTAATTGTAACAAAGGTGTGTAATTAACCCTTTTGAAGAGTGCATGCAACAAAGGCATAAGTACTGAAGCCCCTTCCCAGTTTCTTGCAAAAGATACAAGCTCAAACATATGTAGTAAAAGCCTAATTTTGATTTTACCTAATATCACACATTCACCCAGTTGAAGAGGGCAAGTGACAAAGGCATAAGTTCTGACACTCTCTAAAGTTTCTTGAAAAGATAAAAGTTGATATATAAGAAATTTGGATTCATTCTCTAGACCACAGAATGGCAACAGATCGGGTTCGGGTTTTTCATTCACACTACCCCAATTCAAGATTTTCAGGTCAGGATTATTCAAAATTTGGCCAATGCTAAACCCGCACTCACCCGATTACCATCCCAACAGCAAACAACACTGCACTGGGGAGATACAATATCCGAACCCAAGAGAGGTCATAGTGGCTAGAGCAAACACCAAGACCAAGCCACTTCATGTTTGGATTTATGAGTGCACAACTGCACATGACAGTGAATTCTGTCCTACTCAAAGAAAACAGCATTCTCTGAGAGCACAATCTAGAGGGGTGTCAGGACTTGAGAACCAAATACTGTTATAGCATTACAGCAAATCATTACCTCATCAGGTTCTTTCCTCAATTTTGACTTTATGAACCTCAAAAGATGCTTCTGATTCATGCATGCTGAGTGGTGAACATGTGTATCGACTTTCCTGACATTGTAAAAGTCCCGATGTGGTGCACTTTTCTGAGCAAGAAATTCTTTATCCGCATTAAGCATCAGGTGAAGATTGAATTTCTGAATAATGGTCGGGGGAAAAATAATATTGTCAAAATGCCAGAAGTATAGTTCATGTCAAGTAATTGGCATCATACACATCAAAGCATTACCTGTTCCAGAAGAAGCAATCTATGATGACACACAGTCCGAATGTTCCCAGCAGCAATCACTCGAAGGATGCGATGCAAATCAGTGAAGAATGTCGTCGCATCAGCTACCGGAAAGAGTTTCTCCGTCGCTGGAATAACATTGCCAAAGCATAAGCAGGTTGTGAATTGTGATTCTACATCTAAAGTAGTCTAGTGAAGAAAACAACAGCAGGTATTATCTCATCTTACAGGTTTTATTTGCATAGACATGAACGACTCCATCTTCCATCTGAAAATAATGCTGAAGGTAAATAATTGATAATTAGAGAGACAGAGAGGCATTTCCTCCACTGAATGAAGAGAGAGATATAGTGATGATTAACTAGTGAAATCACAAAACAGCTGGGGGGGCTGTAAAGCCATCCAGAAGCAAGCCTGTTTCATTCTCCATTTTAATTACTTCATCCATGACAACTCAACAACTAAAAAATGATTTTACCATGTGAACGATAGAGATGAGCCCTGCACGACATCCAATTAATTGCAAACTCTGGTTTTCACAGGGAAAATAATGAAGGCTTTGCGAGTAATGTTGCAGGAAAGACAGGAAAGATAATAAGTATACCAAAATAAGCGTTGGTACAGTGGACGGATAAGGACCAGTTTTGAAGCTAACTTGGAAGGCTGAAAGCTGCCAGATTGCTATTGATAGGCCAAGGAGCAGAACTAAACAAACATTCAGTAGTTGAATGACTGCTCAGATGCAGCTGAAGCAGTTAATGGAAGACAGAGACTTGCTTGGACTGAGACTTCAAAGTTACTGAAACCAAAAGATTTCTAGAACCTTGATAATAGATTCCCATAATATAGCAGCATCGATATATGACAGTAATCTAACTTCTATTCTAATATCAATCAATTTCCTGATTTAACAACAGAACTTAATAAAAAAAACCAAAAGATAGAGTGCTGCTGTATTGAATTATTTGCAAAAGTAAACATTAAATAGAACTTAATAAAAAAAAACAGAGTTTAAGTATTGGATTACTTGTCATGAGGAGAAATAGCACAAATGACTGTGAGTTTCGCATTGCCACGAAGTGATTCCTGGAGCAGGTGAGTCAAGCAGGAACTTTTGTATGGCACATTTGGAGATATTTCAATTTGAGCACCTGTTTCAGCAAGAATATATCAGAAGGATACACCAAATTGAAAGTGGAATTTCATCAAAAGGCTTGGTATACAATTTGCCTTATTTCAATTTGAGCACCTGTTTCAGCAAGAATATATCAGAAGGATACACCAAATTACGTTGTCAATACCAAAAAAAAAAAAAGATAATTCCCACAAATGTGAATGGCTTCTGTATATATACACTACCACATACTACAGAATATGCAAAGCTCAAGGAGAGTAGCTTTTCAAAACTGTAAGGCTAAATTTCAATTGCGCGTAGTACACAATCAAGGGACTTGTTGAAAAACAATTAAGGTTGGATTTTCCAAGGAAAAGAGATACTTGTAGAATATGCATACCTGAAGATTGAATCATCATCAACCTTAGCACTTCCAATGGTATCGTAAACCTTCCAGTGTGCCACTGGAACTTTTTTCAATAGCTTCAGTCATCATCTTTTCAACTAAAAAGCAATAGAAGGAAACGTCAATTAGACAACAAAGAACATGTGCTGGTCATATGTATCGGTGTGCCACTGGAACTTTTATGTAACCATCTGAAATAACTATTTTTTTTTTTTAAATTACGGACACAAAAAGGAAGATAATGATGTCAAACACCACTCTTTCCATTACCTGACAAAGACAATTCTTTGGAAGGGTGGTGCATCTGAGAAACTCGAGAGTTGTCATTTTCAGTTTCAGTGTTGCTTTTGTCAACTAGAAGAAAATCAAGAAATCATGTCAACGAAGTCATCCCCAAAAAAGTAAGATTTATGATACATGATATACCAAAAGTGGGGTTGAATGAGTACCTAACAAAGAAGACCCCATAAAGAAGCCAAGTTGAGGATCAGTATTGGCTTCTTTTTCTGATAGGTCAGTCTCAATGTTGTGTATATTGGATAACACATCAGCAGAAATTTTAGAACCATCAGAATTATGATTTTCAGTTTCAATGCTGCTGCTCCTGTCAACTAGAAGAAAATCAAGTAATCACGTCAATGAAGTGATGCAAAAAAAGGTAAAGGTAAAGGTAAGTGTAGTTACTACACTAGTCATCTCCTTAAGAGATAATGCACAAGAGCTAAGATACATAATAGACAAGATCATGGCTTGAACGACAACCTGACAAAGAAGGCCCCACATAAAACGCCAGATGCGGATCAACATTATATTCATATTCTGATGGTTCACTCTCAATGTTGGGTATGTTGGATAACAGGTCAGCGGGATCATTCTCATAAGAGTTTGTTTTCAGCTCACCATGAAGCAAGGAATTATCTTTTGATAAAGTGATATGTGAATCTTTCCATGATGATGATGCCAATGATGTTTCGTTCAGATTCACATTTGGCTGAATATCATTCTTCCTGTCTAGAGTCTTTTTGTCCCTGTAATCTACAGCCAACGGGACATTCTCTGTAGCTTCTTGAACCCGGTGCTTACCTTCAATCAGTGAAATAACAACAGCTGTCTCTCCCGCATCAGCAATGGATACTGACAACTTTCTAGAAAGAGCATCCACGATAGTACATTCCTGACTAGCAGCTTCTGGATCTATCTGTGTGCTTGGGACTTTTATTGATACTCCATGTGAATTTTGTGATGCTTCCTCAATTACACACCTATTAAGAACAACGTGAAATCATAAGGCTAGAAAAAATTGCCCCAGGGCGTTGTTAAGAAGATAGAATATGCTTCCCTACACCTAAGCCATAGAAATGGGGCACACGCAGGAGGATGGAAAAGCAGCATTGGTCTCCCAGATAGATCTACTTTCCCAAAACCTGGCGTGAAAAGATGATAGTAACAAGGTACTCTCCAGTTAGTAGCTATATTTTTCTCCAAGTGACTAAAAAGAGGGCCTAACCAATTGACAGTAATCATCTCGATGAAATGATCTTTTTCTACAAAATCTCCAGGCAAGGAGAATACTGACCCCACATCGTGTAAGTCTTCCCACTTCCCGTCTTTCAGAAATTTAATCAAACAATTGCAAGCCTTGTCAATCTACTTAAAAAATCAACTAAAAGGTCTAGCAAACTTTTACAAAAAAAAAAAAAACACAAATCTGATCTCTACCTGTCCATATGATATAATTGAATTGTTAAAACCAGCCAAGCAGCTCTTAACCAGTGGAACAAAGCCTCAATCCCATTAGCCTTCAACTTTTCCCTCAAAGCCTTAGAAATCCTAAACCTCGAAGTCGCATTCGGATCCTCTTTTACAGCAGGAGCAGCAACCACCTCTCCATTTTTTTCAACAGATCTAAACTTTTACCACAACAAACCAAACACAGATCAATCAAAAGCTTTTCAAATTCAAACCAAACATTCTAACAAAAGTAACATCAAGAGAAATTAAAAGCAAGCTCACCAGCTTTCATGGAGGCATCAGCCTGGGCAACATTCCTGGCCATGGAAGAGAGCAAAGCAATCCCATGCTCAGCAGCAGCAACAGTATTGGCAGTGGGAGCATTAACAACCAAACACCCAAACTCTGTCGCAGCTTGCAGATCCACATTATCAATCCCTACACCAGCTCTGCCCACCACCTTCAACCTTCCCTTCGCGGCTTCAAACACCTCCCTCGTCACCTTCGTCCCACTCCTCACAATCAAAGCATCACAGAGCGAGATCTTCGCACACAACTCCTCTGGTGACAGATTGTACGAGCAATCAACATTCGCGAAGGTCCTCAGCACCTCCAACCCTGCTTCTCCGAGCTTCTCGGATACGAGAACTGTGGGTTTCGCATCCACCGCGGTGGGTTCTTGTACTCGTGACTTGGAGAGCCTGATTTGAGGCGATTCGAGGGTATTCACTGCTTCGACGACATGAAATCGAGATCGAGAGGTCGTTGAGAGAGAAACAGAGTGATGGAGAGAAGGGAGAAAGAGAGATGATCTTGAATAAAGGAGGGAGTTTTTGGTGTCTGAGAGGGAAACTCGAACTGGGGTGAAGATGGATTTCGCGGAGGAAGTCGCCATTGAAGGTATTGGAATGATAAGAGAAGAGAACGAAAGAGAGATATTTAGGGGGTTAGGAAGCGCTATCCTAAATGTAAGTACCATAGCGCTTCGGAAGCGCTATGCAATCACTTTAAAAGCGCTATGGTAGCTTTGGTAACGTTTTTTCTCATAGCGTTTTTTAAAGCGCTATCTAAGACATAACTAAGATAGCGCTTAACTGAAAAAAAAATTAAAAGCGCTATTGTAGTGTTTTTTTTTAAAATTTTTTTTTTTAAAGACAAATAAGCGCTATCCTAGTGCCCACTTGGATAGCTCTTTAAAAAAGCGCTATCTAAGTGGCGTTACCTAAGCTAATATTTGTAGTAGTGCTTCAACCATCTACGAACAACCAAGATTACACCAAAAAACACTTGTTTAGCTTCCTCAAACACATTTTTGCATCGTTGCTTCCATATTTCCCACGGCACAAAAAGATGGGTTAACAAAAATGTGATGCCTGGCAACGAATTACCATTAGCACGTCGAAAGCAAACTGAGATAATAGTCTAGATTTCCACAGACCGCCTAATATGGATGTTAAAATCCCTTCGAAGTGTTCATAGACCTTAGAATTCAAGCCAAATCCCCATCAATAAACAGATGGTTCAAAGATTCAACCCTCAGGTTAGTACAACAACGAAATTTATAGGCCAATCTAATTACACATCGGGGAAGCTCCCCATCCACAGGAGTACCTCTAAATAGTAATTTTCAAATAAATACTGAAATTTTAGAAGGAACTAAAGGATGCCAAATCTTTTTAAATAAATGTATTTCCGAGTCATTACCTCTTATCACCCTGTAGACCGACCTAGTAGAAAAGAAGCCATATGCATCAGGCATCTAGACACATGAGTCCATACCAATACCCCGCAAGCTACTCTCATAAAGTTCCATAGCCAAATCATGAAGCGGCGGGCTAATCAGTTCAAACCCACCATTCCGAACATCTTCAATTATTGGCCATGAATCCAAATCCAAATCCAACATATCCAATGGTCTAGAGAAAACCACTGATGCATTCCAGTTTTCATCAAAGAAACTGGTTTTCCCCCTGCCAATTCACCAAGTCAAGTTGGCCAATAAATCATTTCTAACATTCATCAATTCTTTGAAGAAATGGGAGGCCCCACTTTTCACTAACTGTCTACTTAGTGGCGTTCCCTATTTCCAACTTCTTCCTCATGAATTCAGCCCACAAAGAGCTAGAAGTCAACATATTCCACTAGGCCTTCATTCTAAAAGTCTTAACTACCAATGTAAAATCTCGCACACCCAAACCTCCTTCCTTTACTAGGGACCTAATTTTATTCCAACCAATCCACTTCTTTCAAAGCCTGCCTTCACAATCTCCCCAAAAGTAATCCACTACAAGTTCTTAACTCTAAACAAAATCTTTTTTGGCACGTGCATAACACTCAATGTGTAAACTAGAATGGAACACAAGACACTTTTAATCATAACCAACCTACCTCCAAGGGAAATCAATTTCACTCTCCATCCATCCATTCGTCCATAAACCTTTTGCACCAGTTCTTCAAAGTAGGCAATTCTATACCGACCTTGATAAACTGCCTCCAAGTATTTCATCAGAGAAGCTTTGAAGTTGAAACCCGTATAACTTTTAATTGCTACCATCTGTTTTGCTGTTACATTCTCATCCAACATAAAATAAGTCTTACTAGCATTAATTTTCTGACCCGAGGCATGGCAGTATCTCTCCAGGAACTTCATGCTGCCTAACAATGAAGTTTTCCTCCCATTCAAAAATATCAACCGTGTCATCTCCATAAAGAAGGTGCGTGATGGGCTTGCAGTCTCTAGGCGTGAAGTAATATAAAATCTCCCCTTCTGGAAGGTTCTAGATAATCCCCTGTTAATGACCGCAGAAGCAATAATGAAAAGTAAGGGGGAGAGTGGGTCTCCCTGCCTTAGTCCTCTGAAAGACTTAAAGTGACCCTTATGTACCCCTTTCAATAAAATTGAGAATCCACAATTGGAGAACCAATTAGAGATGACATGAACAACCCTATTGCTAAAACCAAATCTTTTGAGCATTGCTAATAAAAACCTCATTCTAAACGGTCATAGGCTCTCTCCATGTCAATTTTGAGCACAATATTACTTCCAAGGTCACCCACCTATCCTTGTAACATGTTATCGTAGAAATCCATAGCCTTTCTCTGTATGTCAGGAACAAGAAAGAAAAATTGCTCACCTTTCATGCAATGAAGAGATGGCCATTTATCTCATGTTGCAGCCCAGACCACTCTTTCGAAATAATCTATTCCCCATTTTTCACAAAAGAAATTAACATTTCCAACCCCAATTTTCCACGTAGAAAAGTCAGCCAAAAATAATTAGAAAATGCAATAAGAAATGGTATAGACGAGAGCGTTCTAGGCCATTTAGGCGACCTGGGGGTACCACAGTAATTAAAGCAGTGTTGTGTCTTTAGTCATTAGATTGAAACCAAGTTTTGATCTGGACTCGTTCATGAAGGCTCCCCCCCCCCCCCAGCCGACCATGGATTTACTCTTCTTGGGGATGGCGGAACCTCAGGCGAGGTTCCCAAGCCGCCTCTTCATACCTTTTTGCAAGCTTTGGGAGTTGCAAAGAAAACTGCCATCGATAGAGAACCCCTGGAAGGTACGTGTTTTCATAAAGAAGGTAATCATGTCATCTCTCTCACAAAATAGGATGCCAATCGTCTAGATATGTTTGTTGAAAAATATGTCATCGTTCTCAAGTTTACTAGTTATCGTCCTTTCCTGGAAGCTATCCATGAAACCATACATAAATCTTGGGGCGTCAATGGAGATTTCACAATGGGGTTGCTTGATCCTAGACATGTGATTGTGAGATTCCAGGCGAAAGAAGAGTGAATAAAGATTTATAACTTTTCATTGGCATCAAGGATTCAATCTAAAGGTTGATTCAATTCGAGTTCCTCTCTGGATTGATCTTCCATGTTTACCACTCCAATACTTTCATCCAATGTTCTTCAAGGAGGTAGGAGACTCCCTTGGTACCTTTTTGCACACAGACGAAAGTACCCAATGCTATACCAAGCCTAGGATTGCCCGTATCTACGTGGAGATGGATATTTCAGTGTCTTTCCCACTCAAAATCTTGGTGGATATTTCGGGTAGCAATGGTTTATGGCAGAAGCTTATTTTTCCTGGTTTCAAATACTCTGAGCATTGCTCCATGATCGGGCATCGAGATTCTTATTGCAGGAAGCTCCTAGCCTGAAAGAAAGTACAAGGTATTAGCGTACCATCGAAGGAGTTTAAACCACAAAGGCCCAAGGTGAAACATGTGTACAAACCAATAGATAAACAATTGTAAGAGGGTACACAAAGTGCTAGAACTAGTGGTGATAAGGATTCCAATGAAGAAGTCATCCCTAGCAACAAGATAGATGATCATATTCTCGCGAATTCAGTCGAACCAGGTCTGGTCACAAGCAATCTTTTGAAAGAAAATCCTTTAAATGCTCCCATTGAAAATGAGGATGAACCAATGGAAGTTCATGGAACAATAAGTAAAGAAGGTGAAAATCTAGCTATGAGTGTTAAGGAACAAGAACTTGAAAGGTCGAAATTGTAGAACGATTGTGCTGTTTTGGATAAGCAGCATGCTTCAGTGGACACGGTGGTGGTAACATATCGGAAAGAACAATATCTTTTTTGTCTCGTCCTTCCAGGTCTTTTTCATTCTTGTAGGCCAGTTGACATTCTCCCAGTTTGATATGTGTGTTAACATATCGATTCGGCTTGCTTTTAGGTTTTGTATGGTTTATACTATTTCCTCATTACGCTGGTTATTCGCTCATGATTGGGTTGTGTCGATTGTGATTTCCTGGATTCCTACTGGTTGGACTCTGTGCGCCCGTCGCTTCGATGTTTCTTTAAATGGATGTTGTCTTCCTGGGATCCACTATCTCATTTTCTTTCATCTTTTTTTTCTTACTTCCTCGAATGGTTCTCCCTCTCCTAGTAAATCTTTCTCCTCGCAACTTTCATTTCCTCGAGGGAAATATGTTTTTGCACTATTTTATGGAAGACCGCCATGCCTTTTGGAGGTTCCAAGTTAAGGGCATCGAAAAAGGTACCTCTCTTCAATCTTGCGATGAAAGTTGCAATAGCTGTGTCGTCGCTGCATCCATTAATCATTGTTAGCTCGTTGGTGAAGCGAGTAGCACACTCCCTTATTGTTTCTTCGGACTTTTGTCAGACGTGCAAAAGGTAATGGGCACCTTTCCTCGTCCACTGGCTCCTGATGAATCTGGTAATTAAAGTAGTGGCTAAGGCTTGGAAAGAATCTATTGACCTCGGTGGTAGGCTGTTGAACTAGTTCATTGTTGTGGATGTGAGGCTGGTTGGGAACATTTTGCACATGATCGACTCCGTGGTTTCCTTTAAAGCCATCATATGGTGAAAGTGTCTTTGGTGATCAGTCAGGTCGGTGGTGCCATCGTATACTTCAAACTTTGGCGGAGTTAACTTTTTTGGCATTGCCTTATTTATGAGTTCGTCAAATAATGGTGGCTTGGCCAATTCGTATAGTATGTTGGGATCCGTGATTCTGATCCTGAATGGTGTCTCATCAACTGTTTCACTGCACTGCGGAGTTTTGTCTCGGTTGAGTTTAGGGGTGGGCACGGTCCGGATCGGTTCCAAATTTTGAGGAACCTAACTCGGACCGTTTAAATTTAACGGATCCGGTCCGGTCCGGATTCCCTTATTTTGAACATTGGAACCGAACCTAACTCGAACCGTTTGGAACGGTCCGGTTCCTACGGTTCCAAACGGTTCCGAATGAGAATCTGATTATATTCATGGTATTACATTACTGTTTAAATTTTTTTCTCAATCTTTGGCAGTAAAGTAATTCAATCCAATTGTCAATCAGAAATGCTCGTATTTTTCAAAACAAACAATTTTTTACAAAAAGGAGGATGAGCATAAGAGAATGGAATAGAATACAAATTTTGAGAAGAGAATAGCCAGTAAATACTCCAATCTCTAAGGTTTTCTTTGGATTGAAAACCTTAAGAAACACAGACAGAAATTGCAAGTTACATTAAAATGCAAGTTACAGTGCATTTTTTTGTACATAAATTGAAGTTCATTTACTTGACCAAAAAATAGGTCTAAATTTTCATCCAAACTAGAAATCAAAAACAAAGATCCAATGCCTAACCAAACCACACACACAATTGAACCATAAATCCAAATACCTTGTTCCCTGTATCAATTGAAATTTGCAAAGCAACAATCACTCGTTGGTTCGTTTGCAAAGGGCTTTCGCGAGTTCGGAAGGTCGTCTTCACAAACGATGCGGAAGAAGCGAGCTGCTTGAGGAGGAAGCGGACTGCGGAGGAAGCGAGCTGCTTGCGGAGGAAGCGGACTGCGGAGGAAGCAGGCTGCTTGCTCTGCGAGCTGCGTTGGAAGCGGGCTGCTTGCGGAGGAAGCAGATTGCGGAGGAGGCGGGCTGCTTGCTCGCTCGCTCTGCGGGTTGCGGCTGCGGCTGCGACTGCTTGCTTTGCTCTCTCACTTTCTCTTCTCCACCTTACTTTCATATTAGGTTTTCATTTGAAACGGGTTTTTATTTGTAAATTTGAAACGGGTTGAAATTTGTAAATTTATTTGAAACGGGTTGAAATGGGTCCAATCCGGACCGTTTCGTTTTAAAAAAACAGGAACCAGGACCGGACCGTTTTATAACGGATCTGGACCGATCCGAACCGTATCAAAAAATTCAAAATTAAAATCCGGACCGTTTTGCTCAAAACGGTCCGGTTCGGTTTGAACCCGTGGATCCTCGATCCGTTTGCCCACCCCTAGTTGAGTTCGCTGCTCTCCACGTTTCCCTGTTGGGGTTTCGTTAAATCTTCGTCGCTCCCCTAATTTCAGATAGTGAAGTTTTGTTGAGGCGGTGCTGGAGTAGGGTCAGATGGCTGAATGCGCTCCTGGGTGATTTTCTCCAGCATCTTCATCATGTGTTTCATCTGGGCCATGAGCAAGTCTACCTCAGGGTCTGTGGCAGCGCCGACAGCCATCTGGGTTGTTTGAACCATTTCATATAACAAATCCGCATTCTTGGATGCTAATGGTTCGGTGATCCGAGTTGTGTCTTCTCCTCCAGCTGTTAGTGGTGCATCGAAGGGAGAGTTGTCGTGATCTGGGGTCTGCATTATTTTATCTGATGGTTGGTTGACCCTTTGTTAGGTTGTAATGAACTTTATCATTGTGTGTTCTGTGAAGAGGAAACTTGTCGTTCCCCACGGATGGTGCCAAACTGATGCATCCAAAATCGTCCTCCTGTGAGTTTGACCTGCAAAACTATTGTTAGACTGCCAAATACCACCTTTTCGGTGGCCGAAGGCATTACGATGCTTAAGTCAGTAACTCTGTTGGAAGAAATAAGTAAATTTGGACAAAACTCAGTTAAAATTACATACATTTGTCGAATGTTCCCTTTACCTTTTATAATGGTCGTAGTTAACTCTCCGCGTGACTTAAGCATGTGAGGCGCAACGGAAGGATATGTTTTGTAACAGTCTCCTCCTTAACGGAGATGCGTCCGTGGAGGCGTAGGTCCCTCCACGGCTCTTTCTTTGTGCAATGTTCTTCTTCTTTATGAGATAACGTATAACAGGCCTGGATTTGGGCTTTGATTCGTCTGAGCCTGGATTTGGATCCTGTTTTCACTTCTTTAGAGGTGGGCCTAGTCTGGGCCTCTATAATTGTCCTCAATCCTTCTGGGCTTTATGAACTGGCCTAATGAATCGGGCGTTGTATTCTCATGATGGGGCCTTATGCCACGTGTACGGCTGTGATGATCGGTCTATTATGATGTATCATCAATAAGAGTTGTCAATTTACCATTCTGCATCATTCTGCTCATAGCCATGTTTCTTCATAGCAATACAAAACCTACCAAAGTAGTATTTTGTCCACCAATTAATCTCAATGTTATCTTGAAACATCTCTATACAATTCAGCTCTTCAAGACCATTTTTCCTATAAGAGGATAAGTGGATATTAGACGAGTAAAATACATTTTTGCAATAAGAATTCCCTTTGTTTTCGGGAGAAAGAAATAAATGAATATTGTCATTATAATCATGAATCCAGCAAACATGAAGAAGAGACCAACTTCATGTGACAATGCAACTGAAGGAAAATTTCTAACGCCAAGAAAAAAACTAAGGCCGCAACGATTGATAGATTAAAAAAGTTTGGCTCCTTAATGAGAGCAAGAGAAAACATAAACACTGCCAGTAAATGGGAGGTTTTTATAAGAAGAATCCTCTCAATCTTGTTGTGTTTTTAGATTTTGTAGAACCACATAACTGATACACATATACTTAATGTACAGAATATGCAAATTAACAGTCTTGTTGACTTCGAGATCACAAAATCGAGTACCCATAAGAAAGGGTGTATATGGAAATCCTTGACAAATTGCATCCACTTTGGAACCATAAAAGTTAGAACCACTGCTAGAGAACAATAGAAAACAACAAATCTCTCCATCCATTCAGATGTATTATTTTCAGTTGTGTAAGCTTCAGAATTTACTGACTTTGAAAAGTGACCATGAATTCGTAGAATAAGTTTGTAAAGCACAAGGAAAAGAAGAAGGCCAACACTCCCTGAATGATGAGATTTGTATCACGTCTGGTTCCATTTTGTAGAGAAACTAATTTTGCCAACGTTAAATATGCATCCAACTTGGATAGTGTATACCTAGCATATCACCAAATGAAATATTGAAACTAGCACGTTCAACATCATTTTCGACAATGGATAACAACATTATACTAATGAAGCTAACTGATAAACCCCAAGAATCTGCAGCAACCTCGATTGTACCGACTTTGTACTCACACAACAATGCTATTACTGCAGTCATTCAAGCCAGCCAAGCAAATGCACTCCAGAATCCTATCACGGCTGCATCCTCTGAAACCACATCATCGTCATCACTTTCTTTCTCCTGCATTTCAAACCACTCGCGGTGAGTCTTCAATTTGAAGACCAAATATGCAATGTACCCAATCAACATTAAAATGCTACTTGCTCTTGACAAACCAATAGTAGGATCGGCATTGAGAGTGCTAGACCCAACAACATATCTGAACAACAAAGGCAGAACGAGGCACAACAAAGTAAACAATAGTAACTGTGAGTACACGTTTGCTTTCCTACTGTCAAAATTTTGTGCCACTCTTATGTTGGCTAGCCCTCCACATAGAAGGGAAGTCCCAAGAACAAGAAGAAGGTTTGAGATGATCGAACCCAAAAGAGAGTACTTCACCACATGTAGTTTTCCTTTTACTAGAGCAAATATTGCTATTAGTTATGTTGCATTTACGTAAGAAGGGGGAATGAGTTGGAGAGATTACTTGGAACCAAAAGTTCACAAAATATCTCTTATTTTGGAGTTACGAAAATATCTTTTGAAATTCAAAACATTATTTTTTTCTCAAGGGAATTCCCCTAAGAATAAAAATATTTCATTCTCCTTATATTTTAACCTGCTATAATAACATTTTAGTATCAAAAGTTTGTTATGTGAGTGATTCTTATGTAATATGTAGTCTATATGACACTATGAGTCGTGTTAAATTTTTTATGTAGTATTTAAGAGTTTAAAATGCAAAAACTTATATTATTAAATTTGAAATTACAACCAAATTTTATACTTTTTTTTTTTACACAAAATCGAAATATTTCACTAATATATCTTATAATCTGGTGTCCAAAATTAACTCAAAAAACAAAATCACATTCCTTACTTGGAACTAGGAAGGTTTGTTTGAGTCAAAATTGGTTGATTAGGGTAGCTCTAATCAGTTGTATCCCTAAGCCAAATGGTTGGTGGCCTTTATCAACCGTTTGTTCATGTTAAAAGAGCGCATTGAGAATTTGATACTTATTTATTATTTCTGAATGCTATTTGCTTCACTCCCCATAAATGCACTTTGTCGCCTCACACCATCCATCAAAGAATAGATGATACTGTGAATCCCAACAGTTCCAACTTTTTTTTGGCTTCTATTCAATCCATCAGTCATAGCTCAAATAGATGATAGTAACTAACATGATCAAAACCACATTGGAACTCATTCGAAGTAATTCTCCACCTGGGTTTGTCATTGTTGCTGGAACTTTTGCTTATCATCTTTACACCTATAACAAGAGTTCATTCAGATGAACAATTCAGATATCTTCAACCTGATTTTTCAAGTTCTCGAAATGCCCTCCTAGCTCTATGGCAATTACAAGAAAAATCAAAAGGTGGGTAAAAAGTGAAAGGGGTATTTATATCATTCAAATAAGAAAAAAAATACTATTACTCATTTTTACTATTTTATCCTCCAAATTTAAACTATCTACAATTAAAACTAACCCTCTATAACATTCATTAATTATATCTAAGCCCCTAATATAATTTATTTGAAGCTTTACAATTATCTATAAATTATAAAAACACCCTTACATCTGACTTTGGATTTCCCATTTTGCCCTCCATATTTTATATTTTTACAATAAAAATCAGCCCCTCTTAAGCATTGATTAATTATACCTATGCCCCTAACATAATTTATTTGAAGTCCCTTATTTATTTATAAACTATATATAGACCTTAAAATTATATGTAGTTATTTGTTTAGAAATTCAATAATAATTTTTCTTATTATTTATTATTGTAATAAAATAAAATAAAATACTGAATATCTGCGCACGTAAAGTGCGTCAACACCCTAGTGTTAGTAATAGTTATTCAAGTGCATTTTCCCCCAATTTGTAAGTGAGTTAATCAAGTGATGTTGTATGTGATTTGAAGGTTGAAGGAGCAATTAATGAAGAGGGAAGGAAACCCAATAGTTGGGGGACAATTTCACTCATTTTGGTTTGTTATTTTATCTATTTGAATTTATTTATAATTTCGCAACCCATTACACAACATGTTGATTCTTTTGATGAGAGTTTGTTTTGTCAAATAAAGCAACTTTTAATAATTTTAAGCATAACTTTATTCATCTCACAAGGAGGTATTTATAGGGATACAAATATAATTTTAACTAGAAAAGGAAAAATAATTTTAATCACAGTTAATCCGATATTCCTAAATAACTACTGATGATACACCAAACCATCCGTCAATCTGTATCATATATGTGTCATGATAATCTTGTCAACTGAGCAAAGTGTGTTTGATTGCTCGTCCAACCTGGCAAAGCCCAGACAACATTAAGCCCATCTTGGCAGGGTCCAAGAGGTTGAACCCAAATTGCACTGCCTTATTAAGCTCATACGTCACATGGTCAAGTCCAATATCGTAAGACCCAATAAGGCAAGTATCTGAGGGATTGACCTAAGACGGTCAAGCAAGCAATACATTGTTTCCGACTAGGAAACAAATACCGGAATATAAGTCGTGCATGGAAACTCCTTTGCATGGACAATACTCTACAAGGGATTAATCTTCAGCAGATCTAGAAACACAGGTCGTGTAGGGAAACTCTTTTGCATGGATGACTCCTAGAAGGGAAAGAATTTCCAACAAGATATTTTTCCCTAAACTACGCCACTAAAGACGTAGCCGAACAAGGCCTCTCGCCTTTTAAATAAGAAAAAGGGTTGATGAACAAAGGTATGCTACATAACCCAATTTACAACATTACGCCTTTTTCCAACCTTGTCTGACTTAAGCATCGGAATGTCATCGGCCGCCAGAACGGTGGTTTTTTGCTCACATGCGTTCCCTATATAGGTCAATCAGAACATGATTTGACTACATCAGTTTGGCGTCGTCCATAGGGAATGACAAAGTTCCTAAGAAAACAATGATATCACCTTTCCTTACAGTCCTAAAAGATGGTGACCACGAGATCTCGCAATAATGGAGACATCGTTGAGCCCTCAAACGCTCGAACCGGCAGAGCGCCGTCAACTCCGATGACATCGGCACCGTGGGGGGAACAATCTCAGACCCCTGCACCGGTAGCAACCACGACAGACCCTAGGGTGGATCTACTGTCAACCTAGGTGCATCAAATCACACGAGTGGTAGAGATTCTCACTCAACGATCCCTCCACCCGCCGAAGGAGACAAGGAGCCACGAAGAGCCCCGTCCCTAAAAGACACCAGAGAACACGTTGAAGAAAGCCACTTTGTCGTTGTCGGCTCTCAATGGACCAAGGGCGAAGGAGCGGCCAATGGAGACCTGACGTCTAGGGTTGATAAACCAGCCTCACAGAACCCCCTCCGGCTTGGAGCCACCAATCCAGACGTGTTGTGCAACCTCACCGTCCCCCCGTTCATGTATCACATCATGAACGAGCCACTGCAGAAGAAATTCAACCCACCAAAATTGGAGTTTTACGAGGGGACAATAGACCGATCAGATTACTTACGCCCATACCGGCATGTAATGGTGCTCAAAGAAGGATCCAAAGCAGTAATGTATCGATAATTCCCCACCAGCCTGAAGAAGTCAATGTTGACCTGGTTCCACAGCCTCTCTCCGAAGTGTAATGACTCATTCCGAACGCTGGCAAAAATGTTTCTCACCAGCTTTGGTGGCAGCCAAAAGTCAGAAAGGGCTCGCATTACCTGCTCACCCTCAAACAAAGGCCGAACGAGACAATGGAGGAGTACGTCACAAGCTTCAATGATGAGTTTACTTTCATCGATAGTTGTAGCGATGACACCTCGATCACAACCTTCACCTTGGGCCTGAGGAGAGGCAAGTTCTACGACTTCCTCACTCTGGAGCATCCAACTGACATGGCGGATTTGCTGAAAAGCGCCCAGAAATACATCACTCATCGAGATGTTGGCTGCCAAAAGGAGGTGGAGGCTGAGAAGAAACCCTTTGGTCCTAGAGACAAGAAGGAGGGAAAGAAACATGAGGACGACGACAAAGACAAGAATGAGGGAAAAAAACATGAAGACGACGACAGAAACAAGATGAAGCGCAATGACAACAAACCAGACTCTGGTCGCACAAGGCAAGATAAGTCCTCCAACTTCGCCGGCTCTAAATCCATCACTACCTTTAACTTCAGCCTGTCTGACGTCCTCAACACCATCAAGAATTGGGGAGAAGTGAAGTGACCCGCCAAACAACGAGGAGATCGTTTTCGGCACGATAACAACAAATATTGTTTTTTTCACAAGGAAGGGGATCACAACACTGAGGATTGTAAAAGTCTCAGAAGTGAGACTGAGTACTAGATCAGGAAGGGGAAGCTCAAATAATTCTTGGGCCTAAAAAAAAGACAAAACAGCCAAACAAAAGGGAAGATGTCGTCAAAGAGAAAGATAAAGAAGCTCCTAGCATCATATATGTCCTTCATGGAGTCGGCTCGGAAGGTGAGTAGTCCAACAAGTCCCAAAAAAGGACGCTCCTCGATATGCATACGCAACCCACCTGCGAGGAACAACAAGTGCAATATGCACGTATTCAGAGCTCGATCCCACCAGTGACGTTCATAGATAAGGACCTCCAAGGCGTCCATTCTCCTCACAATGACGCCCTGATGGAGACTCTTCTACATGGACGACTCCCAGCAAGGAAAAGATCTCCAACAACATATTTTTTCCTAAACTATGCCACCAAAAGCCTAGCCAAACAAGGACTCGCATTATAAATAAGACACAGGGTTGATGAACAAAGGTACGCTACAAAATCCAATTTACAACATTACACATTTCTCAAGCCTTGTTTGACTTAGCATCGGAGTGCCATCGGCTTCCACAACGGTTGTTTTTGGCTCACGTGTGTTTCCTATGCAGGTCAAGGTCAAGAAGAACAAGATTCGACTACATCAACTACAATCTCTGTTAATTAAGTATTCTTAATTATATAACTATTATAATTATTAACACTCCCCCGCAATATGGGATAGATATCGGAAATGCCCAGCTTGACAAGTGAATCAGCAAAGGTAAGTTACAAGACAATAACTCAGCAGCAACAAAAAAAAGTATAATGAATAACCGATGGGAAGTAGTTTCCGAGGTCACGTAGGAAGATGAATGAACAAATTCGTCACATTCGGTTCCAAGGCACCGATGAGCCAATTTTTCACAATAGCATTCTCCATTACGACGAATAAACTAATTTGTCACAGTCGGTTCCATGGCACCGATGGGCCAACTTTTCACAATAGCATTCTCCATTACCCACTTCTCATAAGTTGCATCACGAGGAGCGGGTTCTGGAGTAGTACCAATAAGATATCCCATCCTATCTCATCCGGCAATAAATCAAGAACATATTTCATTTTTGATGAGAAAATTCCCAATGAGTAACTTCAATAACCAAAAAATACCTTCAATCCATCATGATCCTTCATATCAGATTCAAAAGCTAAATAACTCTTCAAGTTATAAATCCCAATAATATCATCACCAGTTACAATCATATCATCTACATAAATGATTAGAAGTGTCAATTTAACATTCCACGCTTTAAGAAACAACATATGATCTGTACTGTTCTGCTCATAGCCATGTTTTTTCATAGGAATAGAAAACCTACAAAAGTAGTCATTTGTCAGTCAATTAATCTCAATATTATCCAGAAACATCTCCATCTAAGTCAACTCTTCAGCACCACTCTCTCTCGAAAGAGGAGAAGTGAATACCTGGTGAGCAAAATATATCTCTTCAATGAGAATTCCCAATAACACCACCCAAGGATTTGTCGGATCATCTTTACAAATCATGCATCACCATTCTTCAAATTTTTGGGCGCTTTCTCAAGCTCTTTATGAGAACATTTATCAATCTTGGTTAAGATCTCAGAAAACTTGACAGCAATGTGAGAAGTATGACAATCCAAAACTGCAGAATTTTGAAGATCTAATGTATTGGACAATTCAATCAATATGGTATACAATATGGTATGCCTATCAAGCAATTTCCTAATCTCATTGATATACACGTAATTATTACAAAATATATCCCTTAATTTATATATGTTAGTGCTTCAATTAATATATTTTATTCTAATTATTTCATTTTTATGTTTTTGTAGGAATCTGCGCGTGAACGATAAAATCGAATTAAGGCGACAATTTGAGGAAATGATTAATTTGTTGATTCTAGCGGTGGTGTAAAATAGCGGTTCACATATCTAAACCTAACCCAAATAAGCCTAGGTCCACTTACTTTAATCAAGCCCAAGTTCAGAAAGCTAGAAACCTAAGCCAAGCTTAACAAGGAAATAGGGGAACCCTATTTAGGTTTCTTTCTTCCCTTCTCTTTGAGGAGGCTGCTCTTCCACATTTTCTGCTCCTCCCTCTCTTTTCCAGCCGCCATCACCACCTCCACCTGGGCAGAGACATAGAGCCCTGTGTCTCTCGCCACTAACCAACCACCATCAGCACCATCTCGCCACCGCCAAACCACCGCCGTCCCTGTTTCCTCCACGGACCCTGTTCCTGTCTTTCCTCCACCTCGCCACCGTCCAGCATCCTCCATCATAAACAAAGCTCGCACGCCACCACCGCAAGCAGCAGAAACAGGGAGCACCTCCTTGTTTCGCCGCCCTGTCTCCACCCTCCATTCTCTCCCTTTTTCCGCCTTCGGTCTCTCTCCCTGTTCCATCTCACTCCATCACCACCGCGACAGAGTCGCCTCTCTCTTTTAGGGCTGCCACCACCGCGACAGAGTCCTCCCTGTTTCGCCCCCTCGTTCTCTTTCTCCTTCGAGTTTGTATCTCTCTCACTCTTTCCATCTCTCTCTCTGTTCTTGCAGGTGCCAGATACGATCGGAGAACGAATGAACGCTCGCGAGGAGCGAAGCAGCGGCGGCGGAGCAGGAGGTGTCGCGCTGGAGACGAAGGCAGAGCCGCGAGACTGTTAGGTGGGAGAAAAACTGATTTTTGAATCAGTTCGCTATTCGCACCTCAGCCCATGCTGTGTACCACCACAGTGCAGCTGCTGAGATTTCTCGGGATTTGCGATTTCTCGGGATTCATGTGCGTACAAGAAGAGATGACTTCCTCCTCCAATGATGCTGTGACCACCACCACCATGAGTCACTAAACCCCACGCAAGGTGAAGAGGTGAACTCCTAAATGTAACGCACTAAATTAGTAATTGATTCGCTTTAAGTTTTCACGACGAATAATGATGTTTAATGATTCTCACTTTTATTTAATATAGAAATTTATGTTGTTTCAGTGACAAGGATTTCATAGATTTCTTCATAGATTGTTATTATTCCGGTGGTTATCTTTTCTTCTCCATATAAGCTTAGTCACGCTTTTCTTATGTGTGGAATGTTTAAGAATCAATTGATTCCGGTAGGTTAGTTATATGTGATCGTCATTAATTACGATATTGTCTCCGGATATATCGTAAGTTTATGATATCACATATGACAGACCTTTGTGTTTTTTTTAGAAAAAGTGAAATCTAAAATTCATTTACATTAGGGTATATTAATGCATAAAAGATTATTTTTCCGATTACGTCGTTTGGGATGTGAAACACGTAGTTGAGTCATCATAGCGAATCAATACTAGTTGGCGCGTGAAGTCTAGGAGGGATTCTTGGAACCTTGTGATTTTTCCAAACATAATTTTCATTAAATTAAATTCAATTTCGTATTTTAAATTTGTTAGAATTTCTTAACTTTAGTTTCGCATAGTTTGTCTTCCTTAACCTTGTTTTGTAGATCATTTTCCTCGTGGGATCGACACCCCAATCTTTACTGCAATTGACCGCGTGTACTGTTTGGGCGTAATCACTCATGGGTCAACATTCTCACATGCCAACTAGCCTCCTTTTGTTTCTTCATCATTCTGACCTCCCGATCAACCTCCCACACTTTGTTTTTTTAAGAAGACCTCCCTTACTTTAATCTTAGGAAGCAAAGAAGGTGAGGGGAAAATGCAGAGGAAAAGAAGGCGCGAAAAACTGGCGCCAAATGATTAAAATTAAAATGAATGGCATTTTCATAATATTGTGTTGTTATTTTAGTGGAGCCAAAGCAGCCACGTGTTTAGCTGTGATTGGTTTATTTTGAAATTCTATCAGAAGTCTTAATTATAAATAGAGATGGCAGAGTAGAGGAGAGGTATGAGATGTGTGAATGTTGAATTGGGGATCTTTGATCCAATAGTCCGAAACTTGTAATCCTTCTCTGGAATTATTCAATATAGCTACTCTTCCCTTTAAATTCTCGATTTTAATCCTTCTTGAGGTCACGACTGTGACATTTGGTATCAGAGCCAGCTTCAGGATCCTAGATCGAACTCATCATGGAGACAAGAGCGAGAGAGTTGGAAACATTGGTGAAGGAGACGAAGAAGACTCAGTTAGAAACCACAGGGCAGATGGAACTCATGAAAACTGAGTTGAAACGATTAGCAATGGCGAGTGAAACGCAGGGTCAGCGTATGCAAATGAGGATGGAACAATTGTTCCAAATGATGAACTCTCGCCCAGAACCTACTGTTGCTGAAGGAAGCACCATACCTAGTTCACAAGTCAGTGAACCTAGGGAGTTCCACCGAGGAACTACTCTCCATACTCCAATGGAGATCAACAGTATGTTTTCTAGAATCCCTAAATTGGAATTTCCTCATTTCGATGGATTGAATCCTCGTGCTTGGGTTAAAAAATGTGAGAGGTACTTTGAGTTCTATCAAGTTGGGGATGATAGTAAGGTGGCAATTGCTTCAATACACCTTAATGGTAGGGCAGAAGTCTGGTTTTTAGACTACCAGGTGTGCAACGAAAAGCTACAATGGGCCTCCTTCACACAAGACATCTGTGAACGATTTGAGGAATCGATCTCAAACAATTTTGTAGGAACCTTCAATAAACTCAAGCAAGAATCAACTGTGGAAGACTATTATGATCGATTTGAGGAGTTGAAGTCCTTCATGATCAACCACAATAAACATTTAGATCCTGCCTACTTCATAATGAGTTTCTTAATGGACTCAAACCCGATATAAAAACAGTGGTCAAAATTTTCAAACCTACTACCTTGATTCAGGCTTTCACATTAGCTAGGATGCAAGAATCATCAACAGATCACCAACCTCATCTAAGAAGGAACCCAGGATACTCAACTGTTATCCCAGAACGGGATCACAGAACACTAACCATGCCACCAACACCCAGCTTCACCCCAAACCAAACACTGCTAGCCTGAGTTCCAACAACAACAATGGCCACACAAACAACCAACCTAGAGCTACCACCCAAGCTTCTTTTCAAAACACCAATAAAACTCCATTTTCACCATATATACCACCAATTAAGAGGATGACTCAGGCCCACATGAGAATGAGAAGGGAGAAAGGGCTATGCTATCACTGTGATGAGCAATACAGGCAGGCAACATATGCAAGCAACAACATCTGTATCTCATTGTTCCGGATGAAGAGTATTCTGAAAAAGGGATTGAAGTTAGTACTCATACAGAGGATTTAGTTCAAGAAATCCAATTCGAGATGGAAGTATCATTACATGCCATCCATGGCAGCTTCTCAGCCAATACACTACTCCTCAAGGGAAAACTAAAGAAGAGGTTAATCTCCATCTTAATTGATACTGGGAGTACTCATTCGTTTATTGACCCAAGGGTAGTGAAAGAGACCAATTGGCCCACTCAAATGACACCCCAAATGATTGTCAAGGTTGCCAATGGTCAGCAGCTTATAAGCAATGCTATTTGCAACAGACTTCAGTGGACAATGCAGGGATTAATATTTGAAGGAACAGTCAGGGTGCTTCCTCTAGGTGGCTACGACATGGTCTTAGGTGGAGATTGGCTCAAGCCATTCGGGGACATTGTCATCAACCTACAGAAATTGCAGCTTACCTTGAGTACTGCAGGAAGGTCTGTCACTCTACAAGGAACCACAAATGAGGGAGCTCTTCATCTCCTAGAGGCCAAGGGCATCACCAAATTTATTAAGAAACACACCCCATGTTTTATTGGCCAACTTTTTGCTCTCATTGAAGAGCCCACTGAGGTATCATCAACTCACCCTGCACTCTTTCCATTACTGTTTGAATATTCTGATGTGTTTCAAGTACCCACAGGTTTACCTCTTACTAGGACCTTGGATCACAAAATACCCCTCAAACCAAATACATTACCCTCATCCTAAAACCCATACAAAGTACCTTATATGCAAAAGGCGGTTGTTGAACAACTTATCCAAGAGATGCTTCAATCCGACCTTATACAACACTCCCACAGTCCGTTTGCTACCCCAATACTACTAGTAAAAAAGAAAGATGGTACATGGCAGTTTTGCGTAGACTATAGAAGGTTGAATGACATAACCATCAAGGATAGGTTTCCTATGCCATTGATAGATGAGCTTCTAGATGAACTCCATGGAGCCACGGTGTTCTCCAAATTAGACCTTAGATCCGGATACTACCAAATCCTTGTCCACCCCAAGGATATACATAAAACCGCCTTCAAAACACACCATGGTCATTTCGAGTTCAAGGTCATGCCATTTGGCTTGACCAATGCTCCAGCCACATTCCAAGTCTTGATGAATAACATTTTTCAACCTTACTTACGAAAGTTCATCCTAGTTTTCTTTGATGACATATTGGTCTATAGTCAACCACATTCTCCTTACACTTATCCAACCTACAAACCACATTGGCCACCCTTAGGAAACACAAACTTTATGCAAAACTATCTAAATGTTCCTTCATACAACTAAAGTTGGAATACCTGGGGCATATAATCAGCCAACAAGGTGTTGAAGCTGATCCACTAAAAGTAGAGGCAATGGTGAGTTGGCCACTTCCAAAAACACTAAAACAATTGTGGGGATTTCTTGGACTAACCGGCTATTATAGGAAATTTATTCATCACTATGGGGTCACTGCTCAACCACTCACTGATTTACTGAAAAAAAAACAACTTCCACTGAAATGCAAGTGCTCAAGAAGCTTTTCAGTCCCTAAAGGCTGCTATGCACAGTGCCCCTATGCTAGCACTTTCAGACTTTTCTATGCCTTTTACACTGGAACTGATGCATGCTCCAGAGGTGTCAGAGCAGTTTTAACTCAAATGGGCAGACCCATTGCCTTCTTCGGTCCAGCCAAGGGACAAAGGAATCAAGCCCTTTCAACCTACTCTGGAATAGAGATGGCAGACTAGAGGAGAGGTATGAGATGTGTGATTGTTGAATTGGGGATCTCTGATCCAGTAGTCTGAAACTTGTAATCCTTCTCTGGAATTATTCAATATAGCTACTCTTCCCTTTAAATTCTCGATTTGAATCCTTCTTGAGGTCATGACTGTGACAGGATCTCCTTTCACATTCACTCATAGTTTCTCAGCTCTGGTAGCCATGGACACATTGCATTGGAGAGAGAGAGAGTTGTTGGAAGAGAAGATTGGTGTTGAACGTTGAAGGACGAGTGAGAAGGGAGATGGTTTTCTTTCTACGGAACTCTTTCACATTCACTCATCGTTTCTCAGCTCAGGTAACCATTTATTCTTCTTCTTCTCCTCTTAAGTTGGTTGGTTCCATTTCAATACTTCTTTATGGTTTAATCATGTTTTCTTTCCGTCGAATTTCAATGCTTCCTTAGGGTTTATTCATGTTTTCTTTCTGTCGAATTTCAATGCTTCTTTAGGTTTTAATCATGTTTTCACGCCGCATTGCAAAGATAATTAGTCGAAGAGGGAGCGTTTGGTGGTTAGACGGTGGTGTTGAATTTTTCTTCTTTGGTTTTCCTTGTACAAAACCCACATTCATCCTTTCTCTCATCTCAGGTAACCATATTTTCTTCATTTTCTTCTTCTCCTTCTCTTACTTTGGTTCCATTTCCATGCTTCTTTAGGGTTTAATCATGTTTTCTTTCCTGTTGAGTTTTTGACAAAGAAAATGGCCATCTGAAATCTTCAAATGGTGTCAATTACAAGAAACTCAACACACCTAAAATTCCATCAGAATCTTAGGGTTAGGGTTAGAGTAAAACTAAAGGATCCGTGAAAAATAAGCAACTCAAGAAGAAAATTCAAAGCAACATATTGTATTTGATTCTACATGCTACAACATACCGTCTCTCTTGCATCTATTTGATTGGCTTTTGTGATAGAAGTATACTATCCTCTATTTATTGCATCTATTTTTGGTTTCTCTGCCAAAATATTTTAAAATAAAAATCAACAAAATTACAAATGGTAGCTGCAGGGGCATGTGCCTACTTGCAAAAACTTGTTGAGATGGAGGTAGAAGGAGCTAAGAAACTTATGGAAAACCTCGGCCCGGGTAAGATGTGGGGTGTATTCACTAGAACATGAAGATAATCACTAATCTATACATGAATCTCTGACAAAGCTGCTTCACCGTTTGCCTGCCCTGTATGTACATTACATCTTATGTCTTCGTTACTAAGTATTTCCTTTCTTTGGCATAATCATGGTTATTCATTTTAGTTGCTCTTGAAAGTAACTGATGCTACCCTAGTTGCTGATGTATACAATCTGTTTAGAGAAACTGAGTTTGTTGACTTGAAACCCAATAAATTATAAATCTTGCCTATCTTTCCATGTCGATTGTTTTCTTGTATCTAATATTCACTGAACCAATTCTGTAAAGTTTAATCACGTATCATTTTTAGCAAAATTGTTATGTCCTTGTATTCCTTTATACCATTTCATTTTGATATAGGATTTCTGAACTAGGTAGGATCAATAAGATACCAATTATGTCGTAGCTGCTGAAAATTATTACCGCGGCTTTCTTGTAGTTAGTCAACGTAGTCCTAATTTCATTGTTAATGATTTGAATGCAATTTATTTCATCAAGATATTAAAATATGTTGCCATAGCATTCCAATTTTCAGGACATGCTGACTAGGGTTTATGTCAGGACCATCCAGTTTCCTATTTTTCTTGCATACAGTTTATTGTTTGTTAGATTTCATAAAAAAAAACTCAGTATATTAACACTTACTAATTTTTTTGAGGGCATACCGAGTTACCAACTGTTTTCCTGGTCCCGTATAGAACAGTAGAAGATGTCCCCCATTCAGCCCGACTTGTGATGTAATTTTGTATCTCTTGCAGATACACCCCTGCCTAACAAATATGAAATACAATTAATCCCTTTCAATGCAAGTTAATTTGGTGTATCATACTGTATATTACTTGCTGCATCTTACATTCTGTCATTGTATTCAAGCTGCATTTCTATCTGGAGCATATGTTAAGCACATATTTTGCTTAGCTTAATTATAAGTTTCTTCTTTGAGTTTAATATACATAGTGGTAGTGATTACATGATGATAATGCTTTACCTCATGAACTGCGTCTTCTCTTGCTTTCGTTTATTTTATTTTATATCTGCCTTTCATGTGCTTTTTATAATAACTTTTTAGTACACTTCTTTCATATTTCTGAGTGTTAGAATGAAAATTATGCAATATATACTTTGAGGAAGCTAAACGCTCCCTAATAGGTTGAAGAAAAGTAGAGTTGAGAACATGAACAGATAGATTCCATATCTTAAAAGCTTAGGGACCAGGTGTTCCATTTATATTTACAGCTTGCAGCGAAGTTCCGTAACAGTGGTCAAACATGTGTTTGTGCAAGTAGACTAATAGTACAAGAAGGTAATACATGATGTGAGGAACAGTTATGGACTATGGTTGCTACAGGTTTTCAGTCTTTGGTTCCATTTCGTATTGGATGAAGGTCTAATAGTTTAAATTATTGGTACATGTCTGTTCTTTGGGTTTAAATGCCATCCTTTTGCAATTTGTCCATATGGTATCTGTCGGAGTATATTTATTCATGTATTATATTTTTATTTTTTAAGGAAGTTTAATATCAATGATTTTAAGGATGCCTTTATATATCGATATGTAATGTCTAACTTTTTTTAATCTAAACAATGGAAAAAAAAAACTTCTTTATACAAAACGGATTCATCAAAATGTTGAAAGTTTCCAGTTCTCGGACTGAAAAAATATGTTATGATTAAGCATATTTTGAAACATAAAAGATTATAGAGTTATTGCCAGCAATTACTTTTTCTTCAATATTCAAAAAGTAAGCTTTCTACATTTAAGGGGTGATGTATTCATGATATTTTTTTCATAATCTTAATAATTTGAACATTGTTTTCAATTTGTTAGAGCATATGAGATTTAGAGGACACATACTGAAATTATCTGTTCACGACTCTTTTCATTTTTCCGTGTAGTTACAGTTTTAGTATGCTGATTTGCCTTGTTATATATGTATAAGGTAAATTAAAGTTAAAATATTTTATCTACATGTATATATGATAAATTTGCAAATGCTTTGTGTCATGGGCTTTCTTTTCACAAGTACTTTCCGTGTGGCACTAGCAAACTTTGCCCCGACTTATCAAAGAAAGCTAGTCAGCCTTGCCCACAAAAGACTTACTTAGACTTTGAAAAACTAAGCAAGCTAAGAACACACAAAAGAACTTAAGAGAACTAGAACTTGTATTGTTTGAATTCTCTGAGATGATTACAACAAATGAGGCCTTAGCCTATTTATACAATTCCACCTCCTCAATGGACGGTGGTGATCAATTTGATCTAACGGTCTACAATGAACTTCTACACACTTCCTTAGAAATATCTAAGGACTAGAATCCTATGGAACTCTATGAAATTTTATGGGAGGTTCTAGAGAGCTCTCTCTAGAATAATGTGGAATACTCTACATTATTTACACTTGCCAACCTCACTTGGCTAGGCAAGAAGATAGTTGTGACATTCTCCCCCACCTAATCAGGCGACGTCCTCGTTGCCTTCAAATCCTCGTACGCTTTGATTTGCTCCTTGAATTGCCACAAATGTTGGATTGGCTCTCAGCTAGCTTCACTTTCTGGCAATCCTTTCCACTTGACGAGTAGCTCATGTGTGGGAGGTTGGTTGGAATGACGCACCACACGATCTGACAAGATAGTCTTTGGTTCCTTGTCATGTTGGATCCTCATGCCCATTGGTGCTCTTTGTGAAACTCCTCTGTTTGGATCATCCTGATCTTTCTTATACGGTTTCAGTAGGCTCACATGGAAGACTGGATGAAACTTGATCCTCGGCGGCAACTCGACCTTGTAGGCTTGCTTTCCCACTTTCTTGACTATGGGGAAAGGACCCTCATCTCCTGATAAGGCCACGATGCAGTCCAGAAAGTCTGGCATGAGCATGCATCTTGACAAGCACAAGGTCTCAAACCTAGAACTCTCGAGGCCGTCTCTTCTTGTCGGTCCACTTCTTCATCCTCTTGGATGCCTTTTCCAGGTAAGCTCGAGCCTCATCAGCTTGATCATTCCATCATTTGGCAAACTTATAGGCTGATGGACTCACTCCAGTGTAGTCAGTGGCAATAGAACTCGGGGTCATAGGTTGTTGTCCCATGACAATCTCAAATGGGCTACGACCCGTCGCTTCACTCTTCTGCAAGTTGAAAGAGAATTGGGCAACATCTAGCAACTTAGCCCAATCTCGTTGGTTGACACTCACATAGTGCCTAAGATATAACTCCAGCAAGGCATTCATCCTTTCCGTTTGACTATCCGTTTGAGGATGAAAGCTAGTAGAAAAATTAAGGTCGGTACCCAACAACTTGAACAACTCAGTCCAAAATTTCCCCGTGAACCAAGTATCCCGATCACTGATGATAGATTTGGGCACACCCCAATACTTCACCACATGTTTGAGGAATAAATGTGCGGCTTGCTCGGCTGTGCACTCCTTGGGTGTGGGAATGAAGGTGGCATACTTCGAAAATCTGTCTACGACCACAAGTATCCAATTGCAACCCTTCGATGCGGGCAACCCAACTATGAAATCTAAGGAAACACTCTCCCAAGGTCTCTCTGGGATGGGGAGGGGTTCAAGTAAGCCGACAGGTGACTGTTGCTCCACTTTGTCTTGTTGGCATACAAGACAAGTCTTCACATATGCTTCGATATCATCCCTCATATGTGGCCAATAATATAAATCTTCCACAAGAGCAAGAGTCTGATGTATACCTAGATGTCCCGCCCACTTGCTATCATGACATTCTTTCAAGACTTCCTTCATTAGGTTGTCATGAGGTGGAACATAGATTCGCCTTCCCTTAGAGTATATCAAGCCATTCTCCACCCAAAACCGTTTTGTCTTTCCATCTTTGACAAGAGCTATGATGGTTTGAGCCATGGAATCATGTGCCAATCCTTTCTTTATGTGTCCCTTCAAGTTGCTTTGAGGTTGACTTATGTCAGCAAGTTCTCATTTTCTACTCAAAGCATCCGCAACAAGATTAGCTTTGCCAGGCTTGTACTCCAAAGTGTAATCGAACTCTGCCAAGAAATCATGCCACCTAGCTTGTTTCGGTGTGAGCTTCTTCTGTGTCTGGAAGTAGCTAGTGGCAACATTGTCGGTCTTGACCACAAATTTGCTCCCAAGCAAGTAATGTCGCCATGTTCGCAGGCAATGCACAACCACAGACATTTCCTTCTCTTGTACTGTGTACCGCCTCTCAGTATCATTGAGCTTCCTACTTTCAAAGGCAATAGGATGCCCTTCTTGCATCAATACCCCACCAATAGCAAAGTCGGAAGCATCCGTATGTACCTCTAAAGACATAGAATGGTTGGGAAGTGCCAACTCCGGTTCTTCCACAATTGCCTTCTTCAATCCTTCGAAAGCGTGTTGGCATTTTGAACTCCAATCCCAACTTCGTCCCTTCTTGAGCAAGTCCGTCAATGGAGCGGCTATAGAAGAGTAGCCTTTGATGAACCTTCTATAATATTTCACCAAGCCAAGGAAAGATCTTAACTCGGTGATTTTGGTCGGTGGTTCCCATTCTTGGATGGCTTGTACCTTGGACTTGTCCATACGAAGCTTGCCCTTGCCAATGATATGACCCAAGAATGTCACCTCCTCTTGGGAAAATGTGCACTTCTCCTTTTTGACATAGAGCCCGTTCTCCTTCAAAGTTTGGAACACTTGCCTCAAGTGATCAACATGTTCCTCCAATGTCTTACTATAGATCACAATGTCATCAAGGTACACCACTACGAACCGATCAGGGTAAGGAGCTAGTACCTTATTCATTAGAGTGCAAAATGTGGTCGGCGCATTAGTTAAACCAAATGGCATGACTAAGAACTCGTAAGACCCGTACCTTGTAACACATGCCGTCTTTGGTTCATCTCCTTTGGCTATGCGGACTTGATAGTATCCCGAGCGCAAGTCAAGCTTGGTAAAGTACCTTGCATCACCAAGTTGATCAAAGTGATCCGCAATAAGTGGAATCGGGTACTTGTTCTTGATAGTGACCTTGTTGAGTGCCCGATAGTCAATACAAAGTCGTAGGGATCCATCATATTTCTTTTGAAATAAGACCGGCGCACCATATGGAGCTTTGGAGGGTCGGATATAACCAGCATCTAGTAAATCTTTCAATTGTCTTCTTAACTCCTCGAGCTTTAACTCCTCGAGCTCAGGAGGTGCCATACAATAAGGAGCAAATGCGGGTGGGTTTGCTCCAACTTCTAACTCAATAGCATGATCTACCTCTCTCCTTGGTGGAAGCTTCTTAGGCAACTCGGCAGGCATAACATCCTTGTACTCCTTGAGAACATCTTGGACGACCTTAGGTACATTCACCTCTCCATCCATGGGACCTTTGTCTTCCTTGAGGGTAGCCAAGTAAGTAAGCTCATTCCTCTTTACTCCTTTAGAAAGTTGGAGAGCAGACACCATTCTCTCCTTACTTATCTCCCGTACCACGGGCACAACACAAGGTTGTCCCTTCTCCATGATGCACATGGTGTTGGCATATGGGACCAGGAACACTTTCACCATGTCCAAGAAATCTATACCTAAATAGAACTTGTGATCATCAATTGGAGTAATAGTTATGTCGACTTTACCTCGCCATTGTCCAAGCCGAATATCGGTGCCACGAGCTATTCCTTCAATTGGGAGACTTATAGCATTGACTCCCTTGATATATCCTTTCTCCTTCGTATATGATAGGCCAATTTCTTCAGCAAGGTCTTTGGCCGTGTCGGCTCCGGTGTCCACCATGGCTTTCAAAGTCTTGTCCCCGATCTCGGTCTCCACGTACATCCTTCCACGCGGTTGTTATTCGACCTTAGCTTGAATGACACTTAGGAGATTAATTGAGGTGATCCTCCTTTCCTCCTTTGCTTCTTCCTCCATGACAAGCGTGCCAAGTTTCCCCCGGTTGGGACACTCAAATGCCCGATGGGGTCCACTACATAAGAAGCAATATATCTTCTTGGGTGATCCATCTTTTTTCTTTTCCCTTGTCTTTGGAGTACTTGTGTTCCTTGGAGGACTTCTCTTTGTCTCCCCCCACCTTTGCCATCATTACTCGGCCTTTTCCCTTGCCCTTTGGATGAGTCCTTTCTTTTGAACTCAATCAAGGATTCGGCCGCAGCCATAGCCGTTGCAAGGTCTTGCACACCTCGCCTCTTCAATTCCAACTTGGCCCAACCCGTTAGGCCATCAAGGAAGCTAAACAAAACATTATTTCTCCCATGTCAGGAATCTCCAAGAGCAACTCCGAGAACTCCTTCACATACTCCCTTATGTGGCCTTCCTTATGTTGAAGGCGACGAAGCTTGGCCCTAGCTTCGTTTTCGGCATCCTCCGGATAGAATTGTCTATTGAGTTCCTTTGTGAATTCTTCCCAAATGTCGATGGTGCACAATTCTTTCTTGACATCATCGGACCTTCTGCGCCACCAAACTGTAGCAACATCATTTAAATATAAGGAGACACTACGTACCTTTGATGCTTCATCTATTATGCCAACCACATCAAAGTAACGCTCCATGTTCCACAAGAAGTTGTCGATTTTCCTTGCACTCTTTGCCCCACCATAGGCCTTAGGTTTGGGAGCTTCGACTCTGTGGGTGATTGTCCCTGGTGTAGTCCCACCATTGGCTACTGCTGCTATACATGCACTGAGATGAGTTTCTAGCTTCTCAACTCTTTCCCTGTAAGCATACATCTCCGCATCTTTGGCAACAATTTGGGCTTCAAGGGACTTGATCTTCTTGGACACCATGTCCACTACTGCGTTCAAGGCTCCTTGCATCTCTTCCCGGAGCTCTTGGTCCTCCCCATTGGACGCTTGCCCCTCGATGCGTTGGTCCATTTCTTCGACTTTCTCCCTCAAGTCGGACATGGTGGCACAAAACTTAGCCAACCTTTCATCCATCGCAGCGATCATGTCCTTCGACTTGTTCTTGTGGACTTTTCCACCTTTGTCGTTGTTGCCAATTGTTAGGTTGACCTCTGACGACATTATCTTGTGTAGGATGATTTCACCAACCTTGCCAAACTTTGCTCTGATACCAACTGTCAGGGGCTTTCTTTTCACAAGTACTTCCCGTGCGACACTAGCAAACTTTGTCCCAACTTATCAAAGAAAGCTAGTCAGCCTTGCCCACAAAAGACTTACTTAGACTTTGAAAAACTAAGCAAGCTAAGAACACACAAGAGAACTTAAGAGAACTAGAACTTGTATTGCTTGAATTCTTTGAGGTGATTACAACAAATGAGGCCTTAGCCTATTTATACAACTCCACCTCCTCAATGGACGGTGGTGATAAATTTGATCTAACGGTCTACAATGAACTTCTACACACTTCCTTAGAAATATCTAAGGACTAGAATCCTATGGAACTCTATGAAATTTTATTGGAGGTTTTAGAGAACTCTCTCTAGAACAATGTGGAATACTCTACATTATTTACACTTGCCAACCTCACTTGGATAGGCAAGAAGATAGTTGTGACATTTGTCTAGTGCTGTTGAAAATCTGCAAGTTGGAAATGGTTTCACGGAAGGTGTAGCGAAGGTATCATCTCCACTTAATAGCATAAATATCATATAATCTCATTCTATAACTTTTGGTTTTTGACTTTCTTTTTAAGGAAAGTAGAAAAGACACAAACTTCCTTTTCAATTCCGATCGTTTCATAAAAAAGAGTTAGTATAACTACTATACAGTAACCAACGGTGTCACTGTTCCTCTCACTACAAAACGCAAAATTATATGGCTAAAATTAATTAACTTTTATGATAATTGAAGCTCCGGCTAACCGCTAACAAATGAAAAAATCATCTGGTTCTCTGAATGGGCGTCTTCTTTGGAACCATTGTATTAAGAGATGGGATAGACTCGTCTCCGGTGCATTGAAAGATACAATGGAACCAAAAGTGGGTTCGGGATAGACTCGAATCCACGATAAACCCATATTCAGTGCATTGAAAGACAAGATGGAAATGGAAGTGGATTCAGGATAAACCCGAATTCACTGTATTAAGAGACGGGATAGACCCGTTTCAAGTTCATTGAAAGACAAGATGGAGTCGGAAATAGGTTCGAAATAGACCCGTCTCCAATGCATTGAAAGACATGATGGAAATAAAAGGGGGTTCAGGATAGACCCGAATTCACTGTATTAAGAGACGAGATAGACCTGTTTCCAGTGCATTGAAAGAAAAGATGGGACCGAAAGTGGGTCCGGGATAGACCCGTCTCCAGTGCCAGTGCATTGAAAAACAAGATGGAATCGAAAGTGGTTCGGGATGGACCTGAATCCACTCTATTAAGGGACGAGACAAACCCGTCTCTAGTGCCAGTTCATTGAAAGACAGGATGGAACCGGAAGTAGGTTCAGGATAGATCCGAATCCACTGTATTAAGGGACGAGATAGACCTGTCTACAGTGCATTGAAAGACAAGATGGGACCGAAAGTGGGTTTGGGATAGACTCGAATCCACTATATTGAGGGACGAGATAGACTCGTCTCCAGTGCATTGAAAGACATGATGGAGAAGAAGTGGTCCTGTGGCAAGCCATCAACATTGTCTGTAGAAGAGCAATGATCCCTCGGTGAGTCGTCGTCATCGGACATGAAAGCAGTAAATAGACTCTCACTTCCTAGGCTATCGTCATCCGCGCTTAGCGGACTAAGTGTCCGACGCACTAGAAGCCGCGTTCATCAATCACGATCTGACTAAGCTTTCCTGGTTAGGTTCGGAGATCATTGTCTATAGAAGAGCAATGATCCCTTGGTGAGTTGTCATCATTAGACGTGAGAGCACTGACTAGACTCCCACTTCCTAGGCCATCGTTATCCACGCACACCGAACTAGGCATCTGACGCATCAGAAATCGTAGTCACCAGTCGCGAACTTACTAAGCTTAACATGGTTAGGTTTGGCGATCATTATCTTTATAAGAGCTATGATCCCATGGCGAGTCACCATCATCAAGCGTGAGGACACTTACTAGACTCCCATTTCCTAGGCCATCGTCATCCGCGCGCAATGGACTAGGCGTCGGGCACACCAAAAGTCGTCGTCATCAGTCGTGAACTGACTAAGCTTACATAGTTAGGTTCGACGATCGTTGTCTGTAGAAGAACAATGATCCCTTAGTGAGTCGTCATCATCAGACGTGAGAGCGCTAACCAGACTCCCACTTCCTAGGCCATCGTCATCCACGTGCAGCGGACTAGGCGTCGAGCACACTAGAAGTCGTCGTCATCAGTCGTGAACTGATTAAGCTTACTTGGTTAGGTTCAACGATCATTGTCTGTAGAATAACAGTGATCCCTTAGCGATTCGTCGTTATCAGGCGTGAAAGCGCTAACTAGACTCCCCTTTCTAGGCTATCATCATCCGCACGCAGCGAACTAGGCATTGGGCACACCAGATGTCTCGCCCCGACCCGCCACGGGAATCGCAGCGTGTCGATGCGTGAACTAACCCGTAACACAGGCGGATCGTAACCGGCCACAACATCATAATATAACACATTCTTGATACGAGAATGAAACGGAAATAAAAACTACGATAAAATTTGAACAAAATAAGTATATTTGATTCGCCCCGCCAGAGTCATAGCGACAAAACCAATATACAAACATCTAGTATAGCAGTATAGTACACCTGATAACACAGAGAAAACAAAACATACCCGTACATGGTGGACACGACCAAACACCACAAAACGCGCCTACAACGGAAAACGGGGCCTACGTGCCATGCTTAGCAGGAACGCCAACACTGCCTGCACTCCAATAGAAGCACACCCCTTGCGGGGTCAGCAAAACACAAAGCTAGCTGGTGCGAGCGAACTAAATACAAATAATAGAATAATAAACAAGGAAAATTCATGCCACACAACAATGAATAAACAAGTTCTAAAGTCTAGATCACACCGTGTCTCTAAGGATAATGTTTCTAAGTTCAAGCAACAACACAAACATTTCAGATTTCACAATAACTACAAGTTTACAATATATGCCGATCATTACACGTGATTCAAACATGGTAAATATCAAGCGATGGAAATAAAGACAATCTCATAATTCTTCCTAGTCTCCTAGGTATAACAATCAGGTTGAAACCAAAAATTCTGTAAAATTCTGTGTAAGTGTCTCATATCGTAGGTATCCGCATACCTTACGAATGTGTCTCACCTAGACACATCCCACAACGTGCACCAGTACCACTTCAGGCTTGTTTGTATCCTAATAAGGTGCCATCTGCCAGGATACAAACTCACATCCCGAACGACTGACCTAACACGGCCAACCTAACACAATCAAACTCAAGCGCGCTGGGAGGGAAAGCGAGTAATCTCCAAAGCACGTCCTTCGGGACCCGTCCTACTGCACTCTATAGCTCCTGCCACGAGTCAGGGGGAGCAGCCCCAACCGCTTGCATTTGACCGATTCTAATGCCCAGTCATCACCTTTTGTTTCGATGATAAGGGAGGACTCGGTTTCAGCTGTTGAGCATCCTACTGTGCCCTCCAACGCACATGCGCCACCTAATGCCGAGCCTCAACTCGGCCGTGGTCAGCAGACTTGTCATTTGCCATATCACCTTCGCGATTATGTATGTCACACGGCTACTCTGATACACCCCAAATCGTCTCGCTCTTCCTACGGGTCCTCAGGTACGCGGTTCCCTTTAGCAAATTTTGTTACATGTGATAATTTCTCCGCTTCACATTCTAAGTTTTTGGCTGCCATAACTGCTGGGGTGGAACCCCGTACTTTTTCTGAGGCTGTACAGGACCCAAATTGGCGTCAAGCTATGCAAATTGAAATCGCCGCATTAGAAAATAATGGCACTTGGACCATCTCCGACCTTCCTCCTGGCAAGAAACCAATCGGTTGCAAATGGGTCTTCAAATTAAAGTATAATGCCGATGGTTTTATTGAGCGTTATAAAGCTCGGGTTGTTGTCTGTGGTGATACACAGGTTGGAGGTGTTGATTATGAAGAAACCTTCGCTTCGGTAGCCAAACTGGTTAGTGTGAGACTTTTTTTTGCAGTTGCTGTTATTAAGGGATGGGAAATACATCAATTGGATGTTAATAATGATTTCCTCCATGGTGATCTTCATGAGGAGGTATATATGCGTCTCCCACCGGGGTATACTTCTTCTAATCCCAACAAGGTCTGTCGCCTTCGCAAATCATTATATGGGCTTCGCCAATCTCCACGTAACTGGTTTGCTAAGCTCACGGCTGCTCTTCGCCGCTATGGTTTTATCCAGTCTCATGCCTATCATACTTTGTTTACTTACCACAAAGATGACATACTTTTATCTGTCCTCGTCTATGTTGATGATCTTATTGTGGCAGGGAATAACTCTCAAGCATGTACTTTCTTTAAACAATATTTGAACAAGTGTTTTCAGCTCAAAGATCTCGGGCCACTTAAATATTTCCTTGGCATCAAAGGTGCCCGCAACTCTTTCGGTCTCTTCCTGTGTCAACGGAAGTCCACACTTGATATCTTGAAGGAAGCTGGTCTTACGGAGGCCAAACCTGCCCCCACTCCTATGGAGCAAAACCATCGCCTAGCTCATTCCACTGGTCGTGTGTTACGAGATCCGGAGCGGTATCGACGCCTTGTGGGGCGCCTCGTATATCTGTCCATAACTCGCCCGAACATTTGTTATGCGGTACATATCTTGACCCAGTTTCTCCATGAGCCTCGGCAGGACCATATGGATGTTGTCTTTCGTGTTTTGCGGTACTTGAAAGCTTCCCCGGGTCAAGGCATTCTTCGCTCAGATAGTTCTTTGCAACTGTATGCCTTTTGTGATTCTGACTGGGCCGCCTGCCCCCATCACTAGACGCTCTCTCACTGCATATTTTGTCCAACTCGGCTCCTCTCCTATATCTTGGAAGACCAAGAAGCAGCCCACTGTAGCTCGATCATCCGCCGAGGCCGAGTACCGAGCAATGGCTGTCACAACGTGTGAATTGACGTGGGTTAAGTCATTCCTTTCTTCTCTTGGCTTGTTCCATACACGACCAATGCTGCTATTTTGTGACAACCAGACGGCACTTCATAGTGCTTCTAATCCGGTTTTCCATGAAAGAACCAAGCACATCGAAGTTGACTGTCATTATGTGCGAGAACAATTACTTGCGGGCAACATTTCTACGTCCTATATTCAATCATCACAACAACCGGCTGATATCTTCACTAAGGCACTTGGTCACCAGCAGTTTCACTTGTTACTTGGAAAGTTGGGTGTTCGGAATCCTCATTCTCCAACTTGAGGGGGAGTATTAGGAATATCTTTATTTTACCCAAGTAAATATTTCTCAGAATATGAAGAATATGCAGATATGATTTGAAGATATGCAAAAATGAAAAATCAGTCCACATACAAGATGTGAAGTATCTTACTTGATATGAAGATATGAAGAATCAGTCCACATAACATTTGCTAGGATACTTTTCTATTATGTGTTTATTTTGCTTGATATGATTTTAAATGTATTTATAGTGTAGGCTATATAAACTAAGCTTAGGGTCTCTTGTAAAGCATTCCATTCAATAAAGTTCTTCTCTATATTCTAAATTTATTAATAATACAGTCCAAAAAGTGAAACAAATACTCAGACCATTTTTCCAATTTTATAAAAGGAAATTAACAAAAAAAATGAGACAATGCACTTTTTATTTTAAAAAAAGACATTAAAAATCATAGGAACAGTCTTTCATTGAAAATCAAATACATTTTTGGCATATGTTAAATAAAAATTCTAGCTAGCCTTGTTTGCTGACCTTTTCTTGGTTTTGTTTGGGTTTTTTTACACTTCTACCCCTTACATAGATAATTTTTGTGGTTGTGTTTTAAAGAGAATGAACAAAAAATGTAAAAACACCAAAACAAAGCCAAAGAAATGCTACCAAAAAAGGTTGGCTAGAATTACTCATGTTGGTTAGCATTAGCAACAAGATTCACGAGTCTTTTCAGTCTTCTGACGCCTAACTTTCTCCTTTTGGTTGTCGTTCTTTTGCTTCCGCAACTCGTCTCTCTCCCTTTCGAGGGTTTTTTCCAGAATCTGGAAAAGAGTCAAGTAATGAAAAGTGGGGTTGGGAAAAGACCACTGAAAAGAATAAGCAAGATTTACTATTTGGGTACCTGTATCCGGGTATCCTTTTCTTTCATCATCTGTTCATTAATGGCATCCCCTGCAGTCCTTTTGCCTAACAAGTTTACATTTAATGTTAAAAGGCACATCACATCAACAAGATGAGTTATGGAATTATAGAGAATTGTTGGACAGAGATTGCTTATCCTTGTTTAGCTCCTCCTTTTCCTTACTCAAAATCTTCAACTTTTTCTGTATTAATAAAAAGAGCAACAAAAGCTAAATGAATAAATGTAAATATTATGTAGAAAAAGCAAGAATACACCATAAAAGATGCATCTTAAGTCAGTGATTAATCAACAGTAATACATAACCTTGAAGTGAGCTACCAGCCTTCTCTGCTTCTGGACATCGGATTTAAGAGTAGTCTGCAGATATGCAAATGCTAGTAAAATTAGCACCATGGCAAATGATGATTTCATCAAGTTAATTAGGGGAGGTGGGTTTGGGGGATAAACAAAGCAAGGTACCTCAACCTGAAGACTATTATTTATCCTTTTTCTCCCTTTCCGTCAATTCCATCCGGGTACTTGCAATATCTTGTTCCAAGCCTGAGATTGTAATTTGCTTCTCAGAAACAATCCTTGCAGTTTGCTCCAGCTCAGCTTCTGCCTGCCTCAATTTTACCTGACCCAGAATATATAGAAATATAAATGTCAAATAAATTTTTTTGGGAAGAAACTATCAGATACACAACTACAGAGAATGAACAACTACAGAGAATGGGAAGAAACTCAAGGACAAAATGGTATTTGAGTTCGCACCTGGTATGGACCTATAGAAGGTCTCAAAAACGTTATCTGTATGCTTACGGAGGTATGCCGCTTGCCCTGTATATGCTAAGACAAGGGATGGAAATACCGCAGAGCACATACTTATCTGAATTGATTTGACTGAGAAATGCCCAAGATCTGCAAACAGTGCTTCAGTTCCTGTAGTATATGCAAACAGTTTATATTACATGTAAACACATTATTATTTGCTTTAGGAAAATGGAAGGATCAATTGGGAACCCGCATTATTATTTGCTTTTATTTTCCTGTTCCTTTTCTCCTCTGATTTCCTTCTTTACTTCTTGTTTTTCCTTCTTTCATACACACACGTGAACACATATCTATTTTAAATAAATTAGTGATTTTATATAGACTAGAATTTCACAAAATTCATTAAAGATTTTCAGATCAACACAGAGTTCGCCGAGTGACACAGGAATCATCGTACAACATGAAATAAAGTGCTCTACACAAGAAGGGCGGCATCTGCAACAATGTGCTCTACACAAGAAGGGCGGCATCTGCAACAATGTGCTCTACACAATTTCAGTAGAATGAAAGCATACTTTTCAGAATTTCCACATTGGAAACGTTTAGGTACTCGGGGATTAAGTCAGACTCACTGTGGCAAACTTTAATGTGTTCCATGTCTCAAGTTAGTAGATCATGTGCCTCATTAATGTGCTAAAATTATCAAGATATATACAGTTTAAAGTCACCTGGGTGTATTTTGAGGACAAGTGCCTAAGTCGGCATTGCGTACCGGGCAGGTATTGTACTCATCATTCTCAATTTTCCATAGATGCAATCCTTGCAAACTACACCAAATACATCAATGGAAAATGATGATTATATCAACAACAAAGAAGTTTAAGCTGTCTTATATTATTATGTAAAGAAAATAACTTGAAAAATTATCTTGGAATAAGAAAATAGTTAATTAGTTTACGTGAAGAACTAATTTGCAGTCTTTAACAATGTGGGGCGTTTTGTGTTTTGACAGAGGTGCACCATGCAATGGCAATTAATACTCTTTTAAGCTCACTCTAAGCATTGCTTGGGTCATTGGTAGTCTGATAATGCCTCAAGTCAGAAAATAGAAACGGCCCTCTAACACTTCATGGCATCTCTATATGCCAAAGTTACTTAAACATAATAGGGGAAAAAATTAAATTAGATGAAAATTGACTATATATAAATAAATAATAAGAAGGGAAGGTATTGCTTACCTTCGAATACACTTTTTCCCTCCTCCTTTTATCCGGGCTTGGGACCGGCAATGCAAAGTTAGAACTTTGCACAGGCGGAGTTAAAAAAGGTTAGATAAATAACATCACACTCAAATCATCATCATCAATGTGTATATTCCAAAGTGGCATAATAAATAAATAAAACTACCATCCAAATTATCTAATAAAATCCAATGAAACTTGGTACCTACTAAAACATTTCACAATAAACAAATCTAAAGCTTCTAAACACCTACAAATTTGTTTTGTATTAGATTATGTTCCCTACGCCCCTAGAACCACTCCAAAAACCATGAAAGGTACTAGCTACCATTTGTCATAGAAATTGTTACTAACAATCAACCCTACACATAGAATTTCACTTTAACAATATCACCAACAAATTGCAAGCATCAAAGAAGCCAAGAATCAACCTGCTATAAATTTTTTTGATATCAATCAATCACATACCTAGGAATATTTCTTGAAATATTTAACTATGCCATTGATGAGAGAAGAGTTTAAATTATAACAAATGCAAGGGATCCTTGCTTGGGTAAATGCCTATTGTGGAATAGTTCAGGTTGCTATAGGCAACTCACCTTGCTAAATATTAGCAACCTGCTGTGAATGCTCTTAGGATAGTTTGGGTTGCTATACTAACAATCTCTTCATAACCTACTGTGAATGCTCTTATGATGAGAGAATTCACAACTTACAAAATTGTAGTCTTAAAAAAATGAAAGAATTTTGTGAACATTAGATAAATATGCAATATTCAATTTAAAAAACCAGTTAAACTATATCAAACTCAAGAAACAAACACATATGACACATAAATTATACACAATTTTACTGAAAAAGGGAAAAAAGGTTGTGTGCATTGAGAGAAACATAACGGAAACTCCAAACAGACCGACCCTAATTAATCAATCATAAATTAACAAAATTAACTTGACTAAAAACAATCTAAAACAAGAAAATAAAACAGAAGTACTCACTACCTTGTATCTGAGTAAGTGCAATTATTGGAGCCAAAAAGTCAATTTCTATCTATGCCTCCTCCTGGAGCTGAAATTGGAGCAAGAAGTCAATCTCTATCTCAATCACCAACCATCCAACATAAACAATTTGAAGAACACAAAATGTAAAGCATCCAACATAAACAAGTATACTATTGAGAAATGCCCAAGCTGATTCCTTTTTAAATTCCTTCTCTATGCTATGAAAACAAATAGATTGACAGTATCAAAAGCTCCATTCTAGAGGAAATTAACACTTTTTTAGTAACTCGTTAAGACAAATAGTCAAATACCCATCAAAGTATACTAAAAAAAAACCCATGGCACAAGATTTGAGCAATTCATGATGGAAAAAAAAGATAGCCATCAATATAACACCATAACATGATCAATTCCTAGAAAACATAATCAAAGATAGACCAAGAAAGAGCGGAGTAGTAAATGCAGGTAAAGAAACAACAAAGAAATTTTCTTGTTATTAACATAGAAATCAAACAGCAGGGCATCATGTTGAATCCAAGACAATACATAAAGAAAACAAACAGAGATTGAGAGGGATTTGATTGATGAGTTACCTGAGTTAGTGCGAGTCACTCGCTCACGTAGATGCCCCAAACCCTACTGCTGGTTTCGGTTTCGCAAGCTCGCTTGGACGATGGAGAAGAGGCTGTATGAAGTGGCAAGACTACTCCAATATCGTTCACCTCCTTTTTGCCTTTCCACTTCCTTTTTCTTATGAGTATGGGTAGATTTAAAGCTTATCTTTTTTGCCTTTCCCAATCGCACAGCAGCAGACCCAATCGCCTTCTTGCGTTTCCTCTTCTCTCCTTGCATTTTCCTATTCTCTCTACTCTTTGCTCATGAAAGCCTCCATGAACTTTTGTTCTTTCCTTTTTCCTCTTATCTCTATTAGATTGAGGGCTTGGAGGTGATGGAAGCCTCCATTAACTTAGTTTGCGAGAGGGGCGGGATTTGTTGGGGTTACGCGAGTTGTTTAAGTTTGTTAAATATTTGTAAAAATATTTGTTTAAGTTTTCATGACTTGTCAAGAAGACGTGCCCTAAAAGTATGTCATAATTTTTCCAAAATTATTATATAATGACTTGGTTTGTGACGTGCGCTTTATGTATGTCATAAAAATAAATTACAATGACTTGCATGTTAAGCATGTCATAAACTTAAGTCCACTAAACCCCTATTTGTTGTAGTGAGGGAAGGTGTTTGTCGGATGATTTGGATATAAACATGTTGAGTGTTGCCACCCTCCTAGTCAGATTATGAACGTCTCTGATATTGACGGGGACTTTCATGTCGAGAAGGGTTTGAATCTGCTTTGGATCAGCTTTGATTCCCCTTTGGTTCACTATGTAACCTAAGAATTTCTCTAACTCAACTCCGAATGTACACTTTGAGTTTCATTTGATACTTTCGGAGTTGGTTGAATGATTCGGTGAGGTCTAGTACGTGGTCGGTGTTGCGGAGGCTCTTGACCTATGTAGACCTCCATGTTTCTACCGATTTGTTCTTTGAACATTCGGTTCACCAATCGTTGATACGTCCCACTTGGGTTCTTCAAGCCGAACGATATCACCCTATAGCAATATATTCCTCTATCAGTTATGAAAGAGGTGATCTCTTGATTTGGGAGGTGCATTAATATTTGGTTGTAGCCTGGATATGCATCCATAAAGCTCAAGAGGTTGTGTTTGGATGTGGCATCCACGATCTGATCGATGTGAGGAAGTGGAAAGTTGTCCTTCGAGCAAGCCTTGTTCAAGTCCGTGTAATCCACGCAGACTCTCCACTTCCCATTTTTTTGTAACCAATACAGTATTCACCAGCCAGTCTGGGTATCGCCACTTCCTTGATCATATCTGCGTTGAGTAACTGTTATACCTCTTTGTTGAAGATTTTATTTCTTTCAGGTGCCACAGGCCTCTTCTTCTGTCTTATGGGTTTCCTCGTGTGGTTCACCTTCAGGCGATGAGTGATTACTGATGGGTCGATTCCCACCATGTCTCACATGGTCCAGGCGAAGACATCCTGGTTATTTTGTAGTAGCTTTGTTATCTGCTCCGTCAATTTTTTGCTTAAGTGGAAACTTATCTGAACGACCTTATTGTTGAGAGGGTTGTCGAGGTAAACCGTGGCGGTCTCTTCCTTTAGTTGACCGACGTTGGGTCTGCCGCGAAAGCTTACTAGAGCTTCATCGTTTGAGATTGGCTGCTTTATCCCGATTTCTTTGGCAAGATTAAAAGACATCTTGGTCGAGGGGCTAGTTGACAACTGAAAGTTATCCGATTGTTGTGGGGTCATGTATTGGCATTCTCTGACAGCTGCTTGATCGCCTCATATGGTACCAACTGTTAGATTGACTGGGTACTTGATGTATTGGTGCAGAGTGAAAACTACTGCTCCCATTTGGTGTAGCCAAGGTCTTTCTAGAAAAACGTTATAGGTGGACGGTGCGTCGATTACTATAAACTCTTGAAACAAGAATTTCTGAATCAGTTGCTCTCCCACGACTACTGTTAGTTGTATTTTTCCCACCAAGAAGTATTTTTGCCACTGAAATATATCATTGGACGACTATCAGGAGTTAGGACCTATTCCTTTAGCTGCATGTTGCGGAACATGCGGAGGAATAAAAAGTTCAATGAGCTCCCCATGTCCACCCAAGATTTTCTTACTTCCCAACTTGCTAGGGTGATCGTGGTTACCAGAACGTCATTATGAAATATGGATGCCCCAGAGGTCTTTGTCTGTAAAGGCTAGTGATATAGGAGGATCATGGCTCTGAGTGTGTGACATTTGTCGGTCACCACATATCGCTTAGATCCTCATCTCTCCAAGGGATTTTTTTCTGGATCTGTTCGATTGTTTGAACTCGGAATGTGCCTCATGAAAGACATGTGTTTGCTTGTCAATTCGTCCCTTACTCTCTCGTCGGAAAGGACGAAGGATTTCTCCTTGGACTCAACCTTTTTCCTGGCGATTCGTTCCTCCTCTAGGGTGATGTAACGTTGTGCTTTATTCACTAGGTCTGCCCTATTTGTTGGGGGGTCTAGAGTTAAGAAGTTATAGAACTTTCCATTCCTCAGACCGCTGCTGAAGATTGCGACGGTTGTTGCATCGTTACAGACATTGACAGAAGTCAAATCCTTGTTGAAGTATGTGACGTATGTTCTTAATGTCTCGTTAGGCTTCTGTTTCTTTAATCTGAGCATCCTTGTTGTTAGCAAGATCTATTGTATATAAGATGATCGTAGATCCATCCTGAGGTTCGTCGTTGATGTTGTTGGCGTGAGGGCGTGAGTCTGTTGCCCTTGTGCTGCCAGCACCACTAGGAGCAGTGGTATAGCATCAATCTAAGCGTTCGACGCGTCCCGCTGTTCTCCATTGTTGTGGGATCTGGTGGTCACCATCTTCTCGCATTCTAAAGAGAGATGATGCTAGTGTTTTGTTAGGAACTCTGTTGTACCCATGGATGACGCCAAACTAATACAGTCGATTCTTGCTCCATGCTTGACCTTGACCTACTGACCTGCACAAGGAACGCACATGAGCCACAGACTGTTGTTGTGGTGGCCGATGGCACTCCGATGCTAAAGTCATACAAGGACCTTAGGAAGGTTTAATGTTGTAAACAAGGAATTTTAGTGGACCTTAGCTTACCAACCTCACGTCTTATTTATAATGCTGGAGTTCTTGTTCGACCAAGCCATCAATGGCGTAGATTAGGGAAGGGGATCTTCTTGAAGATCCTTCTAGGAGTCGTCTTGAGGAGGGAAGTTTCTCTGTTAGACTTGTGCTCCTAGATACGCGGGAGATAGTTTCCAATTGGAGTGTTGTCCATAGATGGAAGTTTCCATGTACGACGTATACTCTGGTATTTGCTTCCTAGTTGGAAACAAAGTGTTGCTGGTTTGTCTGTTCGAAGCTGATCTCTGAGATACTTGCCTTAATAGGTCTTAAAGGTATTGTGGATGGCTGTGAAACGTGTGGGCTTAGTAGGCTGTAGTAATTTGGGTATGTCTGGTGGACTGCGTTGTGCGAGCTTGAAACCGCTTTGGCCGGATCAGTGTTGGGCTCACGCTTGGGCCTGTTATTCATTGAGATCATCATGACACGTATACGGAGTACAAGAAAAGATGTTTTGGTGTATCATCTACAACCATCCCCCCCAGCGAATTTCACTCCACTTCATGTCGAACTAAGGAGCACAAACATACACCGTTCGGGTGCAGTCTATCCTGACCAAACCCCTGATTCTAGCTAGGAGACTTGACGCCTCATAAACTTGTGACCATTTTTCCCTCTGAGCTTTTCCCGCCAAAGAATTTGCAATCGTATCTGTCTTCCTAAACACATATTTACAAATTATCTCTCTACATGCTTTAAGACTATGAATCTCCTTCCAAATTTTTTCGAAGAACCATGTGATTTTAAATTCATCATAAAACCTACCTTTAGCCAACACCAAATCCGTTTGAACAACTATCTTCGAAAGACCAGTGTACTACGCCAGCAAGACCTTCATGGAAGCAGAGACACACTACCCAGACCTGGAGAAGTTAGCCCTGGCACTGGTCGTATCCTTGAGGAACTTGAGGCCTTATTTTTTGGCCCACTCTATAACAGTTCTAACCAAGCACACACACAGTACTGCACAAGGAAAAGTTATCTGGCAGGATGGTGAAATGGTCGGTAGAACTCCGGAAGTTTGACTTAAACTATGCCCCAAGGACCGCCATCTAAGCCCAAGCATTGGCGGACTTCATCGCCGATTTCACCAATGGAGAAGAACCAAGGACAAGCCTTCAAGCCCAAGATTCAAGCATTCAAGGATGGACCTTGCATTGCGATGGGTCATCAACAGGAAAAGCGAGCAGATGCGAAATCACACTCCGCTCTCCAAGCGACTTCACCCTCGAGAAAGTCGTTAGATTCGGCTTTCCCGCTTCAAATAACGAAGCCGAATATGAGGCTCTCATGTCAAGCCTAAAACTAGCCATAGGGATTGAGATAGATCGACTAACAACATATAGTGACTCAAGGCTGGTAGTCAACCAGGTCAAAGGTGAATTCAACAGCAAAAATCCCCTCATGATAGCCTACCGTGAAAAGGTACTTTGTGTAATAAATGGGTTCAAAAAGGTGCGAGCTCTTACAATGCCCTCGAGATGATAATAAAAGAATTGATGCGCTAGGCAAGGAAGCTTCGGCCTCCGTCGAAGTCTCAAACGGTCTCATCGAATACCAAGAGCAATATAGCCTCGACGAAGAAGAACCCATAGATGTTTGTGCTACAAACACAGCGACGAGTTGGATGACTCCGATTCTCGAATATTTCGAAAGCGGAGCCCTGCCGGTTGAGAAGGCCGAAGCTAGAAGACTCAGGAGCAGAGTTGCACGGTACACTCTTTTAAATAATAAGTTATATAGGAGATTAGCTATCAGACCCTGCTCTGATGTCTGTCCCCTCTTGAGGCATATCAGGTCCTAAGACGGATCCACGACAGGATATGTGGCAATCGTCCGAGTTGGAGAACCCTTGCCCACAAAACTAAAACCCTAGGGTGCTATTGGCCGATGAAGCAATGAGATGCAAAAGATATTGTTCGTAAATGAGAAAAATGTCATAGGTTCGCGCCATACACGCACATGCCTGCCCAGCCACTGACATCAATGACTAATCCATGGCCATTTGCACAATGGAGAATGGACATCGTCGGACTGCTACCTGCATCAACCGGTAAAAAGTTCCTTTTTGTGGCAGTTGACTACTTCACCAAGTGGGTCGAAGTGGAGCCCCTATCCAAGATAGAGCAAATCCAAATAGATAAATTCATATGGGCTACCATCGTTTACAAATTTGGCATCCCCAGAGTATTGGTCAGCGATAACGGAACTCAATTTAAAGGTATCAAGATTAAAAACTATGTGAAAGTTTAAACATCAGTCCCCATTTCTCCTCGCCAGAGCACCCACAAGCCAACAACCAAGCGGAGGTTACCAACGAACAATCTTGGAGGCGATTAAAAGAAAACTTGATGCAACCAAGGGGAAACGGGTTTCAGAGCTATCATGAATACTCTGGGCGTATCGGACAACCAAAAGAATCCCTACCGGAGAAACACCCTTCGCCCAAGCCTAGGGTCAGAAGCCATGGTCCTGATAGAACTCGAAATGCCCACCTTCCAAATGGAGGAGTTCAGAGCAGACAATAACGATGAGGCCTTGCACGTCGGACTAGACCTCCCGAAGAAAAGTAAGACCTATCCTTCACTAAGATAGCTGCCTACCAGCAACGAATAACGCAATACTACAACAAGAAGCTCAAGCAACGCGAATTAAGAGTGGGAGACTGGGTACTCAGAAAAACCCAACAGAACTCCAAAGAAGCAAAAATAGGAATGCTGAACCCAAATTTGGAAGGACCCTACAGGGTAACTAAGGTCAATATGTCGGGGACATACTGATTGGAAGACATAAACGTTAACAACCTAAACGACCATGGAATTTAGAGCACTTCAAAAAATATTATCAATAAAAATATTTGCTTTTAGTAAACTTCCACTGTTGTCCATTACAACTAACGCAACCTCCAATCATCCTGCCGTGGACAGATCCGAAAGATCACGCCTGACGCCGAGTTTGCTCCGCGCGGATGACAGTGGCTTAAGAAGTGGGAGTCTAGTCAACGCTCTTACGCCGGATTACGATGACTCGCCTAGGGATCATTGCTCTTCTACATACAATGATAGCTGAACTTACCAGGTAAGCTTAGTCAATTAGTGACAGATGATGATGACTTTCGGTGCGCCCGACACCTAGTCCGCTGCAGGCGGATGACGATGGCCTGGGAAATGTGAGTCTAGTCAACGCTCTTACACCTGATGACGATGAATCACCAAGAAATCATTGCTCTTTTACAGACAATGATCGCTGAACCTACCAGATAAGCTAGTCAGTTCGCGACTGGTGACGACGGCTTCTGTTGTGCCCAACGCCTAGTCTGCTGCGTGCGGATGACGATGGCCTAGGAAGTGGGAGTCTAGTTTGCGCTCTTATGCCTTATGACGATGACTCGCCAAGGGATCATTGCTCTTCTACAGACAATGCTCGCCGAACCTACTAGATAAGCTTAGTCAATTTGCGACCGATGACGACGACTTCTAGTGCGCCTGATGCCTAGTTCGTTGCATGCGTATGACGATGGCCTAGGAATTGGGAGTCGAGTCAGTGCTCTTACGCTTGATGATGATGACTCCTCAACGGATCATTACTCTTTTACAGACAATGATCGTCGAACCTACCAGGTAAGCTTAGTTAGTTTGCGACTGATGACGACTGCTTCTAGTACGCTCGACACCTAGTCCGCTATGTGCAGATGATGATGGCTTAGGAAGTGGGAGTCTAGTCAGCGCTCTTATGCTTGATGATGACTAATCACCAAGGTATCATTGCTCTTTATATAGACAATGATCTCGGAACCTACTAGGTAAGCTTAGTCAGTTCGTGACTGATGACGATGACTTCTGGTGCACCCGACGCCTAATCCGCTGCACGCAGACGACGATGGCCTAGGAAGTGGGAGTCGAGTCGGCACTCTTACGCCTGATGATGACGGCTCGCCAAGGGGTCATTGCTCTTTTATAGACAATGATCGCCGAGCCTACCAGGTAAGCTTAGTTAGTTCACAATTGATGACCACGACTTCTGGTGCGCCCGACGCCTAATCCGTTGTGCGCGGATGACGATGGGCTAAGAAGTGGGAGCCTAGTCAGTGAAGACTGACGATGACAACTCCCGATCAATGCCCAAATCTGTAGCTCGCTCTGTGTGAGTGTAGATGATTTGGAAAGTGGAAGTCTAGTCAGCCTTGACTGATGCCGACGGCTTGCCGTGGGACCACTGCTTCTCTATAGATTATGGTTGCTGAATTTAATCACAACCCAATCAGTGCTCTTGCGTCTGATGACAATGACTCGCCAAGCAACCAATGATCTATGGAACTCACCAAGTAAGCTTTGTCAATTCCTACTGACAACAACGACTTTTGGAACATCCCAGTGCCTAGTCCGCTGTGCACGGGCATTGATGGCTTAGGGAGTAAGCGTGTATTCATCGGTTCCACGACTCATGGCGGTGATTCATCAGGGACCATAACAGCTCACCTATAAACATGGGTGGCTCAGAGTAGTTAGTTTTGATGCAACTCAACTGATAATACATACCATCTGCCAGCATGTAGGGTCCGAAAGTACTTATTCCACGGCCTGCAACATGGGTCGAAAGCTTATAAAGAAGATATAATGGCACGACAGTATAAGATAAAAAAAAAAAAAAAGTTATAAAACATGACTTTCATTAAAAAAATTGTTTTTGTCCTGATAAGGACGTTACAACTATTTTTCTATAGAAATAAGGCAAAAGGGCTTCCTCAGCAACTTGTCTCAAAGAACCATGACTTTCTTTCTGCGTAATAGCGTCGAAAGTGACCTTTCTATAATAAGCAAAGTTGAGGTCAAGATCGGGCCACTCTTCTCTAATGAGCTCTAGAAGCTCTGACCTGCCCCGCACAACCTCAGACGAAATATGTAGCTTCCTTCCTGAAGCCCAAAAATCCACCACACCGACCAATGCGGCATAGTGCGTTCTTCCGTCCACCAGCATTCTGCTTCACGAACGCGGTGAATTCCCTCAGCGACTTATGACTCAAGCTGTCATTGCATAATAGCCCATAGTCTCGGCTCGGATCCTCTCGGCAATCTGAGCCTGTAGATCAAACAACCATTTGCCAACAACGCCTTCTAAGCGCTCCAACTCAGTGCGGGCCTGCCCCAGTTCCGCTCGGGTTAAAGCCAAGTCGGCTTTGGTTGACTTCTGTTGAGCCTTTACGGCTACCAATTCCACTTCAAATGCGGACATCACAATTTGCATGGCTCTCAAGTCCGTAGCAACACTGGAATCCTGCAGTTGATCAGTCAAAGAATCCACCCAATGGAGGGAATCCGAATATGAAACTTGTAAGTCTGCGAAAGTCTTTTCCAAAGCAAGAAATCTCCCACAAGCATCGAGGTGTAGCACAACAGAAACATCTGACTTAGTAGCGCGAGCCTCCGCCAGGGACCCATAGTGACTCACAACGTCGACCCCTGGTCCAGTGCTCTCCCTTAAGTCAGTAGAGGGGATAACACGATCAAGCGAGAGACGACGATCCCCTTGGACCACCTCCTGAGCACATGAAGGTAACTCGTGCCTCACAGCACCCGCCTCCTAAACTGGCAAGGATAACAACTCAGAAGAAGAAGCAACATGATTGGTGGGTCGCCGCTCTTAGGAATAACAATATTAGGTATGCACGCCTCCAACTCAGCCAGCCTAGTCAGGCTGGGCATAACCAGGCTCCTTTTCTTTGAACGGCGACCTTCGACTTCTTCAGTCGGTGAATTGGGTGCAGCAAGGACATCATGGGAGCAACAGAGCAACCTGCTCTGTATGACATTACCTGGCATTATGATATCCTCGACAAACATCAATGGGAGTTCATTAAGCTCTCTCTTTATCCGTTCTTCCTCCACAGTACGGATCGGAGTCGCAAACTTTTCTGAAAAATACCAACATATCGAGTCAGCACTACATCCAGAAGCAGAGAGGATAAGAGAGCAACAAAGAACTTACTAAGGTCAAACTGGAAGTATCCTCGATGTCCTCCAAGCATGAAGTATGAAGAATTCGCCAAAGCCAAAAACCAATACTTTTGCCAAGGCTGGATGTCATCTGCTACCGGATGCATGCAAGCACGGGTGTTCAGTATGAACATGCCACTAGAATTCAAGCGAGCGGAAGTCAGACGATGGACTATTGCTGAGGTCAAACAAAGGCCAGCATCATGTGCTCTGAAAAAGATTGCAATCAAAATTTTGAACCCGCTCGAAGCCAATTGAGCGGGAAGCATACGGAGATAAAAGAAGAAATGCCAAACATCATCCGACACTAAGAACCGGAGTCCAGATTCAAACATGCGCCAGTGCAACCCTATATGCCCCCGTGGGGGTGAAGATGGAGCCCTAGTCGCAAACGAAAAGACGATTTCCAAATTCCTGGGAACATGGTATAGGCTCTAAAGCCTGATTAACTCAGCTTAATCAATCAAGCTCTTCTCAAAAAGCTTGAGGCAAGTATAAGACAACTCTAGTCTGGGAGTAAGTTCAACGTTATTCGCCATCGATGGAAAGTGAAAATCAAGCTTTACAGAAGAACACTCATGCAAAAAAAAAACACAAGAAGAAACAAAGAGATCTTTATTGAAACGATGGCTATTTATAAAGAATATAAACTGTACCTCTTATCCTTAAGCAGTCGCATATCCATTAATGTTATGTGCCACTCAAGACAACGCTTCGGGTTCAATCATCACGATGGTACAATTGCTTTTCAGAGATTTAGTGGATCGACTAGATGCCAACTAACTCGGGGGTAGCAACTGATGATACATTGAAACGTCATATCTTCTATGCCGTACATGTGCCATGATGATCTCAAGGAGTAATAGGCCCAAGCGTCAGTTCAACACTGATCCGATCCAACCGGTTTCAAGCCCGTACAACGCAATCCGCTAGACGGACCCAAATTACTACAACCTACTAAGCCCACACGTCTCACAACCATCTCCAATATCCGTAAAACTTATTAAGGCATGTATCTTGGGGATAACCTTCGAAGAGGCAAGCCAGTAGCACCTTGTTTTCAACTAGGAAGCAAATACTAGAGTATACGTCGAACATGGAAACTTTCATCTATGGACAACACTCTGATTGTGAATTATCTCCCGCGTATCTAGGAACACAAGTCTAACAGGGAAACTTCTCTTCACAACGCATCTCCTAATTAGAGAAGGATTTCCACAAAGATCTTCTTCCCTAAACTACACCACTGATAGCTTGGTCGAACCAGAACTCCAGCACTATAAATAAGACATGAGGTTGGTATGCTAAGGTACGCTACAAATTTCTTATTTACAACATTATGCCTTCCTCATATCACTGTCTTACTTTAGCATCGGAATGCAATCAGCCGTCACAAAGGTGGTCTGTGGCTCATGTGTGTTCCTTGTGTAGGTCAGCAGGTCAAGGTCAAGTAGGGAGCAAAAATCAACTGCATCACCTGCCATTACGAATCACTGTACCTACATTGACATTCAATGAGATGAATTCGATTGGAGGAAAATACCAATACACGTACCTGATAGCACCTACAACCACCGATGCAATGCGCAAACCTAGAGCGATCAAGACGCCCTGTTCGATTCTATTTAGGTACAAAAATATAGTAAACTAATTGTTGCCAATGTCTCACCATTAAAATGATAGCCCTACGTCTACCTTTGTATCTTCAAACACGCATTTGCACTATGTTTCCTCAACTCCCATATTATAAACAAAGGCGTAAGCCCAAACAACAAACCTGATTGAGACAATCTATTTCCACATCGAAACCATGCTTGCTTCAACGATGGAACCTCCATAGACGTGCTCAAATTCAAATTAAAAATATATTCAAAGTGAGACCAAACTTTTCTTGCAACCGAGCTATCAACAAAAGCATGAGGAATTGTCTCAACCTCCGGAGCATCACAACATCGGCAAGGAGAAGCCAAATGAATTCTGCATCTCTAAACTTTTCCATTAACTGGAATTCCCCTATGATTATTCTCCATGTTTCATCTCTGCTATAAACGACCATCTACCTTGATCCACCAAAATCGTAGCTCTAAACAACACCATAGATGTGCACCGGTTCTCACCATAAAAATTACAATCACCGATCCCAACTCTCCAAGTAGAGTTAAAAAAAAAGATCACGCAATTCATTAATTCTTTAAACATTGGGGAAGCCCCAACCATCCGACTCATCAGCAGAACATTTGGTTTCCAAGACGTTTTCCTTATAATCACAACTTAAAGGGAATTGGAATTAAGCAAATTTCACAAAGCTTTCAGCTGGAATGCTTAGACAACATCCGATACACTGCACACTCCTAAACCAATTTCACCTATCGGGAAATTAACATGTTTCAAAGCAACCCATTTTTTCCTAGACTTGCCTTTACAATCACCCCAAAAGAAGTTCTCCATTATCTTTTCTGATCTTACTCAACACCTGTTTTGGGACACACTTGGCATTGAGCATATACACTGGCATCAGACTCGACACATGTCTTATTAAGGTTAGTCTTCCACCTGGCGAAATTAGTTTGGATTTCCAACCCGCTATTTTATTTTGCAATTTTTGTAATAGACCTTCAATATAATTAATCTTGCAACGCTTTTGGTAGAAAGGAACACCCAAGTACTTCAGCGGTGACCCTTTGTATTAAAACCCTGTGTATGACTTAACATCCACTACCCTTTCTCCATGAGCCTTTTCATCTACCATAAATGAACTCTTACCAGCATTGATCTTCCATACACCTAAGCAAAGACGATCTCCTGGCATTTAAAAATATAAGCTTATCATCTGCGTATAACAGGTCATTATATGGGGGCAATCTCTAGGCATACAGTAATAACCAATGTCACCCTCCAAAAGGCTTTGACTAGCCCTCTTTTTAGTCATCTATAACCAAAATAAAAAGAATAGGCGAAAGTTGATATCCCTGTCTCAATCCACGAGAAGATTAGAAGTAACACTTGTATAAACCTTGCAGCAAAACAAAATAAACTACAATTAGAAATCACATGACATACCCGTTATCAAAGCCAAATCTGCGGAGGACACAAAGGAAAAACTCCATTCTCTATCGTCATAGGCCTTCTCCATGTTGAGCTTAAGAACCACGTTTCCCTCAAAATATTTTTTTGTTGATATCCTTAACCAGATCATGAACCAAACAATATTTTCCACAACAGACCTGCCTCTAATAAAGGTGCATTGATCCTAAGAAACAATTTCTGGCAAAAAATTTCTCCCAAACCTTCGATGACAACCTTCCTTTAATAAATATATGTTTCAAAGACACAACCTTCGGCTCTGGACAACATTTACATCTAGACTCCAAATTATTGCCACAACACCTCCCCATCTACTAGGACACCTCTATTCAACAATCTCCAAATGAAAACAAAGATTTTAGATGGCGCTAATGGCTGCCAAATCTTTTTGAAGAAGGCACCTTCATCACGTTTGACCTTGAGCAAATCGTAAGCAGACCTAGTCGAAAACAACCCATCATCATTAGGCTTCCAAATGCACGTGTCTACACTATTAATCTCTCTGCTAAGCCTACTCTCAAACAAATTAGATGCCATGCCTCGAAGAGTCGGGCTGATCAGATCGAACCCGCCACTTTTCACTTGTTCAATAGTTAGCCAAGTGCCTTGCTCCACCACCTCAAAAGGTCTAGCAAAGACCATCAGAGTCTTCAACAAATTCTATTAAAAAACAAGTATTCCCTCGACCAATATGCCAAACAAAATTTGCCAATAAGACATCTTTGACTTTCATTAACTATTTCATCAGTAGAGAGACACCACATTTCTCCACCCGCCGACTCAACCGGACACCTTATTTCCAGTATTTCTTTATAATAAACACTAACTACAAAGACTGAGAGCTTAACATATTCCACAAAGCCTTATTCCGAAAGGCTTTGATTACCAGCGAGAAGTCTTGAAGTTCTAGTCCCCTTTCTTTGACTGGAAAACTGACTTTATCGCATCCAATCATTTCTTTGTCAGTCTACCTTCACAATCTCCTCAGAAGAAATCCGATTGTAATTTCTGGATTTTGGATAAAATCTTTTGTGGCACATGCATCACACTCAAAATATTAACAATAATAGAACTAAACACATTTTTTATCAGGACCAATCTACCTCCTGGGAAATCAACTTGGCAATCCATCCATCCTTCTTTGATCTTTTTGAACCAATTCTTCAAAATAAACAATTCTGCAACGTTCTGGTAAACTGGTCCCCCCAAATATTTCATAGGTGGGCTTTTGAATTAGAATCTCGTATATGATTTAATTGCTACTATCCTTTCAACTGCCACCTTCTCATCCAACATAAAGGAAATTATGTTAGCATTAGTTTTCTGACCCGAGGCATTGCAATATTTTCCCATAAATTTAATAAAACCAAACAATGCAATCTTCCTCCCAATGAAAAAATCAGTGTCACTCGCATAAAAGAGATGGTTAATAGGCTTATGGCCCTAGGCATATAGTAATATCCAATTTCTCCCCTATGAAAAGCCTTGGTCAGGCCCTTATTAAGGTCCTCAGATGCAATAATGAACAACAGTAGGAATAGCAGATCCCTCTGCCTCAATCCTATAGAGGATATTAAAAAAAAACTATTATACACACTTGTAGTAATACGGGGATCTGAGATAATATGAATAACCCTGTTATTGAAACCAAAATTTTTGAGCACCGACAGCAAAACCCCCCATTCCAAGCAATCATATGCTTTCTCCATATCAATCTTGAGTACGACATTCCCTCAAAAGACTTTTTCCCAATATCCCTAACAAGTTGCTATGCCCGATCTTAATATTCTCCGATAGATCCCCCTCTGACAAAGGCCGCTTGTTCCTGGAACACAATATCTAGGAGCAACAAAGCTAGTTTATTGCAAAACAGTTTGCTAAATTTTTTTTATAAATGACACTGCAAAGACTAATAGTTCTAAAGTACGGGAAAAAAACTTGGAGAATCCACTTTCGGAATGAGAGCAATCAAATTGGATGAAAAAACTGCCAGAAGAGGTTTACCATTGAAAAATTCCATTGCTGCTTCCCAAATATCAATAACAATTATCTCCTAGCATGACTGGGAAAATCTGGATGTAATGCCATCCAGGTCTGGAACACTATTTTTCAGAAAACTGACAAGGATGCAATATTTGGGTTGCATTTCGGAACTGGACATGGATGACCATGAAGTTTAAGGGTTGCTTGTAGAAGTATATTCACTATGAGTTGTGTTTGTTTAGGGTGCAAGATTTTTCCAAAACTTTAGTGATAACAATTTCCATTGAAGACAAAAAACAGAAAAAGTGACAAAAAGGATGAGAAGGGAAAATTGAAGCAATAAGGTACTAGGAATAACAACAAGATTTGGGAGCAAAATATGAAGGAAAAATGTATAGTTAACTATTGAAACAAACCTAATCATAATAGGGAGACATGCAGGGGCGGAGCCAGGATGTTCACAAAGAGGGGCAAGAAAAAATAGCAAAATTCTAGGAGGGCAATTAGTTAAAATTGATTACTGTTCACCACTATTTGACTATTGTTCACCACTGTTCGACTATTGTTCATAATAGAAAAATCTGATTTTGAAAATTTTAGGAGGAGCAACTGCCCCCCATGTCATGCATGTAGCTCCGCCCCTGGAGACATGGTAGTTTCTTCATCATGAGCTGAGAGAACAAAACAAGGGGAAGAAGAAAGAGAAAATAGTTCAAAAAAATAAGCAAAATAAGACAATGAATAACGTTAAAGTCGTGGAGATCCCAAGAATGGTGGAAGCTGGCCCAAAGTTAATTCTCATGATCTAAAGTTTTATTTCTTCATATAATAATGAAAACTTGTATAATGCTCAGATATAGATGAAATAGAAGCTGGTAGATGCAATCATTGATCTAGGGAAGTTAAAAAAATCTCATTTCCTAAGGACTAGTTCAAAAATTGGAATTGGAGACCATGCCTCATCCTAAACAGTACCCATCGGGGTGGATTCAAAATGACGTAAAGTCGCAGATCACTTGACAATGCTCTTTCAAGTTTGCTATTTAGAAGAGTACCTTGACGCGGTAACATGTGAAGTGGTATCCTTAGATGTATGCCAAGTTATCTTTGGAAGTCCATATTTGTAGGATAAATATAAAGTATTCTATTGGCGACTTCAGAAGTATCACTTTGTGAAAGGCAAAGTCGAGTACTTCATTCATGCCACTAATGATGTTATTGCTAAAAGCTTGGTCAACACTACTCAAGCTAAGATGATGGAGAATGCTTTACGACAAACTTAGTATTGTTACTGATTAGACCAGTTGATAAGGTTCCATCCTCAGTTACCTTTTCTACTATTAGGCTTACTCATGAACAACAATCAGACATGGGGAAGTTAAAATCACAGTTTCAAAATTTGTTCAATGATGTTGAGGGTTTACCAACGCAAAGGCCATCACTTGAGCATGATATACATCTTACGGGAGATTCATCAGTGCCTAATCTAGGTATGTATCGTCGTTCATTGGAAGAAAGTGAAGATATCAAAAGGCGGATCACTAAACTCTGAAATCAAAGAATACTTAGGCTAAATTGTTGACCTTGTGGTTCACTGGTGTTGTTGGTTCCCAAAAAGGATGATGGCTAGCGTATGTGTATTGATTTTTGGGCACTTAACAAAATCATTATTAAGAATTGGTATCTATTGTCGAGGATTGATCATTTGATGAATCAACTCCAGCCAATTCGAAGTAGAGGGGTTTATTAGCGAACTTGACGTAGAGGGGTTTACAAGTTTGAGGGGGTTTTTTAGTGAACTCGAAGTGGATGGAGAGAGTGAGCGTTGTTGTCCAATATCATGCTATCATGCTTCATGCAAGGTATTGTTGTAAACAAAAATTCACACGTGTGCCTTTGTTAGTTTATGCATTTATGAGTATATAATCTCTTAGCTTGTTTTTTTTCAGTCATCAATGTCTCTTTTATGGACTTTTGATTCAAAACTTAAAAAAATTTCACTGTGGCCCTAATAAAGTTTTCACACAGGCACGTGCGGGTGAATGATTGAGGTATAAGAGGTATTCGGAGGATTTCTCCTTGATTTTTTTTATTTTTTTTATTTTTTTTATTTTTAATTTTTAATTTTTATCTTCCTCCAATTTTATGCTCGAGATTCCTTCAACTGAGCCTAGATACTACTAACAACAATTCTAAGCAGCCATTTTTTATGCTCGAGATTCCTTTAATTTTTTAATAAAATATGATTTTGGTCAATGGAGGTGGAATTCTGTTTATTGTTTTGTCTACCCCTTATTTGCTACATACTACTAACAACAACAATTCTATAAATGATGTTTGTGATTGTGTTTTAAAGAGAATGGGTGAACTTGTAAAAAAGCCCAACCGTGGCAAAAAAATAGTTGCCTAGACTTACTGTACTACTAAAGCTAACCTTGCTCAACCAAATCCTGTATCATATCGTGTCACTCAAAACAATTGTCAGTAAGGTGGACCCTGATGATGTGATAGGTGCAATAAGGACCTAACAAGCTAGACAACTTGTCATACAAGTCAAACAACGTTGTTTAATGGGATTTTGGTTTATTAAATTTCGTCTACAAATGTGACGTATGCAATTGTTTCAATGCTTCCTTGTCGAAGTTCCTACTGCCTTCTTGATACTCTACCTCGAGTTGTCATTTAAACATTCATTCTTAGATCGCACGAGCTCTCTAACTATTTCTATTATCATGTTTTATGATAAGAACCCAACACTGATTTTTTATGCCCCATTTACCTCTTAATTATTCTCTATTATTTTTTAATTGAAACGTCTGGGAAGGAGGGACAGCTGTGGAATGCCAGACCTTGATTACTAATCCAAAAGATTTACAAACTGCTCGGGGGTACATTACGACTTTAACTGATGAGAAAACACTAATTGAATCTAACAAAATCAAACCTACCAAGCTAACCAATTCAATAGAAAACTAGCCACTCGAAAACAATTTGAGCTCTCGCCAAGAGCAATATTGTAGCCTTCAGGCCTGGTTTGGTTAACTCTATAGGGTCAGTCATGTATCCTTTGGGCATAGATTAATAAATAAAGGGTCCACGACCCAATTTAAAAAAAAAAAGTTTAGGGAGCCATGTTTGGTGACAACTTTTAAAAACAAAAAAACTCTTTCCAAGAGCATCAAAACAACCAACGAAACCTTCCTACACCTGAGTCCAAGCAACAAAAAACTTTTAGAAACCAAGCTTCCAAACTTTCCTAGCAAAAATCTCACCAATCTTTATCAAATCTTCTAAACTATAATATGAATGAGACTCCCAATCCACAGTCCATACACCTGGATGCTACATGAAAGCAAAAATATAAAAGAAACAAACTCCAACTTCAATAGAAAAATGTAGAGTTTTCCTACGCTGTCTAGCAAACACCAGCTCAACATAGTTCAAAACCAATCTAAGTAAATAAAAAATGCTGACACTGGACAGGGCCTGAAAATTTGCAAAACCACCATAAACAATCATCTCTTAGACTAAAACAGAGTTGCTATGTTCTGCATGCCACCAACCCTGTTCCTCCTGGAGCTCCGTACGTATACAACCAACCACCTCGTATTTGAACCCATATCCAACTTGATAGTAGACATCCATGTTCCACATCGAACACTCCCTTAGAGTCTGCCTATACTTATCTAATCTCACCAAGCTACTAGGACGATTAGGAAGGTTGGCATGACTGAATGATCTATTTTAATTTTTTTAAAATAAACCTCCGGGATTTTGCGTTAGCTCAGGATTTTGGGATCGTAAATACTTTTTATAAGAAGAGGGAAGACCACTTGGTGACCTTTGCGAGTGGGCGTAATAGAAGTCAAATTGATTATTTTCTTGTGAAGAGACACGATTTAGGTAGGTGTAAAAATTGTAAGGTTATACCAGGAGAGTGTCTGACATCCCAACATAGGCTGTTAGTTCTCGATTTTTGTCTTAAGAGTAGGGGTCGTATTGCTATAGAACAGGTTAGACCGAGAATTAAGTGGTGGACCTTACAGGGAGATGTGTGCCAAAGATTTAGAAAGAGGATTTTGGGTGGCCAGTCAGTTTCAGAGGGTGGGGAGAATCTAGAACCAAAGGATAGGACTAGTAACGCGGATCTTTTTGAACATTTGGCAAACCGAATAAGAAGATGTGCGAATGAAGAGTTAGGACAGGCCAAAAGAGGAGGTTTCTATGGTAAGGAGACATGGTGGTGGAACGCGGATGTGCAACAAACCATTGCGGAAAAGAAAAGATGATTTAAGGCGTGGCAAAAAGATAGGTGCCTAGAGTCTTATGAGCTTTATAGGCAGGCTAAGAAGTTGAGTAGTAGAGCAGTAGGGGAAGCTAAGAAGAGAGCGTATGATGCTCTTTATAATAGGCTAGGTACGAAGGAAGGGGAGAAAGATATTTTCAAGATAGCGAAGGCTAGAGAACGAAAAACTAGGGACTTGAGTCATGTTAAGTGTGTTAAGCATGAGGATGGAAGAGTCTTAATGCAGGATAAAGCTATTTTAGATAGATGGAAGGATTACTTTTGGAACCTACTCAATGAAACACATGTAGGGGAGTTAAACTTGGAGGGGTATGCTTCACAGGAAGGGAGAGATCGCGTGTTCCATCGCAGAGTTAGTGCCACAGAAGTGAGAGAAGCTTTAAAAAGAATGAAGACAGGGAAGGCCGTTGGACCGGATGATATACCAATTGAAGCATGAAAATGTCTCGGAGAAGTTGGAATTCAATGGCTAACTAAGCTCTTTAATAGGATTTTGGAAACTAGAAAAATGCCAGATTCATGGAGGCATAGCATTGTGGTACCAATTTATAAGAACAAAGGGGATATCCAAAATTGCTCGAACTATAGAGGGATAAAGCTTATGAGTCATACGATGAAACTTTGGGAGAGGGTTATAGAACAAAGACTTAGGAGTTTAACCACGATTTCAGAGAATCAATTTGGATTTATGCCAGGTAGGTCTACTACGGAGGCCATCTTCCTGCTTAGGCAAACTGTAGAAAAATATCGAAAGGCACGTAAGAGTGTGCATATGGTTTTTATTGATCTAGAGAAAGCATATGATAGGGTCCCCAGGGAGTTAATTTGGTGGGTGCTTGAAAGGAAGAAAGTGTCTCAATGTTATGTCGATATCATTAAGGATATGTATGAAGGGGCTGTAACAAGTGTTCACTCAGTAGGTGGGATGTCTAGTGAATTTCCAGTGACAGTAGGACTACATCAAGGGTCGGCGTTAAGTCCATATCTCTTTGCTTTGGTCATGGATGAGTTGACGAGACATCTGCAAGAAGATGTACCTTGGTGCATGTTATTTGCAGATGATATTGTCTTAATGGATGAGACTAGTGCAGGTTTAGGTCAGAAATTAGTTAAGTGGCAGGAGGCTTTAGAGAGTAAAGGTTTTAGAATTAGCCGTTCGAAGACGGAGCATCTAGTGTGCAACTTTGGGTGTGAACCAAGAGGGAGAAGTAATGCAATTGAGATCGAAGGTGTCGAGGTCCCGGAGTGTGAGGCTTTTCGATATCTAGGGTCTATAATTCAAAAGAATGGGGCTATTAGAGCAGATGTAGACCGCAGGGTTAAAGCTGGTTGGTTGAAATGGCGAATGACGTCAGGAGTATTGTGCGATAGAAGGATGCCTGCAAGGCTAAAAGGGAAATGCTATAAGACAATTGTTCGACCAGTCATGCTATACGGTTCAGAATGTTGGGCTACTACGGGACAACATACGCATAGGATGGCAGTAGCAGAAATGCGTATGTTAAGGTGGATGTGTGGTAATACTCGTAAGGATAAAATTAGAAATGAAAGAATTAGGAGATACTTAGGTGTAGCGCCCATAGAGGAAAAAATTAGAGAAAGACGTTTAACTTGGTTTGGTCATGTGCGGAGGAGACCAAGCACGGCGCCAATTAGAAAATGTTTAAATTGGCAAGTTAATGGAGGGTGTAGACGGAGGGGACGACCGTTGAAAACTTGGATGAAGACGGTGAATGAAGATATCATTGAGCTTGGATTAGGTGAGGAAATGTGGGAAGATCGCATTGCTTGGAGAACCAAAATTCATGTAGCCGACCCCGAAAATCTCGGGAATGGGCTTTGATGATGATGATGATGAAACCTCCGGGATGGAGGGGCAATTATGGGATGCCAGACCTATATTACTTGATCAAAAGATTTACATTCTACTCGGGGGTGCATTATGACTTTACTTGAAAATAAAAATATAAACTTAAAACTTTTAAATCTAAAAAGACCAAGCAAAAACAAGACATTATAATGCTATCAAAATTTCTTATAAAAATACCCATACCAACTATTCCATACCTTCGAATTTGTCTAACACCAAACAACATGCTTCCACCTTGTGAACACAAAACCCAAACATCACTACCAAAACCAGCAGCAATATCAGACAAATCTGATAGGCATGAGGCTAGCTCACCTCCTCACCAAAAATCTGTAGCTTTCCATCTCATTGAACTCAAAGATAAGCAGTTTTGGTTCTGTCTAATCTGACAAAACCTCTGATTCTGTTTGGTAGACTATTCGCATAAAAGGTTTTAGATAATATTTCCCTTTGCACCTTTATTTTGAACGAATCCACGACTGCGTTTACCTCCCTGAACAGATGTATGCAGAATACTTCAATGCCCTCTCTAAGTTTGTGAATTTCCTTTTAAATTTTTTAAAAGAACCATGGAATTTGGAATTCATCATAAAATCATCATTTGACTAAAGCTGAATAAGTCTGAACAATAATCTTAGTCGCCCCCATCCTATTTCAATAACGCAAACCCTCCAATAAAGCTAAAATCTTCGCCTTATTATTTGAACGTTCATCAAAAGAAAATTGTTAGGCTGCTAAACAAAGGCCAATTTCATCTCTAATAATTGCTCTGCCAATCGCCAAATGCTTCTTCGTGGACCCATCTACATTTAAAGTCACAGAACCTGTCGGGGAAACAGACCAATAAACAACTCTGCTAGTTCTAGACATCACAAGCAACACTTGGAATCCAAATGACAAAATCACACCACTATTCAAACTTCCCTACTTTGGAACAAAAATCGCGTTTGCAACCTTCAACCATCTACGAACAACCAAGATTACACCAAAAAACACTTGTTTTAGCTTCCTCAAACATACTTTTGCATCGTTGCTTCCATATTCCCCATAGCACAAAAAATGGGTTAACAAAAATGTGATGCCTGACAACGAATTACCATTAGCACGTCGAAACCAAACTGAGATAATAGTCTAGATTTCCATAGACCGCCTAATATGGATGTTAAAATCCCTTCGAAGTGTTCCTAGACCTTAGAAGTCAAATCCCCATCAATAAACAGATGGTTCAAAGATTCAACCCTCAAGTTAGTACAACAACGAAATTTAGTGGCCAATCTAATTACACATCGCGGAAGCTCCCCATCAATAGGAGTACCTCTAAACTGTAATTTTCAAATAAACACTGAAATTCTAGAAGGAACTAAAGGAAGCCAAATCATTTTACCGAGCCATTACCTCTGATCACCCTGTAGGTTGACCTAGTAGAAAATAAGCCATATGTGTCAGGCATCTAGACACATGAGTCCATACCAGTACCCTGCAAGCTACTCTCATAAAGTTCCATAGCCAACCATGAAGTGTTGGGTTAATCAATTCAAAACCACCATTCCAAATATCCTCAATTATTATCCATGAATCCAAATCCAACAGATCCAATGGTCTAGAGAGAACAACTGATGCATTCCAGTTTTCATCAAAGAAACTGGTTTTCCCCCTGCCAATTCACCAAGTCAAGTTGGCCAATAAATCATTTCTAACATTCATCAATTCTTTGAAGAGATGGGAGGCCCCACTTTTCACTAACTGCCTACTAAGTGGCGTTCCATGTTTCCAACTTTTTCCTCATGAATTCGGCCCACAAAGAGCTAGAAGTCAACATATTCCACAAGGCCTTCATTCTAAAAGTCTTAACTACCAATGTAAAATCTCGCACACCCAAACCTCCTTCCTTTACTAGAGAGCTAATTTTATTCCAACCAATCCACTTCTTTCAAAGCCTGCCTTCACAATCTCCCCAAAAGTAATCCACTACAAGTTCTTGACTCTAGGCAAAATCTTTTTTGGCACGTGCATAACACTCAATATGTAAAATAGAATGGAACCCAAGACACTTTTAATCATAACCAGCCTACATCCAAGGGAAATCAATTTCGCTCTCCATCCATTCGTCTATGAACTTTTTGCACCAGTTATTCAAAGTAGGCAATTCTATATTGACCTTGATAAACTGCCCCCAAGTATTTCATCAGAGAAGCTTTGAAGTTGAACCCCGTATAACTTTAATTGCTACCATCCGTTCTATTGCTACATTCTTATCCAACATAAAATAAGTCTCACTAGCATTAATTTTCTGACCCGAGGCATACAATGTCTCTCCAGGAATTTCATGTAGCCTAACAATGAAGTTTTATTCCCATTTAAAAAAACCAGCGTGTCATCTCCATAAAGAAGGTGCGTGTTGGGCTTGCAGTCTCTGGGCGTGAAGTAATATCCAATCTCCCCTTCTGGAAGGTTCTAGATAATCCTCTGTTAAGGACTGCAGAAGCAATAATTAAAAGTAAGGGGGAGAGTGGGTCTCCCTGCCTTAGTCCTCTGGAAGACTTAAAGTGCCCCTTATGTACCTCTTTCAATAAAATTGAGAATCCACAATTGAAGAAACAATTAGAGATGACATGACTAACCCTATTGCTAAAACCAAATCTTTTGAGCATTGCTAATAAAAACCTCATTCTAAACAGTCATAGGCTCTCTTCATGTCAATTTTGAATGCAATATTACTTCCAAGGTCACCCACCTATCCTTTTAACTTGTTCTTGTAGAAATCCATAGCCTTTCTCTGCATGTCATCAGGACCAAGAGAGAAAAATTGCTCACCTTTCATGCAATGAAGAGAGGGACATTTATCTTATGTTGCAGCCCAACCCACTCTTTCGAAATAATTTTTCCCCATTTTTCACAAAAGAAATTAACATTTCCAACCCCAATTTTCCACGTAGAAAAGTCAGCCAAAAATATTTAGAAAATACAATAAGTAATGGTATAGACAAGAGCGCTCTAGGCCATTTAGGCGACCTAGGGGTACCATAGTAATTAAAGCCGTGTTGTGTCTTTAGTCGTTAGATTGAAACCAAGTTTTGATCTGGACTCGTTCATGGTGGCTCCCCAGCCGACCATGGATTTACTCTTCTTGGGGATGGCGGAACCTTAGGCGAGGTTCCCAAGCCGCCTCCTCATATCTTTTTGCCAGCTTTGGGAGTTTCAAAGAAAACTGCCATCGATAGAGAACCCCTGGAAGGTACGTGTTTTCATAAAAAAGGTAATCCTGCCATCTCTCTCACAAAATAGGATGGCAATCGTCTAGATATGTTTGTTGAAAAATATGTCATCGTTATCAAGTTTACTAGTTATCGTCCTTTCCTGGAAGCTATCCGTGAAACCATACATAAATCTTGGGGCATCAATGGAGATTTCACAATGGGGTTGCTTGATCCTAGACATGTGATTGTGAGATTCCAGGCGGAAGAGGAATGAATAAAGATTTATCTAGAAACTCTTTCTTGATCCGTGGGGTGAGATTTATAGCCTTTCATTGGCATCAAGGATTCAATCTAAAGGTTGATCCAATTCGAGTTCCTCTCTAGATTGATCTTCCATGTTTACCGCTCCAATACTCTCATCCAGTGTTCCTCAAGGAGGTAGGAAACTCCCTTGGTACCTTTTTGCACACAGACGAAAGTACAAAATGCTATACCAAGCCTAGGATTGCCCGTATCTACAAGGAGATGGATCTTTCAATGCCTTTCCTACTCAAAATCTGGGTGGATATTTCGGGTAGTAATGGTTTATGGTAGAAGCTTATTTTTCCTGGTTTCAAATACTGTGAGCATTGCTCCATGATCGAGCATCAAGATTCTTATTGCAGGAAGCTTCTAGCTTGAAAGAAAGTACAAGGTATTAGCATACCATCGAAGGAATTTAAACCACAAAGGCCCGAGGTGAAACATGTGTACAAACCAGTGGATAAACAATTGTAAGAGGATACACAAAGTGTCAGAACTAGTGGTGATAAGGATTCCAATGAAGAAGTCATCCCTAGAAACAAGATAGATGATCATATTCTCACGGATTCAGTCGAACCAGGTCTGGTCACAAGCAATATTTTGAAAGCAAATCCTTTTAATGCTCCCATTGAAAATGAGGATGAACCAATGGAAGTTCATGGAACAATAAGTAAAGAAGGTGAAAATCTAGCTATGAGTGTTAAGGAACAAGAACTTGAAAGGTCGAAATTGTAGAACGATTGTGTTGTTTTGGATAAGCAGCATGCTCCAGTGGACACGATGGTGGTAACATATCGGAAAAAACAATATATTTTTTGTCTCATCTTTCTGGGTCTCTTTCATTCTTGTAGGCCAGTTAACATATTGGTTCGGCTTGCTTTTAGGTTTTGTATGGTTTATACTCTTTCCTCATTACGCTGGTTATTCGCTCATGATTGGGTTGTGCCGACTGTGATTTCCTGGATTCCTATTGGTTGGACTCTGTGCGCCCGTCGCTTCGATGTTTCTTTAAATGACTATTGTCCTCCTGTGATCCACTATCTCGTTTTCTTTCTCACTTCCTCGAATGGTTCTCCCTCTCTTGGTCATTCTTTCTCCTTGCAACTTTCATTTCCTCGAGGGAAATATGTTTTTGTACTATTTTTAGCAGGACCGCCATGCCTTTTGGAGGTTCCAAGTTAAGGCATCAAAAAAGGTACCTTTCTTCAATCCTGCGATGAAAGTCGCAACAGCTGTGTCGTCGCTGCATCCATCAATCATTGTTAGCTCGTTGGTGAAGCGAGTAACATACTCCTGTATTGTTTCTTCCGACTTTTGTTAGATGTGCAAAAGGTAATGGGCTCCTTTCCTCATCCACTAGCTCCCGATGAATCCGGTAATGAAAGTAATGGCTAAGGCCTGGAAAGAATCTATTGACTCGATGGTAAGCTGTTGAATTAGTTCATTGTTGTGGATGTGAAGTTAATTGGAAACATTTTGCACAAGATCGACTCCATGGTTTCCTTTAGAGCCATCATATGGTGAAAATGTCATTGGTGATCAATCGGGTCAGTGGTGCCATCGTATACTTCAAACTTTGGCGGAGTGAACTTCTTTGGCATTGCCTTATTCATGAGTTCGTCAGAGAATGGTGGCTTGGCCAACTCGTATAGTATGTTGGGATCCGTGACTCTGATCCTGAATGGTGTCTCAGCAACTGTTTCGCTGCACTGCGGAGTTTTGTCTCGGTTGAGTTCGCTGCTCTCGACGTTTCCCTGTTGGGGTTTTGCTAAAGCTTCGTCGCTCCCTTGAGTTCAGATAGTGGAGTTTTGTTGAGGCGGTGCTGGAGTAGAGTCAGTTGGCTGAATGCGCTCCTGGGTGATTTTCTTCAGCATCTCCATCATGTATTTCATCTGGGCCATGAACAAGTCTACCCCAGGGTCCGTGGCAACGCCAACGGCCATCTGGGTTGTCTGAACCATTGCGTGTAGCGAATCCGCATTCTTGGATGCTAATGGTTCGGTGATCCGGGTTGTGTCTTATCCTCCAGCTGTTAGTGGTATATCGAAGGGAGAGTTGTCGTGATCTGAAGTCTGCATTATTTTATCTGATGGTTGGTTGACCCTTTGTTAGGTTGTAATGAACTTTATCATTGTGTGTTCTGTAAAGAGGAAACTTGTCATTCCCCACGGACGACGCCAAACTGATGCATCCAAAAATCGTCCTTCTGTGAGTTTGACCTACAAAACTATTGTTAGACTGCCAAAGACCACCTTTTTGGTGGCCGAAGGCACTGCAATGCTTAAGTCAGTAACTTCGTTGGAAGAAGGAAGTAAATTTGGACAAAACTCAATTAAAATTACATACCTTTGTCGAATGTTCCCTTTACCTTTTATAATGGTTGTAGTTGACTCTCTACGTGACTTAAGCATGTGAGACGCAACGGAAGGAGATGTTTCTGTAATAATCTCCTCCTTAATGGAGATGTGTCCGTGGGGGCGTAGGTCCCTCCACGACTCTTTCTTTGTGCAATGTTCTTCTTCTCTATGAGAGAACATATAACAGGCCTGGATTTGGGCTTTGATTCGTCTGAGCGTGGATTTGGATCCTGTTTTCGCTTCTTTAGAGGTGGGCCTAGTCCGGGCCTCTATAATTGTCCTCAATCCTTCTGGGCTTTATGAACCGGTCCAATGAATCGGGCGTTGTATTCTCGTGATGGGGCCTTATGCCACGTGTACGGCTGTGATGATCGGTCTATTATGATGTATCATCAATAAGAGTTGTCAATTTACCATTCTGCCTTTAAGAAACAACATATGATCTGCATCATTCTGCTCATGGCAATGTTTCTTCATAGCAATACAAAACCTACCAAAGTAGTATTTTGTCCACCAATTAATCTCAATGTTATCTTGAAACATCTCTATATAATTAAATTCTTCAACACCATTTTCCCCGTAAGAGGATAAGTGAATACTAGACGAGTAAAATACATTTATGCAATAAGAATTCCCTTTGTTTTCGGGAGAAAGAAATAATGAATATTGTCATTATAATCACAAATCTAGCAAACATGAATAAGAGACCAACTTCATGTGACAAAGCAACTGAAGAAAAATTTCTAACACCAAGAAAACAACCAAGGCTGCAACGATTGATAGATTAAAAAAGTTTGGCTCTTTAATGAGAGCAAGAGAAAACATAAACACTACCAGTAAATGGGAGATTTTTCTAAGAAGAATCCTCTCAATCTTGTTGTGCTTTGAGATTTTGTAGAACCACATAACTGATACACATATACTTAATGTCCAGAATATGCAAATTAACAGTCTTGTTGACTTCGAGATCACAAAATCGAGTACCCATAAGAAAGGGTGTATATGGAAATCCTTGACAAATTGCATCCACTTTGGAACCATAAAAATTAGAACCACTGCTAGAGAACAATAGAAAACAACAGATCTCTCTATCCATTCAGATGTATTATTTTCAGTTATGTAAGCTTCAGAATTTACTGACTTTGAAAAGTGACCATGAATTCGTAGAATAAGTTTGTAAAGCACAAGGAAAAAAAGAAGGCCAACACTCCTTGAATGATGAGATTTGTATCACTTCTGGTTCCATTTTATAGAGAAACTAATTTTTCCAACGTTAAATATGCATCCAACTTGGAAAGTGTATACCTAGCATATCTCCAAATGAAAAATTGAAACTAGCACGTTCAACATCATTTTCGACAATGGATAACAACATTATACTAACGAAGCTAACTGATAAACCCCAAGAATCTGCAGCAGCCTCGATTGTACCGACTATGTACTCAGACAACAATGCTATTACTGCAGTCATTCCGGCCAGCCAAGCAAATGCACTCCAGAATCCTATCATGGCTGCATCCTCTGAAACCACATCATCGTCATCACTTTCTTTCTCCTGCATTTCAAACCACTCGCGGTGAGTCTTCAATTTGAAGACCAAATATGCAATGTACCCAATCAACATTAAAATGCTACTTTTTTTTTGAAAGTCTCTTGACAAACCAATAGTAGGATCGACATTGAGAGTGCTAGACCCAACAACATATCTGAACAACAAAGGTAGAACGAGGCACAACAAAGCAAACAATAGTAACTGTGAGTACACATTTGCTTTCCTACTTTCATATTTTTGTGCCACTCTTATGTTGGCTAGGCCTCCACATAGAAGGGAAGTCCCAAAAACAAGAAGAAGGTTTGAGATGATCGAACCCAAAAGAGAGTACTTCACCACATGTAGTTTTCCTTTTACTAGAGCAAATATTGCTATTAGTTATGTTGCATTACCACATGTAGCATTCAAAAGCCCACCAACTATTGGACCAGTGAAGTATGCTATTTGTTCGATTAAAATTTTGACTCTTTCAACCAGAGGGGTAAGTCCAAGCAAACTCAATGCAAATATCCATGCAAATGAGAGCGCCATTATGCCAATGAGAATTGCAAAAACAACTTCCAATTTCCTCACCCCATAGTTCTCAAGAAACAGAAAGACGAAACAATTATTAGCAGTGATGAGAACCCCAACCCATAATTCAAAAACTTAATAGCAATAACACTCCCAATACCCTCTTAAATATGAGCTCTAATCAGAGCCACCTCCGCCATGAACCAGAAAGGCAAGCTTGCCCAATTGGGCTACTTATCCCTACAATGCTCCGCCAAGTGCCTCCCTATCGCAACCCCAAGCCTCTCAGACAACAATTGGACCAAAAGCCCCATCAAAGTTGCCCACATCAACAGCCAAAGAGTGTACCCTGCAATCACCCCTGGCTGCAAGTCCCCCTCGAGGTTCCCCGAGTCGAGAAACAATATGATCATCAAGAACCCAGGTCCCATGAATTACCCAAGATTCGTCATGAAAAGGGTGGCATCACTGACTAGTCCTCCGAGTTGTCTAATCCCCCCAATTCAAAGGCATGGGGTGGCGGTAATAAGATGTGTTCTTCGTCTTCGAGCTTCAACGAGATTGTCTTGGTCATTAATGGCGAAAACAAAGCTTTGTGTGATCTGCGATTTGGAAGAAATGATGAGTTAACGTGCGCATGGGTAGCGTACTTTAGATATGAACTGTATGGAATAAAGGAAAAAAAGAAAACAAATTCTTTCAACTTTCCTTTTTAGCTTTTTCTTCTTGAACGTGATCGAATATAAATATAATCTTAATTAAAGAATAATTTCAATCCCGATTAACCCGATATTCCTAAATAACTAGAGTCCCTCTTAATTCAATATTCCAAATTATATAATTAGTACAATTACTATTTATGTTAACAATGTGGTCATATACTGTTCTGTGTACAAATCGATACGTATTTTGAAAATCTTATGGATAGATCTACAAAATTACAGGCTTGTGTTTGAGTTTAAAATGTACAATGTGATTTATTAATTAATTTATTTATTTATGAAATGTCCCTTGACCGACTTCTATTTTTCTGACATAGCTCGCCAATTGCAAGTCTAAAAGTAGCGGCTTCAAATGGTAGTTGCATCATCTGATTAATTATTAGTTATGTTTCATGGCAATTGAGATGATTCCTTTGTGTGAGCGCGAACGATGTGTCTAAGCTTAATGATGTTGTGGAGTTGTTGAACGTTTTGTTTTGTTTTGTTTTGTTTTTTTTTTTTTTTTTTTTTTTTTAAAAAAAACCTCCAGAGGGGAGGGGCAACTATGGGGTGTCTCACATGTTAGTTTTATGATAATTCAAATGGAGAGTGGGGTTGTTAATAAATTTATTTATTAAATAAAACATTGTTGTTAGTGAAGGAAATGGATAATATTTTTTATTCCTATTAAAAGGGAGCAGCCACAGACTTTGCTCAATGCATGGCAGATGCATAGTGGTTTTCAAAACCGTCCAACAGGCAACCGTGTTGCATATCAAAATAGAGATAGCAAAGTTGCATAGTCATATCCAAAAAGGATATATCTATAACAAAGTCTTAGAAGTGAAAGAGATCTACTTTATGCAAAGTTTAAGAAAGAGAAAGTTTCGTGAGCTCAATTTTGTTTACGTAAGAAGGGGGAATGAGTTGGAGAGATTACTTGGAACCAAAATTTCACAAAATATCTCTTATTTTGAAGTTACCAAAATATCTTTTGAAATTCAAAATATTATTTTATTTTTTCAACAATTTTTTTTTTTCAATCTCCTTATATTTGAATCTGCTATAATAACATTTTAGTATCAAAAGTTTGTTATGTGAGTGATTCTTATGTAATATGTAGTCTATATGACACCATGAGTCGTGTAATACTTTTTATGCAGTATTTAAGAGTTTAAAATGCAAAAACTTATATTATTAAATTCGAAATTACCATCGAAATTTATACTTTTTTTTTTTTACACAAAACCGAAATATTTCACTAATATATCTTATAATCTGGTGTCCAAAATTAACTCGAAAAACAAAATCACATTCCTTACTTGGAACTAGGAAGGTTTGTTTGAGTCAAAATTGGTTGATTAGGGTAGCTCTAATCAGTTGTATCCCTAAGCCAAATGGTTGGTGGCCTTTATCAGCCGATTGTTCATGTTAAAAGAGCACATTGAGAATTTGATACTTATTTATTATTTCTGAATTCTATTTGCTTCACTCCCCATCAAAGAATAGATGATACTGTGAATCCCAACAGTTCCAACTTTTTTTTTTTTTTTTTGGCTTCTCTTAATAACTAACATGATCAAAACCACATCGGAACTCATTCGAAGTAATTCTCCACCTAGGTTTGTCTTTGTTGCAGGAACTTTTGCTTATCATCTTTACACCTATAACGAGAGTTCATTCAGATGAACAATTCAGATGTCTTCAACCTGATTTTTCAAGTTCTCGAAATTCCCTCCCAGCTCTATGGTAATTACAAGAAAAATCAAAAGGTGGGTAAAAAGTGAAAGGGGTATTTATATCATTCAAAGAAAATAAATACTATTACTCATTTTTACTATTTTATCCTCCAATTTTAAACTATCTACAATTAAAACTAGCTCTCTGTAAACATTCATTAATTATATCTAAGCCCTAAATATAATTTATTTGAAGCCCTATAATTATCTATAAATTATAAAAACACCCTTACATATGACTTTGGATTTTCCATTTTACCCTCAACATTTTATATTTTTACAATAAAAATCAGCCCCTCTTAAGCATTGATTAATTATACCTATGCCCCTAACATAATTTATTTGAAGTCCCTTATTTATTTATAAATTATATATATAGGGCCTTAAAATTATATTTAGTTATTTGTTTAGAAATTCAATAATAATTTTTCTTATTATTTATTATTGTAATAAAATATTGAATATCTGCGCACGTAAAGTGCGTCAACACCCTAGTGTTAGTAATAGTTATTCAATTGCATTTCCCCCCAATTTGTAAGTGTGTTAATCAAGTGATGTTGTATGTGATCTGAAGGTTGAAGGAGTAATTAATGAAGAGGGAAGGAAACCCAATAGTTGGGGGACAATTTCACTCATTTTGGTTTGTTATTCTATCTATTTGAATTTATTTATAATTTCGCAACCCATTGCACAACATGTTGATTCTTTTTATGAGAGATTGTTTTGTCATATAAAGCAATTAAAAATTTTAAGCATAACTTTATTCATCTCACAAGAATGTATTTATAGGAATACAAATATAATTTTAACTAGAAAAGGAAAAATAATTCTAATCACAGTTAATCCGATATTCCTAAATAACTACTGATGATACACCAAACCATCCGTCAATCTGTGTCGTATACGTGTCATGATAATCTCGTAAACAGAGCAAAGCGTGTCTGATTGCCCATCCAATCTAGCAAAGCCCAGACAACACTAAGCCCATCTTGGCAGGGTCCCAGAGGTTGAACCCAAATTGCACTGCCTTATTAAGCTCATACGTCACATGGTCAAGTCCAATACCGTAAGACCTAATAAGGCAAGTATCTGGGGGATTGACCTAAGACGAGCAAGCAAGCAATACATTGGTTCCGACTAGGAAACAAATACCAGAATATAAGTCGTGCATGGAAACTCCTCTGCATGGACAATACTCTACAAGGGAGTAATCTTTGGCAGATCTAGAAACACAGGTCATGTAGGAAAATTCTTTTGCATGGACGACTCCTAGAAGGGAATTAATCACCAACAAGATATCTTTCCCTAAACTACGCCACCAAAGACCTAGCCGAACAAAGACTCTCGCCTTTTAAATAAGAAAAAGGGTTGATGAACAAAGGTATGCTACAGAACCCAACTTACAACATACGCCTTTTTCTAGCCTTGAATGACTTAAGCATCGGAGTGTCATCGCCGCCAGAACGGTGGTTTTTTGCTCACATGCGTTCCCTGTACAGGTTAATGAGAACATGATTTGACTACATCAGTTTGGCGCGCGTCCATAGATAATGACAAAGTTCCTATGAAAACAATGATATCACATTTCCTTACAGTTCTGGAAGATGGTGACCACGAGATCTCGCAATAATGGAGACATCGCTAAGCCCTCAAACGCTCGAACCGGCAAAGCGTCGCCAACTCCGACGACACCGGCACCGTGGGGGGAACAATCTCAGACCCCCGCGCCAGTAGCAGCCACGACAGACCCTAGGGTGGATCTGCTGTCAACCTAGGTGCATCAAATCACACGAGCGGTGGAAATTCTCACTCAGCGAACCCTCCACCCGTCGAAGGAGACAAGGAGCCACGAAGAGCCCCGTCCCCAAAAGACACCAGATAACATGTTAAGGAGAGCCACTTTGTAGTTGTCGGCTCTCAATGGACCAAGGGCGAAGGAGCGACCAATGGAGACCCGGCGTCTAGGGCTGATAAACTAGCCTCGCAGAACCCCCTCCAGCTTGGAGCTACCAATCTAGAAGTGTTGTACAACCTCACCGTCCCCCCGTTCATGGATCACATCATGAACGAGCCACTACCGAAGAAATTCAACCCACCAAAATTGATGTTTTAAGATGGGATAGTAGACCCATCAAACTAATTACGCCCATACCAGCATGTAATGGCGCTCAAAGAAGGATCCAAAACAGTAATGTGTCGGTCATTCCCGAAGTCAACGCTGACCTGGTTCCACAGCCTTTCTTCAAAATCCAATGACTCATTCTAAATGCTGGCAAAAACGTTTCTCACCCGCTTTGGCGGTAGCCAACGAATCAGGAAGGGCTCGCATTACCTGCTCACCCTCAAATGGAAGCCGAACGAGACAATGGAGGAGTATGTCACAAGCTTCAATGATGAGTTTACTCTCATCGGCGGCTGCAGCGATGACACCTCGGTCACAACCTTCGCCTCAGGCCTGAGGAGAGGCAAGTTATACGACTTCCTCACTCTAGAGCCTCCAACTGACATGGCAGATTTGCTTAAAAGCGCCCAGAAATACATCACTCATCGAGATGTTGCCTGCCAAAAAGAGGTGGAGGCTGAGAAGAAACCCTTTGGTCCTAAAGACAAGAAGGAGGGAAAGAAACATGAGGATGACGACAAAGACAAGAATGAAGGAAAGAAACATGAGGACAATGACAGAAACAAGAGAAAGCGCAATGACAACAAACCAGACTTTGGTCGCACAAGGCAAGATAAGGCCTCCAACTTTGTTGGCTCTAAATCCATCACTTCCTTTAACTTCAGCCTGTCTGACGTCCTCAACACCATCAAGAATTGGGGAGAAGTGAAGTGGCCCGCCAAACAATGAGGAGATCGCTTTCGACACAATAACAACAAATACTGTTCTTTTCACAAGGAAGGGGACCACAACACTGAGGATTGTAAAAGTCTCAGAAGTGAGACTGAGTACTAGATCAGGAAGGGGAAGCTTAAATAATTATTGGGCCTGAAAAAAAGACAAGACCGCCAAAGGAAAGGGAAGATGTCATCAAAGAGATAGAGAAAGAAGCTCCTAACATCATATATGTCCTTCATGGAGTCGGCTCGGAAAGTGAGCAGTTCAACAGGTCCCGAAAAATGACACTCTTCGATATGCATACGCAACCCACCTGCGAGGAACGACAAGTGCAATATGCACGTATTCAAAGCTCGATCCCACTATTGACGTTCACAGATAAGGACCTCCAAGGAGCCCATTCTCCTCACAATGACGCTCTGATGGAGACTCTTCTACATGGACGACTCCCAGCAAGGAAAAGATCTCCAGCAATATATCTTTTCCTAAACTACGCCACCAAAAGCCTAGCCGAACAAGGACTCTCGCATTATAAATAAGACACAAGGTTGATGAACAAAGGTACGCTACATAACCCAATTTACAACATTACACATTTCTCAAGCCTTGTTTGACATAAGCATCGGAGTGCCATCGGCCTCCACAACGGTGGTCTTTGGCTCACGTGTGTTTCCTATGCAGGTCAAGGTCAAGAAGAACAAGATTTGACTACATCAACTACAATCTCTGTTAATTAAGTATCCCTAATTATATAACTATTATAATTATTAACACTCCCCCGCAATATGGGCATAGATATCGGAAATGCCCAGCTTGACAAGTGAATCAGCAAAGGTAAGTTACAAGACAACAACTCAGCAGCAACAAAAAAAAGTATAATGAATAACCGATGGGAAGTAGTTTCCGAGGGAACGTAGGAAGATGAATGAACAAATTCATCACATTCGGTTCCAGGGCACCGATGAGCCAATTTTTCACAATAGCATTCTCCATTAAGACGAATAAACAAAATTGTCACAGTCGGTTCCATGGCACCGATGAACCAACTTTTCACAATAGCATTCTCCATTACCCACTTCTCATAAGTTGATCATGTGGAGCGGGTTCTGGAGTAGTACCAGTAAGATATCCCATCCTACCTCGTCCGGCAATAAATAAAGAATATATTTCATTTTTGATGATAAACTTTCCAATGAGTAACTTCAATACCCAAAAAATACTTCAATCCATCAAGATCCTTCATATCAAATTCAAAAGCTAAATAACTCTTCAACTTATCAATCCCAATAATATCATCACCAGCTACAATCATATCATCTACATAAATGATTAGAGGTGTCAATTTAACATTCAGCGCTTTAAGAAACAACATATGATCTGTATTGTTCTGCTCATAGCCATGTTTCTTCATAGGAATAGAAAACCTACCACAGTAGTCATTTGTCAGTCAATTAATCTCAATATTATCCAGAAACATCTCCATCTAAGTCAAACTCTTCGGCACCACTCTCTCCCAAAAGAGGAGAAGTGAATACCTGGTGTGCAAAATATATGTCTTCAATGAGACTTCCCAATAACACCACCCAAGGATTTGTCGGGATCATCTTTACAAATCATGCATGACCATTATTAAAAATTTTGGGCTCCTTCTCAAGCTCTTTATAAGATCATTTTTCAATCTTGGTTAAGATCTCAGAAAACTTGACGGCAATGTGAGAAGTATGACAGTCCAAAACTGCAAAATTTTGAAGATCTAATGTATTGGACAATTCAATCAATATGGTATACAATATGGTATGCCTATCATGGGTCAACATTCTCACATGTCAACTAGCCTCCTTCTGTTTCTTCATCATTCTGACCCCCCGATCAACCTCCCACACTTTTTTTTTTCAAGAAGACCTCCCTTACTTTAACCATAGGAAGCAAAAGAATGATTGTAACAAGAGTAACTGTAGTTGCACACGACACCAAAACAGTGAGAATTTTGAAGATAGTAACAACAACCATCAACTAGAATGAATTATGAGTGTAAGTCCACCCATTGAGCAAAGGGTCAACCCACAAATAACTATAAATGCAATAAACTGAGAGAACACCCATTTGAATGGTATGGTGGAACTACTAATGAAGTAAACAAGTTGAATGGGGATGGATAAATAAGCTGTTGCAATAAGAAAGTCAATCACTTGCTGACATTGCATAATGTTCTCAACACTCCAAACACCTTCATCATCACAATTACAATGCGAAAATCCATTTTCACCCGTAACGGCGGCCGGATGCAACAAAATTAGACTAAATACCAAGCTTGTCATTACCACCAACCTTGTATATGATATGCCCAGTGGTTGTCGATTTTCCAGAGTCGACATGGCCGATAACCACAATGTTATTGTGAATATTTAATTAGAAGAAGAAGCAAAGGAGTAAACAAACTAGTATGGAACAAGTGAGAAGAGAAAACAAATTATTTCTACTTTCTCTGATACCATGACAAATAAAACAACTTTTAATAAATGCAAAACATAACTTTATTCATCTCACAAGGAGATATTTATAGGGATATAAATATAATCTAACTAGGAAAGGAAAAATAATTATAATCCAAGCTAATCCGATATTTTTAAATAACTGCAATCCCTATTAATTAGGTATTCGTAATCATATAATTACTATAATTGTTAACATGTTATTGTTACCAATCGAAACGTTGTTGCTTACAAATATTAGAACATTGATTATTGTGAGATATATTATTTCTCTCTTCGTGCAAGAAGAATGTCGGAGAAGAGTAATGGGGACATTGTAGCAAATCATTATCACGAGTACAAGGTAATATAATACATATATTATAACGACCCTACACATAACCATTAACCCGTATTTTGATTTTTGACATATGCACAATTTTAGTGTTTCCAATTCGAATATGTTATTTTCTATATATGCTCTCATGGCTCTTAACCCCTAAATAGTCACCCTTTGTTTCATTGTAATATATCCAACATCATGGCAAGAGGGAGAAATAGCATTGCAAAATGAATTATGATGTCATAGTGGGACTAGGTTGAAATCCTGGAATTATTCCCAATCATGTGCACCTCCCTTCCTATATTTCTTAACCATCATTGTCCAATTTCATTAATCCCTTTGCATCTTTGATTTGTTCCAAAAATTTCACCTTTGCTGCTCTAGCCGCCCTTGTCATTAGCATTTTTGGAAGTTCTAAATCATCATTGTGGCTCTTTGCTTTTGAGACAGGTCAAATTATGGAAAATGGTTTTAATTCCTTGTACACATGAATGCATAAACAATTCATGGTGCTAGAAGCATTAAAATTTCCTCTCCATTTCTCATCAAGCCTCCCAGTACACGCCAAGAACAAGCTCCGAGTCTGGTTGCACAACTACTTCTTTAGTATGAAAACAACAGACAATATTTACAAGCTCCCAGTACCTCATAAAATATCATATAGTTTTGCCTTCAGTATTCTATAAAAGCAAAAGATTCATATGATTCAAATTTGCATATAATTCTTTTACATGTGAAGTTATATGAAATCAAATTTCCATGAATCCCTACCTGTCTGAAACCTTCGAAAGTGAAAACCGACTTCAATTTGAAAATGACCAACTATTGAGTTAGACCATTACTTCAGGCTCACCTCAAATATGATAATGTAAATAAATTACTTCTTTGATAAGAAAATGTTAAGCCAGTGCACAAGATGGGTCTAGAACTCTAGATGCCTACATGTTATCTATTTCTTGGTCTAGGATCATTCTTGGCATGCCTCTGTATTGATGTCATCAACTTAATCAATTATATGTTTAATGATTGTATTTCTAACTTCCTTTTTTTTTTGGATCGTTGCTTCAGATGATAGTGGAGTTGTGAACTCCAAAGGGCTCAATTACTACAATAATCTCATTGATGAACTCATCAGCTACGATATTTGTTAAACAACCTTGACTACCTTTTCTCCTAGGTTCTTTGAATATGATCTTGAGATTTATGATATAATTTGGGAGGTTTTATGATTGCTACGGGAAGCAAGAACCAAGGACAATTGTGATGCTTACAAAAAATCTCAAAAACAATTTTTTTTTGGTGGTTGGTAAAAACAAAGTTTAGAAAAACTAATATCATTGAAAGGCTTTTTGGTGGTTGGTAAAGACAAAGTTTAGAAATACTAATATCATTGAAAGGCTCTTTCATGATCGATCATTTCAGGTATTGAGGCTCATGTTACTCTCTGCCATTTTGTAATTCCGCAAGTCCTACAAGATGAATATGAAGGAATTTTGAGTTCCAATTTCATGTAATTATTTCATAGTTCACTGTGTTGATGGATTTCTTTTACTGTTTTAACCAATATCTAATTGTTCTTTCCTCATAATGCATTTTTTGATGCAGCAAGGATTTCACTGCATATGCAGATGTATGTTTCAATGAACCCAATATACTAAACGTCTTGAGCCATGATGCTGGTATTTTTGCACCAGGCCGGTGCTCTTATCCATTTGGTGTTGTTAATTGTTCGGAAGGAGAATGAAAATCTGAACCATAGCTGGCTGCTCACAATTGTCATATGCGACAACGGTGCACTTTTACAGACCGGGTTTTGATATTTGCTTTTCATCTGTTTGTATTTTAAGTTGTAAGAACCTATGGAGTTGTATCCTAAGATTTCTACAAAGCCAACAATTGTTTAACACTACAAGTTTCACAGTCCCACACCACCAAACCAATTTATTTTTTAGTTTTTTTACCTGCTAACCCACACCACAAATTCAAACCACTATTTCTCTTTTCTCTCTCACTCTTTTCTCAAGAACAACAACAACAACAACAATACCCTACTACGATCAATTGCGAGAGAGGGAGAGATGACCAGCGACGACTAGATATAGACGAGATGGGGTTGCGATGGTGGCTGTGTCTTCTTCCCTTCACACTAGACACCCCTTTTTCTTCCCTCCACCATCCCAGCCATCGCAGCGTCCGTCCATCATCCCACTCTCCCTTCTTCACTAAATGAACTCTTTATATGATTAATCAAGCAAACTAAATTCCAATTTAAAACTTAGTTTGTTAACAAAATTATTTTCTTGTGAGAAGAAGTACATGGTACTTGCAGACCTGTCACTTGTCTATTTGTTTATTTCTTTTTAATCAATTTACTTGTTGGTGATTGCATACTATAATAAGGGACAGGATACACACGACTCTAGTACCCGTGTATTGAAAGACAGGTCGGGATGGACCTGAATCCACTTTATCAAGGGACAGTATAGACTCGTCTCCAATGTCAGTGCATTGAAAAACAGGATAGAATCAGAAGTGGGTCTGAGATAGACACGAATCCTATGTATTAAGAAATAGGATAGACCCGTCCCCAGTGCATTGAAAGACAAGATGAGATTCTGGATAGACCCGAATCCACTGTATTAAAGGAATGGATAGATCCGTCTCCACTGTATTGAAAGACATGATGGAACTGGAAGCAGATTCAGAATAAACCCGAATCTACTGTATTAAGGGACGAGATAGACCCGTCTCTAGTGCATTGAAAAACAGGATGGAATCCGGGTAGACACGAATCCACAATATTAAAGGACGGGATAGACTCATACGAATCCACTGTATTTAGAAAAGGGATAGACCCGTCTCCAGTGCATTGAAAGACATGATGGAATCGGAAGTTGGTACGGTATAAACTGGAATCTATTGTATTAAGGGACGAGATAGACCTGTCTCCGGTGCATTGAAAGACAAGATGGTACCAAAAATGAAATCGGGATAGACCCGAATCCATTGTTTAAAGAGACGGGATAGACCCGTCCCCACTGTATTGAAAGACATGATGGAATCCACATTGTGTTCAGGACGAGATAGACCTGTCTCTAGTGTCAGTGCATTGAAAGACATGATGGAATCGGATGTGGGTTCAGGATAGACCCGTCTCCAGTGCATTGTAAGACTGGATGGAATCAGAAGTGTGTTTGGGATAGGCCTGAATCCACTGTATTAAGGGACTAGATAAACCCGTTTCCATTGCATAGAAAGATAGGATTGAACCGGAAGTGGTTTTGGGATAGATTCGAATCCACTGTATTGAGGGACGGGATAGACCCATTTCCAGTGCATTGAAAGACATGATGGAACTGGAAGTGGGTCCGAAATAGACCCGAATCCACTGTATTGAGGGACGCGATAGACCCGTCTCGAGTGCATTGAAAGACGATGGAATCGGAAGTGTGTTTGGGGTAGACCAAAATCCACTGTATTAATGGACGAGATAGACCCGTCTCTTGTGGATTGGAAGATAGGATGGAACCGAAAGTTGGTTTGGGATTGCCCGAATCCACTATATTAAGGGACAGGATAGACGCGTCTCCAATGCCCGTGCATTGAAAGATAGGTCTGGATGGACCCAAATCCACTCTATTAAGGGATGGTATAGACTCGTCCCCAGTGTCAGTGCATTGAAAAACAGGATGGAATTGGAAGTGGGTCTGAGATAGACACGAATCCACAATATTAAGAAACGAGATAGACCCGTCGCCAGTGCATTGAAAGATTGGATGAGATTCGACATAAACCTGAATCCACTGTATTAAAGGACTAGATAGATCCGTCCCTTCTGTATTGAAAGACATGATGGAACTGGAAGCGGGTTCGGAATAAACCAGATTCCACTGTATTTAGGGACGAGATAGACCCGTCTCTAGTACATTGAAAGACAGGATGGAATCCGGGATAGTCCCGAATCCACAGTATTAAAGGACGGGATAGACTCATATGAATCCACTGTATTAAGAGAAGGGATAGACCCGTCTCCAGTGCATTGAAAGAGATGATGGAATCAGAAGTGGGTTCGGGATAGACTCGAATCTATTGTATTAAGGGACGAGATAGATCTGTCTCCAGTGCATTGAAAGACGAGATTGTACCGAAAATGAAATTGAGATAGACCCAAATCCATTGTATTAAGGGACGGGATAGACCCGTCCCCACTGTATTGAAAGACATGATGAAACCGACATTATGTTCCGAACGGGATAGACCCGTGTTTAGTGTCAGTGCATTGAAAGACATGATGAAATTATATGTGGGTTCAGGATAGACCCGAATCCACTCTATTTAGGGACGCGATAGACCCGTCTCCGGTGCATTGAAAGACATGATGGAATCGGAAGTGTGTTCGGGATAGGTTCGAATCCACTGTATTAAGGGACGAGATAGACCCGTCTTCATTGCATTGAAAGATAAGATTGAACCGGAAGTGATTTCGGGATAGACTCGAGTCCACTCTATTGAGGGACGGGATAGACCCTTCTCCAGTGCAATGAAAGACATGATGGAATCGGAAGTGGGTCCAGGATAGACTCGAATCCATTGTATTGAGGGACGTGATAGACCCGTCTTCTGTGCATAGAAAGACATGATGGAACATAAAGTGGGTCCGAGAGAGATTAGTCTCTAATGCACTGAAAGACAGGATGGAACCGAAAGTGGGATCGGGATGGACCCGAATCCACTCTATTAATGGAGGGGATAGACCCATCTCCACTGTATTGAATGACATGAAGGAACCGGAAGTGGGATCGGGATAGACCCAAATCCACTGTATTAAGAGACGACAATGACTGGACGGAACTGGAAGTTGGTATGGGATATACCTGAATACATTGTAATAACGGACGAGATAAACCCATTTGCAGTGCATTGAATGACATGATGGATCCGAAAGTGGTTTAGGGATAGACTTGCATCAACTGAGTTAAGAAACGGAATAGACTCGTCTCTAGTGCATTGAAAGACATGGTGGAACCAGAAGTGGGTCCGGGATAGACCCTAATCCACTGTATAGACCCGTCTCCATTGCATGGAAAGACAGGATGGGATTCGGGATACATCCGTATCCACTGTATTTAAGGACGGGATAGACCCGTCCCCACTGCATTGAAAGACATGATGGAACCGGAAGTAGGTTCGGAAAATACCCGAATCTACGTATTAAAGGATGGGATAGACCCGTCTCAAGTGCATGGAAAAACAGGATGAAATCGGATGTGGGTTCAGGATGGGATAGACCTGTTTCCAAGTGAAAGTGCTTTGAAAGACAGGATAGAATTGGAAGTGGGTTCGAGATAGACCTAAATACACCGTATTGAAAGACATGATGAAATTAGAATTGTGTTCGGGATAGGCCTGAATCCACTGTATTAAGGGGCGAGATAGACCCGTCTCCATTGCATTGAAAGATAGGATTGAACCGGAAGTGGTTTCGAGATAGACTCGAATCCACTATATTGAGGGACGACATAGACCCGTCTCCAGTGCATTGAAAGACATGATGGAACCGGAAGTGGGTCCGAGATAAGCCCCGAATCCACTGTTTTGCGGGACACGATAGACCCATTTCCAATGCATTGAAAGACATGATGGAATCGGAAGTGTGTTTGGGGTAGAACCAAATCCACTATATTAATGGACGAGATAGACCCGTCTCTAGTGGATTGGAAGATAGGATGGAACCGAAAGTTGGTTCGGGATTGACCTGAATCCACTACATTAAGGGACAGGATAGACGTGTCTCCAGCGGATTGGAAGATAGGATGTAACCGAAAGTTGGTTCGGGATTGACCTGAATCGACTTTATTAAGAAACGAGATAGACCCGTCCCAGTGCTTTGAAAGATAGGATGAGATTCAAGATAGACCCAAATCCACTGTATTAAGAAATTGGATAGATCCGTCCCCACTGGTTGAAAGACATGACGGAATTGGAAGCGGGTTCGGAATAAACCCGAATCCACTGTATTAAGGGATGAGATAGACTTGTCTCTAGTGTATTGAAAGACAGGATGGAATCCGGGATAGATTCGAATCCACAATATTAAAGGACGAGATAGACTCATACGAATCCACTGTATTAAGATAATGGATAGACCTGTCTCCAGAGTGCATTGAAAGACATGATGAAATCGGAAGTGGGTACGGGATAGACTCAAATCTATTGTATTAAGGGACGAGATAGACCAGTCTCCAGTGCATTGAAAAAAAAATGGAACCGAAAATGGGTTTGGGATAGACATGAATCCACTATATTAAGGTTTGGGATAGACCTGCCTCAAGTGCATTGAAAGACATGATGTAACCGAAAGTGGGCCCGCGATAGACCCAAATCCACTATATTAAAAGACAGGATAGACTAGTCTCTAGTGCAGTGAAAGAAATGATGGGATCCAGGATAAACCCGTTTTCGTTGTATTAAGGGATGGGATATACCCATTTCCAGTGCATTGAAAGACAGGATGGAACGGGAAGCGAGTTCGGGATAGACCCGAATTCGATGTATTAAAGGACGTGATAGACCCGTCTCCAGTGCATTGAAAGACATGATGAAATCGAATGTTGTTTCGGGATAGACCCAATCCATTCTATTAAGGGACGGGATAGACTCGTCTCCAGTGCTAGTGCATTGAAAGACAGGATGGAACTGAAAATAGGTTCGGGATAGACCCGAATCCAAAGTAATAAGGGACGGAATAGACTCGTCTACAGTGCATTGAAAGATAGGATGGAATCGGAAGTGGGTTCGGGATTGACCCGAATCGACTGTATTATGGGACGGGCTAAACCTGTTGCCAGTGCATTGAAAAATAGGATGAAAATGGAAGTTGGTTCGGGATAGACCCAAATCCATTGTATTAAGGGATGGGATATACCTATCTCCCATGCATTGAAAGACAGGATGGAGCTAGAAGTGGGTCCGAAATATACTCGAATCCACTGTATTATTGGACGAGATTGACTCGTCCGCACTGGATTGAAAGACATGATGGAACCGAAAGTGGGTCCAGGATGCACCCGAATTCACTATATTAAGGGACGAGATAGACTCGTTTTCAATGCATTGAAGTATAGGATGGAATTTAAAGTGGGTTTGGGATAGAACTGAATCCTCTCTATTAAGGGACGGGATAAACCCGTCTCTAGTGTATTGAAAGACGGGATGGAATTGGAAGTGGGATCTTCATAGACCCGAATCCTCTTTATTAAGGGATGGGATAGGCCAGTCTCCAGTGCATTGAAAGACAGGTTGGGATCCGAGATAGACCCGGATCCACTGTATTAAGAGGTTGGATAGACCCGTTTCAAGTGCATTGAAATATAAGATCAGATTTATCTCGAGTGCATTAATATATAGGATGGAACTAGAAGTAGGTTCGGTATAGAACCGAATCAATTGTATTAAGGCATGGGATAGATCCGTTCCAAGTGTATTGAAAGATATGATGGAATCGAAAGTGGGTTCAGGATAGACCGAAAGTGGGTTCGTGATAGACCGAAAGTGTGTTCGAGATAGACCCGAATCCACTGTATAAAGGGACGGGATAGACCCATCTCCAATGCAATGAAAGACAGGATGGAAACGAAAGTGGGTCCAAGATAAACCCGAATTCACTATATTAAGAGACAGGATGGAACCAAAAGTGGGTCCCAGATAGACCCAAATTCACTGTATTAAGAGACGTGATAAACCTGTCTACAGTAGATTGAAAGACAGGATGGGATCTGGGATAGACCCGTCCCATTGCATTGAAAGACATGATGGGACTGGAAGTGGGATCGTGATATCCCGTCGCCAGTGCATTGAAAGACATGATGTAACCGGAAGTGGGTTCGACATAGACTTGAATCCACTGTATTTAGCGACAGAATAAACCCGTCTCCAGTGCATTGAAAGACATAGTGAAACCGAAAGTGGGCCAGGGATAGACCCTAATCAACTGTATTGAGGGACGGACAAACTCGTCTCCAATTCATTGAAAGACATAATGGGATCTGGGATAGACCGAAATCCACTGTATTAAAGAATGGGATTGACCCGTCTCCAGTGAATTAAAAGAAGGGATGGAATCGTTAGTGGGATCAAGATAGACTCAAATCCACTTTATTAAGGGACGGGATAGTTTTGTCCCTACTGTATTAAAAGACGTGATAGAATCGAAAGGGGGTTCGGGATAGATCAGAATCCATTGTATTAAGGGACGGGATAGACCCGTCTCCAGTGCAATGAAAGACATGATGGAATTTGAAGTGGGTTCGGGATAGACCCGAATTCATTTTATTAACGGACTGGATAGACACGTCACTAGTGCCAGTGCATTTAATGACTGGATGGAAACAAAAGTGGGTTCGGGATAGACCTAAATATATAGTAATAAGGGACGGGATAGACCTATCTTCAATCCGTTGAAAGACGGGATGGAACCGGATGTGTATCCAGGATAGACCCGAATCCACTGTATTAAGGGACAATATAGATCCGTCTCCAGTGCATTGAAAGATAGGATGGAACCGATAATGGGTTCGGGATAGACCCATCTCTAGTGTTTTGAAAGGCAAGATGGAACAAAACTGGGCCCGGGATAGAACTGTAACCTCTGTATCAAGAGACGGGATAGACTCGTCTACAGTGCATTAAAAGGCAGGTTGGGATCCGGGATAGACCCGAATCCACTGTATTTAGGGACGAGATAGACCCATCCTCGATGCATTGAAAAACAGGAAGGGACCGGAAGTGGGTTCGGGATAGAGCCGAATCGACTATATTAAGGGACAGGATAAACATGTCTCCAGCGCATTGAAAGAAAAGATGGAATCAAAAGTGGGTTCGGGATAGACCCGAATCCACTGTATTTAGGGCCGGGATAGAACCTTCTCCAGTGCATTGAAGACTGGATGGAACTGGAAGTGGGTTCGGGATAGACTCGAATTCATTGTATTAATTGACGGGAAAGACCCCTTTCCAATGCATTGAAAGACAGCATGAAACCGGAAGTGGGTCCGGGATAAACCCGTCTGTAGTGCTTTGAAAGACATGATGGAATCGAAAGTGGGTCCGGAATAGACCTGATTCAACTGTATTAAACCTGTCTCAACTTCATTGAAAGACCGGATGGGATCTGAAATAGACTCGAATCCGCTGTATTTAGGGATGGGATAGACCCATCCCCAATGCATTGAAAGACATGATGAGACCGAAAGTGGGTTTGGGACAAACCCGCATCAACTGTATTAAGGAATGGGATAAACCTGCTCCAAGGCATTGAAAGACAGGATGGAACACTAAGTGGGTACGGGATAGACCCGAACCCATGGTATTAAGGGACGGGATAGACCCGTCTTAAGTGCATTCAAAGACTGGATGGAACCAGAAGTGGGTTCGGGATAGACCCAACTCCAGTGCTTTGAAAGACATGATGGAACCGAAAGTGGGTCCACTATATTAAGATACGGGACATACCCGTCTCCAGTGCATTGAAAGACAGGATGGTATCCGGAATAGACCCAAATCCACTTTATTTAGGGATGGGATAAACCCGTCCACAATGCATTGAAAGAGAGGATGGGAGCAGAAGTGGGTTCGGGATAGACCCGAATCAACTGTTTTAAGGGACGGGATAAACCTATCTCCAGCGCATCGAAAAACAAGATGAAACCGAAAGTGGGTACGGGATAGACATGAATCAACTGTATTAAGGGATTGAATAGACCTATCTTCAATGGATTGCAAGACAGGATGGAACCAGATGTGTGTCCAGGATGGACCCGAAACCATTGTATTAAGGGACAATATATACCCGTCTCCAGTGCATTGAAAGATAGGATGTAACCGGTAATGGGTTCGGGATAGACCCGTCTCCAGTGCTTTGAAAGACAAGATGGAACAGAAATGGGTCTGGGATAGACCCGAAACCACTTTATTAAGAGACGAGATAGACCCGTCTCCAGTGCATTGAAAGACAAGATTGGATCCGAGATAGACCCTAATCCTTTATATTTAGGGACGAGATAGACCCATCCTTGATACATTGCAAGACAGGAAGGGACCAAAAGTTGGTTCGGGATAGACTCGAATCGACTGTAATAAGGGACGGGATAAACTTGTCTCCAGCGCATTGAAAGTCAAGATGGAATCGAAAGTGGATTCGGGATAGACCCGAATCCAATGTATTAAGGGACGGGATAGAACCGTCTCCAGTGCATTGAAGACTGGATGGAACCAGAATTGGGTTCGGGATAGACCCGAATTCATTGTATTAAGGGACGGGATAGTCCCGTCTCTAGTGCAATGAAAGATGGGATGGAACCTGAAGTGGGTCCAGGATAAACCTGTCTCCAGTGCTTTAAAAGACATGATGGAATCGAAAGTGGGTCCGAGATAGATCCGATTCAACTGTATTAAGAGACAGGATAGACCTGTTTCAAGTGCATTGAAATACCGGATGGGATTTTATTTAGACTCGAATCCGCTGTATTTAGGGATGGGATAGACCCGTCCCAAATGCATTGAAAGAAAGGATGGGACCGAAAGTGGGTGAGGGACAAACCTTACTCAATTGTATTAAGGGACGGGATAAACCTTCTCCAAGTCATTGAAAGACATGATGGAACAAGAATTGGGTACGGGATAGACCCGAATCCATTGTTTTAAGGGACGGGATAGACCAGTCTTAAGTTCATTGAAAGACGGGATGGAACCAGAAGTGGGTTCGGGATAGACCCGTCTCATGTGCTTTAAAAGACATGATGGAACCGAAAGTGGGTCCGGGATACACTCGAATCTACTGTATTAAGATATGGGATATACCCATCTCCAGTGCATTGAAAGACAGAATGGGATCCGAAATAGACCAGAATCCACTTTATTTAGGGATCGGATAAACCACTTCACAATGCATTGAAAGACAGGATGGAAGCGAAAGTGGGTTCGGGATAGAGCCGAATCAACTGTATTAAGGGACGACATGAACCTGTCTGCAGTGCATTCAAAGACAAGATGTAACCGAAAGTGGGTACGGGATAGACACGAATCCACTATTATATGGGAAGGGATAGACCTATCTTCAATGCGTTGAAAGACAGGATGGAACCGGATGTGTGTCCAGGATAGACCCGAATCCACTGTATTAAGGGACAATATAGAACCGTCTCCAGTGCATTGAAAGATAGAATGGAACCGATAATGGGTTCCGGATAGACCAGTCTCCAGTGCTTTGAAAGACAAAATATAACAGAAATGGGTCCGGGATAGACCCGAAACCACTGTATTAAGAGACGGGATAGACCTATTTGAAAGACATGATGGAACCAGATGTGTGTCCAGGATGGACCCGAAACCACTGTATAAAGGGACAATATAGACCCGTCTCCAGTTCATAGAAATATAGGATGGAACCGGTAATGGGTTCGGGATAGACTCGTGTACAGTGCTTTGAAAGACAAGATGGAAAAGAAATGGGTCCGGGATAGACAAGAAACCACTGTATTAAGAGACAGAATAGACCCGTCTCTAGTGCATTGAAAGACAGGATGGGATCTGGGATAGATCCGAATCCACTCTATTTAGGGACGACATAGACCCATCCCCGATGCATTGAAAGACATGAAGGGACCGGAAGTGGGTTCGAGATAGACCCGAATTGAATGTATTAAGGGACGGGATAAACCTGTCTTCAGCGCATTGAAAGACAAGATGGAATCGAAAGTGGGTTCGGGATAGACCCGAATCCACTGTATTAAGGGACGTGATAGAACCGTCTCCAGTGCATTGAAGACTGGTTGGAATCGGAAGTAGGTTCGGGATAAACCCGAATTCATTATATTAAGGGACGGGATAGACCCATCTCCAGTGCATTGAAAAAAAGGACGGAATTGGAAGTGAGTCCGAAATAAACCCATCTCTAGTGCTTTGAAAGACATGATGGGTTCCGGAATAGACTCGAATCCGCTGTATTTAGGGATGGGATAGACCCGTCCCTAATGCATTGAAAGACAGGATGGGACTGGAAGTGGGTTCGGGGCAAACCAGAATCAACTGTATCAAAGGACGGGATAAACCTGCTCAAAGGCATTGAAAGACAGGATGGAACCAAAAGTTGGTTTGGGATAGACCCGTCTCAAGTGCTTTGAAAGACATGATGGACCGAAAGTGGGTCTGGGATAAACCCGAATCTACTGTATTAAGATACGGGATATACCCGTCTCCAATGCATTGAAAGACAGCATGGATCGAAAGTGGGTTCGAGATAGACCCAAATCAACTGTATTAAGGGACGGGATGAACCTGTCTCTAGAACATTGAAAGACAAGATGTAAACGAAAGTGGGTACGGGATAGACACGAATCCACTATATTAAGGAACGGGATAAACCTATCTTCAATGCGTTGAAAGACATGATGGAACCGGATGTGTGTCCAGGATAGACCTGAATCCACTGTATTAAGGGACAATATAAACCTGTTTCCAGTGCATTGAAAGATAGAATGGAACGAGTAATGGGTTCGGGATAGACCCGTCTCCAGTGCTTTGAAAGACAAGATGGAACATAAATGGGTCCGGGATAGACCCTAAACCACTGTATTAAGAGAAGGGATAGACCCGTCTCTAGTGAATTGAAAGACAGGATGGGATCCGGGATAGACCCGAATCCACTGTAATTAAGGATGAGATAGACCCATCGCTGATGCATTGAAAGAGAGGAAGGTATCGGAAGTAGGTTCGGGATAGACCCGAATCGACTGTATTAAGGGACAGGATAAACTTGTCTCCAGCGCATTGAAAGACAAGATGGAATCGAAAGTGGGTTCAAGATAGACACGAATCCATTGTATTAAAGGATGGGATAGAACCGTCTCCAGTGCATTGAAGACTGGATGGAATCGGAAGTGGGTTCGGGATAGACCCGAATTCATTATATTAACGGACGGGATAGACTCATCTCCAATGCATTGAAAAATAGGATGGAACCGGACGTGGGTCTAGGATAAACCCATCTCCAGTGCTTTGAAAGACATGATGGAATCGAAAGTGGGTCCGTGATTGACCTGATTCAATTGTATTAAGAGACGGGATTGACCCATCTCAAGTGCATTAAAAGACTGGATGGGATCCGGAATAGACTCGAATCTGCTGTATTTAGGGATGGGATAGACCCAATGTGTTGAAAGACAGGATGGGGCCGGAAGTGGGTTCGGGATAAACCCGAATCAACTGTATTAAGGGACAAGATAAACCTGCTCCGGAAGTGGGTTCCAAATAGACCCGAATCTACTGTATTAATATACGGGATATAACCATCTCCAGTGCGTTGAAAGATAGGATGGGATGTAGAATAGACCCAAATCCACTTTATTTAGGGATGGGATAAACCCGTCGATAATGCATTGCAAGACAGGATGGGACCGGAAGTGGGTTCGGGATAGACTCGAATCAACTGTATTAAGGGACAGGATGAACCCGTCTCCAGAGCATTGAAAGACAAGATGGAACCGAAAATGGGTACGACATAGACACGGATCCACTATATTAAGGGACGGGAAACACCAATCTTAAATGCGTTGAAAGATAGGATGGAACCAGATGTGTGTCTAGGATAGACCTGAATCCACTATAGACCCGACTTCAATGCATTGAAATATAGGATGGCACCGATAATAGGTTCGAGATAGACCCATCTCCAGTGCTTTGAAAGACAAGATGGAACATAAAAGGGTCCAGGATAGACCCGAAACCATTGTATTAAGAGACGGGATAGACCCGTCTCAAGTGCATTGAAAGACAGGATGGGATCCGAGATAGACCCGAATCCACAGTAATTAGGGATGAGATAGACGCATCGCTGATGCATTGAAAGACAGGAATGTACCTAAGTTGGTTCAGGATAGATCCGAATCGACTGTATTAAGGGATGGGATAAACTTGTCTCCAACGCATTAAAAGACAAGATGGAATTGAGAGTGGGTTCGGGATAGACCCGAATCCCCTGTATTAAGGGACGGGATAGAATCGTCTCCAGTAAATTGAAGACTAGATGAAACCGGAAGTGGGTTCGGGATAGACCCGAATTCATTATATTAACGGATGTGATAGACTCGTTTGCAATGCATTGAAAAATAGGATGGAACCGGAAGTGGGTCCAGGATAAACCTATCTCTAGTGCTTTGAAAGACATGATGGAATCAAAAGTGGTTCCGGGATTGACCCGATTCAACTGTATTAAGAGACGGGATAGACCCGAATCAAGTGTATTGAAAGACTGGATGGGATCCGGAATAGACTCGAATCCGCTGTATTTACGGATGGGATAGACCCAATGTGTTGAAAGATAGGATGGGACCGGAAGTGGGTTCGGGATAAACCCGGATCAACTGTATTAAGGGAGTGGATAAACCTTCTCCAAGGCATTGGAAGACAGGATGGAACCAAAATTCGGTACGGGATAGACTCGAATCCATTGTATTCAAGGACTGGATAGGCCCGTCTTGAATGCATTGAAAGACGGGATGGAACCAGAGTGGGTTCGGGATAGACCCGTTATTAGTGCATTGAAAGACAGGATGGGATCCGGAATAGACCCAAATCCACTTTATTTAGAGATGGGATAAACCCGTTCACAATTCAATGAAATAAAGGATGGGACCGAAAGTTGGTTCGGGATAGACCTGAATCAACTGTTTAAAGGACAGGATGAACCCGTCTCCAACTCATTGATTGACAAGATGGAACTGAAAGTGGGTAAGGGATAGAATCGAATCCACTATATTAAGGGACGGGATAAACCTATCTTTAATGTATTGAAAGACAGGATGGAACCGGATGTGTGTCCAGGATAGACCCGAATCCACTGTAATATGGGACAATATAGACTCGTCTCCAGTGCATTGAAAGATAGGATGGAACCGGTAATGGGTTTGGGATAGACCCGTCTCCAGTGCTTTGAAAGAAAAGATGGAACAGAAATGGGTCTAGGATAGACCCGAAACCACTGTATTAAGAGATGGGATAGACCCGTCTCCAATGCATTGAAAGACAGGATGGGATCCGGGAAAGACCCGAATCCACTGTATTTACGGACGAGATAGACCCATCCCCGATGCACTAAAAGAAAGAAAGGGATTAGAAGTTAGTTTGGGATAGACCCGTATCAGCTGTATTAAGGAACGAGGTAAACCTGTCTCCAGCGCATTGAAAGACAAGTTGGAATCGAAAGTGGGTTCGGGATAGACCTGAATCCACTGTATTAAAGGACGGGATAGAACCGTCTCTAGTGCATTGAAGACTGGATGGAACCGAAAGTGGATTCTAGATAGTCCCAAATTCATTGTATTAAGGGAGGGATAGAAACTTCTCCTGTGCATTGAAAGATAGGACGGAACCGAAAGTGGGTCCAGGATAAACTCGTTTGCAGTGATTTGAAAGACATGATGGAATCGAAAGTGGGTCCGGAATAAACCCTATTCAACTGTATTAAGAGACCCGTGTCAAGTGCATTGAAAGACCCGATGGTATCCGGAATAGACTCGAATCCGCTATATTTAGGGATGGTATAGACCCGTCCCCAATGCATTGAAAGTTAGGATGGGACCGAAAGTGGGTTCGGGACAAACCTGAATCAACTGTATTAAGGGATGGGGTAAACCTTTTCCAAGGTATTGAAAGACAGGGTGGAACCAGAAGTGGGTACGAGATATACCTGAATCCATTGTATTAAGGGACGGGATACACCCGTCTTAAGTGCATTGAAAGACGGGATGGAACCAGAAGTGGGTTCGGGCTAGACCCGTCTCCAGTGCTTTGAAAGACGTGATGGAACCGAAAGTGGGTCCAGGATAGACACGAATCCACTGTATTAGGATACAGGATATACCCGTCTGCAATGCATTGAAAGACAGTATGGGATCCACAATAGACCCGAATCCAATTTATTTAGGGATGGGATAAACTCGTCCACAATGCATTGAAAGACAAGATGGGACCGAAAGCGGGTTTGGGATAGACCAGAATCAACTGTATTAAGGGACGGGATGAACCTGTCTCCAGCGCATTGAAAGACAAGATTGAACCGAAAGTGGCTACGGGATAGACACAGATCCATTCTATTAAGGGACAGGATAGACTTGTCTTCAATGCCTTGTAATACAGGATGGAACTAGATGTGTGTCAAGGATAAACCCGAATCCACTGTATTTAGGGACAATATAGACTCGTCTCCAGTGCATTGAAATATAGGCTGGAACCGGTAATATGTTCGGGATAGACTCGTCTCCAGAGCTATGAAAGACAAGATGGAATAGAAATTGGTCCGGGATTGACCCGAAACCATTGTACAAAGAGACGGGATAGACCCGTCACCAGTGTATTTAAAGACAGGATGAAACCGAAAGTGGGTACGGGATAGACACGAATCCACTGTATTAAGTGATGGGATAGTCCTATCTTCAGTGCGTTGAAAGACATGATGGAATCGGAAGTGGGTCTGAGATAGACCCGAATCCAATCTTTTAAGAGATGGGACAGACCCGTCTCCGTTGCATTAAAGGAATGGAAGGAACCGAAATTTTATTTGGGATAGATTCGATTCCACTGTATTTGGAGACGGGATAGACCCGTCTCCAGTGCATTAAAAAACCTGATGTAACCGGAAGAGGGTAAGGGATAGACCCGTCTCCAGTGCTTTGAAAGACATGATGGAACCAAAAGTGGGTCTGGGATAGACCCGTATCCAATGTATTAAGATATGGGTTATACCCGTTTCCAGTGCATTGACAGATAGGATGGGATCCAGAATAGACTCGAATCCACTTTATTTAAGGATGGGATAAACCCGTCCACAATGCATTGGAAGACAGGATGGGACCGGAAATGGATTCGAAACAAATCCGAATCATTTGTATTAAGGGACGGGATAACCTGTCTCTAACGCATTAAAAGACAAGATTAAACCGAAAGTGGGTACGGGATAGACACGAATCCACTATATTTAGGGACGAGATAGACTTATCTTAAATTCGTTGAAAGACATGATGGAACCGGACGTGTGTCCAGGATAGACTCGAATCCATTGAATTAAGGGACAATATTGACCCGTCTCCAGTGCATTGAAAGATAGGATGGAACTAGTAATGGGTTCGGAATGGACCGGTCTCCAGTGCTTTGAAAGACAAGATGGAACAGAAATGGGTCCGGGATAGACCCGAAACCACTGTATTAAGAGACGGGATAGACCCGTCTCCATTGAATTGAAAGACAGGAAGGGATCCGAGATAGACCCGAATCCTCTGTACTTAGGGACGAGATAAACCCATCCCCGATGCATTGAAAGATAGGAAGGTACCGGAAGTTGGTTCGGGATAGACCCGTATCGACTGTATTAAGGGACAGGATAAACCTATCTCCAACGCATTGAAAGACAAGATGGAATCGAAAGTGGGTTCGGGATAGATCCGAATCCATTGTATTAAGGGACGGGATAGAACCGTCTCCAGTGCATTGAAGACTGGTTGAAACCGGAAGTGGGTTCGCGATAGACCTGAATTCATTATATTAAGGGACGGGATAGACTCGTCTCCAGTGCATTGAAAGATATGATGGAATCGGAAGTGGGTCCGGGATAAACTTGTATCCAGTGCTTTGAAAGACATGATGGAGTCGAAAGTGAGTCCGAGATAGACCCGATTCAACTGTATTAAGAGACGGGATTGACCCTTCTCAAGTGCATTGAAAGACTGGATGGGATCTGGAATAGACTCGAATCTGCTGTATTTAGAGATGAGATACCCAATGCGTTGAAAGACAGGATGGGACCGGAAGTGGGTTCGGGATAAACCCGAATCAACTGAATTAAGGGACAAGATAAACCTGCTCCAAGGGATTGAAAGACGAGATGGAACCAGAAGTGGGTTCGGGATAGACCCGTCCTTAGTACTTTGAAAGACGTGATGGAACCGAAAGTGGGTCCGAAATAGACCCGAATCTACTGTATTAAGATACGAGATATACCCGTCTCCAGTGCATTGAAAGATAGGATGGGATCCGGAATAGACCAAAATCCACTTTATTTAGGGATGGATTAAACCCGTCCACAATGCATTGAAAGACAGGATGGGACTGGAAGTGGGTTCGGGATAGACCTGAATCAACTGTATTAAGGGACGGGATGAACACGTCTCCAGCGCATTGAAAGACAAGATGGAACCAAAAGAGGGTACGGGATTGACGCGAATCCACTATATTAAGGGACGAGATACACCTATCTTTAATGCGTTGAAAAACAAGATGGAACTGGATGTGTGTCCAGGATAGACCCGAATCCACTATAGACCCGTCGTCAGTGCAATGGAAGATAGGATGGCATCGATAATAGGTTCGGGATAGACCCGTCTCCAGTGCTTTGAAAGACAAACTGAACAGAAATAGGTCCAGGATAGACCCGAAACCATTGTATTAAGAGACGGGATAGACCCGTCTCTAGTGCATTGAAAGACAGGATGGGATCTGGGATAGACCCGAATCCACTGTATTTAGGGACGAGATAGACCCATCCCCGATGCATTGAAAGACATGAAGGGACCGGTAGCTGGTTCGGTTGTATTAAAGAACGAGATAAATCGGTCACCAGCGCATTGAAAGAGAAGATGGAATAGAAAGTGGGTTGAGGTTAGAACCGAATCCACTATATTAAGGGACCGGTAGTTGGTTCGGGATACACCCGAACAGTTGTATTAAAGAACGGGATAAATCGGTCTCCAACGCATTGAAAGACAAGATGGAATCGAAAGTGGGTTGAGGATAGAACCGAATCCACTATATTAAGAGACTTGATAGACAAGATTTTACTGAAAGTGGGTTCGGGATATACCTGAATCCACTGTATTTGGAGATGGGATGGACTCGTCTCCTGTGCATTGAAAGACATGATGGTGCTGGGAGTAGGTCCGAGATAGATCCGAATCCACTATATTAAGAGGCGAGATAGACCCGTTTCCTGTGCATTGAAAGACAGGATGGGATTCGGGATAGACTCGAATCCACTATATTAAGGGACGGGAAAGATCCGTCCCCACTGCAATAAAGACAATATGGGACCATAAGTGTGTTCGGGATATACCTGAATCTACTGTATTAAGGGATGTGGTAGACCCGGCTCCAATGCATTAAAAGACTTGTTGGAACCAAAAATGGGTTCGCGATAGACCCGAATCCATTGTATTAAGAGACAGGATAGACCCGTCTCCAGTATATTGAAAGACAAGAAGTGATCCAACATAGGCCTGAATCCACTGTATTTAGGGATGGGATAGACCCGTTCCCACGGTATTGAAAGACATGATGGAGCTGGAAGTGGGTTCGGGATAGACTCGAATCCACTATATTAAGCGACTGGATCGACCAGTCTTCAGTGAATTGAAAGACAGGATGGAATCGAAAGTGGTTCGGGATAGACCCGAATCCACTCTATTAAGGGACCGGATAGGCCTGTGTCAAGTGCCTGTGCACCGAAAGGCATGATGAAATTGGAAGCGAGTTCGAGATAAACCTGAACCATATGTATTAAGGGACGGGATAAACCCATGTCTAGTGCATTGAAAGACATGACGGAATCGAAAGTGGGTTCGGGATAGACCCGAATCCACTCTATTAAGAGACGGGATAGACTCGTCTCCAGTGCATTGAAAGACATGATGGAACCGAAAGCGGGTTCATGATAAACCCGAATCCAATATATTTAGGGACGGGATAGACCTGTCTGCAGTGCTTTAAAAACAATATTGAACCAGAAGTGAGTCCGGGATAAACCCGAATCCACTGTATTAAGAGACATATCCGTCTCTAGTGCATTGAAAGATATGACGGGAAAGACCCATCTCCAGTGCATTGAAAGACAAAGATTGAACCGGAAGTGGGTTCGGGATAGACCCGAATAAACTCTATTAAGGGAAGGGATAGACCCGTCTCTGGTTCCAGTGAATTGAAGGACAAGATGGAACCAGAAGTGGGTTCATGATAGACATAAATATATTGTATTAAGGGACGGGATAGACTCGTCTCCAGTGCATTGAAACACATGGATGGAACTAAAAGTGAGCTCGGGATAGATCTGAATCGACTGTATTAAGAGTCGGGACCCGTCTCCCGTGCATTGAAAGAGAGGATGGAATCGGAAGTGGGTAAGGGATAGACTTGAATCCAGTGTATTAAAAGACGGGATAGACCCTTCTCCAGTGAATTCATAGACAATATGGGACATGAAGTGGGTTCGGGATAGACCCGTTTCCTGTGCATTGAAAGAAAGGATGGGACTAAAACTGTGTTCGGGATCGATCTAAATCCACTCTATTAAGGGACGGGATAAACCCGTCCCCAGTGCATTGAAACACTTGATGGAACCGAAAGTGGGTTCGGGATAGACCCGAATCTACTGTATTAAGGGACAGGTAAGACCCGTCTCGAGTGCATGGAAAGGCAAGATGAAACTTGAAATGGGTTCGGGATAGACTCGAATCTACTTTATTTAGAGATGGGATAGACCCATCTCCAGTGCATTGAAAGACATGATGAAGCTGTAAGTAGGTCCGGGATAGACCCGAATCAACTGTATTAAGAGACGAGATAAACCCGAATTCACTGTAATGAAACACAGGATGGGATCTGGGATAGACCCGAATCCACTATATTAACGGACGGGAAAGACCCATCCCCACTACATTGAAAGACTGGATGGGATTGGAAGTGTGTTTGATATAGACCTGAATCTATTATATTTAGGGATGGTATATACCCGTCTCCATTGCATTGAATGACATGTTGGAATCGAAAATGGGTCCGAGATAGACCCGAATCCACTGTATTAAGAAACGGGATAGACACATCCCTACTGCATTGAAGGACAGGATGGGACTGGAAGTGGGTTCAGGATAGACTCGAATACACTGTATTAAGGGACGAGATAGACCTGTCTCCAGTGCATTGATAGACAGGATGGAACCAGAAGTAAGATCGAGATAGATCCGAATCAACTATATTCAGGGAAGGGATAGACCTGTCCCTACGGCATTGAAAGTAATGATTGAGCAGGAAGTGGATTTGGGATAGAATCCACTATATTAAAGGATGGGATAGACCCATCTTCAGTGCATTGAAAGATTGGATGGAACTAGAAGTATGTTCAGGATAGATCTGAATCCACTCTATTAATGGACAGGATAAATCAGTCCCCACTGCATTAAAAGGAGGGATGGGACCGGAAGTAGGCTCGGGATAGACTTGGATCTACAGTATTAAGGAACGAGATAGACCAGTCTCCACTGCATTGAAAGACAGAATGGGACCGAAAGTGGGTTCGGATAGACCCGAATCTACAGTATTAAGGGATGAGATAGACCTGTCTCCAGTGTATTAAACGACAGGATGGAATCGGAAGTGACATCTGGATTGATTTGATTCCACTGTATTAAGGGATCGGGATAGGCCTGAATCCACTTTATTAAGTGACGGGTTTAACCCGTCTCCAGTACCAGTGCATGGAAAGACAGTATGGAACCGAAAATGGGTACGGGATAGACCCAAATCTACTGTATTATGGGACGGGATAGACCTGTCTCCAGTGAATTGAAATATATGATGAAATTGGAAGTGGGTTCGTAATAGACCCGAATCCACTCTATTAAGGGACATGAAAAACCAATCCCTCTTGCACTAAAAGACTGGATGGTACCGAAAATGGTTTCGGGATTGACCCGAATCCACTATATTAGGGGATGGGATAGACTAGTCTCCAGTGCATTGAAAACATACAATAGAATCAAAATTGGGTCCAGGATAGACCCGAATCCATTGTATTAAGAGACGAGATAGACCCGTTTCTAGTGCATTGAAAGACAGAATGGGATGCGGGATAGACCCGAATCCACTGTATTAAGGGACATGCCACTGCATTGAAAGACAGGATGAGACCGAAAGTGGGTTTTGGATAGATCTGAATGCACTGTATTAAGGGTCGGGATAGACCTGTCCCGACTGAATAAATACATTATGGAACCGAAAGTAGGTTCGGGATAGACCCGAATCCACTTTATTAAGGGATGGGAAATACCTCTTTCCAGTGCATTGAAAGATATGATGGAATCAGAAGTGGGTTCGGGACAGACCCGAATCCGCTGTATTATGGGACGGGATAGACCCGTCTCCTGTGCATTAAAAGACAGGATGAAACCGGAAGTGGGTTTGGGATATGCCTGAATCCATTGTATTAAGACACGGGATAGACGTGTCTCCAGTGCAGTGAATGACAGGATGGAATCGAAAGTGAGTAAGGGTTAGATCCGAATCCAGTGTATTAAGGGTGTGTTTGGTTGCATGGAATCCTAATCAATGGGAATCCATGAAAGGATCCCTACATTTTAGGCTAAATTGATGTATCATTCCACATCCACCATTTGGTTTTGTGATCAATGGTGGGAATTGAAGTCCCATGAACATGGGAATCACTTGCCTTGGGGGACCAAGGAGTGGGATTCCCATGTTCATAGGACTTCCATTCCCACGATTGATCACAAAATCAAATGGTAGATGTGAAGTGATATATTAATTTAGCCTAAAATGTAGGGGTCCCCTCATGAATTCCCATGGCATAGGATTCCATGCAACCAAACACACCCTAAGAGTCGGGATAGGCCCATTTCCAGAGCATGGAAAGATAGGGTCAGATCGGAAGTGCGTTCGGGATAGACTCGGATCCACTGTATTGAGGAACAGGATAGACACGACTCCAGTGCATTGAAAGACAGGATGAAACTGGAAATAGGTTCGGGATAGACCCAAATCCACTGTATTAAGGGACGGGATAGACCCTTTGTAAGTGCATTGAACCACAAGATGGGATCCGTGATAGTTTCGAATCCTCTGTACTTAGGGACGGGATAGACCTGTCCTTACTGTATTGAAAGACATGATGGAACCGAAAGTGGGTTTGGGATTGACCCAAATCCACTGTATTAAGGGATGAGATAGACCCTTTCCAATGTATTGAAAGATAGGATGGAACCAGCAGTGGGCTCAGAATAAACTCAAATCTATTGTATTAAGGGACGAGATAGACTTGTCTTCATTGCATTGAAAGATGGGATGGAACTGGAAGTTGATTCGGGACAGACCCGAATCCACAATATTAAGTGACGGGATAGACCCGTCTCCAGTTACAATGCCTTGAAAGACATGATGTAACCGGAAGTGGGTTCGAGATAGAGACCCGAATCAACTGTATTAAGGGACGGGATAGATCCATCCCCAGTGCATTGAAAGACAAGATGGGACCGAAAGTGGGTTCGGGATAGAACCGAATGCACTATATTTAGATACGGGATAGACCCGTCCCTACTGTATTGAAAGACGGGATGGGACAAAAAGTGGGCTCGGGATAGACATGAATCTACTGCATTAAGGAACGAGATAGACTTGTCCCCACTGCATTGAAAGACATAATGAGATCGAAAGTGGGTTCGGGAAAGACCCGAATATACTATATTAAGGGATGAGATAGACCTGTCTCTAGTGCATTGAAAGATGGGATGGAATCAGAAGTGGGATCTGGATAGATTCGAATCCACTGAATTAAAGGATCGGGATAGGCCCGAATCCATTCTATTAAGGGACGGGTTTAATCCATCTCCAGTACCAGTGCATGGAAAGACAGTATGGAACCGAAAATGTGTTCGGGATAGACCCGAATCTACTGTATTATGAGACGGGATAGACATGTCTCCAGTGAATTGAAATACAGGATGGAATTGGAAGTGGGTTCAGAATTGACCCGAATCCACTCTATTAAGGGTCGCGATAGACCAATCCCCCGTTCATTGGAAGACGAGATGGTACTGCGAGTGGTTTCGGGATTGACCATAATCCACTATATTAAGGGACAGGATAGACCAGTCTCCAATGCATTGAAAGACAGAATGGGATCCGGGATAGACCCGAATCCACTATATTAAGGGACGGGTCACTGCATTGAAAGACAGGATGGGACTGAATAGACCCGTCCCGACTGAATTGAAATACATTATGGAACTGGAAGTGGGTTTGGGATAGACCCGAATCCACTTTATTAAGAGTCGGGAAACACCCCTTTCTAGTGCATTGAAACACAGAATGGAATCAGAAGTGGGTTCGGGATAGACCCGAATCCATTGTATTAAGGGACGGGATTAGACCCATCTTCTGTGCATTGAAAGACATGATGGAACCGGAAGTGGGTTTAGGATAGGCCCGAATCCACTGTATTTAGACACGGGATAGAAACGTCTCCAGTGCAGTAAATGACAGGATGGAATCGAAAGTAATTAAAGGATAGACCCGAATCCAGTGTATTAAGAGTCGGGATAGGCCCGTCTCCAGTGCATTGAAAGATAGGGTGGGATTGGAAATGCGTTCAGGATAGACCTTTTGTGCATTGAAAGACAGGATGGAACCGGAAGTGGGTTTAGGATAGGCCCGAATCCACTGTATTTAGACACGGGATAGAAACGTCTCCAGTGCAGTAAATGACAGGATGGAATCGAAATTAAGTAAAGGATAGACCCGAATCCAGTGTATTAAGAGTCGGGATAGGCCCGTCTCCAGTGCATTGAAAGACAGGGTGGGATTGGAAATGCGTTCAGGATAGACCCGAGGCAACTATATTGAGGGACGGGATAGACATGCCTCCAATGCATTGAAAGACGGGATGGAACCAGAAGTGGGTCCGGGATAGAGCAAAATCTACTGTATTAAGAGATAGGATAAACTCGTCTACAATGCATTGAAAGACATGATGGGATCCAGGATAGACCCGAATTGATTATATTAAGTGACGCGATAGACCCGTCCACACTGCATTGAAAGACAGGATGAGGCCGAATGTGGGTTAGGAATAAACCTGAATCCACTGTACTAAGGGACGAGATTTACTAGTCTCCACTGCAAAGAAAGGATGGAACTAAAAGTGGGTTTGGGATAGAATTGAAACTACATATTTAAGGGACGGGGGTATAGACCTGTCTCTAGTGAATAGAAAGAAAGGATGGAACCGGAAATGGGTTCAGGATAGAATTTAATCCACTCTATTAAGGTACAACATAGACCGTCTCCAGTAATTTGAAATACAGCATGGAATTGGAAGTGGGTTCGAAATAGACCCGAATCCACTCTATTAAGGGACGCGATAGACCAATCCCCCGTGCATTGAAAAACTGGATGGTACCGAGAGTGGTTTCGGGATTGACCATAATCCACTATATTAAGGGATGAGATAGACAAGTTTCCAGTACATTGAAAACATAAAATAGAATCAAAATTGGGTCTAGGATAGACCCGAATCCACTCTACGGGATAGACCCGTTTCCAATGTATTGAAAAACAGAATGGGATCCGGGATAGACCCGAATCCACTATATTAAGGGATGGGTGACTGCATTTAAAGACAGGATGGGACTGAATGTGGGTTCTGGATAGACCTGAATCCATGTATTAAGGAACCGGATAGACCCGTCCCGACCAAATTGAAATACATTAAGGAACTGGAAGTGGGTTTGGGATAGACCCGAATCCACTTTATTAAGGGTCGGGAAAGACCCCTTTCTGGTGCATTGAAAGACATAATGGAATCAGAAGTTGGTTCGGAATAGACCCGAATCCACTGTATTAAGGGACGAGATAGACCCATCTTCTGTGCATTGAAAGACAGGATGGAACCGGAAGTGGGTTTAGGATAGGCCCGAATCCACTTTATTAAGACACGGGATAGAACGTCTCCAATGCAGTGAATGACAGGATGGAACCGAAAGTGAGTAAGGGATAGACCCAAATCTAGTGTATTACGAGTCGGGATAGGCCCATCTTTAGTGCATTGAAAGACAGGGTGGGACTGGAAATGCGTTCGGGATAAACCCGAATCAACTGTATTGAGGGACGGGATAGACACGCCTCCAGTGCATTGAAAGACGGGATGGAACCGGAAGTGGGTCCGGGATAGACCTGAATCTACTGTATTAAGAGACAAGATAAACTCGTCTCCAATGCATTGAAAGACATGATGGGATCTGGGATAGACCCGAATTGATTGTATTAAGTGACGCGATAGACCCGTCCCCACTGCATTGAAAGACAGGATGAGACCGAAAGTGGGTTAGGAATAAACCTGAATCCAGTGTATTAAGGAACGAGATTTACTAGTCTCCAGTGCATAGAAAGACAGGATGGAACTAGAAGTGGGTTCGGGATAGACCTGAAACTACTGATTTAAGGGACGGGGGGATAGACCATTCACCAGTGAATAGAAAGAAAGGATGGAACCGGAAATGGGTTCGGGATAGACTTTAATCCACTTTATTAAGGTAAGTCATAGACTGTCTCCAGTGCCAGTGCATTGAAAAATAGGATGGAACCGGAAGTAGGTTCGGGATAGACGCAAATCCACTGTATTATATGACGAGATATACCAGTCTCCACTGCCAATGCCTAAAAAAACAGGATGTAACCGGAAGTAGGTTTGAGATAGACCCGAATAACCTGTATGAAGTGACGAGATAGATCCATCCCCGGTGCATTGAAAGAAAGGATGGGACCGAAAATGGGTTCGAGATAGAACTGAATCCACTGTATTTAGATACGGGATAGACCCATCCCCACTACATTGAAAGACGGGATGGGACCAGAAGTGGGCTCGGGATAGACCCGAATCTACTGTATTAAGGAATGAGATAAACCTGTCCCCATTGCATTGAAAGAAAGAATGGGACCGAAAGTGGGTTTGGAATAGACTCGAATCGAGTTTATTAAGGGACGGGATAAACCTGTCTCTAGCGCATTGAAAGACAAGATGGAATCGAAAGTGGGTTCTGCATAGACCCGAATCCATTGTGCTAAGGGACTAGATAAAATCGTCTTCAGTGTATTGAAGACTGGATGGAACTGGCAGTGGGTTCGGGATAGACCCGAATTCATTGTATTAAGGGACAGGATAGACCTGTCTCCAGTGCATTAAAAGATAGGATGGAATCGAAAGTAGGTCCAGGATAAACCCGTCTCCAGTGTTTTGAAAGACATGATGGAATCAAAAGTGGGTCCGAGATAGACCCGATTCAACTGTATTGAGAGACGAGATAGACCCGTCTCAAGTGCATTCAAAGACTGGTTGGGATTCGGAATAGACACGAATTATTTGTATTTAGGGACCGGATAAACCCGTCCCCAGTGCATTGACATACAGGATGGGATAAGAAGTGGGTTCGGGACAAACCTGAATCAACTGTGCTAAGGGACGGGATAAACCTGTTCCAAAGCATTGAAAGACAAAATGGAACCAGAAGTTGGTACGGGATAGACCCGGATCCTTTGTATTAAGGGACGGGATAGGCCCGTCTTAAGTGCATTGAAAGACGGGATGGAACCAGAAGTGGGTTCGGGATAGACCCGTCTCCAGTGTTTTGAAGGACATTATGGAACCGAAAGTGGGTCCGGGAGAGACCAGAATCCACTGTATTAAGATACGGGATATACCCATCTACAGTGCATTGAAAGACAGGATGGGAGCCGGAATAGACCCGTCAACAATGCATTGAAAGATAGGATTGGACCGGAAGTGGGTTCGGGATAAACTCGAATCAACTGTATTAAGGGTCGGGATGAACCTGTCTCCAGCACATTCAAAGAAAAGATGAAATCGAAAGTAGGTACGAGATAGACACGAATCCACTTTAGTAAGGGACGAGATTGACCTATCTTCAATGCGTTGAAAGACACGATGGAACCGGATGTGTGTCAAGGATGGACCCGAAACCACTGTATTAAGGGATAATATAGACCCGTCTCCAGTGCATTGAAAGATGGGATGGAACCGGTAATGGGTTCGGGATAGACCCGTTTCCAGTGCATTGAAAGACAAGATGGGATCCGGGATAGACCCGAATCCACTGTATTTAGGGACGAGATAGACTCATCCCTGATGCATTATAAGACAAGAAGGGACCAAAAGTGGGTTCGGGATAGACCCGAATCAACTGTATTAAGGGACGAGATAAACCTATCCACAACGCATTTCAAGACAAGATGGAATCGAAAGTGGGTTCGGGATAGACCCGTTTCCAGTGCATTGAAGACTGGATTGAGCCGGAAATGGGTTCGGGATAGACCCGAATTTATTGTATTAAAAGACGGGATATACCCGTTTCCAGTGCATTGAAAGACAATATGGAATCGAAAGAGGGTCCGGGATAAACCCGTCTCCAGTGCTTTGAAAGACATGATGGAGTCAAAAGTGAGTCTGGAATGGACCCGATTCAACTATATTAAGAGACGGGATAGACCCGTCTCAAGTGCATTGAAAGACCGGATGGGATCCGGAATAGACTCAAATCCGCGGTATTTAGGGATGCGATAGACCTGTCCCCAATGCATTAAAATACAGGATTTGACCGGAAGTGGGTTCGGGATAAACCCAAATCAACTGTATTAAGGGACGGGATAAACCTACTCCAATGCATTTAAAGACAGGATGGGACTAGAATTGGGTTCGGGATAGACCCGAATCCATTGTATTAAGGAACAAGATAGACCCGTCTTAAGTGCATTGAAAGACAGGATGGAACAAGAAGTGAGTTCGGAATAGACCCGAATCCATTGTATTATGGAACGGGACAAACCCGTCTTAAGTGCATTGAAAGACAGGATGGAACCAGAAGTAGGTACCGGATAGACCCGAATCCGTTGTATTAAGGGACGGGATAGACCCATCTTAAGTGCATTGAAAGACGGGATGGAACCAGAAGTGGGTTCGGGATAGACCCATCTCCGGTGCTTTGAAAGACATGATGGAACCGAAAGTGGGTCTAGGATAGACCCGAATCCGCTGTATTAAGATACGGGATATACCCGTCTCCAGTGCAATGAAAGACAGGATGGGATCCGGAATAGATCTGAATCCACTTTATTTAGGGAAGGGTTAAACCGTCCACAATGCATTGAAAGACAGGATGGGACCGAAAGTGAGTTCAGGATAGACCAGAATCAGTTATATTAAGGGACATAATGAACCTGTCTCCAGCGCATTGAAAGACTAGATGGAACCGAAAGTGGGTACGGGATAGACACGGATCCACTGTATAAAGGAACAGGATAGACCGATCTTCAATACCTTGAAAGAAAGGATGGACCCAAATCCACAGTATTTAGGGAGAATATTGACCCGTCTTCAGTGCATTGAAAGATAGGCTGGAACCGATAATGGGTTCGTTATAGACCCGTCTCCAGTGCTTTAAAAGACAAGATGGAAATAGAAATGGGTCCGGGATAGACCCGTCTCCAGTGCATTGAAAAACAGGATGGAATCGAAAGTGGGTACGGGATAGACACGAATCCACTGTATTAAGGGACGGGATAGTCCTATCTTCAGTGCATTGAAAGACATGATGGAATCGGAAGTGGGTCCGAGATAGACCCGAATCCAATGTATTAAGAGACGGGATAGACTTATCTCCAGTGCATTGAAATAATGGAAGGAACCAAAAGTGGCTCCGGGATAGATCTGAATCCACTGTATTTAGAGTGGGGATTGATCCGTCTGCAGTGCAATAAAAAACCTGATGGAACCGAAAGTGGGTAGGGGATAGACCCAAATCCACTGTATTAAGAGACAAGATAGATCCCGTATTTACTGCATTGAAAGACAGGGTAGAATCGGAAGTGGGTTCAGGATACACCTGAATCCACTGTATTAAGAAGAGATGGGATAGACCCGTCTCCAATGCAATGAAGGACAGGATGGGATCTGGGAAAGACCTGAATCCACTGTATTAAGGGATTGGATGGATCCGTCCCCACTGTATTGAAAGACATGATGTGACCGGAAGTGGGTTCGGGATAGATTCGAATCGACTGTATTACGGGATCGATAGACCTATCTCTAGTGCATTCAATGACGGAATGGAATCTGAAGTGTGATCGAGATAAATCTGAATCCACTGTATTAAGGAAAGAGATAGACTCGTCTCCAGTGCATTGAAAGACATGATGGAACCGGAAGTGGGTTCGGAATAGACCCGAATCCACTATATTAAGGGACTGGATAGACCCATCTCCAGTGCAATGAAAGACAAAATGGAATTGGTAGTGGGTTCGGGATAAACCCGAATTAACTGTATTAAGCGACGGGATGAACCTATCTTCAGCGCATTGAAAGAAAATATGAAATCAAAAGTGGGTACGAGATAGACACGAATCCACTGTAGTAAGGAACGTGATAGACCTATCTTCAATGCGTTGAAAGACATAATGGAACCGGATGTGTGTCCAGGATGGACCCGAAACCACTGTATTAAGGGACAATATAAACCCGTCTCCAGTGCATTGAAAGACAAGATGGAACCGAAAGTGGGTCCGAAATAGACTCGAATTCACAGTATTAAGAGACGGGATAGATCCGTTTTCAGTTCATTAAAAGACAGGATGGGATCCGGGATAGACCCAAATCCACTGTATTAAGTGACGGAATAGACCCATCTCCAGTGCATTGAAAGACATGTTGGAATCAGAACTGGGCCCGGGATAGAGTCGAATCCACTATATTAAGAGACGGGATAGACCCGTCTCCCATGCATTTAAAAACATGATGGGATCTGGGAAAGACCTGAATCCACTGTATTAAGGGATGGGATAGATCTGTCCCCTTTGCATTGAAAGACATGATGGAACCGAAAGTGGGTTTAGGATAGATCCAAATCTTCACTATTAAGTGATGGAATAAACACGTCTTCAGTGCTAGTGCATTGAAAGAAAAGATGGAATCGTAAGTGAGTACGGGATAGACCCGAATCAACAGTATTATGGGACGAAATAGATCCGTCTCCTATGCATTAAAAGACAGGATGGGATCGAAAGTGGGTTCGGGATACACCAGAATCTACTGTATTAAGGGACAGAATAGGCTCGTCTCTAGTGCAATGAAAGACGCAATGAAATTAGAAGTGGGTCCCAAATAGACCCGAATAAACTTTATTAAGATACTGGATATACATGTCTCCACTGCATTGAAATACAGGATGGGATATGGGATTAACCCGAATTAACCGTTTTAAGGGATGGGATAGACTCGTCCCCACTGCATTGAAAGACAGGATGAGACCGGAAGTGGGTTCGGGATAGACCTGAATCCACTTTTTTAACGGACGAAATAATCTCGTCTCTAGTGCAACAGACAGGATGGAACCGAAAGTGTGTTTAGGTAAAACCCGAATCCAATGTATTGAGGGACGGGATAGACCAGTTTCCAGTGCATTGAAAGACAGGATGTAATTGGAAGTGGGTTCGGGATAGACCCAAATCCACTGTATTAAGGGATGAGATAGACCCGTCTCCAGTGCACTAAAAGACATGATGGATCCGAAAGTGTGTTCGGGATAAACCCGAAATCCACTCTATTAAGTGACGGGATAGACCTTCTCCAGTGCAATGAAACACAAGATGTAACCAAAAGTGGGTACGTGATAGACTCGAATCCACTGTATTAAGAGACGGGATAGACCCGTCTCCAGTGGATTGAAAGATAGGATGGAAACCAGGATAGACACGTATACACTGCATTAAGGGATGAGATTGACCCATCCCCACTGCATTCAAATACAAGATGGGACCGGAAGTGGCTTACGGATAGACCCTAATCCGCTGTATTAAGGGACAGGATATACTCGTCTCCATTGCATTGAATGACAGGATGGAACCGGAAGTGGGTTCAAGATAGATCCGAATCAACTTTATTAAATGACGGGAAAAACCCGTCTCTTGTGCATTGAAAGACAGGATGAAATCGGAAGTGTGTCTGGGATTGACTCGAATCTACTGTATTATGAGACAAGATAGACCCGTTTCTAATGCATTGAAAGACAGGATGAAATCGAAAGTGGGTTCGGGATAGACCCGAATCCATTGTATTACAATACGGGATAGAACCGACTCCAGTGCATTGAAAGACAGGATGAGACTGAAAGTCGGTTTTGGATAGACCCGAATCCACTATATTAAGAGACGAGTCACTGCATTGAAAGACAGGAGGGGAACGAAAGTGGGTTCTGGATAGACAAGAATCCATGTATTAAGGGACGGGATAGACCCGTCTCGACTGAATTGAAATACATTATGGAACCGAAAATGGGTTTGGGATAGACCCGAATACACTTTATTAAGGGACGAGAAAGACCCTCTCTAGTGCATTGAAAGACAGGATCGAATCAAAAGTGGGTTCGGGATAGACCCGAATCCACTGTTTTAAGGGACGGGATAGACCCATCTCCTTTGCATTAAAAGACAGGATGGAACCGAAAGTGGGTTTGGGATAGGCTCGAATCCACTGTATTAAGACACGGAATAGACGCGTCTCCAGTGCAGTGAATGACAGGATGGAACCAAAAGTGAGTAAGGGATAGACCCGAATCCAGTGTATTAAGAGTCGGGATAGGCCTGACTTTATTAAGATACAGGATATACATGTCTCTAGTGCATTGAAAGACAGGATGGGATCCGGGATAGACCCGAATTGATTGTATTAAGTGACGCGATAGACTCGTCCCTACTGCATTGAAAGACAGGATGAAATCGAAAGTGGGTTAGGAATAAACCTGAATCCACTGTATTAAGGGATGAGATTTACCAGTCTCCAGTGCATAGAAAGGCAGGATCGAACCATAAGTGGGTTTGGGATAGACCTGAATATACTGATTTAAGGGACGTGGGATAGACCCGTCTCTCATAAATAGAAAGAAAGGATGGAACCGGAAATGAATTTGGGATAGACTTTAATCCACTCAATTAACGTACGGCATAGACCCACCTCCAGTACCAGTGCATTGAAAGACGTGATGGATCTGGAAGTAGGTTCAGGATACACGCAAATCAACTGTATTAAGGGACGAGATAGACCCGTCTCCAGTGCCAATGCCTAAAAAGACAGGATGTAACCGAAAGTGGGTTTGAGATAGATCCGAATAACCTGTATTAAGGGATGGGGTAGATCTATCCCCGGTGCATTGAAAGACAGGATGGGACCGAAAGTGCGTTCGGGATAGAGCTGAATCCATTGTATTTAGATATGGGATAGACCCGTCCCTAATGCATTGAAAGACGGGATTGGACCGGAAGTAGGCTCGGGATAGACCCGAATCCACTTTATTTAGCGATGGGATAAACCCGTCCTCAATGCATTGAAAAACAGGATGGGAACGGAAGTGGGCTCGGGATAGACCCGAATCAACTGTATTAAGGAACGGGATGAACCTGTCTCCAGCGTATTGAAAGACAAGATGAAACCGAAAGTGGAAATGGGATAGACACGAATCCACTGTATTAAGGGACGGGATAGACCTATCTTCAATGCGTTGACAGACAGAATGAAACCGGATGTGTGTCCAGGAAGGACTCGAAACCACAGTATTAATGGAAAATATAGACCCATCTCCAGTGCATTAAATGATAGGATGGAACAGGTAATGGGTTCGGGATAAACCCGTGTCCACTGTTTTGAAAGAAAAGATGGAACAGAAATGGTTCCGGGATAGACATGAAACCACTTTATAAAGAGATGGGATAGACCTGTCTCCAGTGTATTGAAAGACAGGATGGGATTCCGGAGAGACTTGAATCCACTGTATTTAGGGACGAGATAGACCCATCCCCGATGCATTGAAAGACAGGAAGGGATCAGAAGTGGGTTTGGGATAGGCTTGAATCGACTGTATAAAGGAATGGGATAAACCTGTCTCCAGCGCATTGAAAGACAAAATGGAATCGATAGTGGGTTCGGGATAGACCCGAATCCACTATATTAAGGGATGGGATAGAACTGTCTCCAGTGCATGGAAGACTGGATGGAACCGGAAGTGGGTTCGGGATAGACCTGAATTCATTGTATTAAGGGATGGGATAGACCTGTCCCCAGTGCATTGAAAGACAGGATGGGATCCGAGATAGACCCAAATTCACTAGATTTAGGGACGAGGTAGACCTATCCCCGATGCATTGAAAGACAGAAAGGGATCGGAAGTGGGTTCGGGATAGACCCGAATCGACTATATTAAGGGACAAGATAAACCTGTCTCCCACGCATTGAAAGAAAAAATGGAATCGAAAGTGGGTACGGGATAGACCCGAATCCACTGTATTAAAGGACATGATAAATCCGTCTCAAGTGCATTGAAGACTGGATGGAACCGGAAGTGGGTTCGGGATAGACCCGAATTCTTTGTATTACAAGACTGGATAAACCCGTTTCAAGTGCATTGAAAGACATGATGGAACCGAAAGTGGGTCTAGGATAAACCCGTCTCCAGTGCTTTGAAAGATTTGATGGAATTGAAAGTAGGTCCGGGATAGACTCGACTCAAGTGCATTGAAAGACCAAATGGGATCCGGAATAGACTCGAATCCGTTGTATTTAGGGATGAGATAGACCCGTCCCCAATGCATTGAAAGATAGGATGGGACCGCAAGTGGGTTCGAGACAAACCCGAATCAACTGTTTTATGGGATGGGATAAACCTGCTCCAAGGCATTGAAAGGCAGGATGGAACCTGAAGTTGGTACGAGATAGACCCGAATCAATTGTATTAAGGGATGGGATAGACCCGTCTATAGTGCATTGAAAGACAGGATGAAACCAGAAGTGTGTTCGGGATATACCTGTCTCCAATGCTTTGAAAGACATGATGGAACCAAAAGTGGGTCCCGGATAGACCCGAATCCACTGTATTAAGATAAGGGATATACCCTTCTCCAGTGAATTGAAAGACAAGATGTGATCCGTAATAGACCCAAATCCACTTTATTTAGGGATGGGATAAACCTGTCCACAATGCATTGAAAGACAAAATGGAATCGAAAGTGGGTTCGGGATAGACCCGAATCCACTGTATTAAGGGACGGGATAGAACCGTCTTCAGTGCATTGAAGACTGAATGGAACCGGAAGTGGGTTCGGGATAGACCCGAATTCATTGTATTAAGGGGCGGGATAGACCCGTCCCCAGTGCATTGAAAGACAAGATGGAATCCGGGATAAACCCAAATCCACTAGATTCAGGGACGAGATAGACCTATCCCCGATGCATTGAAAGACTGGAAGGGATCGGAAGTGGGTTCGGGATAGACCCGAATCGACTATATTAAGGGACGGGATAAACGTGTCTCCCACGCATTAAAAGACAAAATGGAATCGAAAGTGGGTTTGGGATGGACCCGAATCCACTGTATCAAGGGACGGGATAAATCCATCTCAAGTGCATTGAAGACTGGATGGAACCGGAAGTGGGTTCGGGATAGACCCGAATTCTTTGTATTACGGGACTGGATAGACCCGTTTCAAGTGCATTGAAAGACATGATGGAACCGAATGTGGGTCTAGGATAAACCCGTCTCCAGTGCTTTGAAAGACTTGATGGAATCGAAAGTAGGTCCGGGATAGACCCGATTCAACTGTATTAAGAGGCGGGATAGACCCGACTCAAGTGCATTGAAAGACCAGATGGGATCCGGAATAGACTCGAATCCGTTGTATTTAGGGATGGGATAGACCCGTCCCCAATGCATTGAAAGACAGGATGGGACCGAAAGTGGGTTCGGGACAAACCATAATCAACTGTATTATGGGATGGGATAAACCTACTCAAAGGCATTGAAAGGCAGGATGCAGCCAAAAGTTGGTAAGAGATAGACCCGAATCCATTTTATTAAGGGACGGGATAGACTCGTCTACAGTGCATTGAAAGACAGGATGAAACCAGAAGTGGGTTCGGGATAGACTTGTCTCCAATGCTTTGAAAGACATGATGGAACCGAAAGTGGGTTTGGGATAGACCCGAATCCACTGTATTAAGATACGAGATATACCCGTTTCTAGTGCATTGAAAGACAAGATGTGATCCGTAATAGACCCGAATCCACTTTATTTAGGGATGGGATAAACCTGTCCACAATGCATTGAAAGGCAGGATGGGACCGGAAGTGGGTTCGGGATAGACCCAAATCACCTGTATTAACGGACGGGATGAACCTGTGTCCAGCGCATTCAAAGACAAGATGTAACCGAAAGTGGGTACGGTATAGACAAGAATCCACTATATTAAGGGACGAGATAGACATATCTTCAATGCGTTGAAAGACGGGATGGAACCGGATGTGTGTCTAGGATAGACCCGAATCCACTGTATTAAGGGACAATATAGACCTGTCTCCAGTGCATTGAAAGATAGGATTGAACCAGTAATGGGTTCGGGATGGACCCGTCTCCAATGCTTTGAAAGACAAGATGGAACATAAATGGGTCCGGGATAGACCCGAAACAACTGTATTAAGAGACGGGATAGACCCGTCTCTAGTGCATTCAAAGACCGAATAGGTTCCGGGATAGTCCAGAATCCACTATATTTAGGAACGAGCTAGACCCATCCCCGATGCATTGAAATACAAGAAGGGACCGAAAGTTGGTTCGGAATATACCCGAATCAACTGTATTAAGGAACGGGATAAACATGTCTCTAGCGCATTGAAAGACAAGATGGAATAGAAAGTGAGTTTAGGATAGACCCGAATCCACTATATTAAGGGACGGGATAGAACCGCCTCTAGTGCATTGAAGACTAGATGGAACCGGAAGTGCGTTCGAGATAGCCCGAATTCATCGTATTGAGGGACGAGATAGACCCGTATCCAGTGCATTGAAATACAGGATCGAACCGGAAGTGTGTCCGGGATAGACCCGATTCAACTGTATAAAAAGACCCATCTCAAGTGCATTGAAAGACCGGATGGGATCCGAAATAGACTCGAAATCGATGTATTTAGGGATGGGGTAGACCCGTCCCCAATGCATTGAAAGACAGGATGGGACTGGAAGTGGGTTCGAGACAAACCCGAATCAATTTTATTAAGGGACTGGATAAACTTGTTCCAAGGCATTGAAAAAAAGGATGGAACTAGAGTTGGTACGGGATAGACCCGAATCCATTGTATTAAGCGACGGGATAGACTTGTCTTAAGTGCAGTGAAAGACAGGATCGAACCAGAAGTGGGTTCGGGATAGACCCGTCTCTAGTGCTTTGAAAGACATGATGGAACCGAAAGTGTGTCCGGGATAAACGCGAATCTACTGTATTAAGATACGGGATATACTCGTCTCCAGTGCATTGAAATTAAAGAAAGGATTGGATCCGCAATAGACCCGAATCCATTTTATTTAGGGAAGGGAGAAACCCGTCCACAATCCATTGAAAGACAGGATGGGACAGGAAGTGGGTTCGGGATAGACCCGAATCAACTGTACTAAGGGACAGGATGAACCTGTCTCAAGCGCATTGAAAAACAAGATGGAACCGAAAGTAGGTACGGGATAGACACGAATCCACTATATTAAGGGACGAGATAAACTTGTCTTCAACGAGTTGAGAGACAGGATGGAACCGGATGTGTGTCCAAGATAGACCCGAATCCATTTTATTAAGGGACAATATTGACTCGTCTCCCGTGCATTGAAAGATAGGATGGAACCGGTAATGGGTTCGGGATAGACCAGTCTCCAGTGCTTTGAAAGACAAGATGGAACTTAAATGGGTCCGGGATCGACCCGAAACCACTGTATTAAGAGATTGGATAAACCCGTCTCCATTGCATTGAAAGACAAGAAGGGATTGGAAGTTGGTTCGGGATAGACCCGAATCGACTGAATTAAGGGACGTGATAAACCTGTCTCCAGCGCATTGAAAGATAAGATAAACTCGAAAGTGGGTTCGGGATAGACCTGAATCCACTGTATTAAGGGACGAGATATAATCGTGTCCAGTGCATTGAAGTCTGGATGGAACTGGAAGTGGTTTTGGGATAGACACGAATTCGTTGGATTAAGGGACGGGATAGGCCTGTCTCCAGTGCATTGAAAGATAAGATGGAACCGGAAGTGGGTCCAGGATAAACCCATCTCCAGTGCTTTGAAAGACAAAATGGAATCGAAAGTGGGTCCGAGATAGACCCGATTCAACTTTATTAAGAGACGGGATAAACCTGCTCCAAGGCATTGAATGACAAAATGGAACCAGAAGTAGGTACGGGATAGACTCGAATCAATTGTATTATGGGACGAATAGACCCGTCTTGAGTGGATTGAAAGACGGGATGGAACCAGAAGTGGGTTTGGGATAGGCCCATCTCCAGTGCTTTGAAAGACATGATGGAACCGTAAGTGGGTCCGGGATAGACCCGAAGCCACTGTATTAAGATACGGGATATACCCGTCTCAAGTGCATTGAAAGACATGATGGAATCGGAAGTGGGTTCGGAATACACCCAAATCCACTGTATTAAAAAGAGATGGGATAGACCCGTCTCCAGTGCAATGAAGGACATGATGGGATCTGAATAGACCCGAATCCACTGTTTTAAAGGACGAGATAAATTCGTCCCCACTCCATTGAAAGACATGATTGGACCAGAAGCGTGTTCGGGATACACCTGAATCCACTGTATTAAGGAATGGGATAGACCCGTCTCTAGTGCATTGAAAGACACGATGGAACCAGAAGTGGGTACGAAATAGACCCGAATTCATTGTATTAAGAGACAGGATAGACCCATCTCTAGTGCATTGAAAGAAAGGAAGGAACCGGAAGTCGGTGCGGGATTGACCAAATCAACTATATTAAAGAACGGGATAGACCCGTCTGCATTGCATTGAAAGACAAGATGGAACCGAAAGTGGGTCCGATATTGACTTGAATCCACAGTATTAAGAGACGGGATAGACCTGTCTCCTCTACATTGAAAGACAAGATGGGATCCGGCATAGACCCGGATCCACTATATTAAATCACGGAATAGACCCGTCTCCAGTGCATGGAAAGACATGTTGGAATCAGAAGTGGGTCCGGGATAGACCCGAATCCACTGTATTAAGAGACGGGATAGACCCGTCTCCAATGCATTTAAAGACATGATGAGATCTGGGAAAGACCTGAATCCACTGTATTAAGGGATGGGATAGATCTGTCCCCACTGCATTGAAAGACATGATGTGACTGGAAGTGGGTTCGGGATAGATTCAAATCAAATGTATTACGGGACACGATAGACTTGTCTCCACTGCATTCAAAGACAGGATGGAACCGGAAGTGTGATCTAGATAAATCTAAATTATTGTATTAAGGGACGGGATAGACCCGTCTCCAGTGCATTGAAAGACATGATGGAACCGAAAGTGGTTTCGGAATAGACCCGAATCCACTATATTAAGGGACTGGATTGACCCGTCTCCAGTGCAATGAAAGACAAGATGGAACCAGAAGTAGGTTTGGTATAAACCTGAATCCACTGTATTTAGAGATGGAATGGACTCGACTCCTGTGCATTGAAAGACAGGATGGTAATCGAAGTAGGTCCAAGATAGACCTGAATCCACTGTATTAAGTGGCGAGATAGATCCGTATCCAGTGCATTGAAAGACAGTATGGGATCCGGGATAGACCCGAATCAACTATATTAAGGGACGGGAAAGACCCGTCCCCACTACAATTAAATATAGGATGGGACCGAAAGTGTGTTCGGGATATACCTGAATCTACTATATTAAGGGATGGGATAGACCCGTCTCCAGTGCATTGAAAGACTTGTTGAAATCGGAAGTGGGTTCAAGATAGACCCGAATCCACTGTATTAAGAGACAGGATAGACCCGTCGTTAGTGTATTGAAAGGCAATAAGCGATTCAGCATAGGCCTAAATCCACTGTATTTAGGGATGAGATAGATCCGTCCCCATGGTATTGAAAGACATGATGGAGCTGGAAGTTGGTTCGGGATAGACCCGAATCCACTATATTAAGGGACGGGATCGACCAGTCTTCTGTGCATTGAAAGACAGGATGGAATCGGAAGTGGGTTCAGGATAGACCCGAATCCACTCTATTAAGGGACTGGATAAACCCGTCTCAAGAACCTGTGCACTGAAAGGCATGATGAAACTGGAAGCGAGTTCGAGATAGATCTGAACCCATTGTATAAAGGGACGGGATAAACCCATGTCCAGTGCATTGAAAGACATGATGGAATCGAAAGTGGGTTCGGGATATACTCGAATCCACTCTATTAAGGGACTAGATAGACTTGTCTCTAGTGCATTGAAAGACATGATGAAACTGAAAGTGGGTTAGGGATAAACCCGAATCCACTGTATTAAGAGACGGATCTCGTCTCTAGTGCATTGAAAGACAAGATGGGATCGGAAGTGGGTTCGGGATAGACCCATATCCACTGTATAAAGTGACGGGAAAGACCCATCTCCAGTGCATTGAAAGACAAGGATTGAATCGGAAATGGGTTCGGGATAGACCCGAATAAACTCTATTAAGGGAAGGGATAGACCCGTCTCGAGTGCCAGTGAATTAAAAGTCAAGATGAAACCAGAAGTGGGTTCGTGGTAGACTTGAATATACTGTATTAGGGACAAGATATACTCGTCTCCAGTGCATTGAAACACATGGATGGAACCGAAACTGGGCTCGGGATAGATCCGAATCGACTATATTAAGAGATGGGACTTGTCTCCCGTGTATTGAAAGACATGATGGAACCGAAAGTGGGTTCGGTATAGACAAGAATCCAATGTATTAAGGGACATAATAGACCCGTCTCCAGTGCAATGAAAGACATGATGAAATTGGAAGTGGGTCCCAATTAGACCCGAATCTACTTTATTAAGATACAGAATATACATGTCTCCAGTTCATTAAAAGACAAGATGGGATCTAGGATTGACCAAAATCAACAGTATTAAGGGATGGGATAGACCCGTCCCCACTACATTGAAAGACAAGATGAAACCGGAAGTGGGTTTGGGATAGACCTGAATCCACTGTATTAACGGACGGGATAGACCCGTCTCCAGTGCAATGAAAGACAGGATGGAACCGAAAGTGTGTTCGGCTAAAACCCGAATCCATTGTATTGAGGGACGGGATAGACCAGTCTCCACTGCATTAAAAGACAGGATGGATTTGGAAGTGGGTTCAAGTTAAACCCAAATCCACTGTATTAAGGGACAGGATAGAGCAGTCTCCGTTGCATTGAAAGACATGATGAAATTGTAAATGGGTCCGGGATAGACTCGAATCCACTTTATTAAGAAGAGACATTATAGAACCGTTTCCATTGCCTTGAAAGACTGTATGGGATCCGGGATAAACCCGGATCCACTGTATTAAGGGAGGGATAGACCCGTCCCCACAGCATTAAAAGACAGGATGGGACCAGAAGTGTGTTTTGGATTGACCCGAATCCGCTGTATTAAGGGATGGATAAGACTCATCTTCAGTGCATTGAAAGACAGAAGGGATCCAAAAGTGTGTTCGGGATAGACTCGAATCCACTTTATTAAGGGATGGAATAGACCCGTTTCCAGTGCCAGTGCATTGAAAGACCGGATGGGTTCGGAACTGGCTTTGGGATAGACCCGAATCCACTGTATTAAGGGACGGGATAGACCCTGTATTAAGTGGCTCTAGTGCAATGAAAGACAGGATGGGATCGGAAGTGTACGAGATAGACACGAATCCACTGTATTAATGGACGTGATAGAACCGTCTATAAAGCATTGAAAGACGGGATGGAATCGAAAGTGGGTTCAAGATAAAACCGTATCCACTGTATTAAGGGATGGGATAGACCTGTCTCCAGTGCAATGAGAGAAATGATCGGATCCGAAATAGACCCGAATCCACTATATTTAGGGATGGTATAGACCCATCCCCAATGCATTAAAAAAAACAGGATGGGACTGGAAGTGGGTTTGGGATACACCCGAATCAACTGCATTAAGGGAAAGGATAAACCTATCTCTAGCGCATTGAAAGACATGATAGAATCGGAAGGGGGTATGGGAGAGACACGAATCCACTGTATTAAGGGACGGGATTGACCCGTCTCTAGTGCATTGAAAGACAGGATGAAACCAGAAGTGGGTCCAAGATAAACCCGAATCCACTATATTAAGATACGGGATAGACCCTTCTCCAGTGCATTGAAAGATAAGATGGGATCCGAGATAGACCCGAATCCACTATTTTAAGGGACGGGATAGAACCATCTCCTGTGCCTTGAAGGACACGATTGAACCGGAATTGGGTTCGGGATAGACCCGAATCCACTGTATTAAGGGAAGCAATAGACCCATTTCCAGTGCATTGAAAAACATAATGGAACCGGATGTGGGTCCGGGATAGACCCAAATTTACTGTATTAAGGGATGGGATAGGCCCGTCCCTACTTCAAGATAGGATGGGATCTTAAGTGAGTTCAAGATAGACCGAAATCCACTGTATTAAGGGACTAGATGGACCCATCCCCACTTCAAGACAGGAAGGGATCGGATGTGGGATCGGGATAGACCCGAATCCACTGTATTAAGGGACGGGATAGACCCGTCCCTACTGCATTGAAAGACAAGATGGGACCAAAAGTGTGTTCGGTATAGACCCGAATCCTCTGTATTAAAAGACGGGATTGACCCATCTCCAGTGCATCGAAAGACATGATGGAACCAGAAGTTGGTCCGGGATAGACTCGTATCCACTGTATTAGAAGACGGGATAGACTTGTCTCCAGTGCATTGAAATACAGGATGGGATTCGGGATAGACCTGAATCCACTGTAATAAGGGACGGGATAGACCCATCTCCAGTGCCTTGAAGGACATGATGGAAAAGGAAGTGGGTTCGGGATAGACCCGAATCTACTATATTATGGGAAGCCATAGACCCGTCTCCAGTGCATTGAAAAATAGGATGGAATCGGATGTGGGTTCGGGATAGACCCAAATCGATTGTATTAAGGGACAGGATAGGCCTGTCCCCATTGCAAGACAGGATGTGACCGGAAGTGGGTTTGTGATAGATCCGAATTCACTATATTAAGGGACGGGATAGACCCTATCCCACTACATTGAAAGACAAGATGGGACCGGAATTGGGTTCGTGTTAGAACCGAATCCACTGTATTAAGGGACAGGATTGACCCGTCTCCAGTGCATTGAAAGAGAGGATGGAACCGGAAGAGGGTTTAGGATAGACCCAAATTCATTCTATTAAGGAACGAGATAGAACTGTCTTCAGTACGAGTGCATTGAAAGACAAGATTGAACTAGAAGTGAGTTCGGGATAGACCCAAATCCACTCTATTAAGGAACGAGATAAAATCATCTCAAGTGTAAGAGCATTGAAAGGCAAGATGGAACCAGAAGTGGGGGATAGAACCGAATTCATTGTATTAAGGGACGGGATTGGCTCGTCTCTAGTGCATTGAAAAATAAGATGGCACCAGAAGGGGATTCGGGATCGACCCAAATCCACTATATTAAAAGACGGGATAGACCCGTCTCTTGTGCATTTAAAACAGGATGGAACCCAAAGTGGGTCCGGGATAAAAACCAATCCTCCTTATTAAGGGATGGGATTGACCCATCCCTACTACATTGAAAGACAGGAAGGGACCAAAACTGGGTTTGGGATAGACCCGAATCCTCTGTATAATGGGACAAGATAGAACCGTCCGCATTGCATTGAAAGACAAGATGGAACCAAAAGTGGGTTCGGGATACACCCGAAATCACTAGATTAAGTAACGGGAAAGTCCCGTCTCCGGTGCATTGAATGACAGGATTGAACCGAAAGTAGGTTCGAGATAGATCCGAATCCACACTAATAAGGAACGGGATAGACCAGTCTCCAGTGCCAGTGCATTGAAAGACAATGGAATCAGAATTTGGTTTGTTATAGTCCTGAATTGGCTGTATTTAGGAACGGGATAGATTTGAATTCACTGCATTAAAAGACAGGGTGAAGCAGAAAGTGGGTACGGGAAAGAACCGAATCCATGGTATGAAGAGATGGGATAAACCCGTCTGCAGAGCTTTGAAAGACATGATGGGACCAGAAGTTGGTGCGGGATAGACCCGAATCCACTATATTAAGGGACGAGATAGACCCGTCTCAAGTGCATTGAAAGACAGGATGGAACCAGAAGTAAGTCCGGGATAGACCCGAATCCACTATATTAAGGGATGGGATAGACTCGTTTCCACTGCATTGAAAGATAGGATGGAACAGGAAGTGCGACCGGGATAGATTCGAATCCACTATATTAAGGGAAAGGATAGACTCGTCCCTACTGTATTGCAAGACAGGATGAAACCAAAAGTGGGTTCGCGATAGACCCAAATCCAATGTATTAAGGCACAGGTTAGACTCATCTTAAGTGCATTGAAAGACAGGATGTAAGTTCGAGATAGACTTGAATCCACTCTATTAAGGGACCGAATATACTCGTCTCCTATGCCAGTGCATTGAAAAACAAGATAGATTCGAAAGTGGCTTCGGGATAGACCCGAATCCACTGTATTAAGGGACGGGATTGACCCATCTCCAGTGCACAGAAAAACAAGATGAAACCGGAAGTGGGTTCGGGATAGACCCGAATCAACTGTATTAAGGGACGAGATAGATTCGTCCCCACTGCATTGAAAAACTGGATGGGAACGGAAGTGGGTTCGAGTTCGACCCGAATCCAATGTATTAAGGGACGAGATAGACCTGTATCCAATGCATTGAAAGACCGGAGGAACCGGAAGTGGGATCAAGATAGATCTGAATCCACAGTATTAAAAGACTGGATAGACTCGTCCCCACAGCATTGCAAGACAGGATAGAACCGAAAGTGGGTTCAGGATAGATTAAAAATCCAATGTATTAAGGGTTTGGGATAGACTTGTATCCACTCTATTAAGGGAAGGGATAGACCCGTCTTCATTGCCAGTGCATTGAAAGACAGGGAGGAACCGGATGTAGGTTCGGGATATACCAAAATTCACTATACTAAGGGACGGGATAAACCCGTCTCCATTGCATTGAAATATAATATGGAACCGAAAATGGGTCCGGGATAGACCCGAATCCACTGTATAAATGGACTGGAAAGACCCGTCTCCAGTGCCTTGAATGACATGATTGAAATGAAAATGGGTTCGGGATAGACCCGAATCCACTGTATTAAGAGACAGGATAGACACGTCTCGAGTGTTTTGAAAGCCAGGATGAAACCAGAAGTGGGTCCGGGATAGATCCGCATCCACTGTATCAAGAGACGGGATATACTCGTCTCCACTGCATTGAAAGATAGGATGGGATCCGGGATAGACATGTCTCCACTGTAAAAATGTTGGGATAGACCCATCTCCAATGCATTGAACGACAGGATGGAATCAGAAGTGGGTTTGAGATAGACTCGAATACACTATAATAAGGGATTTGATAGACCCATCTCTAGTGCATTGAAAGACGGGATGGAACCGGAAGTGGGTTCTTGATAGACTCGAATCCACTGTATTGAGGGACGAGATAGACCCGTCCCCACTGCATTGAAAGACAGGATGTGACCTGAAGTGGGTTCGGGATTGACCTGAATCCAATGTATTCAGGGATGGGATAGACCCGTCCCTACTGCATTGAAGGACAGGATGAGACCGTATGTAGGTTCGGTATAGACCGGAATCCACGACGTGATAGACCCGTCTCCAATGCATTAAAATATAGGATGGAACCGGAAGTGGATTCGGGATAGACTCGAATCCATTGTATTGAGGGAAGGGATAGACGCGTCCCAAATGCGTTGAAAGACAAGATGAAACCGAAAGTGGGTTCTGGATAGACCCGAATCCACTGGATTAAAAGATTGGAAAGATCCGTCTCCAGTGCATTGAAAGACAGGATTGAACAGAAAGTGGGTTCGGGACCAAATCTCCTTTATTAAGGAACGAGATAGACTTGTCTTCAGTGCTAGTGCATTAAAAGACAGGAGGAAACTAGAAGTGGGTTCGGAATATACCCAAATCCACTGTATTAAGGGACAGGATAGACCCGTCTATAGTGCATTGAAAGACATGATGGAACCGGAAGTGGGTTCGGGAAAGACCCGAATCCACTGTATTAAGGGACGAGATAGACAAGTCTCCAGTACATTGAAAGACATAATGGAACCGAAAGTGGGTCCGGGATAGACCCGAATCCACTATATTAAGATATGGGATAGACACGTCTCCAGTGCATTGAAAGACAAGATGGAACCGAAAGTGGGTCCGAGATAGACCTTAATCCACTGTATTAAAAGACGGGATAGGTCTGTCACCAGTGCTTTCAAAGACAGGATGAAACAGGAAGTGAGTCCTAGATAGACCAAAATCAACTGTATTAATTATTAAAAGACGGGATAGACCCTTATCAAGTGCATTGAAAGACAAGATGGAATCGGGGTGGAATCGGGAAAGACTCGAATCCACTGTAATAAGTGACGGGAAGGACCCGTATCCAGTGCATTGAAAGACAAGATGGATACAGAAGTGGGTTCGGGATACACCCGAATCCACTGTATTAAGAAACAGGATATACCCGCCTCCACTGCATTGAAAGACAGGATGGGGTCCGGGATAGATGCGTCTCCACTGTAAAAAACAACGGGATAGACCCGTTTCCAATGCATTGAACAACATAACGGAATCGGAAGTGGATTCGAGATAGGCTCGAATCCACTATATTAAGTGACGTGATAGACCCACTTCTAGTGTGTTGAAAGACAAGATGGAACTGGAAGTAGGTCCGGGATTGACCCGAATCCACAGTATTAAAAGGCAGATAGACCCGTTTCCAATGATTTGAAAAACATGATGGAACCGGAAGTAGGTTCGGGATTGACCAGAATTCACTGTATTTAGAGACGGGATAGACACGCCAATAGTGCATTGAAAGCTATGATGGAACCGGAAGTGGGTTCGGGAAAGACCCGAATCCACTGTATTAAGGGACAAGACAGACTAGTCTCCAGTCCAATTAAAGACAGGATGGAACCGGAAATAGGTCCGCGATAGACACGCATCCACTGTATTAATAGATAGATAGAACCGTCTCCTATGCTTTGAAAAACACGATGGAACCGGAAGTGGGTTCGGGATAGACTCGAATCCACTGTATTAAGATACAGGATAGACACGTCTCCATCGCATTGAAAGACATGATGGAATCGAAAGTGGGTCCGTAATAGACCCGAATCCACTGTATTACGAGACGGGATAAACCCGTCTCTAGTGCATTGAAAGACAAGATGGAATCGGGAGTGGGATCGAGAAAGACTCGAATCCACTGTAATGAGTGATGACAAGGACCTGTCTCCAGTACATTGAAGACAAGATGGAACCGGAAGCAGGTTTTGGATAGACCTGAATCCACTGTATTAAGAGACAGGATATACCCGTCTCCACTACGTTGAAAGACGGGATGGGATCCGGGATAGACGCGTCTCCACTGTAAAAAAACGATTGAATAGATCTGTTTCCAGTGCAATGAACAGTAGAATGGAATCGAAGTAGGTTCGAGATAGACCCAAATCCACTATATTAAGTGACGTGATAGACCCAACTCCAGTGCGTTGAAAGATAGGATGGATCTGAAAGTAGGTCCGGGATTGACCCGATTCCACTGTATTAAGAGACAGATAGACCCGTATCAAATGCTTTGAAATGTATGATGGAACCGGAAGTGGGTTCGGGATTGAACCAAATCCAATATATTAAGAAACGTGATAGACACGTCTCCAGTGCATTGAAAGGCAGGATGAAACCGGAAGTGGGTCCGGGTAGACCAAAATCCACTGTATTAAGAGATGGGATAGACCCATCTCCAGTGCATTGAAAGACATGATGGGAAAGAAAGTGGGTCCGGGATAGACCCGAATCCACTGTATTAAGAGACGGGCTAGACCCATCTCTAGTGCATTAAAAGACAGGATGGAATCGGAAGTGGGATCGGGAAAGACCCAAATCCACTGTATTGAGTGACGGGAAGGACCCGTCTCCAGTGCATTGAAAGACAAGATAGAACCGAAATTGTGAGTTCGGGATAGACCCGAATCCACTATATTGAGAAACAGGATAGACCCGTCTCCAGTGCATTGAAAGACATGATGAAAAAGGAAGTGGGTTCGGGATAAACCCGAATCCACTGTGTTGAGGGTGGGGATAGACCCGTCTCCAGTGTGTTGAAAGACAGGTGCAACCGGACGTGGGTCTGGGATAGACTCGAATCCACTGTATTAAGAGATGGGATAAACCCGTCTCCAGTGCATTGAAAAACATGATGGAACTAGAAGTGGGTTCGGGATAGACACGAATCCACTTGATTGAGGGACGGGATAGACTCGTCTCCAGTGCATTGAAAGACAGGATGGGATAGACCCAACTCCAAGGCCTTGAAAGACAAGATTGGATCCGGGATAGACCTGAATCCACTGTATTAAGGGATGGGATAGACACGTCTCCAGTGTATTGAAAGCCAGGATGAAACCGAAAGTGCGTCTGCGATAAACCCGCATCCACTCTATTAAAAGACGAGATATACCACTACATTGAAAAGCATAATGGGATCCGGGATAGATACATCTCCACTGTAAAAAATGACAGTATAGACCCTTCGCAAGTTCATTGAACGGTAGGATAGAATCGGAAGTGGGTTCGAGATAGATCCGAATCCACTATATTAAGGGACGAGATAGACCCGTCTCCAGTGCATTGAAAGACAGGATGAACCGAAAGTGGGTTCGGGATAGACTCCAATCCACTGTATTGAGAGACGGGATTGACCAGTCCCCACTACATTGAAAGAAAGGATGTGATCAGAAGTGGGATCGGGATAAAACAAAATCCACTGTATTAAGGGACGAGATATACCTGTCCCTAGTGCATTGAAAGACAGGATGAGACCTTAAGTAGGTTCGGGATTGACCCAAATCCACTACATTTAGGGATGTGATAAACCCGTATCCAGTGCATTGAAAGACATGATTGAACCGGAAGTGGGTTCGGGATAGACTCGAATCCACTGTATTGAAAGATGGGATAGACACATCTCAACTACGTTGAAAGACAGGATTAAATCGGAAGTGGGTTTGGGATAGACCCGAATCCACTAGATTAAAAGATGAGAAAGATAAGTCTCCAGCGCAATGAAAGACAAGATTGAACCGAAAGTGGGTTCGGGCCCAAATCTCATTTATTAAAAAATGAGATAGACCCGTCTCCAGTGCCAGTTCATTGAAAGAAATGATGAGACTAGAAGTGGGCTCGGAATAGACCCGAATCCACTGTATTAAGGGATGGGATAGACCCGTCTGTAGTGCATTGAAAGACATGATGGAACCGGAAGTAGGTTCGGGAAAGACCCGAATCCACTGTATTAAGGGACGAGATAAACTAGTCACCAGTGCATTAAAAGACAGGATGAAACCGGAAGTAGGTCTGGGATAGACCAGAATCCACTGTATTAAGAGACGGGATAAACTCGTCTACAGTGCATAGAAAGACATCATGGGACCGGAAGTGGGTCCGGGATAGACAAAAATCCACTGTATTAAGAGACGGGATTGACCCGTATCTAGTGCTTTGAAAGACAGGATGGAATCAAAAGTGTGATATGGAAAGACCCGAATCCACTATATTGAGGGACGGGAAGGACCCATCTCCAGGGCATTGAAAGACAAAATGGAACCGGAAGTGGGTTAAGGATAGACCCGAATCCACTGTATTGAAAGACAGGATAGACCCGTCTCCAGTGCATTGAAGAACAGGATGGAACCGGAAGTGGGTTCAGGATAAACCCAAATCCACTGCGTTGAGGGAGGGGATAGACCCGTCTCCAGTGCATTGAAAATTAGGATGCAACCGGAAGTGGTTTCGGGATAGAATAAAATCCACTGTATTGAGAGACGGGATAGACTCGTCTCCAGTGCATTGAAAGACATGATGGAACCAGACGTGGGTTCGGGATAGACCGGAATCCACTGTATTAAGGGACGAGAAAGACTCGTCTCAAGTGCTTTAAAAGATGAGATGGAACCGAAAGTGGGTACTGGATATACCCGTCTCCACTGTACAGTGCATTGAAAGATAGAATGGAATCGAAAGTGGGTTCGGGATAGACCCGAATCCACTGTATTGAGAGACGGGATAGACCCATCTTCAGTGAATTAAAAGACAGGATGGAACCGAAAATGGGTTCCGGATAGACCCGAATCCACTATATTGAGTGACGGGAATGACCCGTCTCCTGTGCATTAAAAGACATGATGGGATATACCCATCTCCAGGGCCCTTCAAAACTAGATGGGATCCGAGATAGACCTGAATCCACTATATTAAGGGACGGGATATACCAGTCCCCACTTCATTAAAAGATGGGATGGGACAGGCAATGTGTTCAGGAAAGACACGAATCCACTGGATTAAGGGACGAGATAGACACGTCTCAAGTGCATTAAAAGACAAGATGGAACCAGAAGTGAGTTTGGGGTAGACCCGAATCCTTTGTATTAAGGGACGAGATAGACCCATTTCCAATGCATTAAAAGATCGGATGGAACCGAAATTGGGTCAGGGATAGACCCTAATCCACTGTATTAAGAGACCGGATAGTCCCTTCTCCAATGCATTGAAATAAATGATGGGATCCGAATCACTGTATTAAGTGACGGGTTAGACCCGTCTCCAATTCATTGAAAGACAGGATGGAAGCGGAAGTGGGATCGGGATTGACCTGAATCAATTTTATTGAGAGACGGGATAGACCTGTCTCTAGCGCATTAAAAGACAGGATGGAGCCGGAAGTGGGTTCAGGATAGACCTAATTTGACTGTATTGAGAGGTGGGGTTGACCCGTCTCCAGGACATTGAAGGACAGGATGGAACCAGAAGTGGGTCCGGGATAGACCCAAATCCAACGTATTGAGGAATGGGAGACCCGTCTCCAGGGCATTAAAAGACAAAATGGAATCGGAAGTGGGTTTGGAATAGACCCGAATCCACTGTATTAAGAGATGGGATAAACAAGTCTCTTGTTCATTGAAAGACAAGAATGAACCGGAAGTGGGTTCGAGATAGATCCAAATCCACTATATTGAGGGACGTGATAGACCTGTCTCCAAGGCACTGAAAAATGGGATGGACACGGAAGTGGGTTCAAGATAGACCCAAATCCACTGCATTAAGGGACGAAATAGACACATCTCTAGTGCATTAAAAGACATGATGGAACCGAAAGTGGGTCTGGGATAGACCCGAATCCACTTTATTAAGAAACTTGATAGACCCGTCTCTAGTGCATTGAAAGACAGGATGGGATACAGGATAAACCCGAATCCACAGTATTAAGGGGCGAGATAGACTCGTCCCCACTGCATTGAAATACAGGATGGGACCGGAAGTCGGTTTGGGATAGACCCAAATCCATTGTATTAAGGGACGAAATAGACTTATCTTCAGCGCATTGAAAGAATGGATGCAACCGGAAGTGGGATCGGGATAGACCCGAATCCATAGTATTAAGGGACGGAATAGACTCGTCCCCACTGCATTGAATGACAGGATGGAACTGGAAGTGGGTTCGTGATAGACACGAATCCACTATATTAAGGGACGAGATAGACCAGTCTCCAGTGCATTGAAAGACGTGATGGAATCAGAAGTGGGTTTGGGATAGACCCGAATCCACTGTATTAAGGGACGCGATAGACCCATCTTCAGTGCATTGAAAGACACGAGGGAACTAGAAGTGGGTTCGGGATAGACCTCTGAATGCATTGTATTAAGAAACAAGATAGATCCATATCCTATGCATTGAAAGACAGGATGGAACCGAAAGTGGGTTTGGGGTAGACCCGAATCCACACTATTAAGGGACGGGATAGACTCGTCTCAAATGCATTGAAAGATAGGATGATATCCGGGATAGACCCCAATCCACTGTATTAAGGGACGGGATAGACCTGTCTCCTGTGCATTAAAAGACATGATGAAACTTGAAGTGGTTTCGGGATGGATCCGAATCCACTGTATTAAGGGACATGATAGACCCGTCTCCATTGCATTGAAAGACAAAATGGAACCGAAAGTGGGTTCGGGACAGACCCGAATCCACTGTATTAAGAGACATGATAGACCCATCACCAATACATTGAAAGACAAAATGGAAATAGAAGTGGGTCCGGGATAGACCCAAATCCATTGTATTAAGATACGGGATAGACCAATCTCCAGTGCATTGAAAGACATGATGGAACCGGAAGTGGTTTCGAGATAGACCTGATTCCATTGTATTAAGAGACGAGATAGACCCGTCTTCAGTGGTTTGAAAGACTGGAAGTGGGTTATGGATAAACTTGAATCCACTGTATTAAGGGACGAGATAGACCCGTTTCTAGTGCATTGAAAGACAGGATGGAACCGGAAGTGGGTTCAGGATAAACCCGAATCCATTGTATTAAGGGCTGGGATAGACCCATTTCCAGTGCATTGAAAGATAGGATGGAACCGAAAGTGGGTTAGGGATAGACCCGAATCCACTGTATTAAGAGACGAGATAGACCCGTCTCCAGTACATTGAAAGACAGGATGGAACCGGAAGTGGGTCCAGGATAGACCCGAATCCACTGTATTAAGGGACGGATGGACCCATCTCCAGTGCATTGAAAGACAGGATGGAACCAGAAGTGGGTTCGGGATACACCCGAATCCTTTGTATTAAGAGACGAAATAGACCCGACTCCAGTTCATTGAAAGACAGTATTAAGAGACGGAATAGACCTCGTCTTCAGTGCTTTGGAAGACAAAATGGAACCGGAAGTGGGTAAGGGATAGACCCGAATCCATTGTATTAAGAGATAGGATAGACCCGCCTCTATTGCATTGAAAGACAGGATGGGACCGGAAGTGGGTGCGGGATAGACTCGAATCCACTGTATTAAGGAATGGGATAGACCCGTCTTTAGTGCATTGAAAGAAAGGATAGGATCGGAAATGGGTTCGGGATAGACCAGTTTCCAGTGCACTGAGAGACGTGATGGAACCGAAAGTGGGTTCGGGATAGACCAGAATCCACTATATTAGGGACGGGATAGACCCGTTTATACTGCATTGAAAGACAGGATGGAACTGGAAGTGGGTTCGGGATAAACCCGAATCCACTGTATTAAGGGACGGGATAGACCCGTTTCCAATGCATTGAAAGATAGGATGGAACCGGAAGTGGGTCAGGGATAGACCCGAATCCACTGTATTAAGAGACGAGATAGACCCGTCTCCAGTACATTGAAAGACAGGATGGAACCGGAAGTGGGTTCGGGATAGACTCGAATCCACTGTATTAAGAAACGGGATAGACCCGTCTCTAGTGCATTAAAAGACAGGATGGGATTTGGGATAGACTCGAATCCACTGTATTAAAGGTCGGGATAAACCCAGCTCAAGTGCATTGAAAGACAGGATGGAACTGGATGTGGGGTCAGGATAAACTCGAATCCACTGTATTACGAAACGACATAGACCCATCTCCAATGCAATCAAATACAAAATGGAATCAAAAGTGGGTTCGGGATAGACTCGAATCCACTGTATTAAGGGACGGGATAGATCCATCTCCAGTGCTTTGAAAGACATGATGGAACCGAAAGTGTGTCCGGGATAGACCCGAATCCATTGTATTAAGAGACGGGATTGAACCGTCCCCAGTGCATTGAAAGACAGGATTGGATCCGGGATAAACCCGAATCTACTATATTAAGGGCATACCTGATAAGGACAGAGCCTCACTACCTTCTTTCCTAAAGCTTATCGAATCTGTAGATTTCTCCTTGATTGGAACATTATTTGCAACCCCTAGGACTAGTGCAAATGTGCGTGGGGATGGAAGGGTCGCTTCCATCTTCCCTCCCACCCCTGCCGGAGGTTGGCCGCCTGTCTCTATTGGCTACGCCACCATCTCCAAAGTAGAATCCCTAGACCAGACGGCTAGGATGAAACGTACACAGATTTGACGATAAGAAAACTTTGAAAGAAAACCAAAGCCTGCCTCTAGAATTTCCCAAGTCGCTCAATATTCAGAGAGTTTTTTTCTCTGTATAAATAAACTATCAAAAACTAACGAGTGATATTTTTTTTAATTTAAACCTCTGGTATGAAGGGTAACTTTAAGATGACAGAAATTTATTACTTGCCTCAAACGGGATAAAAAATAACACTGGGTATACGTTATGACTTTACCTAAAAATTAGTTAAACACCGTAAACCTAAAACTCTCAAACATAAGTTGTTCAAGCTTTATCCAACCTAACCAAATCCAATATTCTTGTCAGAATGTAATATTGGATGCATCAAATCTTCGCAATTGACCTTTCCTTTGTGCCCTACATACCAAAGAACCTGGCACTGCATTCGACTCCTAGTAAACATGATTACAAAAAATATCTCTCCCACCCAACAATCTATTAATCTCCCTCCAAATATTTTCCAAAAACCAAGGAATTTTGAACTCATCATGGAACCATCCTCTGTCCAAAGTCAAGGATAACATTTTCACCGCTCCCTGACACGACGAAAAAACCAACAACATTTTGAAATGTCCAGGTCAAAACAGCATAACAATAACTCAACTCCATTCTGTTTTTCACTTCGCCCGGCTAAAAAAATATCGACCCCAGCTTTGTTTATGCATTGCCAAATAACCAAAAAAATAAACCTTTGTAAATTAGCTCCAAAGCAGTTACATGAAAGCACAACCATTCCTTTACATTCGACATTAACTTGCCCTATTTCAAAATTCCAGCCAACTCATAATATACTCTGTTTTCTGAAAATAAAAAATAGCATCAACACGGTCAATGATTGCTGAACCCGATCAGGTAAGCCTAGTTGGTGACGAATGGCAACGAAAGCTTCGGATCAAAGCCTAGACCTGTAGACCCCACTGCGTGGGCGTAGATGGTTTGGAATGTGGGAGCCTAGTTAGTCCCGAGCTGATTTCGACAACTTGCCGTGGGACCACTATTTTTTAGCCCGGCTGCCGAATTACCAACCTTGGCCTTGTAGCCCCCACTACTCGGGTGTAGATATTTTAGAAGGTGGGAGCCTAGTCAGTTCCGAACTGATTTCGACGGCTAGCCACAAGACCACTGCTCTTAAGCGTGGCTTCTGAAAACTCCCAAATTTGTAGCTTGATGCGCAAAGGTGTAGATGATTTGGAAGGTGGGAGCCTAGTCAGTCCTGAACTGATTCTGACAGCTTTCCACGGGGCCACTGCTTTTCAGCCTGGTTGCCGAACCCATTCATCTCGAACTTGTAACCCCCACTATGCGGGAATAGATGGTTCGAAAGTTGGGAGACTAGTCAGTCCTTGATTGATGTCGACGGCTCACCACGAGACCACTGTTCTTCAGCATGGTCGCCAAATCCTTATTACTCGAACCTGTAGTTCACTCAATTCGGACATAGATGGTTCGGAAGGTGGGAGCCCCAAGCAGCTCGCCACGTGACCACCGCTTTCCTTCAAAACAACGGTTGCAAAGATAAACCCCAGCTCAGTCAGTGTCTTCACGCTCAAACGGATCGACATTCTATTATTAGCAAAGGCCACTCACGCCGACACATAGATCAATCACCCAATGTTTGGATAGAGGCCACATAGAATGTCAACCTGAGCTTACGACGCTTGACTCGGTACAAATGCTCCAACGCGTACGCTTGGCTATTTTAAATAGCCTATGGCAGTAGCCGCAGTCGCAGTCGACAAATCAGAAAAACAAGATAAGCCTCTAGCAGATTACCTTAAAGATAAGACAGCTCGGGTAACGCAACCCTCGGCCAAACTGTCTGTGACATGCCCACTATCGGACATGACTATGCAACAGTGACTTTGAGTCATTCGCAATGCAAATGGTCAAGCTCTCAACTGCAGACAGACCACTCAACTTCCTATCGATGCAACCAGCCTATGCCAAAGTAAGACGACAAGTCGAAATGGAAAACACACAATAGGGACAACAAATGCAAAACAAGTGTAGAACACAGTCAAGATAAAATTGTTTTCATTAACAGATAGAGAAGTACAAGTATACAAAGTTTACTCCTTATCAGAAGACGATACAAAAATAGTTAAGTTAAGATTAATGGAGGAAGGAGCAGAGGTCGCGTCAATACGCTCCACGACCTGAGCATTAGGGTCTGAACCGCCCTCTTAGTCCGGCGATGCAAAGGCAACGGACAAGTCCACATACGACATCTTTTTATATCGGCCAAGCTCCATTAGCACTAGCAGCTCCAACATTCCGTGTACGACCTAATGAAACTCGCACTTGCCTTGTTCTTACAGAAATTCTTCCTCTCGCACCTTCGCGTCAGTCAACGCATCAACCTGAGACTGCCCTATATCCAAACTGCTCTTCACAGCACTGAGCTCGTGCGTCTCTAATTGGAGCTCGTGCGCCTTCCTTGCCTCCCGAGCATTGAACTTCACATCGGACTCTAATTGTTGCTTATGAGCAGCCCAGTTAGCCTCCTTCAGAACACGCCTCAGCCACTGCTTCCTGCTTGACCTCCAAGTCTCGGCGGGTTTGATTAAACTCCTGTTTGAATCTGTCCCTCACAGACACTGCCTTTGCTAGATCACGTTCAAGGGCTTCTAGACGAACCCTCTGAGTTGGTGATAACAATAAAGCTTCGGACGGGCAACTACAGTAGCATTTTGCTTCCAACTAGGAAGCAAATACCACAGTACATTCCACGCAGGAAAACTTCCTCCTACGGATTGCCCTTGGATTGAGAACTATCTCCTGCGTATCTAGGAGCACAGGGCTACTAGGGAACTTCCCTACTACAGCACAACTCCTAATTAGAGAAGGATCTGCACGAAGATGTCCTTATTAAACTACGCTTACGATGGCCTGCCTGCACTATAAATAAGACATGAGGTTGGTAAGTTAAGGTACGCTACAAATTCCCTATTTATAGCATTACGCCTTCCTCAGATCCTTGTCTGACTTTAGCATCAGACTGCTATCGGCCTTCACAACGGTGGTCCGTAGCTGACGTGCGTTACTTGTGCAGGTCAGCGGGATTAGGTCAAAACAAGGAGCGAAAATCGACTGCATCAGTTTGGTGTCATCCATGGGGACGACAGAGTTCTTAACTTTTCACTAGCGTTGTCTCCTTTCAAAACCCATATCGATGGTGACCACTAGGTCACGCAACAATGGAGAGCAGGAAGACACGTCAAACGCTCAAGCCGGTGCGATACCACCACTTTCAGCAGCTCCGATCATACACAGACTGCAGACTCTCGCCCCCGCGCCGACGAAAGCAACGACTGAACCCCAAATCGATAGGCTGCCATCTCAAATACAACAGATAGCCAAAGCGGTGGAGGCTCTCACGGGACAAAATCCACCACCTGCCAATGGAAACCAGGAGCATCACATGCCTTCATCTTTTGAGGATGGCAGGGAGCAAACACAGGAAAGCCCAGCCCCCGTTAGTTCTCAATTGGACTAGTGAAGGTTGCGCGGCTAACGCTGAGCCCGGTGCCAGGGCAAAGAGGCTCGACCCTCAGAACCCCTTTCGTAGAGGGGCGCATGACCCGGATGTACAATACTGCCTCTCCGTCCCACCATTTGTGGACCGGATCATGAATGAGGCCCTTCCGACGAAGTTCACTCCTCCGAAGCTCAACTTCTACGACGTAACCACTGCTCCATTCAACCACCTACGTCATTACCATCACATAATGGCCCTAAAAGAAGGATCATAGTCGGTGATGTGCAGAACCTTTCCCACTAGCCCGAATAGCTCAGCACAGACATGGTTCCACAACCTTCCACCGAGGTCGTTCGACTCCTTCAAGACACTGGTGAAGAAGTTCCTGACATGTTTCGTAGGGAGCCAACATTTTTGAAAAGGCCCACACTACATACTCTCTCTAAAGGAGAATTCCCACGAGACTTTCAGAGTGTATGTCACGCCCTTCAACAACGGGTTGACTTTCATCAACGGATGTAGCGATGACATGGGTGTGACAGCCTTCACTGCGAGCCTCAAGGAAGGAAAGTTCTACGAAGACCTCACCTTAGAGCCCCCTCTAGACATGACCTAGCTCCTCAAGAGTGCTCAGAAGCATATTACCTTGGAGGAGCTGAGAACTGTGAAGAGGGAAATCGAAGGCGAGAAAAAGCCCTCCGCTCCTATGGATAAGAATGAGGGAAAGAGACGCAAAGACGAGGAACAGAACAAGAGAAAGCGCAATGACAATAGGTCAGACCCTAATCGGTCCAGGCCAGAAAAAACATCCAACTACGTTGGATCCAGGACTATGACAACCCTCAATTCCATCCTGTCAGACGTACGAAACTCCATGAAGAACTCGGAAGATATGAAGATTCCCTCGAAGTAGCGCGGGGACCCGCCAAACGTGACAACGACAATTACTGCGCATAACACAAGGAAGGTGGCCACAATACCAACGACTGCAAGAGTCTGAGGTATGAAGTTGAGTACTGGATCCACAGAGGCAAACTGGAGGAATTCTTTAACTCTGAAAAGCGGCCAGAATGAACCGGGCACAAGGGGAGTCAGTTAAAGATATAGAGAATGACACCCCAGGGATAATCTATGCCATTTATGGGGTTAGACCAAATGAAGACCAATCGTACAGGTCTCGCAAACGGACCTTACTGGAGATTTAGACACAACCCGCGGACGAGGACAGACGCATCTGCCACTCAAGGATTCAGAGCCCCATTCCCACCTTGACCTTTACGAACAATGACCTCAAAGGAGTCCGAGCGCCACACAACGACGCCCTGATCATCTCGGTCACCATAGCAAGGTGGGAGGTAAAGAGAGCTCTGGTGGATATAGGAAGCTCGCTCAACGTCCTGTTCTATAGCGCGTACCGCAGCATGGACTTCAAGGTGGAGAACCTGACACCCTCAAATCACCCGCTGATTGGATTCAGCGGGGAGAAATGCTTACCCCTCGAAAATGTGAGGTTAGCAATAGTGGCAGGGGAGCCACAGTTAAGAAAGGTCATGTTTCTGGACTTCATGGTAGTAGATGCGCCATCAAATTACAACCTTATATTGGGAAGACCATGGCTCCACCAGATGGAAGCAATAGTCTCCACCCTTCACCAGTACAATAAGTATAACGCTAACCACTCCGAATGGACAATACGCGGATACCAACCTACGGCATGAAGCTGCCATTACACTGTACTAAAATGAATAGAATGCTCCCAGATCCAGCAACATCCTGCAAAGCAGCCTGAACCAGTGCTAGGCAAAACGACGGCAAAGACGTCACATTTAAGCAGCATGGGAGCAATAAGCTCCTCTGCCCAGCGAAACAGAGAGGCCAAGGCAAGCGGGAATACATCCCCCGATGTTTTGTCGATATAGAGATTGACCCCTCTACAAGGTTTACTCTTCAGTAACCTCTGAAGTGTCTCGACATTCCGCCGAATGATCAACAAGAGCAACACTTCAAGGCCAGGATCAATTTCTCCCCGACAACAGTTAGTCTACTTTCAGTCGTTCGTTTCCCTTTCCATAGTCAATGTAGAGTTTTAGTTCTTAAAGACTTATGTGATTTGCAATCATTTAAGAAATGAAGGAAGAATTACAAAAACAAACTCTATTAAATATTGGAAAAATGTAACAAGCGCCTTGAGGAGGATACAAAAGGCTACATACTACATGCATCTGAATACAGTGCGACATGAAGTATAAGACCCGCTTAGACGATCTAACCACGTAAAGGTGTCTGGAGGACATGCAAGCTATTTCCAAGTGACAACAAAGATATGCGAACGGACTTCGCTTGACCCCTTCCCAAGATAAAGACAAGGTGTCAAAGGGAGTGAAAGGACTGAGCGGCTAAATGGCTCCGTCGAATCACCCCAGAAAAGTGCCCGTACAATAGCGTTTTTGACCTTACAATGGACTGTTGATTTCCTCAAGAGACATCCCACCCCCCTTATAGACTTTCTCAAATGGTTGTTGGCATATAGGGTGATGGAAGAAGGCAGATGAAGATGGCCACAAGAAGCGAAGCAGGCGATGCCTCACAATGCTACCAAGTAAGGCAACTTTTCCCATGAACAACGTAGGAGTGACTGAGATACCACACCTAGAAGCATCGCACATCAGCTAACACTTCGATCAGCCATTGGTTAGCAGCGGGATCCACTCACGCATGGACGCAAGCGGCACAAAGTAACACCAAGGCATCTACCTTGGAAGCAGATCCGTACTACTTCTCCGTGATATGAAAAGAAATTATGAGACCTCAGCAGATCAACTATGTGCCTACCCAGAACAAGTGACCACGCATAACAAATCTATTGTCATGCCTGATCAGTGTAAATGTCAGAACACTCGAGGACTCCATTGCTAGAGATCTCCCTTCAACCTTTGGAAAATCCTAAGTATTTTCTTCAAACAAGAACATTAAGAAGATAAGCTCTACGAAAGATAGTGCCTACAACAATTGGAAGATACCATTATATAGGCGTAATGGTTCACCAAATGGCCTCCTGCATTAACTGCTAAGCATAGAATACCATGTGGAACATGAAAAAATGGCAGTTCCCAAGGAGAGTGCGCAGACCACGTTCACGCAATTAATGGCGTCGCATGCAACCCTATCAATTCAGGGAGAGTAACCGGTACTCAACCGTCCCGCACCCTACGCCGTACACGTGTCACTGCACGATCAATGCCATACACGTAGTACAACCGTACAGGAAATCCTAACTCTCCCTTTGTGGGCCCAAAGGCTCGATCCACTCGTCTCACCATTCAAACAATATTTTGTTACATGCTAGGCACGAGCGCAAATCAAAAGTAGCCTTGACGTACGGACCGTACCTATGGATCGCTATTTGTTTTAAGGCAATGTTGTCCACAGTGCGCGACACTAGCGGACATGGGTTCGCTCGCCCTCAAACAAGTGGAACCCCTCTCCACACGGGCAAGCTTAGTCAGCCTAAGTTGATGATGAAGGCTTCTGATATCTCCCGACACCTAGTCCACTCAGTGCGGATCTCGAAGATCTAGGAATTGGGAGTCTAATCAGCGCTATTATTCCTGTCACGACGACTAGCAATGAAAGCTTCTAATCAAAGCCCAGACCTGTAGCCTCCACTGCATGGGCATAGATGGTTTGGAAGGTGGGAGCCTAGTCGGTCACGAACTAATTTCGACAGCTCGTCATGGGGACACTGCTTTTTAGCGTGGCCACCGAATCACCAACCCTGGACTTGTAGCCCCCACTGCGTGAGTGTAGATAGATTAAAATATGGGAGCCTAGTCAATCCTGAACTGATTCTGATCGCTCGCAATGGGACCACTACTTTACAACGTGGTCGCTGAATCACCAACCTTGGACTTGTAGCCCCCATTACGTGGGTGTAAATAGTTTAGAAGATGGGAGCCTAGTCAGTCACAAACTGATGTCGACGGCTCGCAACGGGATGACTGATTTCCAGCGTGGATGTCGTATCACCAACCCTGGACTTGTAGCCCCATTGCACGGGTGTAGATAGTTTAGAAGATGGGAGCCTAGTCAGTCCCGAATTGATTCCAACGGCTCGCCATGGGACCACTGCTTTTCAGCGTGGCCGCCGAATCACCAACCCTGGACTTGTAGCCCCATTGAGCGGGTGTAGATAGTTTAGAATATGGGAGCCAAGTCAGTCCCGAACTGATTATGACGGCTTTCCATAGGACCACTACTTTTTAGCATAGCCGTCGAATCACCAACCCTGGACTTGTTGCCCCCATTGCAGGGGTGTAAATAGTTTTGACGATGGGAGCCTAGTCACTCCTGAACTGATTCCAACAGCTCGCCATGGGACCACTACTTTTAAGCGTGGCCGCCGAATCACCAACCCTGGACTTGTAGCCCCCATTGCGCGAGGGTAGATATTTTAGAAGATGGGAGCCTAGTCAGTCCCAAACTAATTTTGGCGGCTCTCCATGGGACCACTGCTTTTCAATATGGCCGCTGAATCACCATCCCTAGACTTGTAGCCCTCATTGCGCGGGTGTAGATAGTCTAGAAGGTCGGAGCCTAGTTAGCCACGAACTGATTCTGACGGCTTGCCATGGGACCAGTGCTTTTTCGCATGGCCGCCGAAAACTACCAAATTTGTAGCTTGATGCGCACAGGTGTAGATGATTTGGAAGGTGGGAGCCTAGTCAATCCCGAACTGATCTAGCGGCTTGCACGGGACAACTGCTTTTCAGCCTGGTCGCCAAACCCTTTTTACTCGAACTTGTAGCCCCCGTCGCGCGGGTGTAGATGGTTCGGAAGGTGAGAGACTAGTCAGTCCCCGACTGATGTCGATGGCTCGCCACGGGACTATCACTCTTCAGCTAGTCACCAAATTCTTACTCCTCAAACCTGTAGTCCATGCCGTTCAGACATAGATTGTTCGGAAGGGAGGAGCCCCACACAGCTGGCCACGCGACCCTCGCTCTCTTTCAAAATAGTGGCCTCCAAGACAAATCTAACTAAGTCAGCATCTTCATGCTCAAACAAACTGGCAGCCTATTACCAGCAAAGGCCACTCGAGCCGATACATAGATCGTACAGCCAGTGCCCAAATAAACGCTACATAGTGTGTCCGCCCGAGCTGATGACGCCTGACTCGGCACAAACGCTTTGACATATATGCTCGTCCATCGCAACTCTCCCATAGTAGCACCTGCAGCCGACTAATCAGACAAGCAAGGCAAGCCTCAAGTAGCTTACCTTGGCGACAAGACACAGCTCGGGCAACTTGACCCCAGCTAAATTGTCCGCAACATGCCCACTATTGGACATGACTACACAACAATGATCCCGAGTCATTTGCAATATAGGGAGATCAAGCTCTCTACTACAGACAGACCATTTGGCGTCCTATTGATTCAACCAACCTATGTCAAAGAAAGACGACAAGGCGAAATGAAAAACATGCAATAGAGACGACAAACACAAAATGGATAAAACTGTTTTTTATTAACGATCGACAAAATGGGTACAAAATTACAGAGTTCACTCCTTATCAGGAGAAGGTACAGAAACAAAAGAGCTAAGCTTAATGAAAGAATGAGCAGGAGCTGCATCAGCTCGCACCACGGCCCAGGCATTAGGATCTGAATTGTCCTCCTTGTCCGACGATGCAAAGTTAACAAATAGGTTTACATACAACATCTTCTTGTAACGGCCGAGATCCCACTCTAGATGTTCGTCCTTCATTACCGCCAGCAACTCCAGCCTGCCGTGTAAAACCCAATGGAACTCACATCTGCCTTGTTCCAGCATAAGCTCTTCCTCCCGCATTTTTGAGTCAGCAAGTTCACGCTCCAACAGCTCCAACTTGCCAGTCAGCGCATCAACCTGATACTGATCTATGGCCAGACTGCTTTTCACAACACTGAGCTCATGCCACTCCACTTCGAGCTGGTCCACGGTCTTTCTTGCCTCTCGAGCATTGAACTCCACCTCGGATTCCAGTTGCTGCTTCTGAGCAGCCCATTCGATCTTCTTCGAAGCATTCTCATCAGCAAGATTCCACAATTCAGAACAAGCCTTAGCCGCATTTTCCTGTGCAACCTCTACGTCTCGGCGGATCCGACTCAACTCTCGCTTGAGTTCGCCTATCTCAGACACTGCCTTTGCATGATCACGCTCAAGGACCTCCATACGAGCCTTTCGAGTCTTAGCAACCACGGTTGACTGATCCATCCTCTTCTCCTCAGCTTGCTTTTGCAGCCGCTCAATTTCATAAAGCGCCTCAGAATACAGCGACTGCATGTGCAAGAAAACACGCTCCATGGTATATACCTTCTCATGAGCCACCTCGACTTTTGTCCCAGCAACGGCCACCCACAAGTGAGACATACCCAGCATAAGGTACTTTAAACCCTTATCCATACACCCTTCCAAAGTATCCTCCTTGCGCTTCAAAGCGCAATCCATCAGCCAGCTGTGACGCCTGCTTATATGTTTCCTCGAGGTGTACTCCACGTCAACTTCTTGATGCTAGACCTGAGAACTCATCCTCACCAAGTCTAGTACAAACATACATATCTGCGCATCCAGATGAAGCCATCCCGAATCAGGAATCACGCTGGCACCACCCTTCGCAATTGCCATTGTTCCCAGGCTCTCCTCCCTGGCCTTTCCCCTCTCACGAACAGCCAACTCTTTAGTACAAGATGGCTCAATAGGGTCCGAAAGAAAATGAGGAAGCGAATTATCCAAAGGTCACTTCAATACTTCTAATTGTGGTCTGGAACAAGACGGCGAACAATGCAGACTACAAGAAACTTGGCCTATGCCATGGCCATTTTTAGACGGCACGCCAATGAGACGATCAGATTCTACAACCTCAGACAAACCTTCACTGAAGCCTTCTACTGGGGCAGTTTCGTGTGAATCAAAATCAGTAGAAGCCGCCATTGCAACCCGCACTAGACACTTATTCAAAGCTTTGGCCTGCACATCACTGAGATTTGAGTTTTCTTCAACCCCTACAAACCCCAGGTAACCCTTCTCCCAGCAAGACACATCAGTCTCCGCCCTGGCAGGCCGATCAGACTCGCGCACTTCTCCCCCTAAAATGGGTCGTGCTAAAGGAAACCCATATCAGACACGGGATCTCTTTGAACTCACAAAAGAGGCAAGCATTTCAGATGGCTCTTCCGTTTTAGACAAAACGAGAACTTTGGCCCCAGTGGCCTTCCTTGTCCTAGAAGGGGGCCCATCCTTCGACTTAACTTGTGCCGCTCGATAAAATGTGGGGGCCACGTGCCAGTTGTCCCACAACCTACTACGAATGAAGTTGGAGATTCTTATGACATCCACCACGGACTGTCTCCATAGTGTTTTGCTCCTCTAAGGTAAGCGGAGTAGTGGAAAGCCTTCCTACAAAGAAACACAAACGATGATCAGCTAGCCTGCAATCAGTCATCAAAGTCAATAGAAAAGGTCAAACTTACGAAGTGGCCTGAACTTTTGTTCGAGTGGACAACCCTTGCACCGAAAATACTTCAAATCTGCAAGGACTAAGAGTAGTACTTCTACCAGAACTTAAATCATCAAGCAGATTCATGAAACAAGCTGGCGACGTCATCTTACAAACATCATTACTCATCAAATGAGGAGAGGTCCACAACTTGATTACTCGCGGAGTCACGCGGATGCCAGCCTCCTTCGCCTTCCGGAGGAATCCCAAAAAAATGAAAAGGATGATTCTATATCCATTAGGATGAAAAGGATGATTCTATATCCATTAGGCCCCAACTGGACCGGAGGAATCCCCAAAAGATCTAAGAATTCCCAGATCACATTCAGAACAGGAAAATGCACTCCGGTTTGAAGCATCCCTCGATGCAAACAGATGAACCCAGGCGGTGGCGACATTGGCGTCTAGTCATCCTCCAGGACATACAACAGTAGGTCCTCAAAGACCCCAAACTTCATACGGATTTCTGCAAAGCTAGGCTAAGAAAACAACCTCTTTTCGAAGAACTTTAGGCCCTTGGCCAAGGTTGCATCATCACAAAGATTTTGTTGATCCATGACAAAAATGAACAATCTTCCTTAATCAGAAGATGAGCATATCGGTGGCTTCGAAAGCAAGGAAAATAAAAGAGAGACTCTGCACTTCGGATGACCTAAATAGGGATTAGGTTCACGCCTCTTTTTCGCTGAATCGATGCATGATCAATTAATGCAGCGACATAGGCTCAATCATCATCATGAGTAGCGTATCTTTCAAAGAGATGACTTAGTAAATCGATGTGACGACCTACTAATTCGAGGGGAGTCACTGATGATACATAAAAACAGTCACATCCCTAAGCCATACACGTGTCATGATTATCTCGAGGAATTACAGGCCCCAGCATCAGCCCAACACTGATCCAGACCAAGCGGTTCTAAGCTTGCCTGATCCAGTTTGCTAGACGGACCCAAACTCTTACAGCATGCTAGGCCCACACGTCTCATATCTATCCTCAATACCCATGAGTCCTACTAAGGCAAGTATCTCGAGGATCAGCTTTGGACGGGCAACTATAGTAGCTCTTTGCTTCCAACTAGGAAGAAAATACTAGAGTACATTCCACGCAGGGAAACTTCCTCCTATGGATTGCTCTTGGATTTGGAACTATCTCCTGTGTATTTAGGAGCACGGGGCTAACAGGGAACTTCCTTCCTACAACACAACTACTAATTAGATAAGGATCTCCACGAAGATCTCCTTCCTAAACTACGCCTACGATGGCCTGGTATAACCAGGACTTCTGCACTATAAATAAGAAATGAGGTTGGTAAGCTAAGGTACGCTACAAATTCCATGTTTACAGCGTGACGCCTTCCTCAGATCCCTGTCTGACTTTAACATCGGGATGTCATCGACCGCCACAACGATGGTCCATGGCTCATGTGCGTTACTTGTGCAGGTCAGCGAGATTAGGTCAAAGCAGGGAGTGGAAATCGACTGCATCAACATGAATCTGATTCCAAATAGAGTTTAAACACTAAGGAAACTTAAAAACTTCATACAAACGTTCCTTGACAAGAATTGAATCAGTTTGTATCACCACTTGACTTCTACTAGTCTCTTCACACATCAATAAACCTTTTAACAATGTTATTGAGTAAGCTCTATTCTTAGAGCCTCGACCAAAAAAACATTGATTAACTGATATGGCTATCTGCCCTCACCAAATTTTTGAGGACACCCCACCCTCCAAAATCAAAATTCCTTTTAAATGAAATTTAAATCTAACTTAACTTATATTATTGAAACAAATTTCAAAAACTCTGAAGTTAAGCAAATCAAACAACCGAAAAACAAATCAAGCCATCGAAAAAAAACTACGGATATTACATCATACACACCTCAAAACTAATACTGTCCTCGAGATCAGACAAGCAACGACAAGAAATACTAGGTGAAAAGCTCTGGGTATTTATGTCTCATCTGATTCTCCAGCTCCCAAGTCATGTCACCCTCTCAGTGATTCCACTAGACCTTCACCAACTTCACCGTCCTCTGTCGAAGTTGTTTCACATCATCATCAATAATGGCTACTAGCCTCACTAGATAAGTCTACTCATTAGAAATCTCCAACTCAGCAAGCTCCTCAATATATGATGGGTCTGCCAAACACTTCCACAACATGGATACGTTAGACACGTTGTGGAGACGAGACATACTCTTCGGCAAAGCAAATCTGTAGGCCACTGATCCAATCCACTCAGTAATCTCATAGGGTTTTACATATATCGGTGCCAGTTCCCTCGACCTCTGAACCTAACAACTCCGCGCATCGGGGAAACTTTCAGAAATACTCGATCCCAACTGCAAAGTCTAACTCCTTACGCCTCCTATCAGCGTAGCTCTTCTGTCTGCTTTGGGTTGTCAACAAACGCGCTCTAATCAGCTCAATCATCTCAGTAGTTTTTCTGATCACATCTGACCCCATCACAGCTAACTCTCCAATCTCTGCTCAACAAAACAGGGGACCTACATGGTCGTTCGTAGAGTGCCTCAAACGGTGCCATGGCAATACATACGATGTAGTTGTTGCTGTACGCAAACTTGCAAAACGGTAGGTGATCTTCCCAACTGCCTCCAAAGTCTAAAATGCACTATCTAAGCATGTCTTCCACTACCTGATTCACTCTCTCAGAAGCGGGCTGTGAAAATTGGATCTCGGCCTGGATATAATCAACCCAGGTGACCCATGAAAGCGGACTATCTCCTGAATGAACAACACTGCTAGATTGTCTGTCGTTCAATCTGTACTACCGTGAATGAAATGTGCACACTTCATCAACCGATCAACAATGACCATTATCGACTCATGACCTTTCCTCAACCGTGGAAGTCCATCAATGATATCGATAGTGATATATTCCCACTTCCACATCAAGATCTCCAATGGCTGCAATGACCAAGATCTTGTAACGACCCGATCCGCACAGTAAGATATTGTCTGCTTTGGGCCCAACCGGCCCGCACGGCTTTAAAAGGCCTCTTACTATGGGGTCCAACCTCGCACATATATAGCACATAACCATCCCACACCCAGGCGATGTGGGACTATGATCCACCTTGGTAGCTAGCCCAACCCCTCTTGGGATCCACGGGCCTGTTGGGCCTATTGGGCTCCAACCCTCACCCTCACCCTCCCTCTCAGGTCCGCCCACACAAGGGTCTCACAATCCACCCCCCTTAAGGCCCAGCGTCCTCGTTGGCCACACAGGCACAACGTCCACGTTGCCCGAGGGCCCACCTCCATGTGGCACACTTCCGGCTGGGTCAGACTCTGATACCATTCTGTATCGACCCGATCCGCACAGTAAGATATTGTCCGCTTTGGGCCCAACCGGCCCGCACGGCTTTAAAAGGCCTCTTACTATGGGGATCCAACCTCGCACATATATAGCACATAACCATCCCACACCCAGGCGATGTGGGACTATGATCCCCCTTGGTAGCTAGCCCAACCCCTCTTGGGATCCACGGGCCTGTTGGGCCTATTGGGCTCCAACCCTCACCCTCACCCTCCCCCTCAGGTCCGCCCACACAAGGGTCTCACAGTATTCTGTAACGACCCGATCCGCACAGTAAGATATTGTCCGCTTTGGGTCCAACCGGCCCGCACGGCTTTAAAAGGCCTCTTACTATGGGGATCCAACCTCGCACATATATAACACATAACCATCCCGCACCCAGGCGATGTGGGACTATGATCTCCCTTGGTTGCTAGCCCAACCCCTCTTGGGATCCACGGGCCTGTTGGGTCTATTGGGCTCCAACCCTCACCCTCCCCCTCAGGTCCGCCCACACAAGGGTCTCACAGTCCACCCCCCTTAAGGCCCAACGTCCTCGTTGGCCACACAGGCACAACGTCCACGTTGCCCGAGGGCCCACCTCCACGTGGCACACTTTCGGCTGGGTCAGGCTCTGATACCATTCTGTAACGACCCGATCCGCACAGTAAGATATTGTCCGCTTTGGGCCCAACCGGCCCGCACGGCTTTAAAAGGCCTCTTACTATGGGGATCCAACCTCGCACATATATAGCACATAACCATCCCGCACCCAGGCGATGTGGGACTATGATCTCCCTTGGTAGCTAGCCCAACCCCTATTGGGATCCACGGGCCTGTTGGGCCTATTGGGCTCCAACCCTCACCCTCACCCTCCCCCTCAGGTCCGCTCACACAAGGGTCTCACAAAGATGGTCTCTGATGCTCGGCTTTCACCTACTGACTAGTCGAACACCGTGCCACAAATTCCCAAATGTCTTTTTCATGTCGTACCACCAGAAAGAACGTCTCAAATCTCGAGATTTGTGAGCTTCATGTAAGATTTTTTTCTCCGCAACTCCACATCAGATGGAACACGAAGTCGCCGACGAAACCTCAACCCTCCATCTGAACCAATTGACAAATCGGTAGGGCACTCATTCAGTGCGTCCACTACCAAATCTGCTATCTGCCTCAAAATCAATGGATCAGATTTCTCTCCCTCCATCAATCTACTGATCAATTATGGATAAACTGCTAAACCCGTTATCAAGCTGCCTTCTGTACTGGAAGTAGCATGAACTGCAAGTAAAGCTAATGTCTTGAGTGTTTGGTACAACTGAATCATCATGGTTGTCATTACTGCATGTCATCTACTCAAAGCATCGGCAACCACATTGGCTTTACCAAGCTGATGTTTTATCTTGAAGTCATAGCTACTAAGAATATCAACCCATAATTGTTGCCTCATATTCAACTCCATCTGAGTGAATAGGTACTTCAAACTCTTGTGATCTGTGAACAACTCGAACCTCTCACCATATAGATAATGTCTCCAGATCTTCAAAGTGAAGATTACGACTGCCAACTCTAAATCATGCGTCCGATATCTCCTCTCTTGGGGTTTCAACTGTTGAGACGTGTACGCTACAACCCTCTTATCATGCATCAACACAACACTCAATCATGTACCACAAGCATCGGTAAATACCAGTAGTCGGCTACCAGGTATCGGAATAGTCAACCCAGAAAACTACAAATCTCCCTCACACTACTTGGTCGCCTCCAAGACTTCACTGCTTCGACTTTCTCGAGATCCACTACAATACCTCCACTAGAAATGACATGTCTGAGAAATCAAACTTTGGGCTCCAAGAAATGACACTTACTGAACTTCACATACAACTAATTTTCTCTGAGTGTTTGCAAAACAATGCAAGGGTGTTATGTGCTCCTCTAAACTCCTCAAGTACACCAAGATATCTTCAATGAAGACTACCACAAACTTGTCTAAGTGCGGACTGAACAATTGTTCATCAAATCCATGAAGAAAGCCGGTGCATTCGTCAATCCAAATGACATGACTGGAAACTCATATAAGCCATAACGAGTTTGAAAAGCTGTAATTGGAACGAAGTGTTCCTCAACTCTCATCTAGTGATATCCAAACTGTAAATCCAACTGTGAAAACACTACAGCTCTCCTCAACTTATCCAATAGACCATCAATTCGAGGCAACGAATACTTATTCTTGATGGTCACTATTCAAATCCCGATAATCTATGCACATCCTCAATGATCCATCCTTCTTAGACACAAATATTGTTGGAGCTTCCCAAGGTGAATTGCTTGGCCGAATAAACCACTTACAAAGCAAATCATCAAGTTGTACTTTCATATCTTCCAATTGCTTAGGTGCAAGCTTGCACGCTGATTTCGATATAGGTGCAGTACCAGGGGCAAGGTAAATCCTGAACTCTATCTCATGGCGATGAGGAAGACCAGGAATTTCTCGAAAGACATCAGGGAACTGACACACAACGTCGACAGAACTGGTGTCGGACTAGAAATCTCCAGAGAGCCAAGAAAACTCGACATCATAGAAACATAATCGGGCTCACAAGCAAACACACTAGGCGAAGCATCAGGTGGCGCTAACGTCACCGGCCTATGCAAGCAATCAATGATCACTGAATGACTGGATAGCCAATCCATCCCTAGAGTCAAATGATAACCCTCAAAACCCAATACAATAAAGTCAAACAAGAAGGTGTACCCCACCATAGAAAACTCGAAACTAGGATAATACTCCCACAACCAAACCGAACTGCTCAAAGGGGAGACAACACACAAGGGTTCATGTAAAGGCATTATCTCTAGACTATCTCTAACAACTATCTGTTTAGAAAAAAAAGACCTAGATGCTCCTGTATCGAAATACACCCTCAACTGGAAAAATGACGAATGCACAAAACCTGGGACACAACACATATATCCTGAGTCACATTACAACACACTAAGATACAATTTTTCCTACGCAGAATGCATGTAACACATATCCAACTATATCTAGCACACACAACTATAATGAAAATAATAACATATCCTCAACATTTCTCTGACCAGGAATAGCCACGAGGCGAATAAGCCGTGATGGGAGAGGGACTCTCTTACCAACTCTAGGCGCAGGTGCTAATTGTCTCTGAGGTGCCCTCTACTTTGTTGGTACATTCCTACTCTGAAGACAAGCTTTGAAAAAGTGCCCCGGTCGCCCACAAGTATAAAAAACTGCCTGTTCCCATCAATTTTTCTTAACTCTGGGGCAATCACGGGCTAAGTGTTCATCCTGACCACAAATGAAACAACCTCGCCTGGTTCCTGTCTGACCACCCCTCATAGGTTGTCTTTACTACTGCTGTTGTCGATGATCTCCTCAGGAACGTTTGTCACCTCTACGGTCTCTGCCAGCCCTAACGGATCCCCCTCTACTAGGGCCTCTCTGCTGAACAGTGGCATGCTCTGGCTGTTGTGCCTGATCAATTGTCTAGCTTCGTCGGCCAAACCTATGACTGCGCTCTGTACCTCTAGTCCATCGAACCAAAGTCTCTTGCCTACACTCAGCGTCAACTTGTTCTTGACTCAAAAAAACATCCACTAATCTCTCAAAAGGACAATCGTTCATCACCATCAACTGTTTCTTTAGGAACGGGTTCGAACCATTAAAAAATTTCATGTTCTTCTTCTCTTTAGTATCTATGAAAAAAGTGGCATAATGGCTCAACTGTTTAAACTCAGCTAAGTATTCTGAAATAGGTCTAAATCCCTGCTGTAAGTGTAGAAACATGTCCACTATCTCAGCTCTGGCAGAATCAGGAATAAAATGCTGCTCAAATACCTCGCAGAATGTATCCCACTACATCTCTGACACATCTCGACTCTTCCTCACTGAATCCCATCAATACATAGCCTCTCCATAAAATTGGTGTGCTATTAACTCGGTACACTGTATATGTGTCAACACCATCCTTTCTAATATGAGCTCTACCTTACGGATCCACCGATCCACAACAAAACTTCTAACTCCTCTACCCAATTTCATTCAAGAAAGTGTCATACGACGATGTTCCATGTGAACCGATAAACAATGCCTCTGATACCAAGCTCTGTCACGCCCTGACCCATCATGAAACTCGCAGTGTGTTAGTACGTGAACTGAATTCGTAACAATAGGCAATCGTAACTGGACACAACATCATAATATAACATATTCTTCAAACGAGAATCAAAATGAAAATAACCAACTACGATAAAATTTGAACAAAATAAAAAGTATTCAATTTGCCCAGCCCTGCGTCATAGCAACAAAACCAATATATACAAGAATCTAGTATTTAACAAAGTATATAACAATACAGTGGAAGCAAAAACATACCTGCACAGGGTGGACAAGACTAAACAACACAAAACAAGTCTACAGCTGCAGACTGGGCCTAAGCGCCACGATCAGCAGGAACAACTACACTGCCTGCACTCTAATAGAAGCACACTCCTTGCGGGGTCTGCAAAGCACAAAGCTAGCTCGTGCGAGTGAACAAAATACTAATAACAATACAATGTGTAAGAGGAAACCATGCGACACAATTAATGAACTAGTAATCCTAGATGCATGATCCATAACATGGAAGCGGTGTCCCTACACAAGTTTCTAAAGTCTAAATCAGACCGTGTCACAATGGATAATATTTCTAAGTTCAAGCACCAACACAAGGCATTCAATAATTAACAATAACTACCAGTTTATGAGATATGTTGATCATTACAGGTGATGCCAACATGGTAAATATCAAGTGATGAAGACAAAGACAATATCGTAATCCTGCATAGCCTCCTAAGTATGACAATCAAGTTGAAACCATAATAAATTCATATGTAAGTGTCTCATGTTGTAGGTATCTGCAAACCCTACGAATGTGTCTCACCCAGACACATCCCACAACGTGCACTTGTACCACTTCGAGCTTGTTTGTATCCCAATGGAATGCCATCTGCCAGGATACAAACTCAAACGTCCCGAACGACTAGCCTAACATGGCCAACCTAACACAAATCAAACTCAAGTGCGCTAGGGAGGGAAAGTGAGTAATCTCCAAAGCACGTCCTCGAGACTCGTCCTATTGCAGTCTCTAATGGCAAGCGCATGTGGGAGATTACCACACCTCAGCGAACATGTCATATGCGATAGCGTCCTCAATGCCTATAGGTACAAGTTATCTCAAGCACTTACCAAACTCACGATGCGAGCAAGCTCTAAAGCATTAGCACACAAGCAATACAGCGGGGTAAAGACACTTACATTAATCTAAGCATGCATGCACTACGAGTTTATACATAATCCAACGTAACTGATGTGTACAATAATCAACTAGGCAATCTTCATAAGTCCACGACTACACTATGGTTTCAACATGATCCAATTCACAACAATAAAGTCCCTCGAGTCGAACAATCATACATGTTCAAAACTCGACAAACTACAGTAAAACACACGAATTGTTGACATAGGCCATATTAACTAATTCTTTCATTGTCAATACAATTTTGCAAATAAAAATCAGGTCATTAAATTGGGATACTAGTCCGACCATGTCATACCAAGCAAACTAAAAAACACAACATATAAGCCCAATGCCATTATACCAAAGCCTAACCACAACCAAATTCAGCCACTATTCCATTTCATTCATGTATATCATGCTTTAAGAAAACTCAATACATAAATTCATTCACAAAGGAACCAACACAACAATTGAAACCTTCAAAACCTCATGAGTGTCAAATTCTGAACTTGTATTCAATCACACACAATCGTTGGCATAATGTAATAATTCAATTCAAAATTTGTAAAACAAATATTTCTCAAAGTAACCACTATAGTTACACTCACCTGAGCGAAATCGGTTTTCGGAACCCAAATCCTACTGACCGAAGCTCCCAATTCGCAAAACAATGAATTCGCAACTAAGGAAACTTCCTAAATTGCAAAGGTGGGCTCAACAGTGAGCAAACTGGTCGTAAGCTAGAAAAAATGAAGAAGTGACAATCGGCGCAAAGCTGGAAAAATACTTAATGGCTAACTAAATTCAGCAATCACACTGATGAAGCCCAAAATACATCGAAAACTCACTGAAAACCACCCTACTCCGATCTAATCGCCTCCGAACATCACAACAGGTCGGAGACTGGTCGAAAATAGGTCACAGAACAACCAAAATCATGAATCGCAGCTTACTCGCGTGATCAAAACTCATATTCACGCTGGAGAACCTGCCTAACGGACATGCATAATTTATTTTTTTGAAATTCCAGCCAACCGCAAAAACACCCTTGCATATGGGGTTTACAGGTTCCAACCGACGCCCCAACTGCTACTAGAGAGGCTGATTGGAGCAGCGTTGCTCGCTCTAGCAGTGACAGCTCTGATCAAGCCCACTCCCTGATTTCTCTGTTTTTAATGCAAAAAACTCAAACAATAAGGAGAGGGGAGTAAGTGGAAGAAAAATGAGAAAGATATAAGAAGATTTGGGGGGAGGAATTGACGAATCTCACGAACTTACGCCGGAGAAGGAGAGTCGCAGGGGAAAATACGTTCTGGAAGGGAAATAAAAAGGAGGTAGAAGAGAAAGGATGAATCCTATTTTAATATGTGGGTGGCTATTTGCCCCCACCAAATTGGCGAGGACACCCCACCCTCCAAAATAAATTTTTTAAATGAAATTTAAATCTTACTAACCTTACACTATTCAAATTTCAAAACCTCCAAAGTTAAGCAAATCAAACAATCGAAAAGCAAATCAACAATCAAAAAATAAAATCTACGGGTATTACAACGGGACAAGGCCTCGAATTTCGTGGAGTGCAAGTCTGTCACCCCTCTCAATACCAGTCTGTCCAACATCCTTAATTCCATCAAGGATTAGAAAGAGCTGAAGTGGTCGCCTAAGTAGCGAGGAGACCCCACTCGGCGCGACAATAGCAAATACCGCACAAGGAAGGTGGACATGATACTAAGGATTGCATAAACCTCATAGGAGAAGTCGAGTACTGGATCAGGAAAGGCAAGCTCAAGGAGTTCCTAGGCTCAGATAGGAGGCAGAGCCGAGCAAAGGAAAGAGTAGATGTTGTCTAGGAGATTGGAAAGGAAACTCCTGGCGTCATTTACGTCCTCCGCGAGGTCGGACCAGAGAGGGAGCAATCAAACAGGTCCTGCAAGAGGACACTGACCGAGATGCGAACACTATCTCAGTATGAGGACCAACAAGTACAGCACGCACGAGTTCACAGCTTGATCCCATCGCTGACGTTTACAGAGAGGGATCTCCAGGGGTACATTCTCCTCATAATGATGCCTTGGTCATCTCCGTCCTTATCTCTCCCGGTCATCTCCGTCCATCTCAAGACTCGTCAGCACAAATGTCAGAACATTCAAAGACTCCAGTGAGGGAGATCTTCTTTCAGCCTTTAGAAAACCCAAAGCACACTCTTTGGTAAGATGCATTTGATTAACATGTTATACTATTCTCATTGCAGTGCCAGCCTATATATAGGCAAAATGGTTCACGAATAGGCGTCAACAAGCGATTACTTTAGCATTAAATGTCGTACGGAAAATCGGGAAAACGACGGTTCCAATTGCAATTGCACAAGTCCACATTTTTTAGTTAATGAGCTTGCAAGCAGCCCTATTAACTGGGGGGAGTAATCGATACTGAACCATCTCGCAAAATATATCATATCTCTAGCCGTTGATCCACAATTTTTTTTTTTAATTGTGCCCCTCAACTAATGGACCCAAACTTATGCCCTGCCAGATCTGGCCCAGCACATGCAAAGGAACAAACATCAAAGGCCCTGAATGCCCACAAAATAAAGAGCGCGCCTATTATTAAATCCAAGGCATCAGCTCTACTATTATTCTGTTGTTGTTCATGAAAGCCAATCAATCTATTATTTGTCCGATCAATCAATCCGACACTGAAAATAGACCGCTAGGCTAGCTAAGTAAATCAAGACACCCTAGTCAGACTTACACGCCCAAAATCTTATTCTGACAAAAGCTTAGTTAGCTTCGACTGATTACAACAGCTTCTGGTATGCTCTAACACCTAGCTCGCCATAAGCGGACGATGATGGGTTAGAAAGTGGGAGCTTAGTCAGTGTTTATAATACATGGTCGTGATGGATTTCCACGGACCATTGTCCAACAATAGATAATGGTCCTAAAACTTAACCAAAGCTTAGTCGGTTTTTACCTATGACGATAGCTATTTGTATGCTCTAACACCCAGCCTGTTAAATTAAACGAGTGTCAACGATTTAGAGAGTGGCAGCTTACTCAACGCTCTGATGCCTGATCAAGACGGCTTGCCAGGATCATTGTCCAAACAGGGGCAATAGAAACCAAACCCGACCAAAGCTTAGCAGATGACGACCGACGACAATGGATTTTGGTCTACTCGAAGCCTAGTCCACAAATAATGGATTTCGACAGGTTTGAAAGTGGTAGTCTAGTTAGTGCCCTCGATGCCTGATCAAAATGGCTTGCTAGGGACCACCATGGTCGCTGAAACCCGACCCCAGTTTAGTCAGTTATAACTGGCGTTAACAATCCCCGGTCCAATTAAGCCTATTCTACAAATAGCAAATAAAGACGAGTCAAAAGTTTGGTCAGAGTTCTAAAAACTTGACCCGGACGACTCGCAAGGACTAATGTCCAATCATCTACAAGTGTGCAAGCACTGAGCCACAATCTGACTAATACGCTTATAACAAAAACAACAACAACTGTTGGTTCAACAGATAGCCAAACAGAGGGTGTATTGCATTCCCCGATCTCTAAAAAGGAGTCTGACCAGAATTGCACAAACTATTGCAGCACAAGAAGTCATGGCTCTCAACAACGGATCAATCATAAAGCCTAGCAAAGCTTCTCGTCTGATAATTAATGTCGAAATAAGACAAAGCAGGTAAAAAGCAAGCGGAAAAAACAAGACAAACAAGCCCCGAGTACTATTCATTTGCAAACTGGAAAGAAAATACAAGATTCACCCCTCATCAGGCGGAGAGTCAGATACAATAGAACTAGACTTACCATGGGAAGAAGCAGAAGACACATTTGTAGGTGTTGCCTCTCGATCCCCCTCATCAAAGCCGCCTTCTTCTTCAGACGAATAGGAGGTCGCTTAAAACTCTGCATATGTAATCTCTTTATAATAGGAGAAATCCCAGTCGGGATGCTCCTTTTTCATCAGATGCAACAGCTCCAACCTTCCATGCACGACTTCGATGAATTCAAACGTGCGTTGAGCCTTAAGAAGATTCCCTTTGCATCCTTTGGAATCGGTGAGCTCCCGTTCTAGCTGCTCCAACTCGCCCAACAACATGTCAGTCTAGGACTGCTCGGCACACAACTTATCATTGATGATATTCAGCTTACTCTGCGCCAGAAGGAACTACTCTTCAGCTGTCCGTGCACTCTTGGTATTGAAATCAACGTTGACCTCCAACTGCTGACATCGGACAGTCCATTTGGACTCCTTCTTGATCCCATCAGCATGCGGAACCTGAAGTTCAACCTGCACTCCAGCCACATTCTCACAAGCAAGCTACAAGTCACGATGGACAAGGTTCAATTCATTCTCGAACCGATCCCTTGTGGACACTGCCCCTACCAAGTCAGATTCAATTGCCTCCATGTAAACATTCTGATCCTCCGACCTAATGGACCAGGGCTCCACTCCAGTATCTGAGAAAAGTTCAAGTTTCTTTATCAACGACTCAATCATGTAGAGAGCGTCAGAGTATGACTTTTGCAAGATTGCAAAGACTAGTTCCATGGTATACACTCTCTCACAAGCTGCCTCGACTTCAATTCCAGCTGCGACCACTTGATTCAGATATGACATCCCCAGCACAAGATGTTTCTGCCATTTATCTAAACGCTCTCCTAGCGTCTCTCCCACTAGCACCGGAGCGTAGTTCACCAGCCAGTCATTCCATCTGTTGATATGCTTCCTTGAAGCGTAAGAGATGTCGACCTGCTAATGCCAAGCTTAGTTGTTCATCTTTATTACGTCTGGAACAAATAAACTAATCCGGGCATCCGGATGAAGATCATTCGGAACCGAAATCACCCCATCACCACCCTTGGTCATCTTCACTGCATCAGGGCCCTCATCAAAATCTTTCTCTTTGCCCGCAACAATCGGCTCTTATTCACGCACCGGTCCAAAATCAATTGATGGAGAAGAGGGAAGCAATTTATCCCTTGGACCCGTCCTCAACTCAATATGAGGACGGGAACGAGATAGAGCACAGTACGGGCAATGACAACGGGACCCTTCACCATGGCGTCGACGATCGGATGACTTTTCAACAAGTTCATGATCCAGAAAAAGAAGGAGCTCAAAGTTCTTTATTGAAAAAGGATGATTATCCAAAGCTTCCATACCCGCCTGCAGCAGCATTTTATTCAAAAACTCCGCCTGCTTGGTGCTCAGTTTAGTCACATCCTCCACACCAGCTATTTGCAGATACTCCCTCTCCAAGTCAGGAAGAGAAATAGGGGCCACAGCCTAAGCATTACGACCCTCAGAAACAACATCTCATCCGGCACTTGCTCGACAACATCATGTCCTTCAGACGAAGCCAAGCGCTTGTGGATGGATCTAGATAAAGCACGAGAACTCTTTGGATGCACAGGAAAAGGAAGGACCTCATCTATTTTTGCCCTCCTCGAAGGGCTCGAAACCCTGATTTTGAGAAGTTTCCTCTTACTCGAAGCAGACACACCTTCGGGCTTTGTCTTCTTTACCCAAAAAAAAGTAGGAGCCATGTGCCAATGAGCCCACAATCCGCTGCGCCCAACATTAGAAGACTTAACGACATCCTCTACATCTAGACGAGGCATGTCACGGAGCACATCCAAAGTTGCTTTATTTTACGCAGAAAGTGGCGAGTTGGGAATCTCCCTGCAAAAACCACAAAGGATCAATCTAATATGCAGTTAACACAAGCAAGACCGAAAAAAGAGTCAACTTACTCAGTGGTCTAAATTCACGCTCGATCGGACGACCACCAAGCTCAAAGTACATCAAGTCCACAAGAACCATGAAACAGAAATTCTGCCATGATTTAAAATCATCAGGCAGTTTGCCAAAGCAGTTTGGCGACGTCAACACACACACAACGTGCTAGTTTATGCGAGGAGAAGTAAGCAATTGCATCGCCCTCGAAGACACTTGGACACCAATGTCCTTAGCCCTAATCAGAATGGTAATCATAGTCTTATACCCATTCGGCACAAGTTGAGTGGGTGCAATGCCGAGGTACGCCAGGAACTCCCATATCTCCTTGATAACAGAAAAGCGAACATCCTATTGAAGCATACCTTAGTGAAAATAGATAAGCCCCTTAAGAGGATACAATGGCGTCAGATCGGCGCCCAAATGCAGAGCACCAGATCATCAGGAATCTCGTATGTCTTATGGAGAACTTCCAAATCAGATTCAGAGAGCAACCACTCCTCAAAAAGCTTATGGCCCTTAGCGAATAGTTCATCAAGAAGCTGATTTCGGCCCGCCAGGAAAAAAAATACAAGCTTTTGAATACGAAGGTCAAGCAAAGACAAAATCACAGAAAGCAATAAGGCAAAGCAGTTTATCTGAAATCGAAAGAGTAAATGAGCTATATTCCACAAGCAGGAGATCTACATAGAAAATTGAATTCCTTCCTTTCCTGCTTTCAAGCTAGTGCACGCTCAATTAATGAAATTTGCCACTCAAGGAAACATCTCAGACTCAATCATCATGACTACACATTTGCTTGATGAAATGACCTAGTAGACCAATAAGACGCCCACCAACTTGGGGGGAGTAGCTGATGATACATCAAATCGTCCCCTGATCAGCAGCGTACACGTGTCATGATAATCTCGTCAATATAACAAAGTAGACCCAATTGCATGCTCAATCCAGCGAGGCCCAAACAGCACTAAGCCCATCATTGGCAGGATCCAGACAGTCGGGTCCGAGTTGCCAAGAGCCATTAAGCCCACACATCACGCAGTCAAGCCCAATACTCGTAAAACCTCTAAAGCAAGTATCTGAGAGATTTACTCAAGACTGGCAGGCCAGCAAAACATTGGATCCGACTAGAAAACAAATACTAGAGTATAAGTCGAACTAGCAAATTTCCTTTCATGGACAACACTCAGAAAGGGAGACCTCTCCCGCAGATCTAGGAGCACGAGTCGTATAAGGAAACTATCCCACATGGACAGCTCCCAATTAGGAAAGGATCTCCAGCAAAATCTTTTTCCCTAAACTACGCCACCAAAGGCCAAGCCGAACAAGGATAGCATGAATCGACCACAATAAAAGGGAGATAAAGTCGAAGCACTTAAGGTATGCTACAAAAACCAAATTTAAAGCTTTAAGGCTCTCCTAAGCCTTATGTTACTTAAGCATTGGAGTGCCATCGGCCGCCACACAGTGGTCCTTGGCTCATGTGTGTTACTTGTGCATGTATAGGTAAGCAGCGAAGAAGGAGGGCATGAATCGACAACATCAAATACAGTTAGAGATCAACAAAAAAACCGGTACTTGAAACCAAATCTCCTCATAATGTCAAATAAAAAACTCCATTCCACCATGTCTAGCTTTAAAATAACATTTCTCCCAAAAGCTTTTTTTTCCTATTTCGCGAGTCAATTCTTGAGCCAAGCCAATGTTTTGAGAAATCAACCTGGCTTTAACAAAAGCTTTATGTTCTTGTGAAACTAATTCTAGTAAAACTCCCGCCAGATGATTACACAATTTTACTAAAAATCTTATACACCACACTACAGAGACGAATAAGAGGAAAATCCCCAAAATGAACTAGAGATTCTACTTTCGGAATGAGAGCTATAAAATTTGAAGTAAAAGCCCCTGGCAATGATCTCTCAGACAGAAAACTTTTGGTTGCTTCCCAAAGATCTGATTTCACACTTTCCCAACTCATCTGAAAAAAACTGGCAGTACACTCATCTGGTCTCGGGGCACTATCCAGAGGAATACTAAAGACTGCTACTTTCACTTTACTCATATGAGGCTTCTTTTACTTTACTCATATGAGGCATACTAACCAATTCTTTTTTTTTTTATCTTGAGATACATTCGAGAATACAATCTAAAGATTCAGCATCTAATGAAAAAAATTGTTTACTTCCTTTAAAATTTTCTTCTTATAAAAAATAACAGATCCATCTGATAGAGTTATTTCCAATATCGCGCTTCTTTGTTGTTTAATCTTGACTGAAGCAAAAAAAAAAAATATTTAGTGCAAACCTCACCTTCTTTTATCTCCTTTTCCCCAGATTTGTGTTTCTAGTAAACCTCTTCCGGCAGCAAACATTTTATACTCTGTTTCACATTTATTAAAGTTTATTATCGCTTGAGCGTCTCCTGAGTCAAGAGACGAAATTTCACACATTTTCATTTCCTCTTTAATTCTTCTAAGGTTCACAAAAAGGTTACCAAACAACTCTCTGTTACCCCAATTCATAACCTTTTAATTTCGAAAGCCAGACTATCCAAAGCATCCATACCATAGACTTATGCATTCCAAGCATGGGCGGACCTACTAAGGGGCGAGGGAGGGCAGCTGCCCCCCCTCAACTTTTAAAATATTTTTAGTATATATATTTTAGTCTTAAAAAAATTGATTATATAATGTAGAATACAATATGATAATTGGTTATGAAAATATTCAAATATGTCTTTGTTGGTGTAGTGGTTGGGGGTTTATCACTTTTAGTAAAAGACCTGAGTTCGATACTCTTCGAGTGCATTTTTTATTTTATTTTCAATGCAATTTTATTAGTAATTGCAAACATTAAAAAAAATTTAGTTTAATAAAAATTTATTAACATTAAAGAAATGAATTGTTTTTCACAAGTGCTATTAAACCCTAACAAAAAATATTTAAAATTAATATCTAAAATAATAACGATAGAGTTCAATGAAAATATATACCATTAGCCAACTCGTATAAAATCAAGACATTGTGAATGCCATCAATCTCGTTGAAATATCTAAGCAAAGGTTCCAAATGATGAGAGAAAATGAATGGGATTCAATCATTGCTGATGTATCTTCATTTTGTGGGAAACATAATATCACCGTTCCTCGAATGGATGATGACTTTGTACCTCGGGGGCGATCACGACGTAGACAATAAGTAGTTTCAAATGTCCATCACTATCGAGCTAAATTATTTTATACGTGCATAGATATGCAGCTTCAAGAGCTCAATAATTTTTTTGACGAGGTGAATATAGAGTTACTTTTGTGTATGACATGCTTAAGTCCAAAAAATTCATTTTAAGCATTTGACCACCAGAAGTTGATCCGTCTTGCTCAATTTTATCCAATGGATTTCTCAGATTTTGATTTGATGGTGCTTCAAGATCAATTGAAAACTTATATTATGGATGTGCGATCAAATAGTGAATTTTCAAATATCATCGGTATAGGTGGTATTGCTAAGAAAATGGTTGAAACAAAAAAGGATGTCGTATATCCTATGGTTTATTTACTCATCACATTATCATTGATTCTACCTGTTGCCACTGCTACAATTGAAAGAGAGCATTTTTAACTATGCATATTGTGAAGAGTCGCCTAAGGAATCGAATGGGAGATGATTGGATGAATGATTGTTTGGTGACATATATTGAAAGGGATGTTTTGGATACCATTGAAAATGAAGCCATCATGCAACAATTCCAGAACATGAGATCGCGACGTGAAGATTTGTAAAAATGTGGTTAAATGATATGGTTAGAAAGAAATAGTAGGTGTTTTGAAGGGTCATTATAAGGACATTCATTTATAGATAATACTTTTTGTACGTATGAGTTGCATAATTGCAATTTATAGATAATACTTTTTGTAAATTGGCGAGGTGAATTCCTTTCACCTCTCCCATCTTTTGTGAGTAATACAATATCTTATTTTATGAATTAACAAAATAAAGTAAATAGTAGTATTTAAATTTGTCACTTAAATTTTTTTTTATTTGGAAAAGGGTTATTTTATATTTGGAAAAATGTTATTTTAGTAAATTATTATTATCGACAAATATTACTTTGTCATTTCGCCCCTCCTGGAATGAAATCCTGGGTCCGCCCCTGATTCCAAGAATTGGCAACAAATTCTTCAAAATAATCATGAACAATCCATATTCCCTAAAATTTAAATGGAGACGTACCAGGTTTATGGGACGAAGGCAATGTAACCACCAAAGGGGCGTGATCCAAGAAAATATGGAGCAAATGGTTTTATTTGAACCAAGGGAAAAGATACTACCAAAAGCGAGTTCACCAACACCATGTCTAGCTGTGCTCACACTCGCTCCGTGGGTTTCCTATTATTACACCACGTGAACTTTGGACCCTTAAAGCCACAATCCATCAGTTCACATGTAGATAAACATGAACCAAATTCTGACATCGCATTCAATTCTAGGGTATTCCCCCTCCCCATATATTTCCATCTACAGAAACTATAACATTAAAATCTCCATACACCATCCAAGGTAAATTACATAGCAATATCTTTCATATATTTCCAAAAGTTTCTCCGCTATGCCAGAGTACATTTAGCATACACTACCGTGATTGCATAACTCCAGTTATTTTCCATGTCTCTCACAGTACAATGAAATAGCTAATCAGTGGTTTTTATTACATCTAATTTGAAATCGTATACCCCACAACATCCAAAGTTTGCCCCCCTCTGACTCATTTGATTTAAAATTTAAAAGATGAATTTTTCTACTGACCTCGACATGTTTGGATGCTTCAATTATAGGCTCAGCTAGCGTCCCACTAGTTTTTTATTTGGCTGATTGTAGCTATGTTACAAACCTCTCTCACGTTCCAAAAAAACACTATTGTTTGGTCTCATTGATAACCTTGGTTGTCAAGTTTCTGGTCTAGGGACCTTCCCTAGTTGGCACTGTTTCTTTCTTCTTCTTTTTTCCATTTGGTCTTTTTTCCTCCTCTGCACTGCTCCAGCTACTACATCCACTCTCAGATCATAATGCTCATCTTCTCCGTCCGATTGAGAACAAGCACGTTGTTTGACATCCACTGGCACCTCACTAGTGCGCACATGTAGCTCATGCCCCTCTATCCTCTCATGTTGTTAAAGTAACACCTGAACTTCCTCCTTCTCTCCCACTAGTTCAAATAGTGATTTAGCCTTTTCCAGTATCTCTGCGCTTGAAATATTTGAAATTTGGTACCATACCAATTCTCGTATTGACGTAAGTTCAGAATTATTATGTTTGCTTACCAGTCGATCATCACCACTCTTCACCAATTGTTTTTCAATTTAGATTCCTTCCTCATTTTCCAGAAACCCTATCCACCCATGCAATCAATCCAGTATTTTTAGGAAAAGGAACAGATATATCAAGTTCTACACACATCCTAACCACATTGGGTCTTGTAAGCCCTTTTACTATCATATGTTCTTAAAAAAATACCCATCGAGTCACCAAAAAGTTTCAATATCATGGGATGAAAAAATAGAAAAAGGCAAACCTGGCAACTCCACCCAAATAGGAATTTGAATGATCTACCTTAAAGTTAAAATCTTGATGCCAATGGAAAGCTTTAAAGAAAACTCCCCTAATCAGATAAGAGTCGCTCGATAATGCTCTTTTAACTTTAACATCTGATTGGAAATGAACTAGCACATGGGATCTAAAAGGCCCATTGTAAACCCTCCAGAGATCTCCCCAAGTTCTATGAGTCGCATCACGAATCGCTTCCAAAAATGGCCTATAGCCCAAAAACTATAAAACACTCACAACTTTCCATGAATAAATCTCCCCTACCAACATCAGAAGACGTAAGTGAAACTGTTGGACTCCCCTCCTTCTTGAACATCGTACCTTCCTTTGGTGCATCACCAATAGCAGCATGTTTGATCCTCCCTAACCCCTGTGAAAAGGTTATAGGAGGCATGGAACACTCAGTAGAGCCCCCTCCCCCCAGGCTCAACCGAGTTTCCTCCACCATTGGCAGCTACAAGAGCCGCCATGGAAGAGCTGAGTCACCCTACTGTGGATGATCTAGATCAAAGATTACAAAGATCTCGCGGACTGTAGACAAACCTGATGTCCCTATTGGTCGATGGCACCACTTGCAATCCAAGAGCCAAGATCAATGCCCTGTTCGAACTGCCATATTTTGGACAAAAATCGAGCTCACCAACCACAACCATCTTCTAACTGCCATGATAACAGATATCTCATTTGGGCAGCCATCTTCAAAGACAAATTTACACCTATATTTCCAAATCTCTCATATAACAAGGACTGGTGTCAACTAATATAGCAAACCCACCAATGAATACCCAATTGCTCGATGAAACCACATTGAAATCATAATCGATACCTCACCTAATCCCTTCACATGAACGTCAAAAATAATTTTGAAATGCTCCCAAACCTTTGCCGCCAATGTCCCCTCAATAAACAGATGTTTCAATGATTCAAACTCCGGTTCTGAATTCTGTATTGTAGGTATTGTTGTTTGATTTTAGTCAATTGATAAAATAATTAAGATTTTATTATTCATTTCAAATTTATAAAATTATTGTTATTAATGATGATAGATAAAAACGGTCACACCCCTGAGCCGTACACGTGTCACGATGATCTCGAGGAACCACGGGTTCAAGCAACAGCCCAATACGGATCCAGCCCGAGCGGTTCTCAGCCCGCTCAACTTCAGCCCACCAGGCAGGCCCAGACTCTCACCGCATGCCAAGCCCACACGTCTCATGCCTATTTTCGATACCGTAAGCCATTTTTAGGCTAGTATCTCGAGGATCTGTTTCGGACGGGCAACCACAGCTGCTATTTGCTTCCCACTAGAAAGAAAACACCAGAGTATCTTCCACACAGGGAAACTCCCTTCCACGGAATGTTCTATCTCCCGTGTATCTAGGAGCATAGAGCTAACAATGAACTTTTCTCTTACAATACGACTCCTAATTAGAGAGCGGTCTCCACGAAGATCTCTTCTCCAATCTACGCTTACGATGGCCTGGTTAAATTAGGACTCCTTGCACTATAAATAAGACATGAGGTTGGTAAGCTAACGTATGCTACAAATTCCCTGTTTCAGCATTACACCTTCCTCAGATCCTTGTCTGACTTTAGCATCGGAGTGCCATCGGCCAACACACGATGGTCTATGGCTCAGGTGTGCTACTTGTGCAAGTCAAACAGGTCAGTGGGAACAGGTCAGAGCAGGGAGCGAAAAAATGACTGCATCAGTTTGACACCGTCCGAAGGGACGACGTAGTTCTTAATTCAAGACTAGGCGTTGTCTCCTACCAAAATCCAGATAGATGGTGACTACCAGGTCACGCGGTGACAGAGAACCAAGGAATATGTCCAACGCTCGGCCCGTCCCTATATCATCTCTCCCAACAATTCCTGCCGCGCACGGGCATCCAGCTCACGCCCGTACACCGACGGCAGTCGCGATGGACCCTCCGGCAAACCAGTCAGGTCCGTCGAAGGAGGCTCAAAACTCCCTCACTCTGTGAAAAGAGCCGGCGTGAACCGGATACGAGGCATCACCACTCGACAAAATACATGTGCTTCATGAAACATATTTTGAGTCCAAACTATCCAATAGGTCCAGAAAAATGCTCTGTGTGGGATGAGGATTCAAGCTATACGTGGTGAGCATTCAACGCAATATGAGCCTCCTAACGTTCACACGGGAGGATCTCCAGGGCATACAACGCCTGCATAACGACGCCCTGGCTATAATAATTTCCCTCGCAAGCTGGGAGATAAGGAGGTCTCTGATTGATACCGGGAGCTCGATGAACGTCATGTTCCTTCACACGCTACGTAGCATGCAACTGGACGAAACAGCATTGACCTCAGATAATCGTCCAATAAGTGACTTCAACGGCGAAAAACAACTCCCCTTGGGAAAGATACAACTGACGATAACAGCAGAGGAACGACTTACCCATAAGACCCTGTTTCAAGAGTTTATTGTGATCGATACGCCTTCGGCATATAGCATGGTTCTAGGAAGACCCTGGATACATCAGATGGGGGCGACGATCTCCACCCTGCACCAGTGCCTCAAGTATCCTACGGACTGAGCGATCGGTACGTTGAGAGGAGATCGGCTACTAACCAGGGAATGTCAATACATGGCGACCTTGCCATCTGACAGATCTTGACCGGTAGCCAACCCAACGGTTAAGACTGTCCTCCGCTCAATCTGAAGCCCAAGAGGAGAACAACCATCATTGGATAACGAGGCACTGATAAGCCCTCATGGAAGGCCCAATGTCAGACAGTCGAAAGAAGAAATCGTAATGGTCCACCTCAACGATCCTCGAAACAACAGGGCCATTCAAATTGGTTCCCGCCTAGACAAAGTGGTGGCAGGGAAACTTACAGAGTTGCTATGACGAAACTAGGACATCTTTGCATGGACTATACAGGTTATGGTAGGAATCGATCCGTCGATAATAACGCATCGCCTCGAAGTAGACCCCTCAAAGAAAACTGTCAAACAAAATAAAAGGCATGTGGCGCCCGAAAGGAACGCGATCATAAACGAGGAAGTGCAATGTTTGCTCGACGTAGACATGATCAAAGAGGCACAATATCCCGACTGGTTGGCAAATATTGTTCTCGTGAAAAAGAAGAACGGAAAATAGAGAGTGTGCGCAGACTACACGGACCTAAACAAAGTCTGTCCTAAAGACAGTTTCCCACTCTCTCGCATCGATTAGATCGTAGACCCCGCCTCGAGACACAACCTCCTCAGCTTTATGGACGCCTATTTAGGCTATAATCAAATATTGATACACCATCCAGACCAAGAGAAAACCTCTTTCATAATGGAAAAAGGAATATATTGTTATGGGGTAATTCCATTCGTCTTGAAGAATGCAGGAGCTACTTGCCAACAACTAGTTAATCGAATGTTCAAACAACAGATCGGTAGAAATATGGAAGTATACATCGACGACATGTTGGTCAAGAGCCTTAGTAGCCCATACCACATCCAAGATCTTGCCGAAGCGTTCGATCAACTCAGGAAGTACCGAATGAAATTTAATCCGCAAAAGTGCACGTTCGGAGTCAAGTCCGGGAAATTCCTAGACTATATAGTAAACAAAAGATGAACTGAGGCCGATCCAAAACAAATCCAAGCTCTTCTCGACATGAAATGTAGTCCACTATCAGAGATGTTCAGAGCCTGACTGGAAGGGTAGCAACACTCAACATATTTATATCAAAGTCATCCGACAAATGCCTCCCATTCTTCAAGATACTAAGAGGGAGTAAAGGATTTTCGTGGAGCGAGGAATGTGAACAAGCCTTTCAGAACCTGAAAGCATACATGGGGACTCCAGAGCTACTCTTAAAGCCTGTGATAGACGAAACACTATACTTGTACCTATCTGTTTCCAAACACGCCGTCAGTTCGGCCCTTGTACGAGGCGATCATGGAACCCAGAGGACAGTATACGACGCCAACAAAACCTTCATAAAGCATAGGCACACTACTCAAATCTGTAAAAGTTAGCTCTGGCGCTGGTCATATCCTCTAGGAAACTGAGGCCCTATTTTCAGGCCCATTTCATAACTGTCCTGACCAAACATCCACTCCGCTCGGTATTACATAAACCCGATCTATCTGGCAGGATGGTGAAATGGTCAGTAGAGCTCGGGAAGTTTGACATAAACTACGCTCCAAGGACATCCATCAAAGCCTAGACACTTGCTGATTTCATCGCCGAGTTTACTACCAGAGAAGATCCAAAGGCAAATCACCAACTCACGGAATCAGATGAACAAACTTGGACCCTACGCTGCGATGGATCTTCAACTGACAACGCAAGCGAGGCTGGTATCACACTCCGCTCCCCAGCGGTTTCACCCTGAAAAAGGCAGTCAGATTCGGTTTCCCACTTCATACAACGAGGCCGAATACGAAGCCCTCCTGTTAGGCCTAAAACTAGTTTTAGGAATCGACATAGATCGCCTAACAACGACTCAAGGCTAGTGGTCAACCAGGTCAAAAGATATTTCAACAGTAAAGATCCACGCATGATAGCCTACTACGACAAGGTACTTGGCATAATGGGAAAATTCAAGAGTTGTCAACTCACACAGTGCCCCCGAGACGACAACCGAAGGGCTGATGAGTTAGCGAAAGCAGCCTCGGCCGCCAATGACATCTTCAGCAACTCATTGAATATCAAGAGGAATCAAGTCTCAACGAGGAAGAACACGGAGATATCTACGCCACAGAAACACAGCTCGATTGGACGACTCCGATTCTAGAATATATAGCATCTCGGGCTCTGCCGACAGAAAAGGTCGAAGCGCGGAGACTTAAAAAAGAGAGCAACAAAGTACACTCTCCTAAACGACAAGCTGTATAGGAGATCGATCACAGGACCATTACTCCGATGTCTATCACCCCCGGAGACTAGCCTAGTCTTGGGGACTCTCCAGAGCGACATATGCGAGAATCACCCCGGTGGGAGAACACTCGCCCACAAAGCTCTGACTCTAGGATACTTTTGGCCGACCATGCAGCGGGATGCTAAAGATACAGTCTGCAAGTGCGACAAATGTCAGACGTTTGCGTCGTACACCTATTTGACTGTCCAATCACTAACTCCTACGACTAGTCCTTAGTCGTTCGCGCAATGGGGAATGGACATCGTCAGACCACTTTCGGCCTCAGTCGATAAACAATTCCTTCTTATAGTTGTCGATTACTTCACCAAGTGGGTCGAGGTTGAGGCCCTATCCAAAATAGGGCAGGTCCAGATCAAAACATTCATATGGGTCGCTATCGTATGCAGATTCAGCATCCCCAGAGGATTGGTTAGCGACAACAAAACTTTGTTCGAAGGTAGCAAGGTCAAAGATATGTGCAAAAGTCTTGGAGTCAAACATCACTTCTCTTCACCAGGACACCCCTTGACCAATGGCCAAGCGAAAGTTACCAACCGAACGATCCTAGAAGCCATCAAAAGGAAACTCGATGCGGCCAAAGGAAATTGGGTTTCAGAGCTACCAGGAATACTTTGGGCATATCGAACAACTAAACGAATCCCTACCGGGGAAACACCCTTCGCCCTGGCATACGGGTCAGAAGCTGTGGTTTAGGTAGAACTTGAGGTGCTAACCTTTCGGACAGAAGAATTCAGACCAGACTGTAACGTCAAAGCCTTATGCGTGGGACTAGACCTCCTCGAAGAAAAATGGGACCTAGCCTCCACCAAGATAATCGCCTACCAACAACAAATGGCACAATATTATAACAAGAAGGTCAAGCCATGCGAATTCAAGGTGGGAGATTGGGTACTCAGGAAGACCCAGCAAAACACCAAAGAGGCTAGAGCGGGAAAACTAAACCTAAACTGGGAAGGACCTTATAGAATTGCCAAGGTCAACAGGCCGAGGACGTACTGGCTAGAAGACACCGACGACAATGAGCTAAAACGACCATGGAATATAGGGCATCTCAAAAAATATTATCAATAAAATATTTTTGCTTTTACAAAAACTTTCGCTGCTGTCCATTGCGACTCACGACAATCCCGGCTACGACCAGACTCTAACACCAACCCGAAGCCTAATCCGCTCTATGCGAATCACGATGGCGGGGGAAGTAGGAGTCTAGTCATCGATTGTCTAGTGATGACAACGACTCACCAAGGGATCATTGCTCTCGATGCAGACAATGATCACCGAACTTGCCAGGTAAGCTTAGTCAGTTCGCAACTGATGACGATGACTTCTAGTGCCCAAAGCCTAATCCACTCTATGCGGATCACGATGGCAGAGAGAGTGGGAGTCTAGTCAGCGCTTGTTCGATGATGACAACGACTCTCCAAATGATCATTTCTCCCACTGCAAACAATGATCGCCGAACTAGCCAGGTAAGCTTAGTCAGTTCACGACTAATGACGATGGTTTCTAGTGCCCAAAGCCTAATCCGATCTGCACAGACCATGATGGCAGATTAAGGAATCTAGTCAGTACTTATCCGCTGACGACGACGACTCGCCAAGGGATCATTGCTCTCACGGCAGACAATGATCACTGAACTTGCCAGGTAAGCTTAGTCAGTTCACGACCGATGACGATGGCTTCTGGTGCCCGAAGCTTAATCTGTTTTGTGCAGATCACGATGGTAAGGGAAGTGGGAGTCTAGTCAGCGCTTGTCCGCTGATGACGACGACTCGCCAAGGGATCATTGCTCTCACTACACACAATGATCGCCGAACTTGCCGGATAAACTTAGTCAGTTCGCGACTGATGATGATGGCTTATGGTGCCCAAAGACTAATCCGCTCTACCCAGATCATGATGGCAGAAAAAGTAGGAGTCTAGTCAGTTGTTGTCTACTGATGAGGATGACTCGCCAAGGGATAATTTTTCTCACTACAGACAATGATCTCCGAACTTGCCCGGTAAGCTTCGTCAGTTCACGACTGATGACGATGGCTTCTGGTGCCCAAAGCCTAATCCACTATGTGCAGATCACGAAGGCGTAGGAAGTGGGAGTCTAGTCAGCACTTGTCCATTGATGATGATGACTCACCAAGGGATCATTTCTCTCACTGTAGACAATGATCGCTAAACTTACTAGGTAAGCTCATTCAGTTCGTGACTAATGACGATGGCTTCTGGTGCCCAAAGCCTAATCCACTATGCACGGATCACGATGGCAGAGGAAGTACGAGTCTAGTCACCATTTGTCCGCTGATGACAATGATTCACCAAGGGATCATTGCTCTCACTGCAGACAATGATCTCTGAACTTGCTAGGTAAGCTTAGTCAGTTCGCGATTGTTGACGATGGCTCTGGTGCACAAAGCCTAATCTGCTCTGCACGGATCACGATGGCAGAGGAAGTGGGAGTCTAGTCAGCGCTTGTCCCCTGATGATGACCACTCACCAAGGGATCATTGCTCTCACTGCATACAATGATCGCCAAACTTGCCTGGTAAGCTTAGTCAGTTCGCGACTGATGACGATGGCTTCTGGTACCACAGGCGTAATCGGATCTGTGTGGATCACGATGGCAGAAGAAGTGGGAGTCTAGTGCGCTTGTCCGCTGATGACGACTACTCGCCAAGGGATCATTGCTCTCACTACAAACAATGATTGTCGAACTTGCCAGGTAAGCTTAGTCAGTTCGCGAATGATGACGATGGCTTCTGGTGCCAAAAGCCTAATCCGCTCTGCCCGGATCACGATGGTGGAGGAAGTGGGAGTCTAGTCAGCGTTTGTCCGCTGATGACGATGACTCGCCAAGGGATCATTGCTCTCACTACAGACAATGATCGCCGAACTTGCCAGGTAAGCTTAGTCAGTTCGCGATTGATGACGATGGCTTCTGGTGCTCAAAGCCTAATCCGCTCTGTGCGGATCACAACGGCCAAAGGAATGGAAGGGAAAATCAGTGCTTGTCCACCAATACTGAAGAATCATTACATATGACCACTCTACGGACCACAAAACAACAAAAGCAAACACTACTATGCAGAGCAAAACAATATTTTCATTCAAAAAATACATGTTTACATAACATCCGACCATAAAAGAGCATTACAGTAAATCTAAGGAGAAACATCTTCCTCGTCTGTCAGCCTCGCAACACCAGAACCCTCCCCTCTGTTGATCGACCCAAAAACAACCCTTCTATAACGGACAAAGTCAAGATCAATATCGGGGTGCTCTCCCCTGATTAGTTCCAGAAGCTCCAATCTGCCACGAATGACTTCAAACGAGATTTGCAGTCTCCTGCCCGGATCATCGAAACCCACCGCGCCCAGCAAAGCCTCATAGTGCGAGCGCTCTTCTGCCAACAATCTCTCCGCCTCAAGGGCACGGCGATGCCCCTCATCAACCAGGCTGCCATCAAAGAAATTCATACAGGCAAGGGTTAACGGATCTTGCGGAGTAATTTTGACATTGGAAGAAAAAATATCACGAATTCAAAAAACAATGGAGGGCTTATCTTCAGAATAGTAAATATTTATAGGGAAGGCAAACCAAACTTTCCCTCATCGAGCAGACGCATTAAATATTATGTGTCGCTCGAAACTGATGCTTCAAGTCCAATCATCACGATGGTATAGGTATCCATTCAATGAGTCAATGGGCCGACTAAACACCCCACTAACTCGGGGGGAGTAGCTGATGATACATAAAAATGGTCACACCCCTGAGTCGTACACGTGTCACGATGATCTCGAGGAACCACGGGTTCAAGCAACAACACAATACGAATCCAGCCCGATCGGTTCTCAGCCCACTGAACTTCAGCCCACCAAGCGGGCCTGGACTCTCACCGCATTCTAGGCCCTAACGTCTCACAACTATCCTCGACACCCGTAAGCCCTTTTCAGGCAAGTATCTCGAGGATCTGCTTCGAACAGGCAACCACATCTGCTATTTGCTTCCAAAATATAAGCGATTAGGGTTTGCGAGGTTTACAGGGTTTGAACGTGAATGCATATGATGTTGGTATGTTTGATCGATCAAGGATGATAACAATAGCTAACCAGACTGCTAGCGACTCCATCACCCCTCGTGGAGAAGTGTCCGAGACTGAGAGGGGACATGCTCATGCACCAAATCAGGAAACTGGAATGAATGAAGAAAGCACTGATACAAAAACTAATGTGAGTCCCCTAATGATTTTAGATGCAACAACTACTATAGATGAAAACCATGCAAACAGAACAGCCACAAACAACAACAAAACTAATAACAAGAAAGTGAGTTAGGCAGCGTTATTTGCAAATCGTAGCCAACAAGGAACAACTAGGCTATCCTATGTCCCTCCTTCGGTGGTTGATGGCAAGACTGTGGTGCAGATCAAGGTTGCAGAACATGGGGACAAAATGGTGGAATGTGAACAATACATAGTAGGAAACTTTGTTGGGAAAAGACTCTCATATGGATTTGTTAATGATATCGTCTAAAGCGTATTTGGGGCTAAAAGAACATATTTGAGATGTCTGTCTATGGTGATAAAGCGTTTGTTTCCAAGTTCCTAAATGAAACAGATAGGTTACATGCCTTAGATTTGGGTCCTGTGCATATAGCAAGTAGGTTGTTCATTGTTCGGCCATGGAAACCTTATATAGAAGATGATGTAGAGGTGTTGAATTATGTTCCTGTCTGGGTAAACTTGATAAAGGTACCTCTATTTCTATGGAGCCCAGGAGGGTTGCAATCCATAGCCAGTGCACTAGGTGTACCCTTGATGCTTGATAAAGTGACTGAGCAAAGGAGTAGACTCGCCTTTGCTAGGGTCTGTGTTGAGATGAATTCAAATAGTTAGTTCCCAGCAGAGATCCAGGTAGCCTCTGATGATGGGAGGACTACTAGTGTGGAAGTGGAGTACTCATGGAAGCCGGAGAGATGCAGGCATTGTGTGAGTTTGGACACAATTCGGCTAAGTGCCCAAAGCAGAAGAAGCAAGCCCCACCTATTGCAAAGTATTGGAAAGAGGTCCAAGGAAAGCGAGGAGTAGAGCAAACAGAGGAAGGTGGACAAAGGTTACTAATAGACGCAACAAGCAGCATGAGAGTCCCAGTGAACCCACAGTAGTCTTACAGAATGATGGAAAGAGCAAGGAATCTAATGAGATATTCAATGAGGATCAGACCGGTAATACCAATGGCCTGAATGAGAGCCAGGAAGCTAGATGCAGTGACAATCAGGTTGCTGAGCAGCAGGACATAGGCAATGCAATGCAGACTGATAAGCAAAGTGATGAGAATCTAGCACAAGGTAATTTGATGATTGAACCTCAAGCTATAATGCAAAGTGATCATTTGAATGACACACACTGTGAAGGTTCAAAAGGTAACAACAACATAGCAACAATTGCAATATAGGAAACAATACAAACTGCAGGTATGGGGAACAAAATGTACCTAGTACAGGCCGAGAAAATGGGAGAAAGAAGGAGACAACATCTAGATCATTGCAAGGAGGGCCAAGTAAGAAAATGGAGCCTATTAATATGGCTCAGAGTAAAGGCAGCAACAAGCACCAGCAACCTCAGACCAGAACACATAACCTACGCAGCAAGGGCAATCAGTTTGACGCACTACTGAGATTGGACCAGGGAACTGAGAATGTGATAATCAGAAAGACTCAAAATAACGCATCTAGACCTTCAGCAGGACAAGGCACATCTAACCCAGGAGGGGTGACCATATTGATGTGTGTTTAGATGATTAGAACTGCATGTTGGAATGTGAGGGGCCTAAATGACCCCTTAAAGCAGACTGAATTGCGCAAACTAATTCTTAAGCAGAACATCAGTATCATAGGTTTGGTTGAGACTAAAGTCAATAATGAAAAGAAGGACAAGATCTAAAGGGAGATAGCCCGTGACTGGATAGCTATTGACAACAATGACATCGTGCAAGGAGGAAGAATATGGGTAGTCTGGGACCCTCAAGCAGTTAACATTAGTGTAATTTCTAAATCTGACCAGTCCATTTTTCTGAAATCTATTTAGCTTAATGGATAAACATGCGTCTTAACCTATGTATATGGCAACAATCATAACTCCACCAGGAATAGGTTATGGCTGGAACTTCAGAACTTCTCAAGTAACAGCAAGCTTCCATGGGCAGTGTTGGGAGACTTCAACTCAATGTTGAACTCCCAGGAAAGACTGGGTGGGGAGGAGCTACATCCAAGCCAGTTCATAGATCTAGCAGAATGTGTCTTGAGAGCAGGACTGTTTGATTGCCAATTCAAGGGATGTTTCTTAACCTGGAGTAACAAGCAGAGTGGGGAAAATAGAATCATGAGCAAGCTAGACAAAGCAATGATAAACCAGGAATGGTTAATGGATATGCCTAATTCTGAAGTGGATTTCATCAACCCAGAAATATCAGATCACTCACCAGTCATCCTAACTATCTATGAACACACAAATCCAGGACCTATTCCTTTCAAATTCTACAATTACTGGGTACATGAAAGTGGTTACATGGAGGTAATTCGAAGTGCATGGCCTCAACCAATGAATGGAAATGCTACTTACTGCTTAGTTCAAAAGCTTAAAAGAGTGAAAGCTAACTTGACAGCTTGGAGGAAGAATAGTTTTGTCAATGCAAGTAGTGAAGTTTATATGGCCAAGCAAATCATGGACACATCACAGATATCTCTCCAATTAGATCCACTTAATCCTAGTCTTGCTGATGCAGAGAAGTTGGCAGTAAAACAGTATGCATATGCAGCCAGAAATGCAGAGTATGAAGTGGAGCAAAAGGCTAAGGCAAAACACATGCGCTCAGGAGATGAAAATGTGAACTATTTTCATCACTACCTACGGGAAATAAGCTCAAGAAATAAGATTTTGTCTATATACAATTGCCACAATGAGAAACTTGAGGATATGAAAGACATTGAGGCAGAATGTATCAAACACTTTGATGAAATCTTTGTTGGTGATCAGGGAGTCTATGACACTGGAGTAATTGACAGTTTGCAAGCTGAAAGAACCACAACAGAAGTGGAGACTATGGAGCTGACCCAGGAAGTGACCAGAAATGAGATCACAGAGGCCTTGTCTTCGATTGGCTCTGACAAGGCACCTGGCCCTGATGGTTTCTCATCCCTATTCTTCAAAACTGCTTGGAGGATTATAGGGGATGATTTTACAAAGGCAGTGAAGAATTTTTTCAGAAATACAAAGCTTATTGGCGAGGTAAATGCCACGTACATTACGTTGATTCCTAAGGTTACTAATGATTCTTATCTGAGTGATTTCAGGCCAATATTTTGTTGCAATGTATTGTATAAATGCATTACTAAGATCTTGACAAACAGGATGAAGAAAGTGGTTCATAGATTGGTTAGCTTGGACCAATCAGCCTTCATAAGAGGCACGTACATTCATGATAATGTGATGTTGGCCCATGAACTTGTCAGAAACTATCACCGTAACAAGGGAGCTCCTAGATGTGTGGCTAAGATAAACCTAAGGATAGCATATGATACAGTCAGATGGGAGGCAATTGAGCATGTCATGATAAAGATGAATTTCCCAGCACAGTTTATTGGATGGGTGAAAGTCTGCATAACAACTCCAAGATTTTCCATTTCTATCAATGGATCTCCAAAAGGCTTTATCAAGGCGACAAGAGGCATACGACAAGGATGTCCCATGTCACCCTACTTGTTTGTCCTAGTCATGGAAATATTGCATCTTATTTTGAAAAAGAAGGTGGATGAAGGAGAGTACAGTCTGCACTCTAAATGTAGTAATCCACAGATAACTCACCTATGCTTTGTTGATGACCTCATTGCGTTCTTTCATGGGAGCATCAAGTCTGCAACAGCCCTATCAAATGCTTTGAGTCTCTTTAATTCAAGCACGAGTCTTACTATCAATTGCTCAAAAAGCAATCTCTTTGTTGCTGGAGTACCCAATGAGGAGCTCAATTTGATTACTAGATGCCTTGACTTCAGACTAGAATCACTTCCTGTTAGATACCTGGGACTTCCACTGATTTCCTCTCGGCTGGACTACAATCAATGCTTACCATTGGTAGACAGAATACGTAAAAAAGTTCAATCATGGAAGAATAGAACCCTATCATATGCAGGTCGGCTAACTCTGATAAAAGCTGTCCTGAATAGTCTTCATGTGTACTGGACTTTTTGCTTCATACTGCCTTTAAGTGTGACAGACGATATAACATCAATAATGAGGAATTTTCTGTGGTTTGCCTCTGATGAGTGTACAAAAATTCCAATGGTGAACTGGCAACAAGTCTGTAGTCCTTATAAAAAATGTGGTTTGGGGGTAAGATGCATTGAAACTTCAAACAAAGCTACCATGTTGAGGCATGTGTGGAACATCATCTCGAATAAGCAGAACCTATGGGTACACTGGACGAAAGGAAACCTCATCAAAGAAAAGAATTTCTGGACCATGGATATTCCAAGTGAGGCTTCCTGGTACTGGCGCAAAATTCTGCAATCCAGAGTACAAGCAAGCTCACTGATTGTTCATTCAATCGGGGATGGAAAGGGCAGTATGTTGTGGAAAGACCCATGGCACCCTTTGGGTATTCTACAAAACAGATTTCCAAACCACCTCACATACCACTCAGTGCTGCACCGTAACGCAAGAGTGAGTGCTCTTATTACAGACAACAAATGGAATGCAAGATTGCATGGGAGAAGGGATCTAGCTGATATCTATGAGGAACTAGGCTCAGTGGAAATAGATAGTGCCTATAACGATGAAGTCATATGGATGGGGGCCATGAAGGCGAGATCACAAATAAGAGTGCGTATCACTCGATGAGACAGAAAATGCAAGCAGTGACATGGTCGAAACTGGTGTGGTTCACAAGAAAGATACCTAGGCACAGTTTTACAACATGGCTAGTAATGCATAAGGCGTTAAAAACACAAGACAAACTGGAAAAATGGGGAGTAGTTGACCGCTCCATGTGTGCATTGTGTAGTGATGAGTCAGAGTGTGAAGAACATTTGTTTTTCAAATGTAGGTTCTCCTGCGTTGTCTGGTCACGCATTTTCAATCACCTAGGCTATAGACATCAGCCAATGGAGTGGGAAGCTGAGTGGAAATGGTGTGAGACGACATTCAGTGGTGCAACACCTAGCTCTGTGGTTAAAAAACTGGCTTTGAATGCCACCATTTATCATATATGGACTAAAAGAAATTGCAGATTATTCCAAGCCAAATTCAGAGCAGCAAACGAATAGGTGCCAAAGATTGTTACTGATATCATACTTAGAACATCAGTCCTGGAACTTCATGTAGAAGACAATGCAGATAACAGAGGGTTCTTTGACAGGATGCGAATTGAAACCCAGTTCCACCTGCGTACGAGCTCCTGGCATGCATGGCAACGGCCTGATCAAGGCTGGTTCAAAGTCAATACAGATGGCTCTCTCACTGGTACTAGAGGAGGCTATGGTGCACTGATTAGGGACCATGATGGACTGGCGATAGCAGCAGTAGCGGGGTCTCAAAGAGCACAGACAGTCATCCTGCATGAGTTACAAGGCATTGAGCTGGGAATCAAGCTAGCACATAGTCATGGCGTCCAGCGGGTGGAACTTAGCATGGACTCAAGTAATGCATTGAAGTACATCACTACCAATAAAGTCCCTCCATAGGAAGCAGTGCATACAACTAGGCGCATCAGGGAGGAAATGAGGAAGTTTGCGGAGTGCAAGGTAACGCATGCGGTACGGGAAACGAACCAAGCAGCATATAAACTATCCAGATTACTACGGAACCATGAGTATGTGGAGATCACTCCAAGTTCATTTGCGGAAGACATCAAGAAAATTGTATTTGATGATGCTAGAGGTAGAACATATCCACAAATGTAACCAATCTCTCTTTTAATCAATTTCAGTGGTCTGGGGAGCCCATATAAACCCCCACACTTGCCTTTCAAAAAAAAAAAAAACACCAGAGTAACTTTCACACAGGGAAACTCCCTTCCACGGAATGCTCTCTGATTAGGAGCTATCTCCCGCATATTTAGGAGCACGGAGCTAACAGGGAACTTCCGTCCTACAGCACCTCTCCTAATTAGAGAGGGATATCCACTAAGATCTCCCCTCTAATCTACGCCAATAATGGCCTGGTTGAACCAGGACTTCTTGCACTATAAATAAGACATAAGGTTGATAAGCTAAGGTACGCTACAAATTCCATGTTATAGCATTACACTTTCCTCATATCCTTGTCTGACTTTAGCATCGAAGTGCCATCAACCACCACACAGTGGTCTGTGGCTCATGTGTGCTACTTGTGCAGGTCAAACAGGTCGGCGGGAACAGGTCAGAGCAGGGAGCGAAAAATGACTACATCAATTAATATTACTATTTATTTATGGAAAATGACTTTTAAGGCCTACTTTTTCATAAAATAGCCAATTTAGATACTAAAGTTGATATAATGACTAATTTGTAACTACTTTTATACTTTTATGACCAACAAAAACTATTTCATTAACCCAGGTTAACTCATAAAGTTATATAACATTTTTATCCTTCCCCCTTCCTAAAAAAATAGAAAACCTAATTTTATACTTTCATAACCAACAATTACTCTTTTATTAATGAATCTTTTTTTTGGTTTGTTTAGATACTCTTTGTGTCAATTTCCTTTTCTTCTTTCAATACTTAAGACCATTGATGCTAAAAAAAAATCAACAAAGAAGTTGTAAGTGTGGCAACTGCAAGGATTGTGATTTCGCGAAATTACACGAAATTTCGCCGAATTTTTTGTTTTTTTGAAATTACGAAGAAAAATACGAAAGAAAAAATTACATTTTTCGAGGGTCTTTTCGAAAACTTTTGAGGTTTTTTCATAAATTTTTGGGTTTTTCATAAATTTCTTTTTTTCGTAAAAGTACAAAAAACACCTATTAAAAAATACATTTATCGAGTTTATTTTCAAAACAATTCTGGATTTTTTTCGTAAATTTTGAGTTTTTTTACTAATTATTTATTGATTTTTTAAATCAACCCCTAATTTCCTAACTAATTTTTCTTCTACTTATATATTGATTTTTGGAACTAACCCTGATTTTTTAATTATAGGTATTTTGTTTTCATTTAATGTGTTTAATACATTTATTTACTTGCATCTTATTTTTCACATATTTAATATACCCTCGAAATTCATTATATATATATATATATATATATATATATATATATATATATATATTTCATTTATCCTCGAAATTTTTACGTTTTTTCTTTACAACCCGAAATATTTCTTGAAATATTACTTAAAATCAGGAGACCGAAATTAACTCGAAAAACAAAATCACAATCCTTGGTTATTAATTAATTAAAACCAAATTTCTAATCATCATTAACTACGTAATAATAAGTTTAACATTTGCATAATAATTTGATTAACTTGTCGGTCAATGAAAACTTAAAAAAAACTTATAATTTGTTTTTTATATTTAGAATAGTTAATATCGATACCTACAAGCGGCATGAGGTGGGAAGGGTTAAGGGTTAAAAAAAAATTTTAAAAATAAAAGAGTCATTGTTTGTCATAAAATTGGGTTTTTTTATTTGTTTAGGAAGGGTAAATATGTCTTATAACTGTATGAGTTAACATGAGTTAATAAAATAGTCCTTGTCGGTCACAAAAGTATAAAAGTAGGCACAAATTAACCATTACATCAACTACGATATCTAAATGGTCTAATTTGTTAAGAAGTAGACCTTAAAAGTCGTTTTTCGATTTATTTATGTATGTATATTATTGTTAGTTAATTAATTACTAGTATCCAATTATTTAGATAACTATCATAGCATTTTAAAATGTTCATAAATGCTATGTTGGGATAGCATTTCATAGCATTCACAAATGCTATGTTGGATAGCATTTTCATAGTGCTATGGTACCTCTTTCATAGCATTTTTGTAATGCCTTAAAAGACCAATTTTGTTGTAGTGGAACTACATCGACACCTTGATGCTAAATGAAACCACAACGAAACAGCTCTCCATCCACCGAGACACCTCTCTTCAGCAATTTACATATGAAAATGGAGATTTTTTGTGGCAATAATGACTACCAAATCTTCTTATACAACGCTGATTCATCCCCTTTTTTCTAAGCAGCTCATAAGCAAAACGTGTGGTGAAATAACCATCAGAGTTTGGTGTCCAAACACTTGAATCCAAACTGTTCCTTCTTCCCCTTAGCTGGCATTTATATAATTCTCTCTCCAAACCTCGGACAGTCGAATTAACCCTTTCAAACCCTTCAGTCTTCACTTCATTAATGGTCCTCCAAATCCCCTGCTCCATCACCTCCTCCAGACTGAAAAAACTGCAGTGGAATTCCAGTTCTTATCAAAAAAACTTTTATTACCTCTTATAATCCTCCACATAGAATTTCCAATTAAAATATCCTTAAGCTTCATTATTTCTTTCATCAAAGGGGATGCACCACTTTTCTCCACCTGCTTAATTAAAGGGACACTTGGTTTCTAATATTACCTTCTCATAAACACCGCCCAAAGAGAGTTGGTATTTAAAAAATTCCATGAAGCTTTAATCCGCAAAGATTTAATCACAAACGAGAATTTCTACACTCCTATTCCTCATTCTAGCAATGGAAAACTGGTTTTATCCCAAGAAACCCATTTCTTTCTCGGCCTTCCTTCACAGTCTCCCCAGATAAAATCTGCTAGCAATTTCTGAATTCTAGACAAAACCTTCTGAGGCACACACATTGCGTTGATCGTATAAACAGGAATAAAACTCGGCACATGTTTAATTAGGACTAGACTACCTCCCGTGGATAAGAGCTTAGTCTTCCAACCATCAATCTGTCTTTCAATTTTATTCACCAGCTCCTCAAAATAATAATTTGCATTGGCCCTGTAAACTAGAACTGCCAAATACTTAATAGGCGACCCTTTAAACTAAAAACATGTATAAGATTTAATCACTACTACTCATGCCACTGAGGCTTTCTCCTCCAATATAAAAGAGCTTTTAACTGCATTTATTTACCGACCTGAGTCTCTACATTATCTCTCCAAGAATTTAATACATCCTAACACAAATGACTTCCATCCATTGAGAAAAATCAGTGTACCATCCATGTACAGAAGGTGAGTAATATGCGGACAGGCCCTAGGCATATAATAATAATAAACCTCTCCTTTATGAAAGGCCCTTGTGAAACCCCTATTAAGTACCTCTAATGTGATTATGAGCAATAATGGAGAGAGTGGATCCCCCGAACCCTCGAGAGAAACTGAAAAAAATCCTTATACACTCTTTGCAGTATAACAGAGAAGCCACAATTATATATACAATTGGAAACAATATGACATACCCTGTGATCGAAGCCAAATCTTCTGAGAATCGATAATACGAAGTCCCACTCTATCCGGTGATAGGCTTTTTCCATATCAATCTTAAGTACCACAAATCCGCCAAATACTTGATGTTCCTTATGAGCTCCTGAGCCAGACCTATACTTTCTACAATAAATCTCCCTCTGACAAAAACGCCTTGTTCCTGAGACACAATTTTCGGTAGCAAAGTAGCTAGTCTATTGCAAAGTAATTTACTGAAAATTTTATAAATAAGATTACAAAGACTAATCGGTCTAAAGTCTGAGAAAGAACCTAGAGAGTCCACCTTAGGAATGAGGGCTACCAAATTGGTCAAGAAGGTAGAAGGGAGAGCTTCTCCAATTAAATATTGTATGGTTGTCTCCCATATGTCAACCCCAACCACCTCCTAGCACGATTGAAAAATGACCGACATAAAACTAGCAGGACCCGGAGCACAATTCTTCGGAATACTGAATGTGGCAATTCTTAGGGTTTGACAAAAAATTGACTAAACCAATTAAAGCGACCGAACTGATCAACTTATCAGTTCAGTTTAGATCAGTTTCGATTTTAGAAAATTCAAAACTGATATGGTCGGTTCAATTTTTGGTCTTTAAATGGTTTTAACTGACAAAACCGAACTGACTGAATATATAATAAATATTATATATTATATGTAAAGATAATAAAGTGTGTATAATCTAGTCGGTCGGTTCAGTTTTAGTAACATTTTAGTCAGTCGGTTAGGTTTGCGGTTTATATAAATTAAGATCAGTTCATTTTGGTTTGGTTTTCTTAATGTTCGCTTAGGTTTGGATTTAAAATTTTTGAAATCGATAAAAGTCGGTTTAGTTCTCGGTTTGGGCAAAAACCCAAACTGTCGGTTCGGTTTTCAACCCTAGTAATTATCACCTCTTCCAAGGTTGGGTCTTTAAGCAATTCTTCACAATTTAGATAGGAGATGACTTGTGGGATACAATCCATTAAATCAATATTGTCAACCAGATTGCTCTGAGAAGTAAGTAATGCCTGAAAATAAAGATTGGTTGCATGTAGAATCTCCCAAATTTTGAAATTTCTTTTCCCGAGGGTAGCTTGATATTAGCAATAACCCTGCACTTTTGTTTTGATTTCATAGATGCGAATAAATATTTCATACATGCATCTCCTTCATTTAAATCCTTTTTCCTCAGACTTTTGCAACTAGTACATTTCCTCTTGTTTTAGTGTTAATCTGTATTTTGCTCCACAACTATTAAGATTATTAAAAGCATTAACGTCCCAGTTTGGATTTACATTCAAATTGTTGCTTCCGACATCATCCCAACCTGAAAGAAAAATAGACTCCCATTGTTGCATTTCATCCTCCAATGATTTGATTCTACTAAACACATTACCAAAGACCTAACTATTCCAGCTATTTAAAGCTCTATGGAGAGCTTTGAGTTTAATGTCACTTTTGTCTGAATCCTACATATTATCTAAATCCATATTCCATACTAATTCCACCAATGCACCAACTGAAAAGGGTCGTACCTGGTCTTGTATGCACAAGTAGAGAAGCTAGAATAGGGGCATCATCTAAGAAAGTGTGATGAAATTGTTCCACCCTTGAGTTCGGCAACTGCGCCAACCATTTTGTGTTCACTCGAACCATGTCCAACCTAGCATAAATATGATTTCTTCCTTGTATGTTATTACACAAGGTATACCTCAAACTCGTGAAACTAAATCCTACAAACCACAGTTTTCAATACAGTCCAAAAAAAACCTGTCATGGTACTTACCGAAAGAGGCTCACCTCCTACTTTTTCCTGGTCACTGATAATAGTATTAAAATCCCCGCCTACCATCCAAGGAGAGTCACACTACATCACAATATTTTATGTACTTAACCATAACCCTCTTCTCTCCTCCAATGTATATTTGGCATATACAAAGGAAATAACAAAGATGCATGATTAAGTTAATAATTACCTTACAATGCATGATCTAGTAAGACATATCCAGGATTGATACCATCATATCAGACACTCAGAAAATCCAAATTTAGCAACCACGGCTTTGTTAGATAAAAAGACAGGTAACCTTATTTATTACCAACTTTGAAATGCCTACTCACCTCAATCATTTGTTCTGCAATCATTAACAACCTAACTTTATGTTCAGAAACCATTTTTTTATCTACATCGAGTAGCCTTATTCCCGACTCCCCGAGCATTCCAGAACATAATGTTTTCAATCATTTTTAAACTGGGCAGTAACGACATTCTGTCAAGTCAATCAACGCTCTCCCGAGAGACCACCCTAACTGACTCTTACTCCTGATACCATGTTCTCCTTATGATTGTCTGCCCAATTCCATGTCTCTAATAGTTGTAGCCTGTAGACCCAATTATGACTCAGACCCTGCGTCTTGGTTGTCTTCACTAATGCTGTCTAGGGTGTTAATATTTATTTTCTTCTTCTTCAATTTATGCCCATCAATTTTTAACCACTAGCCTCCTCCTTACTACCCTCCAAGTCAGATCAATACCCAGACTTGATCTCTATGGACATAATATGAATCACCTCCAAATTCCCATCCTTCGACATTTCAGCCTGCTCTAACCTGGCGTGCACTGTTGATTCTGACATATCTTCTATTATGGACGACACTACCAGAGGCACCTGGTTTTTTCTCTTCAAGTTCAACTTCTTCCCGATTCTGATTATCTTCGATTGTTCCAGTGTGTGCCTCCAACTATTTGTCGATCGCTTTGTCAGAATCACAACCTAGTTATTTATTCATTTCCAAATACGAACAGCTCCCCCTACCCTTGAAATCGAACTCCACTTTTTTCCTGGTTCTGCCTGGTGTGATATTAGAGCACCTGCAATTTCACTGCCTATATACCTTGCATCTACACAATCCTTCTTGAACAAATTTTTATGTTCATGCTCTCCACTATATGTTGCATCCTTTTGTGCATCCATGTGTTCAACTATATTCTACTCCTCCATGTGTGAATCTACTGCTAGCGCAGTAGACCCTTCATCCTCTGTTGTGTCCACTTCTGAAACATTGAAAGGATATGCCTTCAACAAATTGTATGTATCTAACTTGGTCCAAGAGCCATTACGAGTTGCCTGCATCTCCATATTTCCACACAACTCCAACACCTTGTTTTCACTCGGCATGACCTCTTCTTTAAAGTCTTTAACACCACTCGGCCAACAACATAAATGACCTCGTATACTTTCCTTCCCACCGGCCGATATACCTTCTTCACTTCCCTTTCTCGAATAGGTTTTACTTTCTCTTCAAAATCTAAAGGTTGATTCCTCTTTTAGCCTAACCATTTCCTACAGTAATACACAAAATTCACAATATTTAAATCCAGGAAAAATATTTTTCTGCCAAGAACCATTACTTCCCAAAATATCAATCCAAATTTTAGATGGAAGTGTCACAAATAAATCCATCTCTATAGAGATACATGCTACTCTAGGTCTTTTGAAACACTGCGTATTATCATCTATCCACAGAAAAATACTAATGGAGTCTCTGACTGCGTTAAGAAACATTGGGTAAAAAATTTGATGCGCACACCTCGAATCAGGTATGAGTCCTAGGATAGCGCTTTTTTGACCTCCTTATCCGCTTGAAATCTCACGTTAACATGTCTACGATCAAGAATCTCATAGTAAACTCATCATTAACTCCCCAATTTTTGTGAATGGTTTCCCTGATAAACTCTAGAGAGGAACGACAACTTGAGCACAATGACGTAACTTTCGTAGCTCTCACAGCGATGTGCATCTGAGGAGTTAATAGACAAAGCAACATTTCCTTTCTTCCGAAAACATGTCCCTTCTAGTGGCTATACATCAAAAGATACCGCCTTTGCGATTCTCAAAGCTTGCAAAATGTATGAGGAGGCTTGGTAGCCTCGAACGAGCGGCTTCCAAGCCCAGTCGAGGGAATGCCTTCATGGATGGCTGGAGAAGCAGCCATGGCCAAATACGATTGACCTAGTAGGAATGGTCGAGATCATGTCCTTTTCTAATCTTATGGTCTCTAATTTCGTGAGAAATAATGAGACCAGAGTGCCCCCAATTCACCCAGAGCCATTCTATTATATCGAGTTTTTTCTTCCTTAGTGATGATACATCAAATAGTCCTCTGATCATGACCATACACATGGTAAAGATCGTCCATCACGAGGAACAGACACCTAACGCTAGATGTTGATAACAGGCTCAGTCATAAAAGCTCAAAAAGGAAAGTTTGGTGAATAAAGCCCAAAGACGCCTTTAATAACATATCATGAACAAAGTTAAAGGCTCAAACCTCAGGCCCAATGGACCTCTTCCCTTAGAGAAGAGAGACGTTACGAAGGAGATAAGTCATGGCAGGAATCATTCCCCCAAGGACGCACCTCAATGAAGGAGGAAAATGTCTCCCTTCATCACGCCCTACATGCTTAAGTCGTGCACAAAGATAATTACTCACGTGATATAAGGTAAATGAGGGATTCACAAAAAAGGGAGGAAAACATAACAAAACTATACTATGTCCAAGTTCATTCTCTCCCACAGTTAACAAACTTAAGCATCGGAGTACCTTCGACCACCAAACAGGTGGCCTTTGGCAATCTAACCTTGTTTTGTGGGTAAGATCTTGAGGAGAACAGATTTGGATGCATCAGTTTGGCGTCGTCTGTGGGGAACAACAGTTTCTTATTAAAAAAAGAAAACAAAGTTGTTGGTAGTTTCTTTAGCACGAATCAATAACAAAAGGCTATAGTGCAAATGGAACCCCCAACAAACTCTCAGCTTAGCAGTAATCAAGGCAATCCTTCCACTAGTGAAACTCAATTCCCAAGTTAACACATCCCACATCCAGCATTGGGAGAGCCAATTGTACAAAGTAGTGAATTGCCACCACAAGATATGGTGGCCCAACAAGCCCCTGCTCTTAAGGGAATGATGACAGATCCTCATGCTGATAAGTTTTTGCCCAAATGGCTCATCTAGCTAAAATGGTTGAAAAACTTACTCAATAACGTGTTCCACCTGTCGAACACGTCAGAATCCCACTTAAACAAAATTATGCCAACCATGTAACCAAAAAGCTCTTGCAGAGCTTCGGAGAACGAACTTCTAATTAAGAGAGCCTCAAGGCGATGGGTATCAAATTGGTGGAGTTCCTCCACAAATTCCATTCAAGATTGGAGTAACAGATCCCAACATGTTGTATGAGTTGGCTATGCCACCCTTCTCTAACACAATCATGAAAACCCCACAGCCGAAAAAGTTCACCCCACCAAAGTTCGAAACTTACGATGGCACCTGATAAACACTCAAAACATTGAGTTTTACGCCCCATTTAGCTATTTATTAGTCTTTAGTTGTGATTAAAATTAATTAAATGTTTTATTTGTCTCGAATTTGATTATTATTATAAATTTTTCATGAAATCGAGAAATATACAAATTTTGAGACAATTCTACCATAAATTTGCATGACTGGGAGCAATTGGAGAAATTGAGAAATCAATTGAAAAAATTACGAAATTCGAGTAATTTGGGCACGTTCATGGAGTCATGTGACAAGTTTCAAGATAAGAACTTCAAGTGTGGGGCATGCAATCATAAAGAGAAATAAAGCATCAACCCAAAGCATATTTCAAAGATCGATCTAAAGAATATTCCATTACCTTGAGTTTCGTCTAATGTATCTACCTCCAATTAGAACTATCTTGATGTATCTATCCCTAATTATGACTCCCTTGATTTTATATGATATGATTTGGAGTATAATCAAGGGATTTGTAGGATTTTTCCTATTTCTATCTTGGAGGAAAACACTACAAATAGGTTCTCAAACTCTTGGAAAAAAAAAACATCCAGTACATCCAATAAATCTAGTTTTTATTTATATTCAACTTCCTTTATCTCTAGCATAGCTTAGATTAGTTTACTTTCTTTCGTTAGAGTTTTTGTTCAAGTTACATGTAAGTTTTTAGTTTTGAATTTAATAAAAGTTAGTATTTTTATGCATTGGTTGTCTTTTAATTTAATTAATTTACTTTCTCATCTACCCATCGGACCATCTGCGCCACTTCCACTATATGATGACATTGAAAGACAGCATGGAGTCCATCATGTGTAGAACCTTTTCAACTCGCCTCACATCCACGGTGATTAATTGATTTAATAGTCTTCCTCCTAGATCGATAGATTCGTTCCAAGCATTGGCCACGGCCTTCACTATTTGCTTCACATCAAGCAAAAATTCGATGAGACTCTCAGGGAATAAGTTACACGTTTCACTGATGAGCTAACCATGATAGATGGATGCAGTAATGACACATTTGTAGCCACCTTCACCTCTAGACTCAAGGGAGGGCAATTTTACAACTTCCCAAACTCAGAACCTTCAAAAAATATGGCAGCCTTGCTGAAAAGTGCTCAAAATACATCACTCTTGAGGAGATGTGGACTGCCAAGAAGAATAATGAGTCTGTTAAAAGGACATTCCCAACGAATCAGGAAAGATAGGATGATAGACAGCAGAAGGACAACAGTCAATCCAAAAGGCATCAAAATACCAACTGGTCCGAATTTGGTAAACAGTTGCTCAGAAAGTTGCAGTCCGAAAGATCCCGGCTCGAACGGTCAACCACTCGGTTGACACATAGTACAAACCATTCACTGCTCTAAAAACTAATTTGGCAACTATTCTGAAATCCATGAAAAACTCGGAAGACGTCAAATGGCTACTCAAACTAAGGGGAGATCCAACTAGACGAGATTAGAACAAATATTGTTCTTTCTGATAGGAGCATAATTAGGCTATTTTTAGTACCATATTTCTATATATTTTTTTTGCTATTACTTTTTAATTATGGTACTAATTGTTATTTTCGTGTGTGTAGGTTTTCAATTACAAGATTCCAAAATAGAAGCTAAGAAATGCAAATTGGTTTGAATTGGGAAGACTTATTGCAAAAGGAAACCACACAAGGAAGGAAACCTAAAGAACATGATTATAAAAGGGAGGATACCTGACTTTGGAGATATCACCTATCCATAGCCTCCTCACGGTTGCAACCACAGCAAGCCGTCACCCATCATCAACCATCCTCGTCACAGTCACACACACCACCATCATCAAACCCAGCCACAAACCATTGCCATCCCCATTAGATCACCATCGAGCATCATCACCAAGTCTCATCGCCTCTTTTTGTTCCATCACCACCTTCATAATCGCTTGTTAATCTCCTTCTTTCTCTGTTCAACGCTAATCAGAAACCCCCTTCATCGCCAACCAACTGTCACCGTCTTTGTCCACCAATTCACAGACCACCATCGATCACCATCACCAGACCGCAACCCCCCTTTCTTTTTTCATCTCCTTCTCACCACTCTCTCTCTGACCCCATCATCACCCCGCTCCTCGCAATTCATCGCAAGCACAAACCCCATCTCAGTCGACCCCCTTCATCGCCTTCATCTCTCTATTTGTAGCAAATCAGGAAACCCTAGCCATATCGACCACAACCTCCATCGTTCCACACCCTCGTCTCAGTCCCTCTCTCTCGCAGCCCCTCTCGACCGCTGACCACCTTCGTTCATCTCTCTCTATCTCTCTGGTTTCTTTCTTATAGAGTAGAAATCAGATCGATGAAGGAAGAGGAATTGTTTTGTTTTCTTCATCCTCTATATGTACCCCAACTCTTTCTCGCACCACCACGGACCACACAGTTGGCAACAGTGTTTTATTTCTTTTCACCCTTTCTTAATTTTTTGTTTGATTGTTAATTATGTATTTATATTCAAACATAATTAATATGTCTAGCTAAATTCCTCTTAGCTACGGGTGGATTTGAAGCCCCAAACATGTGTTTTATGAATTAATTGAATTTAATCTTCCTTGCTATTAGTGATTGTGTTTTGCTTAATTGCTTTATAGAGAACTTTTCTTTGTATGTTTGTTAAGGTGGCCAACTTAGTAAGCATGCTAGGGTATGGGGCTAGAGTATATGAGAGTTTCACCTAATCATTAAAATCTTGTACTCACAAGTAGTAAATACCAAGGAACGTTGGTAAGGTTAAGTAAAAACCTAGGTAATAACAAGATGTTGATCATATTTGTAATTGCCTAATCAGTGTTCATATTTTTCACAAAACTTAATGATCTTAGATTGTTATCTAACTTGCGATTCCTGATTATATAGCATGATAAGAATAATTTGAAAGCGATGCTATGTTTAATTCAGCGAACTTGGGAAAATAATAAGATTAATGCAGTGCTGATCACGGTTAATCTTGAGCATTGTCTTTCACGAATTAGCAAGTGATTATTGAATATTGATTTATGAGCATATGTTTGGTGTGTGGAGATAAACCCTTAGCTATTTTCTCATCTTTGTCATCCCTTTAGTTCTATTACTTTTACAATAATTTTCTTAGTTTAAATTCGAAAAATTCAATCCTCCAATAGTTTCTTAATTAGGTTGTGTCTTGTAGTTATTCTTAAAGCTAGTTAGCAAAACCTCTAATCACCGATCCAGAACGATCCCTACTTATTCTATACTACAAACACAAAGCAAGGTATTAAGTTATGTGCTACTAAAATAGCGCATCAATTTTTGGCGCCATTGCCGAGGATTAGTAAAATTGTTAATTACTTCATTAGTTTTTTTTTTTTTTTTTTTTTTCCTTTCTTTATCTGAGGTACTAGTTCATGCGAAATAGGAGATCCATCGAAAACTTATTAGAGTACGATTCAGAGCCTGAGAAAACATTTAGAAGACGAATGAGAGAAACAAAAGAGTCACAAACGTTTAGCTCTAAATCTGAATCAGAAGAGCTTGACATGGAAGATAACAGATCTATTAAAGAACTTTTGGCATCCACCTTGGACAATGTCGCACCCTTGTGCAATTAGTATCCAACAGCAGCGCAGGGCAAGACAGATTCATTCGAGCTGAAATCCAACCTACTTCATCATATTCCGAAGTATCATGGTCTTTCTATGGAGAATCTAAATAAACATTTAAAGGAATTTGAAGTTGTATGCTTTAGCATGACGCCAATAACTATGGATGAGAACATCCTGAAGCTGATAGCATTTCCCTTTTCTCTGATTGATAGGGCTAAGGATTGGCTCTATGAACTACCTTCCGGAATAGTATACTCTTGGGATAGCATGAAGAAGGTATTTCTAGAAAAATTCTTCCCAACTTCCAAAATTATCTTGTTGAGGAAGAAAACTCTCGTAGCATCATGTCCTCAACATCAGATGAAAGGGGAGCTCCTGATTCAATACTTTTATGAGGGATTGCTTCCTCTTGAGCGACAGATGTTAGATGCAGCGGCAGGAAGAGCTTTGGTTGATAAAACTCCAACAGCAGCAAAGACTTTGATTGCAAACTGAGCCTTAAATGCCAAACAGTATGAGCCTTAAACCCCCAACAGTATGAAAGAATTGGAGAGTCTTCACGCCAACTCAATGAGGTAAGTATTAATTCCAGTTTGGAAGCTCAAATGGCTAATCTTACTTCATTTGTGATTCATGCTCTGGGGAAGCCAAATGTGCTAGGAGTTGCACAAGTTTGTGGCGTGTGCCCAAGACATCCATCTGATCAATGTCCTCAATGGATTGAGAATGGCGGTTGGGAGAATCTCAATGCAGTAGGTTTTCAGAGGCAAAATCACTATAGGAATAACCCTTATTCGAACACTTACAATGAAGGTTGGAGAAATCATCCCAGCTTTTGATGGAGAAATTCATAACAGCCTCAACAACAGGCTTCAAATCGGCCACCCCCTGATTTCTTCCAAACGCCGCCATAACCACCTCAGCACAATTCAGGTACGCCCCTTAATTATGATGAGATTTTGAAATTGTTAACTATTTCTCAGCATAACCAATCAAAAGATATAGCAGATTTGAAGCTACAAATGGGACAGATAGCTGAGTTTATTGGACAAATTCTCGAGCAAGGAAAACCTCCTAGTTCTACCATTCCAAATTTAAAAGAAGGGTTTGAAACCGCAAAAGCGATTACACTGAGGAGTGGTAGGCAAATTGAGAATGAGCCAATAGTCCCCAAACAAAGTCGAAATGTGGAAGCTGAGTTACAAAAGGATGATCCAGCCATCGTTGAGACACCAGAGCTCCAATGTAAGAAGGTGAGTGTTCCAAATTTAGTTTTTGCTAATATTTTTCCATCTTTTGTGCCTTTTCCAGGTAGGTTTGTCAAATCTAGGAAAGGTGAACAGGATAAGAAAATCTTCGAAACCTTTCGAAAAGTCCAAGTCAATATTCCGCTTCTTGATGCTATTAAGCAAGTGCCTAAGTATGCAAAATTTTTGAAGGAGCTTTGCACAACAAAGAGACAACTTCGAGACGGAAAGGTAGTTAAGGTGAGTGAGAATGTTTCCAAAGTTCTTCAAAGAAAATTGCCGCCGAAGTGTAAGGATCCAAGTAGTTTCACTATCCCTTGTGTTATCGGTAATACTAAAATTGAAAATGTCATGCAAGACTTAGGTGCTTCAATTAATGTTATGTCGTATTCTATTTATCGATCTATGAATCTCGGGATGGTGTTATTATTCAATTGGCTGACCGTTCTAATGCATATCCTCGAGGTTTGTTGGAAGATGTGTTGGTGCAGGTTAACCATTTGATATTCTCAGCAGATTTCTATGTGTTTGAAATGGAAGATTCGAAATTTTCAGCATCTTTGCCTCTTATTTTAGGGCGCCCCTTCATGAAAATTGCGAAGACAAATATTGATGTGCATGCTAGGAAACTGACCATGGAATTTGATGGTGATGTGATTGGCTTCAACATCTTTGAAGCCACGAGATATCCTATTAAAAATCATTCTTGTTTTTCTATTAATGTGAATGACAATTTGGCCTAGAAATTATCAGACGTCGGAAACGAGGATGAATTTGATACCACCATCACTATTGTCGTTGGTTATGAGAGCAATAGAGTTCCCTATAGCACAAAGAAGTGGAAGAATTTACAGTTGAATGAGCTCAAAAAGATTAAGGATGAGGCCTATGATAGTAAAAGCAATTATAAGAACACCATAGTTTTTCATGGTCAGCTGATCCATGGAAATATTTTTGTCATTGGAAAGAAATTCTTTTTTTTTCAAGCGTGTATTAAAACTAATAAGTTATGTTCTGAATGGGTTGGTCCTTTCATTATTACTAATGTTTTCCCCATGGTGTTATACAGATTAAGAGTGTCACATCCGGTAAGGAATTTAAGATGAAACATCATCGACTTAAGCCCAATTATGAGTCATTTGTGGAGCATGACGTGGATGACGTATCACTCCATGAGGATTAATTGGAGATATCGTCAGGCTGCATGACGTTAAAACAAACGCTTCTTGGGAGGCAACCCAATCAAATTTGATTTATTTATCCCTTTATTTTCATTTCGTTATTTTTGTTTGTTAGTAGTTTGTTTTTATGCTTTTAAATCTTTCATTGCATGTGCTATAATCTATTAACATTGAAGACAATGTAGGTTTAGGTGTGGGGGGAACAACGTTGTTTTTATTTTGAAAAAAAATAAATTTTAAAAGTGTTAGTCCATGAAAATAAAAAAATTGTTGGTTTTTGTTTTTTTTGTTGGTATTAGTGTCAGTAAAAAAAATTTATAATTGTTTTGAGTCTTAGGATACTTTTCAACACAATGATGAGATTGGTTTTTAATTGCATGACTTTAAGGTGATTTATAAGCATGAGCTAAGGTCTAATATTATTCTTTGGTTAATGTTTATTCATGGTTACCATATGTAAATTCACATGTAATCAACTGAGTATTTGTTGCTCATAGCATGCTTAATTGAATTTAACTCATTATAATCCATATGTGACTTTTGATCCTATTGTTCTTTTGATTTTGAGAGTTTTTAATTAGGTCATCTTTCATTTCTTTTGTCAATAATAATTCGTTGCATGATCTCAATTTTGTTTGTTTTGGTTGCTACTTGGATTGCTTTCATAATTAAGAGTTAAACACTAGAACTTGTATAAATTTCGTTCAAAGCATTATATTGAATTGCACGACATGCTTGAAATGATAAAGGCACCTAGTTTCCACCATTGCCTAATAAGCCTGATCCATGATATATTTTCTTTAGGTTAACCCCATTGAGCCTGTTATTAAGCATTTTGTTTCATTATCCTCATTTTCTATCCTTAACCTAATCAGAAGAGTGGAGCATAATTTGATTTGCAGAGACTTTATTGTGGTTCAAGTTATATTGAAAAGCAAGTGTGGGGAAAGACCCTTATAGTAGACAGTTCAAGAAGAAAGAGTTGCAAAAAAAAAAAAAAAGTACAAAATTACAGAAGGGATACAAGTCCTTGTCTTAATTCATTTAGTATTTCAATACAATACAAATAGTCAAATTCTTTTCATTCAGTAGATACAAAATAATGGCTGAAACTCTTCATTATCAGTAGGCCACCTCTTCCTTTTCCTTATCATTTTCCTACTTATGTCTTGAACCATATGATTCTTTGCTAATGTCTATAATCTTATTGCATGTTTTCACTATTTTTTTAAGCCCTTTGAAATTTCCTTAACCGTTCTTTCTCTTCCCTTGACCCATTGACCTCATTACAACCTGAATTTAGACCTTTTGATTGAGTGTGTCTTGCAATGTCACGATGTGGAGATTCAAATGCGGTATGAGCATATGGTGTCACTAGTTCTTACATTCAAGTAATAGCATTCCTTCCATGAGATCATAAATCTGAAAAGAAAAAATAAATAAATAAACATGTCAGAAAATGCATTTATTTTTATTATATCATATGTGAACTATTTTTTTCCCTTTTACATCAATCCTCTCACATATAACTAGAATAAGAACAGTGATTTTAACCAAACAATCGGTGAAAAAGAAAAGAGTGCATCCAGTGAGATTTTTGGGTTAATTATTTTAGGCACGCACTTGAGTTTCACAGTCACTTTTATTGATTTAATTGTGAAATTTTATATCATTGTTGTGAACGTGTATTAATTTTCGACTAATGTGGATTTAATCTTGTGTTTATAAAGAATCTTAACATGTCATGGTCCGTTGAAAATATCTGAGACAAATGTTGGAAAGTATAGATTGATTCATTTGAGTCTTTTATTTTTGTTTCTTGGATTTGCTCGAGGACTAGCAAAAGATAAGTGTGGGGAAATTGATAGGAGCATAATTAGGCTATTTTTAGTACCATATTTCTATATATAGTTTTGGCTATTACTTGTTAATTATGGTACTAATTGCTATTTTCGTGTTTGTGTAGGTTTCCAATTACAAGATTCCAAAATAGAAGTTAAGAAGTGCAAATTTGTTTGAATTAGGAAGATTTATTGCAAAAGAAAACTACACAATGAAGGAACCTTAAAGAACATGATTATAAAAAGGATGATACCTGACTTTGGAGAGATCACCCATCCATAGCCTCCTCACGCTTACAACCATAGCAAACTGTCACCCATCATCACAGCACGCACATCACCATCATCAAACCCAGCCACAGCCCAATGCCATCCCCATCAGATCACAGTCGAGCATCATCACCAAGTCTCGCCGTCTCTTCCTGTTCTATCACCACCATCATAGTCGCCTGTTAATCTTATTCTTTTTATGTTCATCGCTAATCAAAAACCCCCTTCATCGCCAACCAACTGTCACCGTCTTTGTCCACCAATTCACAGACCACCATCGATCGCCATCACCAGACCACAACCCCCCTTTCTCTCTTCATCTCCTTCTCACCACTCTCTTTCTCTTTGACCCCATCATCGCCCCGCTCCTCCCAATTCATCGCAAGCACAGACCCCATCCCAGCCGACCCCCTTCATCGCCTTCATCTCTCTGTTTGTCGCAAATCGGGAAACCCTAGCCACATCGACCACAACATCAATCGTTCCACACCCTCGTCTCAGTCCCACTCTCTTGCAACCCCTCTCGTCTGCTGATCACCTTCGTTCATCTCTCTCTGTCTATCCGATTTCTCTCTTACAGAGTAGAAATCAGATCGAGGAAGGAAGATGAATAGTTTTGTATTTTTCATCCTCTATCCACACCCCAGCTCTTTCTCGCACCACCACAGACCACGCAGTTGGCAAAAGTGTTTTATTTCTTTTCACTTTTTCTTATTTTTGGTTTGATTGTTAATTATGTATTATTATTCAAACATAATTAATATATCTAGATAAAATCCTATTAGCTAGGGGTGGATTCGAAGCCCCAAACATGTGTTTTATGAATTAATTGAATTTAATCTTCCTTGCTATTAGTGATTGTGTTTTGCTTAACTGCTTTATAGAAAACTTTTCTTTGTATGTTTGTTAAGTTGGCCAACTTAGTAAGCATGCTAGGATCTAGGGCTAGAGTATATAAGAGTTTCACCTAATCGTTACAATCTTGTACTCACAAGTAGTAAATACCTAGGAACGTTGGTATGGTTAAGTAAAAACCTATGTAAGAACAAGATGCTGACCAAACTTGTAATTGCCTAGTTAATGTTCATATTTTCCACAAAACTTAATGATCTTAGATTATTATCTAACTTGTGATTCCTGATTAGATAGCACGATAAGAATAGTTTCAAAGCCACGCTAAGTTTAATTCAACGAACTTGGGAAAATAATAAGATCACGGTTAATCTTGGGCATTGTCTTTCACGAATTTGCAAGTGATTATTGAAGATTGATTTATGAGCATATGTTTGGTGTGTGGAGATAAACCCTTAGCTATTTTCTCATCTTTGCCATCCCTTTAGTTCTATTATTTTTACAATAATTTTCTTAGTTATTTTCTTAGTTTAAATTCGAAAAATTCAATCCCCCAATATTTTCTTAGTTAGGTTGTTAGTTGTCTTTTAGTTATTCTTAATGCTAGTTAGCAAGCCCTCTAATCCCCGGTCTAGAACGATCCCTACTTATTCTATACTATAATCACAAAGCAAGGTATTAAGTTATGTGCTACTAAAATAGCGCATCACTTTCCACAAGGACCATGGACAGGATATTGAAGACTGCCACAACTTGAAAAATGAAATTGAGTACTGGATCCAGAGAGGACGACTCTGCAAGTTTGTTGGACTGAAAGAAAGATTGTCCAGAGGAAAAGAAAGGTGGACCCTACTGCAGGACCAGATGAGCAAACCATAGGATTGATACACATTCTGCATGGCACAGTAAGATATTAGGAATAGTCTAACTGATCATAAAAATGATCTATCAGATATTTGCAAACAAGAATAAGCCACTTGGACTTTCTTGCTCAGTGCACCAGAATAGACCACCCAACTCTGGCTTTTTTAGAAAGATATGCACGGTGTTCATTTCCCCCCTAAGGACGCCCTAGTGATATCAGTATCAATGGCCAAATGGGAAATCAGAAGAGTGCTCGTCAACACGGGTAGCTCAGCCAACCTTTTGTACCTAACAGCATTCCACAAAATGCAATTCTGCGATGAGGAACTCACACCCACTGACCAACCTATGGTGGGTTTCAGTGATGAACAATGCCACCAACTCGGATTGATCTGATTACCAGTCGTAGCAGGAAAACCAGGTAAACAACAAGTCCTACTAACGAACTTATCCGTTGTTGAAAAACCGTCCGCATACAATATGCTTATAGGGAGATCTTGGTTACACGAAATGAGTGCAGTGTCCTCAACCATGTATCAATGTCTCAAGTATCACTTAAGTGATGACGTTGGGGTCATCAAAGGAGATCAATCAGTTGCGCACGAATGCCACTACGCACCATGTATCAATGTCTCAATTATCACTTAGGTGATGATGTAGAGTCAAAAAAGTTCCTCGGGTATATGGTCAACCAAAAAGGAATCGAAGCTAATCCGAAATAGATACAAGTGTTTCTCAATATGCAATCGCCCACCAATATCATGGTGATTTCAAGTTCATCCTCATTCATGACGTCAAGAAATTCCTTGGACAAAATGTCAATCACGTTAATAGAGAAACAAAAATTATCATAACAAGATACCTCGTGGCTTCAAAGATGTTGAAGCCAATCACATCACCGTCAAATTCAATGGCCAATATCCCCGCATGTACATGTATATTAGGGTGCCCTAAAAGATGGGGCAAAGGTGCTGAAAATGTTGAATCTTCCATCTCAAGCACATAGAAATCCACCGAAAAGATTAAATGGTTAACATGCACCAAAACATCTTCCAACAAATCTCGAAAATATGCATTAGAACTGTCTGCCAATTGAATAATAACACCATCATTTTAAGCCCACCGAGATTCATAGAGTGATAAACAGAATACGGCATAACATTAATGGACGCACCTAAATCTAACATTGCATGTTCAATTTAAGTATTACCGATTACATAAAGGATAGTGAAAATATCCAGATTCTTACACTTAGGCGACAATTTCCTCATAATAACTGCAGAAACATTTTCACTCGCCCTTACCACTTATCCGTTTTGAAGACGCTCTTTGTGGTGCAAAACTCCTTCAAACATTTTGCATACTTAGGCACTTGCTTAATAGCATCAAGAAGCAAAATGTTAACTTGGACTTTCCGGAAGGTTTTCAAAATTTTCTTCTCTTGTTCACTTTTTTTTAGACTGGGAAAACCTGGGCGTGAAAGGCAGAAAATGTGGAGAAGGATTAGCAGAAACTGAATTTGGAACACTCACCTTCTTACCTTGGGGTTTTATTGTCTCAGAGGTGGGGGAATAAATGTTCGAATTTGGCCCTGGTTGGCCTTGATTGGTTGATGACATCACTGGATCATCCTTCTGTAACTCAACTTCCACATTCCGGCTCTGTTTGGGGACTATTGGCTCACTCTCAATTTGTCGACCACTCCTCAGTGTAATTGTTTTTGCAGTTTCAAACCCTTCTTTTGGATTTTGAATGGTAGAACTAGGAAGTTTGCCTTGCTCACAAATTTGTCCCATAAACTCAGCTATCTGACCCATCTATAGCTTCAAATTTGTTATATCCTTTGTTTGGCTCTGCTAAGAAATAGTTAAGGATTTTAGAATTTCATCATAATTAAGGGACGAACCTGAATTGTGTTGAGGTGGTTCTAGCCACTCTTGAAAAAACCAGGGGTTGACCAATTCGAAGTTTGTTGTTGAGGCTATTCTTAATTTCCCCATCCAAAACTGGGATGATTTCTCCAACCTTAATTGTAAGTGCTAGAAAAAGGGTTATTCCTAGGGCAATTCTGCCCCTAAAAACCTAATGCATTAACATTCTCCTAACCGCCATTTTCAATTAGCTGAGGGCATTGATCAGATGGATGTCCTGGCATGGTGCACATGCCCAAACTTGTGCAACTCTTAGCACATTTGGCTTCCCCAGAGCCAGAGACAAAAGTGAAGTAAGGTTAGCCATTTGAGCTTCCAAACTAGAATTAGTACTAACCTTGTGGACTTGGCATGAAGGTTCTCCAATTCTTCCATATTGTTGGGCGTTCAAGGCTCGATTTACAATCAAAGTCTTTGTTGTTGTTGTAGTTTTATCAACCAAAACTCCTTCTGCCATTGCATCTAACATATGTCGTTCAAAAGGAAGCAATCTTTCATAAAAGTATTAAATTAGAAGCTCCTCCTTCATCTGGTGCTGCAGACATGATGCTATGAGAGTTTTGAAGTGCTCATAATATGATGGATGTAATTCTCCTGAACCCTACTGAATACTACTGATTTTCTTCCCCAACAAGATGATTATCGAAGTTGGGAAGAATTTCTCTAGAAACACCTTCTTCATGCTATCCCAGGAGTACACTGTTCAGGAAGGTATTCCATAAAGCCAATCTTTAGCCTTGTCAGCTAGAGAAAAGGGAAAGTCTAGCAGCTTTAGGATGTTCTCATCAACGATGATTGGTGTCATACTGGAGCATACAACCTCAAATTCCTTTAAATGCTTATTCGAATCCTCCATGGTACTTCGAAATATGGTGAAGTAAGCTGGATTTAAGCTCGAATGACTCTGCCTTGTTGTGCTGCTATTGGATATTGAATGCAATGGGGTAATCCATTGTCCAAGGTGGATGCCGAATGTTCCTTAATAGACCTATTGTCTGCTATGTTGAGCTCTTCTGATTCAGATTCAGAGCTAGACATTTGTGATTTTTTTATTTATCTCATTCATCTCCTAAATTTTCTCTCAGGTTCCGGATCGTACTCTAATAAGTTCTCACTAGATCTTCTATTGTGCACGAACTAGTACCTGAGATAAAGACAGAAAGGAAAAAATTAATAAAAAATTTAATAAAACAAAAAACTAATGAGGTAATTAGCAATTTTACTAATCACTACTTGCAATGGCGCCAAAAATTGATGAGCTATTTTACTAGTACACAACTTAATACCCTACTTTGTAGTCCTAGTAAAGAATAAGAAGTGATCGTTCTAGATCGGGGATTATAAGGTTTGCTAACTAACACTAAGGGTAACTAACATGCAATTAACAAACTAACTAAGACAATGTTGGGGGATTGGATTTTTATAATTTTAATCTAAGAAAATAACTAAGAATATTACTGTAAGACAATAAAAACTTGAGAGAAGTAGATGATGAGAAATTAGCTAAGGGTTTATCTCCACATACCAAACATGTGCTCATGAACTAAACTCTAAAAATCTCTTACTAACTCGTGAAGGACAATGCTCAAGATTAACCATGACTGCACTGCATTAATCTTACTATTTTCCTAAATTCGTTGAATTAAACCAAGCGTTGCTTTCAAACTATTCTTTTCATGCTATCTAATCAGGAATCAAAAGTTAGATAGCAATCCAAGATCATTAAGTTCTATGGAAAATATGAACATTGACTAGGCAATTACAAGTATAATCAGCATCTTGTTCTAAACCTAGATTTTTACTTAACCTTACCAACGTTCCTTGATATTTACTACCAGTGTTCTAAAAATCGGTCTAGGCGGCCGCCTAGGCGCTAGAAGGTGGAAAACCGCCCAGATTAATGCCTGGGCGGGCAGTCTGGGCGGTCTGGGCAGTCTGGGCGGTCTGGGCGGGTCTAGGCGGGTCTGGGTGGGGTCTAGGCGGGCTAGGCGGTCTGGGCGGGCTAGGCGGTCTAGGCGGTCTAGGCGGGGTCTAGGCGGACTCTAGGCGGGGTCTAGGCGGTCTGGGAGATTTTTTATTTTATTTTATTTTTTTATTTTATTTTTTTTATTTTTATTTTTTAATAAGGTTGATTGTGTTCTTATTTTATTTTTCTTTCCTATTTTTTAGAAATAAACTATTTAATTGTTTTTTTAGAAAATCTCGGGAATGGGCTTTGATGATGATGATGATGATCATATGTCTAAATGTAGCGAAAGATGATTACTTAATGGAATTCTCAAAGGATCTGCCGGTACCAATTTTACTAATGTAGATTTTATCAAACATAACTGAGGTTATTCATGCAATTTGAATAAAAATAAAAGATTACACAAATTCAAATTTATATAAAGTACCCATCATGACCAACTTCAGTCATTTGAGTTTTAATAAATTTTGTTCACGATTGTTAATTTTTCATGTTTTTAAATTTTGCATATGTATATTGACATTAAATTGGATGTAATTGATAAGGTATTATGCTTAACTTTTGTAAATTATTAAAGTTATAATACAAAACATAAGACCGCCTAGGCCCCTGGGCGCTAGGCACCTGCTCGCCGCCCGCCCAGCGCCTAGCGATTTTTAGAACACTGTTTACTACTTGTGAGTAAAAGATTATAACGATTAGGTGAAACTCGATTATACTCTAACATCAAATCTTAGCATGCTTACTAAGTTGGCCACCTTAACAAACATAAAAAGAAAAGTTCTCTATAAAGCAATTAAGCAAAACACAATTACTAATTAGCAGGGAAAGATTGAATTCAATTAATTTATAAAGCACGTGTTCGGGGCTTAAAATCCACCCTAGCTAAAAGGGGGTTTAGCTAGGAATTTTAATCATGTTCAACCAATAGTTCATAATCAAATATCAAACTAAATAATAAAATAATTGAGAGAAAACTTTGTCGCCGGTGCAAAGTGGTGCTAAGTGGGATTCTGGGGTGCAATTAGTGATAAGAAGAAAGTTTTGATTCTCTTGTTGTTCCTCATGATCTCTGCTTCAGAATTCTCTTCTTCTTCTTGGTTGTAAATTGAAGGAGACAAAGAGTGTGACTGGACGGAAGTGACGAGTGGCCGAGAAGGTGAGAAAAGTTGCAATAAGGTGACCGGTGACTGAGAATGGCGGTTGCAGGAGGCCAACAGTAATCAAGAAGTGAGATGGCGTTAGCAATTTCGATAGAGAGGTCGATAGGGGATTATTGATGAAAAAAGATATGGGAGTGTGTGGGGAAAAACTGGTAAGGAGTTCAAGGTGAATGGACCAACACCCAGTTGTGACATTTTTCACTTGTATAGCACCATGGGGAAAAACATGAATAACAATGAAAGGACCAACACCCATCTAGAACGTAACTTACCAGGAAAAAGTTTAAGGCGTGACTGGAAAAGTAAGACTTTTTGGCCCACAACCGAAGTTTTTTCACAAATCATGCGATCATGAAAAGCTTTAGTTTTCTCCTTATAAATCGTGGCATGCTTACATGCTTCATTCCGAAACTCCTCAAGCTTGTTCAACTACAATTTCCTATGAAGGCCACCATCATCAATGTTTATATTGAAATTCTTGATTGCGCATTCCGCCCTATATTCTAGCTCAACTGGTAGATGACACGGCTTCCCATATACAATCCGAAAGGGATACATCCCTATAGGTGTCTTATATGATTTCTTATATGCCCATAAAGCATCATCAAGCCACATGCTCCAGTCTTTGCGGGTGGCCTTTACTGTCTTCTCAAGGATTCCATTGATTTCACGATTTGAAACTTTGGCTTGTTCACTTGTCTGGGATGATAAGGTGTCGGAACCTTATGTTTAACATTGTAATTCTTAAGCGAAGCTTCGATTGTATGATTGCAAAAGTGGGAACCTCCATCATTTATAATCATTCACAACATTCCAAACCTTGCAAAAATGTTAGAACGAATAAACTCTGCAACAACTTTGGAATCATCAGTACAGGTAGTTTTTGCTTCCACCCACTTCGAAACATAATCAATGGCATGCAATATATAAATGAAACCATTAGAAGGGGGAAATGGACTCATGAAATCAATGCCCCATACATCGAAAATTTTCACATTATATATAGGATGTTGCGACATTTGATCCCTAGGGCCTCAATGATCAGAAGATGAGATGGCGTTAGCGATTTCGAGATAAAGGGTCAACAGGGTATTATTGATGGAAGAAAGATATGGGTGTGTGTGGGAAGGAGGTGCTAGATGGATATAATGGAAGAGATTGAGGGACTGTGAGATTGAGGTGATTGGTGGCGATGGATCTGTGGCTGGCGGTGAATGTGATAGGGCAAACAGTGTGTGATGGTAGTTGTCCAAGGTGAAGGCAATGGAAGATATGAGGGTTGTTGTTGTGTGGTTGTTGTTGCAAGAGGGTGACAGTCTGAAGAGATGCGAAGGGCGAAGGCGGTTGTGATTGCGATGAGGGATTGCGACTGCGTGATTTAGATGAGGGTTTTGAGGAAGCCGTGATATCTTAATAGCAGGTATTGTTCCCTTTATAACCATTTTCTCTAGGTTTCCTTCTTTTCATGGTTTCTTTTTCCAATAAGTCTTCCTAATTTAAACAAATTTACACCACTTAGCTTCTATTTTGGACTCCTGCTATTTCAACCTACACAAACACAACACCATGAATTACTGCCAAAGTTAACAAGAAATAACCAAAAATATATATCAAAACAATTCAATAAAATCGCATAAATATACTTCTATCAACATTCCAAAACCTAAAGGCATATATGGGGAGTACTAAACTATTATCAAAGCCAAAGGAAGGCGAGACATTATACTTGTATCTGACAGTGCTAGAACTTGCAGTTAGCTCCTCCCTGATATGTGAGGAGAACGCAACACAAAAGCAGGTCTACATCAACAAGACATTTGCTGACGCTGAACTACCCCGCCTTGAATGAATTTAACACTGGCACTAGTCGTATCTTCAAGAAAGCTATGCCTCTACTTCCAATCACATTCCATCACTGTAATGACCGAACACCCACTTTGGTCAATTCTTCACAAACCAGAATTGTCCGAAAGAATGGTGATGTAGACAATAGAGCTCAGCCAATTCAACATCGACTATGCTCCTAAAACAACAATAAAATCTCAAGCACTAGCAGACTTCATCGCCAAATTCATAGGCAGCAATGGGCATCAGCCGGGTGATAAAGATGAGTAGGAAACAGCTGACTATAAAACTCAAAGATGGATCTTGCATTGTGACGGAGCATCCAATGAGAAAGGGAGTGGAGCCGGAATAACTCTATATAGCTCAAAGGGGATAAATTTGGAAAAGGCCATCAAATTTAGTTTTAATGCTTCCAACAACAAAATTAAATATGAAGCACTAATAGTTGGACAATAACTAGCCAAACATCTCGGAATAAAAGAAGTCAGTGTTTTCATTGACTCCAAATTGGTGGTCAACCAACTAAACGACAAATTCCAAGTAAATGACGCATGAATGAAAGCGTACCATTAAAAGGAAAGCGACCTAATTGAAATTTTCAATACAGTCAAAAGATGTGCAAGAAAGGACAACAACAGAGCGGATAGCCTGGCAAAAGAAGCATCACGCACAAAAGAGGTTGACAACCCCCTGATTATAGTACAAACAAGCTCTATCTTAGAGACAGATGCACAAGAAGTCCGCATAGCAGACAAGGAAAACAGCAGGATAACTCAAATTCTAACACATGTTCAAAACGACACTCTGCCTATAGACAAAATGGAGGCCCATAAGTTGTAAAACATAGCATCTTGATGTACACTGATAGAAGATAGGCTGTACAGGAGGTCCACCACGGGTCTGCTGCTAAGATGCCTTTCACCCGACGACGCTGACTATGTTCTTCAAAAAGTTCATTTCGGCATATGCGGGAATCATCCAGGAGGAAGAACACTGGCTTACAAAGCTCTAACACTAGGATACTACTGGCCAACAATGCAACAGGATGAAAATGAACTAGTTCAAATATGTGATAAATGTCAACGATTTGCTCCCTATACGCACATGCCAGGAAAAAACTTAATTTCAATGAGCAGTTTGTGGCGATTCGCAAATGGGGAATGGACATCATAAGCCCACTTCCACTCCCCGACAAGAAAAAGTTCATCCTTGTAGCAGTGGACTACTTCACCAAGTGGGTAGAAGTAGAACCACTGTAAAAATAGGAAAAGCTCAGATTGAAAACTTTTTATGGAAGGACATAATATGTAGTTGTAGCCCCCAGAACAATTCTCACTGACAATGGGACCCAATTCGAAGACAAAATGGTCAAAAAGCTATGCAAAAACTTGAGCATCAAACACCACATTTCAGTACCCGGTCATCCACAAGCTATCGGACAAGTAGAAGTGATCAACTGAACAATCTTGGAAGCCATCAAGAAAAAGCTAGAAGCACCAAAAGGATTATGGGTGTCTGAATTACCAGGGATCCTCTGGGCCTATAGGACAATCAAGAGAACTCCGATCGAAAAAACACCCTTTGCCCTATCCTATGGATCCGAGGCAATGGTATTAGTCGAGATTGGCATACCAACTTTCAGTACTGAAGAGTTATGAATAAAGGACAACAACGAAGCACTATGCGTCAGAATCGACCTTCTCAAAGATAAACGGGATAGAGCTTCAATCAAAGTTGTGGCCTACCAACAGATAGGCTAGTTTCTGCAATAAAAAAAGTCAAACCCCGCACATTCAAAATGGGTGATTGGGTACTAAAAACGATCCAGCTCAACACAGAAGAACCGTGTACAGGGAAGTTGAATCAAAATTGGGAAGGGCCATACAAAGTGGTGAAAATCAATAGACCATGAACATACTGGTTAGAAAATTCGAAAGGACAACAACTCAAGAGAGGGCAAGGAATGTAGAACATTTGAAAAGGTATTATCAATATACCATCACATTCCAATCATCTTTCGTTTTTTGCTCCAGTAATCTAAGTTAGTCAGGAAATCAAGTCGGATTAGGAAATTATTTATAAATCTTCTGGTCCGATCACCATGTCGGACCACGAAGTGTATTAATCTAGTCGGGACATCAAAGTCAGACAAGGAAAATAATTATAAATCTTATGGTCCTACCAACATGGTAGACCACGAAGTGCATTAAATTAGTCAGGACATCCAAGTCAGACTTAATCATTAAAAAAAAATTTGTTCGATCAACATGTCAGACCACGAAGTGCATTAAATCAGTCAAGCTATCCGAGTCAGACTTAATAATCAATTTTCTAGTCTGATCACCATGTCAGACCATGGAATGTACTAAATTAGTCAGGACATTCGAGTCAGACTTATAAATTTTCTGATGCATGCCGGAGCGCGGAGTGTATTAAATCAATCAGGACATTAAAGTCAGATTTATTTAAAAAACGTTTGGTCTGATCGCCAAACCAGACTACGAAGCCTATTAAAATTAGTCAGGACATCAAAGTCAAACTAGGAAATTATTTGCAAATCTTCTTATCCGATCATCATGTCTCAGAACTAGTCCGCACAACAAAGTCAGAGTAAATATTTGAGTAAAAATACTCTTGTTTGACCACCAAGTCGGACAAGAAATTATATTCAACCAATCGGGACCACAAAATCAAACTAGATATCCGCACAACTTGAGAACTAGGTCGAAAAACGACAGGATTACTGCCAGGCAGGACTATCAAGTCCACATTCATAGAATTATACGAGTTAAAACTACCAAGTTAGACAAGAGCACCTATGCAGCTCAGACATCGAAGTCATGCTATATTTATTATCTAAGTCTACATCACAGAGCTAGACTACAGTATCAATGAAGCTTAGACGTCAAAGTCAAACTACGCCTATGATATCTTCAAGATCAAAGTCAAGACTAGAGTATCTATCAGAATAGACCTGCAAGTCAGACAACGACTATTACGAGTAAAGCAGATAGAGCAACAAAAAATATACAACAGTAGAAGGAAGAATATTCATTGATAATCTAATTGATTACATCCGGAAAAGAGGTTACAGCGACAACAGTTGGAGAGGAAGCAATTCTTTCATAGCTAGCAGGGTCAGTTGGAGGAGGTGGAACACTGTCTTCAGTGCAGGATCAGCCAGAGGAGATGGAGGCTTGTCTTCGATAGTAGGAGCAGCCGGAGGAGATGGAGTTTTACCTTCACTAACAGGGTCAGCCAGAGGAGACGAGACCTTATCAACACTGGTAAGATCTGAATGAGAAAAATACGATTGACTTTCATCAACCAGATCACTCGACGTAATTGGAGCAGGTTGTTCCTCATCCTCAGACAGAGTAGAAACATCCTCAAAGACTACGTCAGCTAGAGCACGATATGTGAACATATCAAAGCCCTCCTACGATTCAATATAATCAAATTTCAATCCTACCATTGAGAATCTTATTCCACTCTACTGCATCTACAGTAGATTTAGACATCTCCACAACTGCAGAGAGTTCTGCTTGGTCTGAGCAAGTTCTTCTGTAACTCCAGAAAGCTTATCTGAAGCTTGCTCCTTACCATTTATCTCCTCAACAAGTTGTTCCTTAACAAAAGCAAACTTCGCAATCAGTTGTTCCACTCGCTCCTCAGCAGTCTTAGTGCTAGCAGACTGCGGCTCATCAACACGTAATGCCTGATCACGAGCAGCCTTCTCCGTGGATAGCTCACTCTCAATAGCATACAATCGCTCTCGCAGGCGATTCATCTCCTCCTCTACAACAGTAAGATCAAAAGTACACTTATCTCAGACAGTTTCCACTTTCTTCAAAGAAGCCCGAGAAGCTTCACCAAGCATACTTATCTCGGACAACTTCCACTTCTTTCAAATGGGCCTGCTGTCAAGCATGAAATAATCAGACTTCGTGGAAGCATAAAACCAGGTCCTCGACCAAAACTTGAAATCATTCTTCGGGTTTCCTACACAAGAAGGTGAATGAAGAAAGTAAACACCATTCATGTTAACCTTAAACGTCACCACAAAGTGCAAAGTCCAAATGATCAGGTGGCCACCATACAACTGGTACCATGTCTTACTCACATTTATCATAGGGTAAGTCCTTCTATATATAAGCTTAGATATGACTAGGATTCGGCCGTTGAGCTATCATTGGAAACCCTATGAACAATAACAATTGTGCAATATGTAAGAAGCTTGGTTGAAAATTGAAATTTTTACTTCACAATACAATGATAGGTCTTATTAGTATTATAAGTATAGTATTTGATGATACACCAAACCGTCCGTTAATCTACGTTGTAAGCGTGTTGTGATAATCTTGTCAACATAACAAAGTGGGCCTGATTGCCGATCCAATCTGGCAAAGCCCAGACAACACTAAGCCCATCTTGGCAGGGTCCAGGAGTATGGACCCAAATTGCAGTACCCTATTAAGCCCATCTGCCACATGGTCAAGCCCAATACCCGTAAGACCTAATAAGGCAAATCTGGGGGATCGACCTAAGACGAGTAGGCCAACAACACACTGACTCCTATCAGGAAACAAATATCGGAATATAAGTCGTGAATGGAAATTCTCTTGCATTACGCCTTTTTCAAGCCTTATCTGACTTAAGCATTGGAGTGCCATTGGCCGCCACAACGGTGGTATTTGGCTCATGTGTGTTCCATGTGCAGGTCAAGGTCAATGAGAACAAGATTTGACTACATCAGTTTGTCGTTGTCCATGGGGAACGACAAAGTTCCTAACAGTGATATCACCCTTCCTTATAATCCAGAAAGATGGTGAACACGAACCGACGGCATCGGCACCGCGGGAGGAGCTACCTCGGACCCCTGCACCGATAGCAACCACGACAGACACTAGAATGGATCTACTGTCAACCCAAGTGCAAAAAATCGCACGAGCGGTGGAGATACTCACTCAGCAGAACCCTCCACCCGCCAAAGGAAACTGGGAGCTGCGAAGAGCCCTGACCACAGAAGACACCAAAGAACTCGTTCAGGATAGCCACTTTGCCCCTATCGACTCTAAGTGGACCAAGAGCGAAGGAGCAGCCAATGGAGACCCGGCACCTAGGGCCAACAAACTTGCCTCGCAGGACCCCCTCCAGCTTTGGGTCGCCAATCCAGACGTGTTGTACAACCTCACCATCCCCTGTTCATGGATCACATCATGAACGAGCCACAACCGAAGAAGTTTAGCCTGTCAAAGCTGAAGTTTTATGATGGGACAGCAAACCCGTCCAACCACTTACGCCACTTCTAGCATGTAATGGCACTCAAAGAAGGATTTTAAGCGGTAATGTGCCGGTCATTCCCCACTAGCCTGAAGAAGTCAGCGCTGACCCTGTTCTACATCCTCCCTCCAAAGTCCATTGACTCATTTTGGACGCTGTCCAAAGCGTTTCTCTCCCGCTTTGTCGGCAGCCAACGAATTAGGAAGGGCATGCATTACCTGCTCACCCTAAAAAAGAAGTTGAATGAGACATTGAGAAAATATGTCACACGCTTCAAAGATGAGTATTTCATTGATGGTTGCAGAACGACACCTCGGGTCTGAGGAGAGCCAAGTTCTATGACTTCCTCACTCTGGAGCCTCCAACTGACATGGCGGACTTGTTGAATAGTGCCTAGAAATACATCACTCTCGATGATGTTAGCTGCCAAAAAGGAGGCTGAGGCTTAAAAGAAACCTTCTGGTTCAAGAGACAAGAATGAAGGAAAGAAACAGGAGGACAATGACATAAAAATGAATCGCAATGACATCAAGCTCGATTCTGATCGCCCAAAGCAAGATAAGGCCTCCAACTTCGTCAGGTCTAAATTTGTCACTCCCCTCAACTCTAGTTCGTCCGATGCTCTCAACTCCATTAAGAATTGGAGAGAATTGAAGTGGCCCGCCATACAGCAAGGAGATCCCTCCCGGCACGATAAGTTCCTTTCACAAGGAAGCCGGCCACTACACTGAGGACTGCAAAAGTCTCAGGAGCGAGATTGAGTACTGGATCAAGAAGGGCGGTCTCAAAGAATTCCTAGGCCCGAAAAAAAGACAAGATCAGGCAAAAGAAAGGAAATATGCCATCAATGAGATAGAGAAAGAAGCTTCTGACATTATATATGTATTCCATGGGGTTGTCTAGGAAGATGAGCAGTCCAACTTGTCCCCAAAAGGGACACTCCTCGAGATGCGAACACAACCCACTTGCGAGGACCGACAAGTGCAACATGCATGTTTCAGAGCCCAATCCCACTACTTACATTCACGGACAAGGACTTTCAAGGCATCCATTCTCTTCACAATGACGCCCCTGGTCATCTCGGTCCTCATAGCAAAGTGCGAAGTAAAAAAAGCCTTAGTGGACACAAGAAGCTTTCTGAATGTCTTGTTTCTTAATGCATTCCGCAATATGCAAATCAGGGAGGAGAACCTACACCCGCTAGTCACCCAATGATCGGGTTTAGCGGAGAGAAGAGCTTCCCTATCGGGAAGATCATATTAACAGAGGTGGAATGAGAGCCACAATTACAAAAAGTCATTTTCCAGGAGTTTATGGTGATCGATGCCCCATCCACCTATAACATCATCTTTGAAGGGGCCTAGCTCCATCAGATAGAGGCGGTAGTATCCACTCTTCACCAGTGCAGCAAGTACACAACCAATCAAGTGGGAGGAACAATTTGTGGAGACCAACCTTCAACGAGAGACTGCCACTATGCAGCGCTTAAGCAGCTGGATTGTTAGCAATTATAGTTCGGGCCCGCGGGACAAACATACCAGAAACCGTGCCAAAATAAGAGGGAAGAATCACCCCGCATGGACAAAGGCAAAGCTCTGATAACCGAGACTCAACTATACGATGAGTCAGAATCCAGCACAGGAGATACTATCCATCTGTTACTCCAATCCAGTACAAAGCTATGTAACAACAGTTCAACAAGTCGTCGCCTACTCCAAAAGCTGGCAACCAGCGAGGAACGGCCCGCCCACACAAAGTTCACTTTTCGGTGACTTTACTAGCATTGGCGAAATGTGACACTTCGCCAAGGGAGATACACAGTCTGAGCCAGGACCATGAGCATCTCCTTCAAGGCCAAATTAGCTTAGTACTATCTTATTATTTTTATTTCTTTCGTTTTTCAGTCTAGAAGATTTGTTCACACAAGCCTATATGATGCAAATTTATTCAAGGAATAAAACACGAATTATAGAAAACAAACTTCATTGATTATAAGAAAGTTGTTATAAAGCTTGCCCGACTGACTAGTACAAAAGTTTATACACTACAAGTATCTAAGTCCGGCGCGAGTATGGATCTGCTAAAACGCACGTCAAGAATTCGCTCAGTCAATTTGAATCCAGAAGAGGATTTGGAAGTGAAAGAAAAAGTACCCAAAGTAGGCTACATGTTGCAGGTACGCGCTTGATTCTTTGCTCCGCCAATCTGCATTGCAAGGATAATTTGAAAGTAGCATCAAATATGCTTGAAATAGACTGCAGACAGCTTGCTCCGTCAATATGCCTTGCGGAGAGGATTAGGAGGTGAAAGAAGAAGGTAGATGAGGATGCCTCTCAAGCAAGGGATGCCTGGGGTGATGCAGAGTTAGCACCCCAGGACCACAGGCCACGTCCAACTAAGCTACGTTCCACCTCTCTGCCTTCCAGCTATGGCATCAAGAGTGAAGCTCAGTAGATACAGTAGGAACAGCCACCCCAAAACTAGCTGTGGTTATTATCTCCAAAAAGCAGTGATGGGAGGCAACGCGGGAGTAACAGAAAATGGAAGACATACTTGTCCCCTGAGGAAGAGTATGTACTTCTTCTACGCAATGTAAGAAAAAATTACAAGGTCCCATGGAACCAATTGAATGCTTACCGACATTACATAATAGTAGATCTTGTCAAGACTTGTCGCTGCAAATGACAGAACATTCAAAGATTCCAACAACAAATATCTTCCTTTAACCTTTGGAAAACCCATAGCATATTTTCTAAAAAGATGCATTTGAAGAACATGCTCTACAGCGTTCATGACAATGCTTGAAATGGTAAAGACCAGCCTATATATAGGCACAACGGTTCACGAAAGGAAGTCACCCAACAATTACGTGAGCATTAAATGTCGTACGGGAAACAAAGAGGTGACGATTCCAATTGCAACTACACGAGTCCACATTCATCGAATTAATGGCACCGCACGCAGCCCCATTAACTGGGGCAGTAACCGATACTAAATCGTATCACAATCTACGTTGTACACGTGGCACGATGATTTCTCCAACAAGGCCCAGCCAACTAGTGGCCCCAAGCGAGTGCCCGGCCAGACCCGATCCATAATATCGATAATGGCCCAGTACATGGAAAGACACAAACGGCGAACGCCTCAAGCGCCCATGGAATGCAGAGCACACCTACAGTGGTATTATCAATAAATCCAAGGTATCCACTCTATTAAAACTCTGATGTTGTTCATTAAATCTGGACGAAATTCAGTTCGTTCAATCTATGGCAATCCGACTCCAGGATCATATTTACTAATCGGACCCCGTGTTGGACTATTTGGCGAATTAAGTAAGTCAGAATACACAAGTCAAACTTACACGACCAAGGCCAAGTGGATGCCTAACCCGATCAAAGCTTAGTCAGTTCCGGCCAATGATAATCCGCTCGAAGACCGTAATTCGCCGAGCGCGGATGAAGATGGCTTAGAAAGTGGGAGTCTAGTCAGTGCTCTCAACGCCTGATCACGATGACTTTTCAGGGATCATTGTACAACTACAAACAATGATCGCCGAACCTGATCAAAGCTTAGTCAATTATGAATGATGATGATAGCTTCTGATCCGCTCTAAGACTATAGTTTGCCAAGCGTGGATGAAAATGGCTTAGAAATTGGGAGTCTAGTCAGCGCTCTCTCACGATGACTTGCCAGGGATCATTGTCCAACTACAGACAATGGTCGTTGAACCCGATCAAATTTTAGTCAGTTTAGACTGATGACGATAGTTTCTGGTCCGTTCTAAAATTAGTTTGCCAAGCGCAGATGAAGATGGTTTAGAAAGTGGGAGTTTAGTCAACGCTTTCAATGCTTGATCATGATGACTTGCCAAGGATCATTGTCCAACTACATATAATGGTCGTCGAACCCGATCAAAGCTTAGTTAGTTTCGCATGATGACGATAGTTTGTGGTCTGCTCTAAGATCGTAGTTTGCCGAGTGCGGATGAAGATGGCTTAGAAAGTGGGAGTCTATTCAGCGCTCTAAACACCTAATCACGATGACTTGCCAGGGATCATTGTCAAATTACAGACAATGGTCGTCGAACCCGATCAAAGCTTTGTCAGTTTTGACTGATGACAATAGCTTCTGGTCCGCTCTAAGACCGTAGTTCGCCGAGCACGGATGAAAATGGCTTAGAAAAGGGGATTCTAGTTAGCGTTTTCAACGCTTGGTCGCGATGACTTGCCAGGGATCATTGTCTAATTACAAACAATGGTCGCCGAACCTTATTAAAGCTTAGTCAGTTTCGACTGATGACGATAGCTTTTGGTCCGCTCTAAGACTAGTTCACCAAGCGTGCATGAAGATGGCTTAGAAAATAGGAATCTAGTTAGTGCTCTAAAAGTCTGATCATGATGACTTGCTTGGGATCATTGTCCAACTACAGACAGTGGTCGTCAAACCCGACCAAAGTTTAGTTAGTGATGACTGATGATGATAACTTTTGGTCCACTCTAAAATCGTAGTCCTCCAAGCGTTGATGAAGATGGCTTAGAAAATGGGATTCTAGTTAGCACTCTCAACGCCTGATCACCATGACTCACCAGGGATCATTGTCCAACAATGATCGTCGAACCCGACCAAAGTTTAGTCAGCTACGGCTGATGACAATAGCTTCTGGTCCCCTCTAGTGCCTAGTCCGACGATTGCGGATGACAATGGCTTAGAAAGTGGGAGTCTAGTTAGTGCTCTCGATGCCTAATCGCGATGACTTGCCAGGGATCATTATCCAACCACAGACAATGGTCGCCGAACCTAACCTAAGTTTAGTCAGTTACGACTGATGATGATAACTTTTGGTCCTACCTGAAACCTAGTCCACCAGAAGCGGACAAATATGGTTTGATGGTCCAGTCATAGCTCATGAAGCTTAACTCAGATGACTCACAAGGATCACTGTCCGACCACTTACAATGATGCACACGCTTCACCACAACTAGCCAATTCGCTTATACTAGCAACGACAACTGTTGGTCTGATCTACAGCCTGGTCCGCCAAGGGAGGATTAGATGGAGGATTGCAATGACGGATTACAAGGGCAGATTACGATTATTTCCTCGCACAAAGCTTAGCCAACTCACAGGACTTGGCCGAGACAACCTCTCGATCTCTAAGGAGTACATACCATAATTGCTAGAGCTATCACAGTGTAAGCAGTCAGAACTCTCATCAATAGATCAATCCTACAGTTTCCTGAATCAGCAAAATCTCTTGTAATACACAAGTACAAAGTGCTACTTAACACATCATCTTTCATTGATAATCCGAAGAAAAAAAAATAGTGTTTACTCCTTATCAGGAGGAGGTTTAGATACAATGGAGTTGGATTTGGCAGGAAAAGATTCAGGGGATGCTTCCGCACACACTGCCACTCGGACACCCTGATCTTGGTCACCCTCTTCTTCTGATTGATCGGAGGATTCTCCAAACTTCACAAAGGACACCTCTTTGTAGCAAGAGAGGTCCCAATCAGTCTGCTCTTTTTTCACCAGCTGCAACAGCTCCAGTCTTTCTTGCAAGACTTTGCTAAACTCGAACATGCCCTGGGCCTTCAAAAGCTTCTCCTCACATACTTTCAAATCAGCGAGTTCTCGCTCCAGCTATTCCAGTTTGCTCGACAAGTCATCAGCTTTGGATTGCTCAGAACTCAGGTTATCCTTGACTGCACTAAGTTCATTCTGGGCCAGGAGAAGCTGCTATTCTCCTTACCTCACACTCTTGGCATTGAATTCAACGTCAACCTCTAACTGTTGATATTGGGCAGTCCACTCGGACTCTTTTATGGTCTTCTCCGCATTCAGAGCCTACGCCTTAGCCGCAGTCTCTCGAGAAAATTGTAAGTCATGACGGACAAGGTTTAGTTATTCTTCAGACCTATCCCTCATGGACACTGCCTCTGCCAAATTGGACTCAAGCATTTCCAAGCAAACCATCTAAGCCTCTAGTCTTGTCTTCCAAGCCTCTTAATCAACAACCAATTGGGCAGGCCTTCGTTCTTCAAGCTGCTTTTTCAATGATTCGATTTCGTAAAGAGCGTCAGAGTACAACTTCTGCAAATTTGCAAAGACTCGCTCCACGGTATATACTCTCCCACGAGCAGCCTCAACTTTCATCCCAGCGACGACAACTTAGTTTAGGTATGACATCCCTAGCACGAGATGTTGCAGCCCCTTGTCCATACGCTCTCCCAGCTTATCACCTTCTGGCTTCAAAGCACAATTTGCCAGCCAGTCATTTCATCTACTAATATGCTTCTTAGAGGCATAAGAAATGTCAACCTCCTGATGCCACGCTTGGTTGCTCATCCTTACCACATCCAGAGGGAATATAATGATCCACGTATCCAGGTGAAGGTCCACGTATTCGCAGTCTTCATCGCATCAGGGCTCTCCTCCACCACTTTCCCCTTGCTCACAACAAATGGCTCTCTCATGAGCCGAGTCAGAAGCAGTTGACGGGAAAGAGGTGAGTGAATTATCTCTCGGAGTCGTCGTCACCTCAATTTGAGGTCGAGATCAGGATGGAGGACAGTACGTGCATGCGACATTGAGGGGACCATTCATGATAAGGATGACAGTCAGGCGACTCTTCACCAAGCTGAGAAGACTTGCGATCCAATGAGGGGTTATACTCAAAATCTTCCAAAAAAAAGGACGAATCTGACCCGCATCGGACGAAGTTACCACACAATCCTACAGCAACAGGTTGTTCATGACCTTCGCCTGCTTAGTGCTCAGCTTCGTTGCATCTCGAACCCCCACCATTTGTAGATATGCCTTCTCCAGTGTTCTAAAAATCGCTAGGCGCTGGGCGGGCGGCGAGCAGGTGCCTAGCGCCCAGGGGCCTAGGCGGGCGCCTAGACGGTCTTAGATTTTGTATTATTACTTTAATAATTTACAAAGTTAAGCATAATACCTTATCAATTACATCCAATTTAATGCCAATATACATATGCAAAATTTAAAAACATGAAAAATTAACAATCGTGAACAAAATTTATTAAAACTCAAATGATTGAAGTTTGTCATGATGGGTACTTTATATAAATTTGAATTTGTGTACTCTTTTATTTTTCTTCAAATTGCATGAATAACCTCAGTTATGTTTGATAAAATCTACATTAGTAAAATTGGTACCGGCAGATCCTTTGAGAATTCCATTAAGTAATCATCATTTGCTACATTTAGACATATACTGAATAAAAAATAATTAAATAGTTTATTTTTAAAAAAATAGGAAAGAAAATAAAATAAGAACACAATCAGCCTTATTAAAAAATTAAAAAAAATAAAATAAAATAAAAATCGCCCGGACCGCCTAGACCCGCCTAGAGTCCGTCTAGACCCCGCCTAGATCCCGCCCAGACTGCCCAAAACCGCCCAGACTGCCCAGAACCGCCCAGACAGCCCGCCCAGCCATTAATCTGGGCGGTTTTCCACCTTCTAGGCCGATTTTTAGAACACTGGCCTTCTCCAAGTCAAACAGGGAAAATAGGGGCATTTGCCCGAGCACCATCTTGCCCCACAACTTTGTGTCCCTCTTTGAAGGGATCGAACGCTCAGGTGCAGGCTCAGTCACAATGTGAGGCTTCTTTGAATGCAAAGAATAATAAAGTGTCTCATTCAACTCTGCCCTCCTTGACAGGCTCAGAATCTTAATTAACCTTCGAGAGCTTCCTCTTCTTCGAAGAGGATTCACCCTTAGACTTCAGTTTTGAAACTCTAAAAGAGTGGGAGCCTCGTGAGAGTAAGCCAACAGTTCGTTGCGCATGACATTAGAGGGTTGGACGACATCCTCCACCCGCATCCGAGGCATGTCATGAAATTTATCCATGGTTGCTTCGTCCTCAAAAGAAAGTGGCGTAGTTGGGAATTTACCTACAGAAAGCACGGATAACAATTCAATATGTAATCAACACTAGCGGGATCGAGAACGAAATTAAACTTACTCAGTGGCTTGAACTCCCGCTCGATCGGACAACCATCAAGCTCGAAATACTTCGGGTCTTCAAAAGGCATGAAGCAATACTTCTGCAAGAACTTGAAATCGTCAGGCAATTTTGCCAAAACGAGCCGGCGATTGCTCACCCTCAGAGACACTCGGACATCAGTGTCCTTCGCCTTAATCAGAATGACGATCATCGTCCTATACTCGTTTAGCACTAGCTAAGCGGGCAGAATGCTGAGGTACACCAAGAAGCTCCAAATTTTCTTAATGACAGGAAAATGAACATCCGATTGAAGCAAACCTCGGTGCAAACAAATAAATCCTTCTGGATGAGACAACGACATCGGATCAATGCTCAATGTGAAGAGCACCAGATCATCAGGGATCCCATAATTCTCGCGAAGGCCCTCCAGATTCGACTCGAATATTGACCTCTCCTCGAAAACTTACGGCCTTTAGCAAACAGTTCATCAGAAAGCTAATTCTGGCCCACCATAGAAGAACGTACAAACTTTTGTTTAAGAAAGTTGAACCAAGTCAAAAGCGCGGAAAGCGAAATGACAAAGCAAAGTCTTTAAGATCGAAAGAGGAAATGAACTAAACTCTATAGAAAAAAGGATTTATATAGAAAGCAGAATTCCCGCCTTTTCTGAGCGGTCGCACGACGTTTAATGACGCACGTCACTTGAGGAGATGATTCAGACTCAATCATCATGACCGCCCAGTTCCTTAATGACATGACTTAGTGGATCGATTAATTGGCCCACAAACTCGAGGGAGTAGCTGATGATACACTAAACCGTCCGTTAATCCACGTCGTATACGTGTCATGATAATCTCATCAACGGAGCAAAACGGGCCTAATTGCTCGCTCAATCTGACAAAGTGAAAACAACACTAAGCCCATCTTGACAGGGTCCAGGAGGATGGACCCTAATTGTAGCGCCCTATTAAGCCCCTCCCCCTTTGTGAACATTCTGGCTCCGCCACTACACACAGGTAGACCTTACACTCTGCTATGTACAGAGGATATTGAAAATAACCTAGAAGTTAACAATTATCATTGTGGGTGCATAGGGAGAATTATTTTGTACATTTGTGGCTGTTGGCTTCAAGAACTTTAGGACCTGAGAAATAATTGATGAAAAAGACATGACAATGGAGATCGACTAGGTATATCTATTACAACATAGATGACAATATATAACAAAGGTTGATAAAGCATTTTCATAATGAAAATCGCATCAGATCTTTGTATACTTATAATCCATTCACTTTAGAGGGATATTGTACTGCAATGTTTTGGTTGATTTGTGTAGATTGGTATTGCATAATCGACATAACATGCATGTTGATCACATGCACTTGTCGCTGAAAGATGGATGGAGTTTTCAGCAAAGTTTAGTCGCTTTCCTTTCTACGCTCCCTTTTTCTCTGTTTTGGACGCTTGGAGAAGCTTTATTCAGCTGCCCGTACTTCTTTAGGGGAAGATGTGACAAGTGTTTTCCAACGGTTTGATGACAAGATTGATTGATGGATGCTCGGAAAGTATTGTATATAGAGAGAGTGAAGGAGTCCCAATGAACATGCATGGACATGCACTCTGCAATATTGCATTCAGGCACGGAGGCACTTGCCCCCACTTACTCTTTTGAAAAAATTAATTAATTAATTAATTTTTTTTTGAAAATTAATTTTTGCACCTAACTTTAAATACTCTTTTGCGCCTAACTTTAAATACAATTTTGATTTGCATCCTCCCCCATCCCTCATATAGATCTTATCTTCTTTACCAAACTCTTCTCATCAAACCTCTCAACAATTCAACCGTTCAAATCCCCCAAATCCCTCCAATAATCTGTCATAATTCATAACTTATCACTTCTTCGAAAAAAAAAGTTTTAGAAATACAGTGAGATCCATTGTGTTCGTCTTCACAAGATGAGAAATATTTTCTACTACTCCCTCATCGCTCAGACATAGAAATCTCGTGTTCTTGGTAAACCCTCAAATTTCACTTTTTTGGCGTCAGTGATCAGAGTATTTGTAGCAGTCATTCGGTTTCTCTTCTGCTTCACGTCCACCATCCCAACGAGCTTCACATTAAACGTAGTTCCAACTTTCAGGAAGGCAATGATCTACCACCTTCAACCAAAAATAAGGATGACCATATCTTATCAGATCAAATCTCAAAGAAAAGTCATGTAGAAGTTGACTTATCAAATCTTCTAATAGATCTTAGCTTAATACTTCGTATTTTCAATTACCATCTGAATGATCTAAAGGTTGTTAGAAGAGTTTATTTGCAAAAGGGTCCTTGTCAACCGATGAACTACACATTTTCACAAAAAAAAAATAGGAAGTGCACTACGACCATTTAATGTAACTTGGTTCACTGAGTATAAGAGTTGGCTACAGTATAGCATAGCAAATGATGTCGCATTTTGTCTCCATTGCTATCTTTTTAGAAGTATCGGAAAACAAATGGATGGTGATTGTTTTGTTGTTGAAGTAATTGAAAAAAAAAATCTTGAAACTCATGTAGGAAAACCTAATAGTTTGCACATTCATGCCTATATGAAGAGTCGAAGTTTAATGAATCAATCCAATCATTTTATTCCCAAGCAATCTAATCGGCTTCAGTTGATTACAGTCGGTGTTTTGCATAATTATTCATATATTGTTTAAATTAAAAAATTTATGTCAAAATAATTAATTATTATATTATTTTTAATTAATTATGACTCATCACTCTGCCCTCTTCAATAAAAATCCTGACGCCGTCACTGATTGCATTGCATGGCAATGCTGCGATACAATATTGAGAGATTTAATAGTGGATTAAGAAAGGTAAGAAGATAGGGCCATGAAAGTAAGAGATGTGATTATGTGGTCTTGGAGAGTTGGATTTATTGGACATCTATATGTGTTTTACCCTTGCCTTTCGCTAACTAGCTAGATTTCAATAATGGCTCAACAATTGCTGCTGTGTGTGATGAGTAGTTGGGAAAGGGTCCATGGTTGTGTCAACAGGTTACATTGACTTGTCATTGGAGGGGTGATTTATAAGATGTGACTGTACATGGTTCTGCAACGTATTGCTTTTCCTGGAAACGAAAGAGTTAGTTTCAGGGGGTTTTTTTTTTGTGAAATTGAACTGTTTTGATTTGGTTGCAGCAGTTGGGTTTGGTTCGAGCAGTTTTATATTGTGCAGTAAATGAGTTTTAGTCATGTTGCCATTCGGCTTATTGGCAGAAAGGATCATCAGTCTGTAGGGATGTTGGAGCTGGTACGGGTGGGGTTTTCTGCTTTTGGCAGATGCAAGACAAGTTTTTTTTTATTTTTCCGGGTAGAGTTGTGATGTACCTCGACATGGTTTGTAAGTCTTTTGATAAGCAATAAAGGTTTGACATCCCAAAGTTGTCCCGTCATTCTCGATATTTAATAAAAAATAAAAATAAAAATGTATGCACAATAACATAAGATGGATTCTTCAGTCTCGTTATACGATTAGTTGTTGTCAATTTGGTGGAATGTAAAGCATCTCAATTGCAAGCATTTTACAAAAACATTGGTGCCAATTAATAATAAACGTCGAGTTGAAGAATACAAGAGAAAATGGTTGAAACAAAAAAAAAAAAAAAAAAAACAACAACAACAACAACTAGACATCGGTAGGAAATAAAAGTAGCAGTGTAGTTCGAAATACTAAAGCCCAACCAAAGCCCAACAAATCTTAATATGGAATGGATGTTGAGTATTCAACAAAGAGGGCCAGACCAAGATCTGTTCGAACTCAATATTGTGATCTTCCACTCTCTAAAATGTTACTGGTTGGACATAATGTGACAACACCATCGGGGAATTAATGCATGCAACGTAGCATTGGAAATAAAATGGTAATGGCTTTTTCTTTTTCTTTTTTTTATTTCCCTCTCCTTCAGGAGATTGCAATGTAGCAGAGTTTAAAGTTTGACAATAAAATGCAACAACATGAAAGATAATCAAACCCTAAATGCACCCAATTATTGACATCTTTTCAATGCGTGCTACTACCTACACCCTAAAAGCCACTCGTGTCATCAATACTATTTACAAAAGGTTGGTTTCTTATATACAAAAAAAAAAAAAAAAAATTGATAAGGCCATACCCCATCATAGGGCTGGCAATTTGACCCCAATATATCAACGTCAACCGGGTCCATTCAACCCCTTATATACAGGTCAGATTTGGGTTTCATTATTGAATGATAACTAAACTGGTTCGGGTTTTGTGTCTGGTGACCAGTCGATCCATAATCACCAGACACAAACCCAACTCAACCTGAATCATTTTTTTTTTTTTTTTTTTTTTTTAATTTTCAATCTGTCTAATTGCCAAACTTACCCACTCCATTCCCCTACCCACATGAAAAGAAAATTAATAAATAAATAATGGCGTACAAATTATTTGATGGATAACAAAAATTACTTGCCCATCCGTGTGTAATGTTATTGAATCATTGAGCACACATGGTTAAGGTTTGGACTCCATTTTTGTCTACCTTCATTTTTATGGACGCCAAGCGTCAGCTGTGTACTACACATATGTTGTGGACCACTTAGGTTTGTTCCCCACTCTATGGGAGCTCTACAACTCTTAAGTGGTCACACCACTCAACATTAATCCCTCACAACTCTTCACTTTTTCTCCTCGCCATTTCACTTTTCATTTCATTGACTCGATTCAGACTCCATACAAAATTTCTCCATTTTCATTTACAAATTCACAATCTTTGGCTCCAAATTGATGAAAATGAAATATTACCAACTACCCTAGCCTAGATTAATCTTTATTGATCCATCATCGACAAGGATGTACTCGCACTTGTTTCTGATGCAGTGCCTCATAATTTGCAATTCGATGCAACCTGCCTAAAATTCTGATGCTCTTGTTGAAATTATTTGATCAATAGTACCAATTTCAGTATAGCAGTTGGAAGCACTCCTAATCAGGCTTTTCACCATTGGATTAATTGACAAATCCAAATTATTCAGTAACCAGTAGTGTTAGATAAATTCAGAATTAATATATATTTATAGTCATTTTCTCCATATCCTCTTCTAAGAGCATCTCCAATGGTAAATTAATCAAAAGCTAAATTTAAGAGTTTCTCCACTCCAACCACATGTCTTATTTTAACTTTTTTATCATTATTTTAATATATTTTTAAATATTTTTATACCAATTTAATTTCAATTATACTATTATTAATTTTAATTTAATATAATTATATTAATTAGTTACAATTATATTATTATAATATTATTAAATATATAACAGGGAAAGTATTACTAAATATTATTAAATATAATATTATTAATTTCAAATTAAAGAATGGGGAAAAGTAATTGAGGGTTTTATTTTATTATTAAATGAATTTTAGGGGATGGTTAGCTTTTCCCTAAATTTAGGAGAAAATTGAACCAAAAGCTATTATAGGAGATAGTTAAAGGGATGGTTGGAGAGCTATTCTTTTCAATCATCCCCCTAAAATAACTTTTTAAGGAGATGATTGGAGATGCTCTAAGTAAGGTCCCAGCTTATTGTATCGAGGTCCCTCTGGCGACCATTATTGACTATTAAAGCAAAGTTTAAGCGTGGTAGGTTATAATCCTTAGAGTCTGTTTGCTATTTCCTTTTGACCAATTGCGTGCAAGATGTATCGGTTTTCTTTGTTTTCTATCTTAATGCGGGTAATGTCGTAATGTACCCCTGCTTTGATTGTAAGTTTTTTGGCTTATTAATAAAGGTCTGGCATTCCATAGTTGCCCCTCCCCACTGGAGGTTAATTTAAAAAAAAAAAAAAAAAAAAAAAAAGTTATAAGGAACGAAGTAATGTGACTCAAAATCATTTTGTTTGTTTCACTAATTGACATCCACCAAAATACAAATTCTGTCTACAAGATCTACTGACTTTATACAGTTACATTAATTATCAGTCATTTGTGGTTGGTTTTGGTGAAGAAAAGATATTAGCTACTCACGTTGGTTTTATGTGCTTGCATGGCTCACTTTAAAGAAAGCTTGTTGTAGGTGAAATGTCGCAATTCTTCAAAATTGAAACCACTAATTAGTGGGATAAGGAAACAAAAACAGATAAGAATTTTGATTACTTTCTCCTCTCTATAATGTTTAGGACAAATCGCTGTGATTTTGATGTTCCATGGGAAAAGAAGGGGGAAATAAAATGTCAAATTTAATAATTATGATAAGGATGTTAACAACTTTGGGGAACACACATTACTTGATGTGCAAATTAGCAAATTTTGACACTGTAAGTTTGAATTCGAAACACAAGAAATGCATTTTTCTGAAGACACTGTCACCGTCATTTATCTACAACTTCATCGGCTAAAGTTTTGTATCAAAATTCGTAGTATTCGTACAATATCTCGATATACCTAAGAACTTAGGGTGTGATTAGTTGCATGGAATTTTATTTTATGGGAATTCATGAGAGGGTCACTTACATTCAGGTTAATTTGAGGTTTACTCAACAATCCACTATTTAATTTATGGTGGGAATGAAAGTCTCATAAACGTGATAATCACATCCCCCAAAGCATATGATTCTCATGTATGGAAATTTCATTTCCACCATTAATCACAAAATTTAATGGTGAATTGATAAATGAACGTTAAATTAACTTAAATATAGATAGTCTTCTCATGAAATAAGATTTCATGCAACCACACACTCTTGATGTAGAATTGTGCTAAAGATAAATATATCTCTATATCAAGACGGTTTACAAAGAATAAAAGAGTCTTAGGACGAGCTTGGCTATATTCTACGTATTGGGGACCTGGAAGTAGTATTGGGGACCTGGAAGTATAAAAACTCAGACGATTCATGAACACTTAAAATTGGAAAGTTTTTCTTAATGTCTTGATAGCGATAATGTGTAATTGATGGAAATTCAGAACAATGATGAACTATTTTCATCAATAATGTATGTCTGCCTTTGGGTCCTCCATGCAAGCCATTCGTGGATGCAACAATGTCATCATCTGATATTGCAGCTAGCTTGCCGACCTAAACCCCACTGTTCTTTAGCAATCCTTTTTGGTGATTAAGAAGTTTGTCTTTTGAAATGAGAGCCATATAAAGGGGTAAAGATCAAAGGATAATCTCTTGGTATGAAGACAAAACTATGAGAAGAAAAATCAGGAGAATGGAAAGTAGAGGGAGTCTTTAATTTCTTCTGTGGGGCAGGAACTCATAAATTATCACTGTGGATTGGGATCTCCGAGATATTGATTTTTTTTTATGAAATTCGTACAGTGGTATGCAAACATTGTTTGAATTTACAAGGAGAAATGAAAAATGTAGGTTCTAACACTTTTTCTTTAAAACCTATTGATTTTGTAGCCATTTAAAGCTTGGTTCATGCCATATTAATTGGCGGACGCATTGTTGCACATTTCAAACTTTGAAATCGTAATGCATCCGCTATGAAATGATAAAGTCCACTGCCATTTATGGTAATATTCATTTGATATGATTTTAATTTTCCCTTTAAAAAATTTGGTTTTTAGAATAAATGGTGATTGAACATTATCCTTGACTGATAATATATAGTTGAGGTCGCTGATGTACTTAAATTCTAGTATTTATAAGAAGAATTAGGGAAAATGAGAATAGAGCTAATTATAACTTTTAAAACCTAATATATTTGGTTCTGAAAATCAGCTATATCCTTCCAAGTCCACCAATTTGACATGACTTACTACAAGGGGCCACCAGATGCATAATACTTGGAACATATTCTATTCCCTAATAGGTTAAGTACATTGTCAACTTATCATTTGGTGTATGATTCATTATTTATAATTAACAGTGAAATTCCAACAACGTCATTTTATATAATCATTGATTAATTTCTCAAATGGTATTTTCGAGTGCAAGCTAAAATGCTGTTTTCTATAATAAACCTTAGCAATATAGAAAAAGGTCGATCTTAACAAGGATCAAATAATTATAAAACTTATGAGCTTCAATGAATTATGGAATGTATTGAATTCTTCAGTTATTTAGTTACCTAATGTAGCCTGTTGTACAAATCATATCGTGCCAACTATAATGTGAGACTTTGTGAATGCTGTAATGTCCCTTTTGTACTATCCATAAAAATGCTTATTTCTAAGTCAAATATATGTAGCTCATTTGGTCGGTTCAATTGATAATGATGCACTATGTCACATATCTTCTTCAACATAACTTGGAAGGCATAGCGAGGTGGTGCCAGAATCTACGGAGGAATGCCTCAGGGAGGCGGGGTATACTACTTCGGAGATCGAGAAGGCAGTTGGTCCTCAAGGACAGCATTCACACCAAGAGACTGGCGGGGGTAGCGTTTCTCCGGGGCTCCATGCGACAAAGCCGCGAGGTACGCCAAGTGTTTCAATTGGTAAAGTCACAATTGGGGAAACTGCTCCATCAGGGACGCATATGTCTAGAGACACTTTCCAGCCAGCTCCTAGATTGCTACTTGCTGATTCGGCACCGCACCCAGCAGTACTAGGTCCCAACACAGGGGCTATTTCCCAACCTGGCCCCGTCTCCAACCAGGTCGTGCCCCAGGTAGTGCCACAGGCCGTCTCCAACCAGGCCGTGCCACAGGCAAAGCCCCAGGGAGTGCCACAGGCCGCGTCCCAGGCCGTGTCCCAGCCGGTGCTCCAGGCCTCGCCCCAGGCCGTGTCACAGACCATACTCTGTCCCGGAACAGGGGACGACGCGGTAGTGTTTCAGCCAGCTACCTGCATCATAGCATGTGGACTGATTTTCACGACTGATTTGCCCGCAAATGATGTCTTACCTGCTGCGTCGCCATCATTGCGGCTTGCATTCCCACAGACCACGGGGGTGAGATTTGATTGGGAGACAGCTATGGATGCTCCGGCTTCACGACTTTACCCCGTGGCCATTGGTAATTTACCGGTCCCCGGGGCAGCTGGGAACAAACAGGATGCGGGGATTTTGTATGATGTCGCCGTACAATCGATGAAGGAGACCCATGTTTTGCGAAAACAGAAAAAAAAAAAAAAAAAAAAAAAAAAAAAAAAAAAAAAGATGAATATTTATTCCCTTGACAGTGCCACAGATGATAGCGATGCGGCGGCGTCAGACTCGGAGTTAGGGCCCGCACCACAAGCTATCCAAGATTTAGCTTTGGGGACTCAGTCTGATGCGTATCTTAGGAAATCAGTCGACTTGGCGGTGCCTACGGGCAATCGTCGTAAGACTAAGAAGGGTAAGCTTTCCACCCGTGTTTAAGATGATAGAAAATCTCCTTTTTTGGAATGCTCGTGGGGTTGGTAACGAGTCTACGAGAAGGAGGTTAAAAAATATGGTTGTGGAACACAAAGTCCGAATACTTATGCTTGCGGAACCTATGATTGATGCTAATAGACATATGGAGATTGGAAATAAACTCAAGCTTGGTGGATTTGCCTCGAATGAATCTTTGGGCGGCAAGATTTGGCTTCTTTGGGATACCTCTCTTATCCTTACGGTGGTGGATATGTCGGATCAGATCATCCATTGTCAGGTAACGGACTCTGTTTCAAGAATTTTTTTCATATCTTTTGTTTATGCTAAATGCTCTGTGGATGAACGAAGGGATCTCTGGTTAAATATGGTAAATTTTGCTGCAAATCATGATTCTCCTTGGATGGTCGGCGGTGACTTTAATACATATTTGCATTCGGGCGAAAAGGTGGGGGGAATGGAGCCGTCCCTGGCGAGTATGTCACATTTCTCTGACTGTATTGAAAATAGTGGACTAATTGATTGTGGATTTTCGGGTCCTCTACTCACCTGGTGCAATAACAGGCGTGGTAGTGAGCGAATTTGGGCCAGACTTGATAGGGTTCTTGTTAATTCAGCTTGGTTGACAGTCTTGGGTAATCCTAAAGTGGAGCATCTTTGCAGAACTTTTTCAGATCATTCTCTGTTGTTGACCTCTATGCCAACACAATCAAAAATTGGTTTTGCCCCCTTTCGTTTCTTAAATATGTGGATGACTCACCCCGGTTTTTTTGATCTGATTAAGGACAAGTGGTCGACCGATATGGGTTTCATGCGGCCTATTGACAGAGTGGATGCCAAACTTAAAATGACCCGGCGAGCTCTTATACAGTGGAATAGGACGGTCTTTGGTAATGTGTTCAGCAGAATCCGAGCTTTAGAGGATGAGATGCAACAGTGGGAAACAATTCTTTTGGCGGGTTTCTCCTCTATAAGAACTAATGGGCTAAATGTTGCTGCTAACTGAGATGTCAATGCTTGTAGCAATCTACATCGTTGTCAGGCAGAGTACAGATTAGCTCTCAAACAGGAGGAGCTCTACTGGATTCAAAAATCAGGTGAAAAGGAGTTCAAGGAGGGGGATGCCTGCACCAAATACTTTTTTGCTTCCACCAAGTCCAAACAAAAGCGACGAGCAATCAACCAGATTACTTTACCGTGCGGTAGAATTATTTCTGAACCTGGGGAGATCCTTGACAAAGCCAATGAGTTTTTTGCTAGTTTGATGTCTTCTCAAGGTGATTGTCTGGTGGATACGGAATTGTTATCTTGTATCCCGAAGTTGGTGGATCCTGGTCAATGCGAGCTCTTGGTCAAACGACCTTCCTTGGCGAAAGTGAGAGATGTTGTTTTCGACATTCCCAAAAATAGTGCGCCAGGGCCAGATGGCTTTACTGCTGATTTCTTTCAATCTTGTTGGGAGATTTTGAGTATGGATATTTGGGAGGTAGCTATACAATTTTTTGAAGGGGAGGCAATGCCGTAGTCCTTTTTGGCGAATTTTATGGCTTTGATTCCTAAAATTTAGAATCCAGGTTCCTTTTCAGATTTTCGCCCAATCAGTCTGTGCAATGTGATCTATAAGATCTTCAGTAAAATCATTTGCAATAAGCTGGTAGATATCTTGCCAAGGTTGATTTCTTAGGAGCAGGGGGCTTTTGTCAAAGGTAGGTTCATTGGTGAAAATATTGGTCTGGCGCAGGAATTGATTAGAGACATCAACAGGAAGGTTCTTGGAGGTAATGTGGTGCTGAAAATTGACATGGAGAAAGCATATGATAGAATGGAATGGAGCTTCTTGCTCGCAGTTCTTAAAAAATTTGGCTTTAATGGTAGAATCTGCCATCTCATCTCCAACTGTATCGCTTTTTGTGGATTTTCGGTTCTGCTCCAGGGAGCCTACAAAGGTTTTTTCCGATCCACTAGGGGTTTAAGGCAAGGAGACCCTCTCTCCCCTTTCCTTTTCATTATTGCCTCTGAAGTGTTGAGTAGGGGATTGAAAGCAGCTTTTGAGAATGGCAAAATTGGGTATTATTATACTCCCAGGAATTGCAGTCCTATTTCTCACCTTCTGTATGCAGATGACACTTTGATTTTTCTAAATGGCAGGAAGTCTTCAGTCAGGGGTTGCATGGAGTTCCTGCGATGATATTGTTCGTTCTCGGGGCAGAAAATTAATGCGAGTAAAAGTTCTTTTACTTTGGATGACAAGGCAGCTACGGAGCGCATTGTAGATTTGGAGCGATGTACAGGTTTTCATTTTCAAGCTGCTCCATTGAAGTATTTGGGCGGGCCAGTGTTCCAAGGGAGAGTTAAAGTCTCATATTTTGAAGATCTTATTACTAAGATTCAGGCTCGTATTCAGGGATGGAAGGCAAAATTGTTATCTCTAGGGGGGAGATTAATTTTGATTAAGCATGTCCTTAGCTCAATCCCTATTTATATTCTTAGTACCATGTGTGTACCAAGGACAGTTTTATCTCGGATTAATAGTCTGCTGGCGGATTTCTTTTGGGGGGATTGTGAAGGCAGACTAAAGAAAAAATGGGTGTCATGGGCTAAAATTTGTTTTCCGCAGGCGGAAGAAGGTTTGGGTGTTAGAGACTTGACGGTTGTGATGGAGGCTTTTCGAATCAAGGCTCTTTGGCGACTTCTTACTTCGGACTCTTTATGGGCTACTTTTATGAGGAGCAAATACTGGCTACGAGGCGTTGCTTTGATTAGTCAACCTGTGAAAAGTGGGTCTTCTCCTTTCTTTAAGGAGATCATGCTTTGGAGACCTTTTCTTTTGAGGCACTCGTTTTGGCGTATTGGCAGGGGGGATATCAGTTTCTTTGAGAAAAATTGGAACGTGGTTGCTTCTTTCAGGAGATCGGTGGCTCTGGTTCATCAAGAGTTTTGGCCTTCAGTTAGCGAGGTGTCGCTGACAAATTTTGAATTGCTCCATTCAGATCTCAGAAACTTGGCGCGTGATCTTTTCGCTGATAGATTACGTGGTGAGGCCCATGCGGCGGACACGTGTATGTGGGTTCCAAATCAGAATGGGCTTTTTTCCCTTCAGTCGGCCTATGAACTGTTACGGAAACAGAGGAAGGTCAATGCATTAAGTCCAAAGCTTTGGCACGACATTCTTCCTTCCAGAATATCAGTCTTTGTTTGGAAATTACTCCGTAGAGGAGTACCAGTGGATGGGGAATTATACAGATGTGGTTTGAGTCTGGGCTCTAGATGTCGTTGTTGTAACTCGCCAAAGCGAGAATCTTTGAATCATCTCTTTCTTGACGGCGAACTGGCGATGCAGGTGTGGAGTCACTTTGACAGGATTTTTGATGTGCATATACGGCGACTAGCAGAAATCTCAACGGTGCTAGTTATTTGGTTCAAGAGAGCACAACGCAATTCGCAGACAGGTGTGTTATTTTTTCTTACTCTATGTTCATTTTATGGGAATTTGGAAACAACGATGCAAATGTGTGTATGAAAATGCTCCCCCAAATCTTGCCTTTGCAATTTTGAACATTAGGCGTCAGTTGCGATTGGCAAATACTTTTATATCCCCCAAGCAAGTTAGCAGTAACAAGGCCCCCTTACGGGCTTTGGGGTTGGATGTGTTACCCGTCAGAAGGAAGTGTGTTAGAATTGTTTTTTGGCACCCTCCACCCATAGATTTTGTTGCGCTTAATGTGGATGGTTCCTCTCGCAAGGACAAGGCATTCGGCGGTGTGCTTATTCGAGACTCTCGGGGTTACGGCGTTGTGGGCAAACAAATATTTTTCGACGAAGTAACCAACAATAAAGCGGAAATCTTGGCTCTTGTGGAGGCCCTCCGCCTTTGTCTCGCCTGGGGTTTCAAAAAGGTAGTAGTCCAAACGGACTCGAAGCTTGTTTATGGCTGGCTTCAGGATATTCTGAAAATCCCATGGGATTTGGAGAATAATTTGAAAGAAATTAAGTTGTTGGCAGCGACAATGACGTTAGATTGCCATCATATCTACAGGGAGGCCAATGCGGTGGCGGTCGCGTTAACTGATAGAGCACAACGAGACCATATGACTGTTACTTTCGATGGGACTGATTTTCCTAGGAGATTGGCGGGATTGATACGGCTTGACAGAGTGCATACGGCGTACATTCGCCACGGGGATGCGTAGCGGTAACTTTTTTCGATTTTTCGCGGTTTTTCCTACCGGATGCGAAGGGGCGAAAATTCGGATTGTGGGATGATTGCATCCTGCAGTTTTGGTTTGGACCGCAGGGGCGAAACAGGACAGCAGGCTGGTCCTTGCATTTCCTGCCAGGATTGCAGGTTATTGTCAGGAGCGCAGGCTATTGTTCAGCAGGCTATGGGTCAAGACAGGAGGGGCGAATTCGGACTGAGCATTTTCAGTCCCTCTTCTAAGTTTTTAGGCTCTGAAATTGGGGCGAGCTTGCGCTTTTGCTTTGGGCTGCGGGACCGCATGATGCTTATTAGGCAATTCTTTTGGCTGAAATGCAGGTATGATGCCAGCAATGACTGCAGGTATGCCTTTTTGTGCTAAAGCAGTTAAGTTCTTTTGGTAGGGACAGCAGTTATGTTATTTCAACATTGGTGTTTGAAATGTTTTGAATTTATGTTTTTTGTTTTAAGGTTTCGGCCCAATTTTTTATTTGGTTTTTTTTTCACGGGTAAAGTCGTCATGTACCCCCGTATGGATTGTAAATCAATTTTTTTGACAAGTAATAAAGGTCTGGCATTCCAGAGGTGCCCCTCCCCACTGGAGGTTTAATTGAAAAAAAAAAAAAAAAAAAAAAAACTTGAAGGCATAGAGGCCAAGTTATAATGATATAAATTAAATTTGTACATTCAATTTGCTCTAGATCAGTTGAATGAAAAAGCAAATAGACTATTTCTGAAGCAAATTAAACCGACTATAAAGGGGATGTGCGACCAATTGAACTACTTTAATTCAAACATATTATCAAGCAAGTGAAATATGTTTTCAACAAATAGTTAATATATAAATTCCGCTATGCATCAAAAGATTCATTATATTTTTCTTTAAGAACCTTTCTTATTGTTGAGAAAAGGGACGAGGAAACCAGCGAGGGGGAAGGGTTTTACCACTCATCCCCCTTGAGATTCGCAACAATGCAAATCTCGAGGGTGCAAATGCCCATCTTGGTAGGGATGAGCGGTCACACCCTCCCCCTCGCTGGTTTCCTCGCCATTTAGAATTTTTGTTTCTTTAAATATGGTTATTATTATTTTGTTTTCTTAATCCTTAAAAGTGTTCGTACCATAGCATGGACTCGAGTGAGTGCGAGTCAATCGCATCAGGAAAAGTAGTCTGATTTGAGAGACAACGTGTATGTAGACGTGGCATGGCCCCACCCACTACAGTAGTTTTGCTTATATTTATTTATAGCAAAAAGCTTATGACAAAATTTCTTGAATGAGGATAGGGAATCAGGTTTTGTAATCATGTTTTATAATCAGAATGATGTGGGATCGTTAGAGGAGGTTTTTTACAACCTCGAGATACACATAAACACTTTGAAAATTTCATCATTCTTTCAAGATCACGCGACGTTACCATGATTACAAAACCTGATTACAAAAATATGATTTCTTAGCATTTTCAAAATTTCTTTGCCTATTATCAACTAAGGCGAGACAAAAATTCATGGGGGCACCTGCTCAAGTGGTCAAACAAAAAAAAAATTAATTCAATATATTGTCGCCAACAACACTGCCAAAAGCAAGAAACTGAATTAATGTTTAGGGTTTTCGTGTGTTAGATACTGGTAGGGTTTTTCATGGTTCAGTAAAGCCAAATCAAATTCAGACCATATTAGTCAGAAACTCAAATCAAACTGAAGTTTTTAAATTTTTTTTTTGTCAAACAAGAAGATTTTTATTGAAAGATGAAAGAGAACAACAAACAGAAAAGACACCATCCTAAACACAAGGAAAGTCACGACAAAAAATCCAACACACCAACTCCCTAAAAAACAACCAAAACAGGCTTTATCAAGCGCCAACCAACAACCCTGAAAAAAAGATCTGCGAAAACTCACGCTCCACAAAGAAAAACCTAAACCCTCGAGCAAGACAAACCTCCACCAAAAGCACAAACACACCTCAAAATGCGAGAAAGTGACTCATCCTGAAAAAAGAGCTTGCACCATGTCCAAGGTCATCACGAAAAAATCCAAATCGAATCTGAGAACCACCACTCACCACGAAAAAGGCGAGAAAGAAACCCATTATGAAAACAGAGTTTTTACCATGCCCAAGCCCCGGTCTTCATCTTGACTGAGATCTACCCCAACAATATTGTCAATATCTCTGAATGCTGAACGAACTTCATCCTTGTCACTGCTAAGCTCTGATTGGACTGGACGACACCCTGAAACACTTAGATCACATCCCCACTTGGTCCTTGAACACTCCCCTGAAATAATCCCAATGGACTTATTAGAGGTGGCTTTGGTAGACTGTTGTTCATTCAAATGAGCTTCAAAACCAGGTGGAGCTCCCAAGTGAACAGGCGTAGACGATCTTACCTCAAGGTGCTCAGTGCGAGGTTCAAAACCTGGTGGAAAAAGAAGACTTTATTCGAGGATCGAGTCTGAATTCCTGCTTCGTGCTAAATCAGCGGTGGTAATAATTGAAATGAAGGTTAATCAAGATGAAATGCAACTAAATCAAACCGACAAAAAATATGCTAAACTGGTCTAAACCAAACCGAATCGACAAAGGCATGTATTATTTTTCTATAATAATAATAATAATAATAACAAACATATATATAGTTCGGCTCGGTTTTATTTTTTAATCTAAATTGAAAATCGAACGGGTCACTTACATTTCAAAATTTTACAAATTGAATCAAAAACGGAAATAAAACAAAGCCAAATTGATCGGTTCCCGGAGGGGTTAGTTGATTTCATTCATTTTGTTCAGCTCAGATGTTGGCATTTTTATTGGAGTTTGAAGTTCCTACTCAATTTGGGACTAAAACAATTAGGAAAATTTGTATTTTTTACTAGACATCTCATTTTCCTGCTTTCTTAGATGATGTGGGACAAAATCTCACAATCTTATGCACAATATGTATAAAATTTGGTTTTGCATTCAAGTCTAATTCTAAACACCAGAAAATAGAGCCGAACTTAAATGGATATCACTAATATTAACTAGGACATATCAATGTAAGTGGTCCATTTATGCCAACAAAGTTCATATGGTCCATAAATTAAACACCTAATCACCTTTCTTCTTCAATCCTTCGCATTTGGTGGGAAGCACGGATGGCAATGGGTTTGGGTTGGGTTTATGGTACTATAATAAGACCTGCTATCGAGGGGAGGTTACTAAAAGTTTAACAAATCTGTAAACTTAGCTATTTCTCATTACCATCTTCATTTAGATGTATTAAGTTTAACCATAGATTTAAATTAGTAAGAGCATTCACTACACCAAATTGACACTTTTGTAACAACTCTCAAAACAGTATCACTTTTGAAATGTTACAATCCACCAAACAATTTCAAGTCAAAACTAAATTTAGTCAAAAAAATGAAAAACAGTAACACAAAAAAAATGATACAATAAGTTGGATTACCATGAATAGTATCACTTTTATAACCATACTCTTCATGGTGATACAATTATTGTATCATTTTGTTTTGTATAAATGTGTAAAATTGTTAGGTGGATTGTTACACTTCAAAAGTGATACTATTTTAGGAGTTGTTACAAAAATGTCAATTTGATGTAGTGATGATTCAGCCACCAAGTAATAAAGCTCATGTTAAAATGATCATTTAGCTCGTTTAAGTATCATAAAATTTTCATAGAATATATCACTTTGACTCCTTTCTAACTGAAATTATTTAGAAATCAAATTGTCAATTCATTCAACACATTATTGTGGACCTTTTAAAGCAACACAGAGATCAGGAATCCTGATTCAGAACTATATAATAGATGATTACATCAACTATAAAATACATATATAACTTAGAAAAATTGATATTAATTAATTTTGTAGTCACCAACTTGCATCGCAAGCTATGTGCTACCAGAGACTGGACCACATTCTTCCCTGCAATGAACATGTGCCACATCATTGCATAACCTAAAGTTCCCTCCCGATAGCTCTCTCTGTAGTACATTCTCACAAGATTTAATTAACAAGAATATGATTTAATCAAATTGTAAAATATTAACCAGAAAGAATGATAAATTGATTAATATTGACTTGCCTTAAATATATGTATTACAATAATTAAGAAAACAACAATTAATTGATTATTCCATATACTTAATAACTAAACATGAATAATAGGAAGAAAAAAAAATCTGTTGAAATGGTTGTAATCTAGGGTGCTGTCATTTTTAAAAACGCCTAAATCATATACGCCAATACCAACTAAACCCTTCATCTTCTCGTCATCTTTGTTGAGTTACTTTTAAAAATTCTAAAACCAAAAATGTAATACCCCTACTTTTTCAATGGCAATAAAAATTTATGCAACTAAAATTCAATTGAAAATTTTATTTTAAAATCTTCTTTCGTTTGACAAATTGTATTTTTCGAAATTCGCTTAACTTATTTTAACGTGTGTATAATGTAACACCCCTAAATTTCATAAAGATAATTTATTTTATTTTTAATTAAATAAAATAGAGTTACATTTAATCGAATTTAAATTTCAAATTTTAGGATTTTATTTGGGTAGTTTAGAAGGTGGGTGCTTTCAGAAGTACAGTGGGAGCGAATAGCCACCCACCTTATAAAGAGAAAAACCATATTTCTTCCTTCTTCTTTTTCTCCTTCTTCCTTCTCCTTTTTTTTTTTTTCCTTCTTCACGATTTCTTCTCCTCATTGGCGGCGAGCACGGTCTGTGACCGCACGTTGCAGCCGATCCCACCGCCCCAAACTGGCTCATTTTCCTTCCTCTCTCGTCCCTCTCTTTGCTGTATGTTGGTGAGGGTTGGTTGGAGATCGAGATGGGAGTAAGACAGGGCGTGTTGCAGGGGTGATTTAGGGAGACGAATGGGTGGATTTTTTAATAAAAGAGAATAGTGGAATCGAGAGAGAGCTCGATCGGAGTTGTCGCCAGCTGCCCAAGCAGCCAGCTCCGATCAATCATTTGGCGGTGTGTGGTGTTGCGGCAGAGAACAATCGATGTGGCGATTAGAGGAGTGAGTTCATTTTCAATCTCTTCTTGCTTTGATTTTTTTGATGCATTTCTTTGTTTACCAAGAATATGTTGTAGTTGTTTGATCAATTTGATTGGGTGTTTGATTGTTTAAGTTTATAGTTGAAGCATTTGTAGTCAGTGAGTTTTTTTTTTCTTTTCTTCCATCTCTTTTATTTCTTTGTGTGAAATTTTAGAACGATGGGTGGGTTATTGATTAGATCTGAAAATTTTGAGTTTTATTTTCTGTCAATTTCATTCAATTCAATTGTTCTTTCTGTGTTTTAGATTACCATTATGTGCAATATTGATCGATATGAAGCACATACAATATGTTTCTTTCAGTCTTTTCAACTTGTTATTGGATGTGTTGAAATCAGGACACCAATCAGGGAGAGATTACTGCAATTAGGACTAAGTTTGCAATGCATTTGTAACTTGACTTCCCCAAAAGCACTAGGACACCAATCCGTATATTCTGAACTTGGCTTCAACCTTTGGACAATTAGTGTTTTGATTGTTTTCAACACCTTCTCTTGATGGGCCCAAACATTACTTATGTTGTAGATAATGATAGGTTACCTGCTCTGTTATCATATCTGTTGTAGTTCCCATTCATTTAGGAGCATTCTCCTATAGAGATACTGATTTTGGGCTTGAGAGTTGGGAGTCACAACACAAGTGTGGCGAGAGTTCAGGAGAACTCTAGGTGTTAAAGTACATGGTCCTCGGTGCGTTAGTTGTGTATCTGCATAAGCTTAATGAGCCTAATTATGACACAACTTGTAACATGAAAATGTTTGATATTAGCTAACCCATGCATATGTCATATTCTCACTGTTCTACCCACTACATGATGATTAGGAATTCTAGGTAGAAGTCTGATTACAGAGATATGAAATGGTGCTGTGATGTCTGATATAATAATGGTGGTTGTGAACTACCTTAGCATGTATTCTCTTTTGATAGTTCATCCAACAAATTCATATGAAGTGTTTGCCTAATGAGCTTTTCCATGTTGCATCTTGGAGTATACCTAGCTGCCAAGGTCCTATCATAGTTTCATCGTTTGTAACCAACTGGGGTACGATATAAAACCGTTGTTTTCTCATTTGATTATGTAATAGGAAATATGTACAAAAACTTTGATATGGCTATCTGGACTTCAACTTGACATTGTAAGCAATGTTTTACCCTTTTGGTAGCGCTCGTAAGCTCAACATTTCATTCTAGACGGCATCTGTTGCCCCTGTCATTCTCTGCAACTTGTTAGAAGTGTTAGTGGGATAATGTCTTGTCTGTATCAGTTTTATGTATGATTAAACTCTTATTTAGTTTAGGTCTAGAAGAAAATTTTCTAGTAATAGATATTGGCTGGAATTTAACTGAGCATTTGTTTTAGCTTGAGTATTTGTATTTTTATGCGAATTGGTATGCATATTGTTTTTCATATGATGCAAAGAGATGAGATATGTGAATTGGCAATGTGTCAAATATTACTTGTTCCCCAAAAGAATGGTGGATACTGTGGTTGATTTATTTATGGTTGACAAAGTGTCACCATAAAAGAGTTTTGAGTTTTAGTTGATATTTTTTTATGCTCTTTTTCACAACTCCGAAGAAAAAAAAATGTGAAAAGAAAAGAAATTTTTGTATACAGACTTGCTTGTATACGTGTGATATAATTATGGGTATGCATACTTGCTTGCATATCGGTGCACCGTTTCATGTGAGTTCGGTTGTACGTGTAGATTTAGGAAGAATACTTGCGGTTTATTGAACTTCGGGTGAGATGACATGTTCCTCGAGGTGGCACCCCACTTGGAACATGTACGCTCCGAGTGGTTTCGAAGGCAAGGGAGGCACACTTGGGTGAGGTGTGTTCGGCACAAGGAAGATAGTGCGATTGTGGAAAGGAAGCGAGATTTCTTTTTGTGTATGTGGATAATTACCTTAAAGGAAGAAACTAAATGCTCATTCAACCATTGAATGAGAACTATATGTCTTCCTAAAGGTAGAAAATGTGTTTTGTTAATATTTCAATAATAGTCTAATATGATTATGATTTGTATTGTTGTTGCATTTATGAGGATTGATAACTCATAAATTTTATGTGTTTGTTTCTAACCGTTTTGTGCATGATGGTAAGTCTACTAACAATTTCTACAGGTCAGACTTGTCATAGTAAACTTCTATAGCGTAAGTACTAGTAAATGCATATTTATTTATTAGGATGATGACACATTTGCCTCATTGATGAACTACTTGTTGGTGTGGTTGATTATTGTTTTTGTTTAGTTTGATGTTATCACGTGTGGATTTATTGATTTTTTTTGGATGAAGATTTCTCACACAAGCTTTATTGCTGACCCAAGTGAGTTTTTGCTTCTTGGGTACATTCTTTTGGAATGTAGCCGATTAGCCTTTCAGGTTTAGAGATTTTGAGCTGCGTTACTGGAGTTCCGCTAGTGAGCTAGCCACGCCAGTCCTTTCCGGGTTAGAGTTTTATTTGTTTCAATAATTTAATCATGTTTAGTTGTTGCTGCTATTTGTTTCTGCTGTTATTGAATTTTCACGTCCCGAATTTTGGGGGAAACGGATAATCCTACGTGAATTTTAGGATTTTCGTTTTCTTCGAAAATTGGGGCGTGACAGAAAACCTCTTATCTTGAGTTCCTCTTTACTTTCAGATATCATCATCATTTTCTTCTTCTTCTTTTTTTTTTTTTTTTTTTTTTTTCATTTTATACTTCGCAACATTTTCAATTGGTGTGAAACAGAGCAAGAAAAAAGCGCAACTTTGTTTTCAAAGAAATACAAAGGAAAAACACAACTTTAAGTAATTTTTTTAATTGTTCATTATTTATGCTTCTACATGGCGAGGAAACGAGCGAGGAAAACAGCGAGGGAGGGAGAGATGGAGGGAGGGGACCGTTCATCCCCTTCGGGATGCGCGCAAGAAAAGTCATTGCGCGCATTCCGAGGGGGATGAACGGTCCCCTCCCTCCATCTCTCCCTCCCTCGCCGTTTTCCTCGCCCACTTCCTCGACATTTAGAATTTTCGTAAAAATTATAAATCACCCATGTTGGTCCGCTTTGAGTTTTTTTGTTTGGTGTTTTATAAAATTTAACTTCTAGAAAAATGTCAACTTGCAATCTTGGAGTCAAAATACAACATCGAGGCTTACAATCTTGTTTTGGGATAAGGAAGTAATAATCAAATGGGCTAACACCAAAAAAAAAACTAAAGTATATTAACTGATGTGATAATGTAGCAATTTAACAGAAATTCCACGCATCCCGAGGAGAATGGAGGGTTGCCTCGCTGTTTTCCTCGCCATTCAGACAAGCTCAGCAATTTAATCAACCTGGATTTCTGGAAAGGACATCCCAAATTTGGAGGAACATTTGCAACCCATTCCTCAAATTCATACACAGTGAGGAGCTTTATTGCAGTGTTGAATATTCAGATTGTCATTTAATATATTGCAATTTTGTACTCCAAAATAAAATCAGATGAAAGTATCATTTGGCAAAGGGTCATTAGAAGTTAATTAGGGTGTCATCGCGATTTACGTGCACGGATATTCAGTATTTTTTTATTACAATAATTCAATAATAAGAAAAATTATTATTGAATTTCTAAATAAAAATAATTATATATAATTTTAAGGGCCTATGTATAATATATAAATAACAAGAAGCTTCAAATACTTTATGTTAGGGGGTAATCAGCGTTTGAGAAATGCTCGTTTTGATTGTAAAAATGTAAATGTGGAGGGCAAAATGAAAAATTCAAAAGTTATGTCTTAGGGTCTTTTTGTAATTTACAAATAATTGGAGGATTTCAATTAAATTATCTTAGGGCTTATGTATAATTAATGAATGTTTACATAAATTGGTTTTGAATGTAAATAGATTAAATAAAGAGGATAAAATAGTAAAACTATTTAATAACTTTTTTTATTTGAATGACATAAATACCCCCTTTAACTTTATCCGCTTTTAATTTTTCTTGTACAATTCATAGAGCTGGGAGGCAAATTTTGAAAAGAAATATCATCTTGAATACATGTTTATTGTTCCCCCACGGTTCATTTGGGGGAACTAGCGTTATATATGTAGAGATTGAAAGGTTTAGATCCCCCAAGTTCCAACCACATATAAAATAATCTCAAATATAATCTATGAGCGTGTCGGCCTAATTTGGTTGTATTTGAAAACAGCTTGTCTAGAGAGCCAAGCCTAATATCCTCCATCATTCTAGATATGCTCATAATGCATAGAAAAGAAGATAATAAAGTTATCTATCCATGGAGTACTCGAGCTATGAAATATTGGCTCACCAAGATATGGTATTCTCTTCCCCTCTTTTGTGTTTTTGGTTTGATGTTTCATTTTTTTTAGTTTTATTTAATTCAGAAGTTAATCTCTGGATTCATTTGTTTTGAAATATAGAGATGTAACGACTAAAAGAGGGAGAATCAATAGAAAGTTTTATTTTGTAATGCAATTCAATTATTTGGTTTTGGTTATGTTCATGAGCTCAAACAAGAGTCTAAACAGCTTCAAAGGGTTGGTAGGTCAGATGACAAGATGGGCAAAAAAAAAAGAGAATGATTTTATATTGGTGCACCAATTAGTTTTTGTATCTTATGCGTAAACAACTTGCTAATAGTTGAAATTTTGTAAATTTGTAACCTTATCCATTAGAATAAATATTTCATTTATGGCTGTTATTGTCTATCTAGATGCCCTTTATTTTCTAAAATAATGCATCCCTCAATCTCAATGGTCATAATTTCCTAAAATTGGTTCTGTATTTTCTGTGAGACTCGTAGAGTAAAAATTCAGAACAAATTGCAATTTTTCTAAAAAGGATTTTAAGAGATTTTCAAATTATATATATATATATATATATATGTGTCCCGCCATATCACAATTTATAAAAAATAAAAAATAAATAAAAAATAAAAAATAAAAAAATCAGGTTTCCCAATCTCAAGACTCTTAAACAAATTTTGAAGGAATATTAAATCACTGCCATTTGATGAAAGGAATAGCTGAGATGAATAGAAAATTAAGGAAGAAGCATGGGAAGCTATCAATGAATAACACTATAATCGTAACAGAATCATGAAGGGGTCACTAAAATTATATGTTTACATGCAATAAGCAATTTTGTTTTATACTCGCCAATTCAACGCACATAAAAGTACACTTATATATTTATCTTATCGACAAAAAATTAAAAAATAGTTTTGTGATCTCAATACCTTTTCGTCTGATCAAACTAAACAAAAAAAGGTGAATATATAAATGAAAGGTTCTTAATCAATCAAGATCAATTTGTCTTCTCATGCTACTATACTATTCATTAATTATCCCCATTAGCTAGATTACACAATATTATGATTATGGATGGAGTCGTTTTCATGAGATTTATCATAAGATAAAGAATCTGATGACAAATACAGCTTGGTGAGAGCCTGGCTGATGCATTCGTGGCAAGATGTGAGCCATTAAATCTTTATGTTTCATAATTTGGTTCTGGTGTTTAGTCTCTATATGCTTTGCTTGGCTGTGGGGTCATAATTGACCTACCTATCTATATATAATTAATTAAAAGACATAAAATATTAATAAAGAGATGTCGATGGAAAACTTGGATTATCGTCTATTTAGTTTAGCAACCATGCTATCTATCCTAGTTGTTGTAACCTTGATTGATGTAAACTTAGTTTTTTTTAGCATTTTTATTTATATTCGACAAAAAAAAAAATTTGAAGTGCCAAATAAGCTAATACTTAAATCCCACGTTAATCTTAGTATAAGAGAAGCACGATAGGGAGAAAGGGGGCTACTACTTTTGAAGTGTCACAATTTATATTACAATTAAGAACGATGTTTTAATATTAATTGCTGACTGTAACAAAGTTAAATCGAAAAGATTAGAGATAAAATATGGTTAGGGATTAAAAGTTGGGAAATGTATTGAATTTGATGGTTGAAATTCATTTTCTATGATATACAAATATGTAAAATGACAAAAATAATATTAAAAAAAAATTTAATTGGTGGAATGTAGATGTGGCGGAGAAAGAAAATATTGTGTTTTCCTTTTAGCAAAATAAAAATTATCATAAATATCTACATCGTTGTCGAATTTTGATAAACTCAATATCGTTGAAATGCATTTTTGAAAATCTTTCAAACAAAATCAATGATCAATATAAGGGTCAAAATATTAAAAATATATATTTCATAATTAAAAAAAGTACAATGTATCACACGTCTTTAATATTTTTTAATATTTTTAAAAGCAATGAGACGGGTCGATTATACCAGAAAAAATGAATCGGGCATCTTAATGCATATTTAAACAAAAACTTTAAATTTTATGTTTTGACGAACTTAAAAATTTGGAGAGAATTCATTATAGGCATATAAAATTTTTTTCAACTAATTTAAATTTGACTTAACAGACTTACACTTATAATCAAATTATACTTTAATACTGATTGAAAATGAAAATTAGAATAATGACAAAAATGTTCAATACAAAATAATTAACAAAAAAAAAATTACGTGATATGCGAGCCACACCAAACATACGTTGTTTTCTCTTTTACAATTGGGCTGCAAAATCAGGAGCAGTGAAAGTGAATGCTAGGAATGCGATGGAGAGTACGTGTCGCAAGACTATGGATGCCGACAGTCGCTATCAAGCATCGCTTACAACTCTGCTGTAGATTTGATTTGTAAAAGCGATAGTTGTCACATTGCTTGGCCGTCCTTAGGTGCTGTGCTGTGCTGACTCCTCATATTTTCCGTGCGAGTGTCCGGACGGTACATGCAAACTAGCTGTCTGCCATCCTATGAAAGTTGACACATAGACAATGAGAGATTCTTGGATATACCCACAAGAAGAATTTGTGAATATCAGGTTTGGATCATTTTGACCCAAACACAACGCGAAGACCCGATTGGTATTTGTGATTATGGGATTTGGATCTGCAACTCTGCTCCATCATGTAAGCATTGGCCATTTCCATATAATTTGAATCACACATAACATGTAAGTATTCCTTCTCCCAAATGTCAATCCGTAATCATTTTGCATAATCTTAGTGAAATATGATGTAGGAGTAGTTTTGCATTCAATTTTTTTTTTTGGGTTAACTGTGATTTTCCTCCATAATAAATAAGTAATACAAGGTTAACCCCCAATCATTAATTACTATTGCAGTCTGCTTTCAGGACTAGCGATTCACGCTCGTTGATTGTCTATTTCCAAAATTTCAATATTTTTAAATGATCAAAATATCATTGACAAATTAAAAGCTGAGATTGAATGTTTTGTATCTAAAACAACCCATCCAAAAAACAAAAAAAAAATCAAACATTCCAATTAACATTATAAGCTTATTTTGAGGTAAATCTAACAATTTATTAAAAAAAAATGTATCTTCTTCCCCAGCCCGCCTCGTCCTCTTTCCTTTTTCCCCCTTCTATCCAACTATTTCCACCCTTGACACCGCTTACCCCTTTTATTTCACAATGCCCATCCCATCCACGCCTCTTCTCCATCTCTCTGTTTCGAAAGTACCACCACCCCGTCCTAATTGTCTCCCTCTCCTCTCCCCTCCCCTCCTTACGACCTCTTACCCCTCCTCTTCCTTTCTGCAAAACAAAAACACCACCCCCTGCGACGCCGATGATACCCGACCCTCCCTATTCCTTTTTGTTGTGATTCCTCTTTCTGCAATATAAAAACATCCCTTGTGATGTTGACGATCCCATGCCCCTCTTCTTCATTTTTCCTGTGATTCCTTATCCAACTCCTTTAACCCCCCACGCCACTTTCAACACCTTTCTATGTTTCTCTCTCCCTCTTTCTGTTTCTCTCATTCATCCAATCGATTGGTCAATCAATCAATCAACCATGAACTCACGTTCTCCGTCACCACGACCACAACAACCCCAAACATCCAACAGTTCCTTTTATGAATCCTCTCGACACTATCAAAGTGCTTCATGCCTCTATCGAGTGTAACACCTCCTCCTCCGAACCTCCCACTGATGTCCATCACGATGCCTACCCGAGGTACTTCAAGGCTCTCTGTCTCATGGAGTCTCGCTTCCCGATTTTGCTTGATCACATCAACACCATCACTATCGCGTGGTTCGATGCATTCAAGTGGAAACAAAAGGCGTCGATGCAAAATATTCATTTAGATAAGGCGATTATTTTGCTGAGCAGAGTAGAAGGAAGGGGGTATAACAATGGTGAGTCACAGGGGGAGGGGGTCTGCTGGTAGTGATTCGCAAGGAGGGAAATAAGGGAGAGGGTGGGGGAATGTGGTGATGTTGGTGGAGGCGAGGATGGTGCTGAAACAATGAGAGTAAATATGGAGGCAGGGGGGCTGACGCATGGAGGCGGGGAGGAGGAGGGGGATAATGGGTTGGGGAAGAATATGAATTGTTTTTTTTTATAATAATTATGAGATTTTTCTCAAGTACACCTAATATTTTAGGTTGAACCATTTGATTTTCTTCGAGATAAGCAAGATCTTTTTTAAAATTGTTAGATTTTCTCGAGATACGCTTATCATTTTAATTAGACCCTTTGAATTTCATCAAGACAAGTTGTTCGAGATACAAAACATTCAATCTCAGCCTTTCATTTGTCAAGGGTATTTTGATAATCTAAATACGAATATTTTGAAAACGATCGGTCAAAGAGAGTAAACCGATAGTCCTGGGGGCAGACTGCAATAGTAATTAATGATGGAGTAATCGTGTATTACCTATTTATTATGGGCGAAAATCGCGGTTAACCCTTTTTTTCTTTTAGAGGAAGGGAGTGTTGAACCTTCAGGCAAGGGAGGAATTATGATTTTTCAAACTTGTACTGTTGTAGCCCAAACAACTTAAATTACATCAACAATACCCTTTTAAAAATTACAAAAATTCAGTCTAGTATCTAGTTCTCAACTAGGCCATTTTTCTTCTATGTATATAGATAAAATTTGAACAAATCATGAGAGCGCCAGGTAAGCGATGAAGTATCAAATGTTCTTGACAATAAATTGACTTAAGCAAGCCATACCATAAACCATATGCCACTTTTGTTTCTCTAAAAACGGGAGTGCAAACACACTCTAGTCTCATTTTTATTCACAAAATATTCTACTAAACATTTTCTAAAGCCCAAGAAGTATGGTTTGATTGACAACGTAGGCCAACAAAACTAAATTCACCTTTGTCACTCCAATTTTCAGAAAAGAAACTTACATTTCCTTGTCCTATTTTTCCAAATTGTATTCCCGTAATATTCTCTAATAACATAAACCATTCCTTGATAAACTTATATATATATATATATATATATATATATGCCACATTTAACAATTTAGAAAGACAGGAGCGCATCTCTGCAAAACAATTTTTCTCATTCACTGAAGAGGGTTCCAAAGATCTTTCAATCGAATAGCTTTCATCGCTGTGAATGACGACCCAGTCAACACTCCTCTTTTGGATGAATAATCTTTGTCCAAGTGGCCCACATTTTAGTTTCCTTAGTTATATATTAACCTAAAAGAGCGAGGCAATTTTGCTTTGAATTCACTCAAATCACTTTGAACACTACGCTTGCTCCATCTAAATTGTAGACTGATATTGAGGAGAGAATGTACCTGATCCTGATGAGTACTATTCTATGGTAGGCAATTTTGTTTTCCAACCATTAATATTAGGAATATATTTATTTTACCTAAGTAAATATTTTTTAGAATATGAAGAACATGCAGATATGATTTGAAGATATGCAGATAATTTGAAGATATGCATATATGAAGAATTAGTCCACATACAAGATGTGAAGTATCTTACTTGATATGAAGATATAAAGAATCAGTCCACATAACATTTGCTAGGATACTTTTCTATTATGTGTTTATTTTACTTGATATGATTCTAAATGTATTTCTAGTGTAGGCTATATAAACTCAAACTCAATTTAGGGTCTCTTGTAAAGCATCCATTCAATAAAGTTCTTCTCCATAGTCTAAACTTATTAATTAATTCCCTTTTAGAATTTTAGAGTCAAATCATTGAAGTAGGCAATATTTCTACGCCCTTGATAAATCGGGACACTCAAATCTCTGTTATTAATGCTAGAAAAAAACTTTAGGGGCATGTAAGGCACTTCTCTGCTGTCTCCCACTCAAAATTGGTAGATCGACGATCTAGATTAATTGATCTATAGGCTTAACAAAATTGGTAGATCGATGATCTAGATTAATTGAATCACTCGAAAATGTTTGAAATGAGCAAGTTATGGTCATTTTACAAAAGTCGGGCAAATTTGTCTCGCAGTGAAAACGGGGTAGTGTCCCTGACTTTCGACAAACTTATATGCTCGATCGAGACTGATTCTCAAGTTCATCAAAACACAAAAAATGTATTACTCTGAGTTATTTAATAAAAACAATTTTAATCACTTGAAAATATTTTGAAATGAGAAAGTTATGACCATTCACTACAACAATTAAGGCATTTTTCAAGAAAAAATGTCCTTGACAAAACTCAAAATTTTGTTGAAAATTACTTTTAACAAGGAAAAAAATTCGTTGGTGGGTTCCTGGAGGCATCCCCGTAGCTAAAGGTATTTGCCAAGGAATTACAGTTTTTGTTGGTAAAAGGGATGCTAAGTCAAGAAAATATTTTGTTGGTAATATTGACAACTACCAAGAAAATTTGTTGGTAAAAATCAAATATCGTTACCAACAAATTGTTTGTTGCAAGAACTATTTTATTTACCTACAAAATTTTTCTCGAAAAATCTTAAAATCATCAAGGAAAATTGTCGTTGGCAAAGGTAACAACCTTTATCATAGAACTTTTTCGTTGGTAAAATGCATGAATATCAACGAAAATTGTCATCGGTATCGTTACCAATTACCAAGGAAATTATTTTCAATAAAAAAATGATATATTAAAGTTGTCTAAGAGACGACCTAATCTAGGTCCCAAACTCTAAGGACACCACCCACTACCTCCCAAACTCTAAGGACACCACTCTTGATGATAAGACCCCACTATGGAATTCCATATATAACATATTTATTTTTAGGCTCAACGGGAATCGAACTCCTGACCTATAGTAAAATCTGTTGCAATATTTACCAATTGAGCTATTTGAATAATTGTGTTGTGTGAAACAACTTTATAGCTTATTAAATCAAATTACTCATTTTTTGCAATAAAAATACCATTGCTACGTATATAATAGAGACCAATATATAATATTTCGTCACTATAAATTAGAACTAAATATTTTCACTATTATAAGATTTATGTTAAATATCTACCACTTTTAGCAATGAAAAAAATTTTCACAGTAACACCATTATAATTAACAACAAAATAGTAATAGCATTTCAATGCTATATGTTATTGAAATTAGTTATATCCCCAATGAAATAAAATTAAATTGTTGTAAATAAGAAAAAAGTTCATGAAAATTTTATCAATATTTAGCATCGAAATAAATTGTTACCATTAATATTATAATTAACAGTAAAATAATGTTGTATTGTTAAATAAATTTTATTTGATTTTTCAGATGAAATAATATCAATGCTACTAATAAAAAATTTCAACGAATTAATATTTTTGCACTATAAAGAAGCTAGGAGCTTTAAATATAAAAAAAAAATTCATGAAAAAAATTTCATTATAAATAGCCAAATAAATCGTTGCAATAACGTGGTAATTAACTAGAGAAAATTTAGTTTCATTGTTCAAGAGACACGAACAAGTGTTATAGTGCATTTACTAAGAAAATGTTTGTCAATAATATTAATATTTATTAGCAATGAAATAATTTATTGTACATGACGTCATTATAACTAAAAAACTAAAATTTCGTTGAAATATAAATATTTTGTTGCTAAATAATGTTGGTGGGAAATTGGTTTTGGAATAAATATTTTTCGCCACCTCTTTACAAAGAAAAGTTGCCAACAAAATAGATTTTGTTACAAAAAGTGACAACTCTATGGTTTTTTCAATGAAATTTATTTTTGTTAGAAATAGTAACATATTAACAAGGAAAATAAAATTTGTTAGTAAATAAAACATTTTTTGTAGTGAGTATACCAATTTCCAACAAAATAATGACTTGACGCTATAAAATAGTTAGTGAACTTTAATGAGAAACAAATTTTCATGAAAATAATTATCAGTTTTTACCTATAAAACAATTTGTTACGAACAATGTTATAATTACCAACAAAATCTTATTTCATAGCTACAAAAATTTCATTAAAAAAGATATTGTTTCCAACAAAATAAAAAATGTTGCCAATATTGTAACAATTCTCAACGAAATATTACTTTGTTGCTATAAATTAATAAACGAGCTTTAACAAGAAAAAACTTAATGGAAAAAATTATCAATCATTATCAACGAACCGAATCATTACTAATAATGTGATTATTGTCTAGGAAAACATATTTCCTTACTAAAGAGGGATGAATAAGATTTAATGTTCGTTAACAAGGAAAATGAGTTGTTGTTAAAATTAGTCTTCTTTAGCAACAAAATATTTCATTCCAGATGATGTCATAATTACCAAGGAACAAGTATTTTGTGGCCATAAAAATAATTTCATTGTTAAATCAATTTATCGAAAAATTGGGTTTGGAGGGAATGTTTCCCGCCACCTATTTAACAAGGAATGTTTCCTACAAAATATATTTTGTTGAAAAACAGTAACAAGTTTATGATTTTTTCAAGGAAATGTTTTATTCGTTGACAATGCTACAATATTAACAAGGAAATCAATTTTCGTAGCAATAATTTTGTTGGTAAAAGATAAATTTCTTGTAGTGATTTTACTAAAGCCATGCAAATTTGTCCGGAAAAAAAAGTTTGTTTTTCACCCATTCGCATTGAGCAATGCGAGGATTAGTCTCAACTTGGCCCAGACCTATGTGAATTTGAGACTTTAATTCGCATGAGTTTGGGCAAAGTTGAGACTAATACTCGCATTGCCCAATGCGAATGGATGAAAATAAACTTTTTTTTACTGACATATTTGCATGACTTTAGTAAAATGACCATAACTTTCTCATTTCAAAACATTTTCAAGTGATTCAAATTATTTTTATTAAATAAATAATAGTACTATAATTTTGGTGTTCTAATGAGCCTGAAAATCGGTCTCGATCAAGCATATAATTTGGCCGAAAGTCAGGGACACTACCCCATTTTCATTGCGAGACATATTTGTGCGACTTTAGTAAAATGACCATAACTTGCTCATTTCAAAACATTTTCAAATGATTCAAATTGTATTTATTATATAACTCAGAGTACTACAATTTTCATGTTTTGATAAGCTTGAGAATCGGTCTCGGTCGAGCATATAAGTTGGCCAAAAGTCAGTGACACTACCCTATTTTTATTGCAACACAGATTTGCGCGACTTTAGTAAAATGACCATAATTTTCTCATTTCAAAACATTTTCAAGTGATTCAAAATTTTTTTATTAGATAACTCAGAGAATTAAAATTTTTGTGTTTTGATGAACTTGAGAATCGATCTCAATTGAGGGTTTAAATTGGTCAAAATTTTATATTACTGTTTTTTCAAAAACATTTTTTTGAGTGGTGTGGGATAGTTGGGAAAAAAAAGTACATGATGGTGTGAGATAGTATATATGGTGGTGTTGAGTAGTCACTGCCTTTTATTAATCAATGGAGATAAAATGTCATCAATTGGAGTTATTTTAGAAAACTGAATGTTTTAAATATGGACAAATATCTATGCATTGTGAAAATCAAATGTTTTAAAACCTCTTCCGAATGAGGTTTCAAAAGATGAGATGGAAAGAATGTGCGACTTTTTGTTGTTTGAGTCTCTCCTCACAACTTATGGCTTATGTTATTATTTACTTAAGGAAAATTTGATTTCTTATTTACTAACTTATTAGATGAAAACTATCACTCTCTTGCAAGTGATAGTTTTTTCATGTTTTTTTTTTAATTAACTGAAGAGGGATTCTTATGAATATGTGTTTGAAAATGATCGATTATGGTAACTCACCAAACAAAATGGGAAGTAGACATTTTTTTTATTTTTTTTATTTTTAAATTGGGTCATTGACCCTTTTTTATTTATTTATTAATCTATGCCCGAAGGCTACATGACTGACCCAATAGGGTTAACCAAACCAGACCCGAAGGCTACAATATTGTTGCCACTTAATGTCCTCGTCGCCTCCATCTCGCATAGAGACTTGCTTTCGCTCCGGTCCATCGCTTCCACCGTGCATGAAGACTCGCTTTCGCTCCGGTCCATCGCTTCCACCGTGCATGAAGACTCGCTTTCGCTTTCGCAGCTACATTCAATACCTGAAGGCTTATCAACGGCGGAGCAAATGTGCTCCTAATAATCGGGCGAAAACTCACAAAATCCTAACTAGTGAGTTTCGAACCCGCGACCTCTCACAAAGAGAGTGGATGTCCGACCAACTGAGCTACAATTGGTGGACAAATGGGAAGTAGACATGGTAAATGGTTAATCATACATCTAAGGAATGAGGTTTTCGTAATACCTTTAATGATTTATTGGGTTGGTGATTGGAATGAGCTTGCAGGTGCATATGCAATTAGTTGTTGTTCTAGATGATTATTTGAAATTACAAGGAATGTCGTTGGTTTAAATAGGGAAAATTTTTGTGGTACACTTGAATTATGATTTTGGTTTCATTTTAAAATCTGAACCATGTAGCAGGAAAAAAAAAACATATTCTCACTGTGATAGGTCCAAATAAGAAACATTTCTAATATGTGTTATTTCTGGTTGGAAAATAGTATTGGAATTTTCAAATATTAGTTTGTGTGATCATTCTTATATCACTCATAGAAAGAGACTGATATGTCTCATATTCATGCATGGAATTCAACTTACTGCCTTCACATCTCCTTTTGCTCGACATATTCTTTAAAGAAGACATGCTCCCTCTCTTAGATACAACAAATTCTATCTTTTTTCTGGTAGAGTTTCTATCTATTCACTTGGTAGTTTCTGATCAATAGTTGCACTTAGTTATGCTGTAAAACTACAAATTACATGGTGATTTTATGGTGAAAGATTGACTTTATTTTGACAGTGTACTACATCATTGGGATTTCTCCCTCATATACTTATAATGTTGATAATATAATTTTTTTTTTTTTTTTAAATTAACCTCCAGTGGGGAGGGGCAACTATGGAATGCCAGACATTTATTACTTATCAAAAAATTGACTTACAACCGCGACGGGGGTACATGACGACTTTACCCGTATGAGACACAAAGAAAAAATTAAAAGCAAAACCTGTCGTGAAATCCAATGCAGATTTAAAGCACCAAATGAAATCAACCCAAACAGCCAGCTCCCAGAAACCTGGACAGCACCCACCTTATCCGCACGAACTCTGAGTCACAGCAATGTAGAAACAAAGAACCAGAGCTCTAACAGCAAGTACAGCAGAACGCTGACTCTGTCAGCAGCGCACTCTGGCTGCCATGCTGAAAATTCATCGCACCCTGTCTTGGGGTCCTGCAATCGAACCAAACCTGCCTCCCAGCAGACGTCAATCTCAGCAACGCTACGCCTGAAACAGCATGTACAGCCGCAAGCATCGCACTCTGTCTTCAACGCAGACCACACTGCTGTCTGTGCTGCAGAGTACGGACTGTTTCGCGCGTCTGCAGTCCAACCAAACCGCAGTCCGCAGCTGCGCAGCATGCTACATTTCTCCCAGCCGGTGTAGAGCCACGAATGCCCGAAGAAACAATCACTACGCATCCCCATCACGAATGTATGCCGTATGCACTCTGTCAAGCATGATTAAGCCTGCCACTCTCCTAGGAAAATCAGTCCCATCGAAAGAAACAGTCCTATGATCTCGTTGTGCTCTATCTGCTAACGCATCCGCCACCGCATTGGCCTCTCTATAGATATGTTGGCAATCTAACGTCATTGTCGCTGCTAACAACTTAATTTCTTTCAAAATATTCTCCAAATGCCATGGGATTTTCAAAATATCCTTGAGCCAACCACAAACAAGTGCCGAGTTCGTTTGGACTACCACCTTTTTGAAACCCCAAGCAAGACAAAGGCGGAGTCCCTCAACAAGAGCAAACATTTCCGCTTTATTGTTGGTTCCTGCACCAAAAAATATTTGTTTTCCCACAACACAATGACCCCGAAAGTCTCGAAGATCCATCCACATTTAGCGCAACAAAATCTATGGGTGGGGGTGCCAATAAACAAATCTAACACACTTTCGTCTAACGGGTAGCACCTCCAACCCCAAAGCCCGTAAAGGTGCCTTATTACTGCTAACTTGCTTGGGGATCATAAAATTATTTGCCAATCGCAACTGATGCCTAATGTTCAAAATTGCAAAGGCCGGATTTGGGGGCGTATTTTCATACACACATTTGCATCTCTGTTTCCAAATTTTCCATAAAATGAACATAGGAGTAAGAAAGAATAACACACCTGTCTGCGAATTGCGTTTTGCTCTCTTGAACCAAATTACTAGCAGCGTTGAGATTTCTGCTGGTCGCCGTATATGCACTTCAAAAATCCTGTCAAAATGACTCCACACCTGCATCGCCAATTCGCCGTCTAGAAAGAGATGATTCAAAGATTCTTGCTTTGGCAATTTACAACAACGATATCTAGAGGCTAGGCTCAAACCACATCTGTATAATTCCCCATCCACCGGTGCTCCTCTATGGAGTAATTTCCAAACAAAGACTGAGATTCTGGAAGAAAGAATGCCGTGCCAAAGCTTTGGACTCAACTCATTGACCTGCCCATGTTTACGTAACAGTTCGTAGGCCGACTGAAGGGAAAAGAGCTCATTCATATTGGGAACCCACACACACGTGTCTTCCTCATGAGCCTCACCACTTAATCTATCAGCAAAAAGGCCACGCGCCAAGTTTCTGAGATCGGGTTGGACCAGTTCAAAATTTGTCAAAATCACTTCGCTAACTGAAGGCCAAAGACCATGATTAACCAGAGCCGCCGATCTCCTTAAAGAAGCGACCATGTTCCAATTTTCCTCAAGAAACTGATATCCCCCATGCCAATACGCCAAAGCGAGTTACTCAAAAGAAAAGGTCGCCCAAGCATGATCTCTTTAAAGAAAGGAGAAGACCCACCTTTCACAGGTTGACTAATCAAAGCAACGCCTCGTAGCCAGTATTTGCTCCTCATAAAGGTAGCCCATAAAGAGTCTGAAGTAAGAAGTCTCCAAAGAGCCTTGATTCGAAAAGCCTCCATCACTACCGTCAAATTTCTAACACCCAAACCTTTTTCCGCCTGCGGAAAACAAATTTTAGCCCATGACACCCATTTTTTCTTTAGTCGGCCTTCGCAATCCCCCCAAAAGAAGTTCGCCAGCAAACTATTAATCCGTGATAAAACTTTCCTTGGTACACACATGGTACTAAGGATATAAATAGGAATCGAGCTAAGGACATGTTTAATCAAGATTAATCTGCCTCCTGGAGATAACAGTTTTGCCTTCCATCCTTGAATACGAGCCTGAATCTTAGTAATTAGATCTTCAAAATATGAGATTTTAACTCGCCTTAGGAACACTGGCCCGCCCAAATATTTCAATGGAGCAACGTGAGATCGAAAACATGTACAACTCGTCAAAGCTACAATGCGCTCCGCTGCTGCCTTGTCATCCAAAGTAAAAGAACTTTTACTCGCATTAATTTTCTGCCCCGAGGATGAACAATATCGTCACAGGAACTCCATGCATCCCATGACAGAAGACTTTCTGCCATTTAAAAAATCAAAGTGTCATCTGCATACAGCAGGTGGGAAATAGGACTGCAATTCCTTGGAGTGTAATAATACCCTATTTTGTCACTCTCAAAAGCTGTTTTCAATCCCCTACTCAACACTTCAGAGGCAATAATAAAAAGAAATGGGGAAAGAGGGTCGCCTTGCCTTAAACCCCTAGTGGATCTGAAAAAGCCTTTGTAGGCGCCCTGGAGCAGAACCGAAAATCCACAAAAGGCGATATAGTTGGAGATGAGATGGCAGAATCTACCACTAAAACCAAATTTTTTAAGAACTGCGAGCAAGAAGTTCCATTCCAATCTGTCATAGGCTTTTTCCATGTCAATTTTCAGCACCACATTGTCTCCAAAGACCTTCCTGTTAATGTCTCTAATCAATTCCTGCGCCAGACCAATATTTTCACCAATAAACCTGCCTTTGACAAAAGCCCCCTGCTCCTGAGAAATCAACCGTGGCATAGTATCTACCAGCCTATTGCAAAGAATTTTACTGAAGATCTTATATATCACATTGCACAGACTGATTGGGCGAAAATCAGAAAAGGAACCTGGGTTATCAATTTTAGGAATCAAAGCCATGAAATTCGCCGAAAAGGACATCGGCATTGCTTCCCCTTCAAAAAATTGTATAGCAGCCTCCCAAATATCCATACTCAAAATCTCCCAACAAGACTGAAAGAAATCAACAGTAAAGTCGTCTGGTCCTGGCGCACTATTTTTGGGAATGTCGAAAACAACATCTCTCACTTCCGTCAAGGAAGGTCGTTTGACCAAGCCCTCGCATTGACCAGGTTCCACCAACTTCGGGATACAAGATAACAAATCCGTATCCACCAGACTATCACCTTGAGAAGACATCATAGTTTCAAAAAACTCATTGGCTTTAGCAAGAATCTCACCAGGTTCGGAAATAGATCTACCGCACGGTAAAGTAATCTGATTGATGGCTCGTCTCTTTTGTTTGGACTTAGTGGAGGCAAAAAAATATTTAGTGTAGGCATCCCCCTCCTTGAACTCCTTTTCACCTGATTTTTGTATCCAGTAAAGCTCCTCCTGTTTGAGAGCTAATCTGTACTCTGCCTGACAACGATGTTGATTACTACAAGCATTGACATCCCAGTTAGCAGCAACATTCAGCCCATTAGTTCTTATAGATGCGAAACCCAACAAAATAATTGTTTCCCACTGTTGCATTTCATCATCCAAAGCTCGGATTCTGCTAAACACATTACCAAATATCGTCCTGTTCCACTGTATAAGAGCTCGTCGGGTCATTTTGAGTTTGACATCCACCCTGTCAATAGGTCTCATGGACCCTATGTCTGTCGACCACTTTTCCTTAATAAGATCAAAAAAACCGGGGTGAGTCGTCCACATATTTAGAAAACGAAAGGGGGCAAAACCAATCTTTTGTTGTGTTGGCATAGAAGTCAACAGCGGAGAATGATCTGAAAAAGTTCTGCAAAGATGCTCCACTGTAGGACTACCCAAGACTGTCAACCAAGCTGAATTAACAAGAATCTTATCAAGTCTGGCCCAGATTCTCTCACTACCACGCCTGTTATTGCACCAGGTGAAATGAGGACCCGAATAGCCACAATCAATTAGACCACTGTTTTCAATACAGTCGGAGAAATGAGACATGCTCGCCAGGGACGGCTCCACTCCCCCCACCTTTTCGCCCGAATGCAAATATGTATTAAAATCACCGCTAACCATCCATGGAGTATCATGGTTTGCAGCAAAATTTACCATATTTAACTAGAGATCCCTTCGTTCATCCACAGAGCATTTAGCATAAACAAAAGAAATTAAAAAAATTCTTGAAGCAGAGTCCGTTACCTGACAATGAATGATCTGATCAGACATATCCACCACCGAAAGGACAAGAGAGGTGTCCCAAAGAAGCCAAATCTTTCCGCCAATAGATTCATTCGAGACAAATCCACCAAGCTTGAGTTTGCTTCCAATCTCCATGTGTCTAGTAGCATCAATCATAGGTTCCGCAATCATAAGTATTCAGACTTTATGTTTCACCACCATATTTTTTAACCTCCTTCTCGTGGACTGGTTACCAACCCCACGAGCGTTCCAAAAAAGTAGATTTTCTATCATCTTAACCTCGGGTTGAAAGCTTACCCTTCTTAGTCTTACGATGGTTGCCCATAGGCACCGCCAAGTTGACTGGTTTCCGAAGATTCTCATCGGATTGAGCCCCTAAAGCTAAATCTTTGATAGCTTGTGTTTCCAGTCCTAACTCCGAATCCGATGCCGCCGCATCACTATCTTCCGTGGCACTATCAAGGGAATTGGTTTTCATTTTTTTTTCTGCTTTCGCAAAGCATGAGTCTCCTTCATCAAACCAACTGCGACATCATACAAAATTCCCCCCTCCTGTTTGTTCCCAGCTGCCCCGGGGACCGGTAAATTGCCAATGGCCACGGGATAAAGTCGTGAATCCTGAACATCCATCGCTGGCTCCTGGACAGTGCTCACCCCTATAATCTGGGGGAATGCAGGCCGCAATGGTTGCGACGCAGCAGGTAGGACTCCAATTGCGAGTGAAGCAGGCTGGGAAATCAGGCCACCTGCTGTGATGCAGGTAGCGGGCTGGAATGCTACCTCCTCGACCTCTGTTTCGGGGCAGAGTACGTCCTGTTTCATGCAGTCTGTAGCGGCGCAAAGTAAGGTCTGGGGCACATCCCCTGTGTTCTGGCCGTGCTACTGCTGGGGACGTGGATGGGCAAGGGACGTAGTCTGGCTGGGGGCGTGTTCGGACTGCTGCCGTGGACTGGCTGGGGTCTCAATCTGGCTGGGGCCGAGGGCCAGCAGGAACCGTGGACTGCTTGGAGCCATGGTCTGGCCAGAGACGTGCGCTGGCTGGGGCTCCCCTGTTATGATGCAAGGTCTAGACAGTGAAGGAATTAGCGCTGAAGCTTGCTACAGAACTGTGATTGAGTGCTCCATTTGAGTGTCGCATGTATGGGAACTTGCCGCACCGTGCGGCACTGCCACTTGGTGAGGCGGAGAGATGCAAACTTTGTGGTCATCTACGCGACGGTTTACCGCCCCTGAAGTACCTCCATTTATAGGCTGCGACGGCTGGTCTTGGTCCCCAATCACATGTGCAATCTCCGATGTTGTATACCACGCCTCTAGGAGGCATGCTTCCGTAGAATCTGAAACCATCTCGGCACGTTCATGTACCAACTTCTCGCCCTCCTCTGCATCCACATTTTCTGTAAGTGAATCAAATTTATTGGACAACACCACCTGAACCAAATCCGTGACCACCGGCCTCTTCTCCCCAATATCCTCATTGATCTCTTCACCCTTGCTATTCTTCGCCCCACTCGGACCCACTATGGGGTTTGGAATTGTAGCTTTTTTAATAACAGGTACATATTGTTGCTTTAAAATGTTGGTGTCAACCTTTGGCTTGGCCACCTTCTCTGTTTTTTCGAGATCTGAGGCTCTTCCACCGCCCTTAAGACTTAGTTTTTTCCTACAAAACTCCTCTTGGTGGTCTATCAAAGAACAAAAATCACAGTATTTGAAGCCAGGATATTCTATCTTCTGCCAGAATCCCCTGTTATTAGCCTTGTAAATCCAAACTCTAGTAGGTAATTTCTCCGCCAAAGTCATCTCCACGCAAACACGGGCAAATCCCGGGCGCGATAGGCAATGGGTATGATCATCCATACGCAAAAAGCCACCAAAAGAGTTCACAATTGCTTTTAAAATAGGTGGATGAAAGAAATGCAGAGGTAAGTTAGGCAACTCTACCCATAAAGGCACCGAAACAGGGTCTTCCTTCAAACTGAACCCATCATGCCAACGGAAGGCTTTGAACCGCACTCCACGAATCAAAAAAGAGTCTCTCGACAACACTTTCTTTGCTTCCACCTCAGATTGGAGTCGGACTAACACGTGTCTTTGATTGAGTAAACCAAGTGAGAAATCGCCTAAAATTCCCCAAGTTCTGTGAATCGAGTCACGGATATCTGCTAAGGTGGGTCGGTAACTAGAGAATTTTAGAACAATGACATGTTTTTCCATAAAAGCTTCTCCACGAGTTTCATCCGTTGCCGTAATTCCGATTGCCGGTGCCCCTTCTTTACGAAAATGAGTTCTTTCGACCGGGGTCTCCACCATGTCGTCCACCAAGATTTTTCCCAAAATCTGGGCAAAAGAAGGCTTTGTAGATCCGTCGACTGGTTCCCCATGCCCAGGCCCCGTGGGGAGAATGCCGGCAGCAGGCGCGGACATCACATCCAAGCGTGGAACACTGATCTGTGTGTCGGCCTGGGTCTTATCTTCGTCTGGAACGTAACGGCTCTTATTTCGTTACGGCGGCTGTGTCGTAACGGCGGCTATGTCGTAACGGCGGCTGTGTCATACGTGCAGTGGTACCGACGACTGAGTCGTAACAGACTTCAACGCCCAGGCAAGATCCAACGCACACACACAGCGCGTGTGTCGGGCCAGTCAGCCAGGGGTCGACAGTACCGAAAAGACGTGTCGACGGCTCGAGGCGGCACAAATCTGGTCGCCCTGATGTCGGCCAAAAGCGACAAAGAGCTTAGGTTTTCCAAGTTTTCATGTTTTAAGTTGTGCATAGGCAATGTGTATAAAGAAGATAATTGTTACAACTTACATTGTTAGATTGTTTAAATTTTGCAATACAAGTAAGTTGTAACAATTAAAAAATAATAATTTAGGGTATACATTGGACCACTACTCATAACCCTACAAATTGGAGATAATTGCTACAAATTACTTATTTTATGTACTTATTTTCTTTCCAATGAACAATAAAAAACCAACTAGCGCGTCAATGCTAAGGAATTTGAGACATTTTTTGTAATTTTATGTCTTTGTTGCTCTCCAAACCAAAATCTCCAAATATTGGCTGTATCTAAGTTGTGAAATTAATTCACAAATTTACATCATTTACAAAATGTACTCACAAAGGCCCATGCATTGAAATAATATCATAGTCTGTGCCAAGCTAGGTGAAGAATCCCTGCAGCATGATCAGTATATTACAATATAATTTAAAACATCCAACCACACTGGGAACCGTATACATATTTTGGACTGCACATGGTTATATAATTATATAATACGTTGGTTACAAAATGAAACCCAAATCTCTACACCCTGACGGATTTTGCAATAGAAATTAGAAAACAAGTAGCCCAGGATAAACCCAATCAAGGATGGTAAAATCTTCAAAACTACAATGATTTCCATGTCTCAATTTGAAAGGATCGACTTGTTTCGATCTTGATCATGCACTTGAATGTTCACACCATTAAACCAACACTCATCCAACAGTATTAACCAACTATATATGATGAACACTCACTGTCAAGATTATAGGAAATATAATTGTTGCAAATTAAAATAGGAACGAAGTTACCGATTTTTTTTGTTGAGTCGCGGACTAGGTTGCTCTCTTTAAGACGTTTCACGGCTCTGTTCAAGATTGTGCAAGCAGTCTGATAGCCCCGTCGTCCCCAGGATAAAACAATCCAGAATTCTGTATTTGTCTCGTTCAATCACATGCACTGTTGACAAATAAAAATTTATTCACCCTTTACTTTCTTTTGCTTGGAATCACGAAATACAATAAATGCGAAAATTACAAAAGTAACTGAACAATGTGAAACTCTATGTTTTTATTGATAAAAACTCTCTATTTTATTGAAGAAGTAAAACTCTTTGCTTTTCGTATATTTAATTATCCCAGAGAGGGCTGATATAATGGCGGCTGAAATCAGGGAAAAACGTGGGGAATGTTGGGAGAAAAGACAGGGTTTCCTCTTCTCTGCAGCAAAGAAATATATTTTATTTTATTTTTTCAAATAAAATTTCAGCAAAAAGAAAAGTTTCACTTCTATCTGACCTGACCCGACTCGGTCGATAGTGGCAGTGCGCATGGAGTGAACCAACATTGGTTTAACTCTTCCATCTTTCACTAAAGTGGGTACCTCTTGGAGTCAAAACTCAAGTCCAAACACTATTTTTATTAACTCTTCCACACTGAATTACATAGAAGATATGATAATAAACAAGAGAGAGAGAATTTCATAATTAAGAAACCATTTTTTGTTTTAAAATTCAAACTCATGTTTCAACAATTTCACTACCAAACTACCAATTATAAGGTCCATCAATCACTACCAATACTACAACACTGAATTGAAAGACATGTTCTAAGAGAGATGGCAAAAAAAATGAATATGATGAATGCTGAATTTGATTGAAAACATTTGGTTTTCACACTTTCATGCTTGCTTATTACAATATACAATCACATCAAGTTATCAACCCGGCCACCACCAACATTGCCACCTTGCCATGCATGCATGTACTTTTAGGGTGTGTTTGGTTACATAAAATTCTATATTATGGGAATATATGAGGGGACTCATATATTTTAAGCTAAATTGATATATTATTCCACATCTACCATTTGATTTTGTGATCAATGGTGGGAATAAAAGTCTCATGAATATGAAAATCTCATTCATTAGTCCCCCAAGGTATGTGATTCTCATGTTCATGAGACTTTTATTCCTACCATTGATCACAAAATCAAATGGTGGATGTGGAGTAATACATCAATTTAGCCTAAAATGTAGGGGTCCCCTCATGAATTTCTCATTTAATTTTGTAATCAATGGTGAGAATGAAAGTCTCATGAACATGAGAATCTCACTCCTTGATCCTTCAAAGCATGTGATTCTCATGTTCATGAAACTTTCATTCCCACCATTGATCACAAAATCAAATGGCGGATATGAAGTGATACATCAATTTAACCTAAAATATTGGGATTCTTTCATGAATTCTTATGACATGAAATTTCATGCAACCAAACACATCCTTAATTGCATACACACATACTGTTTTGTGCCTTTACTGCATTTGGAACATATGGAATGGATGCCGAGAATTGCAGTGCAGACTAGCCACTTAATTGCCTGGCCAACCACCTGATAGTGATCTGCCCAAAATTTTAACATGTTTAATAAACAGTGTGTCGTTGCTTTCAAAATAATTATTTTCTAGGTGTCTGCATGGTTGAGAATTTGGACCGAAATCTTTTTAGACTTGAGACATTTTCGTTAGGCCTTGAGGTGAGGTAAGACTTTGTTGGCTTCGTCATATCTTTCATGTTGAAATTAACCAAAGGCAAAAGGCAAAAGGCAAGTGAACATTCATTATTTTTTCAACAATTTTTTTCTCATTGCAATCAGGCATATCTTAAATTTATTATTTGAAACTCAATTGAGAAACAGATGCAAACTCTGTAATAAATTGGAAATGTTCTTAGAAAACTCATTAGAAAGGTGCCCACACTGCATCAAGCTGACATTTTTGTAACAATTTTTAAAATAGTAATATTTTTTAGTTATAACAATTCACAAAATAATTTTACATATTTTTACAAATAAAATAATAAAATAATTGTATCACCATAAAAAATATGGGCCTACAAGTGATACTATTCATGGTGATCTAATTTATTGTATTATTTTTTTTTGTGTAACTATTTTTCAAATTTTTTTTAACTAAATATAGTTTTGACTTGAAATTATTTGATAAATTGTTATAGGTGTTATTATTTTGAGAATTATTATAAATATGCTAATTTAATGTAGTTGCATGATGAACTTCAAGCTTAAGGGGGAACAGAGAAAGCTAAAGCAAGGGAAAACACTTAAAATAATAATTATAATAAAAGATGCACACATTGGGTTATTATAATCGGAAAAAAGTGGTCTGTGGTTTAGAAAGATCTGCTATGTTTATTGGCCTTACTTGTTTGGAATGAAATTCATTTTAGTTTACTATAATGAAGGTTTAATCCATAAAATATTCAATGATGTGTGATAAAAACTAATCGACTTCAACTAAATTACTCTCAAATCTTAACAAATAAGAAAAACTAAATGAGATAATATTCCCCCTTGCTCCCCCCTTTTTGTTAGACTATACTAATCATACTTTAATCATGCAATTATATGAAAGAAGAATGATTAGTTGGACTATTTGACTCGGATTCGTTCATAAACAATTGCAAAAAGATCATTTAATTCGTTTGTTTAAAATAACTTGAAATATTAGGTAAGATGCTCAGGATTTTATTATATGGACTAAATAACTGCTTTTCAATTAAAGCCTTGGCTTGGGGAGAATAAAAGAGTCATATGAGTTTGCATAATTAAGCACCAAAATGTAATACTATTTGTTGGGATTCAATTATGAAGCACGTGATTTTAAAATAGTTTAATAGTTAGGAAAATAACTTAGAAGACCTGATTTTCTCAATTGTAAACCAAATATGACATTATTAATTAAAATAATCTCAAAAGCCGTACTTTGGCAATTAAAGGTCCGTAAAACCAAACCATGGTTAAAGAATATGAAAAAAGACAACTCAGTCTGCAAGTTTTGGGGGTTGGAAGGTTGGTCAAATCTTAAAATGGGGTGTTTGAAGAACTAGGATAATATTGCTTGCAAGTTGGGAGGGGTGTGGAAGAAACTGAAAATGGGGTAAGAGTAGATCCAGAAAAATTGCAGCCCCTATGCTCATGGTTTGAGGCTAGAATGGTGGTGCAAGGTTTGAATTTGATGAAGAGCATAGCTAATTTTTTGTATTTTCTCAAACCATAGTTTGGTTTTTTCAACTTAAAGTCTTGACTTGTAAAAAGTAGACCTTTTGGAGTAGTTTCAAATGTTGTGATCTTTTTGTCTAAAATTACAGAAAGAAGGCAGCGTAAGTCATATTCCCAACTACTTAAGTGTGAGTTTAAATTCATTTTATTAGTTATTAATCTGGTGGGTTTTATATTATTGATGTCAAAGCATCAGTCCTTTCTAGGGAAAGAAATATGAGACGCCTATGGTATGATTTTTTTTTCTCCTAATTACCATAGCAATTTGATTCAAATAAAACGTAGATGAGTGTGGGGAAAATAATGCCCTCGGTTTAAACAAAAGAATAACCCGTTTTAAGAGGGCAACTTTCCCGTATATTTTTTTTACGTTTGATTTTCCATAAACTACCAAAACCCTTAAAATTACTTTTGATGTGTTTGTTCGATGTCCCCTCCCCCAACCAGTATTTTGAATTTTCCACAAATTTTCTGGATAAACAATCTGCTGATGGTCAAGTATGAAGAAAAAAATTGTCAATTAAATTACTGATTTATAATAAAGGGATTCAGAAATTAACCTATGTTCACACATGCTTTGTAGTTACGAAAGCTTAAATGAAATTCTGACCATCATGATGAAAAAAAACACGAATATGATTTAAAATTTTAAATGGATATCTGTGCAAACATCTAGATGAAAATAAAAAACCAAAACTTAAAACCATGTTCTATTCTTCCTAAGCATGTTATATAGGAAAGCTAAACATCAGTTATTTAGTTTATAATTTATATTTTGATGCAATACATTATTGCCCGCCATAGCATCAAATCAATGTACCAATGAACTAAGTATGGAAAACTAAAATAATTTGTAAGGGGAAAAAGTGAGTCACATGACATCTATTGTAAAGAAATTGAATGGGGTCATGAAAGATTTGATACGTTTTGATTGAATCTCTGAAGTTTGAGAGAAAAATAAGTTGAATAAACAAATATATGAGAGGAGGAGGATGATTCTGGACTTTGTTTTTTGTTTCTGATTTGCTGGAATGTGCTTAGAAGGCATTGATTTACATGTACAGGAAAGACAAGAAGAATCCATGAAAAGTTTTTATTTGTAACTCAACAGCATCACATATCTTTAACTTACTCAATTATTTTTGTACTAGAAAGTGTTTGGATTGCTCTTAAGAAGAGACTAGTTGTAAGCTGGTTTCTTCCTGGAATTTGCTTCAATTGTAAGACCCTTACGAATTGGTTCACTTCCTAGCAAGTACATTTTACTAAGGGTGGACTCATTTTGACCGTGACATTTACTACAATAACCTCAAGATAAACAAAACCAAGAATTAACACTTTTTTTAGAAGTCTAATATTTAAAAAAAAAAGGTTTAGAAGTTTAATTTAAATGAACTAATAAAAAAAATCCTAACTACTAAAAAGACCTTCAAGATTTGACTAATAGTAACTTTAACGATTTTGCTAGGCCAAATTGTACCAAAGATGGTTGCGCTAATAGATAGGATTAAGTTTATCAAGTTGAAATTCTAGATGGCATCAGATATGCTTGGACCCTTAGCTAAAACTTAGAATTCCTTAAAAACAAAACTTATGCTTGTTTGTTCAACACCCCATGCTGCCGCTAGAATAAGGGAGGCTCCGATTTTGCTGTGATTCCTCTAGCAAAGTTCAGTGGTAATTAATCACACATTTGAAGTTTTTTTTTTTTTTTTTTTTTAAAAAAAAAAAAATTTATAATACTAGCCTTTTTATTACTTGAAAAAATCTTTTACATCAGTCGGGGGTACATTTACCCGATAAAAAGAACCAGAGGACATACATCATAGCAAACCCAAAATAAATAGTGACCAAACCCCTAGATCAATGTCTATACTTGTTGTTACTTTTCTTCATTCTAGATGATCTACGAGAATATACCTTGATGTCTCTGAAGTCCGTTGCATCAAATCTTTTCGATAATCGAATTTGGTCTGTCTTTAAACCTGACACTACTCTCAACCTAATGGTGTATTCATCAAAATCTTCTTCTTCTGAACTGATTGTATCCGAAATGTCGGTATCAGTCTCCATTTCGGTTTCGCTGTTAGCGTTACGAACCAAATAGTTAATATGTTTTATATTCGGTGCTTCAAGTACTATTGCATCCACTAAAGTTTCGTCATCTTGTACAATCCCCGCATCTGCTGGAAACCCTACCTTCCGGTCATGTACCTTGTCACCACTCTGAATGCGAGTCTGAGCACCAACGTGAGCTCCACTGCCAGCACCATTGCCAGAGCCATAGACAAACCCACTGTCAACATGATCATCTTCAGCTACTGCGTCCTCCTTTGTTGGCCCGGAGTTGCTGCCTGGAATCATTGCATTTATCTGTAAAGAAGCATTCCCACTGCTCTTCTTTTTCCCTGGGCTAGAGATCCCGACATCCCCGCCTACAGCCTTGGTCGAAACCCCCTGCGCCCTTCCTGGTTCCAATTGGTGAACATACTCGTACGCTCTCTGCTGCGGCCTTGAGCTGCTACCTGAAGCATTATCACATTCTTGCAGAAAAGCTTGGTCATCATTCGCATTTTTCCTAGGGATCAACTGCTTTGGATCATCATCTATAGCATTTGATGTTTTGTTCACCAAACCAACTATTGGTGACGCGACTTGCTCTGACGAAGCAAGCTTTGTTATTGGCAGAACACGATCTGGCTGGGATGATGCAAACCCTGAAATTGTCTCTCCTTGTTTTTGAATCGCTTTTGCAATCTCAACCGCTGTGTACCCCGCCTCAAGAAGTCTTTCCTCCGTTGTTTCTGGCTCTACCATGTCACTGACTGGATCCTTCGCCTTACAAGGCAATTGATGATTCATTAGATTACTCTCGTCTTCAACTATGTTCTCCGTAAGTGACTCGAATTTGTTTGACAACATGACATTCCTCGAATCTTTGACCATCGGCCTCTTAGCACCAACGCCCTCCTGGATTTCCTCACTCTGATCATTCTTTACACCACTAGTGCCAGCTTCTGGCGTTGAAATTTTATTTTTTTAACCACTGGGACATATTGTTGCTTGAGGACTTTGGCTTCCACCTTTTGTTTCTCAGTCTTATCTTCTTTCACCAAGTTGGGTGTTCTCACATTGCCCTTATGACCTAACTTTTTTTCTGCAATAATCCTCCTGATGTCCTAGCAATGAGCAATAATCACAATATTTGAAACTCGGATATTCAATCATTTGCCAAAAGCCCCTATTGTTAGATCTATCTATCCAAATTCTACTCGGTAACTTTTCCGCCAAAGTCATCTCCACGCAAACACGAGCATAACCCGGGCGCGAAAGACATCGAGTATGATAATCCATGCGCAAAAAGACACCAAAAGAGTTCACAATTGCTTTCAAAAGAAGGGGATGAAATAAATGCAAAGGCAAGTTAGGCAACTCTACCCATAGTGGAACCGATATCGGATCTGCTTTCAGACTGAAACCATCATGCCAGCGGAAAGCTTTGAATCGAACTCCCCGAAGCAAGAAAGAGTCTCTTGCCAAGACTTTATTTGCTTCCGCCTCAGATTGAAGCTGGACAAGAACGTGACGTTGGTCTAGCAAACCTTACGAGAAATCGCCTAGAATCCCCCAGGTTAGATGTATCGAATCTCTAATATCTTCCAATGTTGGTCTGTAGCTAGAGAACTTTAAGACTATCACATGTTTTTCCATGAAAGCTTCCCCACGTGATTCATCAGATGCCGTAAGCCCAATGGCTAGCTCTCATTCTTTCCGGAATCTAGTCCCCTCGACATTTGTTTCTTTAACCTCATCTACCAGTATTTTTCCAAGTATTTGGGCGAAAGACGGCTTAGTAGCCTCTACCGCAGGTTCCTTACTCCCCATTGGAGGAGAGGAAGTGTTGACGGCTAGAGGAGCCGTCCTATCACGTTGTTCCCTTCCCTAGACAGGGCTGCACGGCCGAGCAACTAAAGCAGAGAAGACAGTAGCAACCCGTACCTCTGCAATTCGTCTAGAAATGAAACGAAAAATCCAGGCAGAGAGAACGGCTGGAGAAAGCGGCAGCCGGTCGATCGAAATCCAGGCAGATTTCCGATCTAAATCCAGGCAGAGAGTGGCCTGGATTGTCGATCTAAACCCAGGCAGAGACGGCTGGAGAAGACAGCCGGTCGATCTTGCGGCCTTGAAGCGTCGGCCCAGGCAGCGGCCGGTCGATCTTGCGGCCTGGAATGGTGGCGGCGGCGGCCTGGATTTTTCGAGCTTCCACGAGCCTGTGAATCCCTCTGGAACCCTAGCGGCGACCTGTGAATCCCTGTGAATCCCTCTTGAACCCTAGCGGCGGCCTCACTCAGTCAGTTCGTTTTCCCTCCTTCTACTTTAACTCTTGGTGATCATCACAAATCAATCGAGATTTGAAGTTCGCCACACATTTGAAGTTACTAACAAAGTCTCAAACTCAAAGTTGGACCAGGGTAAGTCTAGGCAGTCAGATTTGGTAGTCATTTTTTTGGTAAAGTTTTGTATTTTTTTACACTTGTTAATCCTTCCATTTAAAATACAATCAAACACCATCTATAGAAGAGATAGAACTATACAAAAATCAAAACTGAACACAAAAGTGGCTACCAAAAAAAAAAACCTAACCAGCTACTTTTTTAATAATAACAATTGGTGCAAAGCTATGCAAATCTGTTTCTTGGCACACTACTATTGGTGGAAATGATAGTTTGGTCACAAAAAGAATAAAGAAAAAAGAAGATCAAACTGTTCACCAATGGCAATCGTGGGCTAGGGAGACCTCTAATCTATATACCATGCTATTAAAGCAAGGACCAAACATCTCTCTCCTCCGTGGCTTAATCTACTGAGAATCCTTAAAGATCACAAAGTAATTAACTCACCCACATCTCCCGCATTTTCCTAATATTTCACATAACCTCTTTCACAATTTTACATAACTTTATGCTAAAATTGATCTCATAAATCTCTCCACCCAAAATAACATCTTGATTTATAAACTTTAAAAAAGAATTCATATACGAACAAAAATAAAGAGATGGATTTTGAAAAGGAGAAATATATTTATATATAGGTAATTAATGTTTCAAATAATTGAATTCATCAAAAAATGATTGCTACAATTATAATTTCATATGAAGAAGAATTTTATAAGGAGATGCCCGTGCTGAATAAGGGTTAAAGTGGCTTGTTATCAATTAAATGGGGAGACATCTCTATTTGCTTATTACTAGTTAGGGTTGTTAATCGGTTCAAATGGTCCAAAATTGGGCCATAACTAAAACCGAACCAATCTTGGGTTTGGTTTTTAGTTCAGTTTGGTCTTAGTAATTTTAAAAAACAAAATTGAAACCAAATCGAACCGCGCGGTTCGATTCGATTCGGTTTTTCCATCACAATCTGTAGAGAAGAAGTAGGCTAGGCTAAGAAGAAAGAAGAAGACGGAAGAGATGATTGAGATTGACCTAAACCTAGATTGATCGATCGCTGTGTGGAAACTCCATGGTTCCCAGTTGAGTAGTCTGTTTGCTTTGCAAGCTCTTGGAAACTCCATGGTTGTTGTTGTTGTCCCTATAAATTGAACACAATTATTCTTTACAAAATCATAAAAAATTCAACAAAAATAGAATAGAAACTCGAAACATACCTCGGTTTAGATGATTGAAACATTGATCCACCAGATTTGGTTTGTGGTTGGAATGAGAAATCAGAGAAGTTCCTATCACCCAACAACTTCTTGAGCAAGAGAGGCGACACATAGAGAGACACAACCTCACTCTTTGCACCCACCATCTTCTCAGTGCCTTCTTCCTCTCCTCACAGTCCTTTCAACCTTCATCTTGTTCAAAATTTCACCCACCCCGCATAGCCTCACTATTCGCAACCATCAATGTCAACAACCTCCTTTCAGTCTCACCTGGCTGGTTGAATCGGAGGAGATTGTAGTCAACAACCTTCCACCTTCAATCTTCATCAAAAACAGATAAAGAGGGACGACCAATACTTCCTCAATGAGTCACTCGATCAAGCATATCACCAAGAGAGAGAGATGACCACTATCATTTTAATGGAGAGAGAACTCGAAAACGAAGAAGTTGAAGAAGAAGAACTGGAGTTTTTAGGAAACGCCATTGAAGCTAGAGAGAAGATACAAATCCTTCTTCTCTGGCACTCTTCAATTGATCCGGAGCTGTAAAACATTCTCTGTGATATTTAGGGGTGGGCACGAGACGGGATGTACCTCAACCCTTTCCCATCCCGTTCGTTCGAGATCGAGACGGGATAGACCTCATCCCGACCTCATCTCATCCCAAATGGGTTCGGGACGGGATGGGATGCGCATGTAATAAATAGTCCTCTAACGAAAAATAACAAAAGAATTTCATCTCACATTGCTCACACACCAGTAATGTCAAATTTGTGTACATATAACTTTCATCATAACAATATTAAATTCCATATAAAATATGTAGAGAGCTACCTTATAATGGAATTAAGATTGTCAAGTGAATGATGGGAAATGGAAATAACCCCTCCGTAGATCCGTCATGCATATTTTCGCAAGAGTTAAAAATATCACTCATACAAGATACAGTTATGAGCAATGTTTTCTAACTACATAACTCATAGTGCAAAACTAACCCAAACCATCATTTGCCTTTATTTTCTATAAAAATTATTGTTTTATAACTAATCTAAAATTTGAAAAAACATAAATTTTCATGGGTTCTATTTGATCTAAAATATCCAAATTGAAGTTTCTACCTAAACAAAGAGTATCAAATCAAGCAAGTAAAATTTTCAAACAATAGATGTTTTGATTTAATTTCAACATACCCTAAAATTCCTTTAGAAGAGTAGCTTGATTAAAATCAATAATAACAAATATTAAATAAATAAATTCGGGACGAGAGAAGATGGGTGGGATTGAAAATCTTCATCCCACTCTAGATTGGGACACGATGGGAACGGGTCCTCCAAGTCAAAGAAGATGAAGAAAAATCTGAGATCGAAGGGAGTGGAAATTTGAGAGAAAAGGTAGAAGGAGATGAAGAAATGAGGGAGGCGGTGGAACAGAAAGAAAACTGAAGAAGGATTGAGGAGTGAAGACTTAATATGGCTTTGAGAATAGAGATTAGTGATTAGGGTTGCGAGGGTAATTGGGGAATATTTTCATATACGGTTCGGTTCGATTATTTTGGATTTCAAAATTCCAAATACCAAAACCGAACCGAACTGCATTTGATTCGATTACGATTATTTTCTGGTTCAATTCAATTCGATTTGACCGGTTCGGTCGATTTTTAGAAACCAATTAACAACCCTATTACTAATGAACAAGGTTCTAAAAATTGCTAAGCGGTAGGCGGGTAGCGAGCAGGGGACTAGCGCCCAGAGGCCTAGTCGAGGCCTAGGCAATTTTTTTTATTATAATTTATAATGTATAAAAATTAAGCATAATAGCATATAAATCACTTTCAATTCAATGCCAAGATAAATATGCAAAATGTTCAAAAAAATTTGAATCTTATATATTTTTTATTTTTTAACTAGAAATAAAAAAAAATAAAAAACACGCCCTGGCGGCCACTTAGCTTAGGGTGATTTTTGGAACAGAGCTACAGGAGGAGGTCAAATTGCTTCTTGTATAAACCTTAAAATTGGTTTTTTAAATAGTGTTAAAAGATTGAATCATTTTAATCCATCTAATTAACCAAACCACTTAAGAGTTAATAGCCTAACTCAAATCATTCTATCATTCAAGAGAAATTGTTTTCTTTGTTATAATGAATTCTCAAATTTCCTTATGAATAAATGAAATTTTTTTCAGCATCTCCACATTTATGAAGGGGGTTTGAAAAGGAACTCCCTAACTCATAATTTTTTTTTTGAAAAATCGTGCGTTCAACTTATATTTAGGAAAAAATTAACTTTTTACCATTACTATTTTACTCTTAAGTATTTGGAGTGGAGGAGGTAGTAACCCGCTGGTACGGACCCAACTCTATAAGGGAAAGGGTGATCAGAGCTTGCCGGAGCTGACTAGAGGTGGTGCCGGTATCCGTAATCAAAACTTCCCCAATTTAATTATAACGGCAAAAATGGAATTATGAAATCTTTCACAAAATAAAGTTAATGGGTAAAATCTAAAAAAATTGTTAAACAAGAGTTTTTTTTTAAAATAAATACATAAATATGATTAAAATAGAGTTTTGAAAGTATTACACGATAAACATATATAATGAGTCAATGTAGATGCACAGTAAACTTAGGTAAAAGCTTCAAGGATCAAATACCCACTTTGTTAAAGCCTAAACAGATAAACAAATTAAATTAAATTAAAAATCAAATATGAAATTCTCTTGTATAAAGAAATATGATAAATCGGATGCTTATACAAACATGAAATACCGCACCTAAGCTTAAACAAATATGAAACCCACCCAAAATTTAAACAACTAAACAAATACCTACCAATCTAAACATCAAGGTGATTCAACAAATACCCCCAACCTAAGAATAAAGGCGATTAACAAAGTATGATTTTTTTTATCTCTCTTTTTCATTAGAAAAAAACTTTGATTTATGAGCAATTGCAATAAAATAACCTCCTTCTCCTCGGATAAAAGAAACGAATTTACGTCCTGGATTTTTTTTTCTCTCTTTGATTGATTAGAATAAACCTTTGAACAAATTTCAATAAAATGAAGTCTTTTCTCTTTTTATCAAATACCCCAACTGATATTTCTCTCTTCAAAACCCACTTTAGCTCTATTTTCATCTCATATCTCTCTCTTTTCATTGAGTTCCTAAAAGACAAGAGGAGAGAAACTCTTTTCAGGAGAGCTTTTCATTGAAAATTGACAAGAGGAGAGTTTCTCTCCTCTGAGAAAATCAGAAACTCAGAGGAACCAGACAAGAGGAGAGAACTTAGAGGAGAGAAACTCATAAACTCTTCTCTGTGAAAATCAAGTTTGTTTTCATCAAAAACTCTTATCTGTGAAGCTCAGAAACTCTTCTCTGTGAAGCTCAGAAACTCTTCTCTGTAAAAGACAAGAGGAGAGAAACTCAGAAACTCTTCTCAGTGAGTTGGTTTCATCAGACACTGAGGCGGATCTAGGAGAGATCGAGCTCAGTTTCATCAGAGAGAGATCGAGTTTCTGAGTTTGATTGAGAGATCCATCTCTCTCTGATCTCTCTTTGAGATCTTTCTCTATCTCTCTCTGATCTCTCTTTGAGATCTTTCTTTATCTCGAGTTTATGATCTATCTCTAATCCCTCGAGTTTCTGATCTCTATATAAGTTTTTGTTTCATCAGAGAGAAAGAGATCGAGTTTGGTTTCATCTCTCTCTCTTTTCTCTCTTGTCTAGGGCTCAAAGTTGACTCATTGTTTTGATTTTGGATCGCCAAAGAGGGAGACAGAGACCCAAGATAAGAAGTGATATTAAGCTTAAGGTGATTTTGTTGTTGTCCACTTGTCCTGTTGATTTCATTTAGAACCCATAATCAAACAAACTCACCTTTGTGTCGCAGGGATGGAGAAGAAGATATTGTTGATGACCAAAGGCGTGGAGGCGAAGATTAGGGGCGACGACTCAATTGTTTTCTTCATCTGTGATATGTGATTTGTGTGATTGTGATTGTTGTTTTTATAAGAGGGGCAACATAAAAATTTTAAGGGGGGCAAGATTGAAATTTTATATATTTTGATTGATTTTTTTAAAAATGATTGACCCCCTTACCCAAGCTGTAGATCCGCCCCTGACCTCATGACCCGACACAACACATCACAACCCTTGCCATTGCCATGCGAAAAGAATGGGATGGAGAGTGTTCTTTTTGGTGAGCTGAGCTCAAAAGAACAGTGGCTTTGCTAGGGGCTTCCGCCACATACTGAAGTTTTTCAGCATGAAACACGTATTGGAAAAGCGTCGTGGACATAAAAGGCCAAAAGTTTGCATATGGCCCATCTCCTTGGGCCCACAAAATTCAAGAAAGCCATATAATTTGCCTAACTTTACGCATTTCGTTCTAAATTATTTTGCATCATCTTTGTGCATGTTAGGGGTGGGCACGGGACGGGATGTACCTTATCCCTATTCTATCCCTTTCGTTCGGAACTGGAGTGGGATCGAGACGAGATAAATCTTATTTCAACCTCGTCATAACAATATAAATGTCATATAAATTTTTTTTTCTCACGTTGCTCCTAATTGTATCTTGTATGAATGATATAAATTCTCAAGTTGTCTTAATATAAGTTAAAAAATGAAAAATATTGTTCATTAACTAAATTTTCAACTACATAATTGTTAGGGCGACGCGCACCTGTGTGCACCCCTTGGTCCACTATACATAGCCAGTTGCTCTTAATTGTATATTGTATAAATGATATAAGTTCTCAAATTGTCTTAATATAAGTTCAAAAATAAAAATTATTGTTCATTAACCAAATTATCAACTACATAATTGTTAGGGCATTGAGCACCTGCACTGTGATACCTTTGTGTGAGCGGACTTGAGGGGGAGGATGATGTACCCGTACGAGTTTGGATCTACAAAGTACTACGCGTTTTAAAGTCGTGTGGGCCTTGGGCCCAAAGCGGACAATATAGTACTCTGTGGATCGGGTCGAGACACCCCGTGGTCCATTATACATAACAACGATATTGTCTCCAACTTAAACACCACCATATCGGGCCTTCCATCTGGGCCTAAGTGGTATGGGCTTTTCTTTAAAATGCCCCGTTGCTATTAGGGAGTAGACCATCTTCTTATAAACATTTGTGACAAAACCTCCTTACTTGATGTGAGATTATTCAAGCCAACATTATCCCAACAATCTCCACATTTTGCGCGAATCCTCACACATCCCACAATCCATCCACCGGTCTGCGTTATCTCGAAGTACATCTCCTTCTCGAGTGTCATGTGCAACCACAATTCTGTGGGTAGCACTCGGTGTACGGGCTCAACTATTCTCGGCTTTGTTGGCTCCACCTAGTCGCAACCATGACACTAACTCCACCTCGTTCGGACTTATAGGATACTCACTTGGCAAAGATATGAAACCTAATCTGGATCATTCATTTGGCGGACCGTGCACCTGCGATGCTCCACCTGGCTCGCTACCCTGCGCCTATCCCCTGACTAATGTGTCGCGTGCACCTCCACCTCCACCTCGTTGAGTCCCAGTCGAACCGTCTGCTCTGGTACCACTTGTTAGCGCACCTTGGTCAAAGGTACATAGCAACGATATTGTTCCAACCTTAAACACCCGTAACTTGGGCCTTCCATCTGGGCCTCGGGTGTGGGGTTTTATCTTAAAAAGGCCTCGTTACTATTAGGGAGTGGATCTCTCTCTTATAAACCTTAATGACAACTCCTCCTTACTTGATGTGTGACTATTCAAGCCAACACTATCCCAACAATAATTCATAGTGCAAAACTAAACCAAACCATCATTTGCCTTTATTTTCTACAAGAATAATTGTCTTATAACCAATCTAAAATGTGAAAAAGTATAACTTTTCATGAGTTCTATTTGACCCAAAAAATGGTTTCTATCTAAATAAAAAATACTAAATCAAGCAAGTTTTCGAACAATAGATGTTTTGATTTAATTTTAACACATCCTAAATTTTCCTTTAGATGAGTAGTTTGATTAAAATTAATAATAATAAATATTAAACAAATAAATTTGGAATAAGACGAGATTGAAAATCTTCACCCCGATCCCATTCCACTATAGATCGAGAAGGGACGGGATCAGAATAAGTTTAATCAATACCAAAAAGACCTGAAAAAATTGGGACGGAATGGGACAAGACCGAGATGGAATCGGTATCGTGGGATGGGATGGGATGGGATGCCCACTCCTAGTGCATGGATTAACTTGAATTCCTACAGAAAATATTCACATATGTTAAGACATTGATGTAAATTGTTCAACAAATCCTCTAGTAAAAGGTTGATTTCCATGCCGTAATTATTTATCTAATATGTTATCATTATAATTGATAGAATTTAAAAAATGATGATAGAAGTAAACTGAATAAGAACTGAAATAACGGAATAATTTGAAATAACAACGATAAAATAAACAAAAATAACTAATAAACAAATAACTTTTATTCCATCAAAAATTAAATTGCAATAATCAATCTTCGCTCGTATTTATCTAAGTTATAACTAACCTAACTTCTAAAACAAATCCTAAACCTTAGAGGAAATGATGTCATAATAATAATAGAATTCTTAATATGCCTAAAATACTAGTATTCTTAAATAATAATACTATCCTAATTACATCAATAATCATATTTTTATCGATATCTATACTGTAGTATGGTATGGCATATAGGTTGTTTTATTGATAAAAAAAAAAAAAAACACGAAAAGGAAAAAAAAGTTAAACTTGAACCATAACCCAACTACCTACATCAAATGAGCAAGTAAAACACATCCAAAACGCATGCATTTATATACAGAAAGATTGTAGATTTTTTTTTTCTTAGACAATGACACATGCGTTGTGCGTACAATGCACCATGCACGGAGAAGAAGATAATAGATAGTAGTTGACGACGTTAGGGAAAAATTGTTGATCAGTTTTGTTATAAAATCCATGAAACAAAAAGTCCTCAACATGTACTACTTGCGAATAACACCCATAACCCCATCTCCTTTCTTACTACAATCTCCATTTATAAAAAAAAAAAAACTGATAACAACCCCCATTAAAAGATTTAGACCCCACCACAAAAACATGTACCAAGTATGAATGACATAGTTTGTTTGGTTGTCTGCCACATGAATCATAGACGGGGAGGTCCCTTAGAATTTGGTTTGATTGTGAACAAATAGCCAAGACTCTGAATTTCTCAAGCACCCGTGGTACTGCATAAGACCTCGCTGTTGATATTATGGTTTGATATAGTACGCAACACATAAAATGTGGCCACAAAAATCAAGGTGGTGCTCAGAGATCAGGTGGGAGTGATCATCCCTATTTGCAGTTTTAAGGTCAGAGAGAAAGGCCAAATAAACAGCCTTTTACCTTATTTGTTTTTAGGTCTTGGATGGATGAATATGTTCGTACCTCTTGTGTTCAGTGGGAAACAGTAGAACATTTCTCTATTACTCCGGAAAAAGTTTGTTTGTTTGTTTTTTTTTTTTTTTTTAATTTTGGGATTTGGAGATTTTCCATGAAGGTGTCTTGGCATTCCTTGATATATAAATGGTTTCCTCGATACCTTGTTTCTTTTCATGTCTTCAATAAAAATCTTCATATTTGCCAAAAAAAAAGGCTTCGGAGATTTTAGAGTTTAACAATCAAAATATTTGACAAGTTTTGCCACCGAGGGTGATCAACATGGTGAGGATCCTGACATAGATTTTTGTAGACATCTGCATAGTTTAGTTTGGTTCAATTTCTATGAACAACTTTGTTGCGTTCAAAATCCGATCTCCTAAGTCTGACCTGCAAAACAAATGTTAGATTGCCAAAGACTACCTTTTTGGTGGCTGAAGGCACTCTAATGCTTAAGTCAGTAACTCAATTGGAGAGCGAGATAAATCTGGACAAAACTCAGTTAAAATTGCATACATTTGTCAAATGTTCTCTTTACTTTATATAATGGTCGTTATTATTTCTCTGCGTGACTTAAGCATGTGAGGCGCAACGAGGGGAGTCATTCTTTGTAACAGTCTTCTTCTTTATGAAGATACATCATCGGATGCGTAACTCCCTCCACGGCTCTTTTTCTCTATAACGCTCCTCCTCTTTAAGAGAGAACTCTATTGGGCTTGGATTTGGGTATCTGACTATGTTTTATTCTGATGAGCCTTATTTGAGCTTTTACGACTGGATCCACCCTTTCTGGGCCTTCGGAATTGTCCTGCTCTTGAAATATTTGATCCTCGTGATGGACGATCTCAGCCACGGGTATGGTTGTGATAGTAGTCTTATTTGATGTATCATCAGCTACTCCCCCTTTAGTTAATGGGTATGTTAGCGTGACCACTAACTTGACAACGGTTAGACTTTTGATTTCAAGATTGCATTGCATTTAATGTTGTTGCCAACTTTTGGTGGGGTTGGTATCCCGATATCTCGTTCATCCGTTTGTTTTCCCGTGCAATTTGGCATTTTGTATAGCCATCATATCTTGCACATCGTCCTATGAGCAGTCTTTTCGTTGCTCGGTTCTATAAAATGGGACGTGATAGTTTTTTTTCCTCTCTTTACGCTATTTTTGAAATTAGGGTTTATTCTTCCATCTCCTCTCTTCTTCTTCGTTTTCCTTGCTCATTCATTCATTTTCAATGTCTTCTAGCAGTATACTAGATGGTGAGGCGCTTAGCACTTGTGAAGTGATCTTTTCGCCCAAGAAGACTTCGCAAGCGACGTTAGATAGTGTCTGTTTAGATTACTCTCTGCCATCCGACCTCGAGATAATTCTGCCTATGTAGAACAATAGTCCTTGTCGTCCAAGGATTACTTATATTGCACTTTACCCATGTATGTTCCAGTCCCAGAGATATTTTGGGAATATTTAAATATTTTTGGCATTCCTCCTGCTCAAATGGGTCCTAACGGCTGGAGGGTGATGGTTTCTACTTACGCGAGAGCCATTCTTACTGGCATTCCCTTGACTGTTAGGGTTCTGCATTCGGTTGTTGGTCTTGTGGTTACCAAGAATATTTTCTTCCTCCGTTCAACTGTCTTTTTGGAAAGCTTAACGATGACATCAGGGACTGGTCGAGGTTTTTTGTTAATTTTGGCCATTTCAACTTGCAAGGTCATCAAATTATGCGGTCGTTCTAAGTCCCTAACGAACGGAAGGACCTGCAATTGTCTGTGGAAGAACAAATGATCAGTGACCATTTCTTGAAGCTTCATGTGGTTGTTGTGGAGTTGTTTGTTGATGAGGACATTGCGGCTTGTACACTATGAACAAGGCGAAACGGGCTTTGCTTACTAAGTCTCAAGCTGCTGAGACCACTGCTCGTGCAGTTCTCTTTTTGTGTTAGTGATACGAGAAAGTAAGCTCTGACAAGGATGTTACAGATCTCGATGCTCCTGTTAACATTAGTGTTGTTGGCCCAACTACCAGGAAGAGGAAGCTTCTGAGGCCTGCCAGTCCGTCAAAACAATTGGCGATAAGCCCTGGCCGTGTTCCCAAGAGGAAACGACTTTCTGGTTCCACTCGTGGTACTACTCGGACTACTCCTCGTCGAATTTCTTCTAATAAGCAGGGTAGGAAAGCGAATGGCTTTTCTCTCAAGGAGATGAATCTGGCGATGGAGAGGAGCAAGAAAGAAATAACTCGTCCGTTGGATGATAATGAAAATAGACTCCTTTCGACTTATGGTGTGCCCGAGTTCTTTGAGTGGTCTGATGATGACCTTCCAGTTATTGAAAATAAGAGGCTTCAGCTTGTAGTGGAGCAGACTAAGGATCTGAATACGATAAAGACCCTGCCGACTTCGAATTTAATCCTGTGTGAACAGGAGGTCGCTGATCGTGGTTAGAGTTCTGAGGTTCTTCTTTTTCCATCTTCCTCCGTTCCTGTCGATGATGTAGTGGAGCTCCTAGTTTCTCCTCCTGCTTGTCCGACTTCTCTTGTTGTTGTTGCTGCTACTGCTTGTCCCACTCCAACCATGACCGCTTCTCAGCGAGAAGGCAATAGTGGTTTTTCTGTTATCACCGCTACTCTGATCGTTCTTTCGGCCGTCGGGGGTGGGTCTTCTGTACTTCCTGATCCCCTAGTTTTTCAACTACGGATTGGTTGGAATGAGCCCAGCCCGGAAGACATCCGTATTAAGTCAGATGGGAAGTTTTGTTGGTTTACTGAGATTGATGTCCAGGATAGAGCACACAAGTTAATCAACGAATGGCATAGGCGGAAGGTGGAGAGGGTTCTGATGTCTGTACGGGAGCCTAACAGTCATCTCGACTATGGCCTCAAGCAAATAATGGATGGGATGAATATCCTCACTTATGCTAGGGTGATGGGGTCGGACTATCAAGCTAGTCGTGGCCATGTGGCTGCTTTTGAAAGGAAGATGGCAACACAATTACTGGTGTTTTCTCACATTCTTCATCAATTGGACGTGTTGAAAGCATAGTGCACGACTCGGGCTTCTCTAAGGGAGTTGGAGGTTGTGTGAGTTAGATTCACAGCTGAGCTTGAGTCCTGAATGGCTGAGTTGATCGGATTCCGTACTCGGCTAGATGAAGTGGAGAGGGAGCTGTCCGTTGAAAAGATTGGTCATGATGAGGCCATGCATTTTTATATTGAGCAATCCGTCAGCCGTAAGGTTGCTGAGGAGCGGATATAGTAGTCAACAACTGCGCTTGATGATGTTAAGTCGGATATTTTCGCAATGTTGACAACCGTTGAAGGACAACTTATTTCGACCAAGAATGAGTTTGCTGCAACCGAAATCAAGCTGAAGATTGCGGAAATGGAGGATTGGAAGAGAAATGTTGATGGACCAGTCGAGCTTCTTGACAATATTCAGGGGGATGGCCTTGATTTGTCCAAGTATCGTGGTTTGGTGGATCAAGTTTTTGAGGATGATGATGGTGAGGGAGGTATTCCGGATCCACCAAGTGATACGGTAGATGAAAAACCATCATTTCCTTTTCCTTCCGATCTTGATTCATCATCTATTCTTGTTGTCGAATAGAGAGTTTCGTCTCCTCTTGCTACTGACGTTGTTGCCCCTCTTCCTTCAAATGTTCCTGCTGTCATTCTTGTATTGTTTCTTCTCCAACTGTTTCATCTTCTTCTCCGGATGTAACATAATAGCTTTATGAGTGAAAAACTTTTCCATTTGACAATCTTGCATTGCCTTTTGTTGTATTTTTTGATTTGTATGTTCTTCCTTCGTAGTCGTAATTTGTCTTGGATTAATTAAGTTAACTCATTGTGCACGATAAGTGTGAGTTCACCTCGTTACTTGTACGTTCCATATTCTGGTAATTTAGGCTTGTATGTATTTTTGCTCTTGGGCTTGTATATTGACCATCGATGCTTTTATTTCTTCGGCCTTATCGATCAGGCCATGAAGCTTTACTAGTTCGTTTTACTCATTCAGACTTTTGCGTGTCCACTTCATTGTCGGATGTGTTGGCCACTCCTGAAGGTTTTTTAAGTAGGTATTGACTTGTGTGTCAAGGCTTTTATGGATGTACTTTGTCGTCTGACGCGTTGGTCGGGCCAGAAGGCTTTGTGAATACATATTGACTTATTTGTCCAGATCCTTACTTCGTAGTCAGACATATTAGTCCTCCAAAAGATTTTTTTACTAATATGTCTTGACTTACACGTCCAAACTTTTGATTCGTGGTCCGACATATGAAGCGGACAGAAGGTTTTGCAAGTAAGTTGACTTATTTGTCCCAACTTTTACTTCTTTGACCGAAACATTGGTCGGTTTGAAGTTTTTTATGAGTAGGTTAACTTGTTTGTCCCAACTTTTACTTCGTTGTCCGATGCATTGGTCGGTCTGAAGTTTTTACTAGTAAGTTGACTTGTTTTTCCAACTTTTACTTCGTGCTTGATCAGACAATAAGTTTGTTGTTTGTGCCTGACTTATACATCCTGACCTTTTGTTCGTGACTTGACATGCTAATTGCTTTGCATTGTTTGGCGTTGATGCCTTAATTTTACTGCTTGGACGTAAGACGGAGTGTTTGAACTCGAAGTTTTATTGATAATCCCATTTCAGTGGTTTAACAATCTATAGTCGTAGTGGTCATTCTCTTCTCATAGACTACGTTATGTTGTAGGGCCCGCTTGTGAATACCCATTGCATCTCTCTGACTAGGGATGGCGATGGGGCGGATTTGAGCAAATCCGTCCCTGCCTCATCAAGGATCACAGATCCCCAAATCCGCCCCGCCAACCCATTTATATTTTTTGCTTGCATCGATTCCATTCTCAGTAAAGGAGGAGACGTTGTTGGCCTTGTCAGGGACAATGTGGATCAAGCTTGCGTTCGTCAGTGAGGCCTTCAAACTAGGTCAGTTGGTTGATATCCACCTGGAGTACAAATTTCTCAGTGTCTCCCATTGTGAGCTGTTGTAGTCGCTCTTTTGGTCTCGTTCGATGATGGAGGCGCTCCTACTTCGATGTAGATCAACTCGAGTGGACGATATCATTGGTCACTTCTTTGATTGGCCAGACTATTCATTTCCTCTAACTATGCAGTGCAGGGTGTATATCAGCTCTCTAGGTTGCTCTTTTGGTCCTGCAGCGACATCCACCTTTTATTTCCCTTTGGGTTGCTTATCCGGCAGCCTGACGAATTCCTCGAGTCGTCATCTTTGAATCCAATGTTCAATTTCGTCTTTCAAATTGTAGCAGTCTTCGGTGTCGTGCCCATAATCGTTGTGGAAAGAACAATACTTGCTCTTATCTCGCCCATCTGGGTCTCCTCTCATTTTGAGCGGCCAGTTGATGTCTTCCCATTTTTCCATGGACTTCAGTATGCTCGGTCGACTCGTTTTCAAGGTCGTGTATTGTTTATATGTCTTCTTCACCACACTTGTCACCATTCATGCCTAAGCCTTGCAGGTTATAGTTTTTCGGGCTCCTGTTGGTTGAATTCGAATCTCCCGTTGGTCCAATGCCTCTTTGACTGAGCATGCTCCTCCCGAGGTCTATCATTTTTTTTCTTATCTTCTATTTCGCCTCTTTTAGTGGCCTTCCATCTCGGATTCCTTCTTCTTCCAAGCGGCCACCATCTCCTCGAGAGTGATGTGTTTTTGGGCAGTCTTTAATACGGTCACCATGTTCTTTGGGGGTCTAGGTTCAGAGAATAAAAAAATGGTCCCATTTTTAATCTGTAGGTAAAGGTGGCTATGGCCGTGTCATCGTTGCAACCGTCAATCATGGTCAACTCATTAGTAAAACGAGTGACGTACTTCCTTATAGTTTCTTCGGGCTTTTGCTTGATGTGAAATAAGTAGTGTGGGCCATTTTTCATCCGTTGACTGTTGATGGATCTCGTGACGAAGGAAGTAGTTAGCGCTTGAAAGGAGTTTATCGGCCTTGGGGGCAAGTTGTTGAACCAATTCATTGATGTGGAGGTGAGACTGGTTGGAAATGTTCGGCATAGAATGGACTCCGTGCTTTCTTTCAAGGCCATCATGTGGTGGAAGTATCGTAGATGGTCTGTCTGATCGATGGTGCCACCGTACGCCTTAAACTCAGGTGGAGTGAACTTTTTCGGTATAGGAGTCACCATGAGAGCGTCAGAGAACGATGGTCTGGCCAATTCGTACAATATGTTCCCTTGATCCTGAATGGGATTTGAGTAGGGGTCCCGTCACTTTGAGTGGGGCCATATTCAAGTGGTTCACTGCTTTCGAGATTCACTTGTTGAAGTTCTGCAAGAACTTCATTACTCGGACGTGATTGGTAGAATTTTGTTGGTGCGGTGCTTGGACATGATCAGTGGATTGAGCATGCTCTTGGGTGAGTTTTTCCATTGTCTTGATCAGACGATCCATCTGGGTCATGAGTTGGTCCACCCGAGGATCTGTGGCAGTGTCGCCAGATGTTTGAGATGTTTTGGCTACCACATGTTGTGACTTTTTGTTGTCGGACGTGATTGGCCCGATGGTTGTCGCTTGATTTGAAACGTGCACCGTTGGCAATGCAGCTTCATCGGTGGGAGAATTGTTCTGATTGTTGCTAGGTTGAGGGTCTGTAGAGTGTCCCATCTATTTGAGAGCATTTTAATCGGTGATCAGAACTGAGGAAGTTTTCTACTGCAGACTCTCTTCTTGATATGTTCCATATAAGTTTAGATGGGACACTCTAAAGTAACTGAGGAAGTCGCGCGTGATATGTTCCATCTTGGCTGCTACTGAAGAGGGTACCTTGATAAGAAACATAGGGATATAAGCTAAAATGGATTAGACAAGCGCTAGCCTGCCTACTTTCTAGAGGAATTTGCGCTTCCAAGAAGCTAGTCTCGATTCCATTATTTCGATTGTCTCATCCCACACAACTTTACTTTTAAATTTATCACCCAAAGGCATGCCTAAGTACTTAACTAGAAGTTGACTCGTTGCACAACTAAATAAACCTGCCAACTGTTGCAGATGAGAGATTTTTTCAATGGGCAACACCACTGATTTATGGAAGTTGATTTTCAGGTCTGAAAATAACTTCGAACACAAACATAATTCTTTTGAGAGCAATAATTTGAGTAGCATAGGCATTACAAAAGATTATAGTATCATTCGCATACTGAAGAATGGAAACAATAGGACTACTCACTGTGACTGAAAACTCTCTCACTAGACCAACATCAACTGCTTTAAGAATCATTTGGGTCAGACATTCTATTGCTAAAGTAAAGAAAAGAGGAGACAAAGGATCACCTTGACGCAAGCCTTTAGAGCTACTGAAAAATCTGTGCAGCTGTCCATTAATCTTCAGGGAGAAATTGGCCATAGATCTACAAGTGTTAAGCCAATGGATCCATTTGGAGTCAAACCCCATGCGAGCCATTACCAAATCCAAGTATTTCCACAAAACATTGTCAATGGCTTTTGAGAAATCTATTTTGATGACGAGCCTTGAAACACTTGGTTTTTCCTAGAATCAATAATTCATTGGCGATCAAAGGGCTATCAACCACCTGCCTTCTACTGACTGCTACACTTTGAAATGGAGAAATGACTGAATGATTAACAATTTTCAATCTATCAGCCAACACTTTGGCAATGATCTTATATGCCTCGTTCAAAATACTGATAGGTCTGAAGTTTTTTACTGTCCACTCTCCTACATATTTAGGAATAAGCGAGATAACAGTGGTGTTCAACTGCCAATCCATAAAATTCCTAGTATGAAAATCTTTAATAACTTTTAGAAAATCAATTTTGATTATCTCCCACATTTTCAAATAGAACTCCATTGATAAACCATCAAGACCTGGAAAAACTTCTGATTTGAGCTCTTGCATTGCCTCTTTAATTTCCATCTCATAAAAGTTTTCTACCAAGGAGGTAGTCACTGGTTGGGAGATAGACTGAAAAGTAATTCCCGAGAAGAAAGGTGATCACTCCTCTTTTTCGATGAACAACTCATTGAAGTGAGAGACCATGATTTCTTTGATGTTGGCTTTATCCACTACCAACTCTTGACCCATGCTAAGAGCTTAAATAGAGTTAAACAGTCTGTGTCTGTTGGCCAAGTTATGAAAGAATTTGAACCCCTAATTCATATGACAAGCTCAGTTGACCCCTACTTGATCCTCCCAAAACTCCTCATCTTTTTTTGTTATCTTCGCCCACTCCTGACGTAGTTCCACTCTACGAGACCTCTCATTAACAATCAGGTCTCTGATATCTTCTTCAGCACCAATGTTAGCAATCAAAACATAAATATTTTGAATACATAAATTGGTCTAACCCTAAACTTTAGTCCTCCATTTTTTAAGGTTGCATTCGATCGCCTTTAGTTTCCATCATAAGCAGTAGCCAGAGTGACCAGATACCACTGAGTTGTTCCACCATGATTTCATCCCCTCTGCTAGGATTGAGTGATCAAATCAACCGTTATCAAAGAAAAAATGGCGAGTGCTGCCACCAATAGAGGAGTTCACCAGCAGAATCGCGTTTTGGTCAGAACCTGCTGCTCCCTTGAGCCATTCAACTTTATCATCAAATTTAGCAATCCAATCCACCGAGGCTAGAAACCGATCAAATCGACAAAGAATAGGGTGTTTTCTTCGATTTGACTACATAAACATTTTTCCTTTCAGACTGAAATCAGCGAGCTCCACTTCACTAATAAACTGACAAGCTTAAACTTAGATATTTGTTTTTCTAGTGACAGTCCTTGTCTGTAGATGGACAATATGCTCTTTACATTGTTTTCCTTCTCGCAGTGTAAGGATGGAGACTTCAATCTCAAGATCAGACAAAGAGGTGGAAAGCTTAATAACTCTCCATATGAGGCATCTACCCATTCCCAACTGACTTCAACCTTTTATCTCTTCTCTCTTTTAGATAACCTTCACTACTATGTTAGTAGAGTTTCTTCCCAGTAAACAACTTGTAATAGCCCTTGAAGTGTGGAGTACTTCTTACGAGAAAAGTGTTAGCTTCAAGTAGTTAATATGCAATTTTTGACTCCTGGAAAGGTTCAGTCGACTAGGCTCTCAAACACTCAATGGACTCATTAAACCGGCGACTTGACTAGTGGTAACATCTGAGCTATTCTAGTCGAATAGACTATGCATAATTTCAATCTATTCGATTAGACTATGACAAAATTCAAAATTTGAATTTTTTGACATGGTCCAGTCATACGGTCTTAGTCTCAATTGATCTTGACTTTGTCATCAACCTTGATTAGGGGTGGGCATGAGATGGGATGGGATGGGATGAGATATACCCATTCATATCCCATCCCGTTCATACAGGATCGGAATGGGACGGGATGGAAAAAACCTCATTCCGACCTCGTCCCATCCCAAACGGGTTCTGGACGGGACGGGACGGGATCAGTGTTTTGCCTGTGACTGCTGCGAAGATTATCATCATATAAGAGCGTGAAAAATAACTTTCTTATAATTAGATATAGAGCGTGACAAATAATTTTCTTAAATCTACAAGCAAATTGCAGGAATCGGAAAATAGTTATGGATAACACCTAAATAGTGAAATACCCACCAATATAGAGGCGATCCCATGGAAAACCCAAGGTCTCGTAAACCAGATCAGCTCTTAAATATACGTTCTCTGACACTACAAGATAACTCCTATTGCCCTAGGGTGAGTAGCATATTACCTAGCAGGCTTTAGTCTTAAACCAAATTTATAATGGATAAAAAAGACATGTCTGAATATGTCTCTCAAGATGCTTATAATATTGTATACGTAACGAGCACATGATTGATTGCAAACTTCCCTCAAGTGTTAATCTAGTTGGGATGTTTGGGAGAGCTCAATTTGCTTTTGTTTTCATCTGTTTTATCCTTGAAACTTCAGATAAACCCAGAAATGATAGCCTCAAGAGACACTCATATATAGTCTAAATCGATATTACTTAATATATAAAACCCAAAATAAAATAATGAAATTCAAATGCAATCTTGAACATCAAAAGATGAAGATCCCAGAAAGGATTCAAATGCAAACACATGAGTTTCTGCCAGTCATCTTTAAGTTTATATGAATATAAATAAATAAAATATTAATAATAAATATTAAAAAATTAGCTCGGGACGGGACGGGATTGGCGGGATTGAAAATCTTCATCCCATCCCATCCCATTCTAGATCGGGACGGGACGGGATCGGGATGAAATTATTCAATCCCATTAAGACCCGAAAAAATTAAAACGGAACGGGACGAGATCAGGATCGCGGGATGGGATGCCCACCCCTAACCTTGATCATCATCTTGTTGACTTGAGCTGACTGGCTTGGTTTACTTTGACTTCTGGCTTTTGTTTGGATTTTGGTTCTTGTGACTTTGATTGACTTTGGTCTTCATGAGTTGTATAGCCTTTAAATGATCTTTACAAAGCCCGTGTCCTAATCCCCAAACACTGGACATATGGTTTATAAATCTAGCATATATTCTTACAATAATCACTAAAGTTTTGACAAAACTAACAAATACATTTTCGTATTAATGCTTGATTAAAAACGTAGTGATTGCTAATAAATACATTATCATATAAATAGTGTTTTGAAATATATATACACATTCTAAGAATAAAAAAGATGAGGAACTTCGGTATTTTAAAATTATCTAGTACAAAACATTAAAAAAAGAAAAGAAAAAAAAGATGAAGTTATTTGTAAGCTACATGTCTTTTTCAAATTTCGATTTGTGCATCCACATTTAATCATATAGGCAGTACTTGATTGACTAGAACGCATATCTATGACTCATTGAAATAATAAGTTTCTCTTCTTGAACAAGTGTTTAAAGTGCTAACTTCGAACTAAGTTTCTAAGTACAACGAAAAAAAAATTGAACTATCACCAATAATTGCGTGATCATTGATCTAGATCAATTTGTTTTTCATTTTTTGCTGCTACCATTTGAAATTCTGCATCATCCATGTGCACAAAGCGCAGGAGGACATCCTGTGCATATTTTTGAGCCGTCGGATCAGATCCGACGGTTCAGATCCAAAGATTTCAAAAAAATGGATTTCAAAAAAAAAAAAATTTATTTTTTTGAAATTCGTTGATCTGAGCCGTTGGATCAGATACGACGGCTGTGCTTTGTGCGCAGGACGTCCTCCTGTGCTTTGTGCGCAGGAGCCCCCCTCATTTCTAAGCAATGAGCATGCCAAAATAAACAGTACCTTGCAAAGCGCACAAAATTTCAACATGTAGAAACTTATTCTCAAATAGGGTTTTACTTTTCTTGAATTCTTGAAGCCTCTTTTAGAGCATCAAAATGTCCTTTATTTATTTAGGGTAAAGTATTCAAAATTTATATAACCTACATATTAATCATATTATGCACTTTGTCCTTCTCTGTCTCTATTTCCTTTTGAGATGAAAGTCCAAATGAAGAGTAAATGAATAGTAACTGACATTCATTTTTAGTACAATGCGGATTTGTATGAAAAAAGGATCAGGTGGACACTGCTACCTATAAATGGGGATTTATGTGAAGAAAAGGATCAGGTGGACACTGCTGCCTATAAATGGTACAATGCATGTATCTTCTATAGGCCTTGAATAGGATTAGCTTTTGGTGGTTGAGTTGTCATTGGAAGCCCTAAAACAATAACAATATGTAATTGTAAGGAGCTTGGTTGAAAATTGCAATGTTTACATTGTAATAGCATGTGTACAGATTTCGTATTTTAGTTAAAATGATTAATTGACTAAATACACATTTGGTGATAAGTAGGCGTGTGGCGGATGAAATCACAGGTTCAAGGTTCAAACTCTGTCGACGACATTTGAGGTGGAAGGGGTTAAGGGATAAAAATATACTTGTTGCACTTTCTTTAAATGCCAACCAAGTTGGGATGTTTAGGAATTCACTACAAGAAAATTGTATTTTAGCGACGTTTGCCAAAGGTATTTAGCGACGGTTATAATCGTCGCTACATAATACTGTGACGGTTGGACAACTGCCACTAATAAAGGTGACACTGGGGTATTCAGCGATGGTTGTCAATAATCGTTGGCAAAAACGTCGTTGAATACCATATAGCGACGGTTACAACCGTCGGCAAAACCTGATGAACTGCACACTTTTTTGCGACGGTTATTAACCACCGCTAAAATTCATGAACACACGGACGGTTATAACCGCCGCTAATTCTCTTTGATTTTTTTTTACCAAAAAACCACATTTTTCAACTTGTAGTGTTTTCTTTTCATAGGGTGAAGACAATCTATCCAACATGTGCACAACTTCTAAACTCAAATAAAAAATCAAATATAAATGACACTAAACTTTGATACCATCACCACTCATTAAAAGGGACCTTAATTTCATTTCAAAATCAATATTACATGGTCCAGAGAAAACTACAAATTAAATTGTTACATATTCTTAATGTTCACATCTAATAACCAAAACCAAAGTTGTACAATGGCTGACTAGTTAGCTTAAAAGAAACTGAATTACGAAATGCTCCACAAGCTTTTGTGCTCATCACTGATCATGCTCTCTCTGCATTGGGGAATCACAAAAAAATATGAGTACGTTTAACCACAAAACCAAAACAAAGGAATCCAAGAACAATGAATTGAAAATAAGATCATATTTCAATCCTCTATTCCCCATATTATCATTTGGTTAAACCTACATTACCTTCCACTTATTTGCATCTCTAAAGCATCCACATCGGTTCTCTTCAAAAGTTCAAATGTCGCGGCAATGTCTCTGACATATGTAACTGGTTCTGAAACAATTTAAACGACTTAGAACAGGGTCTAACAGATAAAAAAATCCAGTTCTTAAAAAGGAAATATACAAATAGATGATGTTATCATAGATGAGAAAAGTGAAAAACAACATATCTTATCCAAAAGAACTAAATAAATAAATAAATAACTTTGCATCGAGGTGAATGGTCAAAGATTCAATCTCTCAGCCATCAAGCTGATCATCATTTATGTAACTAAAATAAATAAAGCTGATGAGATTCACCATTAACCTTCTCACTAACTAGCTTCACCGTACTTGATTGCAAACACGTGTCAAAGAGGAACTCACAATCTACAAAATTATAAATAGTATTTACAGTAGCTTAAAGAAACAACAAAATAGCTTTAAAAGCCTTGCAAAATATCTGAGCTTCCGGAAAGGTGCACCACAAAAAAATCATCTTCAAGTTTACAGAGAAAAGACAACACCTTAGATATTGGCAAACCCTCTTCTGCACACAGGCAGATAACTGGAACACATCAGCACAACCAAGTTGTTGGACTTAAAAGAGTAACCCAACATCAATCAGGCCCCACAATGGCTCAGCCATTGTAGTGGAGATTTTGTTGTGAAGTTTGGCCTTGAGATCCATGTAGCATGTAGTCTTGTGAAAAAAATATATATACAATGGCATAATTAGAAATAACCTCTGAAAGAATTAACCAACTTCTGCAACAGACGACTAAAAAACAAACATGAGATTTGAAATCGTTTCCTGAACCCATATGGGAGTATCCAGCTTGGGAATTTTGGTTCAAGAATCCAGGAAAACCATCTTGTGCACCTTGCATTACATAATCAACACCATACCCACCTTGAGAAGCATGCAATTGAAAGATCATAACTTTTGAGCTTAACATCATTCCCGAGACCATTAGCATTTAAAAAATGTTTGCTACAAGATTTTTGTACTCATACCTGAGTGGAGAAATCTGCAACGTTATAGGCAACATGTGACCCCTGGCTCTTGAAGTCGTTGCCCAAGAAATCCTGCAAGATTAAGCATAATGCTGTTGTAGATTTTGTTTGAAAAACATATCACCCAAATGTTAATAAACATGATAGACAATTAAATTACCCGAGACATGCCACCAATAGAAAAACCTTCGCAGAACGTCTGGCTTAGACCTTGAAACTGCCATTTACAGAAGTGAATTATCAAAAGTGCCACTAAAATATATAATTCTTGACAAAGTCACAATAACTGGAACACCAACACAGAACAATTCAATAGAAAATCAAACCATTCAAACCAAATCCTATCAATCAAACTTATAATTCACAATAAAAACACAAAAGTTAGATGATAGAGTTGGATCTTACACGTTAAAGGTGCTGAAAACAATATCATTAGCCAAAAGAAAATTGGTTCACCCTTCACCAAATACTTCCACCACTCCATTTGATTATGCTTAGTCAAAAGAATAAAAATAAACTTCCAGTCCTCTATAAAGGTGAAACAATGAAGACAGAAACAAATGATAAGTGTACTGCACAACTGAATAAAAGAAAGAGAGACATACACAGTATTTAAATAGTTCACTACTCAAGGCTCCCATACAAGTAGGAACATAATTTTGTTGCTTTAATTTGTAACTTCAAATAACTTATATGTCTGGTGTAACTTCACACATGCCCACTAACTTTTTGGTCATTAGTTCCATATGAATTTATAAAACACAAAGAAAGTTAGAGCAAGCATAGCTATGCTCCATCAACAGTCATCCATTTTCACAGATTGAGAAACATCCCCCTGAATATACAATGGATAAAATGGAATCATATAGTGGAACAAAGACCAGATAAGTATGATCAGAGTGATCCACATGGTGCATAAGACATAGGAAAAAAATTGAACACTTACATCTATAATAGGAGGTTGCCCCTTCAGTCCAACCTTCTTCTTGATTTCACAAACAACGAACTTTGATTTAGTTCCATTAGGAACTGGGATAGATGAGACTACTCCCAATACACATATTGTAAAAGAAGCATTATCAACCACTATACATGAAGTTTGTCCTACTCGACAAGAGAGATGAGACTACCCCTATTACAAAAAAACAATCTCACATTCATTTTCAACCGCTTTTGTGCACCATGGCATAGGAGATCCGAATTCATGACATACCTTATGAACAAAAATTGTTGTGAATTTATTGATGATATGCTTACCAAGTTAAAATAGATTCTAAGGCCATCTCCATGAGAGTAAGAAAAGAGTAAAATATCCAATATGCTAACTACTGCTCATCATCAACCTTTGAAGTACTCTAAATTTCCACCGCAGAGGCATATTTGGTTAACATCATCCAAACAAACAAATCTTTAAATCTTAATTTATGTAACAGAAAAGAAATCATAAACATAACAAAATAAAATATTGAAAAATAGGTAATCCTTACAGTAAGTGCATCACCACTAGCCTGCATATAATAGAACAAAACGAATGAATACAAGTCCCTAAACTTGGAAAAGTGCAAAAACTTGAAGAAAGAAAACATAGGGTTGAGGTTACCCTGCAAGAGGGTGCATTTGGCTCACAAAATGTAAAAGTGACTATCATTACTATCGCCCATAGTCATTGTGTTTATTCTGATTATGTGAAACACTTCTCGGATAATGTGTTATGTGTTGAACTTGAACTGACTTGAAACTGAGATGAAATGGTGTTTCAGGAAGATGAGAAGTCATTGAATGTGAGGAGAGTTTATATGGGGAAATGTAGTATAGGTGACAAGAGAGTAGTAAAGGGTATCTGATGCTGCCTTGGATGTGGATCTCAAGGTTTTACCAGCGACCTATAACATAAAGCAAGCAAGCCATACATAAATCTTTATTATATTTTTGAAACTTATGCACATCATCTCACTTTCTTTCACGAAAGAAAAAGGTAACCTTCTCTGATTTAGATGCGTAGATGTCAGTACCAGGGTCTCAATTTTAGTGACCTTGTTCAACCTACACTAAATGATTAACATCTGAGTTCTTCTTCTCGTTGTTATTGACAATAATCACACTAGCAATCGTAACAAATATTACGCCAATACATTAAGAAAAATAGATATGAAACATTTAGTTTTGATAAGAAAAGAAGAGTGAGATTTCAAAATGGATACCTGTTCAGTTCCAAAATTTGGAGTTTGGTTAGAAACACTTTCAAAGACTTCTTGTGCTGATACAGATTCATTCTTATAAGAAGTAAAAGCTTCAGACTATGAAGGAATAAGAGGGTTTGATGTCGGTCTATTTGCATTCTGTTTTCACATAAAGGAGTTATTAGAGATGTGAAAGATATAAAAAAATGTATTTTTCAACGCGAACAAGAAAAATTCTTTTAATTGTACTGAATTACCCTTATAGAGTATGTCTCTCATTTTGCTCCAGTACATACAACCTTCAATGACTTCAGAAACATTTACAATGATGGCCTTCTTTTTCTCTTTTCAACATATCATTAAACCATAGAAATGCTTTCTTACCCTTAATATTTGTAACACAAAAATTTGAAAATTGCATTAGCCATAGTTGTGATTCTAGAGGTATGGGTGGATAGTTGTTGTGTTGGGTTTAGCTGGCTGTGGTAGCTAGTAATAAATGACAAAGCAAGGCCAATTGATTTTGAAACCCCAACACATGCAGATTTGGGATGAAAAAACATATTGAACTACCCCAATGATGCCCCAATGACTCCCCATCTTCTTAGTCAAAATTAAATTTGTTACTAATAGCCTTCCTAGTTTTGTTTGTCCTTGCATCATCCGTCTTGTTATTTAGTCAATTTAAGTTCACAACAGTATATATGCAAGTGACATTGTTTGTCAAACACCCAAGGCAAGATTTTAGTCTTGAGAACCAAAACTGAATTTCAGAAATTGCATATATAAGTAACACTATAAAACCACAAAAATAAAACCTAAAATACTAAAGAAAGCTACTCAACACAACAAATTCAATAACACAAATCCACTAAATCAGTGAAACAAGAAGACATACCGCTTCCTTAATAAACACGGACAAAGCAACGCCTTTCCACTTGGGATCATTATCCGGAAAATATGAGATTGCTACTGAAAGGTCCCTTCACAACTTAGCTTGACCTAGAATTGACTCATCAAGGCTCCCATTCATGTGAGTGGGTATGTAAATGACCCATTGGGAAGTAAATATGAAATCACCCCATTAGTAGATATGGACTGACCTTCACTAGGTGCTACAATTAGCAACCTAATTCACAATTTGCAGCTAATTTAAAGATGAAAATTTAGATTACATCGAGAACTCCAATCAATTTGATCTCTAAAACAATTTGTCAAAGACCTAATGGGCACTTTAGAATACAAGTATTTGACCCTAAGCACTTCACAAAACAAACCCAAATCTGAAACATACATACCTGAGACTTCCAATTGGCTTCTGCATCCTTCTTTTGCCTACTGAGTGTGGAATCATCATCAGAAAAAGAAAATTGATTGGGGATTCAGAACAAAACAAAAACCCAAATCGAAAATACAACAAAATTTGTTGAGGATGATTTAGTTGATAAGGATTCCAATGATTCAGTTGTGGATGATTCAATTGATGAGGATGATTCAGTTGTGGAATCATCCTCATCCTCAAAACAAAAACCCAAATCGAAAATACAACAAAATTTGTTTTTACATAAATTTGATTAGGGATTCAGAAAAAGAATAAGAGAGATGGATAATATCTGATCTTGGGAAGCAAGAGTGTAGCCGAGAGGATTTGGGATCTCTCGAATCGAATGAGAAGATATGTCGATACCCCATTTTCATGAGTAAACACTTCCCTGAAGATGAAGAACGTAACAACAGAAGAAGAAAAAGAGTCGATGAAGAAGAAGTAAATAACTCACCTGATGAAGAAGACGCACGCATGAGATGGCAGTGACTGGAGCGAGCGGAGGCGACTGGCGAGCGGACACACGTAGGAGATCGCAACCAATACAACAACAACAACCAATATCGCAACAAGAACCCTGCTGACTTCGCTTTCGACTTCTCTCTCAACGACTCCTCCTGATGATGATTCCACCTTTTGCCTTGTCAACAGCAGCCACAGATCCCCTCTTCTTCCATCGCACCATCACTCCATCTTGCCTTTCTTCTCCACCTTGCTCTAGTCACATATGACAACAACCATCATGAACCAGCAGCACAAAAGCTCCACAACAATAATCTCAAGGAAGAAGAAGGAAGAAAAAAGGGAAAATAAACATAATTTTAAGCTCCACACCATTGGCACCCCAATCTGATAGTCAATACCACCACAGTTAAAAAAATACCAGCACCAATGCTGAGCAATACCAACATTTGTGTTGAGCAATACCATCACTAGAGAAGTTTACTCTACTCGTTTTCATACCAGAATTATCGAGAATCATCCAGAATTATCTAGAATTCGACAATCATGATGCCTCAAGTCGAACAATTAACAATTTCACTCGAGAGTCATGATTTCTTCATACTAGAATTATCAAAATTGTATAGTCATGCTTACTCGAGTCGAACCATTAACCGCTTCACTCGACAGTCATGATTTCTTCATACAAGAATTATCATAATTTGATAGTCATGCTAATTCGAGTCGAACCATTAGCCGCTTTACTCGACAATTATGATTCATACCAAAATTGTCAGAATGCAACAATCATGCTAACTCGAATCCAACCATTAGCAACTTCACTTGACAATCATGATATCACATTCACTCATCTTCCCCAAATTGGACTTCAAAGTTTCCTTCAAGTTGTACATTTCATCTGCATTTACATGCCCAGCTTGCGGGGGTGTGTTAGAATATGTAGGGTTTGCTTTCAACATAACCAAGCCCAAGTCCAAGATTGATTCACCTCTACAAGAACGAAAGTCAAAATATCTACAGAATAAAAAGTCAGGATATGACACCATTAGAATATCTTGTATAGGAAGTTTTAAGTTTCATGTTTCCACAAGGTTAGGTAAAAGTTAGCTTATATAAGTTTGTATTCCGTCAAGGAATTTTACACACAATACAATAATACAATTCTCCAATTATTTTCTTTATATAAAGCAATCGCCTAATGCTATTATTGATGAGAGGGCGCCATGGCAAAAAAAAGGTCGTTTGGGCATTCCTCTGGACATCATGCAAAATAGACACCAGCATCCTTGATTCTCCCACCATGATCCCTGTTCACCATTGTCCCGCCTGGATAAGCAATAATGTCGTCTCCGCCGTATGGCATTCCGCCATTATACTGTCTAGAACTTTCCCGACGATGGGGCATGCTACTCGTGCCATAACTTCGCCCAAAATGTTGACCGCAAAAACTCTGATACCTCCTTGTTGAGAAGAGACGAAGAAGCTTGCATCATAAATGACCAGGATTGTTTCAGGATCCAAGGTGGTGGGCAAGAGGTTGATAATGGTACTAAATTACATACAGTTTTACCATGAAAAATTTATAAATAAAAAATATTGGCAAGGGGCTTCACGTTGTATACAACTAAATAGGTGAGCGTAACCAGAGCACAATTTCATACGTTGATGGTGAATTGCAAAAACATGTGTAAACGATATAATATATGTTAGTTGAAATAATGTTGAGAAAGAAAATACTAGTATTCCCACGTCCATAATTAAGCAATGGTGAACATAAACCTAGAGCAGAGCAAAAACTGATAAATTCAAGAGAATGAACAAGGAGTTGTTAAAATTTCCTTGAATCTTGTTCTGGGATGGTTTTCAAGCAAAGGGCTGAAGCTAATGGCATGGCATTCTAAATGCTACAGCTTGACAATGCCGTGATTTGAAAATCGATCAATTACGTATCAGAGTTCCCCAGTCAAGATGGAGATTTCAACCAACCCTACATAATAAATAGGTAGAAGAAACAAATCCTGTTTAAAATTGGCCTCGTTTTCTCCAATTATTATTTGATCTTAAACTAGTTTTATCAACCAATAATCAGAGTGACAAGTGGAATCCATTTTAAAGAAATCCCAACATGTTGGCTTCTGAAATACTTTTCCAAATCTTTTAGGTAAAAGTTTTGTATGAATTACGAGAACCCTAATAACAAAAACAATAAAGTCCAGAGCATAAACATGTGATCAAGTCATATCAATATATAAAGCCAAATATTCCTGTTTATATGATCCAAATTTGAACTCATATATGTATGTCCCCAATTACAATCACAACACTTTCTTATACTGTAATTAAAATGTGCAATGCAAGTGAGTGATCATGTTACAACAAACCTTCAAACATTAGTTGTCATGAAAAGTATCCAAGTTAAATGGCCTTGTCAATCACATTTGTTCACGGTGCAAACACCTACGCAACAAAATTTCTGAAATGAACTACTCTGTTTTGTTGCGTATTTTGCAGCACCATCACTAAAATGTATATATTTCAGCATCCCCCCAACAACACCAGGAGCACACGTTTTTGTATAGGCTCGTCCATGTTGAGTACCTCTCAAGGTGAGCACAACTCTGTCACAACCATACGTCAATTTAAAATTTCACTTCAACAGACCCTTTTGTTATTGGTGGAGCGCGACGGATTCCTAAAGAGAATATCAACACCTTATAAAAAAATCACCCACCTATAAAAATTCAATTAAAGAAATAGTCAATTAAAGAAACAACCGATTACTTGTAAAATCAAATCAAATCAAATCGAGGTCAATTGCAATCAGCAAAAACTTGTAGTAATTTCTTAATCTCAATAGTCAACTTCTCGTAACCCTTAAGTAATCGAAATTGTTTAAGGGTAGTGCATACAAAAATAACTTGAACGTATTTTCTAAATCTCTAAACTACCCCTTTTGAGCTCACAAGCTGTCACATTAAACGCGGCAGAAGCGCATCTGTAGGACTTTGGGTTGATAATATATGCTTTCATTACATGTAAAGAGAATAGATGAAGCTTTTGATATAAACTTTCACTTTGTGCATTTTTATTTATTTATTTATTTTTTTGTTAACTTTATGGAGATGTAAGATCAGTTCTAGCTGTTGAAATCTAAGAGGCTGGAAAGAAGCAAAAATAAAGGTTTATTTGGTAGCTTTAATGTTAAAAGAGAAGATAAATAAGCTACTAGCTAGTACTCTCCCCATATCCATTCATCTCCCAAACAACCATCCATCACTTTGACTCAACCCATATTTGTTTTGAGAGAACATTGAAAGTGAGAAAAGTGAAGTATAACTGAAAGAAGGGACTTTAATGTGAGTACACCAATCAAGGCTTTCTCTTCTCAATACTTACACTACTATACAGTATACAGTTGGGATTCATTTAATATGGTACATACATATACACGTACTACTAACAGAAAGCAAGAGAGAGAGTGAGCGAGTGAGTGACAGAAAATCAACAAGAGATCATACATGCAACAGTGACTTGTCTAGTAAGTAGTAACTTATGGGAGAGTTCCCTACGAGAAGTGAAGAAGAAAATGATCAAAAGGTCGGGAACTGAAACAAAAACTCACACACAACTCACAAACCAATAAAAAACACAAAGAGCAAATGCAAATTGACCAAATTTAGAAGTCCCAAAGTAAGGACTCAAAACTATGGTCATCAAGAACAAGCAATTGATCTTGGAAAGAAGCAGAGTCATCTGAACTAGGCAACCAAGGTAGTGGGTAGAGCCAACCATCAACTGAGTCACTATATATGAAATCGTTCTGAAATTCGGATGAGTTGTAGCTCGAACCGAGTCTTGGTAACTCGACGATTTCACTCAACTCTTCCTCCTCTGCTGCTGTTGACAAATCTGATGCTGAACCAAAGGAAGATATTGATGAAGAAGACGACGAAGGAGATGGTGACACGTCAAACTTTTCCATTGTTGCAGCTTTGGTTGCAGCAGCCTGGATGTCTCTGGGAGACAGAGAAGCGGGGCGAGGCAGGGAGGCAGCAAGTTCAGGGAAATTGAGAATAGCTGAGTTTCCTTTGATACTTAGAGCTGCGACGTCGTGGGCTCTGGCAGCCATTTCTGGGGTTGGGAATGTGCCCAGCCAGATCCTGGATTTCTTGCGAGGCTCGCGAATTTCAGACACCCACTTACCCCAATTGCGCATTCGAACTCCTCTGTATGCTGGGTGCTTATTGTCGTTGCAATCTCTGCTTCTTTTTGTTCTTTTGGACTCTGGGTCTTGTGCATTGGGTTGTTTTGATGACTCTGAAATGGTGGTGTTTTGTTGTGGTGATTGAGATAGTCCCGATGAAGATGTTGGTGAAGATGGGGTTAATGAAACAGAGTTGCTACTGCTATCTGCTTCGGACTTTCGTCTTTCAACCATTGTTTTGGAATTCTAATTGCGACCCAGATATTAATTCGTCCAGTTAAACAATCACAATGACGAATTTGATTCGGAACCAGCAAAGGAGTGAAAGAAGATTGAGAAAAAAACAGATAAAAATAAAACAGAGTGTTTCTGTTTAGAAGGAGGGAGAAGAGAAAGGAATGAACTAACGAATTGGCCAATAAGCAAGACCCAATTGCCTTAACAAGAGAGTGAAGAACAAAAGGTCATATTGGAGTCAAATATGGACACAAATCGGTAGAGAGAGAAAGCGAGAGATTTCAGTGTGTATTTGGACCTAAAAGAAAGAGAGAGTGAGAGATAAGAGAGGAGTGCGAGAGGAAGATATAGAGAATGAGAGTGAGAGAGGGGGGTGGGGGTGTAGGGTGTAGGGTGCACCCTTCAAAGCGACCTTTTACCCACCAATCTCTCCCTATCATTTCTCAATGACTCAATACAATACTTTAGAAGAGAGGAGAGTTTCTGTAGAGAGAAAGATAAAAGAGGGAATAGAGATAAAGTGTGTAGGTTATGGGAGAGAGGGAGAAAGGGTCCCATTTTAAGTGTCGTGTGGCACCTTAATGTTACCAACGGGGTCCCCAAAACACTCTTCTTTTACTACTCTCTTATTACTCCCTCCCCTCCCTTGAATTTCCTCTCATTCATCTATCTTATTTCTTCATTTATGCCCTTGATCTCATCACTCATCAATGTCACCAACTCTCCATTAAAATCACCTATGTTACTCCTTTATACATTAAAATTTTTATTTTAATTTTTGGTTTTTACACTTTTTTTTTTTTTTTTTTTTAGTTCTTTTAATTTTACCTCATTAATAGTTTATATTGAACAGAGTGTGGCACTCATTTTAAATTTTAATTAACTTTAATTCTTAATTTTTAATAGAACTGTGAAGCCAATCATATGGATCGATCAAAGATAAGTAAGAGACCAAAATACCATTGTCTTAAACTCATAAAAATACATCCTGCATGAACTCATAAAAATATGTCCACTTATTGAAATTATTAATGAGGATTATCATATATATTCTTATGGTGTCTTTCCATACATTATCTTATTATCTCTACAAATTAAACAAGTCATTTAAAGAAATTTGGAATCCATAATATTCAAACTTCCAACTTTAATATCCAAGGACCAAAACAAAACAAGTCCATTGTAAATTCCAATCCTCTATATTGATTAATGCATCATTGTTGCAATTAGAGAGTTTGGTTCTCTTTGTCTTCATATTTTTCTTCTTCTTCAAATCCATGCTTCGTAAAGTGTGGAGTATGAGAAGATGCTATATATAGAATCTGATCTAAGAAATATGAGAAAGAAACAAAATAGTATATAGTGAAGCAATTGATTAGTTGTGGTGGAGGGGATTGGCAGGATAAAAGATACATAATGCTTCGATGGTGGTGGGGGAGGTGATAGTGTATGAATATCAAAGGCAGAAACTATTTGGCACAGTAAATTACTTTCACCTACACCTTACATTTTCTCTTTCACATCCCTGTTATCTTCAAAGCCACTCATAAAAAGAAAAATCTAAATCTTTCTCCTTTTCCAAATTCAAAAAAATTAAAAACTCTCTCCCCTCCCAACCTCATTTTCTCTTATTCGATCCTTCCTTTTCTTGTCTTCTTCTTTTTCTTCTCTGCATCTTATTTTCTTGTTTATCTTCTTCTCTTCCCTCCTCATCCGAGGGCACCCTCAATCACTTATCGCATATCTTCTCAATTCCCTCAAATTGAAATTAAAGATGAAGTCGAAAAATAAGAAGAGTTGGAGCCTTTACAGGATCTCGACATCAACTCTGCCATCGCCCCTCTCTTTCTTCTTCTTCTCCTTCCCCTCACACTATGTTTTTCTAGCCCTCGCGGCAGCCCGTGCGAGGATGAGTTCCCCACTTGCACAGGCCGACGCGAGGCAAAAAACTTTGACCATCGCAAAGGCACCTGCGAGGGCTCCGCAAATGAGAGTTTTCCATTCGCAGGTGCCTTTGCGAATGTCAAATTTTTTTGCCCTCGCAGCGTTTTGTGTGAGTGGGAAACCCATCTTTGCACGGGCCGCTGTGAGGGCAAGAAAAAAAAATAGTGCGAGGGGAAGGAAAAAAGGATAGGGAGAGGGGCGGTGGTCGGTGAGAGAAGAAGAAATCGTAGGAGAAGAAGAGAGGGGAACTGAGAGAAAAAGTGGTGGAAGAAGAGAGCAGGAGAACTGGAAGAGGAGAAGGAGAAGAAGAAGATGGAGAAGGGGCGACAGTGACTTCATATCCTCTATCACTCGCCATCGCTAGTCGTCTCTCACCATCCATCACCCCCTTCCTCGCTACCCCTTTCATGTTGTTGTTGTTCTTGAGAAGAGAAGGTGAGAGAATAATAATAATAATAATAATAATAATAATAGTGGTTTAAATAGGTGGTATGAGAGAACATGTAGTTTTTTTTTGGATTGATGACATGGTAAGAGTATGTTGTGGTGACAAATAGTCATTGCCTACGTACGGTGGGTTTGCAAAGTTGATTTGCAAACATCAAAGGAGATGAGATAGGAAAGAGAAAGTTATATATAAAAAAAAAAAGAGGAACAATAAGATTACCTAGTGATTCTCATTAAAATTCTAACCCTTGGATGTATTTTGATGGGTTCATGGGCTTTGAATGTGCAACACGCATGTTGTTTAAGACGATGGTACTTTGGTCCGCTATTTAATCTTGACGGTCCACGTGATTGACTTCACAGTTTTGTTAAAAATGAGGATTAGACCCAATTAAAATTTATAATGAGTGTCAAACTCTATTCAATATAAACTAATCAATGGCAAAAAAAAAAATCCTATTTTTTCCGAATATTTTGATCATAAAATTCATACCCCATTTTGGGTTAGCTTCTGGTTTTACCAATTTGGATTTTTTTACTATTTTATGAATTGAACTTTATCTAATTTGATTATTTAGTTGTTAAGGCTTTCAACTTCCAAGAGTTTAATTAAGACCGATTTCAATAGGAAAAGTACATATATAAAAGTTGATCGAGTTTTAATAGAGATGTTGTATTTGGTCAAGTAATCATCTTCACCAGAAATTACACAGCTTTGAAATTTCTAACTATATGAATAACATATGTGAATTCCGGTGGTTTAAAAATTGTTAATATTTGAAAATACCAAGTAAAAAAAGTCGACAACAAAAACCAATTATGAAGTATATGTATTATATATGGTATTTCAGCTAGAATTGTTGAACACCACATGTCTATACTACGAGCGAGATTAGGAAGCCAGACCTGGCTATTTTTACAATTTTATCCTTCCACTTTAAAACACAACCATAAAAAGAGGAGTAAAATTATAAAAACAGCCAAACGTGCCTAGAATTGGGGTATGCTACTTGTCATTTGGTCTCATCCTTCTTGCCAGCAAAAAACAAATAGGACTTTTCATCAAATGGAGCCACTAAAATTGGTATGAATCAGACTAAGGCTTTGTATATCATTGTAGATGTATTTCTGTTAGGTGGAAATTTCATTTGTCAGAATACAAATACAAATTTTGGCATGAAAGAACAAAACAAATTTGATTGGAAAATGAAAAATTTTGATTTTTTTTTTTTTGACATGAAATGGTCCCATTATAGTGTGATCTAGTTCGAGGTCATGTAGCCCCTTTGTCTTACGGGAGAAAGAAAGGGAAGAAATAGATAAAGTTTTGATTTCTTGACCCCAAAGAATCCAACCATTGCTTTTATTTACTCTTTAAATAATATAAATAAAACTTATTAGTACAAATAATGTGCTAGCTCTCCTTGATTAATGAAGTTACCCCGCCACTTTGTTAAATGTCACAATTTGCAGATCAACCCCCCTTTTTTAAGCATATTGTATATATATATATATATATAAATTAATTAATGTTGTTACAAGTCTTAATTGTGTTGTTGCTGCAAGCGAGTGGGCTTCAACATTTAGTATTTTGGAAATATAATTACAAAACCAATTACAGTTAGAAAATAAAAGGTGCATAATATTCTGAATGATAGGAGACCAGATCCAGTTCATGGCTGTCTTGTGATCCCGCTTATCTTCTAGCAAAGTGGTGTTAAGCAAGCCAAAATCACTCAAAAGAAAACATTTCTTCCACTGCCAAGCCTGTAAAAGTGGCGCCTTTGCAGCAATACATTCTGCCATCGTGCAATCATGGACCGTACCTGGTAGACGATATGTTATGCGAGCTAGAACTTGGCCAGAGATTGTAACTACAAAAATCCCTACTGCTCCCTATTTGGCAAAGTCAAAGAAACTTGCATCATAAGTGACAATAATTGTATCTGGATCAAAAGTAAGAGGAATCCTATTAAGCCAATTAGATCGAGCATTAATATGATGAGTTCTGACTGACTGGAGTTGCAACTGAATAACACTTTGGTTTTTAGTTTCTATCTTAGGCCATGGTACATGAGTCAAATTTGGTGAAGACAAATTGGTTTCAGCTGTCACGTTCTAGGGAGCCGAGAAGTGTAGAATGGAAACTACAGAGTCAATGTCAGTGATCTTTTGTCCTAAGGAAGAAATTCGAGAGGGGCTAGTGAACCTTTGGCAAATCTAGGCTTTTCAGGTGTTGTTGAATCTAGCGATGAAGGATTGAGAAGTTACCGGCTTGTGTTCGAACATAGTCAGGTTACGTTCTTGCCAGATGGTGTGGAGGACAGCGGCAAATTGGGCCAAAAGTTCTGCTTTAACAGCTTTGTGTCTGTTAGCAGTGATTTACATGAAACCAAACATGTGTGCCAATGATGGAGAAGTGTTTATGTTCACTCTTTCCCAAGTTAGGGGATGGGTGTGAGGTGCCATAGTTTGGCAATCACTAGACAAAGGAAGAATAAATGAATAACATCTTCTTCGTATTTCTGGTAGAAGCAACAAATGTTTTCCATAGGAACATGGAGCTTTAAAAGTTTAGTTCTAGTTGGAAGGATCTCCTGGCTGATCTTCCAAAGCAGGTGAAGAGCATTTGGCGGGGCTTTAATATGCCAAATATTTTTAAACAAGGTCAAGGTTAAAAATAGGGGAGTATCCTCAGAAGTAGAGTTGTCATTGAGATCCTGGAAAAAGGCATTTGCAACATTCTTAATAGAAAACTGACCCTTCTTATCTGGTAACCAGATAAAGTTTATCAGGTTCTGAGGAGTTTCTAATCGGGATATTTAGGATATCCATGACGATAGGTTCTGGGAACAATGACTGAAGAAGGAGAACATTCCATTGACCGTGAAGATAAGAAGTGTTTGTCCAGAGATCGAACACTGACTGCGACATGACCGCTAGAAGTGGGAGAAAAACACGATTTTCCAAAATTAAGTCGGGCTTAACCAAGCAATCAGTCCAGACATTGATATTGTTCTCAGAGAGGATCTGCCAAAGAAAATGCTTCTTCATTCCTTTTAGAGAGGTGGTATTACCTCTCCAACTGAAAGAGACTGCATAGGCTCGCTTAGCTAATAACAACAAGCTAGTCCTGGGGAAGTAAATTGATTTCATTTGAAGACTGTGGGGGTTTGAAGGCGAGGATATAATTTTCCATATGTTTTTGGCCATGAGAACGAGGTTTTTGGTTTTGGCAAGTTGGATGTTGAGCCCTTCAAGGGTCGGGGCAAGGCAATCCTATGCCAGGTGCAAGTGTGTTTGGATTTACTATCATTTGCACCGTTCCACCAAAAATCACGGGTCAGGTTGTCCTATTTCGTGGTAATCGAGACTAGGAGCAGGAAGGTTTGCATGGTATAAACGGGGATGGTGTTTAGAACAGCTTTGATGAGGACCGTTCTACCAGCTTGAGACATAACTTTAGCCTTCCAGTTAGACAGTTTGGATTGGACTTTGTCAATAATAAACTGGAAGTCAATGACTTTCTTTTGGAGAGTAGCAGCGGGGACCACAGATGTTTGTCCTTAGAGTTATAAACCTTGGAACCCAGAATTCTAAGAATCATCTTAGTATGTCTGTTGTGGACATTGGAATTGAAGTACACAAAGGACTTGTCAAAATTTACCGCCTGCCCAGAAGCCGTGGTGTATTGGAAGAGGATGTCCTTGATAGAATGTGCCTCTTCTAGCGAAGCTCTACAGAAAATCATCAAGTCATCCGCGTAAAGCAAATGGCTTATGGAGGGGGAGTTCCGTCGGATACAAATACCTTTGATAACTCCCTCCGACTCAGCTTTTGCTAGCAAGCGTGAAAGAGCCTCTGCCACCAGAATAAAGAGGTATGGAGACAAAGAGTCACATTGTCTCAGACCTCTGGTAGGGATAATGGTTTCTAAAGGGGTCCCATTGAGTAGAACTTTGAGAGACGTAGTCGAGACACATTTCTCAATCATCTTAATCCATCCCTCAGAGAAATCAAGCTGCTTGAGGATTTGTAGTAAGAAAGACCATTCAACTCTATCGTAAACTTTGGCCATGTCAATCTTAATCGCCATCCAACCTTGTTTCTTTCGGCGATTACGTTTCATTTGAAAAAATGTTTCATGAGCCAAACTAATATTATCACTAATAGAGCGACCTTTGAGAAAAGCCCCTTAGTTTGGGGAAATGATGTGTTCAAGGAGAGGTTTGAATCAATTTGCCAGAATTTTAGAAATGATCTTGTAGATCACATTGCATAAAATGACTAGCCTGAAATTTTCAGGGGTGGTAGGCTCTTAGATCTTGGGAATAAGAGCAATGAATGTTTCGTTAAGCTTAGGATCCATCCGTTTAGAGAAAAAAATAGTTTCAACCATCTCATAACATCTTTTCTGACCACCTCCCAAAAATGTTGGAAGAAGAAGACGTAAAACCCATCAGGACTCGGGGCTTTGTGGCTGCCCATGTTAAACAAAACATTTTTGATTTCTTCTTCTGTACGGGATGGTGAGAAGAAGCTCGTTATCATCCGGAGAGATCAATGGTGAGAAAAGGGAATTAATATCCAGACAACACTCAGAGGCAGACGATTGGAAAATTTTCATGAAGTAAATGTTGAGTGTTGCCTATTCTGAGTTGATCCGAATGCCAGCCATTGGTATCATCCTTCAGACGAAGAATGAGGTTCCTCTTATGTCTCATCAAGGTAGAGAGATGAAAAAACTTTGTGTTCCTGCTTCCGTCTTAAGCTTGGAGCCAGGAGGAGCCTGATTTGTTTCTTCAGAAGAGTTCCTCCCTGTGATAAAGTTTTGATAACCTATCTTCAAGGGTAGAGATAGCGTCAGCATTTGCTGCAGAGGATGGATCATTTTGAAGGTTATCAAGAGATGCTATAGTACCTTTGATACTCGACTGAATGTGCTTGAATTCAGATTTATTCCATTTAAAAAGGCAGTAACTAAATTTTTTGGTTTTGATGTGGAAATTGTGTTGTGGCTGGACATGCTGCCTGGGGGCCCAAAATGTGGCAATAATCTCCCGACATCTAGGGTCCTTAGCCCACATTTAGAAAAACTTGAAAGGTTTTAGGCCCATTGTTGACACGAGAAATAGGTTGCAGGGAGATAGCTCTATAATCAGGTGAGGAAGTATGAATAGTCTGAGCTAAAGCCGAGGGAAACAGTTGCATCCAGTCAGTGGAAACTAAAACTCTATCTAGTTTGGCTTTAATACTATTCCTATCTTTACGTTTATTATTCCAGGTAAAGTTAGAGCCATTGAGAGGCAAGTCCAAATTATCAAACTTATCCATGAAGGAGCGAAGATGTCTAAAATTTGCATTACGAGGTTTTCTTCCTCCTAGTTTATCATCAGGCTGAAAGATTGCATTAAGGTCTCCTATAATGAGACCCGGAAGGGGTTGAAGATCATACAACTAGGTTAAGTTCTCCCAAAAGGAAGTTCTATGAGCAAGATTAAGTTCCCCGTAAACAAACAAAACAGACCAAGTGGTGTGAGCAAGATAATTAGTGATAGTGCAGTTAAAGTAATATTTACATGAAGATAAAATAGTCAGATTGATACATTCCTTCCAGAATAGAGCAATACCACCAGATTGACCCGATGCTGACACTAAAGCTCTGTGTCTATAACCAAGTCTCTTACGAAGGCGGTCCATCTTACTGATAGAGGCTTTTGTTTCAAAAAGGAAAATAATGTCTGATTTGGATTTATGGGACAGGGCCAGGATGTTCTGGACAACGCAGGGAGACCCCGTTCCCCTTGCATTCCAAGCTAGCCCGCGACCCGTCATTGGCGGTCGCCGAGGCCGGTGCAATGTAGTCACTGCTCGAAGTGGAGTGATCTGTAGATACTGCTAAATTTGCTGACTGAACAATCGAAGATGAGAGCTTAATCCTTAACTGTTTCCCTTTCCTCTCTTTGGCACTAGGCTGAGGGTTAGGCGGAGCCATTGTCCAGATGGGAACATGCTACTGGTCACTATGGATGAAGATGCATGTATGACACCTCCTTTCACTATCCATCCTAACTTCAAGCTCCTGTGATTCTTCCTTAATAGAAGAATTTGCCAACCCCACTTTTTTTTTCCTAGTCTAATTTGAACTTGTCTATCACTATTATTTTGAATACGGTGAATTGGGGCTCGTGTAGTACGTCTGACTGGAGAAACTACTATTGCTTGAGGGGAAAGGTGGATCAAAGCTATACCCGAGGAGGTGTGCACCCTGGCTGATGGTACTTGAATTCTGCTGATTGGGGATGATCCTTGCCTCTGAATTAGAGCTTTTGGGATCAGAGTAGAGCGTGGAGATGGTAGGCCGCAAGGAAGAGTGTGGTAGTTAGTGTGCTCTGAGTCATCCGAATTTGATCCTGACTGCACCTGTGCCTGATACGGTGCCTGAGTGTGCTCCTGCGTGGTGGCACCCTGTTGTTGCTGAGCTGAGGAAGTCTGAAACAAAGTCTGAGATTGAGTTTAGAAGTTTTGCTGTTGATCATGCATGAGAGAGGTAAATAGGAACCCTTGATTATGTTGTACAATAACTGGAGAAGGAGATGGTGGATGGTAATATGTGATTGGGGTAGGATTTAGAACAAACTGAGAAGTATTTTGTTGTTGAATGATGGGTAAGCCCATTTGCTGAAGGTCCACCACGCTCGATTGTGTGAAGCTCAAACTTGCTAGTGCTAAAGCCTCTGAATCCTGCTCCTCAACCCAATTGGGCTCAGTTGCATTAACCAACCTTGAATGACCACAACCTTGACGTCCCAGCCCACTTATGCCCACTGATCCTGACGGACGAAGAAACTTCGTCAGTTCCTGACGGTATCCGTCAAAACAGACGGCGTTTGAGGTGGATGACGTTGCTGTTATGACTGACAGCTTATTGACCACTGCGATTAGAGGCTTGTCCGTTTGAGTCCCTGCCGTAATGACTGGCGGAAAAACATTCGAGGAAGCAAACTGTTGAGTTAACGGCCATGAAGAAGACGATAATGACTGCTCTTCGTCTGCCTCGAGTTCCAAAATATCATTTTCTTGATCCATCAAAACCCGTGGGGTTCTTTGTGTCGTTAACACCGCCGTGAAACCCTCCTTAAAAGCATCCAGATCTGCTTCGTTGACTGCAAGTTGAGGTTCAGCTAAGGAGCTGTTAAATCTGCACTGAGGGTCATGGGGCGCTGAATTGTGGTTAGTTGTCGCTGTTCATTAAGCCAGAGAGTAAATTTGTGGGCGTTGTCCTTCTTTTTGGTGAGGCGGAAGGGATCCTCTGAATTGACTCTGGTATTGATTCAAGAGTCAACAGAGAACGAGAAAGACAGCTTGGCATGAGGTCCAGTTCGTCTGAGTCTAGCAAGGGTGGCTGAGGCTTCGACATGGCGAGGGCGATAGGGCCATATATGTGACCAACTAGTCCACACCCAAAGCAAAAATTGGGGGGGGGGGGGGGGTTCTCGTAAGCAAATCTAACCGTGAAGGATCTCCCACCAATGATTCCAAAATTAGTTTCCATTGTACAAGGAAGAGGCCTTGAGGTATCAAGGCACACCTTGAAGCGAATGAATAGAACACTGAGGTCTTCAAGAGAGGTTAGATCTACTTCCATAAATTATCCTATAGAAGAGGCTAATTTGTACATATCATTAAATTGAAGCTTGTTTGTAGGGAACTCTCTGATCCTGATCTAGCTAGGGATGATGGAGAAGTCAATATTCCAGAAATCCATTTGCCAAGGCTTCACCAAAACCAGATGTCCAAACAAGGACCAAAGTCCTGAGATGATGGCCGATTCGAAGTTGGGCTGGTAAGTAAACTGGACTAGATAATATTTTGCAGAAGAATCAAGATTCCAGGTTAAGAGTTCCACATGGAAATGGTGACTTGGGTGCCATTGCTCCACCATACAAGTAGCAAAGACTTCATTGGAAAGCTTCTGGGAGTGGCAATATTTTGCGATAGCTCTCAGAGAACTGTCGTCCATTTCACCCTCCTCTTTAATGTCAAAATCAGGAGGTGGGATTGACACGGAAGCAACAAACTGTGATTCCAGTGAAAGGAGCGGGTCAGGATCTTGGGTAAGTGGTCGGGGTAATGGTGCCGCCAAAGCATTTTGCAATAGAGGCTAGGCATGAACAAGAGCATGAGTGGAAATGTTGGTGGATGATCGGATAGGTTGAGCATGAGAGGATGAAGCTTGATGGGTAAACATGGTACATGGTGGAATGGGTGGTGGAGTCTCTGGGGGAAGAAACAGGTTGATGGAACACTTGTAGAGGATTAAAGAGAAAAAGTCTTCAATTGTTCAAGGTACCAGGAGAAAGCATTTGTAAGGACGAATAAAAGTAATGGGCTTGATATAGTAAGTATGAGGAAGTGGTTTGTTGAAGATGATAAAAATGGTAATAAATTGTATCAGTAGGATTTAAATGAGAGATTGGTGGGTGAATTAAGTGGTGATTGATAGTGGTAGTATTAGTAATGGTGATTGGAGGTGTTTGACTCATACTGATGAAGCGGCGATGTGATATTTAGTGTGCAGGATATAATGGAGGATAATGATGAGAGGGAGAAAATGAAGTAATGGGTATTAGAGGAAGAAGAAGATGGACACGCACCTGCAAAAGACACAAAGAAACAACTGTAAGTAAACAAGGGAGCAACCAAGGTTGCTCTAAACAGAGGGAATGAGAAAAGAGAAAGGGTTTGTAGTGTTGGAATGAGCTAAGGTAGAGATCGCAAAGATTTAAGAGAAGAAGAAGTGGTATGAAGAGGATGAAAATAAAGATGGGAGAATGAGATGTATAAGTGCAGGAAGGGATAAAAAGAGCTTTGGGTTTGCTGTTAGTTGAAACTCCAAAAAACTCTGTATGATTCCTTCCATTGGGGCCCCTTCTTATTCATTGCTCCATAAACCTTTCAAATTATAATGAGTGGTGATGATCAGAATGACTTATCAATTAATGAACGCGTCTTACAAACTCTCCCAAACTAGTTAAGCTACATCAACTAAGACTTCAAAGGGTGATTCAATTCATCTCTTATGATAGTATGAACTTGACATTTTGTAAATGAAACAAAGAATTGAATGAGAATAAGTTTGATCTGGTAAACTCTCTCAATTTGGCTAAGAAGCTGAAGCATACGTGAAGGAGGATTCAATTCAATACACTTTCTCAAACAATGCAAAGTGCACTCCATGCTGGGATTTTTCATCTTATTTTCAGTATGAAAGTTTACATATTTTAGCAACTTTTTCACACCACCACTTCTGTTGAATGCATCTCTCTTCTTTCTATCCTCATATTCTTTTCACTTTTTCCTTCTTTTATGAGATTCGTGCAACCTTTTAGGAAGTGATATGCATACATGGGAAAAATCACAATGGTTGCATAATCACAAATGCATAATTAAAAGAATTTTTTTGGGAAGATAAATGTCATTTAAGTTGAGCATTATAAAAAGGAGAACAGTCTATCAATATTCATCACCAAATCAAGAGAAAGAAGTGAAGATGAAGACAAAAATGGCATTGTGCGAAGAAGAAAACTTAGACGAAAAATGGGATGACATGGGCGATCCAGAAGAGGACTTGTTCGGGGATGACGACCCCTACTCGTTATCGTTTTTAGATGACGAAAAGGACGACAATGAGGAGGACCACAAGGAAAAACAGTAAGAGGGAAGTGAGCGTGACCCCTTGAAGGACTTTGTTGAGTGCCTCCTAGATGACTAGTTCTATTTTAATATTTTTTTTTTGTATTTTAATGTAATATTTAAAAGTAACTAAGTTTGCCTTTATTATTACAAGATACAGTTAAATTTGAAGTTAATGATAAAATGGCTAAAAATGATAATTAAAGTGATAAAAATTATAAAACACGGCAATTCTCAACCTCACAAAACATGTTAATGGACACAAACTGAACCGGAAAAATGGAATCATAACTTTTAATAGAGGTATGTAGGTAGGTTGGCTCTTCTCAGCAAGTTCACATAAAATCAAGCGAACACCATTTCAACAATGTCAAGCAAAAAATCGACTTCGAAAGTTTAAAAATTTGCTTTTGCAATAGAAGCGATTTGTTAGGAGTGTATATAAACCATTGGAATTGGAAAAACTAAAAAAAAATGTCACAAAAAAATTGAAAAAATGGACAGAGTTAGGTTTTCTATCCAAATGTAGAGGATCCTGCGAATTGCATCACCCAACTTGCAACATCCATTGCATTTGGATAGAAAACCTAACTCTGTCCATTTTTTCAATTTTTTAGTTCAAACATTTTTTTCCCAACTTTTATCAATTTCTATGGTTTATTTTTATTGCAAAAACACCATTTTCACGATCTCGAGTAAAAAACTCAATTTTCAAAGGTCCCGAAATATAGATACTTGAAGAAAATGGCAAAATGTATTTTGAGAATATATTTTATTTGTTAAGAGTGCATATAAATAATGAAACTTCAAAAAGTTAAAAAAGCTAAAACAAAAAATTGACAGTCGGGTTTTCCCCAAACGTAGCGGATCCTGCTAATAGGATCCTTAAGGTCTCAGAGACTGCTTCGTTTGGGGAAAAAAGCTGACTTTGTCCAAACACAATGGATCTTGTGAGCCTAAGTATCCCATTTGCATGATCCGATGCGTATGTGATTATTAGGTTCGTATGATTTGTTGCATTTGATTTGCTCATTACCATATGGTCAGTTTACTTGTTTTTGCATCTTTGAATTCTTGTTGGGTCACTTTACTTTTGGAGACGGTCAATGAGTTCTTGTTGGGTCGCTTTGTTGTTCAATTTTGATTATAAAAAACAACAAGAAGAAATTGTGGCATTTCACTACTTTTATTAGCCCATCCATTACATCCTTTGAGCATATCTTCCAAGGTGCCCGAAGCCTATTATTTTGACTCACATTCAAACATATATAACTATTGCATTGAACATGGGAGAAGAAGATGAAAAAGAAGTGGCGGGGTGAGGCGGTGTGGCAGGGGTGGGATGGTGCTGCCGACAGGTGGTGCGTCCGACGGCAGGCGGGGATGTTGTTGCTGGTTGTTGTTCTTCTTGTGAAGAGTAATGAAAAAAATTGAGAAGAAAATAAGAAAAGTGGAAAAAAGGAGAATTTTTTTTTCTTTTTGGTTTATATTGGTGTTGTCCTTCAATAGGTTGTAGTGTGCTTCAGAAATGTGATGGTGGTATGCTTCAGAAAATGGACGATGATTATGTCCTTCAGCAAAAGCGAGGATACCAAAAATTGGCTGCCTTTACATATTTGTAGGAAGAGCAAAGGGACCCCATTTTGAATTTGTTCAAACAGTGCGAGTTGTAAGAGTTAAGAGCTTCTTCCATCTTTCAATTAATGTGCTTATCCTGTCCTGTTTGATTCAATGATCTCCATCTAACTAATATTGTACTTTCCGGAAAAGTTATAAGGTACCCTGTTCATATTTGGTTATAACATGTGGTTGAATCTCAACGAGGAGGTTGGTTTTAGTACACTTTGATTAATCAATACTTCTTCGTTTGGTAGAAAGGTGTATTGATTAAGGCCGATAAGAGTATCCTTGTAAATCGGTATGTTTCCCTCAATAGGTGTTTGATATCTGGAGATTATTAGCTCATTTGAGATCCAATAATATCCGATCAAAATAGGGGTTTTATATTCCACTAAGTGCCAAGTTGACACAAATCTAATAAAGAAGCAAAAGCACAATGGACATGTCCCCTGTTACAGTGTATAGAAAGGTTGTTTTAAAAACTACAGGGAGTCTGAGAATACATTACATATATTTCACAACCAAAATATACAATTCAAGTTGAAGGTACCACATGTACCATGAGGGCATACTATTGTCTTATTCCATCATTAACATTGCAAACAAAATCTTCCAAGACAATCAAACAGAAAATAAATTTATCTCCTCACAAAACACACCTAAAAAACAATTGAATCTTCTCATAACATGTCATGTGTAATGCTGAAAGGAATTTGAGGCTTGAAGTCAGGATGTCATCAAGCGAAAGCGAGAACTCACTATTTCTATCGAGTTTCTTTGAGGACAATCCAGCTAAATAGTTTACCATCATAAAAACATTGTTAATTAATATAAAACATTTATAGCTTTAGCTGTGGAATATTAAACAAAAGTTTTGTATTTTTTTTTTTTTTTTTCCTTTAATACCATAAACAGTGGATATTAACAAGGACAACTTTTTCATTTTGTTGGAAAGCTATGATGGAGAATACCATAACATGAGAATCAAATTCAATGTGATTGACGAACATATATTCAAAACTCAAATTGATTGAAGAAAATGCTTCTCCTATCACCCTAAACATGATAAAGGGATGCATATAGTCTACCCTTTGTTGAACCTGAAGAGATGTGACCTGACATAGTTGAAGAAAAATTTAATGGAGGAACATGATCGGTCTGCTTTTCTTGTGCTGTTGGATTTAGGTGTCTCGCACCCACATTTATGTGAAACTAAAACTGTTTCCAGCAGATGATTCAAAACTGTTTATAGAAAAGTAAAGCTGTTTAAACCACTCTTTAAGCTTTTCCACAGGAAAAATATTTTGGAAAAGAAAATGTGAAAAAAAACTAAACACCTTTCCAAATGCTTACATCAGATTGTTAACACTTTAGAGACAAAAGTTATCTCGCTCTACATAATTATCTTGTAGAACATCACCAACCCTGTAACCTACAATCCATCCCCTACACTGAATTTTTAAGGCAAGGCAAAAGTCAACGGGAACCCAAGAGAGTGACACAAATAGATGGGTACCACGCTAGAATTAGCAGGAGCTGAAACCTCCAAAGACAACATTCGTCGGAACCAAAAAAGAAGAAATATTTAATGCATTGTGACCAATAGGGTATAAAAGCCTGAAGCTATATAAGGGAGTTATCAAAATTCCGATTCTTATCTTTGTCTTACTTTTAATTAGACAAAAATACTGTCAGTAGTAATGTTCAAGAAAGAAACCCCAAAGTGAATGCGAACATATTATACCGTCTTACTTTTAATTATATGAAAAATATTGTTAGTGGTAATGCTCATGAAATAAACATCAAATAGAAGCGAATGTACAATATGGTTGAGAAGCTCAACCAGACTAGCATGACCATCTGATCATAAAGGTGGACGGGACCCCATGCATGATGGTATTTTCTATGTATTCTATGTTTGTGCGATCAAAGTTCATAAATACTGTGGGTGCTGTTCATGTCCGGCTACATCTGCTGCAAATGCGCAAGCAAAGAACACTCAGAAACTCAGGTTTAGCACAAGAACAGGAGTTCCTCACATGCATAATGACCATAACTCACTCACTCTTCATCTTCTTCGGGAGTGATGAAGTAGGATTAAATCTCCTAGTTTTGTATATAAAAGTTGTTACGTGTAGAGAGAGTATTAATGGGCTTGTTTGTTGAAGAAAAGTGAAGACCCTCCCATAAGCAAGATTGTCAGCCTGCATGTGGTGGTGGGGGATCCCAACCCAAAGCTCCCTTAATTCTTCTTCTTCTTCCACCAAGAAAATTGTCAACCATAGTTCTTCTTCCATGATATTGATACACGAATTTTCCTTAAATCTCATGTGATCATCCTGACGATCATAAGTGTCCAACAACACAATGGTATATTACAGAAGATAGGTTTCTGACAATCGATTGTGAATCCTTCCTCATTGAATCTCTGGTAGCCTGGCACGGGTGATGGGAAGAAGTATTAGGAATTTATAAAATGTACAGAGCATTATTAACTTCAGATACCATATAGAGAACAAATATTTATCAAATGACCATTGTAAATCGCTGTACGTGTGCTGTATTTGTACACAAAGTGGGCTTGAAGCTAACAGGTTGTAACCACCAAGTTTTGGTTTCGTAAATACCCATTCATTTTGTTGCAGCTTTTGCCTGGGATTTATTTTAAGGTTTCAACCTAATGTCTCTTACAAAAGAATCAGCTATAGGTAATCATCTATCGCTTGAACTAAACCTAGACAATTGTACTTAAGGACATTATGTTGCCGACCTGCCACCTTAAAAGCCGATTAGTTGCTTTTTGATCATTTCAAATTAATGCTATTATCAGGTAGTTGGCTTCTTCGACTCTAAAGAGTGATAATGAAATAGGTCTCCATAAGGGCCCCAGATTTATGGCCTATTGAATATATTTGATGAAACTTGAGTCACTGCTCTTAAAACCACAAGAAGCCCAACAGAAACTTTGTTATCAACATACATAACTCAAATCAGTTTCGATCCTTGAGATAGTCCCCCCACCATCTCCGCGTATCAGATCACATTTTAGATATGTTGCGTTCCATCTACATTATGATTTCTTCTTTCTGTTTCTGTATGTTGTTGCAGGTACAAGGACTTGTGTTATACTTCAGCAATAATTTCTATTCATTTATTGTTTCTGCTTTTTGAGTTTGCGCGCGTTATTCTTTTTTTTTTTTTTTTTTTTTTGAAATTGAATTTTATTTGTGTTATGCAAGTTATATGATTTCAACAAAGCCAATGACAATCACAGAAGAAGATACAATAAAAAATACACAGAAATCGAAAACATAGTCTATATGCAATCTTTAAATGTGAAATGTCCACATTGGGTAATGAACTGAGTCGCAACAGCTTCAAGTATAAATCACACTTAAAGGTTTCTCCAGAGAATTAAATGGAATATATGATACGATTGTTTAACCAGACATTACTCATTTTGATCCCGACTCTATAAAACTAAGAAATGACAGACTGATAAGGATCTCATATACAAACAAAGAAAATAAATTTGAGCAAAAAGTTTTTACAATTTTGCAAACCTGGTCTTATTCTAATATCATGTTGAGCACAACCTATACACTCAACTGATGAAGATTCTGAGATGTTAGCTTGGCTGTTTCTTACCTCTGAGTGCGGATGTTGTTAATCCTTTGCACAAGGTCCAAGCTTTCAATTTCAGCTAAGAAACAATCTCTCTTAGTTCAGAACCAAAACAATCAAGGTGTATTTGAAAAGAAAAAGTTCACTTGAAAGACGTCATAGTGTGTACTACTTCAGAAATGAATCCTATTGAATCTCCCATGCTTTATCCTCTTTCCGATATTCATCCAATAATATTCTATCATATCAATGGGGTGAGCTTATTCCACAATTATCACAAAAGTATGTATCATTTACGATGTTAGTTTCCTGTGTTTTGTTATAAAGGTTCAATTGGTGTTTGTGCATGTCTAGGGGAAGGGAGATATTCAAGGAGGCGTATTGCGTAATGTGACACGTGGTACTTGTTATGCCAAAAAGGTATGCCAGGAAGGCACCTAACCCACGATGGGTAATGGTTGCGTCATGTTCTGTCCCTCACGCTAGACAATTGTCCGATGGAAGATTATTAACTAAACAAAAGACCTTTTTGGCTCGACACCAAGATCTGACGGATGGTATCAGAGGTCAGGGGTTCAATCTCCACTGGTCTAATTTATTGGACAATTTGTTTTTAGCCTAATACCCCACACCTCATTTTGGAGTTGGGTATGGAGGTATTTATGTTACTTCATGATGTATGCAGTCTTAAGAGAGAGCTGCAAAAAGAGAAGTGCGAGAAAGAAAAAAGAAAAAAAAAAGAGAGACAAATGAATATCATGATCAGGAAGGGTCAAAACCAAGAGAATAAAAATAAAATAATCTGAATTATTTGAGTAAGTTTATATGCACTTCGCTACACAAACATCAAGAATCAGTTTACCGAGGAGTATTACATACATTATACTATGATGCAAACAGCTTTTCCTCCATTTGGTATTGAATTGGAAAGGAACTTAGTTAAATCCAGTATCAAATATGGATTTCGCATATAGCAGAAGGAAGTTCATTGTACAATGAGATACCAGAATCAAATAAATTCAAAAAATTCATACATGATTGGCATAGTTCAATCGTTTTTCAATAAAGGTGAAGTTGGTTAGTTATCCTACAAAAAATGGCAATGAAAACAGACGCATTCAAAACCCTGCAATCATTCTAAAAACGTAGCTTTCAAGAATTGGATGAACATGATTTCTACGAAAAATGTTAACAATTACTTCTCCACATTAAAACTTCCCCATTTTGCTTTTGCTATACATTGTGAAATACACAAGTGCAAAGAAAGAGTTATCTTCTTTTTGTTCTTTCCACTTGAATAAGGAAATGTAGAGAACATCTGAGTTTTATCATTCTCTGTGTGTCCAAGAACATTTACCCTTTTGAAAGTTTATCTTAAAATAAGATGATTGAAAGCAACTCATCTCACCAGATATCGTCTTGAACAAGATGGGCTTACATTGAAATAAACAAACAGGGTACTTAGTTTGGTGTTTACCGTTTTATTTTCTTGCACTTTGCAATGAAGTCATCATCGTCGTCACTATCATCAATTACTCTTTTCTTGGCTTTCACATCTATGCTCTTTGAGACTTGCTGCTTTTGGCTTTGAGAGCTTTCGGGTTTATATGGTTTCAGAGGTGATTTGATAGGAGTTCCCATTCTCAGTTGTTGTTGCCGCCGTTGCTTTCTCTCGTATGCTCGTTTTGCTCGTTCAGGAGACAATAAGCCATGTTCCATCATCCTGAGTGTAGAAATAATGCCAAATTCACATTAGGAGATAAAAAATATAGCACCTCATGAATGCGTAGAATTGAACAAAGTCAAAACTGAAACATAAAGTTAATATAACTTGTATTCACTTTGAATGACATGAGATTGACAATCAAAGTTCAAGAGGTTCAATCACTATAATTACACCAAAACCAGTACCCCAAAAAATAGAGTTAGGCCAAGCTCCAGACAAATCAAAGAAGGTTTCTAGGCAAATGACCCCAATGTAATGTTTAGGCTATTGTTTGCATATTGGCCTGTCCCATGCCTTTTCCATGTTAGAAACTCTTCCATTTTTCGCCTTTGGGCTTATCTATTCTTGTTTTACTCTTTAATAAAGAGGGTTGGTAAGTTCCCTTCAACTCCTGCTTGCCTTGTGCAAAAAACTAAATTACCCATTGAAATAAAGCATCAATTTAATCAGATAATCACACAACCACAACCATACATAACTAGGTGAAGGAAAAATAACAGTTTTTTGTCATAAATATTTATGTTGTGAGAGTTGGTAAGCATAGATACATCCAAGATTTGCTTAAAGCCTAAGGTAACCTGAGTTTAGCATTTTTGAGGTAGTAGACACTATACGTCTATACCAAATGGGTAGTTTTATAACAACCCCCAAACGGTATCACTTTTGTGATGCAATAGTCCACCAAACAATTTCAAGTCAAAACCAAATTCAGGCAAAATTTTGAAAAATAGTTTCACAAATAAAATGACACAATAAATTAGATCACCATGAATAGTATCGCTTGCAACACCATACTAGTCATGGTGATCCAATTATGTATCACTTCATTTGTGAAACTGTTTGCACAACAATGATACTTTTTTTGAAGTTGTTACAAATATGTCAATTTGGTGTAGTGAGAGGATGGTGTACATCAATCTGACAGTGTTATAAGCTACGGTGCTCATCAAAATAGGTCCATCATTTTAGCATTCTTTATTGATTTCCAAAGGTTGATAGGACGAGATGTTGCAACTTTGCGCTTCTAAATATGTGTCAATAAGTGGGCAGCCACCTCATGCTTCACAACAGCCCCCTGGAATTCCCACCATTGTTGCTTCATTAAAAATTTGCCACAGATAACTCAGTGGGAAAACCCAAAGCGACCTTCAGAAACTATTGTACACTATGTTGACTAATTAAAACTTTAATAGGAAAACTTGGTGGAAAAAACTTTATCAAGAGAAAAGGGTATAGCATCATAAAGTCCACTATCACATTTTCAGGATGCTCACCGTTGTGAAACATGAGGTGACTACCTACCTGGTGACTACATTTTCGAAAGCGCAGGGTGCCAACACCTCCTTCCTCCAAGCTTATCTCCATCTAGTGAACAAGGACAATTTCGGATTATCTTATCCATATAAGCATGAAGTGTCTAACCACTAGAGGATGCCTCCCATTGTGAAGCAACCCCCCGCCAAAAAAAAAAAAAAAAAAAAAGAAGGTATTTCCCAATTAGACATGCCTTCCCAATTGAACAGGCCATATGTTGGGACTCTTTTTTCGTAATGCCAACAATACCCTTACAGATAATGACCAAAAAATATGAAACTCGTAACTGCCAACTCCAAACCCAAATGTGGACTTTAATATCTATCCACAAGTTATGTACATCTTTTGAAACATTTATAAGCATTTTATTTTCTCTCCATATTACCCAAGCAAAGGCATAGTGAATCCTGCCCTAGACCCATTTCCTAATCATAGAGAGGTTGAGGCTATCAACCTTGGCAGCTGCCCATAACCCATTTGAGGATGGATGTAGCATTAGGGGCATTCAAATTCGTTTTGGCATTTCCTCCATCAGTCATGAGTGAGAGTGCAAGTGAGAAGAAGGTGGTCTGTGCTTTCCTTAGCTGCACAACATAGAACACAATGATTGGGTAAAATAAATCCTCTCTTGTTCAAGTTGACGACTATAAATGCCTTGGAGTATAGTCCACGCCAGGAAACAAGCTCTTGGCTCAGTTCTTGCTCATTGAATTGAACTTGCATGCTGATTAAGTTGTAGCACTCCTTTACAATGAATGAGCTACCTTTTCCCTTCCAAACCCAACTATTTCCTTCCAGGTCAAGGTGAATATTTTACGTCACTTGCATGTGGTTAACCATTTGGGGGACCTCACAATCATTGAGGTTCCTCCTCAGTAGAAAATCCCAGGAAACTTGAGAGTTGTCTGCCTGATCCATAGTGTGAAACTCTTTGATCTTCCCTTGCTTGTTGCTACATGCATTGTAGATGGCAAGGAACAGAAGTTTGAGTGGTTGTCATTTCATAAGCTAATTCTCTTGCCATCATGGACTTGAAAGATAATGTTGTTGACTAGGATTGATTTGTGGCACAGTATGCTTTTACACAAGGAACAATCATGGGTGGACATCTGATTTTAAGCAAACCAGTCATCAAGACTGGCCCTCCATACTTAGCGGCAATCACCTTCCTCCAAAGAGCCTCAGTTTGAGTACCAAATCTCCAGATCCATTTGACAATAAGAGCATTATGAAACTCTTTACTTCTTATTCCCAAACCCCCCATTGTCTCTGTCTTTAAGTTGGCTGACTTTTTTTCCAGTTCAATATATGGTAGGAAGCTGCGCATGGTCTTTTCAATTCTAGCAGCTACTGAATTAGAGATGGTACACAGAGAGCATATGAATTGGGATGCTAGCAAGGTTGTTTTTTATTAGGGTAGCCCTTTTCTGCCTTGGAAATATACTTCTTCTTCCAGGTATTTGTTATGAACCAACCAATTCTCCCAAAAGCCCGAGCTGTCCAGGAGGGGAAAGTCCATAACAAGGATCGTAACATTGCCCCACATTTCCAAAGCCGACGTCTTCGTCAGCCCACTCTATCGACACTGGCCCAGTGAGCCTTCTCTCAGCTACCAGTATTCAACAACTTAGCACTATGCCCATACATAATGCTAAATTATTTTAATCTAGCCTATAGGTCGCCCCTGCCAGGATTCGAACCTTGGATGTGGGGTTTGGCTCTGATACCAATTGTTATGAACCAACCAATTCTCCCAAAAGCCCGAACTGTCCAAGAGGGGAAAGTCCATAACAAGGATCGTAACAGTATTTAGCTTTCCTTCAGTTCTTTCAATTATCTCTCCGCATACCCTGGTATCTATGAATTTTGCCCGTAAAAGGAGACCCAAATAGGAGCAAGGGAGACAACAGGTGGAACAACCAAAAGTATCAGCCCATTCATGAGTGATCTATCTACTTCCCCAACGGCAAAGAGTTTTGTCTCGAGTAGTTCAATTTCAAGCCAAAGCAGACTCCAAACCAGAGTAGGATCTCTTTGATTGCCAGCACTTCGTGATCCTCAGCTTCAAAGAATAGGACAATATCATCAACATACTTTAGAATGGGGATGGAGGGAGCCTCATTTGTCACCTAACAACCATGTACAATATCCAACTCTTCAGCAAAATTCACTGTAAAGGTGAGGCCTTGGACTGCAATGACGAAAAGCAAGGAGGAGAGGGGGTCTCCCGCCTTACACCTCAGTTGGCTTTAAAGTGACCAGTAGGAGTCCCATTGACAGAGATGGAGAAAGAAGTTGTGGTCAGTAAGGTTTGAATCCACCCAATCAATTTGTCACCCATCACCAATTTTCTCATCATGTCAGCTGGGTAGCACCATGAAGCAGTATCAAAGGCCTTGTAAAAGTCAAATTTCTGCGTAAAATCAGGTCTGCTTAATTCCTGAATCAATGATCTCATTGGCAATGAACACCCCATCCACTAGCTTCCTTTTATCAACTTAGCAGCCTGGAAGGGGGAGATAATGAATGGAGTTATGTTGAATATTTTTTTTTTCTGATTTCCAATGACTTGTTAAATATTCTTGTATTTCAGAGTTATGTTGACTTTGGGGTCCATTTGGTTTATCGTAATTAAGTTTAGGATCCATTTCGAAAATTATTTCAGTCCAAGGTCCAAAATGGTATAATCAACTCAACCCACCTATAAACATTAAAAACTAGAGTTATTTTGATTTAGTGGTCCATTTGGCTTATCATAATTGACCTTGGAAACTGTTTTGTAAGGATATTTTTGTCTATGGGCTAGTCAAAGTGAGTCAACTAGGTTGATTACATCATTTTGGACCCTGGACTAAAATAGTTTCCAAAATAGACCTCAAAATCAATTATGATAAACCAAACTGACTTGTGCATCCATGATGTCCATGTGTTCAGTTGGGCTTCTTATGACACCCATGTGTTAGGCATGGGGCACTATATGCAGGTGTAAGTTCTGCATTGCGAAATGAGTGATCCTCGCAAAGATCCTTTGTGTGAACTTCCTAATTTTTTTTTGTATGCAAGCTCTGACAGAAGTATTTACTTTTCCCTCCAAAAAGAATCACCTTCCAAGATCACAAATAATCTCACTGATTCATAAACTTTGCCATAAACTACATTCATCGATATATGACTTATCTTTAGGACTCAAACTCAATATCTTTCCTTCACCACAAGCAACGGCAGTTGAAACATCTCCAATAGCACATAGGCAGATACCATCCTAAATTAGCAATTGAGTAGTTTTCCATGTTTTGAACTGGTTTGTGAAAATCAGTCCTCAACCTCCAAAAGAAGTTTCTATAAGAGCGCCAAGAGTATTCTAGACATCGATAACAAGAACTAAGGAGAATGAGTAGATTAGACGGCTCTAGATTGTTCAGAATAAGCACTACTTTCCCTCCTAGATTGAAAAGATCAATCAAGAGGTTCCAAGTAGCATGAATCAACATTTGCTAGGAGGTTCAAATAAGTGACTGGGAAAAAGTCCAATAGCTCATCCGAGTTGGTGTACCTTAGAAGTCCAAGGCATTGTAGTTAAGGCATTGAGGCGGAGGCGAGGCAAACGGGCCTGAAAACGCCTCAGTGAAGTGAAACGGTCTTAACATTAATTTTTTTTTTAATAATAAATTGAAACATATCAGCAGAGTAGTACACATCATCATTTTGATAAGTATCATAAGCAAATATGTAGAAAAAATAACACAACTACCTAGAATTGAAATGAAAATATAATAAAGCTATATAACATAGCGAAAAGATGCACTACAGTGTCAAGCAACTTACAAACATCCACTAAATTATTAAAAATCAATAATTTTGAAAAAATAAAAACTTGAAAATATTGAGCATTTGTTATAAGAAATTGTTGTAATGGTTAGTAAAAATTTACAAGTATGATCACTATTGGTACTCCAAAAGCATAAAAATCATCGAACTATGCTATGAAAAATCAAGATTGATGTTGATCAAAGACTAATCAAAACATGATATGTTTTCTCTAAAAAAAAAGTGCGACAAATATATCAAAACTTTAAAAAAAATTTTTTTATCAATTTATCAAATATTACACCAAGAAACATAAAACCCTATTATAAAGTGGGTTGAAACCTCTTTTTGCAACAATTGGGCTGTAAATGGGCTGCAATTGGGCCGACTGCAACTATTTTTGGTTGAGGCAGTTGAGGCAGTGAGGCGTCTGAGACAGGGCGAGGTGGTCCGAGGCGGACGCCTCATTTCATCACATCGCATTGCCTCACTTTGAGGTAAAAACACAGGTGCGCCTAAGCGGTCGGTCGCCTTGACTACACTGATAGGAGAACTCCAAGGAACCTATGGAAGAATGATGAATGGAGGAAAGAGGTAAGGAAGAAAGGGGGTGTATGGAATGTCCAAATTGATGCATTGATGTAGAATATGAATGCATTGATGCATTGAAAGGAGGGAATCTGTGTTGTGATTTATGCATTGATGCCAAATATATCTACACTGATATGAGACCCCTTTAAGCAAGTTTGATTGACTTTGAGAGATGAATCACATGGTTTGTCCTCTTAGCCCTTGAGACTGATTTGCATGGGTATGATAGGTATAAGAGTGAGCTTTCTTTATTAGAGATTGTAAACAAGTTTACTAGAAGAGATATTAATCTGTAAAGAGATTCGCTTGTGAAAATAAGAGACTGGGGGTTCAAGATAGTCATAGAGGCTCAATTGCCTTTGATCTTTGATCCTGTTTATTTGGCTTCATCAATTATTTGATGAATTCTCCCTACCATCTACTTTAATCTAGAATCTGTTATGTAGATTGAGCAAGTTGTCATTCGATCCTCCTTTAGAACACCTCCATTATATCTCCTTGAGCTTCGATAACCAATTTTTATTGAATCATCTTTCCATATTAATGAAAACTACTATCTAAAATCCTTTCTGGTAGATGTAGATCTACCCAAAAATACTTGGATTTGTTTGTTGCTTATATGCCACCCACCCACCAAGTGTTTGTTAAAAGTCCTCTGAGAACTTCCATCACCCAAACATTAGTTTTATCAAGATCCATCTCTGCATAAACCACCCTAACACCATTCTTATCTGACCTAGATTGTCCTTGGTTCACTCCCTATACCAAGTGTCCATTCCAAATTCTAGCCTACTTTAGAGCCACATCAAACTGACCTCATTTCTTGTCTCCAAATCCAAAAATCTTCTTACATTGATCTTTCAAACTGAGACCACCTCAATAAGCCCAAAAAAGAAAACCTATCTTTCACTTGCAAAACAAGTAAACCCATACGAAATATCTTTGCCATTTATAATATTTTATTTAACACGTTACCATTAGTAAACACACATGAAATGACTGTGTCCATTTTATGGTATTTCATCAATAAAATACAACCAAGACTTAGGTGAGAATTTTGCGAAGATTGAACCGACTGAAAACATGGAAAAGGTACTTCAACTAATAGATCTGAGAATAACCTATTGCATATACTTTAGTTTGTGACTCAAAAAGGATTTCCAACTATTCGCTCCATCTTCCCTGCATACAACAACTTACTGAATCCATGAGGTTTTGAAACCTCAAACTCGCAAGTCTTGTCATTGAATTCAGTGAATTGTAAATTCAGTCAACTAATATTCTAATACAACCTTAAAATTAAAATCTTTAAACCATAACAATTTTAAACATGGAAAAACTATAATCGAAAAAGTTAAACTTCCACTATTGATTTCTAATCTTCATCAAAAGCATCAACATCCTCTCCATCGACCCCTTGATAAAGAATTTGATTTTCCGATGAAAAATTCGAGTCAGTGCTCCTTTCAGTCAATTTAGGGTTCAAGTAAGGTCCTTTATATGTTGAGTGGAAAAAATTTTGAATGGTACATACACAAAGTCCCTTCTAAAATGGAGTAAGGCCCTTTTATCATGTTATGAAGTTTAAGCTTCATCCTCGCATTTGGACGTCTTTTCACAAGTTTCCTCTCGAAACGCACCTCAGGGCATAAGTTTCATACATTTTTCAAAATCCAGCATCCAATTGTTAATTAGCATATTGCTCCCTAAATCGAATTCCATTGAAATATGATCAACTTCGAGGAGGCCTACATCTCTCAATATTGAGCTTGGGAAAACCTGTAATGTGTTGATCAATGATCAACAATGTGCATTTCAAATTTCTCTTTCTCTCACATCAAGTATAGCTTCCTAGACTTGGTCTCTATGTTACTTAGAGATCTTTATTCTCTTTTGTAATTGTGATAGAAGCACTTAACTTATTGATTATCAAGGACAGTGATACATATGCCAGTTCCCTATATCCGTCTATTGATCATTTGTATATTTCCAATGATCTATTTTATACTTTTCCCATACCTGGGAATTCGGATCTAATCTGACCAGTGTTCTGTTTCCGTATTGTTTCCCACCTAACGGTTAATTTTTCCGAAGTTAGGTGATTGGATTGGCTTATAATAAAGATGTTCAACCACTTGCAGAGAATGTGGATATTGCGGATCTAAGCTTGCCCATACTTGGGTTTACTCATCAAGTCACTTTCCCATTGTGGAGCAGATCTCCTCAAAATTGATTTCCATACTTGAGATAAGTGACTCTGTAAGGGAGAAAAAATGGCCATAGACAAGAGCTCAAATCTTCCCGTGCATCACTTATCCCCATTCCTGATTTCAGTAGTTGTGGCTAACAGATTATAGGCAATGTTTGTTACGCTCATTCACACCCATTAGTTGGGCTACTTTGAAAATCAGAGTTTCCATTTCCACTGTAAAAGAGACTGCTCTAAGGAAGTGGATGTACCTACAGTTGGATTATTTATTTATTTATTTATTTTCTGACGGCCAGTCAAGAAGAATTAAGTAGTGACTTGGGAAGGTAAGCCCTCCACACAGGAGATTCTCGTGATGTGTGTATCTACCTTTTCCTGAGGATCTAGCTTTCTTACAAGACAGAACTGAATGAATGGACGTGTGGCCTCACCTTGGATGGAATAGGTGTCTACCTTTTCGGCTGCAGTAGAAAAGAAGAAGATAGAACTAATGATCTAGATGGATGTCCTCTTCATTGGAGGTAAGCTATATTTCTTGGGCCATGGAGCAAAGATTGTGATTGACAATAGAAGATAAAAAGCTTATGGAATTCCTACATGGGTCAGATTTTATGAGTTCCTTCGCTGATATTGTTCCCTTTAGGTCCTTTTTTACCTCCCTCCCCCCTCCTTAAGTCTTAAATTAGTTATTTAGCTTAATTTTTAGAACACCTCAGTTTCATGGGCAAAGGTTAAGAACAAAGGCAAGCCTGGGCTATGCTAAAGCCTCGAAGTTACTTCCCCCAACTCTCTAAAATTCTCAAATATTGCTTGAAAAGTATGAAGGAGTTTGAGGTTCTACTTGAATATCAATGAAAACAAAAGGTGTCTGAAACATTAAAAACGATGGTCCGTAGACCTTCTTATTGAACCAAAGTTCTTTTGTATTAACATTTCATACTGTGTTTTTTCATTGGAAATACCTTCAATTCAAATTATTTTGGATGGGGTCACTTTAGGAACAAAAGTATGTTTTCCAAGAAGTTTTTCTTTGTATTTCCAACAAACAAATTTACCAAAATATGGAAGGGCAATGAAAAATATGCATCCAAATCCAACACATACAAAGTTTATTTTCAAAAGTATATGGATGTTGTGGAAAAGGCAGAGTATGAGATGAAATTTGGTTGAGAAGTCTTGCCAGATAAAAACTGTTGGAGGTTATCTTGGATATAGTCAAAACCAGAAAGTTTACAGGTAAATCCATAATAAAGAAGATGTATCGATTGTCCATTATCGATGGGTACAAGTTCAAGTAAGTACACTCATAATGTATGGAATACATATTTATCATGTCCAGTTCATGGAAATCAATACTTTTGGTTTTATGTATTCACTGATAGAAAGCAGCATCAAACTTGAAAACCAATTTGCCAAATTTTATCTTACAATTTATGCTATTTGAACCAAAACTTCATACTAAATGAATTCAACTAAACAGGCAGCCAGAATTTCAACAGATATCACCAAAGAGATATAACAATCACAAGGATGTCAAACCAGCTTCAGTCATTACAATTATACAATACTACCTTTCAAAATAATCAACTAGTAGAAGATCGAAGTATAGAAACATTGTGACATTATCCATTGATTACAACATATGCACACAAAATTAAAACAACAGTCAGACATCGAAACAACAGCTAAGTCCAAGGCCAATTTCACAATATCACAAATATACTAAGAAACAACAGATCATAAAATGTATAACATACCAAAATTCTGCCATTGCACTTGAAGGTACTTGTTTCGACAGCGACTCATAGAATATCCTCAATGGTTCCCTCTGCCAATTACATCAATAAATCGAAGCCAAACAATAAGGAACTTGTTAATTTCTCTGACAAATCCTCTCAAATATGGATGCAAGTATTAGTAGGGCCATGATCAAACCTGATCAGGGGGGTCATATTTCTGACCAGCCAATGTGTAAACTTTTTTCTGTTTCACCTTAACAGTAGTTGTATTGGTGGTTTTCGACGTACTTGTCGATCCTTTCTCTTTAACCTTCAATCACAAACACAATAATTCAACATCCATAATCACTTGTCACTCAAATCAAATTAATAGAACAAACACCAAACCCCCCAATCAATAAAAAAGCAGAGAATTCCACTCCAATCACCAATTATGCAAAGGCAACACAAAATTCAAGATACCCCAATCATCAATAAACAAATAAATGAGCCCCATTACAATTCAATAAGCAACAATCCTCCAACACCACCCCCCCCCCCCCCCCCCCCCCCCCCCAAACAATCAATCAAAAAGCATAAAAGTTTCACTCTAATCACCCAATCAAGTAAAACCAACACCAAATTCAAGATACCCAAATCATAAATTAACAAATAAATGAACTCCATTACAATTCAATCAACAGGGGTATCTAAACAATACAAACCAAAGAAATTCAATAAATGGGTACCACTGATTTTGACACAGTTGTAACGGATTTGTTCTTGGAATCCAAAGGTGGTTTACTTGATGAACTCTCAATTTTCTTCTTGTTGATTGGAAAAACTGCTTTTCTCTTTGATACATCATGACTTGGAGGCTTCACTTTCACCACATTAGCTTTGCTCTCTGTGGCCATCACTTCAATTCATACAAATCTGGCAGACCACTCTTTTATCTAATTGAAGATCTTCATCTCTCCATCTCTTTATTGTCAAACAATTGGTAAATCGAAAAGGAGGAAAACCACCCAAGCTTGCAAAATCGCCACCTTGTTAAAGCTGCAATTTTTTTTTTTAAATTATATTTTTCAGAAAATCTAGACAGCCAGGCCCTTCGAGCCTGGACATCGACAGGGGTTTTCTGTCCGTAAGATTGTGTTCGATTGAGCCATTATGAGCATCTCTAGGATGATGGATGGTATTGGGTTTATAGCTGAAAGAGGGTTCATGCTATCGTCCTCGTAATGGCGACAGAGCTTATCCTGCGCCTCTGAAGCTGTTGGAATTAGCTTATGTGCTCCTGAAAGAGGGTTTGGGAATTAGCTGATGGTGTTGGTTTATAGCTGAAAACGGGATAGTGTTCCTGACTTTTGACCAACTTATGTGCTCTATCGAGACCGATTATCAAGTTGATCAAAAGACAAAAATTGTAGTACTCTTAGTTATCTAATAAACACAACTTGAATCACTTGAAAATGTTTTGAAATTAGCAAGTTATGATCATTTTACTAAAGTCGCGCAAATCTGTCCAAAAAATGAAAACGGGATAGTGTTCCTGACTGCGAACAAATTTTTTTTCGGACAGATTGCGCGACTTTAGTAAAATGACTATAACTTTCTCATTTCAAAACATTTTCAATTGATTCAAATTGTGTTTATTAGATAACGCAGAGTAATACAATATTTGTCTTTTGATCAACTTGAGAATCGGTCTCGATAGAGCACATAAGTTGGTCAAAAGTCAGGAACACTATCCCGTTTTCATTTTTCGGACAGATTTGCGCGACTTTAGTAAAATAACCATAAATTGCTCATTTCAAAACATTTTCAAGTGATTCAAGTTGTGTTTATTAGATAACTAAGAGTACTACAATTTTTGTGTTGATCAACTTGAAAATCAGTCTCGATCGAGCACATAAGTTGGCCGAAAGTTAGGAACACTGTCCCGTTTTCATTTTTGGGACAGATTTGCGCGTCTTTAATAAAATGACCATAAATTGCTCATTTCAAAACATTTTCAAGTGATTCAAGTTGTGTTTATTAGATAACTCAGAGTAATATAACGTCTGTGTTTTGATCAATTTGAGAATCGATCTTGATCGAGCATATAAGTTTGCCGAAAGTCAAGAACACTACCCCATTTTCATTGCAAGACAGATTTGCACAACTTTAGTAAAATGATCATAACTTGCTCATTTCAAAACATTTTCAAGTGATTCAAGTATTTTTTATTAGATAACTCAGAGTACTACAACTTTCGTGTTTTGATGAACTTGATAATCAGTCTCAATTGAGGGTTTAAATTAGTCGAAATTTACCCTATTTTGCATTTTTTTTGTTTTGGGTTTGGATTCTCTGTTATGCATATTTATTGGTGGTGTGAGAAAGTAAAAAAAAAACAAAAAAACTCAACGGTGGTGTGAGAAAGAGAAAATGGTGGTGTGGTGTAGTCATTGCCTTTCAGCAATAGCAAATAAAGATTGCAACCCCAGCACGAGACAACCATAAGGCTTGAATACAAACCGATTTTAATTATCAAGCAAATCCTCCATAACATTCCCTTTATGAGCAACCTTCCGCTCCTTTGAGCAATGCCACATCCATTCTTGAGGAAATATACTAGGAGTGTTTTCGTCTAGAGGGCGCCCCAAATATCCTTATCACCGCATTGCATATTCATACCATACTTAAAACCAACAACCCTCGAAAGTGAAAAATGAGGTTAAAAGTGCATCACTGTATGCGATTAAAAGATATTTTATACAATAAGGGTAAAAATGCACATTTGGGGTTGAGTCAGCACATGATTTTATATAACAATGAGGGTAAGCAATCATCTTGGGATCCTTGCTGTTGAAATCCCCCTTGACCTGGTTGACTACCAGGCGTGAGTCACTGTACACTGTTAGCTCATCTATCACGATCCCCTTGGCGAGATTTAGGCCGAATAAGAAGGCATCGTATTCTGTTTCATTGTTTGAGGTGGGGAAGCCAAACGTGACAGCTTTTTCCAAGATGAAACCGCCTAGAGAGCAGAAAGTAATTCCAACTCCGCTTTATTTTACTGTGGATGACCCAACGCAACGTAGGATTCATCCTTGGTTGGCTGACCTATGTTATTTGTCATCAGACTCTTGTTCCCCACCGCCAGTAAATTCAGCGATGAAGTTTGCCAATGCTTAAGCCTTAATGGCGATTCTTGGATCATAGTTGATATCAAAGTGCCCCGGTTCCACTGACCATGTAACTATCCCGCTTGACAATCCTGGCTTGTGTAGCACTGTGTGAAGTGGATGTTTGGTCATGACCGTTATGGAGTGGGCCTAGAAGTAAGGCCCCAGTTTCCTGGAGGAGACGACCAGCGCTAGAGCTAGCTTTTCTAGGTCCGAGTAGTTTACCTCTGCTTCTACAAAGGTTTTGTTGGCGTAGTAAACTGGTTTTTGTACTCCTTTATCGTTCCGCACGAGAGTTGAACTGATAGCGTGCATTGAAACAGACAAATATAAGTAAAATGTCTCTTCTGGCATCAGTTTCGAAAATAGTTCTGTACTTCCCATGTATGCTTTCAAACTCTGGAAGGCTTGCTTGCATTCTTCATCCCATCTCAAGCCCTTGCTTCATCTCAAAATTTTGAAAAAGGGGAGGCACTTGTCGGATGATAGTGTTGTCACCCTCCCAATTAGGTTATGAACTTCCCTAACGGTGGTCGGGGACTTCATATCAAGAAGAGCTTGAATCTGCTTTAGATCGACCTCTATCCCTCTTCGGTTCACTATGTAACCAAGGAATTTGCCTGACTCAACCCCAAATGTGCATTTTTCTGGGTTGAGCTTCATCTGATACTTGCAGAGCTGATTGAATGCTTCGGCGAGGTTGGCGATGTGATTTGGACTTCGGAGGCTTTTGACCATCATATCATCTATGTAGACCTCCATGTTCCTGCAAGATTTGTTCCTTGAACGTCCGGTTCATCAGTCGTTGATACGTTGCTCTTGGTTTTTTAAGCCGAACGACATCACCCGATAACAATATATCCCTATTTAAGTTATGAAAGGGGTCTTCTCTTGATCTGGGGGTGCATCTGTATCTAGTTATACCTGGAATAGGCATCCATGAAACTCAAGAGGCCATGTCCGGACGTGGTGTCCATGATTTGATTAATGCGGGGAAGCGAAAAGTTGTCTTTTGGACACGCCTCGTTCAAGTCTGTGTAGTCTACGTAGACTCTCCACTTCCCATTTTTTTTTTACCATGACGGTGTTTGCCAGCCAGTCTAGGTATCGTGCCTCTTTGTTCATGACAACGTTGAGTAGTCTCTATACTTTTTGTTTATGATCCGGTTCCTTTCAAAAGCCATGAGTTTCTTCTTCTGCCTGACTGTTTTTCGCGTGGGGTCAACCTCAATTCAATGAGTGATCACGGAGGGGTCAATTCCCACCATGTCCTGCATTGTTTAGGCGAAGAGATCCTGATTATTCCGTAAACAGCTTTATCAATTGTTCTGCTAATTCTTTCCCTAGGCGAGAACCTATCTTGTCCTACCTTCTTGATGAAATCTTCCCTTTCTTTTGCCTGGTCCTGCCTTTTATTCGGGCTCTGGAACTCCTTGAGCTTCCCCTTCCGGATCCAGTACTCTATCTCACTCCTGAGACTTTTGCAGTCCTCAGTGTCATGGCCACCCTCCTTATGAAAGGAGCAGTATTTACTGTTATCGCACGGAAGGGACCTCTTTGCTGCTTGGCGGGCCACTTTAACTCTCCCCAATTCTTTATGGAGTTGAGGACGTCGGACAGACTGGAGTTGAGGGGAGTGACGAGTTTAGAGCCGATGAAGTTGGAGCCCTTATCTTGCTTTACGACCAGAGTCGGGCTTGCCGTCATTGCGCTTCCTTTTTCTGTCGTCATCTTCCTGTTTCCTTCCCTTCTTCTTGTCCCTGGAACCGAATGGTTTCTTTTCGGATTCCGCCTCCTTCTTGGCGGCCAACATCTCATCGAGAGTGATATTTTTCTAGGCACTCTTCAGCAAGTCCGCCTTATTAGTTGGAGGCTCCAGAGTGAGAAAATCGTAGAACTTGCCTATCTTCATACCTGAGGAAAAGGTTGTGACTGCGATGTCATTGTTGCAACCATCGATAGGGATCAACTCATCATTGAAGCATGTGACATATTCCCTAAATGTCTCGCTCGACTTCTGTTTGAGGGTGAGAAGGTAATGCAAGCCCTTCCTGATCCGCTAGCTACCGACAAAGCGTGCAAGAAACGATGTTGCCAATTTCCTTAATGAGTCGATGGACTTCGGAAGTAGGTTGTGGAACCAAGTCAGCGCTGACTTCTTCATGCTAGTAGGGAATGACAATCACATTACTGCTTTAGACCCTTCTTTGAGCTCCCTTACATGCTAGAAGTGGTGTAAGTAATCAGACGAGTCTATCGTCCCGTCGTAAAACTCCGGCTTTGGTGAAGTGAATTTCTTCGGCAGAGGCTCGTTCATGATGTGATCCATGAACGAGAAGACAATGAGGTATGAGGTTGAAAAACACGTCAAGATTGGTGGCCCCTAGCCGAATGGGGTTCTACAAGGTGAGTTTGTCGGCCCTAAACGTTGGGTCTCAGTTGGCCGCTTATCCGCCTCTGGTCCATTGAGAGACGCAGGGGCAGTGCGGCTCTCCTGAACGTGTTCTCTGGTGTCATCTGGGGACAAACTCTTTACTACTTCCGGTCTCCTTCTGCGGGTGGAGGGTTCTGTTGAGTGAGCATTACCACTGCTCGTGCAATTTGCTGCATCTGGGTTGACAGCAGATCCACTCTGGGGTGCGTCGTGGCTGCTGTCGGCACGGGGTCCAAGGTTGCTCCCCCCTGTTGTGCCGGTGCCGTAGATGTTGGTGGCGCTCCTCTAATGCGAACGTTCGAGGGCTTCAGGATGTCTCCATTATTGTGTGATCTCTTGGTCACCATCTATCTATACTGTGAGGAAGGGTGATATCACTGTTTTTAAAGGAACTTCGTCATTCCCCACGGACGTCGCCAAACTGATGTAGTCAAATCCTGTTCTCCTTGACCTTGACCTTGACCTGCACAGGGGACACACATGAGCCAAGAACCACCATTGTGGTGGCCGATGACACTGCGATATTAAAGTCAGAGAAGGCTTAAAGTTGTAAATTAAGTTTTATAGCGTACATTGTTCATCAACACTTTGTCTTATTTATAATGCGAGAGTCTTTGTTCGGCTAGGCCTTTGGTGACGTAGTTTAGGAAAAGAGATCTTGCTCGAGATCATTTCCTAGTGAGAAGTCATCCATGTAGTAGAGTTTCCCTACACAACTTGTAATCCTAGATATGCGGGAGAGATTTCCCTTTTGGATTGTTGTCCATGCAAGGAAGTTTCCATGCGCGACTTATACTCCTACGTTTGTTTCCTAGTCGGACCCAGTGTCCTATTTATAGTGCAGGAGTCCTGGTTCTACCAAGCCATCGAATGCGTAGTTTAGGAAGGAGATCTTCATGGAGATCCTTCTATAATTGGGAGTTGTGCTATAGGAGGAAAGTTCCCTGTTAGCCCTGTGCTCCTAGATACGCTGGAGATAGTTCCCAATCCAAGAGCAATCCGTAGAAGGAAGTTTCCTGTATGGAATGTACTTTGGTATTTGCTTCCTAGTTGAAAGCAGAGAGTTGTTGTAATTGCCTGTCTGAAGCTGATCATCGAGATACTTGTCTTAGTAGAACTTACAAGTATTGAGGATAGCTGTGAGACGTGTGGACCTAGCATGCTGTAAGAGTTCGGGTCCGTCTGACGGACTGAATTAAGCGAGCTTGGAACCGCTTGGGTCGGATCAGTGTTGGGCGCCTGACGCTGGGGCCTGTAATTCCTCGAGATCATCATGACACATGTATGGTTCAGGGATGTGACCATTTTTGTGTATCATCAACTACTCCCCCCGATTTAGTGGGCCATCACATCGGTTCGTTAAGTCATCTCTTGAAAAGATACGTCGCTCATGATGATTGAGTCTGAATCGTTGCTTGAGCCGTGCGCTACATTAATTGAATGTGCGTCGGTTCAGCGGAAAAGAGGCAGAAACCTAATCCCTATTTAGGTCATCCGTAGTGCAAAGTCTGACTCTTTTATTTTCTTTGCTTTTGAAGATACTGCTCTGCTCATCTTTTGATTTGAAAAAATTGTTCATCTTCTTCATGGCTCAAAAATACATTTTTGATGATGCAACCTTGGCCACGGGTCTGGAGTTTTTCGAAGACAGGTTGCTTTCTGAGCCCAACCTTGCTAAAATTCATACAAAGTTTAGGGTCCCTGAGGACTTGTTGTTTTATGTCCTGAAGGGTGACCAAATGCCAATATCGCCACACTACACCAAAATGGGTAATTAGCAACATTAATATTTTTTAATTTGTAACTTTTCATGATGTTACAAGTCTTGTAACACAAAAAGATGTTACTAATTACTGAGTTAAGTTATTATTAGTAATTTTAATAAATATATTATTTATAAATAACTAAGAAATAGATTATTTTTTTACTTAAATTACTAATTATTGGTTTCTTTTACTATTTTTTTTTTTTTAATCTAAACCCAACTTCTGCAAAACCTAAAAACTATTTTCCAAAGTAAAGTGGGTGAGGAAAACAACGAGGGGGTGGGACCGTCCACCCCCTCGGGATGCGTGCAAGATTGAACATGAGAAGAGAACTATAATCCGTGTTGTTGCAGAAAGCTGAAGATCATCCCTGAATGATTTTGAACGAATAGGCAACCTGTAGATCCATGTAAAAGCTTTATCATGTTGCAATTATCTCTAGCAGTCAGCTAAGACTTGGATTTCTTGGACTTTTTCGATGATGGTTCGTCAGGTTTCGCAATGTAGTTTCCTGCATTAATATTTTCAGTTGCCCTCTTAAACTCAAATGCCTTTGCCTTTTTCTGTAACCAATGAAATTAGCAGTAAGCATGCAGAAATTGGTTTTTCCTTTTCTTAAGCTGATCTCTTTCTTTCCATTTCCATGTCTTTGTCTCCCTTTTCCCTCCTTTCTCTCATTTGGGTTTTTCCTACTTTTGGAATCTCTCGTACCCATTACATGAAGTTCATATTTTTCCCCTTTATTCCTTGAAGACTTTTTAGAATTTGTCCTTTTTCATCAAATTAAAACTTTAAATCAAAGAGTATCTAATACTCTAATAATACTCTAGTCAATATTAGAGTTGATAGCTTTTGTTGCATCTTTAAGTACCCACAAAAAAAAGAAAAAAATCAGCTTAAGAAAGCAAGTCTTTATATATTGGAAGGAAGAAGTCTCTAAAGAATAAATAATACCCCCATGGTGGATATCCTTAGCTTTCATGACTTGCTAACTATTATCATCCTTGACAGCTTTATATAAAAGTGTTAGAATGATCAAAGAAAAAACTCCCACTTTTAATTAATTTTATATGGTTTTCTTAATCATAATTGCATAATGAATTCATGATGTTTGATGAGTACTCATTAAGGAGATCAATTTCTTTCAGGTTGTCCAAAGAATTTCTCTCATATTACAACACATGAAAGTTTGGCTTGATTATCAGTCGAGTTCTCGAATATATCAAATTAAAGCTCATTGCATTTGTTTGCTAATTTTTTCCTCAGGCTGTAATTGTTTAGTAAAAATGAAGTGACTAGTATAGGATAATAGGTGGTAATGATAAAGATGTTAGAGTAGGTTTGAAGCATTGCCAATTCTGTAAAAATCTACTCAACAAACTAAAAGTTGCATAATTTACATCCAGACAAAGTAAAATTATATTTTTGTCACATGATGAATGAAAGCATTGTCTATCTAACACTAGGGTCACATCCCATGTTATATTTTCACATGATTATCAACTGTTTCCTTAAGCTCAACCTCTTAATCAATATGTTATGGATTTCTACTGAATAATTTATGGTAAGAAATATTCACACAAAGGAACCAAAATACATTTATCATATTTTCAATTACTCTGCACTGAGGTTTGTCGTCGATGATTTAATTTCATTGTATATACTGTATAAATACATAAATCACCATGGGGGTACAAAAAGAGCACTTTCTATCTTCATTCATTTATCGGGTACATTTCCCATTGGGAAGATAGCTCTATGGTTGGAAATCTGAACCTTGTGGTTCAATTTGCAGGATATTGGAGCTCTAGTGACACTCTTATGCTTTTTGCATGTATGTGTTGGCATAATTTTACCTTCACTTGCGAAATTGAGGACCATGTAAGTTAATCTCGTCTCTGGTCTCCTGTTATAGTGGCGTGATTACAGTCTTCTTGGACATAACTGATTTTTTCGCCAAATCGTCACAGGTATGTTCCAAATGAGCTGCGTGGGGGGATAATGAGCATTTCTCTTGCTCCTTCAAATGCTGCACTTTTTTTGTCTTGATCCAAGTGCTTATCTTGTAACTGAATTACTCAAATAATAGCAGGTTGAAGAAGCTATACTTCTTAATGGCCTAATGCTGGAGCATCCAGTTTTTGCCTCGCACTTGAGAGAATTCTTGGGCCGTAGTATTCATTTAACCAATTCGCAATTGACTAGTATTTCCCTTAAGCAAATTCTTGATTTAACCGATTCGCAATTTGGATTGGATGAGATCACTCTAACCTGATTCTCCCTATTGCTGCGTGTTTGTTATGGTCTATTTGAAAAACTAAATTTAGTATTAGAGAATGTAGTGGCCTCTTTTCATCGAGTGCTAAGACTTGGTTTACTGCTTTTCACCAGTGTTGTTCACAGCAGGTTGCTAACTTTGGAAGATGCTTACTATGGGGAGCAAATGGAGATGGTTATTAATGACATGCTTCAACATGTTCACATGCTGGAACAAGGGTATACTTTAACATTGTAACTTGTCTTTCTTTACACTTTCAGGCTTTGATGTCGGTCGTTGTTAAAATCATAAATTTCAATCACATTAATTAACTAAATCTTGTTTTCTGACTTTTCTTTCATATTTGTCTCTGGAATCATTGGGAGAGCTAATTTTACCGGAAAGTACAAATGGATTACCTCAGATACTTATTGTGGAGAATGGAATATAGTACCATCTTTTGACAATCAAGATGTTTTACAGGTGCTACTAGGGTCTTTGGTCTATAGTGTTATCTTCTTTCAAACGAAACACGAGTTCCGATTCAGGTCTACATATTTGTTCTGTTTCTTGATTCTTGTCTGCTTGTGTTCTGTTTTAACTGTTTGCATTGCTATACAGCTGAAGTAATTTCTAGTGAATGTTAAACGAAAAGCTCTTTAATACTCTTTCAATTCATCTTTTCTTCATTTTGTTAGCTAACATTTAACACTTTTTATTGCCTCATACCTTTATCTTCTTCTTTCTTTTTTATTTATTCTTCTTTTTTTTGAGTAGATGGCTAAGTATCTCTCTCACCTATATGATGAGTAGGTCATTTCATATGTTACTTTGGAAAGAATCAAATCTTGTTTTCAAACATAGAAGCTTACATATATAAGTGGCATGAATCAGTTTTCTAATCTTGTGATCAAACACATAAGTTCCATAGTCTCCAATAATCATATCGAGGAATCAAAACCTCATTATGTACAAGTCAACCATTTTTTTTAGTACTTAAACCCATAAACAGAACCTCTCATCACTCCCAAAGTAAAATCTAAAAGCTCTAGAAAAATTAGTTAAGATGATATTATTTAACATATAGATAGTGTGTCAACCCCACAAGCCCCAGAGTTTCAAAACAAAACTACATAGGCTAACATATATACATATATCTTCAAACTTATAACAGAGACAGTAGACCTTATCTTTAATTATTATAGAAACTTTCTTGTGACAACTACTGCTCAGAGGAAATATGTCCTACCCATTGAATGAATGAATAAAATTATAAAACCCTTGCACGTAGTACTATTTGTAACTTCAACTTGTCTATTATTAATTTCCTCCTTTAGCTTTTCTGCAAGCAAAGCTTACGCTGTCTTCTGCTACCAACGGTTACAGTTGGATCCAGTCGTCTCCATAGCATCATCAGCTCTCTCTTTGCTCCCTTGGAAGCAAACAGAATATGTATTTTTAAGTCCTGTCCTGGTATGCATTTCTCTCTAATTTAATTCTGCTTTGATTTCCACATCTTCACTCTTATATGTTTTATGTTATTCTGTTGTATGAATGCACTAAGAATTAGCTCATGTTATGAGAAATATCAACAAGTGGGATGAAAATTTATAATGATTTGGGTGAATAGTGAAATGGTTGTTTTTTTTTTTTTAACTATGTCAATAAACACACAGTTGAATTAAGTTTCAGGATATGCTCTCTGAGGGTTATTTGTGATTTTACAGAACCTTTAATAAGATTGGGTTTTTGAACGAGCCTTCTATTTTTTTGATTAATGAAAACAAATAGTATAATATTTATCCATGTTTGATAATCCTAATTACAGGAAAAGCTTTTTCCTTTTTCAAATTTTTTTGTCAAACTGCTTCTAGTTTAGGATTTTCAAGAAGTGAAATTGTTCCAAAGGAGTGGTTTGTTTACCTAGGTTGTTTTGGATCCCACTCTCTAAGCTGTGAATATGAATAATGACTATCTTTTTCATTGTTTTCTTCAATTGGCTGCGTGTCTCTGCTTAATAACAATGATTAGTGATAATGTCATTTTTGTGGTTCATAGCCTTCTTTTTTAGCAGACATTTACTTCTAGTTATAAAAGTGCTTTGATGGTGTTTTGACATGTTAAGTTCCATTCATGGGCGGACCTATTCAGGGACCAGGGGGGCAGCTTGAACTTTTAAAAAAAAATTTTAATTTTTTTTGGTTCATATTTAAAAAAAAAAAAGTTGACTATTACATCTTCCTCTTCTTCAAATCTCTCCTCACAGCCGCACAAAGCGCAACTAGGGCTTCCCCTTCTTCGAGTCTCTCACACAGCCACACAAAGCAGCGGCGCAAGGCGCAACTAGGGCTTCCCCTTCTTTGTTCTCTCGAGTCTCTCACACAGTCACACAGCCACACAAAGCAGTGGCGCACACAACTAGGGCTTCCCTAGGTATTAAGCAAACCCACGGATGATTTCTTCGAAAACAAAGAAAATACATAGAGAAATCTAAAACTACCTCCTCTGTCTCTGTTTCTTCTTCTTCTTCCCCCTGAGATACTGTGATGTTGCTGATAGCTTCCATTGGATTCTGAAATAATAAAAAAAAACGTAAAATTCGAAAACAACCCCAGAGTTGATTGAGCGATTAAGAGAAAATGTGTGCAAGTCTAGTGAGGGTTTGTGTTCTTGTTATCTACCTCTTTGGTTTGTTTCCTATTCTCCTCTCCCATTGTGATGTTTTCCATAGCTTTAACTTGAGTCTAGAATCAACGCACAAAAACCCATTAAATCCAATTTTCACGAGAAACCCACAATTGATTTTAAGTGAAAAATGCACATGAAGAATAGATGGATTCGTTATTAGTGCTTATTTTATTAGATTGGTTTCTTGCTCTTGCTTTGTTTCTCACTTTGTTGAATGGTAGAAGAAATGCAAGAAAGAAAATGGTCTGCAGAACAGAGGAGGGAGGTTTTTACTTTACTTTTTTAGTAAGCAGTGCAAAGGGTATGGTTATTTGCCTATTTGGTTATGTTGTATTATGCAAAGAATCTGATTTCTTAGTGTCTACTGTAGTTCCATTCTTTCTTTTTTTACCCTTTTTTTCATGCTTCTTTAGGTCATTAGAACCCCTTTTTTGTGTGATTTGGCATTTTACATTTGGTTCTTAGGAAGTCTTCAAAGTTCGCAGGGAGTTTGATTGTAATGAGTTATGTAGTGTTGGACTGGGATCACGATTCTTTGAGAACCAATCCTTGGTAGAGTTGATGTTTTTCTTTCTATTTTCATTGTAATACGAATTTATCCTTAAAAAAGAGAAGTCTCCAGAGTTGGTTGTATAGCTCCCTCCTTCCCACTCAAATCCACTAGTTGTTGTACTTATTCACATAGCTCCCAAATTTTAAGCCCAGACAGCGAATATTATCTAATTAGTTATTAGTGTGTGGACAAGGTGTTGCACATTCATGCTGAAACAATTGCGTTTAACAATTTCCACTCCTAGATTGTCATAATTTGGCTTCTGCTTTGTTCTAACTTTTCTCCTTACATTTACTGCAGCTACTTGTTGATCTTGGATCGCACAAATTGGAAATCAAACATTCTCGCATCCCTTTTGATCCCATATATTTTCTTCAGTCTTCCTTCAATAATATTCAACTTTTTGAGGTACATATTTTTTGTGCACCTTGCTTTCATAATTTCATTGCTTTGAGCTGTAATTTTTGTACAATCTAATAGTTTATCTGTGGTCTAGTGGACAAGTTGGGAGCTGGATTGCTTTCATTGCAGTTGTATTGCGGCTCTTCTTTCCAAAACATTTCCCACGTAAGAGTTCTAGTCTTTTTCTAAACATTCTTCTGATTGAAGTATAAATATACCATTCTCGATATCTATGCAGGCATGAAATTTGAATCGTCTTTCTTTAATAACTGTGTCGTCTTCCTTACAGTTACATATTGGTTTTTGCTGGTATTTGAAACTTATTCTCTTATGATGAAGTTATTGACTAGCAATAACCTTTCTAGAAAGTATCCAAACCCCCCATTTTGAATTTTTGGGTTGACATATGTCAGGATGCAGGGTACCAATTACATGTTATATGACAATATTTCCATCCTTATTGAACAAATCACCTCGTTGGTTGAGAGATGTTTCTTGTTTATGAAGGGTCAATCTATTGATTGGCTCAGTACATTAGAGACACTAGTAAACTTTTCTAAGTTACTTAACAAATTTTCCATGATAACAATGTTTGAAAGTAAATATTATATATTTATTTACTTAATTAATATTTTATCTACTTGTTTAATATATTATTTATTTTTTCAGCTATGGACAAGTTTTTGAAAAGAAAGTCTGTGTCAGAGTTACCATCCCCTAGCTTACAAAATAATGAGGGTGGTCAGTTTGATCCAATCTCAAAGCCAATTCATGTGGATTATGATATGTCAAATCTTCCAACAGATCCCGGATCAAGACCTCGAATTTCAGACTATCATCCTAATGATCAGGACATAATTAGAAGAGCATCTTTACAAAGGGGTCCATGTCAGCCTAAGAATCACAAATTTCCACAAAAGAAAATGGGAGGTGGGATGAGACATTTTAATGTAGCTTGGTTCGACCAACACAAAGATTGGTTGGAGTATAGCATAGAGAAAGATGCTGCATATTGTTTGCATTGCTATCTCTTCAAACCGAATTTCGGGGATCAAAGTGGTGGCAACACTTTTGTAGTGGAAGGGTTCGATAATTGGAAGAAACCGGATAAATTACAAGGTCATTTGGGAAATACTCATTATGAAGCTTATACAATGAGTCAAAATTTGATAAAGCAAAAGCAGCATATCCAAACATTTTTCGTTAAGCAATCAGACCAAGCTAAACTTGAGTATCGGACCCGTTTAAATGCTTCAATTGACTGTATTCGATTTCTTTTGCATCAAGGATTGGCTTTTCGTGGTCATGATGAATTTGAAGACTCAAAGAATAGAGGAAACTTTCTTGAACTTTTGGAGTATACAGCTAATCACAATGAAGACATAAAGAAAGTTGTTTTAAAATATGCTCCTGAAAATCACAAGTTGATTTCACCTAAAGTTCAAAAAGACATTACAAAAGCGGTTGCAATTAAGACTTCCGACGTTATTCTTGAAGATCTTGGTGACGCATTATTTGCAATTTTGGTTGACGAATCTCGTGATTTTTCAATCAAAGAGCAAATGGCAGTTGTTTTACGCTTTGTGGACAAAAAATGGTGTGTTATTGAACGATTCTTAGGTATAACTCATGTTTCTAATACAACCGCAATTTCACTGAAGAAGGCACTAGGAAAAATTCTTTCCAAGTATAATTTGAGCATAACTAGGTTGCGTGGACAAGGTTACGATGGGGCCAGTAATATGCAAGGTGAGTTCAACGGACTTAAAACACTGATTATGAAAGAAAACCAGTCTGCATTTTATGTCCATTGTTTTGCGCATCAGCTTCAACTGACACTGGTACATGTCGCAAAAAACCATCCTCGGATCGCATTATTCTTTAACTTAATTTCTACAGCAGTGAATATTGTTGGGGTTTCATGCAAACGCAAAGATATTCTTCGAGATAAACAAACTATTGACCTTATTGAGAAACTCAATAGTGGTGAACTTTCAACTGGTAAAGGGTTGAACCAAGAGACTACTCTCACACGAGCCGGTGATACTCGATGGGGTTCTCATTATACTACGATAATAAGGTTGATTCTTATGTTTTCTTCGGTGATAGATGTACTTGAAATTGTCGTTGGACATGGCACCAGCTCAGAACAAAGGGGTGAAGCTTATGCTTTACTAGAATCAATGCAATGTTTTGATTTTATCCTGATTTTACATATGATGAAGGATGTATTAGGAATTACCAATAAATTATCAAAATCATTGCAAAAAAAAGATCAAGACATTGTGAATGCCATCAATCTCGTTGAAATATCTAAGCAAAGGTTCCAAATGATGAGAGAAAATGAATGAGATTCATTCATTGCGATGTATCTTCATTTTGTGGGAAACATAATATCACCGTTCCTCGAATGGATGATGACTTTGTACCTCGGGGGCGATCACGACAGACAAGAAGTAGTTACAAATCTCCATCACTATCGAGCTGAATTATTTTATACGTGCATAGATATGCAGCTTCAAGAGCTCAATAATCGTTTTGACGAGGTGAATACAGAGTTACTTTTGTGTATGACATGCTTAAGTCCAAACAATTCATTTTCAGCATTTGACCACCAGAAATTGATCCGTCTTGCTCAATTTTTTATCCGATGGATTTCTCAGATTTTGATTTGATGGTGCTTCAAGATCAATTGAAAACTTATATTATGGATGTGCGATCAAATAGTGAATTTTCAAATATAATCGGTATAGGTGGTCTTGCTAAGAAGATGGTTGAAACAAAAAAGGATGTTGTATATCCTATGGTTTATTTACTCATCACATTATCATTGATTCTACATGTTGCCACTGCTACAGTTGAAAGGGCATTTTCAGCTATGCATATTTTGAAGAGTCGCCTAAGGAATCGAATGGGAGATGATTGGATGAATGATTGTTTGGTGGCATACATTGAAAGGGATGTTTTGGATAGCATTGAAAATGAAGCCATCATGCAACAATTTCAGAACATGAGATCGCGACGTGTAGATTTGTAAAAATGTGGTTAAATGATATAGTTAGAAAGAAATAGTAGGTGTTTTGAAGGGTCCTTTTAAGGACATTCCTTTATAGATAATACTTTTTGTACGTACGAGTTGCATAGTTGCAATTTATAGATAATATTTTTTGTAAATTGGTGAGGTGAATTCCTCTCACCTCTCCCATCTTTTGTAAGTAATACAATATCTTATTTTATGACTTAACATAAGAAAGTAAATAGTAGTATTTAAATTTGTCACTTAATTTTTTTTTTTTTGGAAAAAGGTTATTTTAGTAAATTATTATTATTAACAAATATTACTTTGTCATTTCGCCCCCCTTGGAGTGAAATCCTGGGTCCGCCTCTGGTTCCATTGACTAGAATTTAATGCAGGGTGGTTATGTTGGATACTGTCGTTTCCTTCTCACGCGTGAATAAGGTTTGACTAATTCAGAATTGGATGCTTTAAAGCTAGAGATGTCAACACAACCAAGTCATAGACGGAGATGCCATGCAGACCCAAGTTTCTATCGGGCCATTAGTAGATTGGAAAATGATCAGAGTGGCAACCATTTTTCTTTTCTTAGTAGTGGCCTTTCCAGTTGTCGAGACATCAAACATTTTGTGTGTTCTAATGTTTGAGGACAATTTTCAGGGTGTTCCCAATATGGAATTATCGAGAGCATGAAATATTTTTTTGTTTTCTTAGTTGTTAGCATACTAATGATGTACTTGATACATGTACTTTTTTTTAAATACTGATCCAATATGAAAAACGATGTTGTAATTGAATGCAACTATTTCACTTTGTAATGGTTACAAAATTATCTTAATTTGGGTAGTAACATTGGTATTTGAATATATGGGTTTTATAGTCTCATTGGATGTCATTCATTTGTTGATACTTATTTATTTATTTAATTAAAAATAAATAAGATTTTACATATTGATTTTTGTAAAAAAAAAAAAAAAAACATTTGTAACACGTTGATGTGTTGCTAATATTTGAATATTGTAACACATTACATTGCTATTAGCAACATTGGACAACTGTTACAAAAATTGAAGGTTGTAACAAGTCGATGTGTTATTAATATTTGTAATGCCATGATTTGCAAGATTTTTGTGGTATTACAAATTTTTTAGTAACAAAGCTAATGTGTTACAAATTGTCATTTATGGTGTAGTGCCACCGGCGGGGTTCATTTGCTTGCATCGTGGGATGCTTCGAACTGGAGTGTATTTTCCCGTTCTGGAAGTGATTTGGGAATTCTTGGACCTCATTGGGATTCCTTCGGCTCAATTGGGGCCTAATGGATATAGGATTTTCCTTCTCATTCTGATAAGGGCAAAGGAGGCTGGCGTCCGTGTGACTCCGTGGGTAACCCAGTTGCTGACTTATCCTTGGTTGAAGGGTAATCTCGTCTGTAAGATGACGTCACCGACCCACTTCATGAATTTGCCAGATGACTTCAAGTCTTGGCAAAAGTATTGCTTCTTGGCCCTTGCGAATTTAAAGTACTTCCGGTTCAAGGGTCATTCGCTCGAATGAGAGTTCAGGCAGCTTCGTAAGTGTAGCTTTTCCTTTTAGCTCTGCTATGTTTGATTGCAGGTTAGCTACTCATTGTTTGTGTTTCTGCGTAGGACGGTTTCCCACTCTTCCCCTTACCCTAGAGAAGCAAAATACGATAGAGACATTTCGTGTCTTGTCAACGAGGAACGGGGTGGATGTCATAAGCTTCCCCAACTTCATCTGTAGTGGGCCGTGGGACAACTGGCATGTAGCTCTCACTCTGTACCAGACATCGCGGATTAAGCTTGAAGATGAGGCTTCTTCTAGGAAGAGGAAGGCTGCTAGGACCAAAGCTCATGTTCTGTCCGATGTGGAGGAGCTATCTGAGACGCTTGCCTCTTTCGTTAGTTCGAAGAGGTCCCGTGTCAAAACTGGGTTGCCTTTAGCATGACCCACTCCAGTGAGAAAAGAGCGTGAGTCTGATCGGCCCGTCAGGGCGAAGACTGATGTATCTGGCTAGGAGAAAGATTACCTGCGGTTTGCAGGGGTTGAAGACAGGTCGAATCTTAGTGATGCGCGGGCCGAAGCATTGAATGAGCAGCTGGTGCGGGTTGCACTGGCGGCTTCTGCCGGTGTTGATTCGCGCAAAATGTTCCAATAGAAGGTTCCTGTGAAGATCCGCCTGAGGTTGTGGAATCTGTTCGTCCCGTTGGTGCGCTATCTGATAGTGGCTGTGGTGGCACAAACCAAGTTTCATGTAGTCCGCATTGTTCACCGTCTCCTTCCAGGCCACAACTCGAAGTGTTGGAGGGTCCTTTGGATAATTCGCTTTCTCCTATCCCTCCGGATCCTGTCAAGGTTTCTCGCACTAAAGGGTCAGCTGTTTGTGACAAGGAAAATGTTGTGGAGGAGAGTCTAGGAACACTGGCAAGTGCGAAGGGTGGTGCAAGCGTGATTCCTAATCCGGGAAAGCTTCATCCGGAAACGCGGGTAAGGATGAACACTCAGGTCTGGCACCAAGAGGTTGATGTGGAGTATGCTTTAAAGAAGCATATAAGCAGACGTCACAACTGGCTGATGGATTGTGTTCCAAAACCCGAGGAGGATACACTAGAAGGGTGTATGGATAAGGGTTTAAAGTACCTTATGCTGGGTACGTCTCACTTGAGCTAGTGGCCGTTGCTGGGATGAAAGTCGAGGCGACTCGTGAAAGGGTATACACCATGAAGCATGTCTTCTTGCACATGCTGGAGTAGTCAGTCGTGGTCGTCGAGACTCAGAGGGCTCGTCTGGAAACCCTTGAGCGTGATATGGCAGAGGCGGTGTCCGAGAGAAACGAGCTCAAGCAAGAACTGAACCGGATCTACCGAGACGCGGAGGCTGCGGTTGAGGCGCGTTATGAATTGCAGTCTCTTGCAGAAGAAAATGCTTCGAAGGAGGTTAACTGGGCTTCTCAGAAGCAACAATTGGAATCTGATGTGGAGTTCAATGCCCAAGACGCAAGGAAGGCCGAGGATCAGCTCGAATTGGAATGACATGAGCTCAGCGTTGTAAAGAGTAGTCTGACCACAGAGCAATCTCAGGTTGACACGCTGATAGGTAAGTTGGAGCTGTTGGAGCGTGAACTTGCTGATGCGAAGGCGCGAGAGGAAGAGCTTTTACAGGCTGGAGCTGAATAAGGAGGAGCATCCAGAGTGGGATCTCGTTCGCTATAAGAAGATGTCGTATGTAGACTTGTCTGTTGCCTTTGCGTCATCATCGGAGGAGGATAGTTTGGACCTTGATGCCCAGGCCGTAGTGTGTTTGGACGCGACTCTTGCTCCTTCCCCCGCTAAGCTTAGCTCTTCTGTTTCTGTACCTTCTCCTGATAAGAAGTGAACTCTGTATTCTGTACCCATTTTGTTCAACCGTTAATGAAATTTTTTCTATCTGCTCTGTGCTCCTTGCCTCTATTGTATGTTTTTTCATTTTGCCTTCTCGTCTTGTTTTGGCATAGGCTGGTTGAACCATTAGGAAGTCGAATGGTTTTGTCTGCTGCCAGAAGCTTGACCATTTACGTTGTGAATGACTCAAGAGTCATTGTGGCCTGGTCATGTTTGATAGTGGGCACGTTGCAGACAGTTTAGCCTGGGGTTGATTTGCTCGAGCTATGTCTTTTCCTCGAGGTAAGTTGCTGGAGGCTTGCCTCGCTTGTCTGATTGGTCGGTTGTAACTGCTGCTATGGATGAGTTGCGATAGCCGAGCATATGCGTTGAAGCATTTGTATCGAGTCAGGCGTCGTAAGCTCGGGTTGACACACTATGTAGCATTTATTTGGGCACTGGCCGGATGATCTATGTGTCGCGCAAGTTGTCTTTGCTGGTAATAGGATTCCAGTCCGTTTGAGTGTGAATACACTAACTTAGCTAGATTCGACTTTGCGGCCGCTGTTTCATAGGAGAGCGGTGGTCGCGTGGCGAGCTGCTTGGGGCTCCCACCTTCTGAACCATCTATGTCTGAACAATGTGTACTACAAGTTCGGGGAGTAAGGATTTGGCGACTAGCTGAAGAGCAGTAGTCCTGTGGCGAGCCGTCGACATCAGTCGGGGACTGAGTAGTCTCCCACTTTTCGAACCATCTATACCCGCGCAGTGGGGGCTACAAGTTCGAGTAAAAAATGGCTCGGTGACCAAGCTGAAAAGCAGTGGTCTCATGGCAAGCCGTCAGAATCAGTTTGGGACTGACTAGGCTCCTACCTTCCAAATCATCTACACATGTGCGCATCAAGCTACAAATCTGGGAGTTTTCGGCGACCACGCTGAAGAGTAGTAGTCCCGTGGCGAGCTGTCGGAATCAATTTGCGACTGACTAGGTTCCCACCTTCTAAACTATTTACACCCATTCAGTGGGACTACAAGTCCAGGGTTGGCAATTCGGTGGCCACGCTAAAAAGCAATGGTCCCATGGCGAGCCGACGGAATCAGTTCGTGACTGACTAGGCTCCCACCTTCTAAAATATCTACACCCAAGTAGTGAGGCTACAAGTCTAGGGTTGGTAATTTGGCGGCCACGCTGAAAAGTAGTAGTCTCGTGGCATGCCGTCGGAATCAGTTCGGGGCTGACTAGGCTCCTACCTTCCAAACCATCTACACCCGTGCAGTGGGGGCTACAGGTCTGGGCTTGGTAACTCGGCGGCCTCGCTGAAAACCAGTGGTCCCGTGGTGAGCCGTCGGAATCAGTTCGGGATTGACTAGACTCCCACCTTGCAAACCATCTACACCCGCACAGTGGGGGCAACAGGTCTGGGCTTTGATAAAAAACTTTCATTGCCAATCGTCATTGGATAGGCTTACCTAATCGGGTTCGGTGATCATTGACCACGAAGGGGGCAACGATCCCTGACAAGTCGTCGTTACCAGGCATGATAGTTCTGATTAGACTCCCACTTCCTAAACTTCGGGATCTGCGCTAGGCGGACTAGGTGTCAGGGCGTACTAGAAGTCATCGTCATCAGCTTTGGTTGACTAAGCTTGCCTGGTTGGAGAGAGGTTTCGCCTGTTTGAGTGCGTGCGAACCCATGTTCGCTAGTGTCGTGCAATGTGTGGACAACATTACCTTAAATTAAACAGCGATCCGTAAGTATGATCCGTGCATCAAAGCTGACTTGGATTTTTGATGCTCATGCCAAGCATGTACCAAATACTATTTGAATAGTGGGCTGAGCCTACGGGCTCGCAGAAGAAAAGCTAGGGTTTCCTGTACTGTTGTGCTACGTGTACGACATAGGTCGCGCGATAACATGTGTATGGCATAAGTTGCGGGACGGTTGAATGTCGGTTACTCCCCCTCAATTAATGGGGCTGCGTGCAACGCTATTAATTGAACGAACGTGGTTTGCTCAGTTTCCTTGGGAACCGTCGTCTCCTCGTTTCCCATACGACATTCAATGCTTGTTAATTAATGTTGGGGTGCCCGTTTGGTGAACCATCATGTCTATATAATGGTGTTCTTCCATCGTTGTAGGCACTATCTTTTGCATAGCATATTTCTTGTAATGTTTTTGCTTGAAGAAAATGTTTTGGGTTTTCGAAAGGCTGAAGGGGGATTGTCTTCTCTGGAGTCTTCGAATGTTTTGACATTTGCATTGATCAGGCACGATCGTAAATGTTGTTATGCGTGGTCACCTATTCTAGGTGGGCACGTAGTTGATCTGCTGAGATCTCGTAATTTCTTCTCATATTGCGGAGAAGTAGTACGGATTTTTTATGAAGGGAGACGCCTTACTCTTACTTCGTGTTGTTTGTGTCCGCTTGTATGTGGTTCCCACTACTAACTTATGGCTGATCGAAGTGTTAACAGACGCGCGATGCTTCCGAGTGTGGTATCTCTCAGTCACCCCGGATACTGCGCATATGAAAAGTGTCCTTGCTTGTCAGCATTGTGAGACCTTGACTTCTTCGTCGCTTGCGGCCATATTCATCTGTCTTCTTCTATCTCCTTTAGGGGGCTGAAAGTTGTTCGAGGAAGTCATCAAAGGTAGTATGCCTTTTGAGGAAGTTAGCCGTCCATTGTAAGGTTCACATCACTGTTATAACAACGCTTTCCTGGGGTGATTCGACGAAGCAATCAATCACTCAGTCCTTTCAATCCCTTCTGACACTTTGTCCTTGATCTTGGGAAGGGGTCGAACGAAGCCCATTGAATATCTTTACTGTCACTTGCAAATAGCTTGCATGGCCCTCTTTGGATACCTTTACGTAGTTAGATCGTCTAAGTAAGTCTTTACTTCATGTTGCACTGAGTTCAGATGCTTGTAGTATGTAGTCTTTTGTACCCCCCCTAAGGCGCTTGTTGTTACATCTTTCCAGTATCAATAGAGTTTGTTTTCGTAATTCTTTCTTTACTTCTTAAATGATTGCAAATCACATAAGCTTTTAAGAACTAAAACTCTACATTGACTATGGAAAGGGAAATAAACAATAAAAAAGTAACTAATGACAGAGAGAGATTGATCCTGGCCCTGATGTGAATTCGGATGGCCCTTGTGAATCGTTAGTGTTCTCGGCAGGCTGTTGAGATTTGTTGGCGTTACAGAGGTTATTGAAGAGTAAACCTTGTAGAGGGGTTAATCTCTGCACCGACGGAAGGTTGAGGGGTTGTGTTCCCGTGTGCCTTGGCCTTTGTCTTCATTTTACCTGGCATTGGTTCAGGCTGCTCCGCAGGATGTAGTTGGATCTGGGAGCATTCTATTTGTTTCATTGTGGTGTAATGGCAGCCTCGTGCCGTAGGTTGGTCTCTACGTATTGTCCCTTTGGAGTGGTTAGCAGTATACTTAACGCACTGGTGAATGGTGTAGACTACTGCTTCCATCTGGTGGAGCCATGGTCTTCCCAAGATAAGTTTGTTGGTTGATGGCGCGTCTACCACCATGAAGTCTAGAAACAAGACTTTTCTTAGCCGCAGATCTCCTGCCACTGTTGCTAACCTTATCTTTTCGATGGGGGAGCATTTCTCCCCGCTGAATCCAATCAACGGGTAATCTGTAGACGCCAGGTTTTCCTCATTGAGGTTCATACTGCAGAACGCGTTATAGAACAGGACGTTGAGCGAGTTTCTTGTGTCTACCCGAGCACTCTTTACCTCCCACCTTGCAATGGAGACCGAGATAACTAATGCGGCGCTCGGACTTTTTCAAGGTCTTTGTCCATAAAGGTCAAGGTGAAAATGGGGTTTGGAACCCTCAAGTGGAAAATGTGTTTGTCCTCATCCGTGGGTTGTGTCCGCATCTACAGTAAAGTCCTCTTGCGGGACCTGTATGATTAGTCTTCACTTGGTTCGACTTCATGAAGAACATAGATTATCCCTGGAGTCTCCTTTTCTATTTCTTTAATTGACTCCCCTTGATCCTTGGTTCATTTTGGTTGCTTTTTAGAGTTCAGGAATTCTTTTAGTTTGCCCTTGCGGATCTAGTACTCAACCTCAGACTCAAGCAGTTGTTGGTATCGTGGCCACCCTCCTTGTGGTACGCACAATACTTGCCATTGTCACGCTTGGAGGGGTCTCCACGCTGCTTTGGGGGCCACTTCAGATCTTCCCAGTTTTTTCATGGAGTTTAGTACGTCCAACAGGCTAGAATTGAGGGGTGTCACGGCTCTGGATCCAACGTAGTTGGAGGTTTTTTATGGCCTGGACCGACTAGGGTCTGACCTGTTGTCATTGTGCTTTCTCTTGCTCATTTATTCATCCTTGCGTCTCTTTCCCTCCTTCTTGTCCTTAGGAGTGGAGGGCTTTTTCTTTCCATCGGTTTCCCTCTTCACGATCCTTAACTCCTTCAGGGTAATGTGTTTTTGAGCGCTCTTGAGAAGCTTCGTCATGTCCAGAGGGGACTCCAAGGTGATGTCTTCGTAGAGCTTTCCCTTTTTGAGGCCCGCAGTAAAGGTTGTCACGGCCGTGTCGTCACTGCATCCATTGGTGAAAGTCAGCTCATCGTTGAAGCGTGTGACATACTCTCTGAGTGTCTCATTGGAGTTCTACTTTAGAGAGAGTATGTAGTGTGGGCCTTTTCGAAAACGTTGGCTCCCAACAAAACGTGTCAGAAACTTCTTTGCCAGCTTTTTGAAGGAGTCGATCGACCTCGACGGAAGGCTGTGGAACCACGTTACTACCGACTTCTTTAGGCTAGTGGAAAAAGTTATACACATCACCGACTCAGATCCTTCTTTGAAAGCCATTACATGCTTCCGGGGAGTGAACTTCCTCGTAATAGCCTCATTCATGATTCGGTCCACAAATGGTGGGACAGAGAGACGATACAACACATCCTTATCATGTGCTCTTTTGCGGAGGGGGTTCTGAGGGCCGAGCCTCTTTGCCCTGGCGGTGGGCTCAGCGTTAGCAACGCTACCTCTTATAGTCCAATGAGAACTAGCGGGGGCTTGGCTCTCCTGTGCTTGCTTTCTGCCATTTTTCGGAGACTGAGGCTCGTGTTGCTTCTGGTCTACATTAGCAGGTGATGAATTTTGTTGCGTGAGAGCTTCCACCGCTTTGGCGATCTACTGTATTTGAGATGACAACATATCTATTCTAGGATCCGGCGCTGCTGTTGTCGGCCGGGGGGGGGGGGGGGGCGTGAGTTTGTTGTCCGTGCATGATTGGAACTGCTGAAAGCAGCGGTACAATGCCAGCCTGAGCATTTGACGTATCCCCTTGTTCTCCGTTGTTGCATGATCTAGTGGTCACCATCTCTCTGGGTTTTGAAGGGAGACGGTGCTAGTGAAAAGTTAGGAACTTTGTCGTCCCCACGGACGATGCAAACTGATGAAGTCATTTTTCGCTCCCTGCTTTGACCTAGTCCCACTAACCTGCTGACTTGCACAAGTAACACATGTGAGCCACAAACCACCATTGTGGTGGCCAATGTCACTCCGATGCTAAACTCAGACAAGGTTATGTGGAAGGTGTAATGTTGTAAACGGGAAATTTATAGCATATCTTAGCTTACCAAGCCATTGAAGGTGTAAGAGTTCTGGTTCTACCAAGCCATTGAAGGTGTAGTTTAGGAAGGAGATCTTCGTGGAGATCCTTATCTAATTAGGAGTTGTGCAGTAGGAGGGAAGTTTCTAGTTAGCCCTGTGCTCCTAGATACGCGGAAGATAGTTTCTAATCCAAGAGCAATCCGTAGAACGAAGTTTCCCTGCGTGGAATGTACTCTTGTATTTGCCTCCTAGTTGGAAACATAGAGCTGTTGTAATTGCCTATCCGAAGCTGATCCTCGAGATATTTGCCTTAGTAAGACTTACGGGTATTGAGGATAGCTGTGAGACATGTGGGCCTAGCATGTTGTAAGAGCTTGGGTCCATCTGGCGGACTGAATTAGGCGAGCTTGGAACCGCTTGGGTCGGATCAGTGTTGAGCTGACGTCATGACCTGTAATTCCTCAAGATCATCATGACACGTGTATGGCTTAGGGATGTGACCGTTTTTGTGTATCAATAATAATAATAATATTATTATTATTATTATTATTATTATTATTATTATTATTATTATTATGACGCTATCCTCTTTCTAAAATAACAAGATTTTTTTTAAAACAAAGATACAACGTAGGCATAACCAACAATCCAGAATAATAGTATGCACAAATTTGAATTACTTGGGTATTCTTCTTTGCGTAGGAAACTACATTATTTATATTGTCCCCTTTGCTCGCAACCCAGAATGATAGTATGAGTAAATTCAAATTCACTACTCGTGTATTCTTTTTTGCGCATGGGACTACAAAATTTATATTGTCTGCCCGCTCGCAACCCAAAATGGTATTCACAATTTAGATTCACTACTCGTGTAATTTTCATTGTGCAGCGACTACAATATTGTATTATCCCTCCCTCCCACGTCTAAACAATTTCAATTGTTTACTAGATTTTCTATTTTCTTTCTTTTTCCTTTCAATGTTTCTGGTCTTCATGTCTAACAATATTTATATAGTATTTTGTATAGATGTGTAAGATATTGAACTTTCAAGCATTCAGTACACCGGGGACTAAATGATGGCACTAAAACTTTAGACAACCAAAACAAACAAATCTATCAATATAAAATAAACTTTTCTAATGCGTCCAAAGGCAAAATCGAATTCATCACTTTGGGGAACAATCAAGAAGTATGGAATGGTGGGGCACCGGATGACCTTCTTCACTGCCCTGTGGAGACGAGCCTTTAGGAGAGCAATGGAAGAAGCATTGAATTAAAGCCACGTGTCGCATCTATGATACGTTTTGATAAATAGCCCCCTCAACAGGGTTATTACAGATGTTATTGGGACGGACAAGACATGTGGAGCCCAAGCGTGAGGAGAGAGAATACACTGCCACACCTCCCCTCTATCTCACAAACAATGCAAAAAAATGACTCACTCTCTCTCACTAGGTGATTTACGTCTCTTACTCCTCTTCGCTCTTTCATAGGTTTATAAATGATACTTTTTAATCTCCTAATTATGTATTGGTTATGTCCAATTAAAAAAAAGTAATGTCCAATTAATAAATTAAATTCCCCCCCCCCCTCTTTGCTTATTTTCTTATTTTTTCCAACATGTACATATCAAAATTCTCTAGTATAAGTTGTCTTAGTTTTGTTCAACCTTGCCAATCCCATGGATCTTAATGGAAGATTAGAAGCAACAAATGAACGTTAAATTCCCTCTCTCTGGCCTTCCCTGCCAAAAAATCAGCGACTACATTCGCATTTCTAAATATATCTGTACAGAAAACCTCCTTCCATGTAACCTGCCTATGAATCTCCTTCCAAATATTCTCAAAAAAACCAAGGAATTCTAAATTCTTCATAAAACCAGCCCTTTACCAACAAAGAATCAGTTTGCACCATTATCTCCTATTGTCTATCTGATTGCACATATGAATTCCCTCCAACAAAACAAACACTCCAGCTATGTTAAAATCACTTGAACCGCTGCCAGGCAAACTCCCCTCTCATCACGGATGATAACACCTCCTGTTGTTTGCCCTACCTTCGATGAACCGTCAATATTTAAAGCAATGAAACCAATAGGGGAAACATCCATGAACCACCCTACTTCTTCTACTAGAAACCTCCACAATGTTCAGCCCAAGCGATCACAACAATCCCTTTTTTCACTCTCCTATTTTGGGACGAAACAAGCATTCACCAATTTCAACCATCGCCTAACCGCCAAGACTACAAAATGTGCATTTGGAGTTGCGTCTTCCAAGACGCCTTTACACCGTTCTTTCTAAATCTCCCACAACATGAACAAATGCATCATTATGTATAACATCCCCACCCGCGTCCCACCATTCCCTCTTCAAAACCAAACCAAAAGAAGTGTATAAATTTTCGCCGGTCTCCTCACATGCACATCAAAGATCAATCCAAAATGATCCCATACCTTCTTAGCCAGCATACCATCAAGAATACATGTTTCACGGACTCGACATCAGGATATTCACAACACCTACACCGAGATGCCAACATAAATCCACACCACAATAATTTGCCATCTACTGATACGCTTCTGTAGAGCAACTTCTAAAAAAAACTGAAATCTTAGATGGCATCAAAGGTATTCACATCTTCTTAAACAACTGAACCTCCTCACCTTTCACTCTTAACAACTCATACGTCGACCTTGAGGAAAAACAATCATCATTGTTGTGAATCCAAATACAAGAGTCAGCGCAACTTATTACCTACTAATTTGTCCAGATACATCTCTATAGTTGTATCTCGCACTGGCAAAAAAACCATCTCAAAGCTACCACCCCTAATCTCATTTATACTCGGCCATCTGCTCTGCTCAATCATCTTGTTTGGCCTGCAAAAAAATGCTATGGTATTCCAATTACCATCGAAAAAAATTGGTATATCCTCTGCTAGAGTCCACTAAGTAGAATTAGCCAACAAAACCTCTTTCAGCTTCATAAGCTCCTTCATAAAGGGAGACACCCCATTCTCAAACACTTGTCTAATAAACGAACGAAAATTCTAAAATGCACTGGAGTTTCGCCTGGAGATTCACCTGGATGGTGCCAAGCACGTGCACCCCCGCGCATGTCAGTCACGTGGGCATCAAATGGGCAAAAAAAAATAAAAATTTAATAAATCTGGAGTTTTGAAACAGATCCAGATCCATCATTTGCTCCCTCATTTGCAAAAAAAAAAAAACCCTAGATCCACTCTCGAAACAGATCCCTCCCTCATTTGCTAGAATCCCTCATTCAAAACCCTAGATCCCTCATTCAAAACCCTAGATCCACTCTCGAAACAAATCTGTTCGCAAATCACTCACAAATCTGCTCGCAACTCGCAAATCACTCACAAATCTGCTTGCGGGTACGGTTCAAAATCAGGGTTTCAACAAATTTGCTAAACAAAAGGTAAGTCACTCTGTTTTTTAAGCATGAATGGGAGTCATGAACTCGGTTTTAGGAGACTCACTAAGCATGAATCAATGGGAGTCATGAACCCTAGATGATGTTTGTAGGAGACTCACTAAGCAAGAATCAATGGGAGTCATGAACTCGGTTTTAAACTCAAAGTAACTCTGTTTTTTAAACTCGGTTTTCTTCTTAGTCATGTTTTGTTGATGCCTCTTTGTAATTCTGCCCATTTACTTCTTTGGGTATGTTTGATTTTGATGAATTTTTTTTTTTTTGGATTTTTCCACTTTGGCTATCCTTGATTTGGATTTTTCCAATTTGTGTATCCTTGATTTGGGCTTTTTGGTATTGGGATTTGATTAAGCAATTAGTGTGTTTGACCCACATTTTGATATAATTTTAATTTGTTTGCAAAATTATAGTCAGATTAACCTATTAGAGTTGCTGAGTTGATAAGCTTTAATCTGTGATGTTCTGTATGTTCTGTTTTGGTGATTTTGTCGAAAATTTTGATTGGGCAATGAAAGCAAGCTGCATTTAGGACTTCTGAGAGATTTAAGAAGTGCTTTTGAATTAATGGATTGGGATTTTATTAAGCAATTAGTGTGTTTGATTTGTAGTTTTATTTCATTTTAATTTGTTTGTAAAATTAGATTGCTAATTAGAGTTTCCGAGTTGATAGCTTATTGTTTTAATCTGAAATATACTGGATTGATCATTGTTGAGTAAGAAAAAGATGCACAAATTAAAAGTGGGGTTCGGTGTTTATGTTGAAAATTTTGATTACACACTGAAAGAAATTTGCATTTTGGACTTCCGAGAGTTCTAAGAACTGCTTTTGAATTAATGGATTAGTATTTGTATAGGTAGGTTTTTTCAATTTGTAGAAAGGAATGGATACTGTCCCTATAACTGTATCTGACTCCATGTATGTCAGAGGTTTTTGTGCATTAGATTGGTTTAGAACCTACACTTGTGTTGCATCCATAAGCTTTTAACAATTATCATACGACTAACATTTGTTGCTTTGCCAACGCAGGAATGGCATACGAAGGTTATGTTGTTTATCGTGGGCATGTTCCTGGAATTTATGTTACTTGGTCAAGTTGCGCACTACAAGTAAACGGCTACACGGATGCTGTCTACAAGGGTTTCAATTCAATTGAAGAAGCGGTTGAAGATTATGAAATGTGGAAGGAGCATGAGGCGAGAAGAGAAAGAGAACAAGAGTCGAGAAGAGAGCACCAATCAAGAACAAGGGAGTCAAGAACAGACGACACTGAAGAGGTGGTGGACCAACCAAATAATGCTCCTGAGGGTCGTGGCAATCAAGATCATGAAAACCAAGTCAACGATACTTGGGCTTTTACTAAGGACCTAATCAACAGTATATTAGTGGTAGTTTTATTGATTCTTGTACTTTTGTTTTTTAAGATCTTGGATGGTATGTGAGATGTAAATGAATTTGTTCACAATTGTAAATGATTTTGGATTGTATGTAATCTGTTTTGCTTATAGTTATCTGTTATGAAATGAGTTTTGTTATGAATTGAGTTATCTGTTTTCTGTTTTGTTATTTGTTATATTGCTTTGCATGAAATGAGTTTTGTTATGAATGTGTTCAGACATTGCTATAGCACAAAAAAAAAACAGACATTGCTATCTGATTAATGTTTTCTGTTTTGTTATTTTTTATATTGCTTTGCATGGAGTGTTTTTTTTTTCTGTTTTGTTATCTGTTATATTGCTTGTAGCACCAAAAAAAAAAAAAAAACAAGAATAGCACTGAAAGTGCTATGGTGTTCATGAAAGTGTTATGGTTGCATGAAAAAACACTGAAACTCTGGAAAAAACACAGAAACTCTGGAAAAATTTCACTGAAACTCTGGAAAAAACACTGAAACTCTGGAAAAATTTCACATGAACATTGAAACTCTGGAAAAATTTCACTGAAAATTTCACATGAACACTGAAACTCTGGAAAAATTTCAGTGAAAATTTCACTGAAACTCTGGCAAAAAACACTGAAACACGAGAAAAAACACTGAAACTCTGGAAAAAACACTGAAACACTGGAAAAACTCTGGAAAAAACACTGAAACTCTGGAAAAATTTCACTGAAAATTTCACATGAACACTGAAACTCTGGAAAAATTTCACTGAAACTCTGGAAAAAACACTGAAACACTGGAAAAATTTCTGAAACACTGGAAAAAACACTGAAACACTGTAAAAACATGAACACTAAAAATTAACACCTGAAACTCTGCACCCTGAATTCTAAGAGTTTACATACCAAATTATAAGAGTTTACATACCAAATTCTAAGAGTTTACACCCTGAAAAACTGAAATTATAAGAGTTTATACCCTGATAAACCAAAATTACACCCTGAAACACTGGAAATTACATGAAATTCATGAACTGCAACCATGAAATTGCATTTCACTGCAAAATAAACTGTCACTTGTTTCTTTGTCATGAACTGCAACCATGAAACACTGAAAATTAACCCTGAAAAATGGATCCTCAATGCTTCCATTTATCTGACACTATATTTGAATGATCTCTTTCAGGGTTGGAGAATTCAGATACAATCTCTGAACAACTCCATGTCGTTGCTAGAAGTTGGTCGCTGCAAAAATAAATGATTAAGGCTTACAATCTTTATGTGGTCGTTAAAATGATCATAAGTAGGTAAATTATATACCTGTGTTATAAGTGAGTAAACCTGACCAAATCCATCAATTGTAGCAATAGGTTGTGAATAATATGACCCCATACTTTCATCCTTCAAAACGACAAACACGTTAATCATAATGAACAATCATAGTGGGGCAAATCAAAAGTGAATAATCAATGTACTAAAGACAAACCTGCGTGTTAAGAGGTGTCATAAATTGTGAACCTTGAAATCCAACTTGGGTAGAACCCTACAAATGACATGTCAAATAAAAAATATATTTTCTTGGATTGAAAAAAAAATATATATTCATTGAAGTAAAACAAACAAGTAAACCTACCAAATGATTCTCTTTTTGTGTTTCTTTCTTTTTCTTCTTTTTACAGACTTTTTTCATGGTAGATTGCATCCTCGAAGTAGAACGTCGTCCTTTGCAACAAACAGCCAATGGACTATGAATTTCAGCACTACTTTTAGAGCCAACTTCCAACAACCCCTCTGGCTCAACATTAACATCACCATCACCTTTTGATATCTTTAGTTCACCAAGCTTCATTTGTATCCAATGTTTAACATTATTTGTCTCCTTTTGATCATCGGAAGCTATGTCAGCCATTTCATAAAAGAGACTGCACATCTCATCAAGCCGTTCATTTTCAGGCTTCATTGCCCAATCTGAATATACAATTTTAACCTTCTTATGACACCTCTTAACATCTTTCCTCCACCTTCGAATAAATTTTTCTGGTAAAACATTAATCCTCTTTTGAGACAATACCGATAAAATATGTTTGCATAAGATCCCCCTAAACTCAAACAACTGACAATTGCACTTAATATTGAAGTCGTCATCATTAAAATAAACTTTAAAATTGATTGATCTGTATGCGCTTCCTATCAACTTGTCTTCCGAAACATAATAAACCTGAAAGCCATCCAACTCGTTGACATGATTAACTGCACAACATAATCTTCCTGCAATCTCTGTTTGAAACTCCTTAAATTTATTTGTGGTGTAGGCAGCTTGAAATTTTTTATCAAATTCGTAAGGAGTAATGCAAGGAAGCCAACGGTTAAAGGATCTAAAGTCTTCATCAATTTCTTTTTGAACCTTACTTCGTAGTGCATTCTCATATTGTTCTACAAATTGCTTTAGAGTGGTCTTTGAATTTACATAACCATCGAAGAAAACATTCATACTTTCACTCCTTTGTATTGAAGACATCCCTGCCCAAAAAGTATTCCTCTGAAATGTTGGTACCCAACGAATCCTTTCATTGTATAATCCACTCAACCAATCATTATTTTGAAGGTTAAATTTCTCAATGAACCCATACCAATATTCTTCAAACTCTTCATGAGACAGAGAATCATAAACTGCTCTTTGCATTGCAAACTTTATAGCCTCGTATTGATTGCAACTCGACAGTTTTTCATGCAACTTTTTCATAATATGCCATAGGCACCATCTATGGTGTGTGTTGGGAAACACAATTTCGATGGCTCTCTTCATTGCTCTGTCCTGATCAGTGATTATAGCATCTGGAGCACGATCATTCATACACACGAGCCAAGATTTGAAAAGCCAAACAAACTCTTCTACTGTCTCACTACAGATCAATCCACATCCAAGAAGTATTGACTGACCATGATTATTCACCCCAACAAAAGGAGCAAATGGCATTTCGTACTTATTAGTTAAGTACGTAGTGTCAAAAGTAATGGCATCACCAAACTCCTTGTAAGCTGCTCTACTCCATGCGTCAGCCCAAAAGACATTTCTTAACCTCCCTGTGTCATCCAAATCCATCAAATAGAAAAAATCAGCATTGTTAGCTTACATCTTTTGAAAGTAGTTATGAAGTGCCGACGCATCCCCCTCACCAAGTCTCAACTGCCTTATTTTATGCAGATAGTTGTAACAATCTTTTTGGGAAAATGTCATATTATCATTCCCACCAGCTTCAACCACACACGAAGTAAAACTCTTATTTGGCCTAATGCCCGCCCTATCATTATATTCAGGCCTCTTCTTCACATATTGGCTCATAACTCGATTTTTGTGATAATATCTCGATTTTTCAGGGCTCAAATCATGATTGTGATCATTTGTCACTTTCACTGTTCCATCAGGGCGTATACGAGCTCTAATCTTAGCCATACAACCACATCTACCATTGGGACGCAATTTTATAACACTTTCTGCTTTACTTTTTGAATTCCCAGTCCGACCACATGCAAGAATAACATATCTAGAATTTCCATCCTCATCTTTTTCAGTCGCCCTTACTCTCACTGGAAATCCCTTTTTATTACCATAATCATGATAATACGACTGAAACTCTTCAATATTGTTAAATTCCATCCCTATGCAAGGCTCTTTTATCTCATCTAAAAATTCTTCATTTTCCATACATTCATTATTTTCAAATGTATCCATCCCTGAAAATATGAAAATTTTAACACAAGCAAAACCCCATTAAATCTCTGTCACGTATGCTGGACAATTATTTTTGAGAAACTATATGACCTAACACAACTCTAGAATTCAATCACAGAGTTTACAGATAAAAAAACCAACAAAAAATTTGGGAAGAATTGGGAAGACACCCAGGAAAGCCTAAAATAAAGCTAGGCTAATAATCATTCAATCAAAACAATGATCCCCAACACAATCATATTATTTGATCATGGTTTGAAGTGATTATGGTCCAAAATAAAAATACATATACAAACAATGATCCACAGGGATACACACTCACAAAGAATTGGGTATTCTTAAAAAATCAAAACTATTAACCTCAAAGGGAAGACATTCTAAGTGCTTGAAAGATATCCCCATGGTGATTATTTCGTTAGGGTACAACCCATTGTAGAAAAATTTGCTTAGTAGTCGAGCATAAACTCTACTCTAAGAACACAAGTATGATCCAAATTTGCTTTCGATGGAGAGAAAGAAAGGGAGAAAAATACCTTTGTGTTGTGTTCTTCTTGGATTGGATTGAGTACAGAAACAGATCTAGGGTTTCGTCGAAGAAGAGAGGAAAAATAAGCGACTCGTCTCTTTTTTCTTTCTCTGTCGATTTTTTTTTTTTGCCCTTTTAATGCCCACGTGCCTGGCATCTCGCGGGGTGCACGTGCTTGGCACCATCCAGGCGAATCTCCAGGCGAAACTCCAGTGCTCTCTAGCATTGCTCATAAACGAAATACCAGGCTTTCGATACTTTTTTCGCACACACACTGCCCAAAGGGAGTTAAAATTCAACAAGTTCCATAGCACTTTAAGTCGAAAATTTCAACAAATAGTTCCAATTTTCTTACACCTAACCCCCTTCACCTAAAGGAAAATTAATTTTATCCCAGGACACCTCAAATATTTCATGGAAAACCCTTTGAATTGAAAGCCTATGTATGATTTAATTTCCACGACTAGCTTTGCCGAGACCTTTTCTTCCAGCATAAATGTGTTTTTGTTAGCAATGATCTTCTAACCAGAAACCTTGCCATATCTATCCAGTAATTTAGTGTACCCAATAACTGAAGTTTTTCTACCATTTCAAAAAATCATTGTCATCGACAAAGAGAAGATGAGTGATAGGCGGACATGCCCTTGGCGTGAAAATACCCAGTCTCTCCTTTGTGAAAATATTTTGTGATCCCCCCTATTTAGCACCTCTGAAGCAATAACAAACAAAAAAGGCGAGAGCGGATCGCCCTGATGCATGCATCTAGATGACTTGATGTACCCTTTATAGACCCCTTGTAGTAATATATAGGAAAAACCACAGTTGGTGACACAATTTGAGACAATGTGAAAAACTTTGTTATTAAATCCAAATCTTCTCAACACCGTCAGTAGGAAAGCCCACTAAATTCTATCATAGCTTTTTACCATGTCAATTTTAAGCACAACATTTCCATCAAACGCCTTTTTCCATCTTTCCCTAACTCCTAAGCTAGCCCTATATTTTTTGTTATTCCTCTAACAAATGCCGTTTGTTCCCGTGACACAATATGTAGCAACAGGGTGTGTTGCAAAGCATTTTATTGAAGGTTTCATAAATAACATTACAATAAAGTCCGAGAAGAACCTAGTGGGTCAACCTTTGGAATAAGTGCGACCAAATTTGCTAAAAAAGCTGAAGGGAATGCCTTTCTACTGAAAATCTAAATAGTTGCTTCCCAAATGTCAACACCTACCACTTCCTAGCATGTCTAGAAGAAACATAAAGTAAAACCATCTGGGCCCAGAGCACTATTCTTCGGAGTGCTAAAAATTGCCTATTTCACTTCTTCGAAAATAGGCGGAAGTTGTAAATTAGCAGACTGCAAATTCGATATCATTATTTGGATGCAATCCAAAGTTCATTATTTGCTACCAACTCCCCCTAGGATGAGATAATGTTTTGAAAAAAAGAATTTGCCTCTGCCAGAATTTCTTCAAGCTCAGACACTTGTCTACCCGACAAAGTCATAATGCTAGTAATCGCCTTGCACTTCTGCTTGGATTTCACAACAAAAAAATATTTCATACACAGATCTCCTTCCTTAATGTCCTTCTCGCCAGGATTTTGCAACCAATACATCTCCTCTTGTTTCAAAGCTAGTCTATACTCTGCCTAACACCGATTCAAATTATTAATTGCGTTCACATCCCAATTGGCATTCAGATTGAAATTTCCAAACAAAACGGCTTACCATTGTTGCATCTCATCTTCCAAGCCTCGTTATCTACTAAATACATTATCAAAAACATCTCTGTTCCAACCGATTAAGGCCCAACAAATAGTTTTTAGTTTAATATCTACCCTATCCAACGCTCGCTTATTAACCATATTCACATTCCACACAGCCTCCACAAAATCATGGAAAGAATCATACGCAATCCACATTTAAAAACAAAGGAGTCGTACCTAATCTGGATGGTGTAGGTAAAGAGATTAACATTGGCGCGTGATCAGAACATGTACGATGACAATGTTCAACTCTGGCAACTGGCGATTGCACCATCCTCTCAGAATTGAACATAACCCTATCCAGTCTAGCCAAATCAAATCCCTGCTCGCTTGTTGTTGCACCAGGCAAGTCTAGGACCAACTGAGCCACAATCCTCTAACCACAATTCCCAATACAAGTCGTGAAGTCTGCCATACTAACCACAGAAGGTGGATCTCTGCCAATTTTCTCCTGCTTCTTGGTAATAGTATTAAAGTCCCCTCCAACCATCCAAGGAGCATTACATTGAGCTGCAAAGTTTTCCAAATCAGCCCATATCATTCTTCTCTATTCCACCGAACACTTATAATACACAAAGGTTATCACAATGGGCGATTATTGAGGTTGTCATACAACTTACAATGCATACATGGATCCGGCATGCCAAGAAGAGAAACTGACAAATCATTTGCCAGAAAAATCCAAAAGTTGCCCCCACTCCTTTGTTACACATAAAGCCAGGTAAACTAATTTTACAACCGACTTCTAAAAATCTACTCGAATCAATCATTGGCTCCACGATCACAAGCAATCTCACAATATGTTCAAACACCATTTTTTTAATCTGCAATGGGTGGCTTTGTTCCCAACTCCCCGCGCATTCCAAAAACATAAGGTTTTTCAATCATTTTTTAACTTGGGAATAAGTAACCTTCTGCCTAGTCTGCCGTCGTTTACGTGGAGGAGCGCCACCCTTACTTTCTTTTTAGTTTTACTCCCTGAGTTCTCATCTGATTACCCGCCCAGCTCCAAATCCTTATTAAGTAACCTGTGGCCCAATTTATGACTTCGAGCTGAACTCCTAGCTATCATCACTAGCACATTCCAAGGTGTTTACATTTGATTTCTTCTTCTTTTGCCTCCGCCTTTTCAACCCTAGCTCCTCATCCGATTCATCCCCAATAATCCTATCCAAAATAATAGAATGATTTACCATATCTTTTGTCTTTTCCGAGTCAACCTCTCGCAATAAAGGTGACGTTTGAGCCCGTCTCTCCATGCTAGCATCACCATTAACGACCAACGCGTGATCAACATTGACGATTATCCCAGCGAACAAGCCATGAGCCAACTCCTTTTTCCCTGTTCAACGATCTGGTCTATCTGAATGAAAAGTTCACTTGGTCAGACCCTGTAACACAAGCTGGCATTTCAACTTATTTATCTCGCACTGCGTGAATTGCCTTCTCAATACCACTATTGGTATATCAACACTCCTTACAGTCAGCTCGAAACGTTACCAGAAAGTTATCCTCTGTTCTCAAATCCGTTCTGCTCAATATTTCTCATTGCTCTGCCTTCTAACCACCCTCAGTAACTTTCCTTGCATCCTCCAGCAACTCATTGGCTAAATTACCTCTGTTCTTCTGCTTTATCTCCAAAGCAATGACTGCTACCTCAATTTCTTCATTTGCCAGAGCGCTAAATGGATTTGAAGTGAAACATCCTCTTTGTGTTGTACTTTATGAGTCTCCACGATTGGTGTAGACTAAACCCTGATTTTTCCATCCCATGATGTTTTGGTTTTGAATCACTGACTCCTACCTTCCTACTTAAATTTTCTGCAACTAGCGAGAAAATTTCTACCCCTAACGTGTTCTTCAAGTCTACACATTCCAACTCCTTCTTCTTTAATATCTGAACTACCTTTCACAATGGATTTATAGACCTGTTTTGTTCCGTGAGCAATTTTTTTCCTTTATATAAACCAATTCCACTTTCTTCTGTGATTCCACCTTGGTAACAACTTACCTTTCTCCACTAGCGGATTATTTTTCTGATTCATACCATGTTTTCTTCTACAAACTGAGACGTCATGTCCTATTAAAGAACATACCTTGCAATACTAAAAACCTGGGAAGATTAGTCATTTCCAGAAACCTTTGTTGCCTGATCTATCAATCTAAGTGTTTTCTGCACATTGATGATAGTACCAAGTGTTTGACTAGACCAACAGTTGTGAATGTGTGTGGAGATGGACCTTTCTGATCCATCCATCTCCACACACATTCACAACTGTTGGTCTCATCAAACACTTGGTACTATCATCAATGTGAAAAAAACCTCCGAATGAATCTCTAATAGCCTTCAATATCATATGGTGAAAAAGCTGAAATGGGAGATCTGGAAGTTCAACCGACAACGGAACTACAACCAGATCTTCTCGCAAACTGAACTCTGCATGCCATCGAAAAACTTTAAAACACACTTCGCGAATGAGAAAAGAATCTTGTAACAAAACCTTTTTTTTTGCCTTATCCTCCAATTGTATTCGCACTGATACATGTCTAGGATCCAACAAACCCATAGAAAAATCACCTATAATCCACCATGACATATGAATAGAGTCACGAATAGCTTCAACGGTATGTCTATAATTTAAAACTATCACGTGCTTCTCCATGAAAGTTTCCCCTTTGTTTTCGTCAGCATCCATTGAAGCAATAGCTGGTGGACCTTACTTCCTAAATTTTGTCCTCAATGGGAGTTTCTTTCATCTTTGCCGTGTGAAAACTACCAAGAACTTGCACAAAGGAGCGGGGCGGCTGAGAGGCCAAGCTGCCACCAAGACGAGCTCCCTTCACCATGAATGGCTCGAGGAGCCGCCATGGGAGAACATATGACAGCATAGAACCTACGCTTCAGATATGATAATATTAAATCCTGCATCCCCAGATCCTCTTAAAAAGACAGTTGACAATACAACTTCTCAAATTCCCAAATCGCCCAAGGTAAGAATGATTTTCCCTTGGAACTACAAGTTGACTAACTTGAGATTAGCCTAAGAGAGTCATCAACCCATGGTGGTGACCTCTAAAGCCCTAAGTATTTCTGCACGTAGTCTTAACTCATTTGCTTAGCATTTGGTATTAGCTTTTAGTTTAAACACTTCACCAATCACTTCTTTTCTAACTAGATTAAGTTTAAAATAGACTTGAAAGTATATTTTTTGATTTTATTGCTCTCATTGTGGGATTCGACTTGTACTTGCTGTTATCTAACTCAACAGATAATTATGCGCTTGCGGTAAGATTTGAGATCGATTACTCTCTGCTTCGATTTCCACCATATCTTCTACTTTGGCTGGTTTGGTGTTACCTTAGGCTCATCTTGGACTCAATCAACATCTCCGCCTCTCCTCTTTACCTAATAAGCCGTATCCCTCCATTGGTTATGCACTCAACCAAGTTAATATGTCATCTAGAAATTTTTTGTAATTATAAATGATGATTGGAGGAGCAACTTGAGAAATTGGATGCATGACTAAGTGTTATTGGCAATTACTAAAAACACCCACCAACAATCTTCTTTTTCATGACTTTTAACGGGACACATGAAAATTTGTTGTTGTTATTAGGGTATTTCAAGCAAATGAAAAGGGATGACTTTTTAATTTAATGAAAAGTATTTCACTATGAAATTGATCAAGATGACCTTTGTTGTTTCCTGTCTTTACTTGAAGTAACCTTTGGCCATTTCAGACGATTCATTAATTGTAAAGGGTATTGTCGGCATTCCAAAAAGGGGTGTTGAAGACACCAACACTGTTTATTTGAGTCTGGATTTATAATAGTAGAGATATGAAACTTTTGGTGTGCTCCATGGAGTATGTTCTCGAGATTTGGCGAAATACATAAATTTTTTGGTTTGATTGATTTTTTTTTTTTTTTTGTTGCATTGTATTTGAATGTGATCCTAAGTTTAACAAAGCCAAAACTGGTATAAGACTCTTTTATCCTTTGACTACTGCATGGTTAACCATCTAGTTACTGGTACAGATGTATACATCTTTGGTATTATATACAGTGATGTAGTCGAATCCTGTTCTCCTTGACCTTGACATTGACCTGCACATGGAACAAACGTGACCTAAGGACCACCGTTGTGGCGGGTAGCGTACCTTTGTTCATCAACCCTGTGTCCTATTTATAATGCCAGAGTCCTTGTTCAGCTAGGCCTTTAGTGGCGCAGTTTAGGAAAAAATATCTTGTTGGAAATCCATTCCTTGTTGGGAGTCATCCATGTAGGAGAGCTTCCCTACACGACTTATGCTCCTACATCAGAAGGAGAAACTTCCCCTTTGGAGTATTGTCCATGCAATGGAGTTTCCATGCACGACTTATACTCTGGTATTTGTTTCCTAGTTGGAACCAATGTATTGTTGGCCTGCCCATCTTAGGTCGATCCCCCAGATACTTGCCTTATTAGGTCTCACTAGTATTGTGCTTGATCATGTGATGTGTGGGCTTAATAGGGCACTGCAATTTGGATCCAGCCTTTTGGACCTTGCCAAAATGGGCTTAGTGTTGTTAGGGTCCTGCCAGATTGGGTGGGCAATCAGAGCCGCATTGCTCTGTTGATGAGATTATCATGACACTTGTACGACACAGATTAAAGGACAGTTTGGTGTGTCATCAGCTACTCCCCTCTAGTTGGTGGGCCAGCTCATCGATCCACTAAGTCATGTCATGAAGGGCCTGAGCGATTATGATGATGGTCCCTGGCAAGTCCTCGTGAAGGCGCTAACTAGACTCCAACTTTCTAAGCCATATTCATCCATACTCGGCGGACTATGGTCTTAGAGAAGACCAGAGGCTATCGTCATCAGTCATGACTAGCTAAGCTTTGGTAGGGCTTGACGATCATTATCTGTTGTTGGACAATGATCCCTGACAAGTCATCGTGATCAGGCGTTGAGAATGCTGACTAGACTCCTACTTTCTAAGCCATCTTTACCCGCGTTCGGCGAGCTACGGTCTTAGAGAAGACCAAAAGCTATCGTCATCAGTAGAAACTGACTAAGCTTTGGCATGGTTCGGTGATTATTGTCTATGGTTGGACAATGATCCCTGACAAGTCATCGTGATCACATATTGAGAATGCTGACTAGACTCCCACTTTCTAAGCCTACATCATCTGAGCTCAGTAAATTAGGAATTAGAGCAAACCAGTAGCTATCGTCATTAGTCGTTACTGGCTAAACTTTGATTGGGTTCAGCGACCATTATCTGTAGTTGGACAATGATTCCTGGAAAGTCGTCTTGATCAGGCATTGAAGCGCTGACCAGGCTCCCACTTTCTAAGCCATCTTCATCCATGCTTGGCGAACTACGGTCTTAGAGCGGATCAGAGGCTACCATAATTGGTCGAAACTGACTAAGCTTTGATAAGGTTCAACGATCATTGTCTGTAGTTGGGCAATGATCCCTAGCAAGCCATCATGGTCAGGTGTCTGAGCGCTGACTAGGCTCCTACTTTCTAAGCCATTTTCACCCGCACTCGACGGACTACAGTCTTAGAGCGGACCAGAAGCTATCGTCATCAGCCAGATGACTAAGCTTTGGTAGTGTTAGGCCTCCGCATGGCCTTTGGCATGTAAGTCTGACTTGCTGGTCTTGACTTACTTAATTCGCCTAGTAGTTCGACACGGAGGTCGGACCAATAAGTATTATTCTGGAGTCGGATTGCCATAAATTGACTAGACTGAATTTCATCCCGATTTAATGAACAACATTGGAATTTTAGTAGAGCGGATACCTTGGATTTATTGATAATATAATTGTAGGCGTGCTTTGCATTCCATGAGAGTTTAAGGCCTTTCTCATTTGTGTTTTTGCATGTACTGGGTTGTTCTTCGTATCTGGGCCAAATCTGGTAGGGCATTCGCTCCACTGGTTGGCTGGGGCCTATTGGAGAGATCGTCATGCCACATGTATGATGTAGATTACGAGACAATTTAGTATCGGTTACTCCCCCTAGTTAATGAGGCTGTGTGCAGTGCCATTAATTTGATGTATATAGACTCATGTGGCTGCAATTGGAACCATCGCCTCCTTGTTTCTCGTACGACATTTAATGCTGATGTAACTATTGGTTGACTTCGTTTCGTGAACCGGCGCGCCTATATATAGACTAGTCTTCACCATTTCAAGCATTGCCATAAACGTTGTAGAGCATGTCCTTCAAATGCACTTTTCCTGAAAATATGTTTTGGGTTCTCCAAAGGGTAAAAAAAGATCTTCGTTGTTGGAGTCTTTGAATGTTCTGACATTTGCGACGATGAGTCTTGACAAGACCTGTTGTTATGTGATGCCACCCGGTTTGGGTGAGCATCCAATTGGTTCTGTGGGACCTTGTAATTTCTTCTCACATTGCGTAGAAGAGTCACGGACTCCCCCTCAGGGGTCAAAATTTGTATTTCATCTTCCAATCTCTGAGATAACACTCGCAACCAACTTTGGGTGGCGACTCCTCACGTGTGATGCCACAGCTGAAAGGCAGATCGGCGGAGCAAGGCTTTGATAGACGCGACCTGTGGTCCTGGGGTGCTAATTCTGCTTTCACTCCTGAATCCTTTTCGTAAGGAAGATTGACAGGGCAAGGTGTCTGCAGTCTACTTCAAGTGTCTTCGCTGCCACTTTAAATCATCCTTGCGAGACAGATTGGTGGAGCAAAAAATCAAGCATGTACCTGTAGCCTACTTTGGGTACTTTTGCTTTCACTTTCGAATCCTCTTTTGGAGGTGGGTTGACGGAGCGAAGTCTTGACGTGCGTTAATTCAGCGGATCCATACTCGCGCCGAACTTAGATACTTATAATGTGCAAACTTTTGTACTAGTAAGACGGGCAAGCTTTGTAACAACTTTCTTAGTAATCAATAAAGTCTATTTTCTATAATTCACGTTTTATTCCGTGAATGAATCTGTATCATATAGGCTTGTGCGAACAAATCTTATAAACTAAAAAACAAAAGAAATCAAAACAATAAGATAGTTTGACTCTGAGCGAGGACTAAGCTAATCTGGCCCTGAAGGAGACACGCATGGTCCTGGCTCAGATTGTGTAGCTCCCTCAGCGGTGTGTCACGTTTAGCCAATACTAGTGAAGTCATTGAAAAGTGAACTTTGTGTGGGCGTCATTAATCGTTGGTTACCAGCTTTTGGAGTAGGCACCTATTTGTTGAAGTATTGTTACTTAGCTTTGTACTAGACTAGATGGTGTCTCCAGTGTTAAATTCTGGCTTGTCGCTTAGTTGAGCCTTGGTTGTCGGAGCTTGATCTTTGTCCATGTGAGATGATTCTTCCCCCTTATTTGAGCCCGGTGTCTGCTATGTTTGTCTCATGAACCCGAGCTGTAATTGCTAACAATTTAGTTGTTTCAGGCTGCGTAGTGGCAGTCTCTCGCTGAAGGTTGGTCTCCTCGAATAGTTCCTTGGGCCTGGTTGTCAGTCTACTTGATGCATTGGTACAAAGTGGAAACTACTGCCTCCATATGAAGGATCCAAGGCTTTCCTAGAATGATGTTGTAGGCAAACGGGGCATCGACCATCATGAACTCCTGGACAAGAAACTTCTATAATTGTGGCTCTTTCGCCACTACCATTAGACTGATCTTCCTAATAGGGAAGCATTTCTCTCTGCTGAACCCGATTATGAGGTGATTGGCGGGTGTTAAGTCCTCCTCATTGAATTGTATATTGCGGAATGCATTGAGAAACATGATGTTTAGAGAGCTTCCTGTGTCCACCAAGGCCCTTTTCACTTCCCATTTTCCATGAGGACTGAGATGACCAGGGCGTCATTGTGAGGATGATGGATGCCTTGGAGGTCCTTGTCTGTGAATGTCAGTGGTGGGATCAGGCTCTAAATATGTGCGTACTGCACTTGTCGGTCCTTGCAGGTGGGCTACGTTTACATCTTGAGAAGTGTCCTCTTTCGGGACCTGTTGGGCTGCTCACCTTCCGAGCCAACTCCATGAAGTAGATATATGATGTTGGGAGCTTCTTTTTCTATCTCCTTGATGACAACTTCCCTTTCCTTTGCCCGGTCTTGCCTTTAGTCTAGGCTTAGGAACTCTTTGAACTTCCCCTTCCTCATCCAGTACTCTATCTTGCTCCTGAGACTTTTGCAGTCCTCAGTGTCGTGGCCGCCTTCCTTGTGAAACAAACAGTATTTGATGTTATCGCATCGGGAGGGACCGCCTCGCTTTTTGGTGGGCCACTTCAATTCCCTCAATTTTAAATGGTGTTGAGTACGTCGAATAGACTGGAGTTGAGAGGAATGAAGGATTTAGATTCGACGAAGTCGGAGGCCTTATCACTTGTGGAACCAGAGTCGAGTGGCGTTCCTCTTTCTATCGTCTTCATGTTTCTTTCCCTTCTTCTTGTCTCTAGAACTAGAGGGTTTCTTTTCAGACTCCGCCTCTTTCTTGGCGGCCAACATCTCATCGAGAGTGTTGTATTTGTGGGCACTCTTCAACAAGTCTGCCATATCAGTTGGAGGCTCCAGAGTTAAGAAATCGAAGAACTTGCCTCTCCTCAGACCCAAAATGAAGGTTGTGACCGAGGTGTCGCTACTGCAACCATCTATGAGAGTTAACTCATCATTGAAGCGTGTGACATATTCCTCAACGTCTCATTTGGTTTTTCTTTGAGGGTGAACAGATAATGCGAGCCCTTCCACATTTGTTGGCTGCCTACAAAGCGGGTGAGAAATGTTGTTGCCAGCGTCCGAAATGACTTGATGGACATCGAAGGGAGGCTGTGGAACCAGGTCATCGCTGACTTCTTAAGGCTAGTAAGTAATGACTGGCACATTATTGCTTCAAATCCTTTTTTGAGTGTCATTACATGTGGTAAGTAGCGAAAGTGATCGGATGGGTCTGCTATCCCGTCGTAAAACTCCACCTTTGGCGGGGTGAATTTTTCGGCATTGGCTCGTTCATGATGTGATGAAAGAATGAGGGGATTGTAAAGTTGAACAACAAGTCAGGGCTAGTGGCCCAAATCTGGAGGGGGTTCTGCGAGGCGGGTTTGTCGGCACTAGACGTTGGGTCTGCGTTTGCCGCTCCTCCACTCCTAGTCCACTGAGAGCTCGTAGAGGTGAAGTGGCTCTCCTGAACATGTTCTCTGGTGTCTTCTAGGGACGGGGCTTTTTGCTACTCCCTGTCTCCTTTGGTGGGTGGAGGGTTCCACTGAGTGAGTATCTCCACCGCTCGTGCAATTTGCTACATCTAGGTTGACAGTAAATCCACCCTAGGGTTTGTCGTGGTTGCTACAGGCACGGGAGTCCGAGGTTGTTCCCCCAACGAGCGTTTGAGGGCTCAGCAATGTCTCCATTGTGGTCACCATCTCTCTAGACTGTAAGGAAGGGTGGTATCACTGTTTTCAAAGGAACTTCGTCGTTTCCCATAGATGGTACCAAACTGATGTAGTCAAATCTTGTTCTCCTTGACCTTGACTTGCATAAGGAACACACGCGAGCTAAGGACCACCGTTATGTCGGCCGATGACACTCCGATGCTAAAGTCGGACAACTTTTGAGAAAGACTTAAAGCTGTAAATTGGTTTCTGTACGCAGCGTACCTTTGTTCATCAACCATGTGTATTATTTGTAATGCTAGAGTCCTTGATTGGCTAGGCCTTTGGTGGCGTATTTTAGGGAAATATATCTTGCTGGAGATAATTTCCTTATTGGGAGTCATCTATGTAGGAGAGTTTTCCTACACGAATTGTGCTCCTAGATCTGTGGGGAAAACATCTCTTTTGGAGTGTTGTCCATGCACCACTTATACTCTGGTACTTGTTTCCTAGTCGGAGCCAATGTATTGTTGCCATGCTCGTCTTAGGTCGATCCCCCAGATACTTGCCTTATTAGGTTACACAGGTATTGGGCTCGACAATGTGACGTGTAGGCTTAACCATGTGGCACGTGGGCTTACTAATGCATTGCAATTTGGGTCCAACCTTCTGGACCTTGCCAAAATGAGCTTAGTATTGTCTGGGCTCTGCCAGATTGGGTGGGCAATCAGGCCTACTTTGCTCTGCTTACGAGATTATCATGACACATGTACAATGCTAATTAAAGGACGGTTTGGTGTATCATCATAGCGATATTGTAACAATAGAAGTTCTTAGACATGTTAAATAATTACATTAGAGAAAACAAACTTAATGCAAAACTTATGGCCTGGATTAAGGTGAAGTTGGAACTAGATGTCCACAATAGTTTCTTTGTTAAAATTCATTTTCTTGTGCAAAATCAAAGGGATTTGCGAGGTTAGTATGAGAAAATTGTGGAGGTGAGATATGGTAGAGATAGTGATAAGATGAAGCAATTATGGATCATTATTTGATTTAATGTTTCAGAGTGAGTTTTCTGTCTACTTATTGGTGTTAAAACTTAGTGCACGTGATGGATTGTCTTGTTTCTCTCTTGTGGTTGTTGTTGTGTTTTGTACGAGTTGATATACTCTTATTTGATTTAGACCTTGAGCTAATCCATAAGTCAGCTTAGTCATTTGTTAGTTGAGTGAATTAGGTAGCAAGTCAGTCAAAGTTTGAAAAAGAATCAGTCTAAATCAATTGTTCACTTAGAGAAGAACCGATATAAATAATTGTTGTAATTCAGTCTATGCTATCAATTCAATTCCGTCTATTGTTAGTTTTCCTTGAATAATAGAGACGACCTTGTTTAGCTCATTTGTTAGTTGTTATCATTGTTCCCGTTCTTGTTTAAAGTTCAAATTGAGTTTTATTCAAGTTGTGACATTTGGTTCCAAGTTGTTCTTTTGGATGAAATGTATGTTGGGTTCACTGCCGCAACAGTGCATTTGGTTGAAAGTCATATGAGAAGTAGGGAAATGGAAAATTTTATAAAGGGGTTTTTAGATGCTAATGTGATTGGTTTGGACGGAATGAGAAAGTTGAAGGATTTGATGGACTAGGTTTTTGAGTGGAATCAATGAAGTAGAATGTGTGAAAGTTAAGGTTTTGCATTGATATGAGAGTCATGTATGGAGGGTTGTCGGTGTATTGGAGGTTGGTGGTGGTAAGGCTACATCGTTGACGCCATATGCTGAAGGCTACATCATTGTTACCATTTAGTATCATCAACGCCTCCGTTTTGCATGAATACTTGTTTTCATTCTGGGCCTTCGCTTCCACCTCTTAACCAAACCATGGTCGAAGGCTATCATCGCCTCCATCTCGCATGAAGACTTGTTTTGCTCCGGTTCGATCCATCTAGCTACATTCAATACCCAAAGGCTTATCAACAGCGTAACACATATGCCCCTTCTCTCTGCTTCGGTCCAGTCCATCTAAGTAGCTATATTCAAACCGGGAGGCATATAAATGGCAGAGCACATGTCCTCCTAATAATCGGCTGAAAACTCACAAAATCCTAGCTGGTGAGTCTTATACCCACGACCTTTCACAAGGAGAGTAGATGTCCGACCAACTGAGCTACAATTGGTGTACATGTCCCATGACCATTTTAGGCATAGTAATTGAAGATGTGGCTTTGCTCCCATGATTTTCAATTAAAAAATTCCTTCCGCAAACTATGACCAAATAAATAAAAGGAAGAAGGGGTCTACCAAGAGGAACCATGGTGTTGGTGACTATCGTGTGTTTTGAGGAGGAACCAATGATTATATTTCTCGAACAAAAAATGTTTCAGGGGGTTTTGAGTCTGTCATATTGTATGTTGTTACTGTGAACACTACTAGCAAAATTGAGCTGGAAACCTTGGCTATTGGAATTTCAAAGCTCTCAAAGTCACTAAGTGTGACATCTAGAACAATGATGAAGAGTTTGATGACATATATCAGGGAGGCGAAGAAACACTTTTTTTTTAAAGCAAGCAGGGTTTTAAGGACCCCTTAACCTTTATATTAATAATAAGAAATCAAGTACAACACCTCTTCTATAGAGAGACACCACTACAAGGTTTTACACATCCCATGAATCTCTAACATTTGTATGTTAATTACCACCTTCTTTGTTTTGGATTATGCTCCATGTATTTTTTGTTACCTTTCCTACGTCTATTGGATCAACGAGGGCTTGGGACATAATTTGCTTCAACTTATGCTATTAGAGCCTTGAGTCGCTCGTATTCTTTGTGACCAACCATCCCTGTTCCAATATCATAAAATTTCTTAGGTTTGGCTTCGCTATATCATCACTACATACATTCATTGCTTCAAAACTGTTGGAGTGGTTTTCGTCATCATCTCCATTTATGTCCCGAATAGTCTTTTGAGGAACCCCTATATGCTCGTATTTTGCTCATGAAAAACCTCATTCAATGACTGATCTTCTTCATATGGTTCAACGTCACATTCCTGCTCTTCCAACAACTCTTCATTATGTACCTCTCGAATATCAACAATCTTGTCTTCCTCTCCCAACTGCTTTTCATTTAGTATCTGTTGGTTTACAATGACACCTTCCTTATAATAGTTTTGAAGGCTAGCATCCTCGTCTAGGGACTGGTCTATGTTATCAATCTTGGCTTTATCACCTTGCACGATCTCTTGAACAGAATGATGAGTATGTTTAATCTCGCCTTCTTCCAGCTCTAGACTAGACGCAAAGCCTCTATACTGTTAGTCCCTTCTATATCATTGTTCTCATCAACACATTGCAAGACATTAAATGAATCAACCTAAGGTTCTCCTTATCATTTACCAACTTTCCATTTGTCCGTTTGATCTCCACCTATTCTTGAGAATTCTTCTTAGTAATACCTTGTTGATCTCTTTTCTATGATTCAACATCTTCTCCTTTGGTTGTTGGACCTTGACACTAACATCTTCCGTACATTTTCCTTTCTCGACCCAAAAACACAACAATCAACACATAACAGAGGCTTCCATGGGTAATCAATAATAACCTCATCAAACTCTCCGTCTTCTCTACCAATATCTAATTTGATTTTAGTGTGAAGGTCTTTTGTTGGTTTAACCTCAACACACACAGTAACAAAATTTAGTCTAGTTCTTGTAGTTGTTGCCCTATGGGTTTTCCTACATAACTAGCAATGTATCATAACTCTGCATTACTCCACATACATGTAGGAACATTGGACATATGAATCCAGATAGGGATAGTGGTTACTTATTTCTTTAGGCACTTGAGATCCTCCTTCCATGGTTTAGTGACCATCATCTTGTCCCTGACTTTAAAGGCTCCCATTTCCAGCGCAACCTCACGATCTTCCATGTTCGAGAACTTGAAGAAGAAGTACTCTCCATTCTAAGTAACTTCAATGGACCCTTTTGGATTCCATCTATGTTCCACAGCTAATTTCACTTGACTGAAGAGAGGTAGATTTTCAAATAACATCCTAACCAGTTGGTTTTCCCATATTTCTTTAGCTTCCTGTCGAATACCAGGGGGACAGATTAATATATCTTCTTGAAGCATCAGATATGCAAAGTAAACAGGAACTCCCGGCTCAGTACAAGGTTTTTGACCATCGAACAACTGACTCCAACTTCTCATCTGGTTGTCATTTCTCGCTGAACCATGTGGTTCCTGCGTGCTCACCACTACTTCTCCTTCTGACAAAACGTAGGAAGAGGCCAACGCTCGGAATAGGTCGCAAACAGACTCTCACTCAGCCATCAAATGGATATGAAGAGAACCCCTCCTCGTCTGTCACCGACCTGCAACCTCAGTTGAAGAGTGTGGAGGGAGGGGGAGGCGTGGAGGAGGGGGAGGAGAAGTAGATCTGGGGGTGGGAACGTGGAGGAGGGGAGGTGGAGGGGGGAGGGGGAAGGGGCGTGGGGGAGGGGAGGTGGAAGGGGGAGGCAACTCTCTCTGGAGGGGGGTGGGGAGTCGGTTAGGGCTCAAATGAAGCACTTGACTATCTTGGCATGTTTTTTATATTTTGTTAACGAATTTGCTAGACCAAGTCTAATGATTTCTTAACTGCAATCTACGTACATGCCAAAACATTGCTTTCATTAACTAGAATTTGTATTACTTATCTATGAGGGATTTTACAATCTCCTAGTTTGGCTTTCTTGTCCACTTACAGATATATTTTACCAGAGATTTTGCATTTTTATCAATTAAGTCTTAAAATTTGTTATCGTCGACAACTGTGAGCTAATTCATCAAAGAAGAGCGATTTTGGAGAACTAAGGACTTTTTCATCTTTTGGTTTTTCCACCTCGACTCGCGTGTAATCGGGCTATGGAATAGTCCTGGCCAAGTAGGTTAAGGCATTTAATTGCTCTCTGTGGCGGCGGCTAGCAATGGAGCTACACCACCTGCGATTTCAATTACCTCAACCTCCACGTTCTTTTGCACAAGTCCTAGGAAGCCACATTGGACAAGTCAATGAAACACCTTTGGAAGGAACCAGGTTTAGGAGGGATGGATCCCTAGCTCTAGCGCTCATGGATGTAAATGAAATAACGGGTAAATCCTTCATGGAAAAACATGTTATTAAGTTGAAGTTATCAAGTTTTAGGTCATCGTTGGTGGCAATCCATGATTTTATTCATCGTACCTGGGGAATCCTAGGTTATTTTCCATGGGGTTACTTGATCCAAGGCATGTTCTGGTTAGGCTACAGTCAAATTCTCAGGCTAAAAAAGTTCTATCTAGGGACTTGCTTCTCATACGTCGATTGAGATTTAAAGCTTTCCGATGGAATGTTGATTCTAGTCTTAAAGCGAATCCTGTGGTTGTCCTTCCTTGGTTAGAGCTCCTGGATCTCCCTTTATAGTTTTTTCACCCTACCATCTTGAAAGGAATAGGTTGTTCCTTCAGAGTTTTTCTCAATTGATGACAACTCTAGGTGTTTATAACGAATGGGATCTTTCTGTACGTGCACAGAGATGAATTTTTTTAAACCTCTTCCAACAAAAAATGTCGTTTGATAGATCAGGTAATAAATATTTTTAGCAAAAGTTGGTTTCTGGGATTCAAATACCGTGACTATTGTTCCCTGATTGGGCACATTGTCATTAATTGTAGAAGAAAGTTTGGGATGACCTGGAAGAAAAAACCCATGGCAGATAAGAACAAAGAAGAGTTCAATGTAGAGAATAATAAGAAGAGTCGATCAGATGGGTGATGTCGACTTTACTAACCTAAATTAATAAATTAGTTAACCTAATTATTATACCGCAAGTGCACGATTATCTAACTAGTAGAAAATGGCAAATACGGGTTGTTCCCACAAGGATTGAATACACAATCGAAATCTAAATCTGTTTAGACTAATTTAAAAAGGGTTTACAGCGGTTAATTTTTTTTAGCTTAATGGAATGAAATTAAGCAACTAAAATTGAATTAGTAAGGCAATTGAGAATTGAACCAAGGCATCGAATCCAACATTACTGTTTTCATAAACCTGAAAAGCACTAGGGATGAACAATCCCTTTCTTGCGTCAAAGATGTGATCGTTCATAACATTATGATTTTTCTACATTTACAATTGACTTTTCAAAAGTCTAAACCCCTAGCATTGAGGGTCTTGCTACGACACACATAATCACAGGTTTAACATAATTAATTAAAATGTGCTTCGAATATTAACAAATAGTACCCTAACTACTAACTAGTCTAGATTTCAAGTCCGATATAATCAGCGAAAACGATTCATCAATATTCAGAAATTAATTGTATTTCATTGAAACATAGGGAAAATAGAAAATCAAATTAAACAAACTCTAGAAACCCATGGTTTCATCTTGGACTCGGCGCAGATTTAGAAACTCATGGCGGAGATGATCATGACATCAATGTTGGTCAACTCCGTCTCTTCCTCAAGGAATGCATTTTACCAAAGGTATGGGTGCTCCTTTGTGGTATGAAAGAGTGTGTGGTGCAAATAACGTGAAGAAAAAATTAAGCCTTTTTCACGATTTGCTCTTTGCTTTATATGAGAACCAAAGGAAGAAAAAAAAAGAATCGACGATGAAAAGTTGTGTGGCTAGCTACGACGGTGAGGCAATGTTTTGTTGCAAGGTGGAGATGATTTATTGGCTTGCCGGTGATGGTTGGTTGCGAGATGGTGTGACATTGGCTGGTTGTGAGGGCTCAAGAAAAATGAGAGAGTGGCATGATAGTTGTTGTGGGGCGACGAGATGGAAGAGTGGAGCATTAATGGTTGTGAGTTGAGATGAAGAATGGAGGTCATAAGGTGATGAAGAGACGGAGTCTGTGTGGGAAAGAGGAAGGCGAGATGGGGTAGTTCCGTGGTGGAAGCTTGGAAAAGAGGGGGGAAGAGGTCAAGATGGTGAAGGAAGAAGGGGTTGTTAGTTGCGTGTGTGTGGAGGTTTTATTAGCTTGGCGAGATGGAAAGAAGAGATCTTGAGATATAAAAATAAAATCCTCACTCCCTTTCGCAGGAATTATGGGTCACACTTACCTTAAATGTGCAACAAGGCTTTGAACCCCTAGATTACATCTAGTACACAAGTTATAGTCTCGTGAGGGGTTTCCAGAAATGTTACCCACAAACATCACTAACTTAACAAAAGACAACCTACTTTAAAAAAAATTTAAAAATGGTCAATCTCCGTTATTTTCCTCGGAGTAATCATCTACTTGCTGAAAAATTCAAGAAAAGTAACAAACTAACAGTGTCACCGTAACATATCAACATACTTTCTCAACAATTTAATAGTATCCAAAGGTTACATAAATTTCATCATCATTCTCAACTCGAAGTGTGTGTGTGTGTGCAAAACCATATCAACACGATTTTCCATTTCACTGTAAAAACACAACCAGATGGCCTATAGAAAATACGCTTCAACTACAAATCTCTCATGTCAACTCGAAGTGTTTGTCACTCAGTTTATATATGAGGATAGGAGTAAATCATGGAAACACAAACATCTCACATATAATTATCATGAAAAACAAACTTTTTCAAATAATGAAATGAATATGATCTCATAGACTGGAAATCAATTACTTTTGAGAATGCTGGATCAAACACCATAATTCTTGTATATTCAATCTCTACATCCACGAACAAAACCTTTACTTAAGATCAATTAGGTCTTTATTAAGTTGTAATGGGGGCTTGAAGAATGAATACAAAACTTACTAACAAGAATGAAAAAGGATATACAAAAATTCATTGAGAATGAATACACCCTTAATAAACACATAAGGCACTGAAGAGTAATCCAATGTTATACGCCATTAAGTTTTCTTCCTTCTCAATTTCTCTTCATATTTTTCATTTGAAGCATCAATCTTTTTTCTTTTTTTTTTTTTTTTTTTTTTTTTTTATCAATGACATGTTTTCCTTTTCTACATAATACAACATTTCAAGCTTGAGGATTCGTGGAATATCCGGTTTCGGCTCTTTCTATTTGCCAATTCCAAATATATATCTAACCATACACATTCTCATAGAAATTGGGTAAGGAAAATAATATCGGGTATTACTTCATAATTGGAGTAGGTAAATAACAATGGGTTAGCAAAGAAAAGGCTATTCAAAGGCTCAAATGGCTGCAAACAGATATTGATTACTGGGTGGGCTAAAAGGCTAAATAATGGTTCAAAGAAAAATGTATGTATCACTCCCTAAGTTCTAGTTGGGTATTATGAGATCTCAACTAAATAAACCAAGAAGTTTTAGTATAGTAATTCAATTCTAATGTCATTTTCAAAGTAATCAATAAAAGAAACAAGAATAACGTAATCATCAATGAGATAATGCGAATTCAAGAAAAATCATAGTTTATTAAATAGCCCTCAAGAAAAATAGAATGGCTCAAAACTCACAAATGTTAAGTCTCTAGTATATTCTAAGGCTTTCTAGTTAAATATCTCACCCATCAACATCAAATTATGCTAACTTGGTTTATAGTGCAAGGATAATCGAGTTGAAAAATCTCATGAAATATATTTAACGTAAAGATAATGGAACCTTATGTCTTCCTATTTATACATCAATGTAACAAGTGATGGCATGTATTTCCTCAAATTCAAGCACTTGAAAAAATATTTTCTTCGTTGGGAAAAAAACTTTCTACATATATATTAAATTCACCAAAATTTCGGATTTTGAATGCATTTTCATATAAAAGATGTTTCACATTTACCATATTTATAATCATCTGAATATTCAATAAAGATTGAGTACAATACAATAATTAATCAGTTTAATTGTCAAATACATTTAAGCACAAAAAATTTAAAAATTGCACAAAAACTCATCTACCCTACCCCAAACCTAAACCAAACATTGTCATCAACGTATAAAAAGAATAATAATGACAAATGAAAGAAAAAAAGAAAATATGAAGGTTAGAGTGATATTACCATGGTGAATTTATTACTAATTTCAAAGAGATCATCTACCAATGAATGCTCAAAACATAGAATTGTAGATTTATCACGATATACTAATAAAACACATACATGACACAAAAAATGCATGCACCAGTTGTAAGTTAAAATCCTTACGAAGCTAACAAGTATGAGTGTAATGCAACTAAAAAGAAGTTGAAAGTCAATCCAGACTAACCATAATGACACAAATGAAGTTGGCCGCCTTCCAAGAGTGTTCGGTTTAACATTGTTAGCCCAACATATATGCCCCTTCACGAATGATGTACCACAAAATGAAGAGGAAGAACATAACAACCACCCTCCCCAAATCTAAACACTTAGTCCATTATGTAAACTAGATCAAAAGTGTCAAAGAATCATATAGAAACAACCTGAAAAGTTGAAGATCGGTCCAACAAAAAATAGCAACCACATGCGACACAACATACACTAAGACACTCTAAAAGCTATGAGGGCACCACGCAAAATCATAGAGCAAGTGCAAATGAACTCGCATTCTTAGGAAATCTGTAGGCACCTGGAGCATAAAGGGTCACAAACAGTGATATGTAACAAATGATTCTTGCATACTCCTAAAAAGAGATATCCTAAGTCAGGTGTCAAATCAGAGGATTGAATCTCATAATGGGTTGGTCGAAACTGAAATCATCACTCAAAAACAAAGGATCCACATAATTAGCGTCAGTCAATGTGAAAGGGATGTAAAAAGGCGTGCCTAGAGATATATCAGGTGGCACAGGCTCATCACAACAAAATGAATTACACAAAGATGATGGGCTCTCAACTGAACAACACCACCAAACCTAGTATTAACACTACCTTTTTTTCTAACTAAATCTCCAAAGTCGAGATGCAACTTTGGGATTCCAAACCTTTATTACTTATGAAAAATCTTACAAACTATTGGGGGTGCATAGGACTTTACTTGAGAAAACGAACCTAAGGATAAACAAAAATAATAGAAACTTCCAAATTCCAAAACTGCACCAAAAGCTAACTCTCTAGCTCCTAGCTTCAAGCCACACCTGCAAGAAACACCTTGCACATTTCTACTAATAACTAATAGACACTTCCCAACACAAAAACAAAAACACGTCCCCTTTTACTTCAAAATTGACCAAGCATGCTCTATTACAAGAACAAAGAAATACATGTCCTTACCTTGCAAACTAGATAAAGAAAACATAGCAGATCTTTGCTTACTTTGAGCTGGTGAATTGCCTCTAACTCTCCCAGATGCATCTTTTTTTATTTTGGAAAGCGAGTGGGGGTTATTTAGGATCCCCAAACTTGAAAGAAAAATAAATGTGTTACATCTGAGTATAGGCCTTACCTATCTTATCCTCATACATAATATATTTCATATCCTGCACAGAGGAACTAGGAACAATTTCCATGAACACTGTATTTGGAACCAAGCTCGCCAATTTATCAGCAATCCTATTCGTTTCTCTGTAGGCATGTTCTATTTTGTAGTCTTCAAGTGACCCCAGCTGTGAGACCCTAAGTGGGCGGACCTGAGGTGCGGGTGAGGGTTGGATCCCAACAGGCCCAAGATGCCCAAAAGGCTGAGAGGGGTTGGACGAGCTACAAGGGGAATCATAGTCCCATATCGCCTGGGTAGGGGAGGATGATGATCCTTATATGTGTGGGGTCAGCTCCCCATTGTATCGACGCGTTTTAAAGCCATGAGGGTCGGATGGTAGCCCAAAGCGGACAGTATCGGTATAGTGCGGGAGGGGGGTCATCACAGTTTGGTATCAGAGCCTAACCCAGTCGGAAGTATGCCACATGGAAGTGGGCCCTCGGGCAACGTGGACGTTGTGCCTTAAGGGGGGTGGATTGTGAGACCCTAAGTGGGCGGACCTGAGGAGAGGGTGAGGGTTGGAGCCCAACAAACCCAAAATGCCCTAAAGGCCGAGAGTGGTTGGACGAGCTACAAGGAGAATCATAGTCCCACATCGCCTGGGTAAGGGAGGAGGATGATCCTTATATGTGCGGGGTCAGCTCCCCATTGTCTCGACGTGTTTTAAAGTCGTGAGGGTCGGATGGTAGCCCAAAGCGGACAATATCGGTACAGTGCGGGAGGGGGGTCGTCACAATTTGGTATTAGAGCCTAACCCAACCGAAAGTATGCCATGTGGAGGTGGGCCCTCGGGCAACGTGGACGTTGTGCCTGTGTGGCCAACGAGGACGTTGGGCCTTAAGGGGGTGGATTGTGAGACCCTAAGTGGGCGGACCTGAGGTGAGGGTGAGGGTTGGAGCCCAACAGGCCCAAGATGCTTAAAAGGCTCAATAGGCCGAGAGAGGTTGGACGAGCTACAAGGGGAATCATAGTCCCACATTACCTGGGTAGGGGAGGAGGATTATCCTTATATGTGCGGGGTCAGCTCCCCATTGTATCGATGCATTTTAAAGCCGTGAGGGCCAGATGGTAGCCCAAAGCGGACAGTATTGATACAATGTGGGAGGGGGTCGTCACAGTTTGGTATCAGAGCCTGACCCAGCCGGAAGTGTGCCACATAGAGGTGGGCCCTCAGGCAACGTGGACGTTGTGCCTGTGTGGCCAACGAGGACGTTGGGCCTTAAGGGGGTGGATTGTGAGACCCTAAGTGGGCGGACTTGAGGTGAGGGTGATGACTCCCCTAAGTGGGCGGACCTGAGGTGAAGTGAGGTGTGACGACCCCCCTCCCGCACTGTACCGATATTGTCCGCTTTGGGCTACCATTCGGCCCTCACGGCTTTAAAACGCGTCGATACAATGGGGAGCTGACCCCGCACTTATAAGGATCATCCTCCTCCCCTACCCAGGCGATGTGGGACTATGATTCCCCTTGTAGCTCGTTCAACCTCTCTCGGCCTATTGGGCCTGTTAGGCTCCAACCCTCACCCTCACCCTCACTTCAGGTCCGCCCACTCAGGGTCTCACAATCCACCCCCTTAAGGCCCAACGTCCTCGTTGGCCACACAGGCACAACGTCCACGTTGCCCGAGAGCCCACCTCTACGTGGCACACTTTCGGCTGGGTCAGGCTCTGATACCAAACTGTGACGACCCCCTCCCACACTGTATCAATAATGTCCACTTTGGGCTACCATCCGGCCCTCACCACTTTAAAACGCGTCGATACAATGGGGAGCTGACCCCGCACATATAATGATCACCCTCCTCCCCTACCCAGGCGATGTGGGACTATGATTCCCCTTGTAGCTCGTCCAACCTCTCCCGGCCTATTGGGCCTGTTGGGCTCCAACCCTCACCCTCACCTCAGGTCCGCCCACTCAGGGTCTCACACCAGCATACGCAAAATTCTCTTTATGATCTGTCTTATGTCCCATGCTGTAGCCCTGGACTTAGTTAGATACTGGAGAACACAAGTAGAGTCTATGCATTTTTCCAGTTTTTGAATATGATGCAAACTAGCTAATTTTAAGCATGCCTCTACTCCTTGTAATTCACGTTTTACAACTGTATGACCCTTATCTGATCCGGAGCAAGGATCTATCACTTCACCATCTGCATCTCTAAGCACTGCCCCGAAACCACCCTTATCTCCTCTTAGTGAACCATCAGTGTTCAGTTTGTGCCAACCATAAGGAGGTTTCATCCATCTACAGGTGACTGGGGACTAAATTCTATAAGTTGCATCAAGGTTCCACCTACCAAAAAAATTGTCTATCCCAGATGCATCTTTCGATAATGCCTTGACTATTTCTTGAATTATGGGGTCATTTATATCGTGTAAATAGTCGAGGCAAGACTCCAAAGAAAACTAAAAACCAGACTTCATGTTGAGTCACTAAGAAGACATACGTCGAACGAATCAACATGAAAAGGTGGGGAAGGAATGGATTAGGAAGCAAAGTAGTGTCAATCATATTAGCCTCAGTTAATGAGTTCGATGATCATGTTACCTTACATTAAAAACATTGTGAACAATTAATGATTGTTGACTTACATTAAAAACATTGACTCAGGAGGTTGTTGACTCACATTAAAAATATTGAGTTCGATGGTCATGTTACCATATGACACTTGATAATTTCATTCCTCCAGTTATTAATAACATCAGATGTGGCAAAAATATGTGACTCAAAATAACTGGAATGTGAGTGGAGGGATTGTGAATAGGTTGTGTATCAAGAACTATAAAGTCCAGTGGAAAATATAATTTTTAAACCTTAATAATTGCATCCTCTATAACACCATGGGGGACTCTGTTAGACCAATTAGCCAATTACAATGTTACTCTAGTCAGTTTTAACTTAATTTCTCGTAAACGGAATATGACAATAAATTAACACTCACCCCCTAAATCCAACAATACTTTATCAATCACATGATCACCAATAACGCAAGATATAGTCGGGCACCTGGGATCCCTATACTTCGGCGGGGTTTTGTGTTGAATATGTGAACTGATTTTCGCAGCGAAGAAGACTCGCTTTTGTGTGCAAAGATCCTTAAATAAAACTTGGCATAGGTAGGAACTTACTCAATTGCATCAAGCAATAAGATATTAATGTGAACTTGTTTAAAATTTTCCATGACATTGTTGACATTTGTTCCTTTCTTTAGCAGAGCTAACCATGATGAAAATCGGGTCTTAGTCAAATAAGATACTTGAGTGGGGTCAGAATCAAGATAATCATATTTAGATGGTGGGGCTTTATCAAAGATGCTACCTACTTGGACTTAGACTGGGACACAACAATACTCGTATCGGCATTCATACATGATTGTCAACTTGTTAATTAACCTCCGGTATGGAGGGGCAATATTGGGGTGCCAAACCTTTATTATTCATCCCAAAATGGACTAAAATTAACAACGAGGGTACATCAATATTTTACACAAAACAATATCTACAAATAAGATTAACATTCTCTGTATGGTTCCTATCTAACCTGAAGAAGGAAAAAAAGAAGAGAAGAGGTTGGTTGCCAACGAAAGAGGACTAGAAATTGAGAAGAAGGGGATTAAATAATTGTGGATTTAGGTTGATTGTTGGCTTGGGCTTCACCGTCCGCGCCTCTACATGAAGGTCCATAACTTGTTCTTCCAAATTCGCCGCACTATTGCAATTTCATCATGTAAGCTCTGAATCTTACAAAAAAACATTAATAATTAGAATACAATACGGTACTCAAAACACTAACAAATATAAGTTAATGGATAATTTATGTATAAATTACATGAATATCACAACCTAAATTAGGTTAATTAGATGGCTTGACATTGGATCTCGGGAATCGGCTTTGATGATGATGATGATGAGATGGCTTGACATTGGTTGGTTGTGAGGGCTTGAGCGAAAAGATAGAGTGGCACGATGGCTGCTGTGGGGCAACGAGATGTCAGAGTGGAGCGTTAATGGTTGTGAGTTGAGATGGAGAGTGAAGGTCGTGAGGTGATGGCGTGATGGAGTCTACGTGGGAAAGAGAAAGGCTAGATGGGCTGGTATCATGGTGGAGGCGTTGAAAAGAGTAGGGTATGGCAAAAAGATCTGCGTGTGTGTGGCAGTTCTATTAGCTTGACGAGATGGAGAGAAAGATGCTCGAGATGTGTTGTGGGTTGTTCTGACTATAGGGAAGGTGATGTCTCTAGTTTGTGTGTGTGTGGCCGGGGAAGAAGAAGAAGAAAGAAAGGGTATGTTTGTTGTTAGTTGGCTAGAAGGAGAAAAATAATAGAAGAGGTCAACTGCCAAATAGAAAGGGCCGGGAAAAGGGAAGAAGAAGGGGAATACATAATTGGGTATTTAGGTCGACTGTGAGCTTGAGCTTGGGCTTCACCATCCACGCCTCTTCGTGAAGGTATAGTAATTGTTCTTCAAAATTTTCCGCGTTAATGCAATTTCATTATGTAAACTTTGAATAATACAAAAAAATGAAAATAAAATAATTAGAATAAATACACTACTTGAAACACTATCAAATACAGGTTAATAGGTAATTTATGTATAAATTACATGAATATCAATGGGGTGGAGGATAATGCAGTAAAAAAGGTCTATAAACCTATTGTGAAATTAAACGTGGTTGCTGCTATGGAAGGAGTGGGAACGAGTGGTGCTAAAAATTCGAATGGGTAGAGATTACTTCGTCAAAAGAGGTGGAACCAACTGTTCAATTACAGGAGAATAAGATGGCAGGAAAGGTACGGGAAAGAACAATAGTCAGGTTCATTTGAAAAAAATGTTTGCAGTGCTGGTGGATGCTTCCACAAGTGATGAAGAGGGATCGAAACAACTTTCTGGGCAAGTTGGTGCAGAACTATAACCTGTTCAGACTGAGATGGAGGCAAAATTACAGACTGGTTGCGATGATGTGATGAAACACGGGCAATGTTGTCCAGTTGAGGACAATGAAGAGTTGGACAGAGCGATGTTGTTGGGTGCAGGGTGGTGCAGTAGAAAAGGCGTTGAGGGCGAAGGAATGATTCAGTTTCAGCCTTGAGTTTTGCGAATTTGGCGGCTGCGAAGGTGTATGTCACCCCTTTCGTGGACTCTTTGTCGGATGGTGTGGATTCAAATGAGAATGACGACGTACTGGCAAATGTGGTGGAAGTAGACACAAATCCAAATGACAAAAAAAAAATACAGAGGTCTTGAAGGGAAAACAAAGCACGGTTATAGGGATTGTAGATGGATGGAGTGGTGCCACTTGAGGAGGTTCAACAAGTGGGTGTCATTCCTATAGTGCAGCAAGGCTTTAATGGTCTTGATGAGGTTGGGGGTGTAGACATCTCTGATGCTGAGCTGGATGAACACCAGTTAGTTATGTCAGATAGAGAAGGGGGAGATAGGGGATTTCGGTCAGATGTAAAGACTGAGGTTATTTCTAAAGGGGAGAAGAAAACCAAAGGGAAAAAGAAGAAGATGAAGGAGATTGTGACAATAAGGCAACGACCCCAAACCAGAAACATCACCTCCAAGATGATTAATGAGTGTGAGCAATGGTCTGTTTGGAACGCTAGGGGAGTAGGAAGCAAAGCCACATTTGGTCAAATTAAAAAATTAATTTTTTATCACAAGGTTAGGTTGTTGGCACTGGCTGAACCAATAATTTAGGTGGCTAGACATGTGGAGATCAGTCGGAAAACCATTGGGGGGAAATTGTGGGCTTTCTGGGGGTTGATTTGGATGTGGTAGCGATTAAATCCTCAGATCAGTACATTCACTGTGAAGTTAAGGATATGATTTCAAACTGTATTTTTGTCATCACCATGGTTTATGCCAAGTGTTATCCTAGTAAACGTCGGGAACTGTGGCAATAATTGGTTTATATTGCTGAAGGGAGTTCCCGTGGGTCATTTATGAGAATTTCTCTTGACGAAAAAATGGGTGGTAACATTTTGGATTTGCAGAGCATGGATGAGTTTGTATCTTGCATTGCAGAATGTGGTTTCCTTGATTGTGGGATATAGGTCTGCAGTTTACTTGGTGTAATAACACAGGTGTCAGGGATAGAGTTTGGGCGAGACTGGATAGGATTATTGTTAGTAGAGCTCCCTTCAGTCAAAGTGGAACATCTTTTTCGCATATATTCTGATCATACTTCCATTTTATCATCCCTTTATTTACTTCCCCGCTCAGGTAATTCACCTTTTAGATTTCAACGCATGTGGTCTCTACATGAGGGTTTTTATGGTTTTGTTTCAAACTCTTGGAAATCAGATAGGGAACAACTTAATGCTCTTGACAGCGCTAAACTGAAAGCCTTGTGGGGTGATCTCAAAAAATGGAAATGGAGATTTTTTGTAACGTTTTTAGTAACTGTCATAGAACTAAAAATGAATTGAAAATGTGAGATATACTGTAGCAACGGGGTTGGGATGGTTAGGCATTTTTCAATTATAATAGGTGCGAAGTGGAATATACAAAAGTCTTATTACAGGAAGAGGTTTATTGGAAACATAAATCTAGTAAAAAAAACAATAAAAAGGAGAAGCATGTACTATATACTTTTTCCTCTCGGTTAAATAAAACAGAAAAAGGGTTTCAGAAATTACTCTACCGGATGGCACTTCTGTTTCAGATTAGAGTTGTATTCTTAGGGAAGCAAATGGGTACTTTCAGTCATTGCTTCCCTCTCAGTAAGTGAATTTAGATTATTAAATGTTAGAGTGTATCCTGACTCTTATTACAGCGCAAGATAATAGTGATCTCTCCCAGTTGCCTCTGCTGGAGGAAGTTAAGGAGGCGATCTTCAGTATCCCTCAAGATAGTTCTCCGAGGTCGGATGGGGTTACTTCAGGTTTCTTTCAAGTTTGTCGGAAGATAGTTCAACATGATTTGTTATACGTAGTGCGACTTTTCTTTTTTAGGGCGCTCTCTACCAGGTGTGTTTACTGTGAATTTCATTTCTTTGATCCCTAAAGTGGTTTCTCATCAATTTTTTTAATGTGTTTCGTCCTATCAGTTTTTGTATTGTGGTTTATAATATTTTCCACAAAATCATCTGTAAACGCCTGGCTGGGTTGCTTCCAAATATTATTTCACAGGAACAGGGAGCCTTTGTCAAAAAACGGTTGATTATGGAAATATTGGGCTTGCCCAAGAGATGACTAACTCCATTGGTAAACATGCCTTTGGGGGAAATATGATTCTCACGCTTGACATGGAAAAGGCTTATGACAGGGTTGAATAGGCTTTCTTTATTGCAGTTCTTAGAAAATTTGGTTTTGATAACTGTTTTTTTCTCCTGTGGTTTCTCAGTTCTCTTGCATGGTGTATGAAGGGTATTTCTATTCTTTGAGAGGGCTGAGGCAGGGAGACCCCCTCTTTCCTTGTTATTTGTCACTGCAGTTGAAGTGATGAAAGGCTTACTAATGTTTTTTATAGAGAAATGATGGGGTAGTATTATACTCCAAGGTCATTCAATCTAATTGCACATCTCCTTTAAGTTGATGATAATTTGATTTTTCTGAATGATAGGAAATCCTCGGTCCAAGGCTGTATGGATTTTTTAAATGAGTATTGTGAGGCATCTGGACAAAAAGATTAATGCAGGGAAGAACTTTTTCATTGTGGCTGCCAATTCGCCTAGGGAACGTGTTGAAATGGTTCGAGAAGTTACATTTTTTGTTCGTAAAGCCTCCCTGTTCAGATATTTGGGTGTACTTGTGTATGAAGGGAAAGGGAAGATTAATTTTTTTTAGGAGATAGTGGGAAGGATTTCAAAGCGAATTGGTGGATAGTAAAGGGATTTATTGTCCCCTTGTGGGCATCTAATTCGTATCTGACATGTCCTATTGTCCATGCCAATTTACACTATTGTGGCTACACGTGTCCTACATAAAATTTTGGATAAAATACGTAGTCTCATTGCAGATTTTTTTTTCTTTTCGGGAGGGGACTTTGAAGGAAGATGTAAAAAGAAGTGGGTAGCTTGGTCTTGGTTGAGCTGCCCAATTAAGGAACGAGTATTGAGGGTTAGAGATTTGTGTCTGGTTACCTGAGTGTTCCGGCTGAAAGCGTTGTGGAACCTAGTACATTCCAGATCCCTTTGGGCTGTTTTCATGAGGAGAAAGTATGGGTTAGATTTTGTACCTGTGATGGCTTACAAGGAAAAGTGGGATTCCTCCAAATTCTTTAAAGAACTTTTGAGACAAAAAGAATGGTTGATTAATAATTCAACCTAGTTGGTTGATAAGGGTAAAGACATTAGTTTCTTCTTTGAAAATTGGAGTGGTTTGAGGATATATGTGCCTGACTTTGATCTTGTGGTGGATTGGCCGAAATTGGATACGTGTGTCCGCACTGGTTTTGAGTTAGTGCATGAAGGGGTTCAGGAGGAAGTAATGAGGGATTTCAGCTATTGCCAGATTCAAAAGGGTGGATGAGATGTGCGTTTATGGTCGTATACACCCGGTGAAGACAGGTTACTAAGTTATGAGAGGCCGGGGGAACATATATAATTTTTTTAAAAGCTTTGGCATCCTCTATTACCATCCAAGATTTCAGTCTTTAAATAGAAGCTACTTCGAGGGGCTATTCCTATTGATGGAAATGCTAGGAGGATTGGGCTCAATTTGGAATCTAAGTTTCATTGTTGTGTTATGCCATCATTTGAGTCGTCTAAGAACTTGTTCAATGACAGTCAGTTAGCTGCAAGAGTTTGGCTTCATTTTGAATCCATCTTTGGCATTCAATTTCATCGACCAGGAGAGGTTATTCCAATGTTACAAGTTTTGTTTCGGTGCACTGGGAAGAGCACACAGCTGTGCGTCTTGTATAATTTAACTCCCTTGTTCGTTTTATGCGAAATTTGGCTCCAATGAAATAGGAAGATGTGTGGAGGTGAGGAATACAGCTCGAGGAATTGGCTTAAACTTGTTTCGCATGTGTTTATTCCTAAGAGGAGTTCGACTGATCCAAACCAGGTGATCTTTGTGATTTGTCTGCATACCAGGCCAGTGGTTAGAAACAGAGCACTAGCTCCATTCGTTGTCTTCTGGACGCTCCCTCCTCCAACATGGGCTACACTGAATGTTGATGGCTCTGCTATGCAGTCGTTGATCGCTGGGGGCTATTTTGAGGGGAATTGATGGTCTTGCATCGCTGAGATGCAAATGTTTTTTGGGCGAGGAACTAATAACATAGCAGAGTCGATGCAATTCTAGAGGGACAGATCTTGTGCTTAGAAACAGGGGTGGGGGAGTGGTGGTGCAGACTGATTATTTGCGGGTGCTGGGGTGGTTTTACAATGAGTTCAAAATCCCTCGACAATTGGAGTCTATTTGGAAGAAAATCAATGAGAAGAGTCGGGTTTTGGAATGCACTTGTTTCATGTATTTCGGGAAGCAAATGTTGTTGCAAATGAACTTGCCAGTATAACTCATGTGGAGAAGATAAGTAGGCTGTATAGCGCTCGAACCTTGCCTCGATGCCCTAAGGCTTTGCTCAGATTAGATCAGGCACGCACAACTTATATTAGATTTCTGAAGTAATTTTTGTTTTGGTAGGTTATTGCTACGGGTAACATTGTAATCCCCCATTTGTTCATTTCTTTTTTAGTATTTATGAAGGTCTGGAATCCCAAAGTTTGCCCTCCATACTGAAGGTTTAATTAAAAAAAAAGTCTTGAAATTTGTCAGAAAAGAGTGTTGTGCAATTGTCTATTTATTAACAGTATTTTATATGATTGTTGTTTTGAGACTGATCCAAATTATTCATTAATGATTGTGATTACTTACATTCTTGCTAATAGTTTCTGATGTTGTAGACCAAAACAAGTGTTTGTAGGAAATATTTGTAATTTACTGGTAAAATAGGGATTTTTTGAAGGATAAAAGAGGTTTTAAGGAAACCATCAATTTCAATCTCACATAAATCGGACCGCCGACATCGTTGAATACAATCTTCTACAAAGGAACTAGGCACAATTTTGATGAACGATAAAGCTGGGGAAATACTTGCTAGATGATTGGCTGCTTGATTTGTTTCACGATAAACATGCATAAAAATGTGAAAGCTGAGATATGTACTTTTCAAATCCTTCGGATAATTGGGATGGCTTGTCAAGGTGGTAACACATGATGTTTGATGAACTGAAAAGTAGAAGTAAAGTCAATACCCAAAATAACATTCTGAATTCTTTTTTTGTAAAGCTAGCTTGAGATCGGATTCAGCTCCTTCCAACTCGATGACTGTTACATAATTGTAGCGAGATGACAATGTTATTGCTGCTATGACATGGCCTTGTTGGTCTCTGATTATTGATCCATTGCTACTATTACCATTTTGAAGGGCATTACCTGAATTGACCATACGATAGCCGCTTGGTGGTTTCATCCACGAACAATGCTTCGGTTGCTTGTGGTAGAATTCTACATTATTTGGACACCCACCCCTGGGAGGTGAGATCTGGGTCCTGGATTTGGGTGAAGTGAGGCGACGCTCTCCTTTAGTAGATCTTTTAGGGTCGGAGGTCTCTAGCAAACTCGACATGGCAAATCTTTCAGATCTATTGGTCGGATGTCTCTCGATGGAGATCTGTCACTAGGAGAACAGAGGAAGGTCTGGGTCTATTCATCGGGAGATTTCTCGTCTCTCTTTCACCAGATCTACCTCCTCTTGCGATCTGGTTTGAATGGAGAGTTTTGTTGTGCGAGTTGATCGGAACCCTCTTAAGCCTTCAAGCTATCACGATCTCAAGAGATCACTATGAAGTACTAAAATCTTGGTCCCCGAAGTCTAGTCGGATTCATCGTAGCTGGTGACGTTTTCGATAAGAGTTAATACAATCCAACTTTTATCTTATTTATGCTTTTTCTTGCGATTAGGGCCATTCAGGATAAAACGCTAACTAACTCTCATGTTGACAGCGGTGACGGCTGCCAATGCACCACCCTCGGCTGGGCTAAGAGGCGGCTTGGTTGAGGTTCCCAAGCCTCCAATACGTTTGCACAGGTCCTAGGCAACCTTCACATAGGTAAGATAGATGATATACCTATTGAAGGCACTCGACTTCGCAAAGATGGCTTTCCTGCGATCTCCATAACCAACGCAGATGAATCAAGGGGGAGCCTTGATGGAAAAACACGATATTGTGTTGAAATTCTCAAGTTTTCGGCCATTTCTAGAGGCCATATGAAACTCTATTCACCGAACTTGAGGTGTGTTAGGTGACTTCTCAATGGGTTTGCTTGATGAAAGACATGTGCTGGTAAGATTTCAATCGGAAGCAGAAGTTAAAAAAGCCATCTTGAGGGACTCCTTTATCATTCATGGTGTTTGTTTCAAAGTTTTTAGATGGCATGTGAATTTCAGTTTGTAATCATATCCAGTGGTTGCCCCACTTTGGGTGGAACTCTCAGTCTTCCTTTACATTCATCTGATGATCTTGAAGGCGATAGGGGACTTTTTGGAACATATCTCTGGATGGATGAACAACAGATGTCTTTCTCGTCCGCGGTCTGCTCGTATGTATGTGGAGATGAATTTATCAGAATCCCTTCCGCCATAGCTTTGGATTGACAGATCAAACAATAAGGGATATTGGCAAAGGTTAGCGATGCAGTCGATTTTCGTTCCCTGCTGACTTGCGCAAGGAACGCACGTGAGCCACGGACCACCGTTGTGATCGATGACACTCTGATGCTAAAGTCAGACATTGATCTGAGGAAGGCGTAATGCTGTAAACAGGGAATTTGTAGCGTCCTTAGCATACCAACTTCATGTCTAATTTATAGTGTTGGAGTCCTAGTTCGACCAGGCCATCGGTGGCGTAATTTAGAGAAGGAGATCTTCATGGAGATCCTTCTCTAATTAGGAGTTCTGCTGTGAAGGGAAGTTTCCCTATTAGACTTGTTCTCCTAGATACGCGAGAAATAGTTATCAATCAGAGTATTGTCCATAGATAGAAGTTTCCATGTGCGACGTCTATTCTAGTATTTGCTTCCTAGTTGAAAGCAAAGTGTTGTTGTCTTGCCTATTAGAAGTTGATCCCTGAGATACTTGCCTTAACATGGCTTACGGGTATTGGGGATAGCTGTGAGATGCATGGGTTTGGCAGGTTGTAATGATTTGGGTCCGACAGACAGACTACGTTGTGCGGGCTTGAAACCGCTTGGACCGTATCAGTGTTGAGCTAACGCTTGGGCCTATTATTCTTCGAGATCATCATGACATGTGTACAGTGTGGAAGAGAGGTTGTTTTGGTGTATCATCAACTATTCCCCTCGAGTTAGTGGGCCATTGCATCGGTTCACTAAGTCACTTCTTGAAAAGATATGCCGCTCATGATAATTGAGTTGAACCGTTGCCTGAGTCGCACGCTTCATTAATTAAGCATGCATTGGTTAAGTGGAAAAGAGGCGGGAAACAAATCCCTATTTAATCTCCATTTTTGGAGAGATTGACTATTCCATTTCTTTGCTTTTAGAGACTCCGCTCTATTCGTCTTTTGATTGAAAGTTTGTTCACCTTTTTATGGTTCGCCAAAATCATCTTGATGATGAGCTTTTGGCCAAGGACCTCTAGTTCTTTGAAGATAGGTCATTTTCTGAATCGGGCCTTGCTGATATCCGAAAGACATTCGGGGTCCCTGAGGACTTGCCATTTTACTCTCTGAGTAATGATCAGACGTCGATGTTTCCTCCGGAAGGGTTCGTTTGTTTGCACCGCAGGATACTTAAAACTAGAGTGGGTTTTCCTATTATTGATGAGATTTGGGGATTTTTTGATTTTCTTGGAATCCCTCCTGCCAAGTTGGTACCTAATGGGTACAGGGTTATCCTTCTTATTTTGATTAGAGCGAAGGATGTTGGTGTCCGCATGACTTGGCGGGTGATCCAGTTGCTGACTTCCCTTCGGCTGAATGATCACGCAGTTTGCAAGATGACGTTGATGGCTTGCTTCGGGAAGTTCTTCGATGATTTCAAGTTCTGGCAAAAATACTGCTTCTTGGCTCCTTCGAATTCAAAGTACTTCGAGTTCAAGGGTCGTATGCTTGAGTGGGAGTTCAAACCACTTCGTAAGTATAGTTTCACCCTTTGATTTTGTTGCGTTGATGTGTGTCGATCATCGCATGTGTTTCTTTGTAAGGAGGTTCCCCACTACCCCTCTTTCTCCGGAGGAAGAAGTTACTATGAAGGCATTCCGTGACATGTCGCGGATGAGGGTAGAAGACGTTATTTATCCTACTAACTTCAGTCGCAGTGGACTATGGGCCAAATGGCATGTGGCCCTCACTCTTTACAGAGCACCGAAGGTTAAGTCTGAAGGTGGAGCCCCTTCCAGGAAGAGGAAGGCTTCCAAAGTTAAGGATCCTGCCTTGCCCGACACGGAGGGGCTTTCTGAGACGCTCGCCTCCTTTATAAGTTTGAAGAGTTCTCACGCTGGGGCCAAGCCGGTTCCCAAACGGTCCACTCCAGTGAGGGAGGAGCATGAACCTAACCAGCCCGCTAGGGCAGAGGTTGAAGTATCTGGCTGGGAGAAGGACCACCTGCGATTGGCAGGGGTTTATGATGTGTCAAAGCTAAGTATCGAGTAGGCTGAAGCTTTGAGTAAGAATTTGATGCTGACTGCTATGGCTGCTTCTACTGGTGCTGACCAATCTAGAACTGTTTTACTGGAAGGTTCTGATGAGGATTCGCTTGAGGTCCCAGAGTTCAATCGTTCTGATGATGGATCATCCGACAGTGGTCGTGGTAGCGTGGGTCATCCCTTTTGTAGTCTGGATTGTTCTGTATCTCGCTCCAGACCACATATCAAGGTAATGGAGGGTCCGTTGGACAATTCACTTCCTTCTCTTTCTTTGGATTCCGCCGAGTCGACTCGCAATAAAGGGTCGGCTACTGGTGACAAACGAAAGGTCGTGGATGAGGGCCTAGGTGCAGTGGCGACTACAAAGGGTAGTGCTGGCGTGATTTCGTATCCAGGAGAGCTCCATCCGGATGTGAGGATGAGTTTGTTTGCTCCGGACATAGTGAAGATGAGTAACCATGCCTGGCACCAGAAGGTTGACGTTGACTATGCTTCGAGGAAGCATATAAGTAGGCGTTACAGCTGGCTGATGGACCACGCTTCAAAGCCCGGGGAGGATACGTTGGAAGGGCGTATGGATAAGGGTTTGAAACACCTTATGCTGAGAATGTCCCATTTAAGCCAGGTGGTCGTCGCTGGGACGGAAGTTTAGGCGGCCCGTGAGAAGGTGTACACCATGGAACATGCATTCTCGACTATGCAAAAGTTGTATTCTGATGCACTTTTCGAGATTGAGTTGCCAAGAAATCAGATTGAGGAGAGGAGGCTAGAACAGTCAACTGTTGATGCCGAGACTCAGAGGGTTCGTCTGGAAGCCCTTGAGTCTAATTTAGTAAAGGCGATGTCCTCGAGGGACGGATTCAGACAAGAGTTGAACCCGGTCTGTCGTGATCTGGAAGTTGCGTAGGAAGCTGCGGTTAAGATGTGCTCTGAATTGCAATATTTTGTTGAGTAGAACACCATGAAGGAGTCTGAATGGGTTGCCCAGAGATAGCAACTAGAGGTCGACATGAAATTCAATGCTCGGGAAGCGAGGAAAGCTGGGGACTAACTTTTCCTGGAGCAACATGAGCTTAGCGCAATTAAGACTAGCCTAGCTACCGAGCAGTCTCAAGGTAATGCGCTGACAGGCAAGTTGGAGCTATTGGAGTGTGAATTTGCTGAAGCAAAGGCGCCCGAGGAAGAGCTTCTCAAGGTGCAAGGCAATCTTTAATTCCGTTGGGTTGTGCATGGGAGATTAGAGCGGCTGACGCTGATGAAGGAAGAGCATCTGGAATGGGACATTGCCTATTATAAGAAGATGTCTTGCACAGACTTCGGAATGGTCTCTGCATCATTAGAAAAAGAGGGCAATCTGGATCATGGCACTCGGATTGAGGCGCATACGAACGCAACTCGTGCTCCTTCCCATATTAAGATTAGTTTTCCTGTATATGTACCCCTTCCTAATGAGGAGTGAATTTTGTACACTTGCACTTTTTGTTTCAACTGTTAATGAAAACAGGTTTATTTTGAGTATGCTTTGTACCTGCATTATGTTCGGTCTCCCTGTTGCATGCTTTCCGTTTTGCCTAATCGTTTTATTTTGACACAAGTCTAGTTGGGTTAGCAAAAAGCCGAGTGGTCTGTTTGTTGTTGAGAGTTCGACCATTTGTCTCTCGAATGATTCTAACCTGCTCTTCTGTGAGGTCTCAGAGTCACTATCGCTCGGTTACATCCAATAGTCGGCGTTCAGAAGCTCGGGTTGACATCCCATGTAGCATTCATCCACGTGTCAGTGGGTTATTTTTGAGCTAGCTCGAGCGGTCACTGCTGATAGTAGAATGTCAGCCTATGTGAGCGTAAAAACGTTGTTTGAGCTGTAATTTACTTTAGCGACTGTTGTCTTGAAAAGGAGCGGTAGTCATGTGGCGAGCCGTGACATCAGTCGTGGCTAACTAGGCTCCCACCTTCATAACCATCTATGCCTGCGCGGAGCGGATTACAGGTTTGGGATGTGAGAATTTGGTGATCATGGTCTGTTGGAAAGCGGTGATCTTGTGGCAAGCTGTCGACATCAGTCAGAGCTGACTAGACTCCCACCGTCCAAACCATCTACACCCGCGCGGAGCGAGTAGGGGTGGGCAAACGGATTGAGGAACCGCGGATCCAAACCGAACCGGACCGTTTTACTCCAAACGGTTCGGTTTTGATTTTTAAAATTATGAAATGATTCGGTTCGGTTCCGGTCCGGTTCCTAAATTTTTTTTTAAAACGCTTCCGATCCGATTACATATACCTCCTTACACGTGTCTTAATGGGATTGGGTAGAAAAAAATAGGTTTCTAAGTTTCTAACCCTAAGTTCCTAACAGGCTAACACAGACCTCGAGTCGCCCTCTTCTCTCGTTCTCTTCTCTCATTCTCCAGTCCAGTCCACACTCCACAAGCTTCACCCTCGCTGCCTCGGTCTCTCTCAATTCTCCACAAGCCTCGCCGCCTTGGTCTCTCTCATTCTTCACAAGCAGAGCACGACGTTGACGAGTCTCGGTCTCTCATTCTCATTCTCCACGAGCAGATGCAGAACACAAGCAGTGACGATCTCTGATTCTCTCTCATTCTCCACAAGCAGTGAGCAGACAGAGGCAGAGCTGAGAGCACGACGAGTCGATGATGACGCACAAGATCTGGATTTTCTAACACCCCTATTATCAGATCTGATTTTCTAACACCTAGCACAAGATCTGACGATTACATATACGACAAGTGTTGTATTGTAAACTTGTGTTGAACTAATGAGGATTCTGGAAGATATTCAATGAATTGATAACCCCAAGGTATGAAATTATATGAAATTTTAGAATTATCGAGTAGAACTTCCCAATGTTATTTATTTTTATGAAGTAACAATGACTGAATGAGCAAGATTGTCATTCTTTTTTTGAATAATTTTTTTTTGGTAGAGCATTAATCTGATAAGTTTGTTAAAGATGTTGCAAGAAGTAATGTGGAAAGGTCATTGAATATTTGTAGACTGTACTCTTAATGTTGTTTAGATATACAACTTTTGGTAATGTTATCAGTTTATTGAGTTTTGGATGTTATAGATTAAAGGTGAATATTTGTGATATCATACAATTTATTGTAGCCGATTTCGAACCAAGAAAAAAAATGGAAAACCTACCAAGTCGAGGTCTTACATTAATCTTAATGAAAAAAAGTATAATTTGATTGAGAATTTGAGATTCACTCAAAACCTCTTATTTTTTAATGATCTTGGTAGTAAAAAACCAAGAATAAGTTGCAACAACTAGAAATGATCTGAGGTTTATATGTAAAGACTGGTCAGAAACAAATAATCGATGATTCATTGATTTGTTGTGTTGATTTCCCGACTTCTTTACTTTTCGGAGAAAAATGTAAGTTTGTTTTGCTTGTTGAAGTAATGCAGAAAGTATGAACTACAGAACTAATACATGTTTCTTGCATTTTTTTTTGTTTTGTAGATCTGGATTGTGAGCAGACCAAGCGAGACTGTATTTAAAGAAATTGGATAATAATCTCAGATTCTCAGGTATCTAATGCACCACCCATTAATTCAATCCATAATTAATTAAGTATTCAAGTTTATTATTAGATTTGTTTTGGTTGACTTATCTAAAAGGAAACCATTTTAATGTAATCCAAAGACAAATTTTCTTGCTGCTAAATACATTTTTAAGCATAAATATTGTAATGCATTTTAACACATGGAATGCATTTGGAGTACATTCTAATATTTTACATTGAATGATCAAACATTGTAATGCATTCCATTTGGAGTACATTCTAATGGTTTGACCGTTGGAGACTATTCATGAGAAGTTTGAAATATTCCATTGTCTACCATATGTTGGAATTGAATGGGTTTGTAACGTTTGTTTATACTTAACTTAAGTATACAATTTTTGTTTATTGCAAGAGCAAAGTATTAAGTAGTTGTGTTCAAAGTAACCATGTCTGAAAGTACTACCCCCAACCAAACTAGTAAAGTAGCAACATCTTCTACTGCTACATCACCTTATCCTGCACAAACATCTATGCCTCCTCCCAAGCCCTCCCCATTAAGAAAAAGAAAATCCAAACTGTTGAGAGTACTCCTTAAGAGAGAAATGATGGAGCTTCAATGGTGATTACTTGCAATCAGTTGGCAGGTCCTACTCCTTCAACATTGTGGCAAATCCTTAATCTTAAGACACTGATTGGTGATCAATTGAAACCTTGAAGGTATTGAGAATAGTATAATATTCTTGTATGAGCCACTCACTATGTTTGATTGCAGCTTGGTTTATAGTTGTTTTTCTCTTACCTTAAGGAATAGTATATTGTTCTTCATCTAAACTTGTATTTATGTGTTGATATATTTTTCAGGAAAATCGCCAGTAGTTAATGATAGTAGTATTTGGGAAGTTGGGTAATATATCAAGTCGATAATATGAAAAGTTTTATGTTTCTACAAAACAATAAATACTATTTTAGTCGAAAAAGAGTCTTTTGTTTCTACAAAACCATAAAGGATGAAATTTGTGAAAGAAATACGACGACTAGTGCTATAGATAGAGTTTATGCTTGAGAAGCTCCATGGTGAAGAAATATGTGAAACCACTATGATTACTACTTTCTACTCCATTGATATTGCAGTTCTAATTTTGATTAAAGTAAGTTGATTGAATCGGTTGACTTGCTTATGACAACTGATTCAATTTTCTTGAAAACATAGGAGACAGATTATGATCAAAACTTAGTGATTCAACATTCTATTGGTTTTCGATTCTGTACATTACTGAATTTCACTTAAGTGCAATGCATCCTATAGTTCTTATTAAATTTTCATAATCAAAGTCAACTCTTGCAAACTAAAATTTTTGAATCATCAAATATTTTCTTCTTGTATATACTCTTTTTTTTTTTGAAAAGCGAGCTGGGTTTTTAAGGAACCCATAACCTATCAACTGGACGACCTATAGGTCAACACCCATTAGAAAGTAACCATGCCGCAGGTGGGATTTGAAGTTAGGACGTGGGGGACAAACCCACACAGTCCTAACCACTAGGCCATAACACCATTGGCTTCTTATATATACTCACTCCCAACCTAATCACCCATCCAAGTCTCAGCCTATAGCCTATTAGGAAAAATGAACCCAGCTCAAAGCCTCCTCCTTTCATTCATTTCAACATTGTTCATGATTTCGCTATGTGTTTAACCTCAACCTTACAAATCCCTTGTAGCATCTATCACCAAAGACACACAAACTTCCCTTTTTAGTGTTTTTTTTTTAAAGGCAAGCATGATTTTTATAGGATCCCAGAATCCATAAAGATGCCGCAAGCTGGGTTTGAACCCATGACCTAGTGGTACCATTCGCCAAGCTCTTATCGTTGAGCTGTCATGCCATTGGCTTTTAGTGTTACACTAAACTTCCATGAAAAATATGTAATAGACCTTGCAGGCCCTTTCATATATATGGCATCACTGTCCTAAACACTACATTCCAATCTTAACCAACCCCTAAAGTTGAATGGAAACTTTCATGATTGGAGTTTCTTCTATTCATTTTCCAATTCTACAAACAATTGTCCTCACTTTCAAGCCACCCTTAGAGCTTAGAAAGTTAGGTGAATTGAAGTTCTTTTATCCATACCCCCAATTCATTCAGGGTTTTCTTTTGGCATTTGATGAATAACGCTCTTAAATTTGTATGCAATTGTCGTATTAGAATATGGCTTCTGGTATCGCAAATTGTCTCCTATATGCTAATGTTATGGCATCACCTCACTGTATTTCGTTGAGGATGCTATAATGAATGTCCAAAATATCATGATAGTAAAGTTTCGATTGATGGGAGTTTTAGAGCTCCAAATACCAGAGAATTCTAACTCTTTATTTCTTCCACCTTCACCTACTTCTCTACCTTTTTTCCTCTTTCCAGGAAACGATCTTCGATTCTCCTTTGCTTGTTTACTGTTTCTCTTTGTGTTTTTTTTTTTTGCAGGTCTCGGGCAAAAAGTGGGATCCATCCTCTCCACATTCATAATTTTTCTACCATTAAATTGAATAACCAAAATCCCATCTCTCGACATCCATCCTCTCGGGCGAAGTGGGATCCATCCTCTCCCATCAAATTGATTCAACTCACTATAATGAATAACCAAAACCCCATCTCACCCTTCATCCATAATCCCAATCATCCAAGTAACCAATTAATATTGTTATACCATTTTCCCTCCATCTCAGGCCATTTTCTATACATTTTCAAAGCTCACTATTGCAATAACTTTATTCTTACGGATACATCAGGACAAGCCACCACACCCATCCCAATTCCACTCCTCTATCGAGCCATGCATCCTCCACCAATCGCCCAACACCAAATCCACTTTAATCATTATAAACTTTTCATAACATATCTTCTTCACCCCCACCCCACCGTTCAGAAACAACCACAGAAAGCACCCAAGATCAAACACCTCAACTTTGAATCACCACTTGTTGGAAATACAATTGCTACAAATTAAAACAGGAACAAAGTTATCGAAAAAAATTTGGTTGAGTGGCAGACTAGGTCGCTCTCTTTAAGAGTTTCGCGGCTCTGTCCAAGATTGTGCAAGCAGTCTGTTAGCCCCGTCGTCCCCAGAATAAAACAACCCAAACTTTTTTTTGTCTCGTTCAGTCACATGCACTGCTGAAGAACGGAAATCTATTCACCCTATTTCTTTTGCTCGGAATCACGAAAAACAATGACAGTAAATACGAAAATACAAAATTGAAACTCTGTTTTGATAAAACAGAGTTCTGGAAAACTCTCTGAAATAGACTATTTACAAAGCAAATACAAAACTCTCTGAAAATGAATGCTTTCAATATATGTGTTTTATCTGAGAGAGAGCATGTATTTATAGGCTAATAAAAAGCAGAGGAAATCACGGAGAACGTGTGGAGAGAAGATTGGGTCTCCTCTGACTCAGTCTTGTTCTCTGAAGCAAATAAAGAAAGATATTTTATTTTTCCAAATAAAATGTCAACAAAAAGAAATAGGTTTTATCTCAATCCGACCTGATCCGACTCGGCTTGGCCGGTCGGACGGGGGCGGCGACGCACGTGTGGAGTGGACCAACGTAATTGGTCTATCTCTTCCCTCCTTCACTAAAGTGGGAACCCCTTAGGGTCCAAACCCAAGTCCAAACACTATCTTTATTAACTCATCCAAAGTGAGTTACATAGAGAATATGGGACTAAACAATATAGAGAGAGATTTGAAAGTTAAGAAACCATTTCCCTTTGTTTTTAAAATTCAAACCAATATTTCAACAATCCCCTACTTGAATTTAAACAAAACAAAACATTTCTTCATCGAGCAATCTATAAAATATAAGATTGTGCATAAATAAAAGTGTCTTTCAACTTGAACTATTGCATAGAATTCATGATTTAGATTATACTAGAGTAACTCGTAGTTTTGAACTCTATCTCTAACAACATTACACGCGCAACCTTACCAGGGTGAAGTCTAAAAAGCTCGTGCTTTAAGGTCATGCACGTATATCCCAGTATAGTAAAGGCTCTAAGAATTTTGCCTGCAAATTCCATAGAAAACGGCTATACTTCCACAATCACTTAGGTGAGTCTATCAAGAGTATTTCTTTAGCTAGGTACTCCACTCCACATAGAGTATAGATCTCATTAAGAGTTTTAACTCATCCTATAATCATTTCAGGAACTCATGCTTCAATCTAGGAATAGAATTACTATAAAGTCAGCGTGATTCACTTCATATCATTTATGACTTGTTATTACCCATTGAACCTATTTCTTAGGATCTCCAGTTTATAGGTCGGGTTACCATCATGAATAACTCATCAATCTAAGGGCATAAGACCCATTCCTTTCAAGGTTTTGAAAACCTTCTCTCTAGCTAATCCTTTCGTCAAAGATCAGCCAAGTTCTCATCAGTTCATACATGATCCACTCTAACAGCTCCAGTAGATAGAAACTCACTAACCGTGTTGTGCTTACGACTTATTTGTCGTCTTTTGCCGTTATAATAACGGTTTTGTGTCTTTGCAATAGCTGCGGTACTATCGCAATGGATCAAGACAGCTAGTATCGGTCTTTCCCATAGAAGGATCTCTGCTAGCAGGTTTCTTAACCAACCTCCTTCCTCACTAATCATGGTTGGTGCTATCATCTCTGACTCCATTGTGGACTATGCCAGAATAGTATGTTTATTTGATTTCCAAGAAATAGATCTACCAGCTATACTAAAAATATAACCACTGTTTGCTTTGGAGTCATCTGAGAAGGTGCTCCAATCAGCATCGCTATATCCCTCAAGGACAGCGGGAAACTTTTGATAGTGCAATCCAAGGTTCTTAGTCCTCTTTAGGTACCTCATGACCCTTTCAATAGCATGTCAATGTTTTATACTAGGTCTACTGGTAAATCTGCATAATAGTCCCACAGCATAAGCTATGTCGGGCCTAGTGCAATCCATAGCATATCGTAGGCTACCAATGATGCTCGCATACTCAGGTTGTCTAACACCATTACCGGTGTTCTTGAACAACTTTACACTAGGATCATTAGGAATACATGCAGGTTTACAGTCAGAGTAATTATATTTCTTTAGGATCTTCTCAATATAGTGTGATTAATCCAAAGAAATTCCCTTTTCAAACCTAGTACTCGCCTCTCCAAAGTCTTTCATATCAAAGTTCGCACCCAATAAAGATTTAACATTATTCATGACATGAATATAAGAACCAAAGATAAGCAAATCATCCACATATACACATATAATAGTGCAAATGCCATTTTTAGATTTATAATAAATGCATTTGTCACTTTCGTTCACTTTAAAGTCATGTGCGATAATAAGGTTATCAAATTTTTATGCCATTGCTTTGGAGTTTGTTTCAAACCGTAAAGTGATTTATCTAGTTTGCAAACTTTATTTTCTTGCCTTGGAATTAAAAAACCTTCAGGTTGGTCCATGTAAATTTCTTCTTCTAAATCACCATTAAGGAAAGCAGTCTTAACATCCATTTGGTGCAATATTAGATCGTGTATTGCAGCAAAAGAAATTAACACTCGAATAGATGTAATTCTAGTAACACGAGAATATGTGTCAAAGAAGTCAATATTTTCTCTCTGTCTAAACCCTTTGGCTACAAGACGAGCCTTAAATTTTTCAACATTTCCATTGGGTTTCAATTTCTTCTTAAATACCCACTTACAACCTATTGTCTTGCAACCTGGTGGCAAGTCAACTAAATGTCGGTTCTATTAGACTATAGAAGACCCTTCTTGGAAGTTAAAGGGATCATCCTCTACTGTAAAAGCATAGAAGTCAGGGCCATAGTTTTTAGAAGTTCGGTTTCGTTTACTTCTCCTAGGCTCAGATTCTGTTGCTTTATCGTTTTCATTCATCCTGATCATTGGCACGTAACTAGATGATGTACCTTCCTTGAAATAAAAGGAAATTTATGTTTATAGAAATCAACATCGTTCGATTCTATGACAACGTGGTCATTTAGGTTATAGAATCTATAAGTTTTGCTGTTAGCGACATAGCCTATGAATACGCACTCATATGCCCTACTGGCAAGCTTATTCCTTTTTGGATCAGGAATTCTTACATAAGCTAAAAATCCCCAAGTTTTGAAGTGTGACAAGTTTGATTGTCTATTTTTCAAAATCTCATAAGGAGAAGTTTTATTTTTCTATTTAGAGACTCTATTTAGCACATAACAGATCGTCAAAATAATCTCTCCCCACCAGTGTGATGCAGCACCGGAGTTAAGTAGAATGACAACTATTGATTCAGTAAGAGTTTTATTTTTCCTTTCAACTTTGCCATTCATCTCAGGAGAGTACATTGCAGTTTTTTTCATGAATAATTCCATGAGAATTATAAAACTCTATGAAATTACTGATATCATATTCAGTGCCTCTATCACTTCTAAACCTCTTTATCTTTCTAGTAAACTGAATTTCAACTTCCATTATAAATATTTTGAACATGTCAAATGTTTCATTCTTATTTTTCATTAGGTAGACGAAGGTATAATCACAGCAATCATCAATGAACGTAATAAAGTAATGTTTTCCATTTCTAATCAAAACACCATGAAGTACACATAGCTGAATGTATTAAATCTAGAGGTTTAGATTCTCTAACAACAGATTTATATGGTGTTTTGGTTATTTTAGCTTGGCTACAATAGTTGCATTTTTCAAAGTCATTTAAGGACAATTTTGGAATCAGTCCTAAATTACTCATGTTTTTAATTATTCGCTTATTAACATGACAGAGTCTAGTGTGCCAAGTATTAAAAGAACACAACATGTAAGTAGAATTAATAATTTTATTAGCATCAACATTTAATTTAAACATACCATCAGTGGCATACCCCTTCCCCACAAATACATTGTTCTTAGTGATGGTATACAAATCAGCCCCTATTATTTGAGTAAATTCAGCCTTGTTCAGAATGTAACTAGAAACTAAATTCTTCCTCATCTCTGAAGTATGCAGGACATCCTTCAGGATGAGGGTCTTTCCAGAGGAAAACTTCAATTCTACTTCGCCAGTTCCAGCAACGATAGTGGAGTGGGAATCACCCAACAACATTTTCTTGTCCTCATCTTCAAAATAGGACTTGAACATTTCTTGATCATAGCAGACATGTCGAGAAGCACCAGCGTCAACCCACCATCAATCGGATCCATCAACAAAGTTGATCTCAGATACCATGGCTATAAGTTGGTCTTCGGTTAGGTTCGCTTGCGGAGTAGGACGAGACCCATTCTGGCAGTTCTAGCCATATGCCCTGGCTTGTTATAGGTATAACATAGGAACTGTGTTGTTTCATTTCTTGAGGGGTGTTTTTGTCCATTCTGATTTCGCGAAAGATTTTGATTCTGTTGATTGCGATTCTGGTTGTTCCGGTTCTGATTGTTTCGATTCTTATTGTTTTGGTTTCTATTGTGACTCTAATTTTTCATAGTATTTCCACCGGGTTTCAGAGTCACAGGGGTGAATTTCTTATGGTTAGAAATAATCAGAATTTTATCTTTCTAATCTTGTTTCTGAAGTTTCTCCTCAATGTCAAGTCGGGTGATCAGACTTTCTAGAGAGAACTCTTCGGTTTTATGCCTAAGTGCATTCTTAAAGTCTTTCCAGCTAGGGGGCAGTTTATCTATCACAACAGCTACTTGAAATAGCTCATCTAAGGTCATGCCATCAGATATGATTTCATGACCAATTTCCTATAGCTCGTTAGATTGGGTTTCCAAAGATTTGTCATCAGTCATTTGATATTTCAAGTAGCGACTGACGGCATATTTCTTTGTGCCAGCCTCCTCAATATCATATTTCTTCCTAAGGGCTTTCCAAATATCCTTAGCAGATTTTTCAGAATAGTAATAATCATACAATTCATTAGACAGACCATTCAAAATAAAATTCTTACACAAAAAATCATTTTCAATCCAGCAATCTATTTCCTTAGTGCGGGTATCATCAGGTTTAGCAGGTAATTCGAGATTCTCGGCATTACAGATATGAGCAATTTTTTGCGTAGTTAAGAAAAACAACATTTTTTGTCTCCATCTTTTAAAGCGTTGACCCTCAAAACAAAAGGGTATGTTTAGGTATTTAGCAGCAAGTTTAGTAGTAATAGACATGGCAGATATAAATTGTCTTTAAATTGTTGAAAATACAATTATTGCAAATTAAAACAGGAACGAAGTTACCGAAATTTTCTTGGGTTGAGTCGCGAACTAGGTCGCTCTCTTTAAGACATTTTGCGGCTCTGCCCAAGATTGTGCAAGCAGTCTGTTAGCCCCATCGACCCCAGGATAAAACAGCCCAGAGTTTTTTTTTGTTTCGTTCAGTCACATGCACTGCTGAATAACGAAAATCTATTCACCCTATTTCTTTTGCTCGGAATAGCGAAAAACATTGACAGTAAATACGAAAATACAAAATTTGAACTCTGTTTTGATAAAACGGAGTTTTGAAAAACTCTTTGAAATAGACTGTTTACAAAGTAAATACAAAACTCTCTGAAAATGAATGCTTTCGATATATGTGTTTTATCTGAGAGGGAGCAAGTATTTATAGGCTGATAAAAAATTCATTTAAGAGAAAACGTGCCTTAAACAGCGGAGGAAACCACAAAAAACGTGGAGAGAAAACTGGGTCTCCTCTAACTCGGTCTTGTTCTCTGAAGCAAATAAAGAAAGATATTTTGATTTTCTAAATAAAATTTCAACCAAAAAAAATAGGTTTCATCTCAATCCGATCCGACTTGGCCGATCGAAAGACAGCGGCAGCTCATGTGAAGTGGACTAACATTGGTTTATCTCTTCCCTCTTTCAATAAAGTAGGTACCCTTGGGATCCAAACCCAAGTCCAAACACTATCCTTGTTAACTCCTCCAAATTGAGTTACATAGAGAATATGAGACTAAACAATATAGAGAGATTTGAGAGTTAAGAAACTATTTCCCTTTGTTTTTTAAATTCAAACCAAAATTTCAACACCACACACACACTGAGAATCTAATCCGTAGCCTGGAAACACAACTGGAAAAGAACCTAACTCTCCATCTTTAGATGCTCAACCAGCATGTGCTTTTGAAAATAACAATCTGCAAGTGGTGGCCAAATATTTCCACAACCAAAAACTTCGTAAAAAAAGTATTTGCCTTCCGTATGGCTACTCAGTGGGAGAACTCCTCATCCCTTCCACGTTGAAAACCTGGCAAGGAAGCAAGCTACAGATAGTAACTTTTATATGATTCATGGAAGCTAATGTTCAGTCTTTGGAATATCCTTTGGTTCCATACATCCGATTTAAGATCTGGCTTGATACCTCAAAACCACTTCCATGCTCGATGAAAACTACCTTTGGAATCGAGGAGGGGCGCTTGTACCACATCAAATTGTGTTACGAAGACACTCCGAATTTTTGCTTTTGTTGCAGACTAGTAGGCCATGTATTCAGTTCAGTTTGTCATTTCTTCTCTACTACCTCCAATTCTCTTAATCACATTAGCCATGCCACTCTGGGGTTCTCCCTGCCCTTCCATAGAAACTCCAAGATCAAAGTCAGATCTGAAGGGAGACTAGGGATCCAACCCCATTTTCACCGACACACTAGCCTGTGTCACACCCAACTCCCTTCACCATCTATTGGTCGGCCGGTGACTGATCTGGATCAGCATTCAAGCTGCTTCTCATTGATTCCAACATCCACTCAACTGACTTACCGATCCCACTCTCTGACACAAGTCAGCACCCAAGATCTCCCCTCACTCTCTCTCAACCTAGATCATGACCACAACTGACAATCCCACTCGGTTGCAGAGATCGGTCGCAACTCAGAAACGACTCTCTTCCCTCTTCTTCCTTTTTTTGACTTTCAGTATTCATCTTCAAGAGAAGTTGATGACTACAACTGAAAATGAGCTTCTTCTTGTCATCCCTAGTGATGCTGAAATCCAATCTAATGTTTTTTATATGGGCAGTCATAAAGCTTCAGGTCTTGATGGCTTTCATGTCTATTTCTTTCAATTTTATTGGGACATTGTGAAACCAGATGTCTACAAGGTTATAAAAAAAAATTATTACCGGACATCTTGATTCGAAGCTCAATAAGACTTTCGTTGCCCTTATCCCCAAGGGTTGTAACCCGATTACCCCTGATAAATTTATACCTATTGGATATGCAATATTATCTACAAGGTTATCTCGAAAGTCCTAGCAAATCAGCTGAAACCTTTGCTAGATAACATTATTTTCCCAAATCAATGAGTTTTCCTTAGAGGTCGTTCTATCGCGGATAATGTCAGCCTCGCCTTGAGACTTTCTTTCAAATGAATCATTTCCATAAAAAAAAAAAAACAGAGGGGATAGCCACAAAATTGATATGGTCAAAAACCTATGATATAGATGAATGGTTTTTTCTTCTACAAATTCTCCAGAGTTTGGGGTTTGCCACTGGGTGGATACAAATGATTGACTAATGCATTTCCACCCTATCCCTGCAAGTGTTGCTTAACAGCTCCCCCGTCTCCAATTAAACCTTCCAGGGGTATTAGGCAAGGGGACCACCTCTCCCCCTATCTTTTTATTCTGGTTGCAGAAGTTCTCTCCCGACTTCTTGCTCGAGCAGAGGTCTATAGCATTATCAAATGTATCAAGATTAAAAGACATTCTCCCTCTATTAGTTATTTGCTCTATCCCGATGATCTCATGCTTTTTTGTCAGGCCTCTTTAGCGGAATCTCATTCTATTAAAGATATTCTTCGTCAATACTGCCTGGTGTCGGGTCAAGGAGTTAATGTTGAAAAGTCCTCAGTTTTTTACAGCCCCAATGTTCATCTCAAACATACTAAGATGATAAACAAAATTCTAGGCTCAAAATGATTATAATTAGAACTTTGTACTGAAGATTAAGTTGAAGAAACGTGCCAAGAGCGAATTCTAACAAAATGGTGAAACCGCCAACTGGGAGAAAACAAAGAAATGGATATACCACATCGAGACCCAGGTGACTGGACCACACATCTGATGCTACATCTCCCTGTGTTTACAGGGTGAAAGCAAGCCTTTGTTTCTTTTCATTAACAAAATGCACGAGTCCCACTAAGTGACTCTACAGTCTTTAGTGTTGCAGCAAAGGCCAACCACAATATTTCATGCATTAACAAAATTTGAGGGAAAAAATCGAGAAATGACATGGAAAGAAATAAATTACAATGAACCTTCATGAAGAAACATGTTCGTTCAACTAAGCAGACACTCAGTTGGCCAACAAAAAGGAGTTTTAAAAAATGGAAAGTCAACATGTTAACTAGCAACCATCTGCCAGGAAGGAGGTGCTGTCATAAAGGCATTGAGATCCCTGCAATATACAAAAGAGCGGGGACTAAAAACATGCAATATAAAGAGGATAACCAAACAAGCCATATTATGGACGAAAAACAAATAGTATGTATCAGAATTGCGTTAATTCGAGATATTCAATTTCTTAGATTATGGGAATGTTTGGAAAGTTGTAATGTCGGAGAATTAATGAGATGGAAATTTGAATAACGGAACAAATACATTTGACAACTGCAGATACATATAACAAACCAATCCTTATATATTTTATATTAATAAGAAATAAATAATAAAATAAAATAAAATAAAGGAAAGAGGTTTGCAGATCCACGAGAGAGAACTGGAAAAGAAGTTAATATACAATTCAAGGGAGGTTGGCAAGATAGAAAAATACTTGCAAACAACTTTGCAAAGTACTGATATAGTTGAGCTTCATGGGTTTTCAGTTCATTTTCCCCAAGTAGTGAATGGAATTGAAATTGATATCAGTGTGAGTATTCTATCTAGAGTTGCATATACCTCCCAAGGCAGAAAGTAGAATAAGAATTTCACACTGGATATGATTGAAAATTATCATTTAATTATAAAACAATGATTTCTTACAGTTTCTAAATAAACCAACACTCACACGTCAAGAAATAAATACCGAGCTATTAGGACATATCTACAGGCTGCAGCTTTGGGAAAGAGTATTTTTTCTAGCAAAACTTGAAGAGAATTGCCTACCTACGAAGCCCCTAATTGTAACCAAACATGGAGTCCATTTCATTCACAAACATCAGACCGGTACTAAACCAATCAAATTTACTTATCCGCCACAGAGCCTGGTTTCTGAGACAGGCCAGAGAGAGAGAGAGACTGGTTAATAAGGATGGAGTCGACATCTGTCTTCTTCCCTTTGGAAATACGAGTATCTCTCTTTCCAAATGATCTAGACTACTGCCAGCAGAACTCTGTCCAAAGCCACTTTCCTTTAATAGAGAAGGCGTCATTTTTCCAGAACCAGTGGAGAAGGCACTCCTCCACAATAGGAGTGGGAGATCCAGCGTCGAGCAAATATTGTTCCTTTAGCACTTGTCTCATATGGCAAGTAAAAGATGAGTGGTTGATCGATTGGGCTCCACTTCACATAAGCTACAAGCCTACAACGGTTGGTAACACCACATATCAACCCCAAAATCTGTTTCCTCCCTTCCCCAAGCAAGTCGCATATAGATTTCTCAAATTGAGGATTTAATTTCATAATTGCTCTCTACTGTGTGCAACCATAAAGGGCAGTAATCACAGTAGTGAGCCAACACAAATTCCATAATGCTCTTGTAAACTCCAAAGCGTGCTTTCTTTCCTAAATCTCCACAACACTTGGTAGACACTCAAGTCTCCCAATTCCCAACCCACCCATTTATTTTTGTTTACAAACATCAGCCCACTTGACAAGGTGGAAGCTCTTAGTTGAAAAATCAATCCCCATAAGAAATCTCTACAAATTTATCTCCAGTTGCTGGAAGAATGGAGGGTTGACATCATGAAGACAAGACTACTAACTAAAGTACCCTTGATGGTAAGAGGTACCCTTCCTACTTTTGAATTATACTTTCTCTTCCAACCTGCAAGTCTGTTTCTAGTTCTATAACTTGTGGGTCCCACACTTATCTAATCTTATACTTTGCACCAAGAGGCAATGCCCAAATGTTTGGTTGGGAGTTGACCCTCCCTATATTGGAATAAATCTACAAAAACACTCGAGTTATCCACCTCGCCTATTGATGTTAATCCTGGTCCTGATCCTGAGACTACTTCAAACCAAAGCAAACAAAGCAAAACAAATTGGATAGCTTTAATTTGCACTACAAGGCCCAAGAAGGAAGAGAATGGTGCCCTCAGCATATTGTAAGATCTGGACCAGTCCCATTATTTGCAATAGCCACTTCAAATCCTTTGATGAGATTATTTATGTTATTAAATTGGTGATTAATCGACGATTAATCTCTTCTCACTAGTAAAGGGCTACTAATTTTGAATTAATCGTTTGAATAATCTCTAGCCGATTTCTCACCGAGTTACCGAATGGCTTTCGAAACTTTCCGATTAATCAATACATGACAATATTTAAAAAATCAGTGTAGTCAAGGCGACCACCTAGGCGTGCTTCAAGGCATTTTTACAGAGTTTCGCTTCAAAGTGAGGCAATGTCGTGCTGTGAAATGAGGCGTCCGCCTCGGACCACCTCGCACGGCCTCACTGCCTCAACCGCCTCGAACCAAAAATGGTTGTAGCTAGCCCATTTCTAGCTCATTTGCAGCCCACTTTTAGGCCAAATAACAAACAAACAAGATAAAACGTTTTTAATTTTTAATAAACGTCACTTTTTAAAATATTTTTTAGAGAAAACATATCAATGACTTTTATACTTTTGGAATACCAATAGTGATCATATTTGTGGATTTTTTCCAACCATTCCAACAATTTCTTCTAACAATATTCTCAAGTTTCTAATCTTTCAAGATTATGAATTTTTGATGATTTAATGGATGTTTACATGTAACTTGACACTTATGTAGTGCATATTTTTCTATGTTATGCAATTTTATTATATTTTCATTTCGATTCTAAGTAGTTGTGTCATTTTTTGTACATATTTGCTTATGATACTTATCAAAATAATGATGTATATTACTATGTTAATATGTTTAAATTTATTATAAAAAAAAAATCTTTAAAAAATGTTAAGACCGCCTCAGTGAAGTGAGGCATCCGCCTCACCTCAACGCCTTAACTACAATGTTATAAATAAATGTGAAAATTTAATGTTTTTATTAATTTTGTCTTGACCTTATCAATATTATAACATAGGACAATACAAGAGTATGTAATAAGGCTAGAGATAGAAAAATAAATAAAAAAATCAAATAGAATACATATACAAAAGTTTAGGAGAAAAGAGAAAAACGATCCAAGGAAACAAACAAAACTAAAGAATATGGAAAGCGAACTGCTTTGAATTTTTAATTTTATAACAATTGCCTTAAATTGTGGCATGTGATATTCACTACTTCAATATTCACTCATTTTTAAATTTTTTTCTCATAGTAAACATATTATTTATAAGGATAGAGAAAATATGCTTATAAAATACAGGTTGATTAATAATGATTTTTCCTGATTAGTTTCACAAAGCTCCTTAACTGATTAGGACCGATTAACCATTCAACTACATAGAAGGTTATAAATTAACTTCTGCTTATTAAAAAGAAGATGAGATGGGATAAAGGGTCACCTTAGCAAGTGTCCCTCAAAACTTTGAAGAAGCAAGACATCCATTAAACTTTAATAAAAAGTCTGTTGCTTTCAAAAAGGGCCATGACCCACTTCTCCAATTTTTTACCAAAACCATTCTAGTAAAAGGATGTGATCATGATGTCTCCAAGTGACGGGTGTCAAAATCCTTGGACAAATCTAATTTTCATACCATCTCTAGATTTTTGGATTCCGTTTAGCATAAATTAACTCATTCACAATAACTGAACCATGTATCAATTGTCTGGCCTACAGACTGCAGATTGAAAGGGGAAACTAGAGTTCCATGTGTGATATGCCCTTTAACACTCATGGAAAATACCTTTTTAACAATCTTAGCCACTGAGTTGATCAACCCAAATGGATCTAAACTCAACAGACAAAGCTCCTTTGAGTTTTGGGATATGAGAGACGACGGTTTAGATTAATCTCCACAAAGTAAAAGCATTGTTATTGAAGTCCCCTGCCACCTTCATTAGATCAAATTTAAGGTGTCATTTGGGGAGCGACTGATAATGTAGATATTCATGTTTGTTTACCAGATTGAGCTAGCCTGTTGAATTTGTAATTGCCTAAATGTGTTTAGGCTTAGCTTGTGACCTTCTCAGACACTTGCCCTTTGTATTCCTTTTTTCCTCAAGATAATATATTTGATAAAAAAACCAAAAATAAATGTCCCAGTGTTTCAAAAGGAAGTCTACTAGATACCCATCAATAGCTGTTGCTACTTCCTTAGAGAGTGCCCCAACTTCTACCAAGATGTCTTTCTCTAAATCTTCAGAATTTTGGGAGTCCAAGTTATTGAACAGAATGTCATCAGATTGGCAAGATTTTAGGATTGTGGAGACAAAAAACTCGGGTACTGTCTACATAAGACATGGTTCACCCTTGGAACCACTGAAGAGATAATTTTTTTTGCTGGGAGTATTGAGGTCTTCGTACACAACACTTGAGAGTAGGTAAGCTGATGACCCCATACACAACAGACAGTAATGAGGAATAGTCCCTAAGACAAGTTATCCACCGGCAGAGCATGCTCAACCTAAGAACATGTCGAGAGTAAACAGTGCAGTCTCATGTGCAAGGACCTAGGGAGAGCAAATGATAAGATCTGAACTGTTTTGTACCAATGTTCGCATTATTTATAAGGTTTATCTGAAAATTTAAACCCTTTCGTTTTCTCCTGTGTTACTGTACACATATGGACACGATAGGTTATAAGGATACGACAAACTTTCAAAAACTAGGATATGAATACGGATAGGATACGACATTAAAGTCTCTTATGGTTTTCATATTTAAAATATAATCATTCCACAGTTATAAACCAGTCATTTCATCATCAATTTGTTAAACTAAAAAGAATCATAGCTCATAAGCATATACATCCTACATCATAGAGATTCATAAGTCATAATCCTTGCAATAACTAAAGTCATAAGATTCATAACCTATAAACATATAGACAAAACCACATGTCAAAATACTGCATATCCGACAAAAAGTGTATATCCTATCATAGTACTGGAAACTCCCAACAGTCAACTCCATCAGCAACATCATTTCTCGCCACATCCAATTCCGCATCTTCAAAAAGAATACCCTCCAAATATGGTTCGTCGAGGGAAAGTAATTTGCGCCACTTTTTGCACCTTGTCCTCTCATGTTTGCACCCAATTCGTCATCATCATTATCAAAGCCCATTCACGATACTTTTAGGCCTTTTTTTTTCAATGGATGTGACGGGATTTTTTTTACAGTTGGTTGTCCAAGGGTTGTTTGCACCCAATTAAAAATAAGAAAAAAAAAGTCCTATCAAGACCGCATCGAGATTGTATCTTAGTTGTATCTTGTATGTTGACAGTATATCCACATATAAGGAGCATATATGCATTTATGTTTCTGATATGTATCCGTTGCAGGTATGCTCGATTTTTTGAAATATCAATGCTCCCATATTTTCTCTTTATATTATTCTTCGTTTTAACCCACTCCAAGAGCCGGGGGAGGAACTATGAACTATGCAGTTAAAACGTTGGTATAACATCATTGACTCATTATAACGAATAACGGATAGGAAATGCAACGTTTAGCACATTTCACAGTTTTGTATAATGGTATTGTTATAACGCTATTATAAGGGTCGTTGTGAAGAAAACGGCTAGTTCAATAATAGTGCTACGACATAACGGTTTTACTTATATAAAGGGAAAAAACAGATTTGATATTTTGTTCTTCGCCTGTAATAGAGTGGAGGGATCAACCAGATAAGAAGAAATAAGAAGAAAGGGGAGTCAATTGTGTGTTGTGATATGTTTGTTTGTTCAAGAAAAGCCAAAGAAGAAGAAGAAAAAAAAAAGGGTCAATTGATCGCGATTCCCACTATTCCTCCACTGTCTTGCAATATGTCTTTGAAGAAAAAAGAAGAGAAGAAGAAAGAAACTGGGTTCTTTGGGCTCAAAAGAATTACAGGTGGTCTTTAGACAAGTTCCCTTTTCCACCTTAATCGGCTTAGATGAAAGTGAACCTTCACGTTATCACCCACTCAAATGGCCAAGATAGCAGTAGCAAATGCAATCGAACTCGAGGTTATGCGCAAAGAGGACTCATCTTGGCACTCATGTTAGGTTTCTCTAAGGTGAGATATTTTTCTCTTTCTACTTGTCCTCTCCAATTTCTCTGATTTTTCCCCTGAGAACTTATTTGAGCTTGATTTCATTTATGATCAATGGATTCTCATTATATTGCAAAATAGACAAATGGGTTCTCTCATTTTCAATCATTGTGCTCTCATTACCCCTTTTAGACAGCTTGATTGATTACTATCTTTCATAAGTGGAAATCAAATTGGTACTTTGGAATGGTTTATTGAATTATAATTTATGATTTCCTTAATTTGTTATTTTGATTTTTTAAGTTCTAAAGTAAAATTAGATATAATTGCTAAGCTCTAGTGGATGTTTACCGTTCAGATACTTGGACTGGAAATCATTGTGGACTATGGGAAAGAAGAATCTAAAGATATTATTTTCACCCATGAAGAAGCTTTAGTATTTACTTTCATTGTTCTATAATACATTAATACTTGGTGGGGGTAAATATATATATATATATTTAAAATTAGTCCATTATATCCCCTTAAATCCTATAACGCTCCTTAACCGTTACGGGTCTGTTATCCTTTTAACTACATAGACTGTGAACAATCTCCGAGTACCATTATAGACTCCATTTACGCTTTTCTTTTCTTACAAAGCAACAATCTTATATATTTTCTGCCTTATCTCTTTCATCTTCTCCATGTTTCTTCATTGTTTCATTAGCTCACACAAGCTGGAAAACCAGTCCTCTACCCCACTCTTCTTTTCTTTCATTATTATTACTCTGTGCAGTTAAAACGGCGCGCCGATATAACGCTTAATGGTGGTGAACCATTCCGTTTTGACATTATCACGTTTTGGTATTATGGTTCCAATATAACGGTCGTTATTGAGATAACGTTTTTTCTATAATGTCGTTTTAATGTTTTGTTTTAATACATAAAAAAATTCACCAATTTCATTCTCGATTGAACCAGAACCCTAGACTCGGAGGAAAGAAGAACCAGAGTTCACCGATCGACAGATATTAAGACCTCGCCGGTCAACAAAGAACGAGAAAAGAAGGGAATAAGACGAAGAGTCTCTGTTGTGATTTCTCTCTGTTGCAGTCTCACTCTCATACGAAGGGAAAATGTTTTTTTATTAATGTTTGAGGTTTTTGAATTTAATGTTATGAACATGATACTTTTTTGACTCTATTATAACCTATAACGCTCCTGGACCGTTATGAGTATGGTATCCGTTTTAACTGCATAGTTATTGCTTTTTATTTTCTTTCTTATTTCATTGATTAAAAAATCAGAAAAAAAAATTGTGACTATGCTGACTTTTTATTTACTTTTTTATTTTCTTTATCCAATGGTTGACTATGCTGACTTCATCTCAATATTAATGTTGTTCAAATCGACAGAAAATCGCATTTGTAGGGAATCGCTCCCATACCAAGTTGAATTGCGTCATGAATCGTAATAGCCCTAAATCGTGACAAATTGTTTGCGATTTATTTGCGACTTGAATCCAAATCGTAGAATCGCGATTGAGGAAAGAACTTGTGTTATGAGCATGGAAACATGGCGAGGTTGGGATAATGCTTTGAAGTGGAAGCAGATTGAACAGTTTAATGACCCAGTTAATTGAAAAGGGAAGAGATTCGTCATTACTTTAGTTACTTGAGTGGTTGAAGAAGAAAAGAAATAAGAAAAGATTTCACCATATCACCGCCTGAATCGATCTTGAATTGGTTTCCATCAGCTAGGGATTTCCATCGAACTTGACTCAAAACAGCTCCAACAAACAATATGATTAAAAGGAAAGGAAACCCAAATTGTTGAGGATTCCTTTATTAAATAATTTCAATTGAGGGTCTGAAGCCAAATAATTCTTATAATCATTAAACCCCTGACAAAAAATAGTTATATTATTAAACCCATGCTTCTTTTGGTCCTAGCCAAAAGTAACAGTAAATTCTATTATATTGGGTGGGACAAAAAAACATAGTAAATTGAGAGCTCCGTTGTTTTTTTTTCCATTTTTTAGTTGACTTCACCACATATTCACCCTTTTAAAAAGACTTGAAATGATCCCATTAGATCTTTGTACTTTCTCATGGAAACAAAATAGTTGTAAACTAACTTCTTCATCTTAGATCTCCACCTTCATTGTCTGCCACCAAACAAGTGAATCCTTCTTACCTAATCTTTGATCTTCTATTACATAATCAATGTATAAGTGTACAAGTACCCATTTAGTTATTCAAGGCTTCTCAAAGTGTTTGCACTAAATAAAGCAAGCTTCTACTTCAACCAAAGGTAACAAAGCTCAATTGTCCTTGCCTTCTCCACTTGACTACTTCATTATTATCACTACGACAAATGTAGCTTGGAAACATAGTGTGGTTGTGAATGGTAATAAATAACATGTTAAATATAACTATTGTGAAAAAGGGATTCGGGGAGGGGGTTTCAAATGAAAAATCATCTTGAAAGTGCAAACAATGATACTTCAGCAGCATAAGCAATTAGATGGGAATTATTTGTCATATAAGAACGTGCGTAATGATAAAGTGGTTGCAAGGTTGCTCAAATGAGGTAAAGGAATACTCCACTGTATAGGGGTGATGGAAATGCAGGTGGAAGCAAAGTTAATTATGGAGGTGACAAGACACAAACTACCGTGAATGAGGAATGGAAACCGACATTAAAAATGTTGTGTCAAAATTGCTAGGTTCGTTTATGGATGTGCTTTGCCTTTCAACATTGTCAAAACTCACAAGTGTATATTTTAAATGGATGATCGATAAAGTTTGTAAGTTTTAGAGTGGTTTAAGACCTCCGACTTACTATGAAATTAGAAACACCTACTTGAAAAAAAAGTAGAAGAGGTGAATGTGAAGGTTGAAGTCTAAAGGAAAGATCGGAAGCAGTATGGATGCACTATCATGTTTGATTGGTGGACTAATGGTAGAAGTCGAATTACAAACTTTCTTGTCAATAGTCCATAGGTAACTGTTTTCTTGAAGTCTCTTGATAAATCAAACATATTCCATAATGCCAAAAAGTTGTACTTGATATTGAATGAAGTGGTATAAGTAGGTGAAGAAAATGTTATCCAAGTGTGCACGGAGTGCCTCAACTTATGCCAAAGCCAGGGAATACCTTATGAATAATAGGCCACACCTCTTTTGTACTCCTTGCACGGCACACTTGACAGATCTCATATTTTCGGGCATTGGTGATTTGCCTCTCCCAAGTAGATCAACTTCCACCTTATTTGTCATTGTGGTCAACTTTGAGCATATTAATAGATTGATTCTAAAAGCTCAAGGTTTGGGTCTTCTTTCCAGATTTTGGTTGGTGTGGAGGTCCCAAGATTCGCACATTTACAATATGCAGATAACACATCTTTTTTTCTAGAGGATAGGGTCGATCATGTACAAACATAAAGCACAAAGTCACCTTCTTGAGGGTGGCTTTGAGCCTGATGGTCAATAATGCCAAGAATGTTCTAAAGGGTGTGTGTGGGAGTTGGGTGGGCAAAAAAAATTAAAAAATACATGCAATGGGCGACTCATTCTTTGAGAGGTTCATCTCTAACCACTTTGAAAACTATTATTGAAATGATGGGCTGAAGACTTCGAATTGGAAGGGGAGACTTTTTTAGGGATAAAATGAGGATGACTTCAGTGAAGAGATGAGCATCTCGACAAAGTTGTTAAAACATTTCTTTGAAATGGGTCAAATGACATCAATATTAGTTTAAAGCCACTTTACAAATATGTTGTCTAAGACTCCACTATTCCGGCGTTGTGACTCCTAAAGCTCAATTTTTTGACCTTGTTTCACTTTTCATAAGTTCTGCCTCATATTTTTGGTGCTTCTTAGCACCGCAATTCAATGTTTTAGCTGGGGTGTGCCCTATGTTGTCTGATGCAGGATTGCAACTCCGTTGCAATGGAAGAGTTGGACATTTTGCAAGTAGCCACTTCGTATCACAAATTTCGATCCCAAAATTGAATTTCGCCTCTCAGCATTTCAATTGCAGCGCGGTGGTGATGGGGTGATTTAAGGGCGCCAACAACCAGTTTTTTAATTATTTGTTAATACTTATTTCTTAGTTTTTTTTTAGTTTGGCATTCATTAATTTATACCTATTAGAGTTTGGTCTCATTTTGTCTAATTGAGTCTAACACTCATTTTCTGGCAGAACCATTAAGTTTGCAGAATTGACTAGTCAAGACTAATTTTTAACCATTTTGCTCTTACCTTCATAAATCGATGATTGAATCTTCAAGTAAATAAATATGAGTCTCTCTGACTATTATTATCTCTCACAGTCCCTTTCTTCAGTTAATCAAAATCTAATTGGTTCGGGTGAAGAAGAGGATTGGACAAGTGGGTGGGGAGGAATGTTGGAGGTTCAAGAGGGTGGAGATAGGATTGGCAGTGGGTGGATTTTCATGGATATCCGCCCCACGCACCCTAGATGGGGGTGCATTTGGTTGTGTGCCTAAATGGATATATGGAAAGTTTCAGGATCCAAACGGTATCCGTCAAATATTCGGGGCGCATACGGATTTGGCCATATCCACCCCGCGGATATCGGTTTATATAGATAAATTACTAACTTACCATTGGCCCTTAAAAAAAATTTAAAAAAACCCTAACCTAAACCACTCATCCTCATCCATCGACTTCTCGCCACTCTCCGCCTCTCTCCACAGACCACAATCCACTCTTCACCTCCTCTGCTCCTCCGGCTTACTCTCCACCAGTTCTACGCATCGTCCTTCTTCTACTTTTGTTTCCAAATTCAGAGGAAGGGGATCATAGGACAGAGGGGGATGGGAGGTGGTTGAATCAAATCAAACCAGTGTGATTGGTTTAACTGGTTTAACTGAGTGTCGATTCCCAACCAGTGTGAATTGAGGAACATCGAGCAAAACAGTCGTGCCTTGCTTCACCAGTAGTTTCGTGATCAAGATTCATCATAGTTGCACCTTCATCTTCCATCTCTCTTAGGGTTTTTAGTAGCAGAAGAATGACCGAACATGAAAAAGAAATAAGAGAAAATTTTCACTCATTATCCTTCATCTCAACTCACCAAGAAACCAATCCAACCCCCACCTCTTCCAACAACCATCTACGGCAGCGCCCAGACCTCACCCTTCCTCTCCTCCAACGTGACCCCTCCCTCGCCGTCCCCCTCCCACCACCACCATCACCACCACCACCCAACAACAACAACAAAACCCATATCTCAACATCTTTTTCTTCCCCCTTCTTCTGGTGAAACAGATCTTCAACATATCTGGGGTTTTTTTCCGATTATTCAAGACAGGATGGATATTCGCCAATCTGTCCAGTACGGGAGTGGTTTTTTACAAATATTCTAAACGGATATTCGGGGATCCTTCGTCCCAGCAAGGCAGGGACAGATTTTCTCAAATCTGCCCCGTTGCCATCCCTAGGTGGAGGTGGTGGAGATTTTGAAAAGAATAATTAGTGGGTGGTGGACCCGTTATGATCATTTAAAAAGAGTAGTTGAAGGCGGCGTTTGAGGTGGGTGTTGGGCAGAGGGTGGTGGGAATTAGAACTGAGAAGAGAGGACAGTGGTGGTGGGAGGTCGATGATGGCGGAAGAAGGTTTCGATGGCGTAGCTGAGAGGAAGCGAAAGCCCACGCAAGTGATGCGTGGGGGGAAGTACAGGACCAGTAGCGGAAGATGCTCTTGAACAGAGTGGAGATCCCAGCAGCTGATCTCGGAATCGATTAGAGATGATACGATCACCCCATCAATTGATAGAGATTGCTAGGGTTTTGGGGTTTGTTAGAGAAGGTGAGCGAAGAAAAATGTGAGGGGAAGGAGGGGAGGCCGGTGGTGACGGGAGAGGGGAAGGGGAAGGGCGTAGGTTTGTTGGAGGATGGCGATCGAGATGACTGTTCTCGATGAGGAATGCAGAAGACGATCTAGGGATGGTTTGGGGCTTTTGTCGATAGGCGAGGGCTCTCAATCACACTAATTGCCGCCAGCAGCTCTCAGCCACGCCACGCACACAGCAGTACCTATGACCAAAAGATGAAATTTTTCATATATTGTAGACGAACCCTGAGTTGTGAATCACCTCATCATTTAGCAAAGCAAACGAGCTCAACAAATGGCAACACTCCACAAAGGTCTCACTTTATCAACTCTTCACCCCTTTGACCATTCTCTGATCACTTCTCTTTAGGACCTCCATTGTGTATCCATTTTGCCCAAAAGGGTTGAACCTCATAATCCATAAGTTGAAGATTTTGTGTTCTTCATCTGAAACCATGAACAAAAACATCGCCGCAGAGAACCCCAACCTCAAAGATAAGGAGGTGAAGTTGTGGGGCAGTCGATTCAAAGAAAGTGTCACCGATGTTGTGGAGAAGTTCAGTGAGTTAATTTCGTTTGATAAAGCTTTCTATAAGCAGGAAATTTGGGGGAGTAAAGCTCATGCCACAATGCTTGCTCACCAGCAGTTTGTTTATTATTCTATTTGAATTGTTTTTGGTAATTTTGGATCTTTATTGAATATGATATAATGAGGTTGACGAGTATAGGTGAAAAAATATGTTTTTGTTAATTTTTTATGGTCATTTGAAATGTTTGTTTGTTAATGATGTAAAGTGGTTGATGAGAGTAAGTGATGGTGATATGCTTATGAGTATAGGAGAAAAATTATGTTTTTGTTAATATTTTATGGTCATTTGAAATGTTTGTTTGTTTATGATGTAAATGTTTGTTTGTTAATGATGTAAAGTGGTTGATTGTAAGTGATGGTGATAGTGTTATGCTTATTCTTAGATTATTACTCATCCTGGATCTATGGTTTAACCCAAGGTAAGGGCAAATGGGTCCAAAAAATAGTCTTGCTCAGTCAATGACATAGACTTGATGGTTCCGTCAGAAAATGAGTGTTAGACTAAATTAGTTTTCAAAATGAGGACCAAACTCTAATAGGTATAAACTAATGAGTGTCAAACTAATAAAAAAAACCTTATTTTTTATTATATATTAGCTTAATTAATTAATAAGTAATTAGGTTTTTTTTAATCTAAACCTCCGGGAAGGAGGGGCAACATTGGGATGCCAGACCTTCATTAACTTGCGAAATATTCGTTACAACCAGCGTACGACACGACTTTACCCAAAAATTGCTCAAAAGACAAAAACTACCTATTTTTTTCCTAATGTACGAAGTCCTCATTTTATCCAAAATCAAATACGCCTTCGGCTTTCTCGGAAGAGAAGCTCCATCAAACACACCCGAAATACCTTCTTTTTGCACCAAGCCGGCAAAAGCATCCACCACCGCATTTACTTCCCGAAACACATGTACTAGAACAAATTCTCTACCACTACACAGCAGACGAATCTCCACCCACACATCATGCAAAAACCAAGGAACAACTGATTCTCCATAAAACCACCCTCGCACAATCGGAGAATCTGATTGAATAGTTATCATTTCCAAACCTAAAAAAAAAAAAACAAATGCGCAGTCCTTCAAGTAGCGCAAATGACTCGGCCTTGTTAACTATTCCATCCCCAAAACACATCTATTTAGCCAATACACAGTCACCCAATTCATTAGGGTTTAGTTAATAACTAATTTAAATATAAATACAACCCAAAATGCCAATCAGACTTTGTTGCCCTAAATTACAGTATGAACTAAAAGTTTTTGTATTTTGTTATAAATTGGTTGCTTAATTGTCATGTTGTGTTATTTTGTTATGAATTGGTTACTTAATAGTCATGTTTCTCTTATTTGAATTATGGTTTATTAGTAGTATGCAAACTATACAAAATTTATAAAAATATTATGGTTCTACCTCAACTTCATTGCAACTCCACCGCAACTCTTGCAACAGAGGTCGACGTTTCGCCCCGACTCCCACTTCAGACAACATAGGGTGCGCCTCAGTTGGGGCGGTATATATAAACAACTTAAATAAATAATAATAACCAATATCGTACTAATATTTTATTCAGTCTAATATTAAGTAGCTTTCAATATAAATATAAATACAACTGCAACCCAACCAACCACCATAAATCGACCATGATGAACCTAAGTGTGAACTCCTTCTTGAATGATCGATTGATAGGGTGATATGCCCTCCTTTTTTCTACTTTTTGTTCCCTTTAACTCTACTCTATTTGAGTTTAAATTCCAAACTCCCCTCCCATATTTAACTTGATAACGATAAAGGTGTTTATGATAGAATTGACTTGAGGGATGGTGATACTATCAAACTAGCGAAGTAGTTTAATAGATTTGGTCTTACATTTTCAGACGTGATTTTAAATAAAAACTAAATGTCTTTCTTTTGTTATGGATTGAGTTACATACTTCCATCATTCACTTATTTATACTAAGACTTATAAACGATAATTTATTATTAGTATGTGTTTGTTTGAATGAAAGAGCATAATATAATGACTCACGAACTATTAAAAAAAATTACAAAAATCTTATCATGGTTCTGCCACAACTTCGCTACCATGCCCCAGCCAACCTAACTTGAAAACTAAAAAAGATGGATGCAAACTACAGGATTGTTGTTGTACATAAAAGAAAGAAAATCCAAGAAAAGGTATTAACATGGCTAACATAATCCATGTATTATATCTTGGTATCGGAAATAGGTCAATGAAAGTAATTAAAATGGTGAAATTTAGATAATACCATATTTTTATCTATAGCGCATATGTTGGACTAGATTCCAACTCCACAAAGACAAAGACACACTGATAAAAGAAAACTTTTTACAACGCACCTACGTCCCTCTGAGTTGTCCTCACAAAAATGCCTTCTGCATTTCCATATTCTAGCCAAAACCCCCAACATATCAAACGAGCTATGATATCACAGTCTCTTGCATAGTTATTAATCTTGGATGTACCGCCACATAGTTATTAATCTCGGACATATTGGTCGGTATATTGGCCAGTATATACAGTATCGATTAACAACCGATGCCATTTCTCCTTTTGCACGGGAAGTGATATACCCATTGTAGTTAAGGCGTTAATACGAGGCGGACGCCTCACTTCACTGAGGCGGTCTTAACATTTTTTTAAGATTTTTTTATAATAAATTGAAACATATTAACATAGTAGTATACATCATCATTTTGATAAGTATCGTAAGCAAATATGTACAAAAAATGACAACTACCTATAATCAAAATATTTTTTAAAGATTTTTTTTATAATAAATTAAAAATATCAGCATAGTAATATACATCATCATTTTGATAAGTATCATAAGCAAAATATGTACAAAAAGTGACACAACTACCTAAAATCGAAATGAAAATATAATAAAATTGCATAGTATAGCGAAAGATGCACCACATAAGTGTTGAGTAACTTGCAAACATCCACTAAATCATTAAAAATCAATAATCTTGAAATAATAGAAACTTGAGAATATTGAACATTTGTTAGAAGAAATTGGTGGTAAAAATCCACAAGTATAATCATTATTAGTATTTCAAAAGCATAAAAATCATTGAACTAAGCTATGAAAAATCAAGATTGATGTTGATCACATATTGATCAAAACATGGTATGTTTTCTCCAAAAAATAATAAAAAAAGTGTGACAAATTTATCAAAACTTAAAAATGTTTTATTTTGTTTTTATCAAATTGATCAAATATTACACCAAGTAACATAAAACTTTATTATAGAGTGGGTAGCAACCTCTTTACTGTAATTAGCCTGCAAATGGGGTGCAATTGGGCTGGCTACAACCAGTTTTTGGACTGAGGCGGGGTAGGCAGTGAGGCGCTCTGAGGCGGACGCCTCATTTCGCCACACCGCATTGCCTCACTTTGAGGCGAAATTTTGTAAAACGCCTTGAGGCGCGCCTAGGCGGTCGCCTTGACTACACTGGATGTACCGACTGGTATATACCAATTTATCGGGTACATCACATGTATCGTGTACCAGCGGGACATTGTGGGTAACTTTGTGTTACTTTTAGTTTTTTTTTCCAAACTCTTTATAGTTTCTTTACACTATTTGAGTTTGTGTCATTGTGTGGACTTTAAAATGCCTCCTAGTAGTGGTGATGATGATAAAGCAAGTGGAAGAGGAAGAGGTTGAAGATGTTGACACTCAAAGCAAGGATGATGATATTGGCAATGAGGAAGCCAGGGATGACTACATGCAATATTTGGCTACCATTAGATTATTAGTATCAGTATCTATTTGGTGTTTAGAATGAACATGTAGCCACTTTTTGTATATGGTGGGCATTGGACATGTCTTGGCCCTTTTAGGTGCCTAGGGTCATATATGTTTTAGTCATTTTTTGTCCTTTTGAATGATTTGATAGTTCCTATATATGTTACACGAGTGAAAGTGTTTTTTTTTTTTTACCTATTTGCTTAAATATCATATTTGTTGGTGACTTATATTCAGGGATTTTTTAATCAAGCAAACAACAAAGATTTCAATGGTGGGAAGAAAAGGTGACTAAGCAAGCACAGCACAAAGAAAGCTAGAATTACAGTCTAAGACATAGCCACGAAGTCAGCACAGATGTTGTTCAAAATAGAAAAGGTGAGGGGCAGGTAAAAAAAAATGGTGAATGGACTCAGCATCACCCTCACATATGCAGCATCTTGGAAGCCAATTAGCAGCCCAATCAGTAAAGGAATCACCAACGGGAGACATAGCCATGGAGTCAGCACAAACGTGATTCTAAATAAAAGAGGTGAAAGGGCAGGTTAGAAAAGGATGGTGAACAGACTCAGCATCACCCTCACACATGCATCACATGAAGCATCTAGGAAGTAAAGAACACAAATATTCATATGATCCCCCTCCACATTTGATGAGGTTTTTTTTTTGTCAGAAATAAAAATCTAGTGTTCCACACAAAGATATTGGTGTATATAAATAAGCATCCAAAATCTAGTGCTCCACACAAAGAAATTGGGGTATATAAGCACCCGAAAGCAATGTTTTAAAAAGCGTTTTCCAGTACTGAGGCGACTCAAGGCAAAGTGGTGCATTGATGCATAACTAACAACGCATAACGAGGCGTACACCTCGACTTTTCAAGAAAAAAGAAAAATGATAAAAAAATATAAAACTCAAACAATTTGAAGAAAAAAAGTATGAAACAATCATCAATGAAGAGATAACATGAAACCAACCATAAAAGTAGTTGAGGTACTAAAGAATAAGAACAATTATCGTGCGCATTATAGCCAGCAGCATTCAACTCATATGCACTGAAGCGATATTTGGCCATTGATGCATACGCATCAGTCGCCTTTTAAAACAGTGCCCGAAAGGAATTTGCTGAGAAGTAGAAGGGGAGGGGTCTACGCAAGTGTAATCTTTCGCTAAACAAGTTTTAGGCAAATTTGTGTAAAAAAATCCTCATAAAAATATCACCAGAGTTGGCACATGTCTAGGTGAGTCCGAATGAGGTGGTTTTCCAATATTGTGGGAGGCCAAATCTCTAAGTCTTAGACATTTACGCTACAAAACTAACAATTTAAAGTATGAGGCAACATATCCATGATAAGAGGTTCCTAGTTAAATGAGATTGAGTACACAAACAGGTAATTTCGTAAACTGTGCCAGAAAGCATGTGCAAACTTTCTGCATCTTCAAAAGACTATTTTATCATCTCCAGAGATTGTTTCCAAGAGGGAAAAGAATAATTTACCTAGTGTAAATGTGGGAAGTGGGTTTCAAACATAGTTGAAGACATGAAGCTATCTAAGGTTTAAAGGGAGAAACCAGATTTGAGAGTTGTATTGTCGAAATTTCAAGAAGCAACTTAGCACTTACAGAAATTGTTGTCCCCTGTTAAGGAAATCCATACCGAGCCATCGCAATATAGATGGAGTTCCTGCTAATTAGGTAACTGCCATTGGTTTACTATTTTTATAGTGAAAAAGAGAAACACAAGAAATGAGATTGCAGGTAAGAAGTGTCATACAGCCAAATTTGACATTATTGCTAATCTGCTTACTAAATACCAACACATGAGTTGAAAGATGTTGTGAGAGTACATTTAATCATCAACCGTGTTACTCAACTCTCTTAAGAAAATCCAATATTGTGAAAACCTACTTGTACTTGATACTGATAGTACTAAAACCTAGTTAGCAAACCGAATTTCACTTATATTACCTACTATTTAATAGGAATCTTGAGATTCCGGACAATTGACTTAAGAGCCTCACTCAAAGATCATTTACCATTCTATCCTTTACCCTTTATCTCAAAGATCTTTCATGTAAGACCATGAAAAGAATTCAGTTTAGCATATCTCTTGTCTACAAAAAGTTACTGCCCTCGCCAAATCCCCCAAGAGATATTTGAGTTAAGTGGTTGACACATAGACTAATCAATTGTTTGCCTTGGATTTTGCATAGCAAAACAAACAAATTTGAGTCTACAAAGCAATCAGCCATGTAAAAATCAAATAAGCAGGACCTAAGTCCCAAACTACAAAGGAGAACAGCTTATGACAAATCAAAATAGATGAACTGCACCTTATTGATCCCAAAACCTATCCCGGCCACAAAAGTGTAATATGACGCCCTAAGCATTGTCCAATCTTATATTTCTGAGCAACAATTGTAATCTGAACATTCCAAGTGTTATGAAGAATGAATTCTTCTCCTTGTCATCAACAAAAACCTCAATTGACGAAACAAAACCTAAAACAGACAGACTTTAATGAAGTTGTCATAGATAATTTCCAAAACTATCAAATGGAATTTCAGGCTAATATAGCATAATAAATGAGTGAACAATAAAAAAAAGCTAAACCTACCTTGAGGATTCAATCCCCAACTCTAGGAGTCTATCGAAAGGGCCGATGTCAATCGAGCTGAAGCAATCGCACTGTGCAATGGCATCATTGACATCAAACTGGTCAACGCCAGAGGTAATCTACACAGCACATAGAAACCAGAGTAGGCAAAACATTCAAATTCTGGGGCAAAACATATACAAATTTTACTTTCCAAGATCTCACCTGGAGACCCTTGAAATACGCCTAGCGGGATCGCACTGAGACCTTGATTTGGGGGGAGAGACCATGTTTTTGTGAAGCTTGAGAGATAACGTAGGGGAACGAGAAGATAACCTAGACAGAACCCTTGAAGCAGCCATTGTTGCGTGGCCGAGGATTTAAGGTGATGCAGCAAAGTTAATTAGTTTTGGAAGTTGTTGGAGGAAAACACTTATAAGGGCAATTTGGTCTTTTCTCAAAATAAAACTAATATACCACTGTGAAAGATCGACCGAGATCTACAAAAGAGAAAGAAAACCAAGAAAAATCAGTAACAATATTCTTCAAAAACTGCCCACAAAACCTCATTTCAAACAAGTTACTATTATAAATAAATTAATTAAAAGTTAAAATAATGAATACCTGGTTTATTATATAATTACGGATAGCAAAGTTGTACACAGTAAACCACCCAATGCAAGTTTTCAATAACAAAATTACATAGATTTGGACCACAAATTGATAAAAGATTAGTCGATTTCTTGAACCAATGACACCAATGATAAGCCAAATAAAAATGCTTCTACTGTGTTTTTACATATTTTTTTAGTTTCTGTTAGTGGTGAGATGTCATTCTTCCAATAGAGCTGGAATGAAATTTAACTTAAGATTTAGTTTGATTACACTATTTGACATGGAAAATTTTTATTTGCCATTGGAAAATAAAATTTTGCAAGTCAAATAGGATTTTCCATATGTTTGACTTGCAATTTCTGAAGTGAAATTTTGTTTCCAAGTTCCACATTTTCCTGCTAAGATGGGAAAATTATTTCTCATTCCCACCTCAAGTAAACTTTTTTCCGGATAAATAGGTCCCAAAGTTGAGAAAATTTCTCACAAAATAGATCAACCTCTCAACACTTTGGTCTCCGTCTCCAACTACGCACATCTCTGCGCGAGAGAAAGGTAAGTTTCTCAATCTCTCCCTCCCCTCTGATCTTTCTCGCAACCTCTGAGCTAGAATCTAGGGTTTGGGTCTTCTCTTTCGATATTCTCTCATCACTTACCCTTCATAGTTAAGGCGAAATGGCTACTCTTCAATTTAAAATATGTGTATAAAATTTTGATATTTATATTAGGCTTATTAAGTTATTGGAAGCACAAAAAGTATTTGATCAAATGTTGTGTAGAAGTGTTGTTTGTTGGACTGCTATGGCTTAATGGTATCTGAAAATTGGGTCGGAAGATGAAATTTTAGGGTTGTTTGCTGAGTTGATTGGAAATAGAATTCAATCCCAACATTTGTTTGTATTTTAGATCTGTTTGTAGAAGATCAGAAATTGGAGAAATTAGATTGTGGATAATAGGATGGTTTATTTTTATACGCATTGCACTAATACATCTGTGGGTTATTCAAGCATTTGTTTTATTCCTTGGATGGCTCTCATTTCTCCTTCGCACAAGATGGGAACGGAGTGAAGGGCTTCTCATTGTTTACAAAGATGCATTCGAGCTTTTACACAAGATGGGGATGGAGTGAAGGACTTCTCATTGTTTACAAAAATGCAAGGATGCACGAACTCTTCGAAAAATTTGTCGTATCCGTGTCCAACACGTATCCGACACGGATACTTGCTCGACACGTATCAGACACTTGGTCAATGTGTCGGCAGGGTTAGGCACATGATCAATGTGGTCAATGTGTCGGACACACCTCCGACACACCCAAAACTCGGTCTGGACACATTTAATACTCGATAACCAACTTTATTTTATTTTTTTGGATGGGCTCAAATAATCACTTAATTTGAAGGTTGTTAGTCCATCAGAAGTGAGAAACGTTCAATTACAATTTATGAGTCAGGATAGAAAAGGCGATGAAAAGCCACTAAAGCATAAATATAGTCCATGTTTCTTCTTAATCTTTGTTTATTCTTCTCTCCAATACTTCTTTACTTTATTTTTTTTTTCTTGCGACAGAGTTTCATCTTTTTCTACACTTTTATAAATTTTCTTTCTTTTTCTCTACTGTTCTTTCTTCATTTTCTTTTCTATTTTTTCCCTAGTTGCAATAGAGAGATGAATGCATTGTTTGTACTTCATTTTCATCTTCATACTTCTTATTCTTTTCTATTTAAAATCTTTATTTGTTGAATTATTGTGTATCTTCATAAAACTTATGACGTGTCCCTGTGTTGCTGAGTTCTAGTTTTTCGAAAATTGTCGAGTCAGCGTGTCGTGCCCGTGTCCAACACAACTCGCTTATTCGTGTCCGTGCATCCTTGCAAAAATGCATTAGAAGGGATTTCGTCCTAATCAGTATACTTTTCGTAGTATATTGAAGGTGTGTTGGATGGAGAAAGAATTTGGGAAGCAATTAATGCACTTGGAGTTAAGAAAATGGTCAAGGTTAATGTGTTTCTTGGAATTTCTCTTGTATGTATGCAAAATGTGAGGAGATTGTATGTGAAAGGAGAGTTTTTAATGGAATGAAGAAAGGAAACAATGTCGCTTGGATTTCCGTGATGGCAGGGTATGGTCAAAATGGGCTTGGTAAGGAGGTAATAAGCCTTTTTCGATGAATGAAAAGACAGCATATACACACTAGCATCCTTGGGGCTTGCAGTTCAGTTAAGGCTTCATCGATGGGTTAAGAAATCCATGCATTGTGGGATTTTTATTCTCTACAGAATATTTTCTCTTGCAAATTTTTTGGGGCATCACAATCAAACATAATCTAAAAGGAAAAACTGCAAGAATACTCGTCAACAATGATAACTATTCAAAGCATGAAACCATACAAAAATTTTTATAGTTCATCATAGAGTTTGTTTCGATTAGAGGAGAAGGTTTAAACAAGATAGTTTCTGACTACAAACTTTCTGATTATACCAAACCGACAATCACTAGTTTTGTTTCTTATAGGAGAGACTTT